>CM060687.1:149355647-150793147 GCA_030686995.1 Artemisia argyi | reverse complement strand
GAAATAAACTGCCGTTTGCTGGCGGTCAACCCTACCATCAACCTATTCCGTGCGTTTTACCGCACAACGTGGTCGCATGGATGGATTTCTTTTGCGAAGCGTGCTGGGTGCCTTCAGTGTTATACAAAGAAGGTGGATTCTCTTAGGGATTGGAGGGAGAAATTTTTCTGGGTGGATGACATAGTATTTTCGTCGCCATTTGAGTTTTATACTCAAGAGACGCTGCCAAGGGATGAGCGCCCTTTGCTCGGTTCGTATAGCGCGGAGGATGCAGATACAATTGATGCCAACCGCATCCCCATTAACTACTACCCCGAGGAGTTTCTAGTTCACATGGGGCTGAGTCGCAACTATTTCCATGGTTCTGCTGAGGTTCCAACCTTCATCGATGAGAGCGGCCGGGGTGGGTGCTTGTCCCTTTTATTTATTCGCTTCAATAATGTAAGTGTTCCTTTATATGTAATTTCAACAACTAAGTTGTTTTTGTTATTTGCTCATGTGTCGCGCAGAGATGGATTTGTTTGCCGTGGTGAAGCTTGAAAAGCCAAAGTAGGTGACGGTGGGTGTGCGTCCTCTGAGGGATAATGAGGAGCCAATTCTGGAAGCTACTGCGGGACACATAACGGTGTTGGCGCAAGATGGTCCCGAAGAGTCACCTCCTATTGTTGCGCTTGTGACGCCTGTGGAGAGCATTCCTCCTACTGGGGAGCCATCTCCCGTGGTGGAGGAATTGCGTACTGAGTCCTCTGACAGCGTGGAGGTTCTGGAGCCTGAGAGTGTAGCGCAGGGTGTAAAGTGCGAGGGAGAGTCTGATGGCGCTGGTACTTCTAAGAGGAGGCGCCATCTTATCACAGATGAAGAGTCATCCGCAAAAGATGACACATCCGCTACTGGCGCGGATAAGGGGATTGCAAAGTCTTCTCCCTTTTTGTAAGTGATAATCATATCCATGTTTTTTTTTCGTGTTACTTGTCATAATATGTTCTAACCTTCTTTCTTTGCTTGTAGTGACCATGCTACAGAGGGTGATGCGGCATTTGTTGAAAGCGTGGTCCCTCCTCAGGATGCGAACGTGGAGGAGACGGTGAAGGTAGCTGGGGAAGTGTCTGCGCAGCAGTTGATGGTGGAGCTAGCTGCTGCTGCTGAGCGTCAGACTGAGTTGGTCGCTCAGTTGAAGACGCGGTATGTTGGGGAGAGCAGCAGCCTCACACGGAAGGACGAGGAGATTGCCATGCTCCGTGCACAGTTAGCTGATGCGCGAGCGGAGGTAGAGTCCGTCAAGGCGCATGCTGAGAAGGTCACTGATGAGAAGTTGACCGTGATGGCTGATCTGCAGCATGCGCGCGGGGAGCTGCATCAGTTCAGGTCGAACTTAACTTGGTGGATAAGACATCTAGAGGAGAAAAAGGCTGAGCACTTCGGCCATATCGAGGCCCTTCGTAAGCAAGTTGGGGATTCTCAGAGGGTGCAGGAGGAGAAGTTGTGCAGGCTGAGTAGAGAATACGATGAGGAGTTATATCCTCATCTTATGTCTACTATCGCTGAGCGCAGGTATGTGTTGTTTATTCTGCGATTTTCGCTTACCATATGTGTTGATATTCATTCTTTTGTCTTCTAATGCATCCCTTGTTTATTGTGTAGGTGGTTGATCAGCCATGGTTTGCGCTTAGCTGTTGTGGGCACTTTGGAGTCCCCGGAGGTGTTGGAGACCTTTGGGAAGGTTGTAGAGTGCGCCGTGGAGCGTGGCAGGGCGCAGGCTATAGAGGAACTCCATGAGGCCAAGATGCTGACCGTGTCACTTGCTGAGGTGCCTGGCTATAAGGCGGACGCCTATGACGAGCTTGTGAAGGCTATGGAGGGGATGAAGCTCTTTGAGCTTCCACATATTGGGCGGCTGGAGCGCGACTAGGATTACCCCATAAAGTTGAATATGGAGGGGTTAACCCTGGGGAGGCACATCTTGGAGGATGCCGAGGCTTAACCAGACTTTTTCCTAAAGCCTGACGAGTCGCAGTTGCACGTTCCAGTCTTTGCGCAGCCGCGTGATATTTTTAACCCCTTCATCCTTGAGAAGGAGGTTCCCCTGAAAGAAGTCTTGGAACTTCATGCGGAGAGGGCGGCCAAGAAGAGAGGTGTTAAGGGAAAAGCCATCCTATGTGGTGTAGGCGCTGCGCATATCCCGAGATCAGATGGAGTTGCGGTCAGCGTGGCGACCGTGTCGCCTAAGGATGCATTACTTTTGAGGAAGCTCCAAGAGGCTGGGAGCTCCGCTGACCAAGAGCATAGTCCTGATCATCGTCATAGTGTGTAGATATAGGCTTTTTGTAGTTTGTAAATGTATGGTTTTGTATAAATAACAAATTGTATCTTTTTGTTTGTGTGCTATGTTATCCGTTCTTAAATTGTTATCCTTTGTGTAAGAGATCAATTAAGATGCACATTGGAACCCATACTCAAATTAAGTGCGTGACTTAAAAACAAATCATAAGTATGAAAATAGACTTGCATTATTTTGCAAAGACTTTTATTAAATGACCAAGAGTTTTGGCTCGTAATTTGCTAAGCATGTACGGTGTACATGATGTTGCGCATCCTTCGTGGAATGCGCATGAGAAACTTACTTCAACGTCTTGAAGGTAAGGCGCTTAGCAAGGATACATGATCCAATGTTGATGGGTTTGCAACCCTCTTACTCAACGAGTTAGTTAGTAGGTTTACTCATCCTTTCTGCCATCGTGGGTCTTAATAAGTGCGTGCACGCCATGTACGCAAAATATAAAATAACAATATTGAAACATAATAAAAATGTACACAATAAAGTGGAGTGTGTTATGGAGTTAGCTAGAAACCACAACGTTTTATTAATACTTGCAAGTTTTTGGTGGATAAAAAAAACAATTCCTAATAAAGAAAAGAAAATTCAGAGACAACATTTATTGGGCACGTACTAAAGTGCAAAGTTGTCTGTTTGTTGGCCGTAGCCTTTCCTAAAGATAGCATCTTTTGAGATTGCAGATATTCCAAGTGCGCGCCAGCTCGTGACCTTCCATATCGCGCAACCTGTATGCACCATTACCTAGTGCATCCGTGACCTCATAGGGTTCTTCCTATTTGGGTCCAAGCTTGCCTGTGTCTTCTGCATGGCTTGCATCATTAGCGCGGTATACAAAGTCTCCTGGCCTGAAAGAAGTGTGCTTGACCTTTGCATCATAATACTTCTTCATCTTTGCTTTAGCCTTCGCTTCGCGTATAGCTACGCGTTCACGCCTTTCTTCCAGCAAGTCCAATTCTATGCGCCACTCCTCGTCATTTGTTGTGATGTTTATCTCCGCTGTACGTATAGTTGGCATTCCAATTTCGGCTGGTATGACGGCTTCTGTTCCATAGACAAGAGAAAATGGTGTGTCTCCGATACTGGTTTTGATTGTGGTGCGGTGCGCCCATAAAACGTGTGACAATTCGTCCACCCATTTTCCTTTGTGTCTGTCAAGGCGCGCTTTTATCCCTTCGCCTAGACTGCGATTCGCGCGTTCAACCAATCCATTGGTTTGTGGGTGTTTCACTGAAGCGAAGTGTTATGTGATGTTCAATTGTGCGCACCAATCTTTGAATGGGTTATCGCAGAATTGTTTTCCATTATCTGAGATAATTTCCCCAGGTAGTCCAAAGCGACACACAATATTGTCCCACACGAAGCGTTTTACTTGGTTGCCAGTGATGCTCACCACTGCTTTTGCCTCAATCCATTTTGTAAAGTAGTCTATGGCTACGATGTGGAATTTCAGCCCTCCCGCTGCAACTGGGAAAGGGCCTGCGATGTCGATGCCCCATTTATAGAATGGCCATGGTAAAGTAATGGGGGTTAACTCTTGTTGTGGTTGGCGCGGAATTGGCCTGTGGACTTGGAAATTACTGCATTTCTTTATCATATCTCGCGCGTCGCGGTGCATAGTAGGCCAATAATATCCTGATCGCAGGGCGCGCGCCACTACGGACCGTGGTCCTGAGTGCATGCTACATGATCCAGCGTGAATTTCTCTGAGTACATAATCTGCTTGGAGAGGTCCAACACATCGGAGCCAAGGTTGTAGAAATGAACGTCGATATAGGATGCCATCTCGGAGTTCAAATCTCTGCGCTGTGCGCCGTACCCTTCGAGCGTCCTTTTGATCTTGTGGTAAGATTCATTTGCTTATAAATTCAATGATAGGTGTCATCCACGTGGGATCATGTTCTTCTATCACCGTGGATACTTCCATCTCCAAGATTGATTTATTTTTTAGAGTTTCTACCAATACCTGATTTGACAGGTGCGCAAAGCTTGTAGATGCGATCTTGCTAAACGCGTCAGCTTTCCTGTTGTCTCCTCTAGGTACTTGTTTGATTGTGAACCTATCAAAGCTCTGAATTAAATACTTGGTTTTTTCAAGGTATTGGATCATATGTTCATCCTTGGCTTCATATTCACCTAACACATGGTTAGCTACTAGCCTGGAATCCACATTTGCCTCTAGGTTGCGTACACCCATTTGAATTGCAATACGCAGTCCAGCGAGTAGGGCTTCGTATTCTGCCTCATTGTTTGTGGCTGTGAATTCGAAGCGCAGTGTGTAGGTGAACTCCATCCCCTCTAGATTAGTAAGGATAAGGCCTGTGCCTGATCCATCCACGCATGAGGATCCGTCTGTGAATAGAATCCATGGTTCTTGTAATTCTGTCTTGCCTGTTGAAGGTGGAGTATCGGTATCTGGCTTTTCAACAATAAAGTCAGCTAATATCTGCCCCTTGATTGCAGTGCGTGGCCTATACGAGATGTTATACTCGCTCAACAACACACTCCACTTTTGTAGTTGTCCTGATGCGTCAGGTTTAGAGATAACTTGTTTGATGGGCTGGTCCGTGATCACAGCTATTGGGTGCGCCTGAAAGTATCTGCGCAGTCTTTTAGCTGCGAATACTAGAGCTAAGACCAGCTTTTCCATGGCATTGTAGTTAGTCTATGTTTTCTTAAGTTCCTTGCTTACAAAGTATATGGGTGTTTGGACGGAGTTCCTATCTGTCAATAGTACTGCGCTAACTGCTCCATGGGTTGCAGATAAGTACATGATCAACTCTTCCCCTGGTCGAAGTTTGGGAAGTGATGCAAGATGCTGTTTTAGTTGTTGGAAGGCTTCCTCTGCCTCCTCGATCTAACGAAAGTCTCCCTTTTTTGTGCACTTCGTGAGTGTTTTGAAGAGAGGGAGTGATTTGTCTGATGACTTGGATAAAAAACGGTTTAGCCCAGCTAGCTTTTCGTTTAATGACTGGACTTCTTTCAATGTGCGCGGTGAGGGAAGATCGATGACAGCTTTTGTCTTTTCTGGGCAAGGTTTGATGCCATCAGGTTCTATTAAATACCCAAGGAACATGCCTTCTATCGCGCCAAAGGTGCACTTCTTGGGGTTTAACTTCATGTTTATTTTTCCCAGTGTTTTGAACGTCTCCTCAATGTCGCGCACCAATTCTTCCTCTGTGTGACTCTTGATGACAAGGTCATCAACGTAGACTTCCAAGTTGCGACCTACTTGTTTTTCAAAAGCCATGTCCACCAATCGCTAGTATGTTGCGCCCGCGTTCTTTAGACCAAAAGGCATTTTTGTGTAGCAATAGACCCCTTGACTTGTGTGGAAGGCTATTTTTTCTTCATCCTCCTCTGCCATCTGAATTTGATGATACCCTTTGTATGCATCTAGGAAGCATTTAAAGGGATATCCGTACAGGGATTCTACCTTCCAGTCTATCTCTGGCAGTGGGTAGCAGTCCTGTGGACATGCTTTATTGAGGTCCGTGAAGTCCACGTACATCCTCCAACTGCCATCATTCTTCTTTACCATCACTGGATTAGAGAGCCAGTCGTGATAGTAGACTTCGCGCATAATACCTGCGTCTACAAGTTTGTGTAATTCTTCCAGGATGGCTTTTGCGCTATCTAGAGCCTGGCCGCGCTTCATCTGTCGTATTGGGGGGTATCCTTGTCGGATTTGTAGCTTGTGCTCCGTAATAGAGCGTGGCACTCCGGTCATGTGCTTTGGTTCCCACGTAAAGATACTCAGGTTCTTTTGCAAGAGTGCGCACATAGCTACTTTACCTTTGTTAGATAAAGATCCTCCAATCGATATTTGTTGATCCGGGTAATCAGGGTGGATGGCGACCTTTAAGTTTGGTATTTTTGTTGCGCGCTGTTCTGGGATATGCTCCACCTTACTGGTTACCGCGTTGCATTCTTTAGGCGGCACTGTGGTATTGTAGAGGGTGACAATCCCTCCTTCTATTGGAAATTTGAGCATCCCATGTGTTGTGGATGGTACAACGCGCATGGATGATATTCCATGTCTCCCAATGATGCCGTTGTACGGTGAAGGAGACTTGATTATCATGAAGTTTATCCATGTTGCTGTAGAGTGTTGTTCATCGCCCACAACTACAAGTAAGCGTAATTGCCCCATACGCCTTATCTTTTCTCCTATGAAGCCAGTCAGCGACGTCGTGGCTGGTATCAACTGACTTTGTATCTCAGGTCGTAGCCTTTTAAAGCAATGTTCATACAGAATATCTGCGGATGCTCCTCCATCGATATACATGCGGTGGATGTCATGTCCCCCGGTATGTATCTCAATGGTCAGTGGCTCTATTACTGCGTTGTCCGCAGCTAGAGTGGGGAAGGATATCTCATTTTCTGAAGAGAACTTTTGACTGACTTTTTGCTTTGTCTTGCATTGCCATGACTATATCATGTAGATGATGTCCGCTTTATCTTTGGGAGGCTCCTTCTTGCCTCCATTCCTTTGCTTATCCTTCCCTTCTTTAATGTTCTTTACGAGGTGATCCATTCTACCCTCCTTTACTAAATTTTCAATTAGTTGGCGTAGCTGGACACACTCGTTGGTGGTATGGCCCTTTTGGCCATGGTATTCGCAGTATCCATTCCCTATACGCTTGTCTTCTGGGGTACGCATTGGTGGAGGCTTTGGGAAGTTTGCTCCTTTTGTTACAAATATTTCCCTCGGAGTCTTTGTGAGGGGGGTATATTTGTCATTATCGCGTCCACTTCCCTGACTGCGATAACTCTTGTTGCGATTGCTGCTCTGATCATTGGATTGTCTCCTAGGCTGTTCTTGCTGCCTATAATTTGAGTAGCCTTTCTTACTTTCCGCAGCGGCTGCTTATCCTTGGATGAAGGATCTTGTGCGCTTCATTAGTTCATCGAAGGTTTGGGGAACCTTTTCGTTTAACTTCCTAATGAGCTCTCGGTTATTGATCCCATTCATGAACCCTGAAATTTTCAGGACTTCGGGACACGCCTTGACATGTATACATTCATCCTTAAAGCGTTCCATGTAAGCGTTGGTTGATTCCCCTTGACGCTGTTTTACTCTGGCTAGTTCAACAGGGTTTTTAGCGCACTTCTTTCTTTGGGTGAAGTTTAAGCGGAATGCTTTTCGCAACTCTTCAAACCCGCCTATGCTCCTTCGTGGAAGCTTGCTAAACCAAGTGCACGCATTCCCTACTAACGTAGAGTTAAACATATGACACCACACAGGTTGTGGCCAATTTTTGATAGTAGCAGCGGATTCAAAAATTTTTAGGTGGTCATCAGGATCACCCGTTCCATCATATGTTTTAATATTAGTGGGCATGCGCCTTTTCTTATGATTGGAGTAGTCGCTGATGCGTCGTGTAAATGCATCAACTTTCTGGCGACGCCATGGAAGAGATATGTCTTCGTCTTCTTCCTCGTGACGTCTTCCTCTGGACTTCCAATGTCCTGTTTCCTTATCCTCGTTGTCCGAGGAGTCACTGGAGGATGAGTAACTGCCATGGGGGGGGTGACATGATTGCTTCATTGGGGAGTGTGATTGGAGGGATAAGGGTGGTGGAGCAATTGGGGGGTGGTGAAAGGTGGTTTTGGTGCGTGGTTTTGCAGGGGAGAGGGAAGGAGGGAAGGGGGTTTGACTGGGTTGACCCTGGTATTATTATTACCAGGGTGGGTTTGTTTGGTTGGGCTCAGGGTTACATGGGCCAGAAATAAACAAAAGAAGTGGGCTGGTGGTATTGGATTGGGGTAATTTTGGATTACATGGGAGTAGTAAAAACATTAGGATCCGTTTGGTATTTTAGTGTGAAATTCACAAGGACCAAAAATGTAATTACTGAAAATTAGGGGTCTGGTTTGTAATTTTACCAAAGTTGTCAAAAGGACTAAACCTGCAATATTAGATAATACAAGGATCATATTTGCATATTTTTTCCTTTTTACAAAACCAAGGACCATTATTGTCATTTTCTGATTTTAGAAGGGTTAAACATGTAAATACCCAAAAGTTATCAAAATGTTCCAATTTGTAAGTTATGAATAGTACAAGGGTGTATTTTGATAAATTCCATTATTTAAACACCCAGGGACTAATTTTGCCAATTTTGAAACTTGAGGGGTAAAAGTTGCCATTTTGTGTAAACTTTCATCCAGGGACTATTTGTGAACATGTTTGACTTCCCATGGACTAAAGTTGACTCTTTATTAATTTTAAACCTTCAGGGACTAGTTTTGCCAATTTATGAAACTTGAGGGACTGAAACTGCCAATTATGCAAACTTTGTGCGTTTTTCATCTGTTTTTGATTATTTTGCATTTGAAACATATAATACACACTTTTAAGATATTTTAAGTATTTTGATGCATATTTGAGTGTTTTTAGATGTTTTGGCAGCTCAGAAAAGGTAAAAATGATGAGTATTTACACACTCATCAATCCCCCACACTAAAACATTGCTAGTCCCTAGCAATCTTTTGAGAAAAACTTGATGGATTTGAAAACCTCTTTACCAAAAGCCATCACTTCTGGAGTAGCCAGGTGTAAGAACTGTGGCACACCTGATAACCGTGTGATTTTGAGCAAACCACCAGCTGTCAACGGATTTGATTAGTCATTACCAAAAGCCGTTTGCTTCTGGACTAGCCAGCATCTTGATGGACTAAGTCAACATCTTGGTGAGCTGATTACCAATTATGGATTTTCCACGGCCTTTACCACAATCCATAATCTTGCGGGCTAGCCAACTCATTTGCTTGTAAGGATATGGGGAGTTGAGGAACATTGATGAGTGTCTAAAATACTCATCATTTCTGTCACATTTAAGCTACAAAACATCTGAAAACATACAGATATGCTTTTAAATATATGAAATATCATGAAATTGTGTTTTTAGGTGTTACAAGTAAAAAAGGGATGAAAACTGATGAAAAACAACAAAGTTTACATAATTTACAGTTTCAGTCCCTGAACTTTGACAAATTGGCAAAACTAGTCCCTGGTAAATCAAAACTTGTAAAAATATCATAAAAGGTCCTTGGGATTCATAAGTTGTTAGGAAAAGTCCTTTGAAGTTAAAATTCACAAATTTACAACTTTGGTCCCTCAACTTTGGAAAAGTGTCAAAATTAGTCCCTAAGGTTTAAAAATAAGAAAATATTCAAAATAAACCTTATACTATTTGTAAATGACAAAATTGGTCCTTTGTGTTAACATTTGATATTTACAGGTTTAACCCTTCAATTATCAGAAAATTACAAGAATGGTCCCTGGAGTTTGAGGTATTGACAGAAAAGGTCCCTAGGCATTTAATATGGGAAATTATCATCTTAGGTTCTTGGGGTTTTCAAGTATGGCAATAATGGTCCCTTCAACTAAATTGGAAAGTTTACACATCAGGTCCCTACACTTTGGCAGATTTACAAAATTGGTCCTTGTGTAACAATAATACCAAACGGACCTTTTTATTATAATACCCAAACCAAATTTAACCCACCCTTAATAAATAAAACCCAAAACCACCCCAGCCCACTCACACCTAGGCCCAGTCCACCCACAGCCCACCCCCGTTTATTAATAAAACGGGGTCAAACAAAGTCAAAAACCACCACCCCCCCTTCACTGTTCACCCACCACTCTCACCCCTGCAACCCAGAAACCAGGTGGTATTCACCACCTGTCCACCACCTTTCCAGCTGTCTAACCTACTACTCCACCACCTCCTTCCACCCATGCCAACTCCTATCACCAATAAATGCATTTCTCACCTCTTTATCACCCAAATCCTCTGTTTTTCAACCTAAAGCCTCAACTTGGCTTCCAAGCCTGTTTCCTTGTCCCTCCACCTCATACTACCTCCCAAACTTCCTTAATTGAAAAATGGAGGCCACAAGTTACCCTTTTGGACTTTCCCGCCAAAATGATCAAACGGCTAAAATGCCTTTGACTCATCCAATGGTCTCTAATTGATGTGGGAAAGAGCAAGGAAGGTGGGGAGACGCTTTTAGGTCATCTATATCAATAAAAGAAGCCAGGGTGAAGACTTATCATAGAATACGTTTTGTGATCAAACTTTTATTGCTTATCTTTATTACTTGTCTTTTAAAAGCTTTCAAGGCTTACTATTTGACAAATTGTAATCAAACCTTATTTACAGTTTGTAGTTTCATAATCCTTAAATACTTGTTATTTAAATTATTGTCTCTTTACTTAAATTGTCATTTACTTACCCTGTCTGTTGTAGCTGTTTAGAGGACAATCAATAAGTCACTTAGGCTCTTGACAAAAGCTCTAAGGCTTGTAGAAACCTTTAAAGCAGTTGTAATACATAAATCTCAAAAATACAAAAAGAAATCATCAAAGAAATTTGTTACAAGAAAGAACAAGTGGAGCAGGGTTTATACTGGATTGCTTGGGGATATTAGAAGCTTATGGTAAGCTATAGGTGTAATCTAAGTCCTGGGGGTGGTTCTATTTGATCAGTATTCACAATGGACACTTTTGAAAGCAATTTCTCACATTTTTGTTAATTTACTGTTTACTATCTTATTTGTTTTAATCTTTGTTGTTTCCTGCTTGTTTTGTGTTGTTTGATGTTAGTATAATATAAAATTAGTAGCTTGTTTATTGTTTTTTGTTTAGTTTTCTAAAAATCAGTCAAGTAGTGTAAATTTGATTTCTGTGTTCAAGTGTTGTTATTGTTGTTTATTACTGTTCAATAGGTCTATTATGTTGATGTTATAGAGTCTGAATCAGTTTATAGGTTCATATCATTGTTTTGGTTTGAAAATCTTCAAAACAGTTAGGTACAAGGGTGTTTGGATCTGCTGAGTTCAAGGACTCATAGGCTGTATTTGTTGTTGATTGTTATTGAAACTAGTCCAACTAAGATCTAATAACTCAGTTAAACAATAAAAACCATAGTTCTTTTGATTAAAAGTCAAAACTCACCCTAAATCAATCTCACTGATTCACTGTTAGGATTTTGAGATCATAGACTCATCAAATCTGTTCTATAGTTGTTAAGATACCTTAATTAGGTATTATTATACCTTAATAATTCAATTACAGTCATTAGATTAGATTCAAAGTTCACAAAAGTCAAATTTCCAAGTCTTGATCAAAAGTCAAATTTGCAGCTTTGCAATTTTTGAATTAAATATAGAATTTTGTGTAGGGTTTATTATTTAGTTTCTTGCTTAGTCTTTTTAGGTTATTAATATCTAGTTGCTAAACTACTTATCTGTATTTTTAATTATTTTTTATCTGCTTATTTAGATAGCTTAATTGTTATTTGCTTTTTGCTGTTTCTATAAAACTTGCCCTGTACCAAGGGAAGTTTGTCTATCTGTCTGTTTTCTATTGCTTCTTACAAGCTCAATAGTGGATCCCAGCTTGTGAACTTTGGCTTTTCAATAAGCCTAGGTTCCATATTCTTGGTCCTGAGCTTTTGTTTCCATCTAATAGCTTTTTAGCTAGGGCTGCTTGCATCTACAAGCTTGTCCCATTCTCACAAGTGTACTGAGTTTTCATCACACTCAGTGTACTCATCAGTTTTCATAAGCTCATAATAAGCTTACTAAAGGGCCCCAGTATTGGTTGCTTGGCTTTTTGAGGAGCTTAGCTAGCTAACTCAATAAGCCAGTGCTTGTTTTGGACCTTTGAGTCCTTGCCCTCAGCTTATTCTCACCATCAAGCTACCACACTTCAATGAGTACTTTGAGTACTCAGTGTTTGCACCAATTTCACAAGCCTCTCCTTGGCTCATTAGTGGATCTTAGAGTCTGCTTATTGGCTCATTGGAGAGCTTCCTAGGTCAGCTTATTGACTCCACTCCATATTTGGTCACTGAGCTTATTTCTGTGGGCCCCATATAGGCTTGTAAGTTGGTTCATTGGACTGCTTGGTTTGCAGTTTAGTGGATTAGCTATTTTGCTTATCCAGCTTATTTTCTTTTATTTTCTCTCTTCTTTGGTTTTAATTTTGTTAAGTTAATTTGTTTCTATCTTACTTTTACTTTTGATCTCAGCTTACAGCTTTTTGAAAGCTTCTTAAGCTTGAAATCTACTTGTTTTTACCTAACCCTGTGCATCAGCATACCCAGTCACACCACCAACTTTGGTGATTGATTGTGACCACCACAGTGGGTCCCACAGTCCAATCTTTGGTCCTTTGAACCCCCCTCCTACCAGGGTTCATCTTTTGACCCTTTGTTTGACCTGTGAACTTGTGGACCCCACCTAGAATTGCACCCAAAGGTTGTCCCTAATCTGACCCAGAACCAAATAAGCAAACAGCTTATTGTGGTCTTGTGGCTTATCCTGTGAGCCTATCTTTTCAAATCTTTCTCAAACAAGTTCAACTAACTTAGGTGGACCAGAAAATACCAAGGTGGGCCCCACATAAGTTCATTTCAGCTTATTTGCTTAAAAAGTCAACTGTGGTCAACTGCCACACTAATAAGCTTACACACAGCTTATTATTTAGTTATAAAATATTTGATTTTATTAAAGTTAGTTGTTTTTACATATAATATAGTTTTATAAAAGAAAAATCCAGAAAATACAACATAAAAATAAGTGATAGTTTCTATTTAATTTAATTTAATTTTAATTTTCATTTTTAGATTTTTATTAAGTAAATTGTAATTTTATATTTTTATTAATTTCCTTATATATTAAAGTATTTTTAATAATTTTCTTAGATTTTTATTTTGTAATTTAGTATTTATTTGAATTAATAATAGTTTTATTAGTAATAAATTAATAAGTAAGTTATAAATAGCATAATTAGTTTTTATATAGTAACACCTAGTTTTTATATTTTTTATAGCTTTTATAGGTCATAAAATAGTTTTATAAATTTTCTCATAATTTTCTAAGGTAATTTAGTATTATTAGTAATTTAAATTAGTTTAAATAGTTTAATTAATATAAATAGTTTTTAATTAATAAAAAGCTTATAAAAAGACAAAAACATTTATTTTTATTTTTTATACTTTCTTCAAGTTCTAATTTAAGTTTATAAATTATTTTTGCAAATTTTTAGTTTAAGTTGTAGTATTTATCATTTTTAGTTTGATTTAAATTAGTTTTTAATTAAAAAGTTAAATAGTTATTAATTAAATAATTAATAATAAATAATATAGTAATATAATAAAATAGTTTTCTTTCTAATTTAATTTTCTTTTTAGTTTAAGTTTATAGAATTTTCATTTTTAACCCTTATAGTTTATTTTTCTTTAAAACTCACATTTTTCTCTGTACGCAGTCGCGTACGTTTTTAATCTCTTTTACGTTTTTTAATTTTTCTTATTTCAAGTCTTTGTTTAAATAGCTTATTTAAGCTATTTTATTTTATCCTTAGGGTAATCACAATCACATACCCTTTCCTTTTCAATAATTCCCGATCACAGATCCGTTCTAACTCAGGATATCGCACTTCCAAGGGACATAACGACCCGGGGACACTAAACTCCTTGGATATACTTGTATTCACGTTTCTTTAGTTTGATTTTTACTGGTTGACCATTCACAAGTGGTTGACTAAATAAAGTTGACTAGAAAAGCGTGAGTCATAAGGATATGGGGAGTTGAGGAACCATACAATTTTGGGCAAATTGCAAGCCATCAACGGATTTGAGATGTCTTTACCAAGAGCCGTTTGCTCCTGGACTAGCCAATCCTTTTTGTCATTTAGACTTGGCGGACTGATTACCACAAAAAATTTTGAACTTTAGTGAAAATTTTTTGAAAAAATTTTGGTCAAAAACGGGGGTACTAGATAGTAAAATGTGATAAAATTCGCTAGAATAGCGAAATACCCCCCACACTTAGAATGAATATTGTCCTCCATATTCAAAGTCCCGGGTATTATGCCGACATTTTGAACGGAAAAGGGCAACATTACAAGCTAAGCGTGGAAATACCATTTTGTATTTTCACGTCATAAGTAACCATAGCATGGAGGACTCCCCCACACTTAGGGTGAAAACCCTATAAGCATGCTACTGTTTTTGTTTACCGAGTCGCTAGCTTGACTCGACCCCGAATTCATTTGTCCTTGGGGAAGCATGATGTGGAAGAAAGAATCTCCATCGGACTTTCATTCAAGATGTTTGGACAAACATTTGAAGCACGTGAAAGTTCCACACCGATGAGATATAATCCCGGCTCAAAATAATGGTACATGAAAATGCCGGGGTCAAATATAGTGTCTTCATTTCCGAAGGAGTGAAGAACAAGAGAAGTCACCCTGTAGGTGAAGAAAAGGAAGAAAACCATGATGAAAATCATGATAAGATTTTCTTCCTCGAGAGCAGGCTCCGTAGCCTGAGTTTGGATTTCAAAGGGTAAGCTCAAAAACATCCCGGGAGGGTGGGTGGGAATTTGCAAATCCTCATGATTAAGTGCATCTCCCCCCGGGATATCAAACTCCGGAGGAGTCATGATATGAAGAGTGAGTTCACCGGAGAACTCCTCATGAAGAGAATTATTCACAAGATGTGAATCTATGAACTCGTGTTCCGGAATAGACTCATTACAATCCTCATTCTGAATATCAAAGAGTGGATTATCAGAAATCAAAGGGAATTCAGATTCGAATTCAAATAGAGGATTGGTGAGAGTAGTATTGAAAGTTTTGGGAACAAAGTGATCAATATTCTCTATTGGACTGTTGGGATCAGAAGTGAGTGACAGATCATGATCTGACAGATCAGAAGTGAGTGACAGAAGTGAGGGACTTTCACTTTTATTCCTGTGCAATCTAATTTCATTTTCAAGAAAAAAGTCAACTGAGGTAAACTGATGCCATGGGGGGGGTGACATGATTGCTTCATTGGGGAGTGTGATTGGAGGGATAAGGGTGGTGGAGCAAGTGGGGGGTGGTGAAAGGTGGTTTTGGTGCGTGGTTTTGCAGGGGAGAGGGAAGGAGGGAAGGGGGGTTTGACTGGGTTGACCCTGGTATTATTATTACCAGGGTGGGTTTGTTTGGTTGGGCTCAGGGTTACATGGGCCAGAAATAAACAAAAGAAGTGGGCTGGTGGTATTGGATTGGGGTAATTTTGGATTACATGGGAGTAGTAAAAACATTAGGATCCGTTTGGTATTTTAGTGTGAAATTCACAAGGACCAAAATTGTAATTACTGAAAATTAGGGGTCTGGTTTGTAATTTTACCAAAGTTGTCAAAAGGACTAAACCTGCAATATTAGATAATACAAGGATCATATTTGCATATTTTTTCCTTTTTACAAAACCAAGGACCATTATTGTCATTTTCTGATTTTAGAAGGGTTAAACATGTAAATACCCAAAAGTTATCAAAATGTTCCAATTTGTAAGTTATGAATAGTACAAGGGTGTATTTTGATAAATTCCATTATTTAAACACCCAGGGACTAATTTTGCCAATTTTGAAACTTGAGGGGTAAAAGTTGCCATTTTGTGTAAACTTTCATCCAGGGACTATTTGTGAACATGTTTGACTTCCCATGGACTAAAGTTGACTTTTTATTCATTTTAAACCTTCAAGGACTAGTTTTGCCAATCTATGAAACTTGAGGGACTGAAACTGCCAATTATGCAAACTTTGTGCGTTTTTCATCTGTTTTTGATTATTTTGCATTTGAAACATATAAAACACACTTTTAAGATATTTTAAGTATTTTGATGCATATTTGAGTGTTTTTAGATGTTTTGGCAGCTCAGAAAAGGTAAAAATGATGAGTATTTACACACTCATCAGTAACCTCTTTTGCGGCGCTTGCGCCGGTTTTCCTCAGAGGAAGAGCTTGAGGGGCTTTCACTTGGGGAAGTTCGCCTTCCTAACCTGTCATGAATTCTTCTACTCCCCGACCTGGAGGAGCCTTCGCTTGGTGAATGGTGACGTCCAAGTCTGTCATGCATCCTTCGACTACAAAGTCTGGAGTGAACCTTGGTGCGCCTCTCGCCATCTTCATATTCCTCAGAGTATTGTGAGTCGGATACTGTACCAAGTCTATCATGGATATTGGTACGCCTTTCATTATTTTCGCGCCCCCCTCTTTGGTAGCGCGGTGGTGATGTTTCGCGTTCAGGACCAAAGTTGAGCCGGCCTTGCAGGCTCATACTAGACCTTCTCCTTGCTTCTTCTTGCATAAGGGCAGTTAGGGTTTCGTAATTTTGGGATACACAATTACTTAACGTTAAATCAGGTGCGTCCTCATCGGCTGCAAGAATTTTTGCCTCAACATTAGGCGCCCTATCTCTGTTGGGTGCGCCAGCTGGTACAGTGTTGTCCACTATAGATGCCGTTTGATGGGGAGTATTGAAGAGGGTGCGCTGAAGTTCTTCAACGCTTGGGACCACCGTGGTGGCTTGATGATGAGGCGAAAAATGAACCACTTTTAGGGGGTCATTTAAGCCCGGAATTGAATTTATTTGATCAAATATTGCCCTAAATCGTTCCTTTTGTGATTTTAGGTACTTTGGGAGTGAATTCTGGAAAAGGAAGCAATTCGGACGTTTTTGGAGCATAAAAGTGAAGAAAACGGCAAAAACTTAATTTTCCATGCTGAGAACAGTACCTGACGGCATCAAGAAGAAAATCATGATGGCGTCAAGAGTAAAATCCGTGACGACCCAGTGAAAACCTGAAGGCGTCACAACAAGGGCGTCAAGACTATTTTTGGTGACGGCCTGCACAAGGGATACACATGACGGCGTCAGATCCAGATCTAGGCAGTCCGAGAAATTATTTACCGGCGAGATGACGGCGTCAGAAATTTGTTCTTGACGCCGTCACCTATCAGAATCTATATATAGTTTTCTATTTTTCATTCATAAAAAGAGGAACTTGTGTGGAGAATACTAGGGCCGAACTTTGTAAACCCTAGGTCGTATTTTACAGTATTTTCAAGGGTTTTCACCCCTTGAATCCTTTCATGTTCAATTGAGATAAGTCTTCTCTTAATTCATTCAATATGTCTATGTGTTGTTTGAATATATCTTATGCTTGTCTTAATTTCAACATGCTAGGCTAGATCTATCTTGTGTTTGCTTAGATGTAATGAAACCTAGATGTTAATTATATGTTGATTACTTGTTTATAGTTGTATTGGATGAATGATTTCAATGTTAGGCTTAAGAAAACTGGCAGATCTCCATTGTGTAACATGCTTGAACGTCTTAAGAAACATGAACCGATGTGTACTAGGTTTTATAGGTTGTATTTAATGCATGAGCAAATTCTAGTGATCCCATGTTAGAAGCTTCTTAGCTGGCTCGACATAGGTGTGAAGTAGGCGCTTATAGGATTGGGGAAGTAAGTACGCCACCCCATGAATGGTATTAAGGAATACAATCCGTCATCTACGCAACTGTAACAAGTAATTAACCTGTAAAAGATATCTAGGGAGTAGTGAAATCTAAGTAAACACAATTCTCCCATATATTGCTCACACCAATAGTTTAATTTAGTTTTATTTTCATTTTAGTATTTTATTTTGATTGCATCTTAGCATTGGGCTAGTTGACTAGCAACTAATTCCGCCCAACTCCTTCAAACCCGAGATTTTTAATTGCTTTTATAAAAATAAAAAAATATAAAAAGAATCATCCCTCATCTCTAGACCTAGTCTTTAGGTTTTCTAATCCTAGCGACACTATTCCTAGCTGAACGATCAATCCCCCGGTACTTGTCATTATACTATACTACATCGATCAGGTACACTGCCTGGTGGGGGTTGTAAGCTTCTCGAGATCCCTCGAGAGGTAAAGCCTGGTGCAATCCCTACGCATTAAGTTTTTGGCGCCGCTGCCGGGGAATAGTTATTGTCTAGGTTAGAATCTCTTTTTATTTGGTCTACTTGCTAGATTCCTTTCTTGTAAGATTTTATTTTTATTTCTAGGTTCTCTTTAGTCTATCTTATTTCTTCGTGTCTTTGTTCGTAACTTTTACCATCCGCCATTATGGCAACCGACGAATTCTCTAACCTTAGGATCACTAGGAGTCGTAGTTCCGCTAGAGACCTTGTCTTGCCTTATGCAGAACCCGATAGAGAAATGCGTAGGTTAAGACGATCTCACTCAACACCTGAACCATCTAGCATAGCCATCGATTTTGATGCACCCCTTTCTGAAGAAAATTCATAAAATCACCTTACAACCCCTAGCTCCCAATCCAACAACGAGATGAATACCCCCGCAACTCCCACTCCTAAGCGCCTTAAGGACTACTCCTCCCCAAACCCTCGTGGCTTCTCAAACGCCATTGTCTACCCAATTGAACACACCAATGAGGTCTTGCATGCGACCGATGTTTGGCTTGTCCAAAGTGTGTGCAAGTTTTGTGGATTAGATGATGATGACCGGATTCAACACATTAAGGACTTCTTGAAAATAGTAGACACCCTCCATACGGATGGGGCTACTAGAGATACGTCCCGATTACGATTCTTCCCTTTCACCCTCTATCAAAAAGCCCAAGAGTGGTATGATAAACTCCCTTCTGAATCCATTTTCACATGGGAACAACTCATATCCAAGTTCTATGAGAAGTTCTTTCCACCTGGAAAAAATTCAGCGTTTAGAGATAGAATCCTCCGCTTTCGAAAAGGGAAGGACGAACCCTTCCATAAATCGTGGATTAGATTCAAGGATTTAATAAGACAAGTTCCCCATCATGGCATCGAACTTTGGCTTTTGGTCCAAATCTTCTATGACAATGTCTCCTCATATGATCGGAACGGAATCAACAATTCTAGAAAATGGAGATTAGCCAATCTTAGTGCCGAAGAAGGATGGGATAGGATTGAAGAATATGCTCAAGACCAGGATGACACTTGGGATGAACCTGAGTCGACTGTCAGCATGACTGAAATCACTTCAACATCTTCAGATCGGTTAAGAAAAATTCACAAAAGAATGGAATACCTAGCTGGGTCGCGGTTACCAAAACAACTTTCAAATCCTTACTTGATCTGCGACTACTGTGGGGGCCTGCATGAGGTAAAGGAATGCGGAGGAGAAACCACGACTGAACATGCATGCTTGTCAGGAGGTGACATCTATGCTGATCCCTCCCTTTTGCCTTTTTACCAAAATGACGATTACACCCTCTGGGGAAATCTGGTAAAAAGAAAAGAAGGAGAGGAAGGTCCTGAATTCGAAATCAGGAGCACTTTTGAAGATGACCTTGGTCACTTCACTCAAGAAAAAGGCTTACAATTAAAAGGTCTTGATGAACTTGTCGATGAGCAGCAGAATGACATTGGAGAATGGTTTAACAAGCTTAACTCCACCCTCGATAACCTTGAACTACTGTCACTAAGCCAAAAAGACCCCATGCTCGCGATAACCACTCGAGCTGGAACAACAACCAAAGACCCCCCTTACCCGAGCTCGCCCCCCATCACTCCCGAACCAAACAAGCCTCACGAAGAGGAGGATGATGTAAGCAACGAGGATCCCAAACAACCTCCCTTGGCGACCCCCTCCCCATCAACCCCACCTAACCAACCTGTGAGGATCCCATTCCCATCCCGACTAAAAAACCAGAAAACTGAGAATGATAATAAGAGATTCTTGTCATATCTAAAAGACTCAGTAGTCACCATACCCCTCCTTGATGCTTGTTATCACATGCCAAAGTACAACGCATATTTTAAAAAATTACTCGCCAACCGAAAGAAACTCGAGGGTCTTGTGACCCTGGGGGAAGAATGTTCGGTGGTGACCCATCGAGGGCTACCAAAGAAGGTAGATGATCCAGGCAGCTTCACCTTGCCTTGCTCCATAGGATCTCTATCAATTAAGAATGCTCTTGCCGATTTGGGGGCGAGTATCAACCTCATGCCTCACTCTATGTTCCTTAAACTAGGATACTCTGGATTGAAGCCTACACGTATGAACATCCAACTAGCCAATAGATTAGTCAAATACCCCGTAGGGATATGCGAGAATGTGCTAGTCAAGGTTAGGAAATTCAAATTCCCGGTCGACTTCGTAATCTTAGAGATGGAGGAAGATGACTTGGTACCCATCATCTTAGGGAGACCATTTCTTGCTACCGCTCGTGCAGTCATTGATGTTCATGACGACAAGTTAACCTTACGAGTAGGAACCGATAGCTTAACCTTCGACATTAAGGACACTATGGATCTCTCTCTCGAAGCAGCTAACCGGCTCTATTTCATTGGAGAGGTCGATGAACTCACGGATGTCATTGATGATTGTGTTGATGAACAGATCGAGGAAGGCTGGTTATGGGATGAGAGTTTTCTCCCCTTATTGGAGGTAGAAAAAATGGAGGATGTTGGTGCAGTCTCCTTCTACCCTAGACAAGAGGTCACTGAGCATCTCGAGCTCCGAACACCCGAAAACAAGCTTAAGCCTTCTATTATCGAACCCCCTAAGCTAGATCTTAAGGAACTTCCTAACCATTTAGAGTACACCTTCCTTCAGGGAGAGGACCAACTGCCAGTGATCACAAACTCCTCCCTCGAACATGAACAAAAAGGTAAACTCTTAGAGGTCCTAAAGAAATATAAGGGAGTGCTTGCATGGAGTGTAGCCGACATTAAGGGGATTGACTCAACTTTTTGCACGCATAAGATTCTCAAGGAAGAAGATTATAAACCTACTGTGCAACCCCAGAGGCAGGTGAACCCAAACATTAAGGAGGTTGTAAAGAAAGAAGTCATCAAACTTCTGGATGCAGGATTGATCTACCCAATCTCGGACAGCCCGTGGGTTAGTCCTGTACAAGTTGTACCTAAGAAGGGTGGAATGACTGTAGTTAAGAACGACAAGGGTGAGATGGTACCCCAAAGAACGGTTACAGGATGGCGGGTGTACATCGATTATAGAAAGCTCAATGATGCCACGAGGAAAGATCACTTTCCCTTACCATTCATTGACCAAATGTTAGAGAGATTGTCTCGGCACGAGTACTATTGTTTCTTGGATGGATTCTCAGGATATTTTCAAATTCCCATAGCACCTGAGGACCAAGAAAAGACCACGTTTACTTGCCCTTATGGAACGTTCGCCTACAAAAGAATGCCTTTTGGGTTGTGTAATGCCCCCGCCACTTTTCAATGATGCATGACCGCAATCTTTCATGAACTTATGGAAGACAGCATGGAAGTTTTCATGGATGACTTTTCGGTCTTCGGGAATTCCTTCGACCGTTGTCTTGCTAATCTAGAAAAAAATGCTTAAACGCTGTGAGGAAACCAACTTGGTGTTAAATTGGGAAAAGTGTCATTTCATGGTAAAAGAAGGGATTGTGTTAGGACATAAGATCTCAGGGAATGGGATAGAGGTGAACCAAGCTAAAATTGAAGCTATATCTAAGTTACCATATCCCGCGACTATTAAAGCAATACACAGCTTCTTGGGGCACGCCGGGTTTTATCGGAGATTCATCAAAGACTTCTCCAAAATAGCTCGGCCAATGACTCAATTGCTAGTGAAGGATGCTCCTTTCGATTTCTCCCAAGAATGCAAGGATGCATTCGATCTCTTAAAAAAAGAGCTCACACAAGCTCCAATCATGATTACACCCAACTGGGAGTTACCGTTTGAAATCATGTGCGACGCTAGCGATTTCGCTGTCAGGGCTGTATTAGGCCAATGGCGTGATAAGCTATTCCAACCTATTTACTACGCTAGCAAAACCATGAATCCCGCTCAAGAGAATTACTCTACCACCGAAAAAGAATTGTTAGCCGTGGTGTTCGCATTTGACAAATTCCGGCAATATCTTGTGCTTTCAAAGATAGTCGTTTTCACTGATCACTCGGCTCTTCGATATCTTTTTGCTAAGCAAGATGCTAAGCCACGATTAATTTGGTGGATCTTGTTGTTACAAGAATTTGATGTTGAGATTCGTGATAAGAGGGGGCAGAAAATCTGGCCGCAGATCATCTATCTCGTCTTGAAAATCCCTTGGATGAGTACGATAGAAGTGAGATTCGGGATTCATTTCCTGACGAACAACTCATGTCAATAACTGATTCGGAGCCTTGGTACGCCGATTTTGCCAACTATCTCGCAAGCAGACTCGTTCCAGAACACCTGACTAGGTACGAAAGGAAAAGGTTCTTTTCTCAGTTAAAAGACTACTTCTGGGATGAACCATTTTTATTCCGAAGGTGTCCTGACCAAATAATAAGACGTTGTGTTTCGGAGAGTGAAGCAGTAAAGATTATGAGGGAATGTCACTTTGGTCCCTCTGGTGGGCATCATGGGATAAGCACCACCGCCCGAAAGATTTTCGACGCGGGATTCTATTGGCCCACAATTTTCCGTGATGTCAAAGAAATGGTACAAGCATGCGATGCATGTCAACGGGCCGGGAACATATCACATAGGGATGAAGCACCTCAGAATTTTATACAAGTATGTGAGGTTTTCGATGTCTGGGGAATTGACTTCATGGGACCCTTTCCATCTTCAGGAGGGAATGAATACATTTTAGTTGCCATCGATTATGTTTCAAAATGGGTAGAGGCACAAGCCCTTAGGACCAACGATGCCAAGGTGGTTATTCATTTCCTAAAAAAGCTTTTCGCTAGATTCGAGATTCCTAAAGCCCTCATCAGTGATAGGGGAACCCACTTTTGCAATGCGCAAATGGAGAAAGTCATGAGAAGGTATGGAGTGTCCCATCAATTTTCCACCGCCTATCATCCACAGACCAATGGTCAGGTCGAAAACACAAACAAGGCTATTAAAAGAATACTAGAAAAAACAGTTAGTCAGAATAGAAAAGACTGGACATTTAAACTCGACGAGGCCTTATGGGCATTCCGAACCGCCTACAAGACACCTATTGGAACGACCCCGTTTCACATGGTGTATGGTAAGGCATGTCACTTGCCAGTTGAATTAGAACATAAGGCTTATTGGGCGCTTAAGGCATGTAACTTAGATTATATAATTGCCAGAACCAATAGGTTCTTGCAATTACACGAGCTTGATGAGCTTAGATTAGAAGCCTATGAGTCCTCTATTACATATAAAGAGAGGGCAAAAAGATGGCATGACCAAAAAATTAAGAAACCCAAGGAATTTTCAGAAGGGGACAAGGTCCTATTGTACAACTCTCGGTTAAGATTATTTCCAGGGAAACTCAAGTCTAGATGGTATGGACCATTTACGATGAAAAGTTCCTCTAAAACTGGAGCCGTTGTGTTATTATATGATGAAGGTAGAGAATTTACTGTCAACATACAACGTGTAAAACATTATCAAGAAAATAATAATGAAATGATCAGTGAAGAGGATGTAACGTTTGATGATGAGGTCACGTAGTAACCCATGACCTTGAGTCTAGCTACAAGACTCGTAAATAAAGAAAAGCGCTTCTTGGGAGGCAACCCATGTTTTGTGTGATTTTTATTTTGTTTGTTTGTTATTTGTTTCCGTATGCATGCTTTATTTTTATTGTTGGTAGATCATGTTTCAAAACTAAAATAGTGAAAATACTTTATTTTGTTGTTTGGCTTAGTCTTAACTTCATCCAAAGGTATTTTTGCAAAAGATAAGTGTAAGGGGAAACCCCAAATATGTTTTCAAAAAACAAAACTCGATCATGATTCCCCATAATATTGAGTGAACATGTATATTCGTATTGGTTAGAGTCAAATGCTTGTATCGAGTCATAATGATGTTTTGCAGGATTTTCCAGGAAGTAGGACGAAGTTTTTCCAGAAATTTTCCGGAAACTTAACATAAAAATTTCTACAGGTCACTTCTGACGGCGTCAGGAATTAATTCCTGACGGCGTCAAGTGTAAAATTCTGGAAATCTTACCAGTTTTGTTTTTCTAACGGAGTCTTAAAGTTTTTGTTGAATTATTAGTTTTATAATCTCCAGGAAATCTGCAAACATCATTCCACAAGCATTATATCTTATTTTGTTTTCTAGGTTCTATTAGCATATGTTGATTGCCGCCGATTTTATGCGAGGTTGCCTTGTCTGTTTTCTCAGGTTTTACAGGTTATGTATGACAAGAAGATGATTTATATTCTGGAAGGGAAGCTTTGATTGTTCATTTTCTTGGAGGAAGATCTAACCTGACCACCTTATTATCCTTACCGAGCGAATCAGGGGAGTATTTGATTTCATTCTTTTTACTTATTTCACTTTTACATTCTTTACTTGAACATTGGGGACAATGTTCATCCTAAGTGTAAGGGGAGGGTAAAATGATGATACCTTACAAATACACTTTCACTTGAGTTTGTTTGTTTGATTGTAGATGTGTAATAAAACTATGAGAAATACTTGTTAGTGCAATTTTAGCGCCAAATTTAAAATTTCTTACAACATTTAGGAGTGAAACTTTAGCCATAGCAAGCGTCTCATGGATAGGAGATTGTATGACTAGCATAAAACCGTACCATTCAGAAAAATTTTCCACCCAAATATGTGAGGTTCGCCTTTAGATTTGATAGGAAAAGCATTTACTATTAGGGCTTATGAGTGTACCGGTAGCATTTAGATTCTAGAACTTGCATTAGTGATGCATCCCGAGACCGCTAGTGAGACTACATTCGTGTAGTAGGATTTACTACATGATAAGAGGCATTAGGATCACCCTTGTGTTAAACCCGTTTCATAATTTCTTGACCATTTAAGTCATATTATTTGGCTAGATAAGTCAATTAATTTTTCCCACACCTTTGCGTTGTACTCATTTTTAGTACACGAAACCCCTAGTACACCCCTCCGAGCCTATCTTTTCGTTTCTAACTTTAAGCATTTTACTTAAAGGAAGAATTTGTTACACCCCACTTAAATGTACACCCAAATCGCCTTAGCCTTCCGTGTATGCTAAGTCGAGTCATATCCTTGTACATATTGTTTTGAGACGATTAGGGCTCATGGGTAAAGTACTTATTTTATGGAGTAATGGGGAAGAACATCATATTATTACCCCCATATGTACGTTAATCTTAAAAGTACTCCAAGTGTTTTGATTATCTTAATTCAAGTCATTAGATTAGTTATTTGTAAAGTATGTAAAAATTCAAGTGTAAGGGGAATGTTCATTCCCTATGATGTATTATTTTGGATGGTAGGGTAAGAGTGTATGAAAAAAAAATATATAAAAATAAAAAAATCGAAAAACTCAAGAAAAAGAAAAAAAAAAGAAAAAGAAAAGAGAAAAACATACGGACTACCATCCCGTTTCATTATATGTTCATTTTATGTTTTTGTTATTTTTCATTTATTAGCTTTAGTCGAGTCTAGTCTTGGCTTAGCAACGCCAAATTGTACATGTTATTAACCAAGATGATTAACTCGCCACCAGTAAAGAATGCCTGTATCCAACAAAACCGTGTATTCCATATCCCTACACCTAACGTTACAACCCTTTGAAAGACCTCTTTGATAGTTTATCCTAGGTGCTTACGCCATGTGGTGGAGGTTTGATCCTTTCCCAAGCCTATGGTAATCTATTTTGCTATGACAGGTAGTGAGAGATGTTTTCCATTTCCATATTGTGATATTACTTTATTACACCCGAGAGATGTGAGTATCTAAACACTATTTGTGAGGTGCTAGTATATGACCTCCGTGCTTGTCTTTAGTCTTTAGTGGAACGATTATTTGTTGTAATTACTTTTATATTAGTGTTAAATGACCCCTAACTTGTATTTTGACTAGAATAAAAGCGCATTTGCTTGAGGACAAGCAAATCTCAAGTGTAAGGTTATATGATGAGGCGAAAAATGAACCACTTTTAGGGGGTCATTTAAGCCCGGAATTGAATTTATTTGATCAAATATTGCCCTAAATCGTTCCTTTTGTGATTTTAGGTACTTTGGGAGTGAATTCTGGAAAAGGAAGCAATTCGAACGTTTTTGGAGCATAAAAGTGAAGAAAATGGCAAAGACTTAATTTTCCATGCTGAGAACAGTACCTGACGGCGTCAAGAAGAAAATCATGACAGCGTCAAAAGTAAAAACCGTGACGACCTAGTGAAAACCTGAAGGCGTCACAACAAGGGCGTCAAGACTATTTTTGGTGACGGCCTGCACAAGGGATACACATGACGGCGTCAGATCCAGATCTAGGCAGTCCGAGAAATTATTTGCCGGCGAGATGACGGCGTTAGAAATTTGTTCTTGACGCCGTCACCTATCAGAATCTATATATAGTTTTCTATTTTTCATTCATAAAAAGAGGAACTTGTGTGGAGAATACTAGGGCCGAACTTTGTAAACCCTAGGTCGTATTTTCAAGGGTTTTCACCCCTTGAATCCTTTCATGTTCAATTGAGATAAGTCTTCTCTTAATTCATTCAATATGTCTATGTGTTGTTTGAATATATCTTATGCATGTCTTAATTTCAACATGCTAGGCTAGATCTATCTTGTGTTTGCTTAGATGTAATGAAACCTAGATGTTAATTATATGTTGATTACTTGTTTATAGTTGTATTGGATTAATGATTTCAATGTTAGGCTTAAGAAAACTGGCAGATCTCCATTGTGTAACATGCTTGAACGTCTTAATAAAAACATGAACCGATGTGTACTAGGTTTTATTGGTTGTATTTAATGCATGAGCAAATTCTAGTGATCCCATGTTAGGAGCTTCTTAGCCGGCTCGACATAGGAGTGAAGTAGGCGCTTATAGGATTGGGGAAGTAAGTACGCCACCCCATGAATGGTATTAAGGAATACAATCCGTCATCTACGAAACTGTAACAAGTAATTAACCTGTAAAAGATATCTAGGGAGTAGTGAAATCTAAGTAAACACAATTCTCCCATATATTGCTCACACCAATAGTTTAATTTAGTTTTATTTTCATTTTAGTATTTTATTTTGATTGCATCTTAGCATTGGGTTAGTTGACTAGCAACTAATTCCGCCCAACTCCTTCAAACCCGAGATTTTTAATTGCTTTTATAAAAATAAAAAAATATAAAAAGAATCATCCCTCATCTCTGGACCTAGTCTTTAGGTTTTCTAATCCTAACAACACTATTCCTAGCTGAACGATCAATCCCCCGGTACTTGTCATTATACTATACTACATCGATCAGGTACACTGCCTGGTGGGGGTTGTAAGCTTCTCGAGATCCCTCGAGAGGTAAAGCCTGGTGCAATCCCTACACATCACTTGAGTTGTCCTTGTAGGCAATTCTACCGCTGGGAGAGGTAGGGTTGGTCCCGTTTCTTGGTGACCAAGCACACTGGTTGTTCCAGAGGCCTGCCTTGGGGTCGAATCTTGAGGGTTCTTCCTCTGGGGGTCACGTATTTTTTCCAACTGCGGAGTCCGCTGGCTTGAGTTTTTGTTCTTCGTCATTCTGGTTCTTAGTTCTTAGTGTAGGGTCCCACGGATGGCGCCACTTGTTGATACAAAAGTTGGGCGTTCCTAGTTTGGGCTCCTGCTCTCGTACCAATTAACTCTTAATGCTTGAAACCTGCGCACTAAGAAAGTAAACAAACACCGTTAGGCTTATCGTGGGATTGTCTCCCACGATTATCCTCCGGCGTGAGAGTAAGTAATCGGTTTTAGGGTTATAGTGAAGAGTTATGGTTTTTAGATCGTACCTTTAATGAGAATTGCATCATTCTATATATAGGCGCAGAATCCTTGTAGGTTTCGTGCTCCTTACTCTTCGCACACATGGTGCTTATCCGGTCCAAGGATCTTTATCCGTAAATAGAAGATCCTTATCTAGACCATAAATAGTTTGGTTGGGCTTGGGCCTATGTGAGCCCAACTCATTGGTGGTGCGGCCCAAATCATTGTTATGATAGCCCACACGTGGTGGGTTTGGGCCTTAGTAATGTTTATCATTTGGGCTCGTGGCCCAAATATAGACTATACGTCATCAATATATATATATATATATATATATATATATATATATATATATATATATATATATATATATATATATATATATATATATATATATACTAGTTTTCAAAGCCCGCCCAACGGGCGGGCATGACTTGTAATTATCGTTTACATTTTTTTGTTTAGCTAAATATTGGTGTTAAAAATAAATGTTTATCCAATATGAGAGAAACAAAGCTTCTTGTATACAATGTTCACTTTTAATTATTCTTTTGATGATATTAGCAAATGTTGAGTCATATTTAAGGACGGGGAGTTTAATTATATTTTTTTGATAGTATTAGTTTACTTTTAATATTTTCAAAATTATATGTATTGTTTTGTACATTGCGGTGCCAAATGCATGTGTTGCATGAAAAAAATATAACTATAAACTCAAATAAATTATTGAAAAAAAAATAGAGACAAAAAACGAATCCACCTACTCATAACTGATTGAATAACAAATTTCGGAAAACATGATCTTCGTATATATATACTCCCTTGCCTCATGTGAGTCTAAATTACTATATTATTGAAGGGAAGCATATTACGTGTTTCTGTTTCGGTTAGTATGTTGTTTCTAAATGTTGGCTGTTATCATTCCACCCTTGGTTACCTGCACTTCATACCAAAAAAATATTACAGAAAAATTAATAAAATCATTAGTTTTTTTAAAGACATTGCTTTGAAGTGTAAAAAATAGCTTAAATTTGAGTTAGTTAGAGAACATACCATCACGCTCACCACGCTTCCATGAAGAGAACTGAATGAGAGGGGCATTGTATGGAACACTTTCATTGTTCCCAATGTTCTTAACAGCCGTATCAACACGACGTAAGAATTTAGGAACACCCTTCAAGATTGTTTCATGGAAGTAGCTATTATAAAATCTGCACAAATGGTTAAAAGGGCATTGGAAATTGTTTCTTGACTTGTGGATTCCTGAAACTCAATGTACCACATCTCATACTTGCACTACAAACACAATGTTTTGGTTAATAACAGAAAAGGGATAACGTTGTAAAGTATAATTACCATACCTTTGTATGTTGCTGAATAAGATAGTCCTTTTTTAATGTCAGAGTTTAAAGATGTTCCGTGTAAATACATAAACACCACAATCGATTCGATCACTTGCATGCCGCTTCACCCATGCATGGTTGCCAACAGGAACTTCATTGTCCTCAGAACGTGTATATAGATTGATCAAGGGACATGGATAGTTGTATAGATTTCTCTGATGTACATCTTCATTGATAGGTTTAGGAAAAAGGCTGCAAATAGGGTTTTGAGAAAAAGGATTAAAACTGAATATTATCTTTTTACGTTAGTGTTCTTTTAATTTAATTATGTTTCAATAACTCACACAAAAATAAATTTAATATAGAACACATGAAACAAAAATATCATTTAAATGAATTGATATGGACAATATTATTAGTAAAAATATATATGGTAGTTCTCTCATTAAAATGGTTAATAATTGGTAGCATGGTTTATAGATTTGGGGTTGCAAGATATAACCAAAAAATTGTGTTGGTCTAGTGGTTATGATGCTTGTTAATGTTGCCAACAACATAGGTTCAATCCTTGTAAGTGCCAAAATTTTTAAAATAAAATCCGAATTTTAGTATTAATCTGCTAAGATTTTCGAAATTAATTATAATAATACAAAATAAATTTAAAAATTGCATGTTAAAAAATAGTTTACATGTGATGACATGGCAGATGACATGGCTGAAATTGAATTACTGGGCATTGACTGGACAATGACTGGACATATACTTCAAATGCCTCCTGTTATATATAATGTAGAGATATATATATATATATTAACTTCGACATTTTTTATAAAATCGTACGTACGTTAAAAATAGAGTTAACTACATTTTTGGTCCTCGTGGTTTACCGGGTATAACGGTTTTGGTCCAATAGTTTAAAAAGTAACGGATCCAGTCCAAGATCCGACGACCCGTAACACTTTTGGTCCAACAGTTTTTATAAACGTGATATGACTAAAATACTCTTGAATTTACGCACAGAATTTGCACTATTCGTCCCTGAGCTAACGGCCGCCAGCTCTGTTAATTATCATGTGGCAACGTTAGTCCATTTAGCCAACAATCATTTGCATCGTTAGTCCTTTATACATTTTGTCCGTTTTTCTTACGTTTTCATATGGTTTTGTCCGTTTTATACGTTTTCATCCATTTTTAGTCGTTTTCATCCGTTTTTCTTACGTTTTCTTATGTTTTTGTCCGTTTTAATACGTTTTAATCCATTTTTGTACGTTTTCATTTGGTTTTGTCCGTTTTTATACGTTTTCGTTCGTTTTCGTCCCTACGTTTTCATCCGTTTTTCTTACGTTTTCATACATGTTAAAACGGACAAAACCGAATGAAAACGTAAGGAAAATAGATAAAAACATATTAAAACGGACAAAAACGTATGAAAATGTAAGAAAAACGGACGAAAACATATAAAAATGTACAAAACTGATGAAAACGTAAGAAAAACGGGAAAAAAAATGTATAAATGACTAACGATGCAAATAAACATTGGCTAAATGGACTAACGTTGCCACATGATAACTAACAGAACTGACGGCCGTTAGCTCAGGGATGAATGGTGCAAATTCTGTGTGTAAAGGTGGGGGTATTTTAGTCATATCATGTTTTTTTAACTAGTCAAACCTATGGTCAACGAAAATTGGATCAAAAGTGTTACGGGTCAGCGGGTTCTGGACTAGATCCGTTACTTTTCAAATTATTGGACCAAAAGTGTTATACCCGGTAAACCACGAGGACCAAAAATGTAGTTATCAATATTGGGCTTGTTTTGTTCGTTATCGAGAGATCTTTCTGCCAGTATTTTTTTTATTAAGAAAATCGCCAGGTATCTGTTCGATATATGGCAAATAAAGTTTGTTATAAAAAAAAATCCTAAGAATTAAGAAGTTCAGGGTTTTTTTTTTTTTTTTTTTTTTTTTTTTTTTTTACTATTAATATAGAGATTGTAGTACACGTCCACTTTCTTTGTTCACGGACTTTCGGTAGCAAAAGGTGGGCCGTCCTATTGGGCTCTTCACGAAAGTGTTATTTTAAAATCCGGCACGTTTCCATAAGCTAAGGCATTTTTGTCGCTGGTATAGTATATGGTATAGTATATATAATAAACTAGTTTAAAAACCCGTTGACACCGGGTAATTTTTTAAAGAAATAGAGAAAATGAGATGATAAGAAAAGTAATAACGTAAACATGTTCCATTTAAATTATGAAAAAAAGAATGAGACAATGCGTCAATTATCCGATAAGCAATTTAGTTTGTTACAATTATACTAACAAACGTCCAAGCGTTGGCGATTGTAAAATTGATTGTCTCGAACATAAAGTAATTTGTTTGAGCGTCTATCGATTCTAAACCCAATCCATGCCGTGATGATAGGCCTTCAAGTACTTCTCTATACGTCATAAAAAGCTAATAATGAAATTTTGGAGATTTCTTCAAGTCAAATGCTAAATATGCATTTTCGTAATCAAGGGCATCAAAACTGTCCTCATCACTATAAAAGGCCACATCAATCGAATCCTCTTCAACTAAACCAACGCACGCGTTGGACGGAGCATATTCCTTCTCATCTTTAGCAGTTTGAAGCAAACTTTGTTTGTTTGCTACCTTATTTTTTTTCAGACATCCACCACTCGTACCACTCATTAACATCCAATTTTACTTGTTTTTCAAATTTTAAAAGCTTATCTTGTTCGTTACCTGTACATAATAGATGTTCGTCAATGCATAAAACTGAAAATATGTATATCAGATTAATCCTTGAATGCTTAAATTAGTTGCAACTATTGTTCAAACGAATGTATAAGTGTTATACATACCTTTACTTGATTCTTTAACGGTTGAAGCTTTTCCTTAAAAATGTGTTTTCCTGAAATCGAAGAAGCATTAGTTAAATCATGAGAATTTTTAAAGAGATTATTTAATAATGAGTTAGGTGCATAAATACATTAACAAACATCAATGATCGCAAACAAGTTCCATTATTTTATGAACAAGATAATAGTAATATGTAAATGAAACGGTAAACAATTTGGTTTATATATAAATTTAAGATTATATGTAAATTTAAGAAATCGTATCAATGTGTCCACTAATACATCCAATCACAGTACCCGTCTTATCATTATAGTCCTCCTATGGGTCAATCCATAATTGGATTTCGTCTCAATTTATATGATCATAAATTTACAGGTATGGATCGATTAGCATCGCCAACGAAACAATTTATTATTAGCCTAAGGCCCGGTCGTTGTCCGGCTATCAAAAGTTTTATTATTAAACATAAAAATGTAGTACAAACATGATGTAAAAAATTTAATACGCTAAACGTATAATGCTGACAAATAAATAATGTAACATATATAAAAGTGGTAAAATGAAATAGTAAAATGCTTGATACCAGATGGAGTTGTTGCATTTGCCACAATGAAATTGCCTGAATTATATCACTTCAAGAAATAATAGGAACCTATGTAATTACAATTATAATAGCCACTCTTTACTTATTGTCAAGTTAACCAACCACACCTCCTAATCATCCGAACAGAATGGTTCAGCCAAAGGCAGCATACAAAAAGTATAACAACAAAATGATATGAGTCTAACCATCCACTAAGCAATACAACACATTCTTAGAAACATTACTTAAGACCCATAACCACCAACCAATGCCACAAGACTCCTCGCTGGGAAAAGAGCCAACACACTCCTCTCAAGAACATTGTGCTTCACGTAAACCGCTTGAAACTTACTTTCACTTCCATCAGCAAAACTTACTTTCTCCATCTATATTTAACAACCAAAAAAAAAATCAGTATATCCAAACATATAATTAGAAATAAAACTTGTACATAATATGACTTTGTTTTTGGTGGTTTCACCTCATTGTAATCAATTGGAATTGAAACTTCCGTGTAGTATACTATTTACTTGTTTAGAAATATTTGTAAAAATAAGAATGGAAAAGTAAATTCAATACAAAAATAATAATAATAATAATAATAATAATAATAATAATAATAATAATAATAATAATAATAACAGTAAAAATGCATCAGGACTACAAAATGCTATTAGTATCTGGAAAAATCAAATCAGTTGGCTCAGAAAGCTTTCACCCCTCCAACATGGGTGTACCATAAAACATGATATTCAAAATAACACGGCACAAAGAGATGTACACTTAAAAAATATTTGTGTAAAGATTACGTTGTTGCGTTTTTAACATCAAATGAGTAAAAGCTATTATTTGTAGGTTAAACAGGCTGAAATTTGTAAGTCTCCCAAATTCTAATTAAGATGAATCATACAGTCACAATTTTGAAGCAAATATATAATCAACTAAAAGCACCAACACCTATAATTAAGATGACAATATAGTCACAATTTTAGAATAAAAAACTAACAACAGTTTACCTCATTTGCACCCATTTTATAGCATATATCAAACAACTGAATTCTGTAAGTTTTGCTGAGCCATGGACACCTAAATTACACCCAAGTTTCATGATTCATATAACCAATTCATTATTCTATCATGTTTCTGGATATGCCATTTTTTAAATGGCTGTAACCCAACACTAAATCAATGCTTCCAGAAACATTTTAGATTTAATAGTTTGAGGCATGCTAATACGTCTTTGCAGCCACAATATATCGCCACTAAAAGTCCAACACAACCACAAATATTTGCACGAAAAAAAAAACCAAAATTCTCCACTAAACAACCTCAAATTCTGCACAGAAGTTGTACAGGAATGCTCAAATAGGGGCTGTTTGGAAATAAACTGTTTTAGGGGGTGTTTGGACAATAAATGTTTTGGGGGATGTTTGGAAAAAGGTTACTACTTAAACGTTTAGACTACCAAACAAACAATGAAAAAATGATAGTGAACACATCCAAGTTACCTTGTAATATTACCCATTGATCATCCTCACATGCCGATTTCAAACCCTTTCTGCAAAAATAACAACATTTATCATCTAACTCAGTGAAAAATAATGTACCAAAAAAATTAATAATATGAAGCTTTGGTATATCACTAACCACTTTTCGTATTACTACAAAAAAAAAATAACATCAGCCTGAAACTCTTCTACTCCACATCCCAGTGGTGTAACTGTTGCTAAACCTACAAATTAAAAAAATAAATAAAATTAAAAAAAAAAAAAGAAAAAAAAAACCTCAATAGTCCACAGAGTCGAGGATTGTTTTGGTTTCTTATTTTTACCAGGTCAATAGGAAAAAACAGCAAGAGCTAAACTAAAAGCCAAAAGAAAGTAATAAAATTAAGTTGCCATTTGTCGGTGTACCCTCGTTTCATGGTCAAATATAAACCTTTAACCTTTACAGATCGTTGGTTGCTTCAAATTCTATTCCTTTTACAAAGGCCCCTCAAATTGAACTCATTTCACACCCCCTGAACCACACCGCCTGAACTGAACCCTGTGACTTTTTTTTGTCATGCTTTTCTACGTTTAACTATAAAAAAGATGGAGATGATGTTGTACCTTCATAGCATTATTATATAGGGGTTCCTTTCATTTAGATAACATTTATCTCGCCTATATTAGATGCAATTACCATTCGCAGTTCTTCTTACAGAGTACTTAAAAAAGGAAATAGGTTGTTTGGATGTGCATTTTGAAAGTGACTGATATAAAGGAAAAAAACACATTCAGCAGCTACAACATAACATGCTATAAAAGAGACTGTTTCGAAATATGTTTCGAACCTGTGAAGAAGTCGGAGAAACTAAAGAGCTGAGCTGATCAATTTGTTCTTTTACAACTGAGAATCTTTTGACAGGAATTTAATAAACCACCAAAACACCTTAATCAGCAAAACACAAAATCAAATCAACCTGAAAACATATATATCATAACGAATCAACATGTAATCTGAAAGTATATCTCATCATTAGATAACCAACAATATGCAAAAAGAGAAACTTATACCTAAAATAGTTAGTCGTCCTCTTTTCCTTTTGTGGCTGGACCTTATGTATTCAGTAGACCTCGAGTGAGAAACATGTGAATAATAAGACAGAAGACTAACCGTTAAACTTTTAACATCAAAAAAGGTTAAAAGTAAAAATAGATTAAAACATATATCTAACACTATTAACAAATACTCAGCTTAAGGAAGAATGGTGTGATAATGTTTAGTGATACTAAAATACGCAATTTAGATGATAGTATTCATTTTTTTCAGTGTTGTAATTACGATATACATGTATACTTAAATTGTCGTAGTATGGAACTTTTGAAAACAAAAGATGTACTTTGTCCATTTTCTCTTCATAATCCTTGGGTAGCCCAATTATATATTGTGCCTGGATCAAAAGTATACATTTTAAGCATGTTAGCACAATATTCTTAACGTTATTGATTAATTATATAACATTGATGTTCAAAGTTATGTAACGTGAGTTGTATTCTTCAACTGCAGAGACTCGTGTTTTGGAAACCAAGCCTTCATGCCTTCTATAACTTCCTGTTCATGTTACTATTGTAGGTACAAAGCTATTTAAGAGCAGATATAAGAAAATCAGTAAATGAGATGCGAGTTTGGATAGAAGAATATCATCACGATATACATGCATACCTACATTGTGCAAGATTACGTGATATTGGTTCGACCACTGCCCGCAGACCTTGCAATTTTCATTCTGGGATGTTAATTAAAACACAAAAAGTAATTAAGATGAACCATACATGTAAGAATGAATACCAGATGCATCAATTTCCTTTACCTCAAATGAAAAACCATAGTTATCACACATCTCTGCAAGAATGTAAAATACGATATGGCATCACTTTCCCTACTAAAGAATGAATATTTCAATATCTAAAAATAATATAAAATAGATGAATAAGTTATTAACTTATTATTACAGTCTTGCAGTGGCTCAGCAAAATGTTTGAAGAAAGCACTTGGACGACATTCTTTTAGGCTGCACTTGGGAGATATAACATAAGTTTTCATGTATCAATTACAAATCCTCTTCCTTTGTAATTGTTAAGATACAAAAGTGGCTTTAGAATATCATTACCTTATGTTGGATATTAAGAACACTAAATACATTAAGACATACATATGCGCATCCTTCCATCCCTCGATCTTTCTTAAGCACTTACAAACAAACTGAGAACAAAAAAAAGCAGTTTGTGAGTGACTTGGTTTAATATGCATTTCATCAAACATCTGGTTAAATGTCGATTCAATCACAAGGGAGACCCAAATTTAATTGAGTGTGTGATGACCATCTTTTACAAAGCAAAATTAATCAAAGAAACAAAATAGAATTGATTAATAAAAAACAAAAACATAAAAATAGATGTGATGCTTACCAATTCTCTTGTGTGGATAACATATAAATCACCATAGACCGACTTGTTAGGGATGTTGAAATTGTTTGAATCGAAGATATGGACCCAATCGAAAGTGTTTTGTGATGTTTTTGAATCTGGAAGGTTTTTGAATCGTATACAGGAAGTTTAAATCAAAGAGATATCGTATAGCAGCCTTTTCAATTCATACACATTCTGCTTCAATGTATCTCACAATTCATATGGGGAGCGTACATGAAGGTTTCTTTGATTAACATTGAAAATTATGAATGCTATTTAATCCTTTAGAAAAATAACTCGTATGAGGTTGTTTAATCCGGTCAATGAGACATTAAATGACTAATTGTAACTGATTTTGGTCTTTTGGAAGGAGCGTGTAGAGGAAGATTGGACAAAGCAATGTTTTTTTGAATGAGTTAATAACATTTGACATTGAATAGGTTTTTTAGAAAAATAGTGCATTGAGTCTTTGTACATTTTGATTTAATTATAGAAGGCCACATCACTAAATTAATTACAATTTTAATGCAGCGTGGTTAGCCGACTTGTAAAAAACCTTTGTTTATTAGATAGAATAGATAAGTAATAGAAGGTCATGACGGTTATTAAAAAGGTAGGAGAGTTATTATATATACTAAATATCGTGAATTTGGTGCCTTTTGATTGGCTGCATGTATTGAGCCCAATATTGGGTTGGCCCCAGTCCATTGCAGTTGGGAGTCCATTAATTTAGCCGTTTTTTTTTTTTTTTTTTTTTTTTTTTTTTTTTTTTTTTTTGACATTTTGCATAAATAACTTACAATCACCTTTTCGGTTTTGTTGCTCTTGAATTGATACAGTATACTCCCTGCCCCGCCGCAACGCGGCGGTTCGCAGCTATCCTTGTTCTATTTATTTTCATTCGACACCTTGGACCAAGGGATATATTGCATTCGTGAGTTATAGGGCACGAGGGGAGATTCGAGAGAGGGTTAATCCTTGGCTGTATCTTGTGTCGAAATAAAGAAAAAATAAGAGATAGTTCCAGATATCCTAAATAATTTTTATCTTTCGATTTGCATAACTTTTCAATTATTGAATTCATTTTATTATTCCATTTTACTAATTTGCGTATTATTTTTTGAAATTATTGGCTAACACCCTTGTGTATTAGCCCGGTTATGAACCTTATTGTTACATGACTTGATTAGTAATTCTGTTGAATTCTTTCTGGATAATTTTTGAGTTTATTTATATTTACTTTCGAGTATATGTATGACTTGAATTTATTCATAGGATGAGCTTTGAATGTTAAGTAATTTTACATTGATCTTCACATGATTAGACACTAAGCATGATTAGGGATACACCAATGTCACTAATTGGATAAACGCTAGTTGGACTACTAGGTTAAAGTAACTACACACTGTATTCTCAAAAAAAATTAAGAAGAAAGTGAAAGTGAAGTAAATAAAAAGGAATTAAAGAAATTGAGAGGAAGTAAAGTGGTGTTTCACCCCAAAAGTGGGTCAAAGTTTTAAAGGCAAAATCATCCACTTTCACTTTCCTTCTTAAAAAAAATTGAGAACATAGTGTAAGTTAACAAATTGTTAGATGATAACTAGGATTAGTTAGCATCACGAATGGATATCAATGATTAGTCGATGACTTAATGAGCGTAGATTTGTAAACCCTTATCACCCGTTCGAATTGGCTACCAATTGACATATGGATTACAACTCTAGCAACCCGCACTAGGCCTAGTGCATATAATTAAGATCACTGACAAAGACGACATTAAGACATTGCACAGGTTAATCGAATAATTGATGCAGGCAGGTGAGTAACTAGGTTAAGCATGTTCTTATTTTATTGATTTTCATTTGTTTCATTATTCGTATTTTATTGTTTTATTATTTACTGAATCTTGAAATTGTGTTGATCTCCCATATCGAAAAGCCTCCAATCTTTTGTCTACTGTTAATAAGTTTGTTGTTATTTTTATTTCATCATCTTAATTTATTGCTCTTGCGCTCGATCTGGTCTTATCGAGTATATACTAGATCGGGTACAGTGCCCGTAACTATTATTCTATTTACAGTAAAACCTCTATAAATTAATATTGTTGGGACCGAGATATTTTATTAATTTAGCGAGATATTATTATATCGATAAATTAATAATTTATTAATTTAAAGAGGTTTTACATATGACCTTTAAATTTTCAAGTGTAATATAGTAGTTATAGTGTATACTCGTTAGAGATAAAAAAATAAATTTGAAAAATAAGTTTCAATTAAAATTTTATGAATTCATATTCACACTTTATAAAAATAAAATCAACACTTTTTGTTAAAATACAAGAAAACAACACACTAACACTTTAGTGCAATAAGGAGATTTTGAGATAAACTCGATATAGATTTGATGTTCAACCAAAAATAATAAATGAAAATGAATTAGTTTTATACTAAAAAATATCATGATTTTGAAGTGTATCTCTCACACACACATATATACATATATATGAAATTTTAAGTAATTATTAATTTATAGTTTCGTTGGGACTAATATATATACACTGGGTTTTAAAAAAATTATTATCTTATTATTTTATCGATTATAGTTAAAATTTGTACTGGTCCTAAGTTGGGACTGGACAAATTATTAATTTTATCGAGGTTATTAATTTATCGAGTACTAATTTATAGAGGTTTTACTGTATTGTTAAGGATATAAATATTTGGGGCAATTGCATATATACCCACTAAAACTTGCATATTTGCATATATACCCAAAACATGTTTAACTTGCATTGTACATCATGCATTGAAAACTTGTATTTTGGAGAAATATGCAAATTTTTTAGTTTTAGTGGGTATATATGCAATTCTACCGGATTTAACACATCACAAACCACCCACAAAATTCTAAAGGCATGGTCGTAAGGCTCACTGTGAGAAGTATGTAGGGTTCAAACTATGGTTTGGAAACTGAGATCAGATTGGTCCCTAAAGTTGCAACATCCGCAAGAATCTATTTTGGTACCTTCTTTTAAATTCTTGCTGGATCACCATTGAGGTAGACAGAATTTTCTTGAGTAGTTTCTCGTAAAATGTTTTTTGGATTCGGAGTTCTGCGGGCCATCATACTAAAGTAAACGGATGCTTATATAATTTTCCGAAGAAAGAGCCATATATTGGGCTTAACAAGATGGTCACGCGAGCTGAATTTAAGTTATGGCATAAATTGGGCTAATACTTTATTAATCAGCGGTTGCATATCTATACTACTTATAATGGAGATTTGGTCAAAAAGTCAAGATGTGAAAAACTGAAATTAATGTATTCCCCATTTTACCCTTGGATACCCACAACCAATCCCCATCCCCATCAACCACTATCTACTTTTTTTAATTATTTTTTTTTCCTTCTCTTTTTCTCTCCTCGTTATCACCTCCCACGTCTCACACATATCCCCACAAAAGTATACACAATTTCTAGGTCAAACAAGAAAGATGAAACACAAGATACATCACTCTCACCTTTCTCTCCTTCCCATGGTGAATCACGAGAAGTCTCCTTTCTCTCCTTCCCATGGTGCAAGTGATAATGATCGGTCCTTATTTTTTGCTATCTACCCGAATCAAAGTTAAGAAAGCATGTTGAAACCTTTCCTCTTTGTCTCCTTTTATTGTCGCTCGAAGACCAGGGATCCACACAAATCTCATCTCAATCTCACACAAAGAATGGAATTCTCAAAGATTATTGTGAAGCCTTGCTTGGGTTTTGCTTGGGATGGATTCGAGTAGAGATTGTGTCGGGTTCCAAGAAAGGTTATTAATCTCCTTCTATCTTGTAATTTCTGTTATCACTTTGTTATTAAGATCGTTATACTTTCGTGGGATTATTAATGGATTTCAAAACATTTTAAACTGATTTCGTGTGGTAAAACGGATTCAAAGATTTCTTGTTTGGTTCGGATTGTTTGTGAGTCAGTTTGAGTCAGACCCGTATGACCCTGAATCTTGCTTGAGTTGATGTTGATATCGAGATTAAACATGTTTTTGAAATGGTTTCGTGTGGATAAAACTTCTGTAAAAAGGGTGTGTGCACAATTGATTTTGGTCTCGATTAGGTTTTGGATCCAAGTTGTGATACGGGTGGGTCACGGGTTATTCTGGAACTCGTTCATTGTTTAGCCTTGGTCACGGGTTACTAGATCTATTGATTTTTTTGGTAAATATTCACGTTTTTTTTAATAACCGTACGTTTTTTTATAGATGTATTGTTTTTTTTTTCGTAGACATTTATTTTTTCATAGATCCATACATATTTTTACTAGATCTATTGAGTACACAAGGAGGTGGATACCTGTTTTTAGGGGATGAATTCGTCCCTTCAAGTACCGTATGGACTCCTATGGTAACAACAAATGAATTTGCGTAAGAACTTTTCTTGTAAATTACTATGCATATATGATTGTTTTGCATACTATGATTTGTCAAGACCTATAATAACTTCTACAATTTGGCTTTTCAGTAAACGGTACTTCTTGGGAGTTGCCGAACTCTATGTTGGTGGATTAGCAACCGGGATTAGAGATCTCCGCGTATTGTTTGATAGTGGAACCACCTTCAGTTTCTTTGCTCCTGAAGCTTATGGTGCTTTAGTTTCTATGGTGAGGGAAATCATTCTTGATCTCATAATCCGCTAATTGTATCTCACACATCAAACTAATCAAACTTAAGACCTGATGCCATTTTTCAATGTGGTATCAGCCCCGTTGATTGATTGCCCTGCCAACCCCTTGAGGGTTAGTAATACCGATTAGGATCACCATTTAGGCATTAACATGTTATTTTTTACGATGTGGATCTCTTTAATTCTTTATACATGTCAGGACTAAATAATATCCAAACCTATTGCAGCTTTCGAATGATATAAAAGAAAAGCAGCTGTACAGAGTACATGATGAATACCTCCCAGTATGTTGGAGAGGTTCACAACCTTTTGAGTCCATCCAAGATGTCAAAAACATATTTAAACCAATAGCGTTAAGCTTTGAAAATTCACAGAATACATGGATCGAGATGTACCCTGAGGCATATCTTATCATCACTGTAAGTAGTCAATCCTCCACGCTTAAAAAAGTTTGAGTCATATTATTGGCAATGTGGCTTAACATTTGCATATGCTGTTGCAGAAAGATGGAAATGTTTGCCTGGGGATCTTGGATAGCACAACAATTGAAGCTCCAACAGTTAATCTAATCGGAGGTGAAAAATCTCACTAGACAAATCAGTTAACCAAATTAATCATTTCTCATTTTATGCATAATAAACTTGGTGTTTTTACCCTTGGTACTTGCAGCCATATCATTTCTTGACAAACTCATCATCTATGACAACGAGAATCAAAAGATAGGATGGACTATTGCAAATTGCAAAGACCCCCCACAGTCTCAATGTCATTCGCTTATTATAAACTGATGCCACATAGTTTCATACATTTTATTTGTCAACTTACTGAAATATTCTAATCAACGTTTAGGGTATATGTATTGTCAAAACTTACCAAGGTCTGGGGTCGCCACTTTCGGCACATTATGCATCAGTGGTTATCTATGTCATTGTCTACAGCAACAACTTAACAAGGTGTTTGGAATATATGAGTTCACGTTGACCATGTTTGTTTCTATCTTATCACTTTTTAAGAATCATGCTACAAAAAGTCAATGTAAAATTAAGCAAGAGCCACTAATTTAATCAATGGTATCTAATAAATTGATTTTGATTCTACAGCTGCAATAACAGCTTTTTCAAACACACATCCAAACACCAGTTAAACATGCACTTCTTTTTCTAAAGAGTACTAAATTTTTTGAGTGCTATTTTCGAACTTACATTTAGCCATTTCAAACAAATTCACCACAAACAATATAATAAACTCCCCACATCCGTTTATGAATATGACTAATGCAACTATATAATAAACTCCCCACATTCTTTTTCTAAAGAGTACTTAGACTTTAGTTATCGTGTAGTACAACCGTTTGCAATTACATTATGATATGTTCACGTTCTATTTTGAACGCTACACAAAACACTCACCACAATATCACAAATCGTTAATTATCTGCCGCTAGGAACCGTTGCTATGCACGGGTATTCGTCTAGTTAGGTTAAATGGACTAGCACAGACCTGAAGCTCACCGAACTTTCAACTTTTCAAGACTTGATATAGAATCATCATATTAATATACTATCATGAATCAACATAGTAAGTTTATCAGATACAATGTATTTATATTGTTAGTATACAGTTTTGTCCATAAAACTTCCATTGAGCATGAGAATCTCCAGCCACGCCATCCCTGAATCTCAATCGGAAATGTTTGACTCAATCCAACCAAACCGGTATGGTTCAAAATCAAATTTAAGGGTGTGCGAGTTGTGCTATCGTACAGGGCTTCAAAATTTATATCTCGTTGTATACTTTGGACCTCTACGAGAAGTGGAAAATGACGGCGATTTCAAATGAAAAGGGAAGCTAGATTGTTAAAATATTACCATTTTTTTTTAATAAATATCAACAGTTGGTTTGATTTGATATGTCTTTAATCTTCATGTTTAATTATCTCTTAAATTTTTGCATAGGTCCTCCGTTATATTAGAAGTTTAGAACATGTGTGCCCAGTAAACAACTAGTTATGCTTTTACTTTATGTTTTGGATGTGATCAAATACGTAAAGCAAAAGAGGTATATATAAAACATGACTTGTAATTTGTAGGACTAATAGAATACTAATTACTATACATCAAGTTTACATCCAAATAACAAAAGTCGGTAAAGAAAATTAAGAAGGTACGAAGTATACTACACACTGTTGGATGTTTACAAACTTAATTTTGTGTTAGTTGATATTTATAAACTGTCTGAAAATCTTTAAGTCAAATACTTAACGAATCCCCACAAAAGTTTTATGATAGCCATACACCCAAAGAAAACCGCCAAAACAATCATAAGCAACAATAATGTCAAAGGAAGAAGCATCAACCATTGAAGAAATCCCCACAAATCTGATCCAGAAGTATATTCCAATTCAACGGTCTTATCTTCAACAATATTTCCCGTGTTGCAGTTAACCACAACAGAAGCTCCAGCCACTAGATGCAGCTTCTTGTTCTCTATTGATCTAAACTTCAGCCTTCCATCCAAATCCACCCTCAAAACCACCACGTTTTCCGGTTGCTTGCTATTTGCATCCCCACAAAATATGTCTTGAACCACAACCACATCATGGATATGTTTGACCACTGATGGCCCTTGGTAAAACCCTTGAATGGTGTATTTCCCTATAGTTACATCGGTTTTTTCTGTTCTTATGGTTGGTGGGAAATATTTGAATGTGAGATCAAGAGGATCAGTGTAGTATAGACCAATAAATATGTTTTTGTTCTCGATCCTGAGATCAAAGTCTACGGTGGTTGTCAAATTGAGTGTTTTATTTGGAAAAGCGACATGTAAATTGTCAAGGGAAAAGATGGGACGATCTCTAGTTAATAACGGGATTGCAAGATAATATGCTACTAACAGCGCGTAGTAGACTAAGAATGTGTACCGTTTACCCCACAAGTATGTAAGGCCTGTCACCATTTGGATCAGGAAGAGGAGAGGCGAGAGTTGATGAAAAATAGACTTAGTTTTCTGTAAAATATTTTGCTGAATCATAGTTAAGTTATACTCCAGGAATCAAGGAACTAACAGAAAGGACCAACTAAAGTAATATTTAATGATGATGTTATAGATTGTATTATTGTTTGATATAGCTGACTTTATGTTTTAATTATGTGTAAAGATTCTAAGTGTGGAACCATATAATAATCAAATCATATATCATTTAATCTTGGAGGCAATCACTACAAATTGTTTATTACATCCTTAGCTTAGTGACTTAGTCCCTAATATAATGGTATGATCTAATTGCACAAGAATAAATTTGTCAATCCAATGTTTAATTACAAGCAATGTTGCAAAAATCGTGAGTCGGTAGTGAGGCGGTTGAGGGCCTTGAAGCGATTAAAAACCGATTACCTTGTAATCGCCGATTACAAGGCCGATTACCTTCTAAAAATTAACAAGGTGAAAGGCCGTGCACCTTGTAATCGCCGATTACAAGACCGATTTGACCGATTTTTGCAACATTGATTACAAGAGTAGTTGACACGACATTTATCACAAGTAACGTCTATAAGTCTTTTCATTATCAAAAAATGGTCTCAGTATAATACTGACTATAAATTAATATGTGAAAATTAAAGATTTTACAGTTTATCACATTCATGTATCTGTCAGCACTAAATTGTTTATGTACTGATAGTTCTGAAATCAGCAATATATTGTCATTGGAGGGAATATTTGCAGATAATAAGTTACTCTAGCTCATGATCTCTTTATTAGTTGGATGGTCACAATCGTCACTTAATTAATTAGACATGTGCAAAACAAGGGGACGTGACTAGAAATGTCTGGATATCCATAAGAAGTGTACTTAACCTCGGATGGTCGCAAGTAAGATCTCCGGACCGGAAAGAAGTCCGGATCCCACAACAAGAATGGAGAACAAGTCCAGTACAATCGTGTAGCTGTAGCAGAACCGTATCTTTAGACGGCTGGAGTATATATGAGCTGACCTCGGAACTTAGTAAAGTCTAAGCCTAGAGAAGTCCACCATATGCATGCTAAATAGGGAAGGGCGGCAACTCGTTAACTGAAGGTGGCATCATCAAATCCTATGGCACGATTGACAAAGCATAAAGCAAGTCAAAGAGCATGACTTCAAGGCAAACATCCTATAACCCATCGGTTAATAGGATGAGCCGCACCCCGTGATCTCCAGAAAACGACAAAATCATCTACCTTATAAATACAAGGCCAAAATGCTACCAAGGGTAAGATCTTTTCGGGCTAAGAACACACACATATACTTACTTTCTCTCTCTAAAAATTACATACTCTCACACCCGAGCCCGATCGTGGGATCCCCTTCCCACGGTGAAAGGTGCTTCTTTCTTAGCAGGAGATCTCAAACACATTCCCTTAGTTCAAAGTTCTCCGGACTATCCAGAAATCCCATTTCTAGTAAGTTCGGCCTATCCTTAACTAATCCCCCGAATTTTGTACTAACAAGTTGGCGCCATCCAGGGACCATTACACAACCACGTCCAAAAAAACCCAATGAGCAACTCGGCAAGTGATGCTTCCCCAAACCTGGAGGTTCCGTTGTGCGAAACATCTCTAGAAGAGGAAGCGGATGACAGCCCGATTATCCACCCGGATACGTGCTAGAGGAAAGTGCCCGTGAGTTTTGTGACAAACACTACGACCAACTCCTACCCCAGATGGCTGAAAGTTCATTGGGAAAAACTTATGGGGGTACTTACCCACATAAGTTTTGGAGAAAGTTCTTAAAAAACTCACATACGAGAGAAAAGTCCCAATATTCCGAATCGGGTTCTACTAAAGGGAAAAAGAAGAAATCCAAAAAGTGGTGGAAAGACAACCCTAACATCATATAAGGAACTAAAGTTCATTCTAATCTCCCAATCTCCTAGCGTCTTTTCTAGACTCGGACATCGAGACCATGAGACTTCATCCCACAAAAACTCCAAGGAAGCTAATGTTTTCTCCTGACTAGGCCCTAAGAGGTAGTTGTGTTCTCCCGTCTAGGTTTTAGAAAACACATTTGTCGGGGATGGAGCCCTCGATCCACAAACCGAAGGTACAGCAAATCTGCTAGGGCTCGTCTATGGTCCAGAGTAGCCGAAGAACAGAGGAAGGAGGTAAGAAAACTCATTTATAGTCGTGTTATTTGCTCTAGTGCAAGGCAGGAATTGGGACAAAGCAGACCATGCAATGCAAAGAGATGACCGTCCCCGACGGAGAGAAATCACCCCCTCAGAAAGTGAAAATAGTAGGGGGGGGGGGTGATGAGTGTCTAAATACTCATCATTTTGTACCAATCTGAACTGCCAAAACATATAAAAACACTCAAATATGCATCATAATACTTAAAATATCTTAGAAGTGTGTTTTATATGTTTCTAATACAAAATATGCAAAAACAAATGAAAAACGTACAAAGTTTGCATAATTGGCAGTTTCAGTCCCTCAAGTTTCAAATATTGACAAAACTAGTCCTTGAAGGTTTAAAATAAATGAAAAGTCAACTTAAGTCCTTGGGAAACCAAAAATATTCACAAATGATCCCTGGATGAAAGTTTACACAAACTGGCAACTTTTACCCCTCAAGTTACAAAATTGGCAAAAATGGTCCCTGGGTATTCAAAATTGGAAATTTACAAATAATACCCTTGTACTATGCATGAATGACAAAATGGAACAATTTTGATAACATTTTAAGAAATTACAAACACAGTCCCTTAAAAATCCAAATTTACAATAATGGTCCCTGGAGTTTGAAAAATTACAGAAAAGGTCCCTGGATATTTTTAAATGGAAAAAATCATAAATTTGGTCCTTGGTTTATCTAACTTTGCAGGTTTGGTCCTTATATGAAAAGTTTGGAGAAATTACAAAAAGGCCCCTCAACTTTGCAAGTTTGGCAAAAATAGTCCCCGGTATTTTAAATAATGAAAAAAATCAAAAATAACCGTGTACTATTCAATTATGGCAAAATAGGTCCTTGTAATTACATATGGGGATTTACAACAACAACCCCTCAACTTTGGAATAATTACAAAATTGGTCCTTGTATGAAATAATCCAAACCGGACCCTTGTTATTATAATCCAAAACCAAAAATTAATCCAAACCAAAACAAAACCCAACCCACACACACCCCTAGCCCATTCATAAGCCCAGTCTAAACCCACCCTTTTTATTTAAACCCGCGTTGACCCCGTTTGACCCATCAAATACCGGCAAAACAGCTACCACTGTTCACCCTCCTCTCCCACAACTGAAACCACCAAACCAGGTGGTATTCCACCTCCACCTCACCACTCCAGCTCACCACATACTCCCCCTAACCTTCTTTTCCACCTCACAGACAACCCACCCCTCATTTAATGCTCTCCACACCATTTTTCACCCCAAACTACCTTTTAATCTCTGTTTCTTCCATAAAACACCAACTGGCCCTAAAAACCCTCCCCTTTGTCTCCTGACACCTCCACAAACTCCCAACAATCTTTAATTACAACCCTTTGCCTCCACGTTAACGTGGAGGACTTTGGCGCCAAAAATGAGTTTAAACGGTCTTGATCAATTGGACATAATGGATGGCTCAGATGAAGTGGGAAAGGCTCAGAAGATATTTCTAAACCTAATTGGAGCATATAAAAGGAAAGAGAAGCAGAGGAGTTCCATATCTAGTTTAATTTTCAATTAATGTATGTCGAATTAGTTGTTTTAAAAGTTTAAGTGTAATCTAAAGCTTTCAAGTTTCATTTCAAGTATTCTCAGTGTACCAGTGATCTTTTAAGTTAATAAAAAGCAAGTTTGTATTATTATCTTAGTAAATGCAATTTTCAATTTCTTATTAAGAATCTCAATAAGCTTTGTTGTTGTTACTGTTTGGTTATATGGATTGAATAAGCTCATATAAGCTCCCATAAGCTCAATACAGCTTTTAGTAACTTACTAATCAGTTTAATATAAAAAATCTCATAAATTATAAATTTGGTCAATGAAAGTCAACTGTGGCATTTGTTCTTGATTTCTGGGTTTCAAGAGTGAATTGGAAGCAAGAAGCTGTGGAATCTGGGTTAGTATCCATTGGTGGATGTTAGGAAAGGATCTTGGTTAGTGGTTCTTGGTTTCAAGCAGGAAAGCATTTTGTAAGTTTCTAAAAAATCTCATAATTATCTTTGTATTGCATACTTATTGATCTTGATTATCATGGCAATTTTCTGTGTTTCTTAGGTTTAATTAGTGTAATCAAGTGTATTTGTGGTTTGAGATTGTTAAGTTGCTAAGTAGAATAACTTGTTAATCATTTTCTAAAAATCTCACAGTCAATATAGTATATCTTGTGTTCTTGTGTATTGGTGGCCATTTTCTGTTTCTAAGTACTTAAATAGATCTAATATATCATAATAAGTTAGTATGGATTAGTAGCATAAGCTCTTGTAACCATTTACTTCACAAACATCAAAACAGTCTAGTATAAAGGTGTGTTTGGATTTACATGATCTGTGTAACTCAGCTTGTTATTGTTGTTATTCCCAGTTTACACAAGTCATTTAGTTTAATATTAGTCCAGAGAAACAAAAATAATCAAGTCTTAGTTTGTTAAAAGTCAAAATCACAAGTAACTTATCACCACAGTTAACTGTGGTGATCTTTGAGTCTTAATCTCAGCATATCATCTCACAAGTCAGTACATTAGCTTAATTTCACTTAATAATAGCTTATATCATCTTATTAAACAAGTTAGATCAATCAGAAGTTCACATAAGTCAAAGGTAGTTCATTAAGCAAAATAGTCAAAGTGTACATCTCAGATTTTCATCAAAATGGTAGTAATTTTCATGAATTTTGTGTTGTGATTTGGAACTTGAAATTTGTTGTGAGTATAACCTACCAGTTTAACTTTAGTTTCCAATATCTAGTTCATTTTTAAGATTTTTATTAAGCTAGGAAAGCTCAACCAAAGTACCTTGCAGGGCAAAAACATTGCCCTGTGCACAGGTTTTAGTTAAAATACCAAGACCCCTAGTGTGCTCTCCAGTGGACCCCACACCCCAACCATTAGCTTAATTTGTAGCTTATTAGTCACCTTTTTCATATCTAGGTTTAGTTTAGCTTTTAGCTTATTGTAGCATAGCTTCTAGGACCTTAGTTTGTATCTTATTTCAAAAAGCAATACTGAGCACTCAGTATTTGATCACCAATTGAATAGGCTCACACAGAGCTTATTAGGAAGCCATAAGCTTAGCTTCTTGGTTTATTGTGTAGCTTAATATCCCATCTTTGAACCCCTAGGCTTAGCTTGAACCCTATTTCACTATTGTGGACCCCACAACTCATTGAAAGTGGACTGCAAGGCAAAACCTTACCCTGCACATCAGATACATAGCCATCACCACCACTTTGGTGGTGATTTGTAGCCAACTCAGTGGGCCCCACACCTTCTAATTAGCTTATTATAACCCCCCTCCTACCCAGGTTAAATAGTTGACCATTAGTTTGACATATAGATCAGTGGACCCCACCTAAACTTGTCCCCAATCTCTGTCCCATTTCTGAGTCAGAACTCAAATAAGCAAGTGCTTATTTGAGCTTCTCAGCTTATTTTAGGGGCTTATCTCATTAAGTTTAGTTTAATATAGTTCAAATAACTTAGGTAAACTAGATTTCACCATAGTGGACCCCACATAACCTCAGTTTAGCTTATTTCTTCATTTGGTCAACCTTAGTCAACTGTTTAAGCTTATAAGCATTTTCAGTGCTTATTTCAAGGTTCTAAAGTAGTTGTCTTTATTAAAGTTTCATTATTTAAGTATTTAAGTAGTTTTATAAAAGAAAAACCAGAAAAAGCAAACATAAAAATAGTGATAGCTTCTATTTAATAGAAATTATCTAATTAATTTTCATTTTAGCTTATTAATAAGCACTTATCCAATTTTATAATTTTATAAATTACTTAGTACCTTAAAGTAGTTAAAATAAATTTATTAGAATTTTCCCAAGCAGTTTACTATCTATTAGATTTAAAACTAGTTTAAATAATTAAAAAGGAAATATTATTAATTAAATAGTTTTCTTTAATTTTAATCAACTAAAGTAGGATTTTATATTTTTCCTAAGTTTTATAAAGTAGTTAAGACTTTTAAAAAATAGTTTCATAATTTCTACTATTCATTTTATAATTTTCTTATTTAAATTAATTAAATTAGCTTTAAAATAATTAATAAGTAATTAATTAGTCAATTAGCTTAAATATAATTTTTAGCAAGTTTTTATAATTTTGTAGTATTCCTGTAGTGTTTAAATAGTTTTATAAATTTTATCATAATTTTCTAAGGTAATTTAGTATTAATAGTAATTTTAAATAGTTAAAATAGTTTAAATAAGTTAAATAGTTTATAATTAATAAAATACTTATAAAAAGACAAAAATATTTATTTTCATTTTTTATACTTTCTTCAAGTTCTTATTTAGGTTTAGAAATTATTGTTATAAGTTTTTAGGTTTATTTGTAATAGTTGTAATATTTAGTTAATTTAAATTAAGCTTTTAATTAGATTTTAATTAGTTTTATTAATTAAATAGTAATTAAATATTATAATAATCATTTTCATAATTTCAATTTCATTTTCTATTTTCTTTAATATTAAGTTTTCAAAAGTTTCACTTTTAACCCCTGTAGTTTGTAATTTGTTAAATACCACTTTTCTCTGTCTGTTATTTGATTATCTGATTTTGTGCTTATATCTGTATTTCTGTTATAGTTTTATAAATTCCAAATATCAAGAAATCAGTAGTGTAATCAACCCTCAAATCATCTTTGTTACTGTCCTCAGTACCACTCACTCTCATACTCGTTTACAAATACAATTTCAATCTCGTTGGGATTTAACGACCCGGGGATTTCCCTGTACTTCCACGGTCAATATTAACTTGCACTTTCTCCCAGGCGGGCCTAACAGCTTCACAAGGCTGACTGGTTGGTTTGGGAGGAGTCAAAATTTGGCGCCGCTGCCGGGGAGGTTGTTGCGTATTTCAAAACGGTAAAAGTTTAGTGGTTTTCAAAAACCCTCCTGTACAAATATCACCACTTTGTAAATTTTTAAGAAAAGCAAAATCATATCTGAAAACGTTCATTAACATTTCTCCTGAAGTGTTAACAACACCAAACAAATCATAAACAACAAAACAAAACTGTGAAGTTAAATTACTTCGTATCTTTACGATTACAACCTATACAGTTGGTTTAAGGTAAGTTCTGACATTAAATTGCGAACTTAAGAGGGATCCATTTATTTCCTCCCGCCAGCCTGCGAGTAATCTTAAAGGAACGATTTCGGTTAACGAATCAGTTTCAAAAATATTGTCCAAGTTTTTTCACCCATACACGAAAAGCCAAAAACATTTTACTGTGAATATAATTACATAAAAGTTTACCACCGCAAACCAAGGCAGAACACCTACCAACTGGGGGTGTGAACATAATAAGTTCCCAAAACTAAGATTCAAAACTTACCATTGTATCCTTGTGGATAGTGTACCTTTTTTAAAGGAGCTGTTCATTTGTGATTATTGGGTTTAAGTTCACTGTAGTTTTGCCTCTATCTTGTGTTGAAAACTAATTTTTGTGCATGCGCACTCGTTCACAAGCAAAGAATAAAAAGAAGAAAAACGTACCCGAGTTACGTATTGTTGAAAAAGAACACACAACAAAAATGAACGACGAGCCCCCATTCCTTCCCAAGGATGAGCCAGTTCCTGACACCCGAACTATGGAGGAACTGTGTCAACCTACCATGCAAGGGAGGGGTGGACCAATTGCACCACTCACTATTGGAGCCACGGATTTTGGATTAAAACACCACATGATACAACAGATCCAGAATACGTGCCAGTTCCACGGATTGCCGGGTGACGATGCCAACAGGCATCTCGACAAATTTTTAACTGTCACCCAAAGCATGAAACAAAATGGTGTCACCGAAGACGGCCTACGTTTATACTTGTTCTCCTATTCTCTCACTCATCATGCAACTTCATGGTTCGATCGACTTCCTAAGAATTCGATCCACACTTTTGATGAGATGATCACTAAATTCCTGGCCAAATACTTTCCACCATCTATGGTCACAAAGCTGAGGAATGATATCAGCAACTTCAGACAGCTTCCCGAAGAGTCCTTATTTGAGGCATAGGAACGCTACAAACTCGCCATTGATCGGTGTCCTAATCATAACATGCTTCTTGTCACCATTATTGATACCTTTTATAATGGTTTGACACTCCGTCATCGTGACACCATCAATGCTGCTGCTGGGGGCACCTTTATGAAAAGGACCCCTGAAGAGTGTTATGACTTAATCGAAAACATGACTGCCCATCATAATTTTTGGGACTCCTCTGCTGAGAGGAACGACTCATTTAAGTCAGACACTCCGGCAAGCAATGAAATATCAATCCTAGCTAAAAAGCTGGATGATTTGTCTACAGCAGTTTTGCGTATCCATCAGAATAATCCTAATCAGGTCAAAACTGTTAACCCGAGTTGTGAAACTTGCGGTGGTCCACATCCCTACACAGAGTGCCCACACTCCAGTGGCTTTGCTCGTGAAAACATATCCGCAGCTCAAGGTTCCTATAATACGGGAGGTAATTCTTACCAACCGCAAGGAGACCGAAACCTTTTGAGCTACCGTTCTAATAACTATATTGGACCACCAGGGTTTAATCAACCTCAAAATAGGAACCAAAATTTTAACCAGAATCAGAACCAGAATCGAATGAACCAAGGTTATAACAACCAAGGGAATTTCATCTCTAGTCAAAATCAGTTTAACCAAAATCAGAACCAAGGGAACTATAACCGTAATCAAGGTCAGAAGAATTACCCACAGGGTAATTTTCAACAACAAAACCACTTCCAAGGTAACAACAATCAGCAACATGGGAATTTCCAAAACAATCGGGCTCAAAATTTTCAAAACCAAAATCAAGCCATTGTTCCAACTGGACCATCACATGATGAGTTATTAAAACAGTTTATAAAATCCCAAGAAGAACTAAACAGAATGCTGGTTAGTCAAATGTCTAATTTCCAGAAGTCTTTAAATGATCGACCCTCGGGCTCAGGTACAACTTTACCTAGCAACACGATCGCTAATCCGAGGGGCGATGTAAAGGCGATCACCACAAGAAGTGGAGTTTCTCACAAAGGACCTACAGCTCCCTCTACCTCATTTCCTATCCCTGTAGAGGAATGTGAAACTGAGGATACCACGGATACGGTACTTCCTAATAATAACGGAGGTACCAATGACATCCCTCCTCCAGTTATCCCGGTCCCGACTCCTACTAAAAGAGTCGTGTTTGAAACTACCAAGGGTCCTGTTGAATATCCAAAAGCCAACCCAAAAACAACAATTCCATATCCCTCACGATTGCAAGACCAAAAGCTCCGTGAAAAAGCTAATCATCAGATGGAAAAATTCTTTCAGATTTTCCAAGAACTACACTTCGATATTAGTTTCGCGGACGCTCTTCTTTTAATGCCCAAATTCGCATCGACAATCAAAAACCTGTTGAGCAATAAAGAAAAAATGTTTGAAATGGCACGAACTCCACTTAATGAGAACTGCTCTGCGGTTCTGTTAAAACAGCTTCCCGAAAAGCTAGGAGACCCCGGGAAATTTCTAATACCATGTACTTTCCCGGGTATGGTTGAATGCTTTGCCTTGGCCGATCTTGGTGCAAGCATCAATTTAATGCCTTATTCAGTTTGGAAAAAGCTCTCTCTTCAGGCACTTAGTCCCACATGCATGACTCTCGAGCTTGCAGACCGTTCAATTTCACGTCCCCTCGGTATTGCCGAGGACGTATTTGTGAGAGTGGGAAAGTTCCATTTTCCGGCGGACTTTGTTGTTGTTGATTTCGATGCAGATCTAAGAGTTCCTCTCATTCTTGGGAGGGGATTCTTAAGAACAGGACGTGCATTAATCGACGTTTTCGATGAGGAAATCACGTTACGAGTTGGAAATGAAGCGATAACGTTCGACCTTGATCAAACCTCGAGATACTCCTCGAATTATAATGCTGATTCGGTCAACCGAATTGATGTCATTGACATTGCATCCGAGGAGTATGCTCAGGAATTCCTTGGATTCACTGATAAATTTCCGAGTGGCAATCCCATTATTTCTTCTGATCCCATAATCGCTAATTCTTCTCCTTCCCTCACTCCGTTTGAGGGAAGTGATTTCGTCCTTGAGGAATTAGAGGCCTTTCTCAAAAGTGACTCAGTTCCCGAAGGAATTGATTACCAAGAGATTGACCCGGAGGGGGATATACTTCTCCTTGAGGAGTTATTGAACAAAGATCCTTCTCCCATTCCTGTTCTACCTCCACAACTTCATAAGGTGGAAGTCAAATATGTTGAGAAAAATGATGACTTTCCCGAGGTTGAACTTAAGGACCTGCCTCCTCATCTAGAATATGCATTCTTGGAAGGTAACGATAAGTTACCAGTCATTATTGCAAAAGACTTAAAGGATGAGGAGAAAACCGCGCTGCTCAAGGTTTTAAAGTCCCACAAACAAGCAATTGCTTGGAAACTCTCAGACATAAAGGGTATTAACCCGGATTTTTTTACACACAAAATCCTAATGGAAGAGGATTTTAAACCTACCGTGCAGCATCAAAGAAGGGTAAATCCAAAAATCCACGAAGTCATAAAAGCAGAGGTTATCAAACTTCTTGATGCGGGATTGATTTACCCTATATCAGATAGTCCTTGGGTAAGCCCAATACATTGTGTTCCAAAGAAGGGTGGCATTACGGTTATCACAAACGAGGACAACGAGTTAATACCAACTCGTTTGGTTACAGGGTGGCGAGTATGTATTGATTACAGAAAGCTTAACGAAGCCACCCGCAAAGACCATTTTCCTCTGCCCTTTATGGACCAAATGCTCGAAAGACTAGCGGGAAATGAGTATTATTGTTTCCTTGACGGCTTCTCGGGTTACTTCCAAATTCCCATTGATCCACAGGATCAAGATAAAACTACCTTCACATGCCCTTACGGGACATTTGCCTATCGTCGCATGCCTTTTGGGTTATGCAATGCTCCGGGCACTTTCCAAAGGTGCATGATGGCTATTTTCCATGACATGATCGGAAAAACCATGGAGGTATTTATGGATGACTTCTCAGTCATCGGGAATTCTTTCGACTCGTGCCTCTCCCACTTAGAAAAAATGCTTCAACGTTGTGAAAACACTAATCTTTGTCTAAACTGGGAGAAGAGCCATTTTATGGTTAAAGAGGGCATTGTCCTCGGCCATAAAATTTCAAAAAGTGGGATTGAGGTCGATAAGGCCAAAATTGATGTTATTGCTAAACTGCCTCATCCCACCACTATTAAAGGAATTAGGAGTTTCCTCGGCCATGCCGGGTTCTATCGGAGATTCATTCAGGATTTCTCCAAAATAGCCCGACCCATGACTCATCTTCTTGAAAATGATGCTCCTTTCATCTTTTCCACTGAGTGCATTGAAGCCTTTGAAATTTTAAAGAAAAGGCTTACCGAAGCACCAATCCTTGTTGCCCCCGACTGGGACTTACCCTTTGAACTTATGTGCGATGCTAGCGATTTCGCTATTGGTGCAGTTCTGGGGCAACGCAAAACCAAACATTTTCAGCCAATACACTACGCAAGTAAGACCATGAACGAAGCTCAAACACACTATACCACCACAGAAAAAGAATTATTAGCCGTGGTATATGCCTTCGAAAAATTTCGGTCTTACTTAATCTTAAACAAAAGCGTGGTGTATACGGACCATTCGGCTTTGAAATACCTGTTCACTAAACAGGATGCAAAGCCAAGACTACTCCGTTGGGTCCTGCTCCTCCAGGAATTCGATATTCTCATAAGAGATAAAAAAGGAGCAGAAAACCTTGCTGCTGATCACTTGTCCCGGTTAGAAAATCCTCATCAGGATATTCTCGAGAGAAAAGAAATTAATGAAACTTTTCCTCTAGAGACTCTAAATCTCATCTCTAACCGGGATGATGCCACTACCCCATGGTTTGCCGACTTTGCAAATTACCGTGCGGGAAATTTCGTTGTGAAAGGGATGTCATCCCAACAGAAAAGAAAATTCTTTAAAGATGTGAAACATTATTTCTGGGACGACCCCTACTTGTTCAAAATATGTGCGGATCAAGTCATCCGACGGTGTGTCCATGGCCAAGAAGCCATGGAAATTCTTAAAGCTTGTCATGATGGACCCACGGGGGGACATCATAACCCAAACTACACCGCCAAAAAGGTGTTTGATTCAGGATTCTTTTGGCCCACGATCTATAAAGACGCCCATGAAATTATCAAAACCTGTGAGGCTTGCCAGCGTCACGGGAATATTTCCAAAAAGAATGAGATGCCGCAAAACGCCATCTAAGTCTGTGAAATATTTGATATGTGGGGCATTGATTTTATGGGGCCATTCCCGTCTTCACGAGGGAATAAGTATATACTCGTCGCTGTCGACTATCTGTCAAAATGGGTTGAGGCAAAAGCCTTACCCACCAATGATGCCCGAGTAGTTGTTAAATTTCTAAAGTCTCTCTTTGCCAGATTCGGGACTCCTCGTGCCATTATCAGTGATCGTGGTACTCACTTTTGCAATGAACAATTTGCGAGAGTAATGCTGAAATATGGTGTAACTCACCGTCTTTCTACAGCTTACCACCCCCAAACAAGTGGGCAGGTGGAGGTCTCAAATCGGGGTATTAAGAGAATTCTCGAGAGGACGGTTGGTGAAAACCGTGCCTCTTGGTCGGATAAGCTGGACGATGCATTATGGGCTTTCCGCACTGCTTACAAAACACCCATAGGGTGTACTCCATATAAGCTAGTGTACGGGAAAACATGTCATCTTCCGATCGAATTAGAACATAAGGCCTATTGGGCCTTAAAACATGCAAATTTCGACCTTCAGACAGCGGGAGATCACCGTAAAGTTCAACTAAACGAACTAAATGAATTACGTGATCAAGCTTATGAAAATTCTTTAATCTATAAAGAAAAGACTAAGAAGATACATGACTCTAAAATAAAGAACCGCGTTTTCAACGTTGGTGACAGAGTTCTTCTTTTCAATTCAAGGTTGAAAATTTTCTCGGGTAAACTAAAAACCCGTTGGTCTGGACCATTTACTATAACCAAAGTATACCCATATGGAACTGTTGAGTTATTGCAACCCGACGGTCCCAATTTTAAAGTAAATGAACATCGGTTAAAACACTATTTTGGAGGGGACATACAACCAATGGTTGTCCCGGATCTCCAAACTTACCCCATGGACCAATAAATTCGGGGTCGAGTCAAGCTAGGGACTCGGTTAACAAAAAGAAGTTTCCCCAAGGACAATTTTAATTCGGGGTCGAGTCAAGCTAGTGACTCGGGAATCAAAAACAAGCTACCTCATGGACAAATCAATTCGAGGTCGAGTCAAGCTAGTGACTCGGTAATCAAAAGCATAGCAATATGGGTTTTCACTCATATTTCTGATTTCTTTCTCTTTTCTAACACCCTAGTGTGGGGGAGACGAACCACATGTTGTACATATGTAAAATATTCTTTTCAAAAAAAAAAAAAAAAAAAAAAAAAAAAAAAAAAAAATGGTACAAGACAAATAAAAAGAAAAAAGTGAGTTTGTATGTAAATAGAGTAAAATAAAAAGGTTAATAGTATTGCCTCCTTCCGTTCTAAAGTCTTGGTGGGACACCAAGTACTGTGAATATTGAGGGCAATATTCAGTTCTAAGTGTGGGGGAGCGTTCTCACGAATGCAAAACACATGTTCCATCAAGAACCCCCATTTGATCAAAATTATCAGTTTTTTCACACTTAGAAATGCGAATAATGGTATCAGGGGGGATAGGGGGCATCGAAAATCAAAGTCAAAGAAGTGAAATTCCGACACTAAGGACGATGATTTATCTCATCCCTACAAGTATATATGAAGAAATAGCTCCTTTCAGTGACCGAATTTCACAACTTTGTCTTTCCAAAGTGAGTTTGAAACTCAACCAATGTCAAGACATATGATGGAACTGAAGATCCGGAAAATCACTTAAAAAAATTTCACCGCGGTCGAGGTGTAACGATGGGACATGCCAACCTGGTGTCGTATATTTAATTCCACCTTAATGGGTGCGGCCAGATTATGGTTTGATGCTCTATCTTCGGAAAGCATAGACAATTTTGATGACCTACGGAGAATGTTTGTAGCCTACTTCCTCCACCAGAAGAAGTACACTAAAGATTATGTAGAACTCCATCACATAAAGCAAAGGTAATGGGAGTCCTCATAAGCATTCAAGGTCCATTTATAAACCTGAAAGTCTACACGTCAAGGGAGCCCCATAATGCCTAAAGGTGTCCGGATTTATGCATGGAATAACTAATCCTGACTTGATCAAGCGATCAAACGTCAACATACCTGATGATAGATGAAATGATGAATGTGACGAAGGCTTTCATATGAGGAAAGGTAGCCGTAACTAACCAATCTAAGAGAAAGACCTTCCTGCCTTCGAAGAATCAAGACAACTTAGCAAACTCAAGTGCTGGCCCAAACTTTGATAAGAAAATGGATTTCAAAAACCGCCAGAGATTTGGTGGTAGGAGAAACGACCGCTTCACATCTCTCACCAAAACACCCATAATCATGGTTTATGTCACGAGGATAGGAATTAATTTTTAGTAAAACAAAGGTTTTTTTAACCAAAAAAAAAGAAAGAAAAAGTAAAAAAAACGACTACTTTTTTAAATTCGAGCATTGGAAAGTTCAAAGACCAACGATGTTATAGGCTATTTGGACAAGAAATGTTGAAAAGACAAAAAAGTGCTAACAAGATTTTTAACGAGCGTTAGGATTTGTGGACCCCAGTGAGGCAAAAGAGTAAATTTCGCATATCGTCCCTGAACTTGTCTAAATTCCCGCATTTGGTCCCAAAAACTTTTTTGTGGAGAACGGGGTACTTGATGTTACCAAACGGTGTCCCATTTGGTCCCTAGCACCCCGTTTTGGCTGACGGGCATTATCTTCGCCCGTTATCTGATGTGGCAAGGGTTGGTTTTTTCGTCTTTTCACCACTTTCATCTTCTCACCTTTGGTCCCGAATACTCGTTTGTATAGTGTAGCAATATCTTCGCATGTTTCGTCCCTACCAACATGCATTGTGTACTGTAGCACATTGAAACTTGTTGTCCACACATATCCGACCGTTGTTCAGAACTCAACCATGTAAATATCCGACCGTTGTGCATATCATAACCATGCAGTTGTTGTCAAGACTTCCTGGACAAACAGGAATCCAGGTCACTGTTTCTTTGGCTGTCCAACAATTGTAAGTTTGGTTATTGGTGAAATGTATATCAAGTTTAAACAATGTGTTGCTTATTTACAAACATGTGTTGTTTATTTACACATTGTGTTGTTTCAGGGCTCAAACTGTCCTTTTCTAGGATGGTTGGATCCTCCAATGTGCCCATGGTCAGTAGACATTATCCCTGGTTTGTTGAGGAGGATTAATGCTCTTCAAGGTGTTGTTGAAGAGCTTGAAGAACAGCAGTCCAAGTACAAGAAGTATAACATCATCAGTTGGGTTTTGTTTGCTTTGTATGTTTTTTTTTAATGCTTGACATGTCTTAATCCATACACCATCAAGTCTCTTTTGGGTAGTAGTTGTTAGTTTGTGATTGTGGTGGACGAATGTTTTTAGTATTTTGGAGTAGATGATGGTAGTTGGGTTGTGAAGCAGTCGTTTGTAATGGTTGTCAATCTGGGATAATGATCAATAAAAGTTCTTGTTTGAATAATGGCTAAATCGTAATGGTTTGTGATCAAGTGAATGTGGCTTGTTATTGTTCAATGCATATTATGCTTGATTTAGGGAAGTCAACAAAACATAAGGTTGTAGTTTGACTTAATAAAGTCAACTGTCTGAATTGAGTATTCACTTATAAACCGTTGTGATTCCTACCCTTTTTGGCCAAATTGTTGTTTAGAAATGTAACTTTGCAAATGTATTTTTGATTGAATAAAAAGTGTTAACTTTCATTAAATGGTAAATTGTTGAGCATGGTGCCATAAACTTTGACAAAATTAAGTCAAACATTAGATTAGAATGTACATTTGCAGTTCAGTTTGTATCCAAAAGTATGACTTTTGGTAGATTAGATTGTATTTGAAACCAAAAACATGCAATTGAAACCAAAAACTCGAAACATGAAGATTAAAATTATCATTTAAAATTTGTTTCAATACATAAACAAATTAATCTGAAAGGTAAAACAGATGTAAATCATCATAAGTGAATGTTTCTAAACATTCATCTTCATTACATTCATCATTATTTTTTTTCCTTCCTATTTTTTTTCTAATTTCCTAACAGCTTTCACCTCTTTCCAATGCTCCTCTGCCGCTACAGAATGCCTTCCTTGATCCACTTCACCATGGCTTTCTTGTGCCTCCTAATTTCCTTCTTCCTACTCTTTTTCTTCTTCCTTGTCCTTCTCATCTTCCGCCTTCCATTCTTGTTCCAACGCAGCTTCCAGTTCATAGTAGCAACTTTCATCACCTTCAACTTTGGGCGATTGTTGTTGGTTAGATACACGGGTTTCTGCTGCCACATTTGCTTCAGTACTTCATTTCCTTGTCTTCAATAGCATCTGAATCTCTTGCTCTTTTTTTTCGGACAACGTGATTACAAGTGAACGTGATTGATGTGTTTGAGGTTGACGATATAAGATTGGTATGCAACAACATGTTTATGGAACCCATATATACACAAATAATGGGGAAAACGAAGAGTCTGTATTAAATTTTAAAAGCATTTTTGGACTCTTCGGTTCCCATTATTTGTTGGAAATATGAACACATTTATATTTCCATTTTGTTTGGAAATGTACCTCTGAATTGTATTTTCTGGTTGAATAAAAAGTGTTGTCTTTCATTAAATGGTAAATAGTTGAGCATGGTGCCATAAACCTCGTTTGACAATATTAAGTCAAACAGTACATGAGAGTCAACATATGCACATTCATTACCAATAATAAAAGAACAGAAAATTGTTCTTCATTACAAAAGATACATAGATACTGGTTATACTATCAAAACACATTATGATTATTATCATGAACTGCCATAGTTAACTGCTACAAGTTTCCTTTTCCTTGACTAGCTTCAAGGCTTATTTGCAGGAGTGGAGGTTGAACCTTTTTTATCTTCAAGCTTTAAATACTTTCCATAATCAGAATCAGTAGTACCAATGATATAACGAGAGCTTGTTGGAATGGTGCTTGAACCTTTTGGACCTTGAAGCTTTAAATACTGGGCATAATCAGGATCAACAGAACCAATTATATACTCAGAGGTTGTAGGGATGGTGTTTGAACCTTTTTGAGCTTGAAGATTTAAATACTTGGCATAATCAGGATCAACAGGACCAATGATATAGTCAGACCTTGTAAATTTGCTTTCTGTAAATAAGAAAAAGAGGGCATAAAAAAACAAAAAAAGAGAGCTTCACAAAAAGTCAAATGTTAACACAAAACAACCCTATTTTGACCTTTTTAATTAAATACACCCAATTATATATCGAAACAGAAATAACAATACCTTTTCTATTTGTGGCTTTCATTGTGTGTGAAGTAAGGTTATAGGATATGTAGGTTTAAGAGAAATTTAGGTTATAAGATTGATTATGTATGTTTGTGTGTGTGTTTGGTCGGTTGGGTGGGTATTCAAGGAGATGGGATTAAATGAGATGGAAATGTGTGGTTGATCGGTTGGGTGGGTATTTAATGGATTAGGTGGGCTTCACAAGGCGTTATCGGTTCAGCAGTAGTAATTTCCTTCTAACAGTACTAAAAAGTTAGTACTGGTAGTACTACCTTCCTTCTAACAGTACTAAGTAGGTAGTACCGGTAGTGTTCTTATCTTCTCATCAGTACTAAGTTAGTCTACCATTCAACAGGCCAATGAAACTTAATACTCCTTTACCTACCTAACACAATGAAAGTCAAACGGGTGTATTTCAAAGAACAAAGTTATGATAGTGAAGTAAATTCACCTACCAACTAGGATAGTGAAGTAAAGTCTCCTTCCAACTTCTATTCCAACATAGATGATGCGTGGAATTGCGCCCTCACAAAAGGTTTTACCTCTCAAGGGATCTTGAGAAGCATGCAATCCCCACCAGGCAGTGTACCTGATCGTTGTAGTATAGTATAGTGACAAGTACCGGGGGATTGATCATTCAACTCAAAGAATAGTGTTCGTTAGGATTGAAATTAATCTAACTAGGTCTAAAGATAAAGGATGATTCTTTTTGTATTTTTATATTTTAAATGAAAGCAAGTAAAATCTCGGTTTTGGAAGGAGGGGCGGAATTAGTTGCTAATCAACTAACCCAAAAACTACCAATTAATGTGCAAGAAAAATAAACTAGGGTTCTACAAGTTAAGTGAAGCATGTCTACCTATGATGTATTACTCCTTGCTAGCTATTCAATTCTACCTATTGAATTGCTACACCTTGGTTAATTGACGGGTTATATTCCTTAATACCATTCGTAGGGCCGTGTACGATCTTCCCTAACTCTATAAGCTCCTACTTCACTCCTATGTCGAGCCGACTAAAAGCTCCTAACATGGGATCACTAGAATTCACTTATGCAATAAATACAACCATATAATCGTAGTACACCTCCGATCATGTTTCTTAAGACGTTCAAGCAAGTTACCAATTGGAAGTCTGCCAGTTTTCTTAAGCCTAACATCGAATTCATTCAATTAAACAAGAGACAATAGGAAACAAGAACTATAAGCTAAACCAATTAGACCTATCGAAGTGTCACACCCTAATTGATGAAGATAGATATAAACATCAACAAGGAATCAATAAGATCTAATCAACTGTATACAAGTTTCACACAATCATAAGTAGACACAAGGTGAATTAGCAAAACATCATCAAAGAAGAGCAAGCAACAATGATAATGGAAAACATAATTAAGATAAAATCAAAAAACCAATATAAGATGTTTATGCAGTGATTGAAACCCTCTAAGTTGCTGGAAAAACACCTACCTTAACCCAGGAATTGGACCTAGGGTTGGGGGCTTACAAAAAGTGAAGTAATAAGGTTATATTTATAGGCAGATAATCTGTCAGCCCGATCTGACGGCCTCAGCCCTAAGGGTTGATGGCATCATGACCATTTTTTCACCAAGTCGAAGATTTTTTCATCCAGATCGTTTCCTTTTTTGAATCGTTCAAATCCGAGTTCATGTGCAAAAGTTATGGCCAAAACAGTGTCAGCTACTCCGTGCGCAAGTTGTGATTGTCTCGATCATCTTGTGACGGTTTCACTAAGGTTTCTTCTTGTGTAAGCCTTCTTCCTGACTTCGTCACTCTATATCATCTAACGTCGTCAGGTTAAATCCTGACGCCATCACCTTCAAAAGTTTTCTGGGACGTATCTTGTTGTCTTATAACGTGACAGCCTTGGTGAAATTACACGTGACGTCGTCACGTGTAAATGTGTTGAAAACTTTCTGGCCCGTCAAGTGTAAAAGTATCCACCTCTTCTTCAATGACTGATGGCGTCACCTTGTAGAGCTTGACGCTGTCAGGTACTGTTTCAAGCATTGATTCTTGATTTTCTCATTTTCTTCATTCTTGAGCATAAAAACGTTCATAAAGCTCCAAAATGCTTCATATTCCAGAAATCACGTCCCAAGTACCTAAAATGACAAAAGGAATGATTTAGGGCAATATTTGATCATAAAAACACGATTTAGGGCTTAAATGACCCCCTAAAAGTGGTACACTTTTTGATTCATCAAATATCCCTACACTTGGGATTTGTTTGTCCTCAAGCAAATGAGCTTTTCCACCAATAAAAATATAAGTTAGGGGTCATTTAACACTAATATAAAAGTAATTACAACAAATGATCGTTCTACCTTAGTCAAAACAAGCACAAAAATCATACACTAGCACCTCACATTAAGTATTTGGATACTCTCATCTCTCGGGTGTTGCAAATTTATATCATAATTGGAAATTGAGAAATATCACTCATTACCTATCATAGCAAATAGATTACCATAGGCTTGAGAAAGGATCAAAACCTCCACCACTTGGCGTAAGCACCTAGGAAAACTATCAAAGAGGTCTTTTTAAAGGGTTATAACGTTAGGTGTAGGGGATATGGAAAACACGGTTTTGTTGGATAAACGGATATTTTACTGGTGGCAAGTCAATTGTCTTAGTTAATTACATGTACAATGAGGCGTTGCTAAGCCAAGACTCGACTCAACTCGAACTAACTACGACTCTTTTTGGATTTTTTTCAATACACTATTTGACTTAAACATAAATAAAAGAAATGGATGGTAGCCCGTATGTTTTTCTTTATATATATATATATATATATATATATATATATATATATATATATATATATATATATATATATATTTTCTGTATATTTTTTTTTCAATTTTTTTTTCATACACTTTTACTCTACCATCCAAAATAATACATCAAAGGGAGCTCATTTCTTCCCTACACTTGAACTTTTACATACTTTACAATCAACTATTCTAATAACTCGAATCAAGGTAATCAAAACACTTGGAGTACTTTTAGATATTAACGCACATATGGGGGTAATAATTGACGTCTTCCCCATTACTCCATTACAATAGTACTTTACCCATGAGTCCCAATCGTCCCAAAACAATATGTACAAGATATGACTCGACTTAGCAACCATGTAATCAATTAGACAACTAACTAAGGGTTTAAACAATTGTTGTAACAATAATGCACTAAAGATAAGTGCATACAAGGAAGGCTAAGGCGATTTGGGTATACATTTGAGGGTGGATTGTAAACAAATTCTATCTTTAAGTAAGATGCTTAAAGTTAGAAACGCAAAAGATAGGCTCTGAGGGGTGTACTAGGGGTATCGTGTACTAAAAATGAGTACAACGTAAAGGTGTGGGAGAATTACTTGACCTATGAAGTCAATGTAATTATATTACAGGTGTAAAACAAGGGTTATCCTAATGCCTCTTATCATGTAGTAAATCCTAACTACACGAATGTAGTCTCACTAGCAGTCTCGGGATGCATCGCTATCACAAGTTCTAGAATCTAAATACTACCGGTACACTCACAAGCATTAAGAATGAATGCTTTTTCCTAAAGATCTAAAGGCGAACATCACATTTTTGGGGTGGAAATTTTCGAGTGGTATGGTTTTTGTGCTAGTCATACAATTCATATCCATGAGACGTTTATTAAGACTAAAGTTTCACTCCTATATGTTGCAAAAAAATTTAAATTTGGTGCTAAAATTGCCCTAACAAATATTTCTCTCAGTTTTATTACACATTAACTATCAAACAAAACAAAAATCAAGTGGAGTTATAGTTTCTAATATACCCTCCCTACACTTAAACCGAACATTGTCCCCAATGTTCTAGATAAAAATTTAAAAGTAAAAATAAATAAGAATGAAAGAAACTACTACCCCCCTGATTCGCTCGGTATGGACGATGTGATAACATGGTTAAATCTTCCTCGAAGAGAATGAACATGATAAGCTTCACTCCTGAAATATAATCATCTTCTTGTCCAATATAACCTGTAATCAACAAACACAAAAACCAAAGCATCAAACCGAACAAAGAAAAACCACAACTAGATGTAATTCCAGACTTAGAAATAGAAATAAAACAAAACAATAAAAGGATAGGATACTTGTGGAATGAATTACAAATAGGAACTCATAAAACATATCCACAAGTATTGACACACAAACAAGATAGAATATATTCTAATCATGAATTGTGAATTTTTCAGGTTCGAATTTCGTTCTTTTTAATAAAATACAAACTTCCCTACACTTATCTTTTTGTAAAATACCTTTATATGCAATTAAGACGAGGTTAAAAACAAAATAAAGCATTTTCATAAATTATTCAAAACATAAAAATTAAACAATTATGATTAAGCATATATGACACAAACAAACAAATAAAATAAAAACATCAAACAATTAAAAACATGGGTTGCCTCCCAAGAAGCACTTGTTTTTGTTCGAGTCACGAGCCTGACTCTACCCTTATTTAACGGAAATAGGGGAGGTTTTCCCTACACTTAGGATTAAGTGCGGGTGGAAGTAGCGATACACACCCTTAGGGTGGAAATATGCCACGTGAGGTGAAGGGGGTGAGTAAATGGCTTCCTTCATCCTAAAACTACCCGGATAATACTGGTTGATGGGTGGTTCGGTTCCTCTTTTGTCTCCTAGATATATATCTAAGGATGGAAAGTTGTGTAAAGGTTGAGGTTCCGGTCCATCAACACAAGGAAATTCCCTAGAACTAAGTGTAAGGTTATCATTACAAGTATTCAAACCTATATTCTCTAGTGGTGCTTGGTCAAAGGGCTCTACCTCTATTGGGATTCCTAAAGTCTCTTCTATTTCTTCCAGGTGAGTCACGGGCGGTGTGTGTGCCTCAAATGATGGTAGGACTTGTGGGTACTTTGTAGGCTTGGATTATCCAACTCATCCTCCATTATATCTAGATTACCTATGTGTTTATTTTGTACTATGATATTAGGCGACATCCACTTAGGTATCCCTGAGTATTCATCCCCAGACAAACTTCCTGTTTGCTCCTTCAAACTTGTTATTAATTGATTTGTGATGTTGTTTGTTGGGTTGTCTACTCTATAATAATATTGGGCACAATCTTCTATGGCATCCCATGCTTCTTCAGCATTTAATTCCCTAAGGTCCGCATTGGCAAAATCGTCAATGTACCTTTGGTCATATCGGTTGACACGATCGTAAAAGATTTTAGCTAGGGACTATAAATCAAAACTATGATGAGGGACTATTCGGAGTAAATTTTTAAAACGAGTCCATGAATCATATATGGGTTCATCTCGATATTGTATGAACATCAAGATGTTATTAGGGGTGAATGGATTTCGTGGTCGGTAGTATGGTGGATTCGCTTTCTCCATAATGGTGAACGGAAGAGTCAATGGAACGGTTTCTACGAACAAAGACACAAAGAAAAGATAGACTAAAGAAGCTAATAAAATGAAAATAAAAATCTCACTAAAAATGAATCTAATGAGTAGACCTAATCAAAATAAATTTCAACCTAAACAATAACTATTCCCCGGGCTGCGGCGCCAAGAACTTGATGCGTGGAATTGCGCGCTCGCAAAAGGTTTACCTCTCAAGGGATCTTGAGAAGCTTGCAATCCCCACCAGGCAGTGTACCTGATCGTTGTAGTATAGTATAGTGACAAGTACCGGGGGATTGATGGTTCAACTCAAAGAATAGTGTTCGTTAGGATTGAAATTAATCTAACTAGGTCTAAAGATGAAGGATGATTCTTTTTGTATTTCTATATTTTAAATGAAAGCAAGTAAAATCTCGGTTTTGAAAGGAGGGACGGAATTAGTTGCTAATCAACTAACCCAAAAACTACCAATTAATGGGCAAGAAAAATAAACTAGGGTTCTACAAGTTAAGTGAAGCATGTCTACCTATGATGTATTACTCCTTGCTAGCTATCCAATTCTACCTATTGAATTGTTACACCTTGGTTTAATTGACGGGTTATATTCCTTAATACCATTCGTAGGGCCGTGTACGATCTTCCCTAACTCTATAAGCTCCTACTTCACTCTTATGTCGAGCCGACTAAAAGCTCCTAACATGGGATCACTAGAATTCACTTATGCATTAAATACAACCATATAATCGTAGTACACATTCGATAATGTTTCTTAAGACGTTCAAGCAAGTTACCAATTGGAAGTCTACCAGTTTTCTTAAGCCTAATGTCGAATTCATTCAATTAAACAAGAGACAATAGGAAACAATAATTATAAGCTAAACCAATTAGACCTATCGAAGTGTCACACCCTAATTGATGAAGATAGATAGAAACATCAACAAGGAATCAATAAGATCTAATCAATTGTATACAAGTTTCACACAATCATAAGTAGACACAAGGTGAATTAGCAAAACATCATCAAAGAAGAGCAAACAACAATGATAATGGAAAACATAATTAAGATAGAATCAACAAACCAATATAAGATGTTTATGGAGTGATTGAAACCCTCTAAGTTGCTGGAAAAACACCTACCCTAACCCAAGAATCGGACCTAGGGTTGGGGGCTTACAAAAAGTGAAGTAATAAGGTTATATTTATAGGCAGATTTTCTGTCGACCCGATCTGACGGCGTCAGCCCTAAGGGTTGATGGCGTCATGACCATTTTTTCACCAAGTCGAAGATTTTTTCATCCAAATCATTTCCTTTTTAGAATCGCTCAAATCCGAGTTCGTGTGCAAAAGTTATGGCCAAAACAGTGTCAGCTACTTCGTGCGCAAGTTGTGATTGTCTCGATCATCTTGTGACGGTTTCACTAAGGTTTCTTCTTGTGTAAGCCTTCTTCCTGACATTGTCACTCTATACCATCTGACGTCGTCAGGTTAAATCCTGACGTCATCACCTTCAAAAGTTTTCTGGGATGTCTCTTGTTGTCTTATAATGTGACGGCCTTGGTAAAATTACATGTGACGCCGTCACGTGTAAATGTGTTGAAAACTTTCTGGCCCGTCAAGTATAAAATTATCCACCTCTTCTTCAATGAGTGACAGCGTCACCTTGTAGAGCTTGACGCCGTCAGGTACTTTTTCCAGCATGGATTCTTGATTTTCTCGTTTTCTTCATTCTTGAGCATAAAAACGTCCAAAAAGCTCCAAAATGCTTCATATTCCAGAAATCACGTCTCAAGTACCTAAAATGACAAAAGGAACGATTTAGGGCAATATTTGATCATAAAAACACGATTTAGGGCTTAAATGACCTCCTAAAAGCGGTATCCTTTTCACTTCATCAATAGATATGGCACCACCTTTAACTCAAAAATTAAAGAGAAAGAAAATGACTAGTAATGATACACACGTAGGGGTGTTGGATGACAACAGAGAATGCATTGTCTGTTGTATGGATGTTAAGTGTTGGAGGCATGCTTACACAGGTGGAAGTGTTGTTGTAGTTAGTCAAGCTAGTGGTGCAAAGGCAGAGAAAGTAAGTGGTGGTGTTATAGGTTTGCATATTAGAAGTGGAAACAAAACTGCAGGGAGTGGTGCAGTGGGTGGTGTAGATGGAAGTGGGACAACAAAACCAACAAGGAGAGTATTGAAGAAGAAGAAAGTGCAAATGCAACTCAAGCAAGTCAAGCAAAAAAGAAGCCAATAAACTTTATTAAAACAACAACAAAAATTGAATGACTAAGCTCTATTAGATATGTGTCATGGTTTTGCGCATGTTCAAACCACTACTATGTTTTTGCATATTTCCATTTTCATGTTTTGGTCTCTGTTTTATGGTTTCATTAATGTGATTTTCATGTTTATGTTTGTGATACATACCAAAGACACTCAAAAAGTAAAAACATATGTGAAAACATTATACAAAGAAAATGTGAATCATCATAACCATAATTTTACAAAAGGAAACCACCCTAACCTACATCAACCAACCCCCTCACGTATACCTCCCCCTCATAGCAAACTTTATCTTCTTAAGAATCTTCTCGTGCATTTGCTTGGCCATCCTCATCAATGCCCTCGCCCTACGAAAATCAATAGTCTGGAGTCTCCTAAGCTTCTTCGTATTGTCCCTTACATTTCTTGAACGTGAAAAGTTTCGAAGTTCAGCTATAAGCTCCCCTCTACGACCGACCCTAGCAGTAATCTTTTTTGAATAGTTCTCCAAATCATGTGACCTCTTTATGTATTGAAGAATATCTGTCTGGTAATGGCCAAGAATAAGTTCTGTTACAACAAACGAGTGACAGAGGGTTATGAGGTCAATATCAGACATGTTCATATCAGTAGGGAATTTGAGCTTGTATTAAGAGTGAGTGTTTTGAGGGATGATTGAATGTGCTAAATAGGAAGTGTGAGGTAGGTAGAGGCGTATTTAGTACGCACACGTTTTCACTCAACGTAGTCTAACATTCATATGGGTGATGCATTTGACTTTACCAAGTCAAGCACCATTATAGATATCCAGGTTCATGCACATTGTGATTCTTACCCATTTGTCCAAAATATGTATACGAAACAAGCTTGTTTATACTTAATGAAACCACATGTATGTCTTGTACCTTTGTAATTCATGTTGACAAAATGTAGTCAAACAAGTCACAAAACAACTAAAAGCATTAGAAAATTGCCACACAGATGGACTTTATAAGTTTGCCTATAAAAGGACTTAGAAAATTGCCACATATGTGGACTTTAATGTCTGCTCATAGAAGGACTTAGATGAGTGCCACAGCTTTGGACTTTGATGTTTTCCACTTATGTGGACTTTCATTACAGACTTTTGATAACAAGCATTGTAGTTAAACACAAATTTGTCATGAATTTAAAGCATGCTTAAAGGAAAGCCCATTCACTGTCATTTGCTTGGCTGGTTTGAGTTGGTATATAACCAGATATTCCTTGCACACTTGAACTAGGACCAGCTTGAGAGGCTACATCTCCACCTTGTATAGTTGAACTAGGACCAGCTTGAGCAGACACATTACCATTAGCTCTTAAACCTACATTACAAAACAAGTTCAAAACAATCCCTAATATTTAAATCAATCAAACAGTCAACTCTGAAAATCTAATAACTACCTTATCTTGGAGGTTGACCTTGGCCTTTGCATGTAGACTTGTTGTGTCCAACGTTACCGCAGAGTTGGAAAGTAATGATCTCCCTCTAGTGGTCAGTTTACCATTTTGTACAACGGGTGCATCCTCAAACTTAGACCTTCTTCTCTTCTTCTTTGGTCCTATATGGACATGATGCTTTCGTGGCAACATGTGTGTAGCACGGTTGGTCTTCTCCTAGTAGTTGCTTCCTCTAATTAGTTCTATTAAGTGAGAGTATATTTCCTTCCATGTGCTCAACCAATAACAGGAATGTACCCAAGATTCAGGAGGTCCTACTTCCATTCCATTGAGAGCCATATTCCAACAGGCTGCAACAACATGCTTACAAGGTATCCATGTCAATTTCCATTTCCTGCATGAACATACCCTAAGTTGTACATCAACAACACACTGATCACCCCAAGCCCCTGTTACATGATATTTAACTCCTCCATTCCATATCACATTCAACGTATGATCATCTTTCTTAATGGCTTCCAAGATTTTTGTTGCAGTAGGGGTTAGAGGACCATCAGTTTTGTCAATTATTGTACACTTACTATTCTCTTCATATAGTATTCCCTGATGTACTCTAAATGTGTAATGACTGGCTTGTCCCTTCCTGGAACTATTTTACCATTGAAGACCTCACAAATATTGTTGATCAATAAATCTGTAATTGCTCTACCTATAACACGTAAATATGAAACAATTAAATGATATACATGTCTAACTATTGTACCTTTTTTCAGTCAAATAAAAAATTACCAGAAAGTGAGATCTTTCCCAATGTTCAACTGGTATCTTGTTCAACCATTCATGTACTTTAGGATTCAAAGTCTTCAAATGTTGCATACACCTTTCAAATGCACTAATAGTTGTAATAGATGCACATCTCTACAAAGCTTCCTTATATAATTTCCATGTTTAATAGTGCTTCATATTTTAATGAATGTGCCTCAAGCAAAATATGTGTTATGCATTTGGGATCACAGATTTTATGGCTGGAACGAGTCCCTGCATAAACCAACTCATTAAGCAAAATAATAACTCATATTATGTTGTATTTAATAATTCAACTAGAGAAGCATGTTACTAACCTTTTGTCTATCACTGATGAATGTGAAATTTGACCTAGGGTTTAGATCTATGTCATCACTCAAGCACACTAAGAACCAAGACCATGAACTCTTACTTTTAGCTTCAACCAAGGCATAAGTCAATGGGTAAATCCCATTTTTTGGATCAAGTCCAAAAACAACCAACACTTGGCCTGGAAAAGGACCTTTCATGAAAGTACCATCTGGCCCCAACAATTCTCTTTTGCAAGCCCTGTACCCTTCCTTCAACGCTCCTAAACAAACATATATTCTTTTAAACACCCTTGTAGTCAACTCTGGATCAGCATTATCTCTATCAATTGCAAGCTTCAAATTGGAATTAGGGTTTGTAGATAGTAATTCACCAATATAGTCCCTAAGCATTGCATACTGCAGCTTGTGATCACCTGCAACATCTCTTTCCGCTTTAGCTTTGGCCCTGAATGCTTTGGTCATAGATACCTGAAGATGTAATTCACGTTGGAGCTGATCTTGAACTGCCTTTCCTGGGATCTCTAGATTAACCTTAACTAGGTCATAGATCTTGTTTGCCAAAAATTTATAAGTGCAGTATTTTATATCCCTTGATTGAATGCAAGTGTGTGTATCTATGCGTGTCTTCACAATCCAATTGTTTCTAATTTTGTCTTTGCTATCATACATGACCCATGGGCATTGATTGCTTTCAAGTTCAACACCAGAACTTCCTACACTCTTCCTCTTCCTTTTAGTCCCTCTACCAACTGGGCCACTTGATCCACTAGGCCTTGCTTCACTTGGTCATGTTGGTCCACTTAAGTGTGACTCTGTGAAGACAGGTATTTGGTTATCACATTTAGCTCTTATCCTAACACCATCATTCTTTATCAACTTCAAATTTCTCCTAGTCTCAATGACATGCATATATACTCTTTCTTTCACCTCTGGTGGAGTAGCAAACTCTTGGCCACTGAAAAAAAAAGAACTTCTCCACAACAGGATTCTCTGACATGTTATTTTCCATAACTCTTCTTATTTCCCTTAACTGCTTCCTTCTACTATAACCTGGTTCACCCTCAAAACCTGTTTCACTATCAAAACCTTCTACATTTACACTTTCTATTCCGTCTACAACATCTCCAAGTTGACTACAGTTGCCAATGCTGTCATAAGCTTTATTCCCAGTTAGATGAAACATATTTACTTGAACATCAGGCTCGTCTCCACGGTCTTCTTCATCATCCATAACAACCTCTTCTTCATTATCTGAATCAGTATTGTCACTTGAGCCTCCTTCATATTGACTATCATTAACAATATGAACGTCATCTTGCTCATCATGTTGTACCTCTTCACAATTACCCCTGCACACCAACTTCCTCACCTCTAGGCTCTACGAATGCAGCTTCGTCATGAGCATGTTCCTCAGTTCTACCATCTACTTGCAATTCAATTTGGGGAACATTTAGGTCAACATCCAAGCCTACATTTAAGTCCAAGTCATCAACTCTAAAATGTTCATCATGACTTAAACCAAAAGTACTGTCAACATTCATAGCATCTAAATAACTAAACGGTGGACCCATATCTAATTCATTCTCCTCGAACTCCATTAACCTAACGATATCAACTATTTTTTCTTTTACCACATCATTAGAAGTAGGTTCCACTGGGGTGAAACTAAGGTTTAAAATGCCAAACTGTGAATCTATGTGTGGAAGGTAATTATTTTGGTTTTCACCACATTCATTGTCAGTCAATTGTGTAAAAGTCATAGGTTGAGGTGACTTAGCTGAAGGTGCACAATTATCAGTATTCTCACGCCATGTCAAGTACAACATTTGCCAAGGTTTTTTTTTCCCTTAGAGGCACTAGTACAAGGCTCAATAGACACGTCTTCCTCTATTCTTGCCCTAGTTTGTCCAGTAAGCCTAGTAGAACCATGCTCTATGTACACCTCAATCAACTTGAAACTAACCACTAGGGAACTCAAACATCGAACATCCTCATCACATGATAGTGGAAACAACCCATCATCTAGAGTACTCATTGGACTTAAATAGTAATAAAAAAGGGGCTCATTCTTACCTGTGTAGGCTAGTTGTAGAACCATCTGGTCTAGGTCAAACACTGAGAAAACATCAACATCAACCCTATCAAAGATGTCTTCAGCACCACCAACGTATTCTCTGTCAGGAAAACACATGAATGCCCCACCATGGTGTATTCATATGCTGAATAAATGCCATGCATATTCTGCAATATAAAGTCAGTTACTTAGTAAATCAACATATGTTAACACAAGGTCATATCAAAATGTATCTCAAAGCAATAGGATTACAAGTCATTACCGTATTCCTTTTCACACTCCATTTCCAACTGTTCAGTTGTAACCCTTGGTCCTTTTTTCTGCATCTTCCATGTTGGTGACGCCATTGTTGGCAAAATTAGGAATGAGGCTCGAGAGTATTGAGATGTGATGGTTGATGTGATTGGGCAGAAAAGTGAGAAAGACAATATGGGAACTAGAAAATTTCAGTATAGGTGGAGGTGTATTGCACTTATAGAAAGTTGTTAGGGACCAAATGAGGAAATGCAAAAATGGTAAAAAGACCAAAAAACCACCCCTTGCCACATCAGATAACGAGACGGGATAACGTCTTTTAGCCAAAAGGACCAAACGTGCAGCGTTTGGTAACATCAGGGACCGCCTATTCCAAAAAAAAGTTTTTGAGACCAAACGAGCGAATTTGGACATGTTCATGGATGATCTGTGAAATTTACTTGAGGCAAAATAATATGCTGGGGACTACCGGTACAATTTCGTGTAAAATGATATTAAAACCAAGAATATGATTGATTTCACTATTTCAGGGACCAAGGTTGTAATTTACTCTTTAAATGTAGGAAAACCACTTGTTCACTTGTTTGACGCAAAAATAATTTGTCCCCCAACTTCACCAACGCAAATACCAGAAAGCGCACAATGGAAGAAGAATTAACCTCGCTAGAAAAAAGACAAACCCAAATCCTAAACAGAATCTCAAACCTCGAACATTCAATCCTTCCAAAATCATCATCAAACAATAATGAAGAAACAACCGCCGCCGCCGCCACCACAGAATCACGCCTCTCCGATGTACTTGTATCTGGCGGCGTGAAAGACTTTGCATTCAAACGTGTTCCGTCGGATTACTATGATTGGTCTTTGGAAGATAGACGAGATGTCCTTGCAGCTGCCTCTATTCATCACTTATGCAAAAGCATTGTTCTGGTACTGCCTTTTTTTTTTTTTTTTTGCCGCCTTTTAGGGGGTGTTTGTTTATGTTTGTATAGCGGGCTTATGGCTTATTTGGTTTTCGGCTTATGTTTCATTAGCTGGTGGCTTATTTAGAAACTTTTAGGCTTATATAAATTTGTGCAAACAACTCTGAAGTGGCCACACCAACCTTTTGAAAAGGGAGAGCTTTACCTGGTTTGAGTCTGTATGGCTGGGGTTCAAAGCCCGTGGATTATTCGGCCAAAAGGGTAGGAAACTATGGATACCTAAGGGGAAAAAAACATATTATGACATGAATATTTTATGACATATTGCCGAAAAGTTTTTAAAATATAAGAGTGGAGGGAGTGGGCTCGGTGAAGGCTCGGTGAAGCTCGGCAAAAATCGGCAACACCGCCGCCAGCCCTTCGGCAAAATTCGGGCAATGTGATTTTCGGTAACTTTTGCCGATTGGAAATGTGGAGACATAAGGCTGGTTATTTATTGGGTATTGGTGAAGTGTGAGTTGTAAGGTTTTTATTGGGTATTGATGATGTGGAAATTTGGCAAAACCAATGCCACCAAATTGGTGTAAATTGGGGTGAATTGGTGAAGTGTGAGTTGTAAGGTTTTTATTGGGTATTGATGATGTGGAAATTTGGCAAACTTTGGTGAAGTGGTGACCACTCCCTCCGCCCAGTCCACTTTCATATTTAACAAAGTTTAAGAAAACCGGCCCCTTACAAAGCTTCTAAATAAGCCGAAAAGTTCTAAACCCAAAATTAATGTTCACTTTCAATTTTAACCAATCAAAATGCTTGTAAGTGGGTGAGAATGAAATTTTATTGGTTAATATTATAACGGCCTCACTTTTCTTAAACTTTGTAAAATATTTAAAATGGACATTTAATTTGGACGGAGGGAGTAATTATGTTCCCCATTTTTAAAATTGTAATCCGCGTAACTGGTCGAGATGTCTAAAGTGGCCTAAGTTATTGTAAGATTTGGATATGGTTTTGCTGACATGTTAAAGAAAAGGGGAAAATCTTATCTCATCAGCCAAAAAGTTAAAACACATCTATATTCGAAGATAACTTATGACACGTTAGATAACTTTACCGGTTATGCTCATCACAGGTGGAAAAAAATAGGAAAGTAATTACTATTCTAAACAACCAAAAGTACAATAATTACTAGAACAATACGAAAAAGTTTATTCACTAAAATGGTACACTGAAAAAAGTAAAATGCTATGTTATGACACTCTTGAATATTTTATGACACATTGCATTTTTGTGATAAAACATTCTTGAATATGTATAGGTGCAGTGTCAAAATTCAGTAAGAGGTTTGGTAAGAAAAATTAGTTTGACTGTATGCGATACAGTTTTTTCATTATTTTGCGGCAAAATGTGTTTGGACTATGTGAATTGTACTGGTTAATAGTTTAATTTGTAGGTATAATTGTTTTTGATTGTTTAGGATGGAGCTTGTTTTACTTGAATCAGATGCTATTGTCTAATTTATACTACTGCGGTTCGAAAGAATAATAGATGTAATTTTGATTGTGAATGGCGAATATGTGATTTTCAGCTTTCAATCAATGTACATTTCGTGTTTTGTGGAAGAAATTATTAACTACAACCGGAATACTAGATGTGTTTGAACAGAATTTATTAGCATGTAACTTAGAGTCTATGTAAGGTGATGAGTGTTGAGTGTTTGACAAAAACTCTTATTGATATGTTTAGGGTCAGTCAATGTAGAAGTTGCTACAACAAAACTGATTATTGAGATAAGTGTAAAGTTGGCTAGCTATCTTTTGCTTTAAAAATTAATAGTTTGGTTATCTGATTTTGATATAGTTTTGAGTTGCATTAATCACTTTCAAATGGAGTTAATTTGATTTTCTAAAGTATCTTGGACATTGAAATTAAGAGTCTAATCTAATACCTGAAATAATGCAACTTGAGGTATACTGTAGAATGAAGGCTTAAATGGCCGTTTATACTGTTTTATTGATTTCTTAATACTGGTATATAAATTGAAACAACAATTTGCAGCGTTTCCCGTTTCCCACATAGAGAGTATGTTAAATTGTAATTAGAACTTATCCCGAGTCTATAGCATAGAGGTCTGATGCAGAATACCGGAATATTGCATTTTGGTGGATTAAGTTCACTTAACAATTGTTAAGTTCTGTAGTCTAACTCAAAATGAGATGTTATTTGTTATCCCTTTTGAGTTTCTTACTGGCTTAGGGTTACAAGAGTAATAACAGTTTGTAACGATTCCTTGTCCTGTTGATAATTTGTGTTCATCAAGTTAATATGCAATATCAACAGCAACCAAATGTAGTATTTTGTATTATGTATATATTTCATATGGATGTTATTTTCATGTTTTGAAGTGTGATTTTGTCGTATTGTAATGGTCTAGGATTAGTAGCAAAACTTTTGAACTTTGTTCATGTATGTGAAATTATATGTGACTTGTGTGCTAATTGGGTATTTAAGGAGTAATTATTTTATATATTTGTGTTCCATGCAGGTAAACACTCAAGCCGCATCCGATGTCACAGACTGCAGTAACCGTCAAAATTCAAAATACTATGTTGTTGTTGTTCAGGTGTTTTTTTTTTTGCTTTAAGTTATTTGTAGCTCTGTTATCAACAATGCAACCCATTCTGCTCTTTATTGATCATCTAAATATTTGATACTGCAGTATACTGCTCGATTTAGTGCGGATACTGTTAAAAACTTTCTTTATACGCTCAACAATGGCAAGATACCAAAAAAGAGATTTAACTGTAAGTAAAGTGTATTGTATCTAAAGTTATTATTTCACTGTTTTGTGCTCTCCTTAAGCAAAACTAGGTCTTCTTTGACCTTTCGATGAAAATATTCCGACATATGGTGCAAGATTTGCGTGCGCCTTGATCAGTAACTGCATTTGATTTGGTGTTGCAGTAAGACTTGCTCCTGAAGAGATTTCGTGCAAGCTGACGGGTTATGAACACAATGGAGTAACATGCGTTGGCATGAACACAGACATCCCGGTACACTACTTATCTAATTTTTTAAAACAAGAGAGGATAATATAGGTAAATTATAGCGAACCGGCCTAAAGTAGAAGACTGGGCTAGCTAAGCACCAAGCTGATATCTTGGCAAAAGTTATTTGCAATTTACTATCCAAACTGCTAGTCAGGTGTGAATAAAAACTTAAGAGAATCCAAAAGTAACAGACTAATCATCATAACCTTATTTCCAAAATAACTAAAACACTGGTGTGAAACTACTAATAGCATCTTATCAAGAATTTACAGGTTAAGGTGCTCATTGTATATGATCATAACTGATGATAACTAATGTGGGATACGATGTTATAGTGATCTTGTGAAACATAAAAATAGTACCATTAGCGATATTAGAAGTCAAGTGGGCAATATAAAAAAGTTCAGTTAAAAAGAGACCAAGTCAAATGGGCAAAACGGGTTGAAAGTACTCAAAAGTGTGTTTTTAATGTACAGAACCTACTCAATCGCTTTAAATCAAATTTCTTTTTATTATATTTCTATTGATTAAAAAGAAGGGACAAAAAATGTTTCATGTCAATCCAACCCATTTGGACTTGTGCAAAAGTTTATTCAGTTTGATCAGTTAACACCCGCCTAACACGACTCTTTTACATCGTTTACTAGTACAGTAGTTCCTTACTTTGATCATGAGCCATTAGGTTTTTAACATGAAAGTTTGTAAAGTGACTAAAGTTGGCATATTAAAAACTTTGAAAATTGTATATGGCAGGTTATTTTGGATGAAGCAATTGTGAAGCTTAATCCGGACTTCTTCTGGTTGGGTGGTGGAGAGATTGATTTAAAGTTAGGAATCAGGACCTCAGAGTTCATCAACTTTACAAAATCGTTCATTGTCAATTGTAGTGGTTCTTGATTGCGGAGCCAGTTTTTAGGATTTTTGTCAGACACTCGGACCATTGGAACATGAAGCACGAACCATGGAAGCTCTCAACATCTGATCTTTCACTTGTAGATGATGTTTCCGAGGTCTATAATTATTATTTTGATATCATTTAATTATTTGTGCTCAACTCATACATAGAAAGAGTGCATGATTAATCTTTAATGTGGTATATTATATTGTTTAGTTTTTTTATGATGCATGTAACACATGTTTGTGATTTGGAATGCAATCTGGGATGGAGGTATTGATTTTAATATTACTCATGGTTTAATGATTTAAGAAAACTATTTATTTTGCGACAGTTGGGTGAATAGGCATAGTGCATTGTTTTAGGAAATATTGCAATAATTATAGTGCAGGATCGGATTTTGGTTGCCCTACCAATAGTATCCAAGTCAACCCATTTTGTGGTGTTTGCAAATTTAAAATTGAAAATTTTCATATGTCTGGGATTGCTTATGAGAATTGCTTATTGCTCTTTTTTTATTCAGTTTTGAAAGTGCTCTAAGATTGATTTTTCAATCAAATATCGCTAGGTCAAAGACTCTTTGAGATGCAAAACTGTGCTTATATATGATTGAATTAAAGTTTTTTTTAAATATAAACAGTTAAGAGTTTTACTACGTGGTGGTTACGTATCGCTAATCAAAGTGCTTAAATTTAATGGTTTCGTTACGTTTGATCAGAAAAATAGGGTATATCGGTAGAAGAAAAATACGAAATATTGGTAGTTGTTAGTCATCCCATTCAAGGAGCATGGACATCATAGATCTTTTGGTGTTATGCACCTTTTTTATTTAACCCAAAAAAAAGTCTAAAGAGGACCCTCCATCTGCCTTAAGTGTTGACAATTTTGCTACTATTGCCTCATAAAGAGTACACATTTGACTTATTTTCAGATGTGATTGTTGAAAGATAACATCATTTTACAATAATCAGAGCACTGAAATAGGAACCAAAAGTTTTTCTTTTTTATGTAGGGAAGATAGATAACTTGAAGATTATTTAGACAAACAATAGGATTTTAGTTCCTATTACTTATTATCTGCTATAAAGCTTGTAACTTTAGCTACATTTTATTGAAAGCCATAGTTAATTTTGAGCTTGAACTATTATGTATGCCATATTGATCTTCACTAGCCTGTATTCTACAGATTCAAATTAAACAAATATGCTCTGTGTACATTGACACATATATACGTGTAATGATCAAGCTTAAATTAATTCTTGATGTCACAAGTTATTGAAATATGAAAGGGTCTTTTTGGATCCATGGGTTAGGAAAAGATTTCAACAGCATAAACAAGGTCGTTATCGTTGCACATGCAATGTTCCACATGAGATATAGTTTCAAGACAATAGCATCATATAGGGACACGGAAATTTTGGTTGCCTTAGACAGGTCTCATATCTATGCGAACATCAGATGCCCAGCTTGTCATCTGATTGTCACAATTGGAGGCTGGAATTGATATTTATTAAACACCCTCTAATTGTAATCACCCCAATCACTTGTGGAGAGAAACCAGCCAACACCATGCCCTCTTGAACTGTTATGTGTCCTAAACATCGTCCTACTACGTGGCCTCTAATTGGCCCTTAATTTTTGTTTTAAAGGGTTATGCAGTGAAATGATAATTATGGATGATGTGATTATTGAGGTTAACTTCCATGTTCACCCCTCAATAAAGTTCTTTATGTACTGAATCGATGATCATAAAACAAAATTATCATTATTGCAGAAGATTAAATCTTGCAGAAGCAACGGAATTGGTGGTTAAGCAGCTTGAGGGACTCATGAGTGTCGTCATCAATATAATCTCCTAGCTAATTGTATCCAGGTTTGAATGATTTATTTATTTATTTTTTAATTGGAACAGGATTCATTGGCATGATTAATTTATGTTAGTGACCATTCTGTACACGCACCCTACAGGCCACTTGGCATCTTAAAGTAATGTTAGTAAGAGTTATTATCTCTCAACTTCTCATTTTTCATTTATGGTACTAATATAGTTCTTAAAAAAATGGATATTGATGAGGAAAAGGTCAATGCACATTGTCTTATGATGTTAGTATCCAACCTATCTTTAATGTTAGTATCCAACCTATCGTTAATGTGTTCGTTTGATTGGAGGGATAAATGAGACGAACTATGAGTGTATGCGTGTTGTATATGCGTATGTATGTATGTAGGTATATGTGTGTGTCTATTTTTTATTGAGACAAGCAAGTATAAACTACCATATAACTGCTTCCTACTTTAAGAAGGAACCAACCAACATATTAAAGACATATAGACACATCAATGGACCACACATCATTTTCTGATATCTTCATTATTCATATAACATATCAATATTACAACATAACATAATTGAAGTGACCACACAATGATTCATTACAATTACTCTTGTGGAACGACTTAGCATACATTACAGAAACAAAGCATTGCTAGAGATGATATAATCTTCCCCGAAGAAGTTGATTATAACTCAGAATGCATCTTCAAATTTTACAATTCAAGAAATAAGTATAGATTGACTAACTAATTTATATTACTTTGTGGAGAGACTATAACACTCCTTGATAATTGATGTCCTCCTTTAGCTGCCACGTGAGATAATCAAGGAGGAACTATTGAGAGCATTTTTAGGTCTTCGCATTGTGGATAGGTGGTTTACGATGGGGTTGTGCATAGTCCATGACTACTGCATCTTCGGGAGAACTGTTGTCCTTGGAATTATTTATAGCTTCGTTTGAATCTTGTTGCTTAGACTCCATTGTTGATCGAGCATGATTCTTCCATCCCTAAAATAAACCATGAGATAAATTTATAATTCGTCACTAGATCTTATGTGACTATTGACGTTATAAAAGTATCTGATAACGTCACATATCATTAACTATTTGATTATTGGTAATCGTTTTGTAATCTATAATCCACACTTACTTTGTCTACCCATTAAAGACTGATGAATATTCCATATGTAGGAGTTGGAAGTTTGATTACTAATTTAAGGGTAGTTTCCTAGTGCTTCAAGAAACTACTTATCTGCATATTGCATTTTTATACAACTTAGTTATGTGGGTGTTTGCGATAACTTATCTAAACTGTCTATATGCTTGTTTCTAGTGAAATAAGTTTCATATAGTAATGATGTATAAGGAGTTTGTATAAGCAAGCCCAAATACCCCTTAAAAATATGGGATGAGTTACGATCAATTAAGATTTGATAATCAAAAAGGAGATATCAATGAAAGTGTCTGCCTTCAATTTATAGCTTGATAATTGATACCTGAAAGGTTATGTAATAACAAAGTAAATGTATCTAATGAAGCACAGAACACTCTTGTTGTTGACCTTGCATTCCATGCATGTGGATGCAAAAACTATATTAAATGAAATACTCATGCATCAGTGTTTTATGACCGAGCTACATTATTACAGTATAGCTCTTTTTTGTTCTACCACATAATACATGATTTTCAAATGCAATTTACCTCAATGTTGGCTCCCTCTTCAGAAATTTGTAACTTGACATCATTTCCTGCAGGTAACATTAATACATACCATATCAACATCTATAGTGAGTTAGTGACCTAATTACCTAAACATATAAAACTAGTAACAAATTTACTCAAATACTAACCTTTAAGCATGTTCAGCTTATCTAAAAAGAACTCAAGTTTGAACATCTTTTGTTCAATACTATTTCCAATGTCTTTTACCTCTAGCTCAGTCATTATTTCTTGTGTATTCTGGATTAAACAAAACACAGCACAAGTAATAATATCAGTCATTATCCCCTCAGCCGCCATGATATATTACTTTTGTAAACAAAACTTTCAGTAATTAGAGATTGTGGAACATACCTTGATAGTAAGTTGAAAGTCATTTTCAGGTTCCTTGTTGAAGACGCCAAGAGGGCGTGAATTGCATGCATGCATGGAAACACATAGGCAGAGGATGGAATAATAGACAAGATAAGACATATTTTTGTCAAAAGGATATGAATAGCAAAGGTATATTTATGGTATATCTTGCAGGTCTGCTCTGAACTAGTGAAAGTTAGTTTGTTCTGACTCTACGATGACCGTTTGAATATGTGGTTGTGTTGGTTTGTAATCACACATGGAAGTTAATACATATATACGCATAGGTATATATACACATTTATTATGTATACATTTAATTATATAGTTATATATTGAAAAACTAATTAAGGGGGGGCTAGTTTAATGCAGATATTGTAAGAGGAATGGAAGGAAGGATGTTTAAAGAGAGAACATGGAAGTGTTTCGTGATGAATCTTTAATTGAAGATATTGACATCCTCTACTGTCCCCTTCCCCTTATCACTTTTTAATAAATTTCATGGGTCCTCCTTCTAGGATATATGCATAATGACGTTACGTAGATGCATGCAGATGAAATCAAATTTAAATCAGTATGAGCATTCAACTTCAGAATTATTGTTCTAGTGCAGGTTATACCTGCGTCGTCTCACAATAACTTGTGAGGCCTCTAGCTTAGGCACACAAGTATGCGTTGGAGACACATGGTGGGATTATGGTAGAAATTTACTATAAAGTGTTGGCTGTTAAAATTTAGCTCATGGGGAATATCTTGATCAATTTTTTCTTCATAAAATTCATAGTGCTGTTATTTTTGTGACTTATTTTTCATTCCAAATACTGATGAATTAATCGCATTTAATTTGCAGATAGCCAAAAATGCACAAGGTTGTTTTGTTATGAAACTTTTTCATTCAACCCGAACCTGGAACAATATGGTTATGATGGCTGAGGGAGTTGGTGCAAATCAGCTCCATTGAACTCCTACCATGGCTGCACAAAAGCATTAGAACCAGAGTATCCTGTTATTGACATTTCAAACCATCGATCTTTTTGTCTTTCGTTGTAAACAATCATGAAAATGGGGTATTTTTTTTTTCAAAGCATGGTTTCCCGCTGCCACACAGACTCAAACCGGGTAAAGTCCTCCCTTTTCATGAGATTGACGTGGCCACTTCAAGGTTGTTCACACCTAGCACGAAATGAACTTGAAACCTCTCACATTTAGTGATTATTCACAAGCCTTTTAAGTACCAAGTCTAACAGAAGTCATAGGGCAAACTTTTTGTCATCTTTTCATTTATATCTCACGAAATGTTTTAGCTAGATATATAGCCCATTTGTAGAGAATGTCAATATCTAGTTTTCATTTCTACAAGAGCAATGGTTCATTTGTAACCATGGTATCTTAAAGCATTATTGTGCACTAATATGCGTGTTTAATTTTAGTAGTTATTTCTTTTACTCGACATTAATTAGTTAAAAACAACCATTATGCAAAATTCTACGGCAAGCACATCCAACATGTTGTACCACAGCCTTTAAAAAAAACATGTTGTACGACAAAGACTTTCACATGTTAGATTTGTATGATTGTTGTCGACAACTTAAGTATTTATTTGGTTATAGCACGTAGTCATTTCAGAATTCACTAGCAATATACCTAGCATATTTATGGACAGACAATTTTCACATGCTATACGTAACTATTTTAACCTCAGCTAAAATATCATTAGTAACTACTAACTTTCTATTTCACTTCACATTATCGTAGAACTAGTTGACTAGTCCCTAGCAAACTTCGACTTGTAAGCTAAAACTCATACGTTTGAGTCATTATAACACTCCCGGTGCTATTTACCAAAGTCGAAGAGCTCTAATGCACTGGTCTAACTGACATTACTTTGTGGTTCGTGCACAATCGGAGATGGTTTCCGCAAAAAGAATGCTGCGAAAAAGATAAATTGGTTATGTTCTTAAAATGGGTAAACACTCTCTTGAGCCTTACTAGGTGTATGTATTTAGGGATATGATCATGTCGGAAGCGGTTACCAGAATACTTTAGTTAGGCCTTGTACATATAAATGAAAGACACTCCTAATTACTCAAATAGAAAAAAGAATCTTATCTATTTACTGAGCAACTAGTTTAGCGAGTCTGAACATTTTATTTTTCAACTAACGTTCTCTTCTTGCCATATTTATGAGGTCTAAAAAGGATCATGTGAAACTTGCATTTGAGGCAATGAACATAAATCATAAACACATACTAGTATATTTTGCAATTTAAGTCGTGTGGGAACCACACGGAGTGGGGTTTGCAGAGAGACAAAGTTGCATGGCTAGACCGCCACTTGCACCACCACTACACGACAGCGACGGGGCCGGAGGGTGGCTAGCCCCACCGCCCAAGTCTACCAGTCCCCCTGCCACGTGGCATCATTCCCATGTGACAATGCTTGCATTCACAATTGGTCAATGAAGATCACCCTTATTTGTTGATGTCCTTTCAAACCTAACAACCAACTTATATATTATTTGTACTATATTATATTTCTGATTTTCTGTCTGATCATACTATGTTTATTTCTGTTGCATTTGATCAAGTTTAGACTTATTACATATCATAAGGTAAAAGAAATACGATACCAAAGATAACAACCAAATATGCACTCAACCAACCATCCACTACAAAAAGAAATATTCAAATTTTACACGATTATTTTTACACACCTTAAGGAGACATGTACTTTAATTTCTACATTTACACACTATAAAATGTTTTAAAAAAAACATAATTACAAATGTGTAGAAACATGATTTTATCCACGATTATAGGCGTGTGAAAAACTTACACACTTATCAATGTGTAGTAACAAACAATGATACAATCTAAAAAGGGTCGTCCTTCCAAACGTATAAAAATTGTTTATATAACAAATGTACAAGACAAATAGAGACTGAACCATATATGTTGGTGATTTTAGTGTCATTGATCATTTTGGTGTAATGGTGATTTACCTGATACCAAATGAATTTCAAGTTAAGTTATATTACAAGTTCGGAGGTGCGGAGTGCGCACTTGTATAAACTGATTAACTTGATTACGGGTACGGAAAATGGAAAAGGTCGTTATATAGTGACAAAATTCGTGTGTCACTAAATTACCCATATACACATGTCTTTAATGATGGTAGTTAGCGACAGTTTTTGGTTGTTACAAAACTGTTACTGGACATATTTAAAGGAAGTGTTGTGACTATTATAAAAGGGTGTGACTTTTCATTATAAGAGTAACAACCTTTTCATAAAACTACCATGAGTTTATATATACATAAAAACACAATTTGGTCTAAGATGAACAATTTTCATATCAAGAACAAACACAACTAATTATCCAATGTTTTGCTCTCTTTCTTGTGCATAGAATTTGAGTGTTCATTCTTGTCTTATCTCTATACAAATTTCATGTAATCTAAGGCACCAAATAAGGTCGAAATATTGTATCAGGAAAGCGAACTTTTACACGATTCAAGAATTTATCCAAGCAATCATTGATTATCATGGTTCCAACACTAACAATATGAAATCTATACGTTTGTAGGTGTAGAGAGTATTTTAGGTGATTTGTTTGCCTATATGATTTCTACATGCTTGTAGGTGTGAACATATTTATATTATTCTTTCACACTCATAGAACATTTAACTATTTTATTCATATTTCTAAACGTTGAAATATTATTCATGCAACATTTGTCCAAACACTAGGAAAGCGTGGACTTTGATAAATTAAACATTTAAAAGCATGTAGTTTTTTAGCTGATAAATATGTAGAATTTGACTATTTATTGTAGTGACCCCGCGTGTTTATTACTAAAAACTATATCCGAATGACTGTCTTCAAACGAGAGTGATTGTCCCCAAATGGATGCAAAATAAAACAAAATCACTCACACAATACTCCTTACTACAACACTCAAATCTACTAATGATCAAGATGATCAAAACTAATACCACAAACAGACTATATGTTGAGATAGAATCGAGATAAAAAAAGACACACAACAACTAAGATAATAAACCCGGATCTGGGAAGACGATGAATTTATATGCTACAATCTATTACTTCAGACCCCATAAAAATAAACAAGCCCAAACAAACACCAAAGCTATATAGTTAGAAATAATGGCAATATCAATCTGTGTACTTTATAACTATGAGTTTGCATATTGGTATACTTTTAACACCCCTTCTCAAACTCATGCACTGAACATATTAACCAAACCCAGTTTCATAAAAACATGTTATGTTGAGCAATGTTCAAACCTTTAGTGAACACATCTACAACCTAACGTGAAGAAGACACTTTCACGATCTTAATAAGACCTGATGAAAAACTAGATTAACATCAATTTGTGTAGCTGTAATACAATGACAATAGAGATCAATAGGAAACAAGCTTCAATTTTTAGACCTTTCAAAATACAAGCAGTCCAAATGCATGGTTCACTAGTAGCAAATGCCATGCATCTATACCCAGGCTTAGTTTAAGACGTGATTACCTATTTTTTTACTCTTCCAAGAGACCAAGTTGTTACACATATATACATAACTAGACGAATACCCGTGCATAGCAACGGGATTTTATAACGACAGATCGTTAAGTGATAAAAGAAAGTTTATGGGTTATAAATGAAAAATAATAAAAGTTAGAGGTGGCAAATCTTGCCCAATTTGTAATTTTTGGACGATTTTTGACACTTTTTTAAAAGTTCGGGGCGTTTTTTGCCCCCATGCATTTATTTGATGGGCTCTTACAGGCAAAAGATAAAAACAGATATTATTAGATGGGCTTTCGAATCACACAATTCAACTTTCAAGCAATTACTCTCATTTTTTTTCCGACCAATTCACTTGTCACTGGTAACTATAAAACATTCCAACTATTTTAATTTTAATTTATCTCATTTATTAACTATTTTATGCATAATTATTTAATACTCTAATTAATTGATAGATATATTTAATTAGTTGCATTTTTATTCATTTGTCTCAGCAGATTTTCTCAAATTTGCAATATAGTTAAGACTTAGATGCTTGATCTTTTTTTACAAGATGAATTAAAGGGGTTTTTAGGACTGTTCCGAATATTTTTAATAGTTGAATTATAATTTGCTCGTTTTAGCTCGTGCTCGTTTGGCCCGATTTATAATTTGTCCGTTTAGCCCGTGCCCGTTTTAACCCGTGCAATTTTAGCCCGTGCCCGTGCCCGCCCGTTTTGCCACCTCTAATAAAAGTTTGAAGATTTAGGGATTAAACATATGACATGAGCTTAAGTATTAAAGTCAATAAGTCAACAAAGTCAATATGTCAACACATTTAGTAACTGATTTTCCCGCCCAAATTGATATGAAAATCAGTTACTAAATGTGTTGACTTATTGACTTTGATACTTAAGCTCATGTCAACATAATGTTTTGAAACCCGGTTGAACCGTTCCGGTAGAAAAACGGGTCGATTTAAATCGAGTCATGCTTTTAATAACTGAACCCGTCGTGTCCAGTTTTCAAAACTATATGTTTTTCCCAGTTGAACCCGTTGGTCCGGTTCAGTTTTCAAAACTATATGCAACATCAACTTGTTAGCTTGTATAAAGTTTTGTGTGTTTTATTAATTTGTATAATGTGTATAATAACATATACTTTTCATTTTAGGGTGTTTTAAAAATAACATTAATTAGTGTGTTTAATTATTTTATATTTTATATTATGTTGTAGCTTGTTTAAATTGTATATTGTGAAAATATTATTGTACTTTTTTTAGTAAGGGGTGTTTTAATTGATTGTTTTTAATTTGATATAGATGCTTTTAATTGGTTGTACCATATGAATAAATTATTGTAATTTTAAGTTATGTGGTGTTTTAATAAGAGCATTAATTACACAATTCAATTTCTCTCACCCTTGTAGTATAGAAGGGCAAAATGAGGATTGACTGAAAATTCAATTTTCCACTTTTCCCCTTTGACTAAATCTACATTATAAGTAGTTAAGATAACAAGACATTAACCTACTTTACACATAACACTTAGCCCAGTCTGCATATGAGAAAGCATGCAGACTATACTTACTACCTTTATTAAATTGAATACTAGTTCCTGGAGCTTGCTTTAAGTATTTCAAAACTCTCAATGCACCAGTAAAACAAGACCATAATGGAGAACACATGTATTGACAAAGACAATAAACTGTATAAGCAATATCACGTCTCGTAACGAACAAGTAAATAAATTTTCCCACTAGTTTTTATGCTCGGTTACATTTGGCAAAAGTATACCGATATCAAACTCTTTGTGGTTTAAAACAACATTTTGTTGCAAATGAGTTGTATATAATTTGCAGGCTAGCAAAGCATACTCGTATCGACACTAATTCGTGTGAACTGCAATGTGACTAGATCATGATTCCTTGCCTCTCAGGGAAGTAGGTCAAGATTGTTAAACCGTAAACCATCACACATTCAAATATTATAAGACTTAAAAGAAGAAAAGAATCATTACAACACTTTGCAACCAGAGAACAAAGGAAGACTTATCTCACCATACTCTTGCCTCACTTTATATGTTTTCGTCCATATTCTTATGTACAAAAATGGATGAAAACATATGAAAACGTATAAAAACATATGCAAACGCATAAAAACGAATGAAAACGTGTAAAAACATACGAAAACGTGTAAGAATGAACAAAAACGTGTAAAAACGACCGAAAACGTATAAAAATGAACGAAAATGTTTAATAACAAGCGAAAACGTGTAAAAATGGATGAAAACATATAAAAGCATATACAAATGTATAAAACAGAAGAAAACGTATAAAAAATGGATAAAAATATAAGAAAACGGACGAATACATATGAAAATAGATGAAAACGCATAAAAATGGACAAAACCATATAAAAATGGATGAAAACGTAAGAAAATGGACGAAAACGTATAAAAACAAGTGAAAACGTGTAAAAACGAACGAAAACGTATAAAAATGGATTCAAACATATAAAAACGAACGAATACGTATAAAAATGGATAAAAACTTAAGAAAACGGATGAAAACGTATAAAAACGAATGAAAATATAAGAAAACGGACGAAAACGTATAAAAACAGACGAAAACATAAGAAAACGGATGAAAACGGACGAAAACGTATAAGAACGTAAGAACACGGAATTTTAAGTTATTTACTAATGGTCGTTACTATAAAGGACTAATGATGTAAAGTTTAGCTTGACTAGATATATACAATAACACAAATTCAAAAGGTTTGTGATACAATCACAAAAAATAAAGAAATTTGCTACATCCACATAAAGTTTACACAAAAAATCCTCACTCGCTGACATGTCGGCGGGTGATTGGTTTTTTGTGGGATGTGGAACCCACAAAAAACCAATCACCCGCCGACATGTCAGCGAGTGAGGATTTTTTGTGTAAATTTTATGTGGTCCTAGCATGCCTCAAAAATAAATGGCTACATACAATCATAAAAGTGGTCATGTTTGACGCATTTCTTTTATTATTTATCCCTTATTTCTACAGTTAGCTCAAGTTGTTATCTCTTCGTTTTATGAATTCTTTCCACGTTGCAAAGATCTTGGAGAGTTGGAAGATCCCAATGGATTCTGTTACAAATGGCGCCTGAATTATTCATGTAGTTGTGTTTCACACCGAAGAAAGGGTTCTTGTAGGAGTGCATGCATTGGGGCGCATGCATCTTTCTTTTTTTTTTTTTTTTGCGTTAATTCCGAAAAGAGGACTTTTTGTGGATAGGAATTCCCACCAATGACTTTTTTAGCTAATGTTCCCAATTTGGTCAAGTGCTAATGTGCGATCGTGCGATTCCACCAGATTCTTGCCAAGTGTCCATGTAAAGGAGATAAATACCAATCATTGGAGGCCCACCCATTGTACCATCGTTCATCCCCCCACCCACAGAACGTGCGATCACAGAACGTGCGATTTCCGGCGAATGTGCGAAAAGTACAAAAGTAAGTACATTGGAAATAAGCAAAATCTTATGATTATGTACTTCATATCTTTTTGATTTGATTAATTTCTGTTTATTATTTGTAATAATAATTTGATTATTTACTTCATATTTTGTATTACTTCTAATCCACACACACTCAAATCCACACACACTCAAATCAAAACATATCGAGAGTCAATATTTTCATACTATGAAATGGTAAGTTTTTTCCTTAATTTTTTGTTGTTTAGGTTTATTGGTGCTTAATTTGATTAATTTTAATTTCTTAATTTTTTGGTCGATAATTGGGTTATGAGTTATGAGCGTAGTTCAGTTATGACATTTGGTGAAAATTTTGGTGATAATTTTGGTGATAATTTTTGGTGATAATTGGGTTATGGAGGTTTAGAACTGATTATGATAGGGATAATATTAGTTGTTTGTGCTTATACCCCTGGAAAGGCATGGTGAGTGGCTGAAATGGAAGAACCCCCTGTTTTTTTTTATCCCTATTCAACTTGTTTTGGCCTGATATTTGGAAGTATACAAGGGGGGTTTAGATGGATTTCCAGTAGATGGGGTTTAGATGGATTAAAGTATAAAATGGGTTTAGATGGATTAAAGTTCAGATGGATTTCCACTATAAACGCTAAATAGGAATGCTGTAGTGAACACTCCTTTGTAGTGAACACTTCTTTGAATATCTTTGTAATCTCTCGTGAACACTCCTTGATTTGTCTAAGTTGTCAATGAGTTTTTCAGGGGACGTTTCATTGGGATCGTCATTGATAGCTGAGTTATTAGGGATATCATTTACTTGCCCTTCACTAGCATGCGAACTACTCCCCATTGATCCAAGCCTTTCCCTTCGTCTAGCCATATCTACAAGGAAAATGTGTTCAAGCACCAGGGGATGTGAGTAATTAGTGAGATAATGAATTAAAAAAATGTAATAATTGAAAAGAACAGATTCTTGCTAAGCTTTTAACACATATAATTGATATTCGTAGCAAGTATAGGGGGATGTGAGTAATTACTGAGACAACATATTAGATGAGAAGTTGATAACCTGAGCTTTTCTTTAATGAATACACCATGATTATAAAGTCCTTTTATAATAATGCAAACTGAACAGATAAGTTGTTTATAGACTTAACTTCATATCAATTATTGTTCTACAATAGACATATATGATATTTTGGTATAATTAGTACCTTAGGATAATTCACTGTCTACCCGGAAATCTGGAATCAAACACTTTCTTAACACATGATGACCTAAAAGGTTGTAGAGCTTTAATTCTCAGGTCGTGTCACTAGACCTTATTAAGAACCCATGGATGTGGCCTAAATAATCTTGTTTTTAGTTATTGGATATTGCTAACTTAACAACATTAACATTAAACACAACATCACTTTTGTTCCACCACAGCTCTAGTAAATTCAACAAACTTTTTAGAACTTGATTAGCTTGCTCACTGCTTAATCTTGATTGTTTGTTTCAACGTTTGGGTTTTAGGGACAATATTTTAGCTTATAGTTTGCTACTTATATGTGTGATTGGAATGCATATTGTTTCACTATAAACGCTAAATAGGAATGCTGTATTGACTTGCATATTATGGGTTAGTTTTGGCCGTATACATTCTGTTATGAGTATCAATTTTTGTTGATAAGATTTCAATAACATGTAATTATATATCTTTGACACTTGTTTATTGATATAGGAATCTTCTGTCAAGGTTCACATTCGAAGCAAATTGCATTACTTTCAATTGATTAAAGACAGATTATCTGAGAATCGTCGTAGACTGTTTCGGTCAACATGCTTTGGTCCATGGTTGGATTTAAATTACTTTGAGAACGATGAGGGTCTTATACATTACATGCTTAAAAAACAAATTCAGTCTGATGATGCTCAATATGATTTGCCATTGATTTATCTTGTTAATGGACATCATCTTCATTTTGGACGCCGTCAATTTCACCTCATAACTGGTTTTAAATTTGGAATGCCTAGTTTCCGTAAGTTTAGAACTGGTGATATCATATTTCGCGACCGTGTATTTCCTGAAAGGGTAGGTGTGGATTTAAAAACCATAGACCTTCTATGTTTGATTGAGACAGAAGAATTTTGGACAAAACTATCTGATGAAGACGCGGTCCGAGTTTGTCTTTTGTTGTCCGCTCAGGTCATATTTATGGGTCGTGAAATGTTATCTGTGGTCGATGATGTATATCTTCGGATGGTTGAGAATTTTGAAAACTGGAATGACTTTCATTGGGGCGAACATATTTGGAGACAGTTGTATGATGCCATTCGAAATACCTACTCAAAAAATAAGTTGGAATATTCTTTGGCAGGGTTTGTTTTTGCTTTCAAGGTCAGAATTATTACACTAAATATTTGACTTTATTATTTATTTATTTGTAATTATTTTAATAATGTTTGTCTTTTTTTTTTTTTTTTTTTTTTTTAATTATTCTTCAGATATGGATTTTAGAGGTTTCTACCGAGAGTTTGCGTTGGTGGAATAAGGGACTCGATCTCATCCCAAGAGCACTTTCATGGTCTAAGAAGGTGCCTTTTCAAGCAAGGGAGGATTTCGGTCATCTTTTTCCCGAGGCAAGCCTTTACATTAGTTCATCTTTACATTAGTTCATCTTAGCACTTTCATGGTCTAATATTTTTGTTCGATACTTTGCTTATATTTGGTTTTTGTCTCTTTTTGTTAGTTGAAAGAAATAAACCATGATCTATATCCTACGAGCGCTGAGGCTGATACAGAATGGTACACGAAAGGCATTAGGTTTTTTAACTGGTATGCACCGAGACCCGTGCCTGCTGTTAACCGTGGAGGTCTTTTTGAAGATTATTTGTCTAAACGAGCAGCACTTCGTGCTAAAATTCATGCTATTGACAATGAAGTTCCAGCGCCACAAGCATCATATACTCTTCAGGATCGTGTTAGGACATTGCAGGGTATATGTAATGGGTTTATGTTGTTACCTGCAGAAGTCAACAGTTTGAGATCACGGGTTCACAAACTTGAAACTGTTGTTCAGGTTTGTTTATAACCTTAACTATATGCTTCTTGTTTTGCTGAGGTGTTTGGATTAGTAAAAATTTATTCACTGATTCATCATGTACTATATCTTTTGTGTTACCCAGTATATTACGAGAAAAATGAAGGAGCACGGGCAGAACAAATTGAACAAAGTTGCTGAGAATGACCTGACCCGAAACAAGTTGCATAACGTTGATGATAAGGATGCTTATATTGCTGATGAGTACTGCCCGAATTTAAATCATAATTTCCTTGAATTGTTTGAGTCAAAAATCCAGAATGAGTTTCTCAAAGATGAGAAACTATCTGAAAAAGATGTTGAAGAGGTATTTACTATTTTAACTATAATACATGTATAAAATTTAGATTGTACACAGTAGTCCATACAGATAAACCTTCCAACACAACATCAAGTTTAGCTGTATTAGATATACAAAAATATGTGCGAAACATATATATGCAATAAGAATCTTAGGAGGAACTACAATATGAAAGGACTATGTGCAATAATAATCTTAGGAGAAACAAGGTCTCTGAGGTGCTATAGTTATTCAGGATAACGGGTCTCTGAGGCGTGAGTAAGATGTAACAATCCACAATCTTATTGCCCGAGGTGATAGGGTTAGGGTGATTCTTAGTGACCACATAATCAATACCTCTAATTAAGGGGTGCCTGGGATTGCTTTTTAAAGCTGATTATGCTAAAAGAGTTTATATGTAGGTAAAAAGAGTCAGACCTATATAGGCAAAAAGGAGTCAACTGGTGGCATGAAAATTAAAAATGAGGAGCGCTATACTCCTAGAACTCTAGTTATAAATACTTTCGGATCTTTGCAAGTGGGATATGTGGCGTTTAGATTTCTGTCAAGTACCATTCTTATTAGATTGGAACAAAATTGTCTTCTTGATGCGATGTCCAGACCATATTTTTGTAGCAGGATTAAGCAAATTTCAATAGTAATTAGGGTTTCAAGCAATGCGTTTTAATCATGATTGTATGAAATTGGTGATGGTTTAGAAAGTGATAACTAATGATTGTTTGGGTTTTGAGAACAGTGATGATAGCTGATGTTTGAGCTAGCTTTAGGGTCAATTGCAAAACCTGAATAGAATTAGATGTAGATATTTCGACGTCCTTATTTCAATTAGTAACAGGCAATATTCTTGTTATGCCATGTAGTTGTACTTGTGATGTTTTATGGTTATGAAGGAAATGACTTTATTGATGTTTACAAAAACAATTAATTTGTAGGAGGATTGTGTTTATTTGGCTACGCAAGAACGCTTAGCAACTGAAAAGCAGGAGGCTGAGATTCGACGTGTATCTGCAAAAAGGGAACAGAGGCTGAGAGTCCTGAAGGAAGAGGAAAATAATGTGCAGCTTAAAAACTATGTACTCAAGTCCCCACACATGCAACATGCTAATGGTGGATCAAAGAAGAGGCAGCATACATTAGTACTAAGGCCGGAATTTAAGGATGTAGATGATGATGACAAACTTCCAACCCTTGATCAAGTCAAAAGAACGATCTCCCAGTTAACTCCTGCTATGATCCAGAGATGTAAAGATCTCAAACCTTGGCAAGAGGTATTATCCTAGTCCGTATATATTTATTGGTGCTAGAGTTTCTACTTAAAATTGGCTCATGGTTATGATAGCTACATTATACATATTACCATACTAGGAAGTAGAAACCTCAAGTATACATGTACCTTTTTATGGCCTTGCTATGACCATCGAAAGTATTGTATTATAGTCAGTTATGCTTAAGTTGATACATGTCTATATTTATGTTTATTTTGTATAATGTATAGGACCTAACACGGCCATTCAAGAGTATTGATAAAGTTTATGTTGACCGTGAGTTGGAGGCTTTTATTACAAATAATGGCCAACCTCTTTGCAAGTTTCCTTGGTGCAATGATATAGTTGTAGATCATCATTTTTGGGATTGTTTTGTTGCGATGGATGAGACTCGCGAAGGCTGGTTCTGTGACGAGGTAATGGTCCATAGTTAAATTCATATATTAAATAATGTAATCAGATTTATTTTAATTGAATTAATAATATTTTGCACTTTATATGTTAATTGAATTAATTAGATTTATTTTGTTTTTCTTAAAATGTATACAGCACATTGAGCTTTGGGTGTTGTATTTGTGGCACGTTAGACCATCTTTTGCAGATTGGTCCATAGTTAGCAGTTACTTCTTGACACTTCTACTTCAAGATACGTTGCCTCTGTTTTATGCTAATAAACAAGTTTACAAATTGTCATGGGCTGATGTTGACCGGGTATTTATTTCGAATATCAACAATATTTATTATGTAAATTTGGTCCAACACATATTTATTTATTGGTATTCCTTGCAGGTGTTCATTCCGATCAATGAACCTAAGAAACATTGGTCTGTTGCCCAGTTTCACATACAGTCCGGAATTGTTATATTTTATGACAGTGTTTATGCTTGTGAAGAGGAAGGTCGTGATTGGTATATGAAAATGAGGAATTGCATGGAGGTTCAACTTCCATTGATTCTACAGGAGACGGGTGTTTTTGACAAGAAACGAATCGACCCGGAAAATTACAAGATCACTTTTCGTCTTGCACAGAACGTTCCAAAGCAGGGTGGGGTATTTGGTGATTGCGGAGTCTTTGTCTGCATGTTTCTATACAGGTTAGTAGTCGACCCTGTTTCTTTCGTGCTATTACTATTTTTGACAAGATGTTTCTATATACCCTTTTGATTGTTTTATGTTTGTTGTTAAGTAGTTTTGAGTGTTTGGGTAAAAGTGCTTATTTGGTTGTATTTGGTTACCCATGAAAACTTGAACTGCCATAAAACACTACACTAGGATAATTGCATAAAAATAGTAACAATTAGATGTCAAGTTTCTATTTCAGCTTTATAGTTTAAAAATCTTTTGCATAAAACACGTACTTGGTTATACAGGTTGGCTCATGGAATCCATTTGCATGTCGATAATCCAACCCAGGCAGCACTAGCATATCGAGAGGGATTAATCCGTTATTATTTCGAGAACAAGATAGCCTGTTATTGAACATCGTTCTGACTTGTAGTTTTGGGAAAAATGTAGTTGGAATCCGTATTTTGTATATCAACGGATATTGAACCTAATTTAAATAGTGACTTTAGCTATCAATTATGGACCATGTTAATGTTATAAGCATGTTTGTTGCGTTATATGACAACAAAAGTAAGAAAACTAACTTGCATTACGACTGTTGTTATCAAAGTCTGCAAATCTTGTCCAAAATTTGTGCCATAACATTGGCACTTTGACCTTATTAGGTCTACGTAGATAGATGTCTCAAACTTTAAATTACATAGATAGATGTCTAAAACAAACAAATTTTCATCTAGATAGATGTCTAAAACAAACAAATTGTCTTCTTGATTTAACTTCAATTACGGGTCAGCCATGTTATCAAGATGGTAGCTTTGTGACATTGATGGTTGTGATCCTTGCGAGGTTCCGCCTGTGTATTGTGGTAGACTTTCGAGGTCAATTGTTGCTCTCATTTGCTTCTTCCTTGCCTATAATATGTAAAACGTATTTATTAAGTTAATGTCTTTGACAATAATCTAATACAAAAATAACAAAAATTTAACACAATCTTATAAGTTACCTTTTTGTTTTTTGGCAATGAATTCTCTCTTGGTTCCTCACCTTGAGATCTAATTCTATCTTTGTTCTTTGGTCTTCCAGCTTGGGGTTTACCCATAACCGGTGGCTTTACAACCTGCAAGTTAGTTGGAAGTTCCCAACTCTCAAATTCTCCAAGAGGATATATCAACGCTTGGTATGTAGCTTTTAGAGTAGTTGTTCTAAACCATTTTGCCGCCAAATGATTACAACTCGTCTTTCCTTGAAATCTACAAGTAGCTATAGCATGACCACATGGCAGACCAGATAGTTGCCATTTTCGACACGTGCATGTATTTCCCCTGAACTTAACAATATGTTTCTTTCTACGGTCATTTACCTCGTAAATCCATCCATGTTCAATGGGTTTCACTACCCAATTAGCACTCTTAAAAACTCTATCCTTCACTTTTGCGCTTGCCCAGTCACTAAGCTCACCCGCATGTGCACCTAAAGATTTATGTAACACATTAATAATAATAATAATAATAATAATAATAATAATAATAATAATAATAATAATAATAATAATAATAATTTAATTATATATACCTTGGTACTTTTCTCGCTTATCACAAAACCATTCTTGTACAAGCCCTCTATAGTATTCCATTAGCATTGAAATAGGAGATCTTCGAACGTATCTTGTTAAATTGTTGATTGACTCTGCACTATTGGAAGTCATATAATTGTAACGTTTTCCCGGGCAATATGCTCTAGACCAGAACATAACTCCAGCTTCCAATAGTTTTTGGTGAGCTTCTGGACTTTTTCGTTCAATTTGTGCGAATGCATGAGTAAATTCGTCGGTCGTGTAACATTTGCAACTCTTCCAATATAAAGCCTTAAGCATGTCACTTGATCCAAACTTGCAATTCAACATCAAGTGCCTACAACAAAAACCATGAAATGCATTCGGGTAAACTGTTTGACAAGCTTGTTGTATTCCTAGATGTCTATCCGATATTATAGCCAAATCTGGAACTTCGCCGATGCATTCTTTCAAGTGGGTCAAAAACCATGTCCACGATCTCCCAGTCTCGCCCTGAGATACACCGGTCGCAAGTGGAACAATCTGATTATTTCCATCCATTCCAACGGCGAGCATATTTGTACCAAGATATTTTCCTTTAAGATGAGCTGCATCAATTATTATTAGTGGGCGCAAATGGTCCAAGAAAGCCTGAATCTATAACATTAAAAAATTATTAGATATACATAATAATATAAAATACATATTAAAAATAAAAGTTAATTACATAGTCATAAATATTTACCGCAACACCAAAGGCTATAAAAACCATCTCAAATCGGTCTTCATTATCCGTTTCAATATGCGTTACCCAGCCCGGGTTTTTCAACTTTAAGTTATAACAGTAATATGGTAATTGTGAGAAAGAATTTTTCGGGCAACCGGACAACGTCTCCAATGCTATATTTCTTCCACCCCATGCCTTTTTGTACGAAATGTCGATGTTGTATGCAAGGTTGATGTCGTTTACTATGTCCTTTGGCTTATATACCCGACTAGGATCTCCCATCTTCGGTATCAATAAATGACCCAACAATTTAGCGGTTGCATTTCGGTGATCGGGAAATAGTTCTGTTCTGTCACAAGTGTGAATGTCGTTTACTTTTCCTACAACCCATTTCATACTATCTGGCACCTTAGATGAAATTATCTTCCACTCGCAACCCTCAACCTTACAAACTACATCATACCTATACCTATCAGATTTTCTTGGTCTAAATTGAAAACCTTCTAAAAGAGCCTTTTCACCAATGTCTACCATGCATAATTCTTTACTATCAAATTCATCTCCCTTTTTTATAATTTTTTGGCCATTTTTCGCGTCCCCTACTTTTTCCATTTTAGTATGCGGTGCTGGATGTTCGGGGGGAGGAGGCATATATGTAAATGTGTTACTTTTCCATTTATCATCAAATTGGTCGTTTGATAAAACAGGTTCTGTATTTTCATAAGTTTCAATTATCGGCTGATTAAATGTGTTGTCAACAACTTGAGTACCATCTGGAATTGAGTTAAGATCGAAAGCAAAATTATTAGATGAAGAAGGACTTACCTTTGACACTTTTTTAATCTTCTTAATGTAGATATTATGCAACACGGTAGATTTCCCTTTCAAAACTTGATGTAAAAAAAACGCCATATCATCATCGTCAACTATGTGGACGGAATTACTTCCAAAATTGTAAGAGAGGACAATATCATACTCTCGCCCGATGTTGAACTTTTTCATTGCGACATTAACAAGTTGTATGTACGTAATATTTTTTGGAAGTGATGCACCAAACGTTAAATCTTCACAAACCAAAAATACACTAAATTTACCATTCATGTTTTTTTTTTCTTTCTATAGATACAGCTAATTGTAAAACAACACATATGGGGAACAAGGCAATATAAGTATGTAATTCGCACATTTGTCCAATTTGCACATTCGCACAACTGAAAAATAAATGCATTTTCACTTTACAACCACATCAAATTTATTACACTTGTACTTTAAATTAAATTTTGGAACTAACACATCTGTACTTTTAATTAAATTTTACACCTTCCTCATTTGTACTAACACAATTTTTATTAAAATATTTGTTCAACAAGGTAGGTATGTAATTCGCACATTTGTCCAATTCGCACATTCGCACATCTGAAAATAAAAGCATTTTCACTTTACAACCACATCAAATTTATTACGCTTGTACTTAAAATTAAATTTTGGAACTAACACATTGTACTTTTAATTAAATTTTACACCTTCCTCATTTGTACTAACACAATCTTTATTAAAATATTTGTAAATTTTGTATTTTGTGGTACAAGGTAGGTATGTAATTCGCACATTTGTCCAATTCGCACATTCGCACATCTGAAAATAAAAGCATTTTCACTTTACAACCACATCAAATTTATTACACTTGTACTTAAAATTAAATTTTGGAACTAACACATTGTACTTTTAATTAAATTTTACACCTTCCTCATTTGTACTAACACAATATTTATTAAAATATTTGTAAATTTTGTATTTTGTGGTACAAGGTAGGTATGTAATTCGCACATTTGTCCAATTAGCACATTCGCACATCTGAAAATAAAAGCATTTTCACTTTACAACCACATCAAATTTATTACACTTGTACTTAAAATTAAATTTTGGAACTAACACATTGTACTTTTAATTAAATTTTACACCTTCCTCATTTGTACTAACACAATCTTTATTAAAATATTTGTAAATTTTGTATTTTGTGGTACAAGGTAGGTATGTAATTCGCACATTTGTCCAATTAGCACATTCGCACATCTGAAAATAAATGCATTTTCACTTTACAACCACATCAAATTTATTACACTTGTACTTAAAATTAAATTTTGGAACTAACACATTGTACTTTTAATTAAATTTTACACCTTCCTCATTTGTACTAACACAATCTTTATTAAAATATTTGTAAATTTTGTATTTTGTGGTACAAGGTAGGTATGTAATTCGCACATTTGTCCAATTAGCACATTCGCACATCTGAAAATAAATGCATTTTCACTTTACAACCACATCAAATTTATTACACTTGTACTTAAAATTAAATTTCGGAACTGACACATTGTACTTTTAATTAAATTTTACACCTTCCTCATTTGTACTAACACAATCTTTATTAAAATATTTGTAAATTTTGTATTTTGTGGTACAAGGTAGGTATGTAATTCGCACATTTGTCCATTTCGCACATTCGCACATCTGAAAATAAATGCATTTTCACTTTACAAACACATCAAATTTATTACACTTGCACTTTAAATTAAATTTTGGAACTGACACATTGTACTTTTAATTAAATTTTATACCTTCCTAATTTGTACTTAGAAATTTTTATTAAAATTTTTGTTCAATAAGGTAGGTATGTAATTCGCACATTTGTCCAATTCGCACATTCGCACATCTGAAAAATTATTGAACTAACACGTTTGTATCTTTTATTAAATTTTATACCTTAAACATATTTCCCGCCAAAAACTCCCTCCATAAATTTCCCGCCAAAAACTCCCTCCATAAATTTCCCGCCAAAAACTCCATCCATATAGTCAAAGTCTTTACACTAAATTTAAAAAAACAAAAGAGACACTATGCCAGAACTTGATACTGAAATAATCTTGTTCGGGATACTAACTCGTGTACCACCAAAGGCTGTTGGTCGGTTTAAGAGTGTTTGTAAGTCCTGGAATTCATTACTCTCAGAAAATGCCTTTGTAAAGCAACATTGTTCTCGATCGGCAGTTCCATCTAATCAGAAAGTTCTCGTAATCGAAGACCAAACCTCATCAATCCATCCAATCAACTTTGAAACACATGATTACGAGCCGGGCACAAGCATCACCATTCCTTTTGATCATCGATCATATGATAATCGATTCAATGTTGTCTCTATTCTATCACATTTGAATGGATTATTGTGTGTTTGCAATAGTTTCACAACCGATTTGTTCCTTTGGAATCCAGTCACTACCTCTTTCAAACGCTTGCCACACCCATATTCCAACGACTTCTATAAAGGTACTCATGATGCAGTTGGTCTGTACACCGACACACATGATGATTTGAAAGTCTTGTACATAAGGCGTAGGGATGATACGGTTGCTGTGAATGTGTATTCTAGGAGTGACGAATCATGGAGAAACATACCTCTCACACTACCAGCAGATTATCTAACCACCCGTTTCCGTTGGTCATCTGGTACTTTGTGTGGTGGCACTCTTTATTTCATTGTTAGCGAGATATTTATTGGGGGTAGCCATTTCATGATATCTTTTGATGTAAATACGGAGCAATTTCAACTGATCAACTTGCCACAGATTCTTAATAATGGAATCGTTCATATTATTTTAGTGAATGCACAAGATAAGCTAATGATGTTTGTTGCTACTGGATATCGTGAGATGAAAATTGACATGTGGACCCTTGAAGAAGGTACCTGGTATCGGATCTACTCATTTCCTGAAATATCAAGCGATTTGTGGTGCTCGATAACACATTATGTGACAAACGGAAATAAGTGGTTTGTGATGGCAAAATTTCAGAAGATTTTTGAAATCGATACTGGTCTGATGTGGTTTGACCGTTTTTATCCCGTTACTTCCTTTCAGTGTAATAATGGTGCGTTGTTTATGGAGACCCTTGTTTCACCTAGTATCTAGGATACGTAATGTTTTAATTTTTAGGATTTGTAATGTTTTAATTTGTAGGAATTGTTATCTTTTAATTTTTAAGATATGTAACGTTTTACTTTTTTAGGAAATGTAATGTTTTAAATTTTAAGATATGTATCGTTTTAGTTTCAAGTAATTACGATGAGGTTTATTGTTATTTGCGGACACAACAAATTAAAAAACAAGGGTTTATTTCGCACATTTGTCCAAGTCGCACATTCGCACATATGAAAAATTTCGCACATTCGTACGTTTATGTTGTATTAGCCTATCAGAATGCAAGCGAATTAAAATGAATGAAAAATGAGTTTTGACTAATACAATGTAAGAAGTATGAATATTTGCAAAAGTGCGTGAGACACCTAAAAGATACAACCTGAACTGAACTGTTTACAAAAGATACAACCTGAACTGAACTGTTTACAAAAGATACAACCTGAACTGCACAACCACCTACTAGCAGATGCAATGTTATCCAACCATAATTGTTTACAAAAGATACAACCTGAACTGAACAAATGTTTTTGACATACACAACCACATAAAGCTTCACGTCTATTCCATTGAAATTACCTTCTTGTATTTCCAAAAGAAATCCATCAACTGTTCCCGATAGGCTATAGCAAAGGATGCAGGATCATCAACCATCAACGGAAGATTGTGTGTCAAACGATAAAGAAAGATCATCACCCAAATACCACAGTCTCCGTAATATCCGCTTTGCAAAGGAACCTCTTCATACCTAAACGTTATTGAGTAACTCTTCGGATCAATATTCTTGTTAGCCATGACATCAGTTTCTTCCAGATATGGGGGTATAACAGCTGCAAAACGTTCCAACCAAGTATCCCACCATTTCTTTCCTTCTGCATCCGGACCATGCATGCTGTCATATATACTAACCACCCCTGAACGAATATGCAGCATTCCCAAAGCCCAGTGAACTTTAGGCTCATTAATGGGAAAGTAAACCTACAATATAAGAGGAAAAGATTGCTAATCAAAGGTTTGAACTATCAAAGCCAAGTAAAAGCAGTTTTAAGTTTACGTAACAGAATATTTTCATATACATGAGTTCACATCGAATGAATGCTTAGTCTATTGCGTACTTTGAATCAAAAAATAATGAACAAAACCATTTCTCATCTATGAAGCTAATTAGGGCCTACTGTGATCATTAGCAGAAGTAGGAAAATGAGAATAGTGTAGGCTTATATTGAATATGTAATACCTTAATATCAAGGAGCGCTTGGATATATGTGATTTTGTTAATTAGTTCTAGAATTGCTAAAATTCCATATCTTAACCGAGGCGTATATGTTTTCCACATAACACAACACTACAAGGACATACCTATCTAAATCCCATGATCCAAATGGACTAAATGATACGGTACCTATCTAAAATCTACTTATCATTGCATAAACATGAATCGTCAAGGACATGAATTGGACATCTTACCTTTTCAATATTTTCAGCAGACCAGGGCACACCATATGTAACACCTTCTGCATAATAATACGGGACCTCTTGTTGAAGAAGCTGTGTGCTGAAGAATGGGCCGACCATCACCCAATCAGCATCATCAGCTCTTAAGTTCCACATGTACGTAAACCATGCCTCGATGTGCTGCGATTTGAAACCATAAATAAAATAATAACTAACATAACAAAATGACATATAGAAATTAAGGTTTTCTAATTAAAAAGCGAGTAATAATTACTTACACAATCATATAGCCATCCTTTTCTGTTTCTGTCCTTTCCCATTAAACCACCCCAAAACTTATTAAAGTACTCACCATTAACCCATGGAAGTTGAAATCTCATCTCCTTTCTTGACCGCAGTAACATGGTTATCTCTGGATGAGGATTGACCAAGCCAGGTAGTGAATCTTCAGGACGCGTCAATTGCTAGTGAAACATTTCCATATTAAATGATGATTAATAAGATATAATACTACATAAAGGTTCAAGCTATAAATAAAATAAAATAAAATATAAAAATAGGTATATGTACCTCTACCCACGGTTCAAGCTGTAAAACATTTCCATCAGGTCCAATCAGAGAGGGTTTCTTATACGATTTATACACCCTAGATCTAGTACGACACTTTTTGGACCTTCTTGGTGTAGTAGGTGGTGGAGGTGTGTATGGATCAGAGAGATGACGGCTCTTCTTTCTCTCTCGTTGGAAGGGAACCTTTACAGTTTTAATACCATCATCCATATCCTGAAACGTAAGACATATATGTTGGTTCGTAAGACATATATGTTGGTTCGGAACACATAAAATGTTGGTTCGTAAGACATATGAGTGTTATGCAATTAGTCATGAAACGTAAGACATATATATTGGTTCGTAACACATAAAATTTGCTTACCAAATCAATCACTGAGTCTTCCGGGATAGGGGACAAAGCTGGTTCCCCGTCAACGAGCATCTCATTAATAACCTGGAAATGAGATATTTTCATGACATATGAAAACACAAACTACTTTCTCAATTAAAATCTGGTATGGAATGCTAATTTAGGATTACAATAGGGTTTTATCTGCTTATCTTTTAGAATGGTATAAAGTCCCCAGCCTTTGACTTCAGTTCCTTACGAATAACCAGATTCCTATCCTCCCGACCTCCCCCACCCAATAGGGAACATTTTTGTAACATCATATAATATAACTAAGCACAAATCATATATTTTTGGGTTTATATACTGGTTCAAAACTAATCTAACACTCGTAAAGAATAGTTTTGGATTGTCGATCTCAATTTGAAAATGCTATTTGAATGCATGTTTCATTTAAGATGTGAATGCAACAAAAGTAACTTTATAGATACGATAGCACTTTTTCACTTTTATGTCGTACTCACTTGACACCATCAACCATTCATCTAACAATCATTATACTTAGTGCTTAATATAAATCAAAACACATGGTTTCGTAATTCCCAATTAAGGACATAAAACCCTATCATATTGCAAAGCCTACAAAGATTCCATTATATACTATAATGCTTTCATGTGCATAATATTTTGATAATTAGGTTTCTGCTAATCCATAATATTTTCATACCTCATTACTCCCTGAGTTGTTATCCGGAACAGGGCCCAAATCTTGTTGCGCGTCAACGTGTGCAACACCAACATCCATCTGCTTATCCAACGAACAATAATTCAAATCCTGAAACTGATATACAAGTAAATCTAAGTAACAAATATATTTGCAACGCAAATCTTTAGACGATGCCATATGACAAATTGCATACCATATCATCCGGAAGAGAGGAAAAATAATTCAAATCCGTTAAATTATTTGGTGAATCCTGAAAAAGAAATACAATTTTTGTAAGGACCACACATTTGTTAAGACTTAAACTACATACAAACATTGTAATACTTACCATTGGAATTTCATCGTCATCTTTCTCAACAGCATCCTCTTCGATACCTGCATCCGCAACAGGATCTTCTTCATTAGCCTCTTTAACAACATCCTCATCCATAGGCTCCTTAACAAGAATTTTACAACAACATGAGTACTTTATAATAAAAATTTAAACGATAGAATAAACAAATTTAGAAACGCATGTCTTTTAACAGCAAGAAACTCAATATCAGTGAACCAATGTACTGTATGACATAAAATAGGCCTAAACATATATACATTGTAACCTTTTATGCTATCTCCTTGCTAGACTCTTAATCCAAATTAATGTCATTTATTACTTGTATGATAACTCATATCCAACTAACATCCTCACCTTTGGCTTGCCAACAACACCAGATAGTTCAATCACGATACTTGCATCCGCAACAGGATCTTCTTCAATAGGCTCCTTAACAAATGACGTTAAAAAAACACAAGAAGTTAGTAAATACATAAAAAAACAATTCATATATGTTAAAAACTATTTTAGTAGTACACACCTTTGGCTTATCAACATTGCCAGATAGTTCAACCACATTACTTGCATCCGCAACAGGCTCGTTATCAGGGTGGTGACACGCTGGTTCTGTAACATCAATACAAATAAAAAACATGCTGATGTAAATGGACCAAATAGAAATGACAGATCAGTATAAAACATGCTGATTAAAAGGGGATAAGCCACTTGAGATTACCTGGAACTTTAACTGGTATGACAAGTTTCTCAACTGCAGCTAAACGACCTTCTATACTAGACACATACTTCAAAAGTTGTTTATTGGTCATGCGCCTAAGAGATTCATCCACTTCAACATCGCTAGAATCATCGTCATGAGATTCATCCACTACACTTGTATGAACCTCGGTACAGATGCGTACTGAGGTGTGCTTCCCTTTTTGATGAAAGTCATGACAAACCCTATACTTGATCTTATCACGTTTAACTCTTTTGTTCTTTCGTGGACTTGATACGCATGGGTTGTTAAAGTATTCTAAACTTGAGATCCACCAGAGTGATGCCCTCTCGGCAGCGTTTGGAATGATAGTTTGTATTCCTGTTGTTGAATAGAAAAGCGAGTCATACTTTGATTTCGTAAACACCTGCACGTCACCCCAAGCAACCCCCCGTGGAAGAGCCTTCACATCTTTGTGCCACCATCTCTTTGACTCAGGAAAGGTTTCAAGTACAAAAATCTGCAATGTAAATAACAATATAATTAGATTGACACATGAGATACAACCCGATAATTCTACTTAAATGTTTTTGGAAACCAAAATTTAAAAGAATGGTGGTCCATTGAGGACATCTTGGCTACCAAAACGATTTCAATACAATCAGCTAAGGACATCTTCCGTTGATGGTTGATGATCCTGCATCCTTTGCTATAGCCTATCGGGAACAGTTGATGGATTTCTTTTGGAAATACAAGAAGGTAATTTCAATGGAATAGACGTGAAGCTTTATGTGGTTGTGTATGTCAAAAACATTTGTTCAGTTCAGGTTGTATCTTTTGTAAACAATTATGGTTGGATAACATTGCATCTGCTAGTAGGTGGTTGTGCAGTTCAGGTTGTATCTTTTGTAAACAGTTCAGTTCAGGTTGTATCTTTTGAGTCCTTTCATGGTATAATTTGAGTCCTTTCAAGACTGTTGAATAATGGTCTTTATATTAACAAAAAATAAGAAAAATGGTCTTTGTATTAACAAAACATAAGTGTTAACCAATCCGATTAAGACTAACCTTAAGCGCAAAAGCAAATCCCCATAAGTTATAAACTGGCTGGTATGCCGAGCCCTTCATTGCATACTCTTGCATATACTCATCTCTTTTGCTAGACACCAACATGTAATTCCGTTCGTGAAATTCTTGCCACATATGCTCCCCCCAAGGGAAAGCATTCCATTGATCTAAATCATCAACTAGGGCCACAAACTCTTTAACCATCATATGTCTAATCTCTTGACCCAAAAAACAATAGTCTGCCGCTAGTAGAAGACAAACACGTAAAGCATCCGGGTCATCTAGTTGCAGAAACTTTTCATCCTCAAGCAACTTGGAAAGGTCTTGCCCCTTCAAAACCTTAAGATCAGGGAACACACGCTTCATAAAAGCAGATTTAACATTCTGCAAATGGCGTAATGAGATATCCCCAAAGCGAAAACCAGTTATTAAACAGAACTCTCTTCTACCCATCTCTATTGTGTGTTGCCCAATATCAAAAATAAAGGGAGTATCATAAGTTGCATCTTTAACATTCCTTTGATGAAAAAGTAGGAAATTAAGAACATGGTTATCATGATCTTCTGTTTTGATGTCTAGCCAAGGCCCGAAGACAGTACCTTTAAACATGTTGTAACAATTTAACCCCCTGTCCTTTAGGCGATCTCGGATCTTTTTTAACAGGTATAGCTTACTTCTTATGTTGACCCTGGACCTGAGAACCTACAAAAAATAAAATGAAGTAAACCATAGTTAAGTTAATATTCGAGCTTGGAATGAAGAATGGTTCGGTTAACATACAACCAACTATATATAGGAGCATATTCTCTTATCCTAACAACTAACAATAACTAGTAAAGGTAATAACACTATCAGAACAAATATAGCTAAACAAGAAATTACTCGCAAAACAATTTCCTGAAAACACAGAAAGGTAATAAAACTAACAAAAAACGCTTTTAACAATTGTCAGTTTCAATCTTGTATTAAAAACCAAATTAAGGTTTGGAAATGTTTTACTTTTAGTCATTTGTGATAAATTTTACAATAAACGACAAACGACATTGCTACTTTTTTATATCATATATAACAAGCATTTTATTGATTAAAACATCTTAAGGCATATACAACAATAGACACCTTAACAAAAACTCCTAAAGACTAACATCACTAGGCTCCCAACATTTGCAAGAAACCAACGGCAGCAACACGATGGGATCTTACACCCGTTATTTTCCATACTGCGGTGTCTAAGAAACCACAGAGAAAATTGCAGACACACAAAAGCTCACAAAACCAATCCCTCCACTACGGTAGAGCACCCTTTTCTTGCCGTTATGCAAATCCAGACATTGCTATGCTATGAAATCAAATATGATGAAAATGGATCACCTATTAGTGGTGGCAGATTACACCCGCTTATAGCGAAATATGCTGGTTTGGGTGGACCATATATTACACGTATCAAATTTACAACAGTAATCATTTGCATGAACTCAACAAGAAAAGACAGATAAAGTGTTCAGGGGTCTGCTCAACCCAAACCAACCATACTGGCATTTATCTAAACAACACTTGAATGTCCATAAATACAAAACTTTTCATGATCAATACTAACTTGAAACATATATTACGCACTATTTTGAAGCTCATATGTGAGGACTACGTCAAGGGTGAAGCATACATTTGTATCAGAATGAATATTGTACAACACTAAACAAAAAGGGCACAAGAGTTTCGTAACTACAGCACAACAAAGATAATGAACCCCGAATGGGTTCATCAAGATACATGAAAATAATATATAGCCTTACCTTACATATCTATACTATAATCTTTATACCAAATCTATCAGCCATAAACTCTTCAATAGTAATGAGTCATACAAATTTGCTGCCCTGTTACTTGAGAATACAAACGAGCTTCACAAAACATCATGGTAGTTTGTCTATTAATATGTGTTACAACCGGAAGACGTAAATCAATGATTAATACACAAGACATTGTTTGACTACCATAACAGGTTCAATGATCATTACACAAGACACGTGAAATTCTTTAATCATTTCATTTGACAAAAAAATCAAGTATAACAATATAAAGCAAATGAGATATGTTCTATGGGCCCATTTTTTTATACGGCTTATAATGTTTGCACTATAACTAAAACCCTAATCAAAATATTTTTGAAACCAAAACACTCAAAATACTGCTTAACTCTTTACTGCTTATGGGCTTATTTTCAAGCACTAAACCCTAATCAAATAAGCCTTTTTATAGGGCTTATAATGTTTGCACTATAACCAAAACCCTAATCAAATATTTTTGAAACCAAAACACTCAAAATACTGCTTAACTCTTTACTGCTTATGGGCTTATTTTCAAGCACTAAACCCTAATCAAATAAGCCTTTTTAAAATAACACTATCTGCTTAAATAAATCATAAACAATAAACATATATTATTCTACTTACTAAGGCAACAAAAAAATCATATATTATTCAACTCAAAACCCTCAAAAAATCCTATATTGTTTGAAATAAGCCTTTTTGCGGTTAACATTATATTATCTAACTAAAACCGAATCAAAAAATCCAATAATCCTCTTATCGTAATCGAATAATCATTTTTAACGAGATAAACAACGAATAATCAAATAAGCAACTTACGTGAATTCTAGGAGCCATTGCACCACGAGATAAACACAGATCCACTCACAATTTATGATTTTGGGACAAGAACGGTTGATTTGATTTTGTGTGTGTGTTTATTTAGGTGTGTTTTTTAATTTTAATGATCCGGTGTTTGTTTGTTTTTAATTTTAGTATTAAAAGTCAAGGGTTAAAGTACAAATAATATATTTGTAAAAGTACAAATAATATCTTTTGTAAGATCTTGTGTTCTTTTCCAAGAAAGTTGGTCACGTGGGGGGCCGAAATTCGCACATTAGCACAATCGAAATCGCACATTTGTTTATAAACACGTGGGGGACAAGTGTTAGTGGGTGGGCCTCCAATGATTGGTATTTATCTCCTTTACATGGACACTTGGCAAGAATCTGGTGGAATCGCACGATCGCACATTAGCACTTGACCAAATTGGGAACATTAGCTAAAAAAGTCATTGGTGGGAATTCCTATCCACAAAAAGTCCTCTTTTCGGAATTAACGCTTTTTTTTTTTGATAAAAGGTCAAACACTCATTTGTAGTAGACTCATTTGATTAATGTGGGTATTGACGTGTCAGCCATATTCCTTTGTACTTAACAGTTTTTTTTATGTTAATATATTTACTGAGGTAAAACCCTTTACCAATTAAAATAATAATAATAATAATAATGTGATCTGTTGTGTTTATTCAAAATAACTAATGTCCGTTTACTCAACAAATTTTTTTTCAGTCTCTCTTACTCTACCACTTTTTCCTCCTTTTTCACCCATCACGAAAAGTCAATCTGCAACCAAAACAAAAAGAGAAAGCTATTTATATTTTGAGTAACCATGGTTTTCGACCTTTTGATCGACTAATCCATGGGGTTTGAATTCGCCGGTACACATACTCAAACCGGGCAAAGTCCTCACTTTTCAGGAGGTTGACCTGGGAACTTCATGGTTGTCTGCACCCCCACTTGAGTTTTACCACTGATGCCGCTGAACCATCGACGAATCAGTGCATAACTACCTATATTTTGGTTAATTGTCTTCTTAAATTAAAAAAAAAAAAAAAAAAAAAAAAAAAAAAAAAAAAGCCATAGCCCACACACACAATCATTGATAACACACACCCGTAAATAAACAAAAAAAAGTGAATAATTATATGAGAAATACTACGACCACCTATAATTTATAAAAAGAAATCCACACAATGATGCGGCAAGTGAATAAATATATGAGAAATACTACAACCACCTATAAATGTTAGAAAGAGAAGGTCATAAATTGCATGACATCTTATTGTATGGAATTTTTTTGTAAATTGTATGTTGTTGTAGCATTATTCTAAATATATATACACTTAGACTGACACAAGCAACTTTATAAAAAAATTATAAACCTTTCACCCCTATATGTGAGTAATTGTCTAATTATTCTATAACCCAAACAGGTAGTGGGCTGTTAGAACTAGAGGTCTAAATTGGGCTTTTAGAATGAGAGGCAGTGAGACACAACACACATGTCGGGCTTATAAAATGAGAGCATGAATTTATGGCCTTTTAGCATTTTTTGTAGATGTTGATCAAGGTCTAGAATGCCAATTTGTTACAAGTAGTCGTAAAGGTTGCAAGTAAATAAGACTTTTCAACTAATGACACTAGTGAGTAAATGTGACTTAAATTTGAGCATTAACATGGGTTTTATTGTCATTAAAATTAAAATCAACCTTCCACTTACCTTAGTATCTTGCCAATAATAGACCATTTTTCACCTCGTATCAAGACTCAAGACACATTCACATACCAATTCTTTGCTCTCAAATCAATCTAAAGGCATTCCGTTTTCATAATATAGTGAAAAGAAAATCGATTTCATCTAAGATAATTCTCCCAAGTGCGGCTGAGAGGACAAATTTGTCTTAAGGAATTGTGATTTGTCACAAACCTCGACACTTGTGATTTTAATTCGGGTATTATTTACTATCCACTTCCAAATTTTCTGTTTGCCAATATTTACTAACTAGCTTATTGACCCGTCAAATTGACGGGTTTTTAAAAGAATGTATGCAGCAAGAAATTAAGTGTGTAGGTAAAGTACGAAAAAACAACGAAGGTAAAAGTTTTGATTTTTTTGGAATGGAATAATATATATCAAGTCAATGATACAATAAAAAAATATGAATGTAACTATTAATCTAATAAATATTCATGCACGTGGCCTACAATCTTCATGGTCTTGAAAAGCAAATGTATGTATTGAGCACCAATTAAGTGATAAGCCAATGAACATTTGTTGGGCACCTAATAAGTGTAAAAAAAAAGTGTAAGTAAAAGTTGTTTGCGATTGATAATACATGTAAATAAAAAAAATGGCATAAAGATATCATATGTATACCGGTATGCCTAAGAATTCAGACCTACATTATCTTGTTGACATTCATTTGCAGCGTTCGTACTTCCATCATTCACTTGGCCGGTCAACATTGATAGTCAATTCAGACAATTAAGTTCTCAATAATATCAACAACAAATAAGCACCAAAAGCTAAGTTTGTTGAAGAGAATGCATTTCATAATAATAATAATAGTAACAAATACAATATCTGAATTTTTGAGATAAAGTGTGTTAGCCATAAAAACTTAGATAAAATTACGCCAGCCTATACCAAATGAAACAATAGTTTATGTTATGTCTCATATGAAAACTATTTGGCGCGTATCCTTTAGAGCACAACTCAAAGCCACGCTTAAACAAAAACACTATAGCAGGCAAAAACTAAGGAACACTAACATCCTATATGCCACTAAGTGTGTGACTATCAACATCTTCAAATTCAAAGAATATTAATCTATCATGCAAAGATCTTATTTATTTCTAAAACACTGTTATTTATTATCACAAGTACAGACGACATAAAATGACTTTAAAAACCTAACGCCAAACACCCTATACTCTGAGAGTTGTAAGACAGCCAAGTTACAAATTGAACAAATCACTAACATTTATGCAACCGAACTGAATATTACCTGATCGAAAGCATGTTAGATAGCTGGCCACTCAGAATACGCTCTAATTTAGACGGTGGCTGTGGTAGTAACAGTAGTGGCTGAATGTCTTTAATCCATTAGAAATCAAATGAAATTTGTTTGATTTAGTGTGTTGGTTCTTCAGTAGTTGCTTTAGGGTTGTAAGTAAAAGAGGATTTCACATATTTTCAACACGTCATCCGAGTTGCTTTAGTAAATCCATTTCCTTTTTGGTCAACTTCACAACATAGGTCACTTTAGCTGGGTCACATTCATATCTGAGAGCTGGGTCACATTCATAGTCTTGTCAAACTATGAAAAACAACGAAAATTAATGTACATCAAAAAATGGCATATCATATCTCAGAGCTAATTGAATAACAATCTTAAAGGATTATTTATTAAAACATCTTCCCCATAATAAAACTTTTTCAAACAATATATATGTACTATATGTAGTGAATTTTTGAGACGCAGACACCAAAGAGCCATGACACCGTTGCAAGTACAACATAATCATGTGTCAAAGGACAGTGCACCACATTTTAATAAGCTCAATTATAAGTTGCAAGTTAATTTAGGCCTAGCATTATTCTAAAATTTATAGAAAGTTTTAGACTTTGAATAAACATTAGTCTTTATTTATCAAGAGAAAGGAGTGAAAGCTTCAGTTAATATGTAAAAATTCAAAAAAAAAAAAAAAGTTATATGTTTAATAATGAGAATAAACCTGCTAATGCACCTGGGGCAAACCCTTGGGTCCAAGCAAAGATTGAGGGATTGCTGTCTGTGCTAGTCTGACCATCCTTTTGGTGCAGCCTGTAATGACTTATCACAGTGTCATGGGCTGCTTCAGCTTCAATGGTCTTCCCATCATGACACACCTAAACCACATATTTGGTAGATCAAAGTTATTAAATATAGACACATTATAAAACACATACATAGTTCTTCTGGTTCATTTGTATTAACATGATACCAAATATAGCATTTGGGTATGAAAACTCAAAAGCATGGCATAATCAAGAAAAAGTACAGGTAACTCATACGTTATGTGACTCATCAGTATATTTGACCCATTACTAAGTTTCCTATTTTCACTCTAACTGATGGGTGGGATAGGCGGGTAAAATAATGTTTAAAAAACAGGTATATATGTGTTATAACACAATGTAGACTGAAACAAATCTGCGAAAAACAAAAGATGAGCATTCCTAATAATACTAAAAACCATTCCTAAGCTTCCCATTTTCAGTCTAACTAATGGGGGGGATAGGCGGGTAAAATAATGGTTCAAAAACGGGTATGTACATTTTATAAACAACAAAATCCCACCCAATGACATCCATCCTCCTTTTTTAATTAGAAATAACGTTAACAAACCCAACTTGACCTGTTTTTCCACCCATACCCAAAATTACCAGTTTAAACCAATTACCTAATTCGCCCGACTACCCATTTTGCTCCCTTCAATGTATACAATGAAATTGCGTTCACTTTACTATATAATTCCTTAAGTTGGTCGAGCATGTCAAGAGTGGCTTCCATATCACCTCATGTCATAATAAGCATCTTTTCCAGCTAACTAACTCTACACTTTGAGATGATGAACCACTCCGCCTACTTCATCAGAGAAGTCCATTACTCTCTGCCTACAACACAAACCAACCCAGTTAAGAGTATATGGGCTGAATATGCAACCACTATCTAAACCCAAATAGGTATCTACGTATGTTGCCAAGACCAAACAAAATTTTAATACCATTTAGTTCCTTCTTTTTATAATGCCATGTAATGACCAATAAAGCCTCTAAATTTAGAATCATTTAGGTGTCTACCGGGCAAGACGTAATGCACCAAGCTTGTTAGCATAATCACACACGTCATAGAGGCACCAAACTCATAAGAACATTAACATTAACATTTCATTTATAACCAAATTTTGACCCGTTTCTTTTTAAAAATGTGTTATGTTACCTCACCGAAGTCGCAAACATAGAAGATGCCCAATATTAAACTAAGAGATACTCATATAGTGATATAGTATCCCACCTTTTGAAATCCCAAATCAAATGAGATATTACCTATTTTTAGATGCATTGCATTATTTTTAAACATTAAAATTAAAACTAATAGTTGAAGGATCAAGGATACCATATCAAAAGGTTGTAGCCTTAACTAATAAAGCATGGTCATAAAACTGAAAATGCCTTGGTGGGGCCAACGTAGCTTGGACAGTCTTTACCACGGTTAGCTTCATTAGCAGCTGCAATGCGTTGGAGAAAAAATAGATAAGCATTTCTGTTAAGTGTTAAATAGAAATAAATAAATATACATTCCAATATCAATGATTTAATGTAAAAGTTATATATAAGGAAAGGTGTAATCTCACCCGCAACATTGCTTCGTCAATTTGTTTGAGATCAAAAATTTTCAACATGTGTCCTGCATTTATCTTCTTGATTTCCTTTTCCTTTTGCTTTCTACTTCCACACAAAATAATGCGAAAATGACTCCTGTTGGGAGTAAAGTATTAGAACAATAAGAAGAAAAACATGGTAAAGTCTAAGTTTTACATGTATTTCTTTATTTTCCTATAAAGTATTTACTTATAGCAGTATTTATGTTCGGTCCTACAATAATTATAAACTATGACATATCTCTAAGATACATTAATGGTTAAAAAATGTATAAAGTTAAAGATATAAACGTTTGAATAATGTTGACTCACACCTTCCTTCCATACATTTTTCTCTTGCTGAATTTGTAACTCATATCCTACCTCTTTTTCAACTCATTTCCCTTCATGTAAGAAACAGTCATACATCAATCACGATCCAATAATAACTTCTATTAGTGTGAATAAGAGAAATAGTTAGCATTGAAACTTAGATTATGATATATTACATATGAAAGGTTTACAGTGTTACTATTGAACTGTTGAACCCAATCGACCCTATATTCTACAATCTCCAAATCCTAGATACTCCTGCATGAGAACCACTTCTCTATTAATGTAACTAATCAACAACTATAAAGCATAGTTTTCAAAGTTAACAACTTGTTTAATGTTCATTTTAATTTTTATATTTTTATCGCTTAATTAACTTGTAAGGAATTTACCTTAATCGACAACAATGTGCGCTCTTCATAGATCCGCTTCATATGCTTCATATCAGGATAATGAGTGAAATCAACAACCTAAAAACAATTAAAAAAATGCAATAATATCATATTTAGATATTCACAATTTATCAAACATATAGTGTGAATAAAATTCATTACAAATGCAACTCACTTCAACCTATATCCAAATCACAACAACATATAAAAAGAGAACAAAGAATTGCAAAAGTAAAGGATGAAGAGATGTTGTAGTATGTGATTCAAATATAATCCCTAAATTGAATTTGAATACACACGATACTTACCGATTTGGACACCTTAAAACCCACTGGAATAGATGTTTTTTTCTTAGGGATGTTGAATCTGTGAATAAGATGCAATCAGTTTTATGTGTGTTTTTTGAATCGGTGAAATCATTGGATTTCAAAGTGATATCCATTGAGTTTTGTAAAAGCGTACTACCTTATAGACCCGTGGAATCCACGGGATTTTAGAGGGTTTTTTTAGTAAAAAAAGTAAGTACGTGAATAAAGTAAAAAAAAACAACGAACGTAAATGCTATGAAATTTTTCTTGTATCGGAATAATAATTTATAAGTGACTGATAGCATAAAATACAATGCTTGTAAACATTTGTGTAATAAACGTTCATTATCTTGTGATCTCCAATATGTTTGTCTTCAGAAGCAAATGTATGTAGTGACCATTCTAACACTTCAACAAAAGGTCCATTACGTGAACACCTAATAAGTTTAAAAATATGTAAGTAAAAGAAGTTTGGGATTTATAATCAGTGTAAATAAGAAAAATGCCACAAAACATGTAATATGTATATTGTACATAACTATTGACCGTTTGATCATAGACCTTAAAGAACTTCTTTATATACCACATTTATAGTACACTCATTTATGCATCATAGACCGTTTGATCTATTACAAACTTCTTTATATACCACATTTATGCATAAAAAAATTAAGTATGTGAATAGAGTAAGAAAGATCAACATACGTAAACAATTTGAATCATTTTTTGAAAGGAATAATAAGTACTAAGTCTGTGATACGATAAAAAATTTGGTTTGTAACTATTAAAAATAATAAATGTGCATGTATCGTCTTCTCCAACCGCTTGAAGTACTTTTTTGTAAACAACGTTTGTAGTACTTTTCGAGATATTATCATCTTTATTTCAAATGACAACTTTCAAACCTCTTTTGCTTTTAACCCTGGCAACGACAATGTATAGTTATCCATTTGGTGATCCTTAACAATTCCCTTTCAAGGTTTTCATTTGTATCTTTACTAATATTAGGCATAAATTATATTACGGGTCATGCTACACCAAACAATTCCTTTCTATCTTTCTCAATGAGTGATCTCTTTAACAGATTTCAAGTAACTATATCACAAATAAAATCATGAAGTCCAAATTCAATAATATACCCCAAACATCACTAACAACTTGATTTTATAATATGGTGCATCTTCAATTTATATCATCATAGCTTATAGACCCGTGAAGTCACCAGAATTTTGAAAGAAAATATGCATCAAGAAGTTAAGTGTGTAAATAAATTAAGAAACAACAAAAACCATAAATAAGTTACATTATTTTTTTGAAGAAAATAATAAGTAATGTATCAACGATTTGATAACAACTTGGTGTTTATCTATTAAGAAAGTAAACATGCTTGTATCGTCTTCTACAATTGATAGATAGTCTTGGAGAGTAAAGCTATGCAGTCAATGTCAAACACTTGAATAATCCATGTTGATCGTGTGAACACCTAAATATGAAGAAATAAACACAAAAGTGAAACTACAATGGAGTTGTTGATAAGAGTATATAGGAACTTAAAAAAGATACTTGTATATACCGGTTGAATTGTTGATGAGAATATATAGGAACTTAAAAAAGATACTTGTACATACTGGTTGGACATTGATCATAGATCTTGAAGTACTTCTTTGTAGACAACGGTTCTTGTATGATTCGATATATTACCGTCTTGATCACAAACGCCAACCTTCTCGAAGTGAAATGCTTTACCGATTTAAGTAGCTCAAAACTCATAAATTAGTTGCCCAAAATGTCAAACACATACCGTTGACTTGATGTGTTATTTGATAGAATCATGATTTAGTAGTTGATGACTTGGGGATGTATAATTGAGTATGTATAAACGAAAAAATATACCAAATGCATCAGTTAATATTTAAGGTGTAGAGAGTGAGAATAAAGATGCATAACTTTCATTACGAACTTCCAATAATCAAGAGCATAATTGCTTAAACAATCAAATAGTGAAGCACTTTGTTCCTGATGTGTTAATATATTAAGTATTTGATGAATTGCCTGGGGAAGAAAACTCCCAACAATTTATATGTTAACGAAATGATCTTGTTTATAAATTTTCATAACCACAAAAAGCCTCATACATGTTTCAATGTTTACTAAAAAGGGGTTGATTTTCACTACAATTTGTATTCGTGATTTATTTTTTCTCAATTGGTTTGTTCAGAAGAAGGCTAGACAACCAAGTTTGAGTGATTATAAAAATGCTTATGAATATGATGTACAAAAAGACCATATATAAGTAATTATAACATTGTTGAAATGTAAGATAAAAATACAAATCATATGAAAAATCATGTCGGAAGGTCATATATACACTACACTCTGTTTCAAATAAGCAACGCCACAATTACCACTCTTGCGAGTTAAACTTATTCCAATCTTCGTGTATAAAGACTTATAGAACAAAGATTTAGCGCACTTATGAAGATATTAAAACGAATCAGAAACATGGTGTTAATCTCAAGACTATAAATACTATCCCGAATTGGTACATGAGTTGGTTTACAAACCATATATTAGATGATCGAAACCAACAAAAAGTTAGAACGGTGCAAGTTACAAACCTTAAGAAGATCAAAAATCTATATCACGATTGAATGGTTGCCTTTTCAAGAAAGATTAAGATTAGAGAAACAATATTCACATAGTGATAATCTACATCTATTAATAATATATTGTAAGAAATTGTGTATTAGGAGAAAAATGTTAACATATATATTAACAAAATTTACAAAGTTAAAGGCATTATCCAAGGACTTTCCCCTTTGATAAAATACAATTAACAAAACTACCACAACATAATCAATTACACCGGACCTTTTTTTTAGCAAGAATTACATCAAAACTTAAAGCCATACTACAAACTCTATGCAACATTACTAATCATATTCGAACGTACAAATGAAACAAAGCAAGGATGAGGTAGTCCCATGTTGCATGCCATACCAAATCCTTTACACCTGGATAAAGAAACAAACACTAAGTGTATCATCTAAGAAATATAACAGGGTGTTTGGATGTGCATTTAAAATTGATTAAAGAATGAAGATTATCAGTTGATTGAAGTTAATGACATGTATTTAGTTTTGAATCTATCCCAATTATATTTTTTTACAATAACTTTGTCATTCTTACTTTGGTGTAGGATACAGAGGTATCATGGAGTATATCAATATCTTTGACCATGAAGCTTTTCACTTTTATTTAATGTGACTGCAAATCCGTAAATATATTTGCATTGTTACATGGACATTATATGTTCATGATTATCAATCCACCCAAAAACCACAAGTTCCGAACTTATTGTGGCTACAGCTACACCAAACCTAACCTTATGGTCCACTATAAACGCAACAGCAAGTCGGTGATTACTAACATTACAGGAATGTAAGACCAATTTTAGCACATATAATGTTTCAGTTAAAAGACTTGTAAATGTCTTTTCAATTTGATATTACTCTTTGTCAGATTGTAATGATTCAAACAAATGACTAACTCATTGGTAGAAAGCTATTAGTATTAAGATTTAACTAATAGTCAAACACTTTTACTGATCTATGCGTGTAATCAAGTGTTGTGAGTCTAAAACAGGCTATATTTGTGCAAGGTCAACAAAAAAGGGCAAGGCATGGTTGGTTTGAATATAACGATCTAAAGACGGCATACATGATAAAGAAAGACTTTCACCTATTTGACCCGTTCTCCCTTTAGCTAAACTTTAAGATTTGACCCGTTTGAGATTGAAAAAGGACAGATGGGTTCTAATTGCCACATCTAAAATAAGAAATGTAATCTTTAAAGCATAACCGTAAAAGTTAAGGTAAGTAAGTCTCACCAGCATACTCTGGAGCTAAATAACTGAAAGTCCCTGCAACTTTCTTCATGATAAAAAACTTCCCACCCTTCCCATCAGGTGCGTTCATACCCAAACCAAAATCAGCAAGTTTTTCTCTCATATCATCACCAAGAAGAATATTAGACGACTGGAAAATCTCGATGAATAGATCTTTGTAGTGCCAAACTATGCAAATACCCCACCCCTCTTCCCACATCTAATTGCAAAAAAACATCATTTGTAATCGAATAAGTAATTTTACTCAAACAAAGAACATTTAAATAATTTGGAACTATACATCAAATACCTCTTAGTGGAAATGAATCTCATCGTCCCTTGAAACAAATTTGGAACCTGAAAAAGCAATAACTTCCGTATCCACAAAAGATCAATTATTTAAATGCTCTAGGCCTCTTTTATGTTATTCTTGATTATTTCCTGACTCAACCATAGTTGTTTACTTTATACAACTCCTTGGCTGCACATAAAACTACATAGTTTCATCCATAAGCAACATCTTTTTTTTCCAATTTAACCAATTCTTAATATATATTCCAGTAGTTAAGGAATGCAGTAGTGATTTTAAACCAAATTACGGAAATCAAATATGCCAAAAAAAACAACTTGTAGCCACTTGTAACAAATGACCAAAATTATCTATAGAAACCTTGATATTTTTCCGAATGTCTTATCCTCTTCTAGGATTGTTAAAATGCCTAATTTTTAGACTGTATGTGACAATAAATAGTTGTGTGCTGCTAATATAACATCAGAAAATATACTTGTGTGTTGACACTTGGCAATGAGAAGGAAATTCCAATGATATCACACGATGATGGAGGGAATTCACAAAGTATCTTTATACTTACACCATTACCTTAACTATTTTTAGGATTTACTTTAATAGTCTTAACATAGTTTTGACAAACAATGTTTGGTGGTCAACTTAACCTTTCCAAACAGAGGCCGGTTGACCAGTTAGCAGAGCCACCGATTTGCCATCTTTTATAACAAAACAACCGCTTTTAGAATAACAATGTTTTGCCTTTCAAATAAAAAGAAGCCAAACACTCTTACCCTCTAAGAAGTCAAACTGAAATCATGCACAATCAAGTAAGAAATCAAACAACTTTATAATAAGACAACACTCGCACCAGGTGTCACCTACATTACCAGCTTAACATCTTACAGACTAAACTTGCTTTTGGTATAGCTATGTTTTAGACTGAAATTCTAATTAGCAAGGTATGCAATGTAACATTTATGATATATCTACACATTTCAGGCCATTTTCTCATAGCTTTTAATGATTTATATTGCACACTTCAAAAAACTAAACATGAAATGGTCCATATGGAGATGCTACTTGTCGAATTGATAGCTTTTATGGAACCAATTGAACTACACTCATGTTTGTTATTTATGACCTATACAAAAGTTATAAAGTATAAATATTAAAGGTAAACCACAGCTGAGCTACACTCACCCTTTTTTATTAGTTATATAATGAAAGTTATAGAATATTAAGTGCACATAACCAATAAGAAAGCATATACACCAACAATGCATATCCTTGGATAAAATTTTGATACGAAAAATAATAGATGGTTTACCCGAGTTATGTAATCTCAGGTGCTAATGAAGTATCTTGTCCAGTTTATACATAGGAGTTTACATATTGTGATCCACCCCCTGTTTATGTTACTCATGAAGACTGCAAGGGACATACTCATATTTACCTGCAATTACACTAACACATCATTAAAATCACATTTAAAGAACCACTGATATATTTTTACAGTTTCTCAAAGTATGATGTGTAGATTAACAGTATAATATATCTTTGGTATGCTAACATGATAAAAATATAGGAAATAATGTATGCTCCAACAGCAACATGCTAATTATCCATATTCTTCAAGACTCAATTATCCATACACCCTACATAAGAGACCTGTAATATTGTAACAATATACATTTCAGTCATAACAAAATCACACATTCAATTAAGCATATTAAACATCTATAAGATTAACAAAGCATTATATCATTAAAAATGGATGAATAAGGTTTAACTTAAAAAGGATCACATTTCTAATACAATAAGCCTATATGGTTTCAATCTTAAAGGGAAAGTAGAAGTTTACTGAAGTTGCAGAAAAGTAAAACTTGAGTTTCATGGATGGCTACTTCTAGATTTGTTTATACATTGTTAAGGTATTTTGGTTTTTGGTTACTTGATGAGTGTTTAAACATTGTGTATGTAATACACCGTAAAATCCCAGGTCACTTATTAATGCTAATTGTCGACATTATTCTATACTAAGCCATTTTTGCGGGCAAATTTAAAACTTTTTACATGAGACACTGTTTGTTTGAACACCCGATTGTTATGTTCACTGTTTAATTGACACCCAAATGATTTGAACACTGTTTGTGTAACACCCGGACATGTTTTGTCACTCGATAACACTCGAATGCCACTCTTGGATGTCACCCAATGAGGATTAACACCGGTTACTCCACTTGCGACCCGACACCCAAATTGAACACCGAGATTTTGCTTATATATATATTTATATTATATATATATATATATATATATATATATATATATATATATATATATATATATATATATATATATATATATATATATATATGTATATATATTAACTTTCACAAATTATTATTATTATATACATATAAGTATATAAATACAAATGATGACACCGTTTATACACTTACGTTTTTTTTACAAACCAACACCGACACCGAGATTTATTTCACACGTTTTACGATCACCGACACCCCCTCCATTTTGGGCCGCGTACACCCCAAAAGCCCAAACGATTTTTCCTTCTCTTTTGCTTGGGCCGAACACACTTATTTCAAGCCCACACATTTTCTCTTTTGATTCGTTTGGGCCGAGACAATTCCAAGCCCACTGAATTTTGAACTAATGTTTTCTCTCTTTTTGTTTGCAATGCTCGACTACACCACATCCAAATCAATATGTATTTCACATGTCTCATTTCCTTTGTTTCCCTTGAAGTCGACAACCATGTACCATTTTTTTTCTTTTGGCTTTGCTTCTTGAGACAATGAGCCACCACCCAAGCCGTCAAACCCATGGTCCAAAGCTTTATACGCCAAGATGGCTTATGATCCTATGGTTCGTATGTCCCATGGTTCCCCAACATGGTTACCACACAAGGTCTAATTCTATTTATTTACTTCCTACAACCTAAGCTAAGGATTAAACTAATCAACAATGCTCCTTCTTTTGCTAGTAACGATTTGACAAAACACTCGAGTAGTAGACAAGATTGTCGAAGCTTGACAAGACCACACGGTTTGTGTTGTAAACTTGGGGACATCGAACTACCCTTAAACTCACTATATAAGTCTCATTAAATGCTAATTTTCACACACACTCAAAAACATCCAAATTTCAAAGCACTCTAGTGTCTCACGTTGTGTTGTGGTCGAGGAGAGCAAAGGAGAAAACGAGCTAAGGAGTTGGGATTGAACGAGTTGGATAGCTTCTGGGTTAAAGGATTACTAAGACGGGAAGGAAGTACCACGTTGCTTGTTCACTTGCCTCGTACACACGAACTCTTCACCACCACTTTTGGTGTTGTAAGTTGATCACCACTCTTTTCTTTCTTTACTTACTTTCGTATCATGCATTACCACGACACACACGCTATAGTCCCACTTGCTACACTTATGAACATGTCTCGACACCCAAAAGGAATGGCCTCGCCATATGTTATTTTTACGTACAACATATCTATATTGTTCGACACACTAGTTCACTAACTCACACCTAATCAAACTAACCAAACATGCAAGATATACTCGGTCGAATACTATGAAAACAAAGCCAAAAACCAAGTCCTAGTCGAATGTATTTCATAAACAAAAACAATCTCTTTTGGGCTTTTAACGGGCTAACGAGCCCAAGGATTTTACAAAAGAAAAGTTCGGTTTGAAACTGAAAGGATTTGAGATGTTTTCGAGATTTTCAAAACTGATTTAGGAAGGTTTTACAAGATATAAATGATACTTTCGTAATACAAAAGGTTCGGTTTTTCAAAAGTTTCATCAAGGACCATTTTTGCAAAAAGTCCCACGTTAGGGACTAAAACCGACAAAATAGCAAACTATCGAACTAATTTTGACAAAACTGAATTCTTTTTGAAATCAAGGGTAGGGAATGAAACTTTCAAAAGATCAGGGATTAAAGTGGAAAAAGTACAAAAGGGACTAGAATTGTAATTACTTTTAACCAAGGGTAAAAGATATAATTTTTGTAAAAGTTAAGGGTTGATTTGTGACAAGACCTATTCTTGTAATTTATTTATTTCATATACTTTTATAATTACATATATACATATTTATCTAACTTTAATATATATATAATTTTACTAAAAATATTTAATCATAAATATTTTTTTAACAAAATTATTTTCTTAACAAGATAATATATATATAACACCGATTCGTAACAAAACTAACAAATAACTACGTAAAGTTATTTGGAATATATTTTAAGACACCCGAAACGGATATCACCTTACACGTGATATATTACACGTCATTTATGACACGAATCTAAAACACCGATTACAATATATTTATAGGTCGCAAGTCGGAGGAATTTCATTGCTAGCCATAGCAATACACCATCACTTTTGAGCACCGTTGTGATTCACACGCACCTTTCAGGTGAGTTCATGGTACCACATTTTTAATTGTTTTTAAACCCCGTGGAGAGATACATGCTATAAATCGAACACAAGTATTTTTCTGTATGCTATTATCACCTGATATTGCCTAAGTTGACACCTGTGCTACAAGTCCCTCATATCACGAACCTTAATCACTTGCGAGTGAGCGCAAATATAGTTGATAGATCTATTGGAATGGCAGCCCGCCTCTGTCAAGGTGATCACTTGGCAGGAGGTGTGCTATATTCGAGGTATTATGGAAATTTGGCACATTTCCTGTCACCGAGGGCCCCTTGTCATTTACATCCGCTGTGGTGTAAGTGATTATTATTATCTTTATGATATGTCAAATCAACGTTAAGGCTTGCGTTTCGTGAGGCTTAGGAGCAATATTACACCCGATTTAGTCAAGACCTGTCTATCTTGGCTTGTTTATTTCAAATGCTTGACTTGTGTTCACACTATTACAATTTAAACTACTATGGATTCACTCAACCTTTGTGTTGACTTTTTAAGCATGTTTATCTCAGGAAATTAGCAAGCATGGCGGTACGGAGCTGGCAAAAAGGCACAGGACCTCCCTTTTTATTTCAATAATTATATCATTCTTTACAAACTCATCACCACTTTTGTGAAACAATTAACATTTTGGAAAAATGTTTGTAACTCTGAATATTTGAGTTTTCATGAAATGATATTGGTAATCTTTTGAATTGTTTTCTATGAGTATGACTGTGTACTAAACTGTAATGACCCCGATAAGACTTCCGCTGCTTTATCAAATTTCGGGGTGTTACAGATTGGCATCAGAGCCATGGTTATAGAGAACCAAATGATTTTTCAAAACATTGGACTATAACCTCACCAGATTTTAAACAAACTATTTATCACCGAAGTGCCCTCCGTGCCAGCGCTTGCCAACGCTATGTTTTAAGGTTTGATTTTTAGCACCCATCGCATTTAGCTCACTATGACACCATGATCACTGTGCATGTAGCATTATGTAGACTAAATGACTTATATCACTGCTATTTTTGGGATATTACAGTACCATGTCGCCCCCGGTTATTATTTTGTCCGACAGTGACGACGTCGTACCAGCGTCATCCACTCACCCTACTATTGACTTATCTGATTATGACACCCATGACACTCATGACACCCATGATTCTGACCATGACACCCAACCTGTATCACCTGCTATACCATCTCCTGTTCCATCTGGAGACCCCTCTGCTGACACCGAGCCCTTTGAGGAGGGTGAGGTTGCTTCTACACCCGTTGATTCCTTTGCTATTCAGCCTCTCTTTCGTCCTGTTTGTGGACCTATGACAGAGGGACAGTACCTTTATGACCAGTACCTGACATCTCAGCAGTTCCTTGTGGCTGATGATCGTCCTTCACCACCTGCTAGTCACCACACCGGTTCAGATGCTGATGACGAGTCTTCTGACTCCGATACTTCTGACACTGCTGCTTCTATTCCACCATCATCCCCGCCTGCACCGATTCGTCAGCGCAAGCGAGTGAGGATTCTTGAGCCCTATGAGCCTGAGCCTTTTGGCGAGTTGTTCCGATATCATGAGGGAGACTATACCAGCAAATGCACGGCTCGGAAACGAGTTTGCATTTTGCCTGCCTCTGCTGTTACACCACCTGTATCTACACCTGTACCTACACCTGTAGCATCACCTATATCTGTACTACCACCTGTTCCTATGCCAGATTTGACACCTGTGGCATCACCAGCACCCCCACCATCACCTGTATCACCCCCACCTGAGCCACATCCTTACATGTTGCCTACTTACACCGCACCTCCTACCTCTGAGGTTTTGCCACCCATGCCACCACCTACGGTTTTCTACTCTCAGACTACCACTGTACCGATACCATCATCTGCTACATCACCTGTACCATCACCTGCTCCCACCGAGACACCCACCTCACCTGGTAGTCATAGATTGGTTGATGCTCGTCGATGGTCGTTTTTGTTAGACTACATACGTAGATGGAGATTAGCTGAGGGATCACCTAGGGCTGCTGAGCTTGGAGATGGCTCTTCAGCGGTGTTACCGGTCACAGGAGAGCCGATACACCATACTATCCCTCTTTTGGCTGCTAGATTGATTAGACATGAGAGTCGACTTGATGAGCTGTTGAGTGTTATCGAGGATATATCTTTGGAGAGGATTGAGTGTATGCAGGAGGAGGTCACGAACCTCGTGGTACATAGGACAGCTTTAGAGATGGTATTTGAGATGATGGGGACAGAGATCGAGGAGGCACAGGCTACCATCACTGAGTTTGGTCACCGACTGGATGTTCAGAGGCACGAGATTGATGATTTGAGAGCGATTGCAGCCATTACACAGGAGATGATGGAGCATCAGGCACAGGAGTTAGCTGCATCTAGTTCTACCATCCATGCACTTTCGACTACTATTGAGGAGATTCAGGCCCGTGAGAGATCCAGAGACATGGAGATGTTGGAGATGATCCGGATGATCAGAGAGCTAGAGAGGAGATCAGGAGGCGCACCTGGACCTTCATAGATCTATGACATGTCATTACTTACAGAGACATCTTAACTTGCCGCCTGTGGCATTAATAATTGTTGTAACTTATTGTTTTGTAACAATGAATTCCAAAAATTATTAAAACTTTATGTTGGTTACGATTGTAACGTATTGATATTGATTTATGATGTTCTAGTTGTCTGATCTTTCTTTATTATGCTCCCATATTGAGATTCATTATAATTTCCATGTGTGTTGTTACATGTCGTGATGTTTATTTATGAATGATATGGTTTATGTTGATGTATGTATTTATGGTGTGGTTGTGATATGTACTTTGTGATGATCTCGACTATTATGAGTTAGATACACTATTTCTCTTGTTATGGATGTTTGAGATTTGTACTTATGCACTTGCGATTTTATAGAGTTATGGCCCCAAGGAAAACCGCTACTGCTACCTCGTCACCCGCTATGACCCAAGCTGCTATAAGAAAGTTGGTTGCCGACAGTGTTGCTGCAGCTTTAGAAGAGCAGGCTGCTGCAATGGCACGAACTAGTAGCAACAACCGAGCCACTGCTGAGAGCGAGTCTGCTGCGACTCGGAAGTGCACCTACAAGGACTTCATTGCTTGTAAACCATCTCACTTCAAAGGAACTGAAGGAGTAACAGAGCTTGCTCGATGGTTTGAGCGAACTGAGACTGTGTTTATAAGGAGCGGTTGTGCCGCGGAAAGCCGAGTCTCGTTTGCTACTGGAACATTGTTGGAAGACGCGTTGTCTTGGTGGAATGCAACTGCTCAGAAGATAGGTGTGGAGGAGGCCTATCAGATTACCTGGGCTGATTTCAAGGAGAAGATGTTGAAGAAGTTCTGCCCTAGAGGCGAGATCAAAAAGTTAGAAGATGAGTTTCACACTTTGGTTGTGAAAGGAAATGATCTCAGGGCTTACGACAGGAGATTTCAGGAACTTGCTACACTTTGCCCTTCTAAGGTTCCCGATTTGGAAAAGTTGTTGGAAAGGTACATTGAAGGATTACCCAGGAGCATTGAGGGAAACGTCACTTCGTCTAAGCCCCAATCTTTGGATGAAGCAATGTCCATTGCCCAAAGACTGCTAGACCTGGAGATTAAGCGTAACTCTGCTCAGGGAAACAACGAACACAAAAGAAAGTTTGATGATCGAAGGGCAAACAACAACAACAACAACAACAACAATCACAACAATAACAACAACAGCAACAACAACAACCGAAACCCCAACCGTAACTATCACCATGACAGAAATACCCACCACAACCAACAGAACCGACGACAGGAAGCTGTTAGAGCTTATGTCGCTGCACCAGTTAAGGATGCTAGGTATGCTGGACCTCTTCCATTCTGTGACAAGTGTAAGATGCATCACAATGGACCCTGCTATGCTAAGTGCGGGAAGTGTTCAAGGGTTGGACATAAGACACAAGATTGCAAGGCGACAGGAGCCAACTTGCAACCCGTGGCTATAGTATGCCATGCTTGTGGAGAGAAAGGACACTACAGGAGACAGTGCCCTAACAAGGATAACAATGCACGTGGGAGAGCATACGTGCTTAGAGATGGAAATGTCCAACAAGATCCGAACGTGGTCACTGGTACGTTCTTTCTAAACAACCACCTCGTTAAGGTTTTATTTGATTCCAGAGCCGATCAAAGTTTCGTATCTGTTTCACTTGCACCCCTGCTTAATATTACACCCACTCGACTAGACACCACGTATGAGATTGAACTAACTGATGGAAAGCTAGTGAGTACTAACACTATACTCCGAGGTTGCACCCTAAGACTATTAGACACCCCATTTGTTATTGACCTTATGCCTATTAGACTTGGTAGTTTCGACGTCGTTGTAGGAATGGATTGGTTATCTGAGAACCGCGCTAAGATTATTTGTGACGAAAAGGTCGTTCACATTCCACTGAATAACGAAACCCTGGTTGTTCGCGGAGAGCGAAGTAAGACACGTTTGAGCGTCATTTCTTGCGTCAAGGTTGTGAAGTACATCGAACGAAGAAGTCGGAAGAGAAGCGACTCGAGGATGTGCCAGTAGTCAGGAACTTTCCAGAAGTTTTCCCTGAGGACTTGCCTGGCCTTCCGCCGACTCGTCAAGTGGAATTTCAAATTGACTTGATGCCAGGAGCCGCACCCGTAGCACGAGCACCCTATAGACTAGCACCGTCGGAAATGAAGGAGTTATCTGGACAATTGGAGGAATTGTCGGATAAAGGATTTATTCGCCCAAGTTCATCACCGTGGGGAGCCCCGGTGTTATTTGTAAAGAAGAAGGATGGAACCTTCAGGATGTGTATCGATTATCGTGAGTTGAACAAACTTACGGTTAAGAATCGATATCCGTTGCCAAGGATTGATGATTTGTTTGATCAACTGCAAGGATCGAGTGTCTACTCGAAAATTGATTTGAGATCGGGTTATCACCAACTGAGAGTTAGGGAAGAAGACATCCCTAAGACAGCTTTCAGGACAAGATACGGTCACTACAAATTCCAAGTAATGCCATTCGGTCTAACAAATGCACCCGCTGTATTTATGGACTTAATGAACCGAGTGTGCAAACCCTATTTGGATAAGTTTGTGATTGTATTCATCGATGATATCCTTATTTACTCACGTAGTAAGGAAGAGCACGCAGAACACTTGAAGGCTATACTAACACTGCTCAAAGAGGAGAAATTATACGCCAAATTTTCCAAGTGTGATTTTTGGATTGAGAAGGTACAATTTCTTGGGCATGTTATTGATAGTAAGGGTATTCATGTTGACCCCGCCAAGATCGAAGCTGTTAAAAATTGGGCATCACCTACGAGTCCTACCGAGATACGCCAATTTTTAGGTCTTGCCGGATACTATCGAAGATTTATTGAAGGTTTTTCAAGGATTGCTAAACCTTTGACTGAGTTAACACAGAAGAAGAAGAAGTTTGAATGGGGAGATGAGCAAGAATCAGCATTTCAGTTTTTGAAGCAGAAGCTTTGTGAAGCACCGATATTAGCACTACCCGAAGGAAGTGAGGACTTCGTGGTATATTGTGACGCGTCAATCCAAGGTTTGGGTGCCGTATTGATGCAAAGACTTAAAGTAATCTCTTATGCTTCTAGACAACTTAAACCCCACGAGGAGAACTACACTACTCATGATCTAGAATTAGGAGCGGTAGTATTCGCTCTGAAGATCTGGAGACACTACCTATATGGAACTAAGTGTACGGTTTTCACCGATCACAAGAGTCTTCAGCACATTTTAGATCAAAAGGAGTTGAACATGAGGCAACGTCGATGGCTAGAGTTGTTAAGCGACTATGATTGTGAGATCCGTTATCACCCGGGGAAGGCAAACGTTGTAGCAGATGCCTTGAGTCGAAAGGAATGACTTAGACCCCTCAGAGTTAGATCATTGGGTATGACAATTGGATCACCACTTCCGTCCCAAATTCTTGAAGTTCAAGCTGAGGCACTTAAGGAAGAGAATAGACCGCACGAGAAGATTTACGGTATGCCCGAAAGCACGAATGGATTTGTCAAGAAACCAGATGGAAGGCTGTGTTTCAAGGACAGAAGTTAGATTCCATTGTATGGAGGAATACGAGATCTCATCATGCACGAGTCTCATAAGTCTAAATATTCCATTCATCCTGGTTCGGACAAGATGTATCAAGATCTAAAGAAGTTGTATTGGTGGCCAAACATGAAAGCTGACATTGCAGAGTATGTCGGTAAGTGTTTGACCTGCTCGAGAGTAAAGGCTGAACATCAAAAACCATCCGGTCTTTTGGTTCAACCCGTGCTACCAATGTGGAAGTGGGAAAGGATTACAATGGATTTTATTACGAAATTACCCAAGACATCGAGTGGGTTGGACACAATTTAGGTTATTGTTGATCGTCTCACGAAGTCAGCGCACTTTTTACCGATCAAAGAGACTGATGATATGGATGTTCTTGCACGTTTGTACCTTAAGGAGATAGTTTCTCGGCATGGAGTACCGATTTCTATTATCTCTGACCGAGACAGCCGTTTCACGTCTAACTTTTGGCGATCTTTACAGGAAGCCTTGGGAACTAAGTTAGATATGAGTACAGCTTACCATCCACAGACTGATGGTCAAAGTGAAAGGACAATACAAACCCTAGAAGACATGCTTAGGGCGTGTGTGATTGATTTTGGAAAAGGCTGGGATAAACACCTACCGTTAGCAGGGTTTTCATATAACAACAGTTATCATGCTAGCATTAAGGCTGCACCGTTTGAAGCACTTTATGGAAGAAAGTGTAGATCACCAGTTTGTTGGGCTGAGATTGGAGATGTACAACTCTCAGGTCCCGAGTTGATTCTTGAAACCACCGAGAAAATAGTGAAGATTAGGCAACGATTACAAGCCACTAGGGATCGGCAAAAGAATTATGCCGATGTGCGAAGGAAACCAATAGAGTTTCAAGTTGGAGACAAGGTCATGCTTAAGGTATCACCTTGGAAAGGAATGATTAGGTTTGGAAAACGTGGAAAGTTAAACCCGAGATACGTTGGACCCTTCGAGATCATTGAAAGGATCGGTCCCGTGGCATACAAATTGGAACTACCTGAGGAACTCAGTAGAGTGCACAACACCTTCCACGTGTCAAATTTGAAAAAGTGTTTATCGGATGAAACACTTGTGATACCACTGAAAGAGATCAGAATCGATGATAAGTTGAACTTTATTGAGGAACCCATTGAGATTATGGATAGGGAGGTCAAATGACTTAAGCATAGTCGTATTCCCATTGTTAAGGTCAGATGGAACTCTAAGAGGGGATCCGAGTACACATGGGAGCGCGAGGATCAAATGCGTGCCAAATACCCACAACTATTTGATGAGACAACCCCGAGCACCGATTCAACTTTGGATTCCGGGACGAATCCAATCTAACGGGTGGGTACTGTAATACACCGTAAAATCCCAGGTCATTTATTAATGCCAATTGTCGACATTATTCTATACTAAGCCATTTTTGCGGGCAAATTTAAAACTTTTTACATGAGACACTGTTTGTTTGAACACCCGATTGTTATGTTCACTGTTTAATTGACACCCAAATGATTTGAACACCGTTTGTGTAACACCCGGACATGTTTTGTCACTCGATAACACTCGAATGCCACTCTTGGATGTCACCCAATGAGGATTAACACCGGTTACTCCACTTGCGACCCGACACCCAAATTGAACACCGAGATTTTGCTTATATATATATTTATATTATATATATATATATATATATATATATATATATATATATATATATATATATATATATATATATATATATATATATATATATATATATATATATATATATATATATTAACTTTCACAAATTATTATTATTATATACATATAAGTATATAAATACAAATGATGACACCGTTTATACACTTACGTTTTTTTTACAAACCAACACCGACACCGAGATTTATTTCACACGTTTTACGATCACCGACACCCCCTCCATTTTGGGCCGCGTACACCCCAAAAGCCCAAACGATTTCTCCTTCTCTTTTGCTTGGGCCGAACACACTTATTTCAAGCCCACACATTTTCTCTTTTGATTCGTTTGGGCCGAGACAATTCCAAGCCCACTGAATTTTGAACTAATGTTTTCTCTCTTTTTGTTTGCAATGCTCGACTACACCACATCCAAATCAATATGTATTTCACATGTCTCATTTCCTTTGTTTCCCTTGAAGTCGACAACCATGTACCATTTTTTTTCTTTTGGCTTTGCTTCTTGAGACAATGAGCCACCACCCAAGCCGTCAAACCCATGGTCCAAAGATTTATACGCCAAGATGGCTTATGATCCTATGGTTCGTATGTCCCATGGTTCCCCAACATGGTTACCACACAAGGTCTAATTCTATTTATTTACTTCCTACAACCTAAGCTAAGGATTAAACTAATCAACAATGCTCCTTCTTTTGCTAGTAACGATTTGACAAAACACTCGAGTAGTAGACAAGATTGTCGAAGCTTGACAAGACCACACAGTTTGTGTTGTAAACTTGGGGACATCGAACTACCCTTAAACTCACTATATAAGTCTCATTAAATGCTAATTTTCACACACACTCAAAAACATCCAAATTTCAAAGCACTCTAGTGTCTCACGTTGTGTTGTGGTCGAGGAGAGCAAAGGAGAAAACGAGCTAAGGAGTTGGGATTGAACGAGTTGGATAGCTTCTGGGTTAAAGGATTACTAAGACGGGAAGGAAGTACCACGTTGCTTGTTCACTTGCCTCGTACACACGAACTCTTCACCACCACTTTTGGTGTTGTAAGTTGATCACCACTCTTTTCTTTCTTTACTTACTTTCGTATCATGCATTACCACGACACACACGCTATAGTCCCACTTGCTACACTTATGAACATGTCTCGACATCCAAAAGGAATGGCCTCGCCATATGTTATTTTTACGTACAACATATCTATATTGTTCGACACACTAGTTCACTAACTCACACCTAATCAAACTAACCAAACATGCAAGATATACTCGGTCGAATACTATGAAAACAAAGCCAAAAACCAAGTCCTAGTCGAATGTATTTCATAAACAAAAACAATCTCTTTTGGGCTTTTAACGGGCTAACGAGCCCAAGGATTTTACAAAAGAAAAGTTCGGTTTGAAACTGAAAGGATTTGAGATGTTTTCGAGATTTTCAAAACTGATTTAGGAAGGTTTTACAAGATATAAATGATACTTTCGTAATACAAAAGGTTCGGTTTTTCAAAAGTTTCATCAAGGACCATTTTTGCAAAAAGTCCCACGTTAGGGACTAAAACCGACAAAATAGCAAACTATCGAACTAATTTTGACAAAACTGAATTCTTTTTGAAATCAAGGGTAGGGAATGAAACTTTCAAAAGATCAGGGATTAAAGTGGAAAAAGTACAAAAGGGACTAGAATTGTAATTACTTTTAACCAAAGGTAAAAGATATAATTTTTGTAAAAGTTAAGGGTTGATTTGTGACAAGACCTATTCTTGTAATTTATTTATTTCATATACTTTTATAATTACATATATACATATTTATCTAACTTTAATATATATATAACTTTACTAAAAATATTTAATCATAAATATTTTTTTAACAAAATTATTTTCTTAACAAGATAATATATATATAACACCGATTCGTAACAAAACTAACAAATAACTACGTAAAGTTATTTGGAATATATTTTAAGACACCCGAAACGGATATCACCTTACACGTGATATATTACACGTCATTTATGACACGAATCTAAAACACCGATTACAATATATTTATAGGTCGCAAGTCGGAGGAATTTCATTGCTAGCCATAGCAATACACCATCACTTTTGAGCACCGTTGTGATTCACACGCACCTTTCAGGTGAGTTCATGGTACCACATTTTTAATTGTTTTTAAACCCCGTGGGGAGATACATGCTATAAATCGAACACAAGTATTTTTCTGTATTCTGTTATCACCTGATATTGCCTAAGTTGACACCTGTGCTACAAGTCCCTCATATCACGAACCTTAATCACTTGCGAGTGAGCGCAAATATAGTTGATAGATCTATTGGAATGGCAGCCCGCCTCTGTCAAGGTGATCACTTGGCAGGAGGTGTGCTATATTCGAGGTATTATGGAAATTTGGCACATTTCCTGTCACCGAGGGCCCCTTGTCATTTACATCCGCTGTGGTGTAAGTGATTATTATTATCTTTATGATATGTCAAATCAATGTTAAGGCTTGCGTTTCGTGAGGCTTAGGAGCAATATTACACCCGATTTAGTCAAGACCTGTCTATCTTGGCTTGTTTATTTCAAATGCTTGACTTGTGTTCACACTATTACAATTTAAACTACTATGGATTCACTCAACCTTTGTGTTGACTTTTTAAGCATGTTTATCTCAGGAAATTAGCAAGCATGGCGGTACGGAGCTGGCAAAAGGGCACAGGACCTCCCTTTTTATTTCAATAATTATATCATTCTTTACAAACTCATCACCACTTTTGTGAAACAATTAACATTTTGGAAAAATGTTTGTAACTCTGAATATTTGAGTTTTCATGGAATGATATTGGTAATCTTTTGAATTGTTTTCTATGAGTATGACTGTGTACTAAACTGTAATGACCCCGATAAGACTTCCGCTGCTTTATCAAATTTCGGGGTGTTACAGTATAGCTAAGCTAATCTAATACAGGATATTACCTCCATTGTACATGTACATTTTCAAAATTCAATCTCTTTATTAATTGATCCAACACACAGTCCTAGGCCACCTTAGTATCCATAGCCTGAACAAACAAACATACATAATACCTCAGAAACTATAAGCATTACGCAAATCCAAAAACCTCAAGTTGTTAAATGTGTATAAAAATTAAAATGGTTAAATACCAGAAGTGAAACTGTGGCTTCCAGCAACTGCGGATTCAAGTTCCTTAATCTCTACAACCACACAAGTTGACATCAAGAATGTCTTTGCCACCGATGAAGCATGCTCCAAACAACATCTCACCACCTAAAATATAACCAAACACATGAACCACATTTGGAAAACAGTTGTATATATAATCTTTTCGCAAATAAAAAATGTTTCTAAGGTACTTGTGTTGTGGTAACTCACCTTTGTTAGATCAATGATTCCAGTTGGCATTAAATCTTCGTATTTATCAGTTGCAACATTATATCCAAATTTGGGGTTATCATTCGCCAAAACCTATGAAAGAGACAAAAGAGATAGAAAGAACAATCAATCACATGATACAAGTGTGACGTGATTACATCTTTTAGAAAAGTGAAATACAAATCCTAGAGCAATAGAACATACCCTTTTGCAAACAACGCTGCCAATGACAACTGCATTCGTTGCAATCAACTTAAGAGGATAACTCTTATCGGCTCCAACCTGCAAAACTTTTCAAGCGTCGTGCCAACGTTGAGTGAGAAAATTTTATAAAGCATCATGCCCACGTTGAGTGAGAAGAATTATTCAAATGATAAAAGAATGTCAAGATTTCCACAAAATTTATCAAATAAAGATACCTTCTCCGCATCATTGATAGCATCAACTTTAGAGGCTAGCCTCAACAGAGTGCATCCACCACCCATAACAATACCTTCCTCAAGAGTTGCCTGCAGAATAACATAATGGTGTTATATCACTTTTAGCTTGGTGTACACGGTTACAACAATAGCTCGGTATACACGGTTCCCTTAAATAAGTTCTATTTAGCCTTACTCGAGATTTCTTAGGCAATATATAAGACCCTTGAGTTGTTTCAATATCATCACATCTTCATTCTTTTCATTGTTTTTTCTCAACAAATCACCAACATACATAAGTCAATTTCTTGATATTACCCAATCATTTATTAATTAATTTTATAAAATAAATCAAAATTTTGAGCTCATTTATCAATTTCTTGTAACAGACATCAAAAACCTAAGAACAAAGATCAGTCATCAATCATCCTCATTTACCTATTCACATGTTTAATCAAATAATTATTAGAATAAAAAACAAACTGTATTAAATTAAGAGATTGAATCCATACCAACATAATCTTTCGATCAGTAATCTATATATAAAATAACCATGATATGTGTTGAATCGGTGATAGTTTGAATCGAAGACAGAGAGATTATTAGCATTGATTTTGAATCGGTGATAGTTTGAATCGAAACAGGCATTGAGCAAAGTGATTTTCCCAAAAAAATTTCTAAAGTTTTTATAATAAACAATTGCATTGAACATAATCAAAGGAAAACATATGATAATTTAATTGAAACAAAATAACTATAACATGAGCTAAATAAATCGAAACACTAAATCTATTATAATTGATGATTCGGCACTTACCATTCTTCTATGATGACATCATGAAAATCAAAGGCAGAGTATGTAACGAAATCACTGGAATACTTTTTAACGATGTTGTGCTTTGTTCTGAAATAATGGTTGGTGTTGTGAATCGGTTAGTTCAAAAGGCTAATGTTTATCATGAAGAACAAATGAAAAGGTGATCATATTTTGAATGCATTTGATTAATTGTGGAATTGAAACTGACAGTGAAAAGATTTAATGCTTAACAAAAATAGATTGTTAGGAGCGTACAGAAGAAGCTATTGAAGAATGAATAGCTGTGAAGAAAGAATGACATTAGCATGTTGTACGCAATAAATGTACAGCCAATGGGAAGAGAGACACATCATCGAATTTATTGCATGGAGTGCTTCATTGAGTTGTAATTTATTTTGGTTTATTAGTATAGACTAGCTTATAGACCCTTGGCATCCAAGGGATTTTAGAGGGTTTTTGATTAAAAAAAGGTAAATACGTAAATAAAGTAAGAAAGAACAACTAACGTAAACGCTGTGAAATTTTTCTTGTAACGGAACAATAAGTTATGACTGAAAGTATAAAATACAATGCTTGTAAATATCTGTGTAATAAACGTTCATTGCCTCTTGATCTCCAATATGTTTGTCTTGAGAAGTAAATGCATTTAGTAACTATTCTAACACTTCAACAATGAACGTAAACATGATCCATTAATATTTGAATAAAATAATGAGATAATAAGTGAACTATTCGATAAACAATTGAGCTTGTAACAATTAAAATAATAAACATTCATGCATTGTCGTCTCCAAATTTGATGGCCTTGAAAACATCAGTGAGCGCTAATCAAATTAATAGCCAATGTCCGTTCCGTGAAAATCTAATAGCTTTCATGAATAATAATAATATGATAGCATAGTATAAAAGTGCACCAATTCATTTGCAACGCGTCTCCTCACTTTTGAGGTTATAGATTACAACAGTAAGGTTACAAATTCATAAACTTTGAATATGCATAACACTTTCACAATGCATCGATGAGATGCTCTATATTTAGTGGCCCCAATCCATATAGTAGTATCTCAAGATGCTAAATTGTCACATTACTTAGTTACCAAATCAGTAATACCACACCCACACACACAAAATCTACCCACAAAAGTTAACTTATACTACGCACTTTAGCCAAACATATACTACTGCCCAAAACCCATAATAACATGCGCATTCAAACTATCACCAATTCGTCTCAACATCATAACAGTAAGAAGTACTTGCCCACTGTTGTCATTCGAACTAACCTTTTGTGAATCTTCTGTTATCCCACTCATAATTTTGACTGTACATCTTGAACTCACCAGGCTCAAATCTACCTTTAAAAATTCGATTGTTTATGTTCTTCCACACTAAATATTGTGCAACCCAAACGACATATCATAAACAGCATAAATGTACTACGGAGTATATTTTAATTGAATTCTTTACCTACACACTCATTGAGCATCTTTAAGTGAACAATTGTACTCGCTTCTTGCTTTTCGAAGGTCTGGTTCATCCTTGGAATGTAATTATCAACAACTAAACTGGAAAATAATGAGTTTGGAAAATCTACTTAATGGTAGATGGCAAGGAAATCCACGTAGTGGAGAAGGCATTCATTGTTGCCAATCTTCGACGTGAATCCCCTAATCTGGTATATGGAACAAAGTTAAACCTTAATCTTATATATGCATAGGGTACGGACTACTTAAGGGGTGTTTGGATTCACGTTATAAAAGTGGTATCAATTGTTACTAATTGCATAAACAGATTATATACCTGATTATTTGACCGTATATGAGTCAGATAAACATAAAGGATAATCGGTTTCATACAACATCGACACATCCGATTATCCAGGGGTAAAACAAAATCACCTATAAACCCTTACTATAAATGTAACTTCTGAAACCTTTACTCAAATTCATAATATGTCCAATATTTTCGGTTGAATGTTCTTCATGGAATTGATATTTGTTACTTCCTTATGACCTTATGTAATAAAGGTTTATCAAACACTCATCATATTACAACTTTAAACAGCCAAGACACACAAAACACCATCTTCTACAACCCATTTTAATACATCTAATTCTCGTATTCTTGAAACGAATTACATATTCACTTTAAAAATTCAAACACATATATTGCACGTATATGAAATGTGTTTACCTCCCAATGCAGTGTCCTAATAGTAGCTATAAAAAGTGGTCCATAAGAAATGCTTCCAAAAGAAGTTGTCACAACATCTCTTAAAGATTGAAGCAATGGGTTATGAGGCATTGATGCTATTTCTCGACCACTATGGATGAGCACAAGAAATGCCATACCAGATACTATAACATGAACAGAATTACAAAGAACTGCACTTGTCCGGAACAAACTCACAGCAGCAATAGGATAAAGCGGCCAATAGTCTTAAGTGCTGGCAACAAAAAACAAATCCAGCGTTATTACAAAGTTGTCGTGGAATAACATGTTCACCAAATCAAGCATTATCACAAAGTTGTTGTGGAATAATATGTTCATCAAATCCTGATTCCCATCAGTTACATCCAACCATTAGTTCCATATATAGATAATTACAGTGTCTACAAAATGCACAGAATGTGACAGATAATTCATAGGCCAAAGAGTTGTAAAAATCAAGATAGATGCATATATTAACATCAAATTCAGGTTGCTTTAAAGTTTTCAAGTATAGTAAAGAAAGAAGATGGTAACCGTGCAACTTAAGAAACGTGAGAAAACCTACCTCAAGGGCTTTAGCGAAGGCCTTTATGAATAGCTGAGACTTTCCACCTATATTTCGTGCATGCTGCCACAAGTAGCAACTTATCTCCATCTGAAGATGAACATATATGAATTATAACGCTATAATCGCGACTGAGTTGGAAAGATCACATTCTATAAAGACAAACATACATTTATTTCACCTTCACCAACACCACTGTAGAATTCTTCATGGACCTTCTAACAATCATGATGCATCATGTTGACTCCGATACGATTCTTCAATAAACTATTAAATGATAAAGTTTTGATGTCAAAACTAAAACTTTAATGAATATTCAAAAATCAATACACAAATCAAAAGAGCTTTTTTTTACAAAATCTAATAGATAAACTAAATAATCTTTACGTGTTTTTAATTCTCATTTCAACCACCCAGAGAAGCCAAGTGTTAATGTTGAATTTATTATAGAGTTGTTTGGCTTTCATTGATTTGAGCTATTAAATTATTGCTCCTCTTGATCCAAATTCTGGCCATTGTTCACTTGCATCCATCATTAACAAAAAAAAATAGTAGCAACAGAATATTAACCCATTATCCATCATCCATTATCTGTAAGGTTGTGTGGACGTATGCATATAGGTTTTCTGATGGGTGATTTTAGCGAATCCATTACAGTCCTGCAAAACATGATTTAAATGATATTATAGGATGTAACTGAAATATATTAGACATGGTAATACATGATTAGAACTAAATCCATTTTAAGTTAGGGAGGCACACGTCATGGAGGCACCAAACTAATAAGAACATTAACATTTTAGTTATAAACAAATTTTGACCCGTTTACTTTTAAAAGATTCTTCTTTTACCCGTTTTGAAAGTTAATAGTGGTATTGATGTGTACAACATTTCATGTAGATAACTATCTCGTGTGGTGTAGTTAAGATGTAACTTGCAAGCTATAATGACCACAGGATATACACAATCACGAAAACACAATATGTTAAACTTAGCCATTAATAGAGGTGTAGTAGACCCTTATATTAGTGTTAATTTGACTTTGTTGCAATCATGAACTTAGGGAAAGGATATGTACTACTTAAACCAAACACTCTCAGATTATAACATATCTTTAATTATCTTGAATAGTATAAAAGATATAAATTTAAAATTTATTAACATGTATATATGAATTTTTAATAATATGCACTGCATCTCTTATAATACCATAACTCTTCAAATTTACATTATGCCAAACACCCCCTCAAACTGCAATTCTTGTAATACTGTAACTTTTTAGATTTAAACTTTTTTTTAAGGTATTGCTCAAACATTACTCTTTTAAGACCTCGAGTATAAAAACTAATCTCTTTTTTTTTATAAGATTTAACGCATAAGTGTATTAGATGTTTCTTTTGTAGCAAGTTATTTGAAATTGTTCAAGTGGTCGGATCATAAAAAACATACAAATCAAGGTCAAATCGAGTTTTGTATTAATGATTAGAAATTAATCATTATTTAGCTAAGTTATTCAAAAAGAATTATATAATATATGATGACTAACCTCACAAGAGCCACATTTTCAAGATGTTTGGCGGCCAACATGGCAAGGGTAGTATAGTATGAGCAGCCTTTGTGCACTTTGCTTGGGGGGAACTGAGAGTAAGGAATTCTTAGTGTTCCCTTTGAAGCCTTCAACTGTTCTTCTTTGCTTAACCCATCTCCAACCAACCACACCTATAAAGAATGAACATATGACTTTATTTTCATGCTTATTATTAATAAAAGAATATGTTGTTGTCCCAGATAAAATGCTAAGAAAAAGCTCTAAAATTTATCATTTGTGAGTATGTTCATAAAAGAATCAACATATCTTGAACATCAGTTGTTTCCAACTCCATTTTTAGTTTTTGATAATCAAATGGTTGAGACATTATAACCTGCAACGCATTGTATTCAATTATCCGACTCCGCGTTAAGATGATCTTTAGAAAATAACTTTAGAATTACTACCAAATATCTACAATACTAAGACGGTAGCACGATTTGTTGCAATCAGATAAAACAAACAAAAGTAATGATTAAGCGTTTAGCAAATTCAGATTATTGCAGAGATTATATAATATGACCCTTATATAATTATGCTCAATTTTGCTTCATCAGCCCTCTTAGTGATTATGTAAACTTATTATCTGGCCCCAAAATATTAAGATAATCATAATCCGTTTCACTCTAACCAAACAAAATACTAATAACTTTTGACTTGAAAATATGCAGTAATGAGATAATTACTTTAAATATGCTATCCCAAAAGAAATGTATCTCGAAAACATACCTCTTTAGAATTTGCATTCGCTGGTGCAGTGTATTGATTACCCAGACTGCTAATCGCTGGGTCAGCGCGAACCTTTGTGGCGTAAATTTATCACCATTTTCATTGATGTAGACTTGAAGATACATTTTGCCTTTGAACAAACTGTCACAACAATGTGAAAAGTCAAGTCAATATCTCACATAAGGAGGTGTTTGGTATTGCTTATAATACTTATGAAGTGCTAAATTTTAAGCAACACAGTTATGTGTCATTCAATAGCTTTTGCTTATTTGCTTATTCAAAATCATTCAATAGCTTTTGCTTATTTGCTTATTCAAAAGCCAAAAGTCGTTTTTAAAAGTGAGAATAGTTATTAATCACCTTTGTTGCATTGACGTCATTACCTTCCTCGATATTCTGAAGCTTTGATTAAAGCAAATCTATCTTCAATCCTTTCAATCCTGATCTCTGTAAACACAGAAAAAAACATTCAGTTATGAATTACAAACAATTAGTATGTGTAAGTTGTAATCAAACCTACAATTGTGAACCACAACTTCTGTACACATGTATCAAGTATGATATTGGAGGGTTGTTCAATCTCCCTAAAAGCAGTAATTCTACCAACCAATTCCAAACAATCATATAAGTTCTCAAACAACTTACCTTGTTTTTTTCGGCATCGATATACTTGTTGCTGATACTCTTCTAATAACTGAGTTTCACCACCACTACACCGATTGCGATTGTGAAATTTGCAGCTCTTGGGTGTCCTGTTCCTAGTTCATTTGACAATTACGGTCTAAAGAATAATGAACTTTTAGGATTACCTGTAATCTCGTCTTAATAACTCACAAATCACAAAACATGTACACTCTCATGGATTAGGAGACGCTTTTAGGAACTAACCTGATAGCTATGTTGAATCCATTTGCTACATAACTCTTACTAATCCATTAACTAAAACACTAAAACAGTGCTCAAATGACTAAATACAAAATCAGTGCACAAATGATTACCTCCCACATTTTCCTTTCTCTTAAACATTTCATCAAACATCTTCTATGCGACCTTCAAATGAAGCGACAGATACACAATTATTCGAAAGTAGATATAAAAAAAAACCCTAATTTTTTAAAACCGTATAAACAGATATAAAGAGGCCCTAATTTTTTAAAACAATTCATAAAAAAACAAATGCATAACACATACTAACCGGTAAAACATGTTTTGGATCTTTCAAATGTTCTCTTTTACTGATATCAAATATATAAATTATCCCTGCTTATCAAATTGAAAAAAGTATAACAACCGAAAGTTATTTATCAAAATCAATCGGCACAATATTTAATTGATAAAACTAAAAAAAAAGAAATTATGCATTACCAGTGATATGGACTCGAGATATAATCATATCAAAATCTTGATCTTGAATGATGCTGGTATTTTAATTTGCAATTGTGTATGTGTTTTAATTTGCAATTGTGAGTATGAATTGATATTGAATGTAATTTTGAATTAGAATTGAAACTGATTTTTATGAATCGTGTAGAGAAAGTTTGATTTTATTGAAATTGTAACGCCCAATTTGGTAATAATAATGTGAATTAATTGACTTTGGTGGAGCGTATGTTGATAAAAGGTGTGAAGAATCATGCATAAGCATGAATCAGATTGCAGACACATCAGCAAATTAAATGCATGGCATGCATTAGAGGGCTTGTAAATTATTCTGGTTTATTAGTATAGATAGATAGATTGGAGAAGAATGCATTGACATTTATTGTAGAATTGAAACTGACATTTAATGAGTAGAATGAATTGATTTGCATTTTGACATACCAAAAATAACATCATTTGTATAGAAGGGAAAGAGCAGTGCATAGCATTGTTGTACACATTAAAGCATTAATTATTTTCTGGCCAATAGGAGAAGAGACACATCATGGCATTAATGATTTTTGCTGCTTCATAGACTTGTAAATTATTCACGTTTATTATATAAATTAGATGTTTCTGCCTTTTATCCTCGGAATTTCTAATTTATGAAAATTAGTATTATTATTATTTTTAATACTTGAGTCACGACTTAGGATAGATAACCTTTCTTACATCATTTTGTGCATCTGCTGTTGATGGAGAATTTTTTGATGCCACTAGTCAAAACATTTATGTAACACCATGATCATGGCAAGCAGAAATACAAGCAAACCTTAGACACCCATTACTTTAAACATTGTTTTGGCAAACCAAACCCACGGCAAAAACAACCTTGGCTAGTTTGGCTCAGTTATGAACCAAAGTTTAATTATCACATGAGGCTCACTGTGGAATTTATCTCCAATTTAAACATTGTTTGTCTTTACGTGAAGTGCTCTATTTATTTATTTATAAGTTAAAGGTTTTAATGAAACCATTGTGTAAAATTCATTTGTTTAGGAACCAGTTTTAATCAAAAGTTGGTGAGAACATGATGCCCATAGTCAGTCATGAATATATATAGAAAGTTTTGCAATGGTCGACATAAGATATAAAATTTGTTTAATAATTGGTCATCCACTACCCACTATACGTATGCCGCATGCTTTGTCTCAATTATACTATTTAATAAAATGTATAATCATAGTGTATAATTAGGAATCTAATTGCTGGCTTTTATATCATTGGATTACATTTTTTATTGAGATTCAATGGTTTATATATTTATACCATGTAGTATGATATGTGTTCAAATATGCGCTTGTAACATTTGTAATAGTCTATCCGGTTGTTATAGAGGACACTAAAAGGTACCCACAACCATAATAGTCATCCCGAAGCGAGACAAAGTGTGTTTGCATGAAGAAAGTAAGCGATCAAGCTCTTGTATATGTAGCACGCCTAGCAGTTCCAAGGGTAAGTACTCAAGTCTCTTAATAACAAGTTTAGAACAATATTCTTACTTGATCATGTGTGCTACTTTTTTTTCGCGGGATGGAACTTGACTCACATTGGAAATTACAGTTTTATGTAATGTCTCTTTTGCTTTTTGGTTATTCTTCACATAAGTTGTATTGGTTTCTTTGTTTATTGATTGGTGTCTTGTTAATTATGATTAGTCTCAAGTAATAGTGATTGGCGCGAACCTGGGATGTGCTATCTGTCGAGAAAGGTTTCACCGGATTATGAATAGAATCAACGGTGAGGAAATCTAATACTATAAATAACTTTTGCACATACTCGTTTCATAAGTTGCAACACTTTTTGCTTTGTGATATAGTAATTTAGATGCTAAAAGATTACAAATAGTATTTTATACAAAACCTGACTAAGCTCTATACTATTTTTGAGCATCGTTACATGAATTGCAGGGTTAAAAGAGTATACAGTCGACGTTAGAAATAACAAAGTGATCTTGAGAGGAAATACAAAACTTTACGAGACTTTGAAGATCAAAAAGCGTTCATTAAGTCGGATTTTGGTCTCTTGGATTACTGAAAATTTTCGTCAATTATGTTATTATGGTTGTGTACGTAGATGATAGATTGTATCAAATTTAATAATTCGGTATTCATGGTTTCAGTTTCTATTCAGTGTGCAGAGTTGTATTATCCGGTTTGAAACTTATGTGGTGCATATATCTCATTGTATATATTAACTAGCTTATAGACCCGTTGACACTATGTTATTTTTTTTAAAGAAATAGAGAAAATGAGATGATAAGAAAAGTAATAACGTAAACTTGTTCTATTTAAATTTTGAAAGAAAGAATGAGACAATGCGTCAATTACCCGATAAGCAATTTAGTTTGTTACAATGTTTTATAATAAACGTCCAAGCATTGGCGATTGTAAAATTGATTGTCTCGAACATAATATGATTTGTGTGAGCGCTTATCGATTCAAAACCCAATCCATGCCGTGATGATAGGCCTTCAAGTACTTCTCTAAAGTAAAGTAACTCCCAATACCGTTTTCCACGGGTGATGGGTAGCTAATAATGAAATTTTGGAGATTTCTCCTAGTCAAATGCTAAATATGCATTTTCGTAATCAAGGGCATCAAAACTCTCCTCGTCACTGTAAAAGGACACATCAGTCGAATCCTCTTCAACTAAACCAACGCACGCGTTGGACGGAGCATATTCCTTCTCATCTTTAGCAATTTGAAGCAAACTTTGTTTGTTTGCTACTTTCTTTTTTTCAGACATCCACCACTCGTCCCATGGGGGGTTTTAAAAAAATAACAAAATGATATGATAACAAAACTGATAACTTAAACATGTTCCAATATATGAAAGAAAGAATGAGACAATGCGTCAATTATTCGATAAGCAATTGAGTTTGTTACAATTAAACTAATAAACGTCCAAGCGCTGGCGTCTCCAAAGTTGATTGTCTTGAACAGAAAATGATGTGTGAGCGCTTATCGATCTAATATCCAATATCCATGGCATGCACACCTAATAGTCCATAGATGATGTAAGTAAAAGCATGTTGTGATTGATAATATATTATAATTTTGAAATGAAAACCTTCAAACTCTTTTGCTTTTGACTCTCGAAAGGGCAACGTATAGCTGTCCATGTGTGAAAATTGGAGGTGGCGGATACAAACCACTTTGAAAGTGATTGACCCTGCATTAATCAAAATCATGCAATTTGTTGTAAGCTTGCAACAAAACAGCCTACAAATATTGGATACTTTTTTACCATAAACATTAATGAGTTTATTACAAATATTGTAGAATAAATCACTTAGCGTCAAGGATTAATGAGTCGAGCCAAATAAATACCTGAACCAACCAAGTACCACTTGCCTAACAATAAATCACTTAGCGTCAAGGATTGAATCATGAGTCGAGCCAGATAACATTTATGGTATCTAATTGCGCCCTTAGCTCCTGTAACTTCACTCATGCTAATTAGCGTAACAATTTAAGTTCAACAAAAATATATAAATACGTTCCATGTGAAAGAGGTTAATCACTGCCAACCTAAGCATGTGACAGGCATTCACTATTGTAATGAACAGGGCACTTTACTTTGTAAAATGTCAATAATCAAATGGAGAAGACATTGTACCTGGTACAACAGAATATCAGAAGCCATCAACACCGGATAGGTCAGAAGTGCAACCCTAACATTTTCGTCACCCTTTGAACAAAAACAAAAGAACCAAAATTAACTTTTAAGTGTACAAATTCAAAAATTAATTGAAGGATAGTAAAATGCGATGAACTATATATTATTTTAAAAAATCCAAAATATTGATATACATGTTAATAAGACATCATGATTCAATCAATATTTCATTTAAGTGGATTCTTGAAGTTTGGTTGGATCATTTTATATTTTGGTTTCATGCATTGATTGGGAGGTTGTGGTTCAGGTTAAGTATCAGGTGTGGGGTTGGCTAACAGGTTTCACGCTACTTGATAATTGGCGCACTATTGACATAACCTTTGTTCACCCCCATTTTCTTAACACAACTTAAGATACACCATTTTAACACTCCCTGAGTTACAATCGTATCATCTATCTAAACTCACAAATATCAGCTGATGTTGAGTCATACCCTCTTTCACAACCCAATTGGACACACAGTAGCCCTATACTTTGCTTGGAGACTGGTTTCAGGGATCAACTAAGAAATTCTTCTTTAGCTTTTGTTCTACGCCTATGACATCCACAGTATTTATCCCAAATTTTAACATCATCTGATCATTATACCGTGTGCCAATTATCAACTAACCATTTAGGACCACCATTGATTCATTATCATATATAGTAATGGAAATCATATAAATTAAAGGAGAAAATTACCGAAGAACATCCACGGTCCATTTTTTTTCCTGATCATCATCATTGAATAAATATAGGAACATCAACCTTCATCGTCTCCATCCTAAACACAACAAAAAATAATAATTATTTTAAAAAATTAGGGATAGTTGTATAAACTTACTTTGAATAGCTTCCTGAATCATAGGTGGTGCGCTTCATTTGATTTCCGGATGAAGATAGGTGGTGGGAGGGAAGAATGGTTGGTGAAATTGGTACGCTCTTTCATTTAATTTTGATATGAAACTCAAAGGAATCGTCGATAAGAACTTATAGGACGCTCCTCTTTCTAAAATTTGGCCTATCACAGACAAACATTTGAAGACCATAAAAAATAACCAATACGAATCAGTGCATACAAAGATTAAACATATCCGGTTTAGGTCTTATACTTTTTTTTTTACCTTGATTAATGCATAACCGTAATAACATGAGCTCGCCGTTCACTATCCAATATGGTGGAACTGAAACAACGATTAAATCGAAACATGTATTATCACTTGAATTGAAACAATCAAAAATCAGCATGAACTAAATTACAGGGTTTAAAAATTAAAAATGGGGATTAAAAGTATACCAGATAATAAGCCGCATAGTCAGCCGTATAGTCAATTTCAATCTCTAATTCGAACACCTAATTTAAAAACACATCATAAAAAAGAACAATCAATTAAACTTATAATCATAGGATCTTGATTTGAAAACTCATGTAGCGACAGAGGATATACAAAAACACATACCTTTCTTTCTCAAACATTCTCCTAATGTTCTTAATGATCCGTTGACAATTAGGAAAGTATTCTATTTTATTTTAATTTTTTTTTAAAAAGCAAAAATTAGGAAAGTCTTTTAATCGGATATTTTGGTGACTACAAACCATTTTTCTCCTAAAAATACAAATAATATTAGGATTTCAATACAAAAATTAATCTAATAAATAAAATAAAAATATATGCATAAAGCCGAATACCAATATGTTTATGGTTTCATCCAAAAAATCAATCTAATTCACGTTCTAATAAAAATGATTTTCCCCAAATCAAACATTATTAGGGTTACATTAAAAAATCAATTTAAATCGAATCCATAAGGGCTTTACTAATTTATACTCATATTATAATTAATCAACACAAACGAAAGTATGCAACAAAACAATTTAATCAAAAAAAAAAAAAAAAAAAAAAAAAAAAAAAAAAAGCTTACAATAACGGGATCAAAATGGGTCGGCATCTCCAAAGCGTGTAGAGGAAGATGTGGAGCGAAATTAATTGGTGTTTAATGGTTTCCAAAAATAAGATTGAATAATGATAACTGAAGATCGAGCGTGTAGAGGAAGGGTTCTACAAAATTGGTGTTGGCATCTCCAAAGCGTGTAGAGGAAGATGTGGAGGAATTAATGGTGTTTACTGGTTTCCAAAAATAAGATGAAAAATGATAACTGAAGAATGAGTCATGTAGAGGAAGGGTTCTACAAATTTGTTGCAGCAGAAGAGTTGTACTATGAGTCTAAATAAGGCAATCCACCTCAGAGTATTAATTGGGTTTTTAATGAGGCGCCCTTAGAAGGACTTGTACAAAACCTTTGTTTATTAGATAGTATAGATAGATTAGTGTAATACTAAATGTGAAAAGATCATATATAATATCTTGAATTTAATATCAATATCGTATCCTCCTTGAATTTGAAAAGGCATAAACCAAAAAATCATTTACCAATAAAAAACAACGGTGGCTAAACAACTTATAAATCCTGTACATTAGCTAGAAAAGATATGTATGAGGATGTAGAAAGAAACATAAGCACTTGTCCATACAAAAATCAAAATAAATTGAGTGGGTTAAAAACGTATGTTTAATACCCCACATGAAGAAACCACATCGAAACATGTAATCGAAAATATTCGATGGTGATGATGAATTGGTTACTCATTTGAAATTCATTTTTAAGAAGGCAAATTTGATTATGAGGCATAAGGGTATGTATTTTTGTTTTGACAGAACGACCTTTAAAACAATAATGTAACAATTTTAAGTAATTCAATATTTGATTGGATGTTTTCCGATATTAGAAGAACACGAAACACCGCTTCTCTCTATGCTTCTTGGCTATTTTATTGGGAACTGATTTGATATTATTAGAACAAAATTCAATAAAAAAAAGTTTTCATCGGAATTCAACCATTAGTGCCACAATATACCACATATATTTTTAAATTAACATATTATATTTACTAATTAGGAGGTGTAGGTTTTTTTTTTTTTTTTTTTTTTTTTTTTTTTTTTTTTTTTTTTTCCTCTAACTACATATAAAACACAAAGCATCCTATATTTTTTAGTTTTTCAAAATTTTCATATATAGATTTTAAGCAAATACAATTAATTAATTTTTGGTACAAGCAATTTATGCATCAATACCTATATATATTGACCGGTCAACACATGTAGTTAACGTAGGGGGTGTTTGTTTGCTTCTTAATGGACCAATTCAGAGCCCACAATTGAATCGGTAAGAGGCTTTTTTGTTTGATAGAAAATTTAGTGCATCTGAACCGTTCCACATGCTACTGAATGAATTTGCTTGATATGGGTCCCTAAACCGTACAGTACCTAATATTTTATCAATTTACCCTCTCTTGTTTTCTTCAAAGTTACCCTCAAGCACTATGTTGCATTATTTAATTTAAAAACAAAATATGCTCTCTGGTCTTTTCGATTTGATATATATATGGTTATCATTATCATTTGACTTTTTTTTTTTTTTTTTTTTTTTTATTTATTTATTTATAACTTTCATCTAATTGTTGCGTATTGTTGACAAATGAATTCGACTTTGCGGTAACGCTTTTTTTTTTTTTTTTTTTTTTTTTTTAATAAAATGGGTACTAATTGTTTTTGGTCAATCAAAATTTTGATTTTTTTAACATGATCCAAGTTTTGTTACTCATAAGCATACGTGTTAATGTTGTTAGGAAAAGTGAAAAGAAAAGACAACAATTTGAATTATATAAAAAGCTTGTGTGAAGATTATAATACTGGTAATTTTATATTTAAGTTGAAATTTTATGAGATGAAAGAACTTACGTAGTTTAATAACTTATTAATTCAGTTTGTATGTTTTTTCAAAATAATAATAATAATAACAATAATAATAATAATAATAATAAATAATAAAAATATCCAATAATGTACGACACAAGGTTGAATTTGTAATTTTGCATCTTTTAAATCATTTTTCACAACAAGTATCAAACATTCATTTTCATTCAGAACCCAAGTCATGCAGAGCCTTTGTATTATTCAGAGTTAAGAATCATTCAGCACTAATTCATTTTGTTTTATCAAACAGCCCCGTAGTATTTAAAACATCAGTTTAACAAAAAAATAATATTAATAAACACAATGTACAAACCAAGCAAGATGCTAAACACTCCCTAGAATTATAAAGACTTTTCATGGATTATTTCAGTCTTTTTTTGGAAATAGTACAAACTTATGAATCACAAAAAAGTAACAAGTTCATATATCTTATGTTCGAACTTTCAGAATAAGAAAAAGAAAGTTGAAAGCGATAAGATATTATTAACAACCTCAAAATTTCAATAGTTTACCGTGACTATAAAAATATTCTCATCACCTCTAAACTTATTGTTATTGTAAACAACTAATAACAAAATATTGTCCGTCGAAAAATATCAACTGCAGGATACCCGCCGCTCAAATGTGCAGGTACCTGCTAGTCATTTTACAATGTATCTTGATAACCTTTAAACTTTGGGGCCTTATTTACTTTATGGTTAAGACCGCCCTAGATACAATATCTAAGAAATTTCATGCGAGATAATCATAGAAGTTACTAGGTTCATAGAAAACTGAATATCATATATGAATTGTATCACTTTTTAGTGTACCCTATCGACCCTCCACAACACTGATGGTCATATTATTCACTGAGCAATCTTTCCCTTTATTTTCACCCGAATTTGACTTCACATCTACTCTGCCAATGATGAATGCTGGTTTTTTTGGTGTGGGTAATGACATAGTGTCATTGAGAAGCATTGAAATCATATCAGATGTTGTTGGTCTATGTGTTGCACTTTCTTGCACACATAGAAGGGCGACATGGACGGTCCTCATGAATTGTTGTACAACACAAGTATTTCCAAGTGTTGGGTCTTTCAGTTCCAAGGTACCCCCTTGTTGCCATAACTCCCATGCCTAAATCATGAAAAAGTTAACTCGTATGTTCATACGCTCCATGTGCGTGGAAAAATTCAAAAAATCCAAAACATGGAAACAAACGAAATAAGACTCATCTCGAAATAAGGAAACTATATGCATACAACATGTAAAATATGTTAGAATAGGATTGTGACTTTGTAAGTAGACTTACATATTCAATAAGATTGAAAGTCCGGTCAAGATGAATGAAGCAACTATTTCTTGTTCCGCTAACGATTTCCAGGATCAAGACTCCAAAGCTGAAGATATCGGACTTGATGGAGAAAGTCCCTTCCATTGCATACTCCGGAGACATATAGCCACTGAATAAAATGTCATTGACTTTACATTTCAAGAAATAAGGCTGTCTTAAATTTTATAAATAACTAGTTATTTAAAGGATACTCTCTACATGTTCATTATCTTATTCTCTTCTCCTATAAGTTAATTAATAATAAATTTAAGATATTGATCATTTATAGAAATTTAAAATGAAAAGGTAAAACTAAATCACTTACTATGTTCCAACGACCCTGTTAGTCATTGCCTCTGTCTCATTCTCCTTAAATATTCTTGCCATACCAAAATCAGAAATTTTCGGATTTAAACTTTCATCTAAAAGAATGTTATTGGCTTTTAGGTCTCTATGAATAACTCGCATTCTTGAGTATTTATGCAAGTATAACAACCCTTGAGCTATTCCTTCAATGATGTTAAACCTTTTAGGCCAATTTAGCTCTGCCTTCCTGTTTTCATCTGCAAGACAATGAAAAAGTAAATCACAAAAATCAACAAGTAAAACACCACTCTGTGCACTTACTATACAAACATGTTTACCGAAAAGAAAGAAATCTAGGCTTTTGTTGGGCATATATTCGTAAATTAACATCTTTTCTTCCCTGTGAATACAACACCCAAGAACACGAACAAGATTTGTATGTTGGAGTTTGGCTATGAGTATCAGTTCATTCTTGAATTCTACAAGTCCTTGCCCTGATGTTCTTGAGAGCCTTTTAATTGCAATTTCTCGTCCATCACTTAGTTTCCCCTGTTTGGAAATATCATTATACCTTTTTTGCGGGCTTAGAGACAAAAATTCAAGAACACGACATTCTATTTATAGTGTGAAAGTAAAGGTAAGTTACCTTGTACACCGGTCCAAAACCACCCTGTCCGAGCTTATTTTCAAGTGAGAAATCATCTGTGGCGGCCATGATAGAAGAAAAACTAAATAGTAGCAAACCGTTTCCTTTCCCACCGTCCGCTTCAAGCTCGTGTATATCCTTAAAGCTTTCCGAAGCTGTCAGCTCAAGGAACGATACATCTCTCTTCCGTCTCACGTGTTCTACAACAAGTAATCACAACTTAACAAAAGTACCGTAAAAGACAAATATACGCTAAATTAGTTTTTCTAGTTTTGTACCTTCTTGTCTACGCTTTCGCTTCTTTATACACCATAAAATCCCCAAAGCAAGGAAATCCAAAGGAACACCAATACAAATAAGTATCCATAGCCACTTTTTGCTTTTTTTGTTTCCTGCATATTGGCTCGTTTAGATTCAACTAGGTACAGATGGTAGCAAAACCATTGGAAATTTAACATTATAGTATTATACCTATACTGGGACTGATTGGATTTTGGTTGATAACATACTTAGAGTTGGCACGTGGATTAACCAAAAAGTTATTGCTTCCTGTCCAAATAACGCAGCCAGTCTCATTCATATTACTACTATTAAACCCAACACAGCTACAATCATTCCAACACTTATCGAAACAATCACTAATACTTAAGCTTGAGTTTTTATCGGTAACACTTTGTGACTTATTAGGATCAAATTCCCCATTCTTTTCACTAAAGTTATCTCCCTCTCTTCTACATTGAGGCAAACTCGACTCTTTTACACAACCGTCACTACTTGATTCATACCCATAACAAAACTCAGGGGTCCACACAGTAGAGTTACCGCTATCTCTAATTTGCCCTTTTGGTGTCAAAATCCACATTGGTAAATCTGCATTACTACTCTCATAACTAAAGTATTGTGCTTCATTTGTGTAAACTGAAGTGAGATTATAGCGGGATTGGCTACCTGGACCATTCAATGCAAACAGATACTGAAACCTTTGACTATTTAGATTCCCACTAGTCCAGTAGGGTTGGCCTCGTCTTCGAATCTTCAATCTTTGATACGCCTCTTCAATGGGTTCCCAACTCAAAGTAAAAGTTCCTGAAATAGGGATTTCTTTACCCACCCATGAAGTAAGGGTCCAATTCTTCCCAATGGTCATGTCATAACCCAACTTCATACCCGGTAAAAGTACGTTGGTTGGGTGATCAAAACTCTGCCACAAAATCTTCTTATCAATTTCGTTAATCAACAGGAAGTTACCATTGTTTTTCAAGGATGCAGTGACGTTTGGGTTTGGACCGACATCTACATCAGTAATGCGCATTAGAGTGCTGCTTGCAGAAGTTATTACCAAGTTTCCGGTGTTGGCATCAATAGAGAGGGCATGGTCCATAGAGCCGGACACTATCGGGTCGTCTGGATTAGCTACCCATACTTTCTTGGATTCAACATCACTTGTGTACCAAATTCCCAAGTACTTGTAATCTTCATCGAAAAACCCTAATGTGAAAGTTCCAAGGATGGAAACAAGTTGATCATTGGACTTGAGTTGACTGCCAAGTTTCATAGTTGAAAATGAATCAGGAGCGGGACAAAATCTGATAGTGTAATCAGAACCATTACACATATATGTTTCACTCTCTTCTGGTGATGCGGTAGTATAGGATCTAGGACAAGCTGACTTGAACAACTGAGCATATGCAGTCGGTTTGCACGTTGTTGGTGATCCAAACGAACTGTTACAACAATACTCAGGTGAGCCAAATGCTTGGCAAGCAGTCCTACACCCGCCTCCACTTCTCAGTTCCAATGGGCACCTTTGAGTCAAGTCATTAATGCATCCCGTCTTGGCACAACTGCGTAACCCAGAACCTGACCCACGAGTCGGCTCAATAAGCATAGGCAAGTTGTAGCCATCAATAAGACTGACATCATAAAAGTCCTTGCCTTGAAATTGGTTCAAACTAAGTTCTGCAATTGTAGCGGGTGGTTTGTTTACATTTCCATTGCACTCCACTTCACCCGTGCCACAGTCGCCAGTTGTGCACGACCCATTACCAGACACATCAAAGTTGCAACCGGTCCTACCCAAGATTCTACCTCTCGTCCATATAGATGGAGCTTCAAAAGAGATTGAATCACCTTTTGCGAGCTCAAATCCAGTGGTGCTAAAATTTGATGCGTTCGAGATTCCGGGCCACACAGTGAATTCACAGTTATTAACAAAAGTAATATTAGTCCCTGAAGCTCCTGCAAATATAAAGACAATTGCATTCAGAACAAAATCATAGCATCGACTAGACCATTAATCTAGCCATATCAAGATGTCCCACAAACCAAGAAGTTGTGAGTTTAAGTCATCAGGAACAAACAACAATGTGCAAGAATTTTTGGTTCAAAAAGATATGAGAGGTAGGATTTACCTTTAGATAAACAGAAGAATAGGATAGTTAGAATTTGAGGAACTAACTTTATATGAAATTTTGAAGATGATGATAACAAAGTATCCATATTTAATTCATTAAATGCAAGAAACTTTTTGTGTTGAACTGATCAATCAATCCATACATATTATTTGTTTTTTTTATCAATGATAATAGACAACTAGTCCACGGTGTTGAACTGGTCAAATCCATACAGTCTATGACTAAGACATTTATGGACCAAGTCATGCAAACCACATATGAAAGTTATGAGTCTAGAATAAGTTTTTCCTTGAACTATTATGTGCAGATTTAGAGAAGAAATCTCAGCATTTATAATAATTATAAAAAAAGGAAAATCATCTTGGTTTGACATATGTTGTCCTATATAGTCATAAGAAATTTGAAGCGTGTTTATGATTTCATAATTCATCTCAATGTGATTTACTAATAGATGCGTTTTGAGTCTTCGTGATCATGAAGACTAAACGCCTCACGAGTAAAAAAATAGGAACATCCAAGCTTGTATGTCAACAGTATAATTACAATTAAAAATGACATCAATAAAATGAATGTAAATGATAAAAAGTAATACGCTATCGAGCCCTCATTTTTGTAATGGTTATATGGTTTACAGAGTAGTTCTCTGACTTCGTTTCAACTGAAGTAGACTTGGATGGAGTAGTTCCAAAAAAGAATGCTGGACGTATTGGGGCAGGTACGTAACAACATAGTATCATTAATAAGCATAGAGATCACATCCGACATTAATGGTCTATCCAATGCTTTTTCTTGTACACAAAGAAGTGCGACATGAATAGTCCTCAACAATTGTTGTACGACACAAGTATCGCCTAGTATTGGATCCTCCAATTGCAATGCATCTCCTTGTTGCCAAAGCTCCCACGCCTAAAAACAGTTCACATTTCTTATGACTATATAGGACAACATATGTCAAACCAAGATGATTTTCCTAAAACAGTTCACACCTCTTTCTTTGATAGTTCACTTTATGTCTAAATGCTTCCCTTTTTCTTATGCATGGCAAATTAAGGCTTGTGCAGATAATGGTCTCGACATAATACGAACTCTCTAATAAATTTTCTTAAAGAGGTCATATGTTGTTTGCAGCAAATACCTGTTCATCACAACAATGAAGAGGTGATATGTTGCTTAAAGGTAACTTCAGTAAACTTCTTAACAAGTTTTCTTAAAGATAATCAGTCAGAAGGTGATTTTGTAGAACAATAATTACTGTATGTTGTTATTTATGTTTTATTTGTATTGTATTTATGTATTGGGTCGAATGGGCTGTATTGGGTTAAACCCAAAGCCAAACACCCGTATGACAGTTAGATACATTGGATAGTTATAACGGTTGGGTATGAATCGTTGTGTTTCTTTGTGATAAGTCACAACGTTTCATAAACATATATATATCCCTAACCAGTAGGAATTTGTAATCGACTTTTACCTTTATATAGTTTATTTCTCAAGTCTTTGTATTATCTATCTTTACATTTGTTAACTGCACATCAGATTCTTATTCGAATCACCATGTATCCCAAACACATGAATATCAAAGATTGGTTCCATAATGAACCTGTGAAATCGTACCAACAGATTTGTTGCTTAGAGGTGATCTGTTTGATTGAATATCTTTGAATGAATTTGGTACATAAGTTTTTCACCTGTATGTTCTAATTAACTATGTGCACTCAATTAAGTTTTTGAGTTTTTCACCTGTATTGTCTTTCTCACCAAATGATATACATATATCTCACGGAGTACAACTCATGATGTTAGAATAATAAATACAATGCCTTTTACTGGTTTTTGCAGACATTGGCTTATTGTTATAAAAAACTATCAGACACAATCATCAGTTGCGGTTATTTACATCTTCCAGTTGTGCACTAGCAATTTTTGCAGTCTGCAGTTAACAAAATTTTCTTTGCACAATAAAATCAATGAAAATGGCCAAATCCTTCCAACTTCAGTTAACTAAAGCGCCCAAACCTTTTTCTTTTCTGTAAAGATTTTGGTACAAAGTTTGTAAAAACTGAACATTCACTTTTAAACTTCGTTAAAAAATTAAGTCTTACATTTGAATGACACTCATTTAGCTTAATAATATGAAGTTTTGCTCAATCCGTTTGGTATAAATCCATTCATTCACTCATTCAAACATTGGATCAAACATGTGGTGTGCACATTACCCTCAAATCCAATCTTTCAACATTATGCATTGACGAAATGAACAGTACTATGTAATAGCCTAGATAAGCTAGATACTTTGTATTTGGGTGGAGCATTACACGACTTGATGTCCCAAATCATACGTTCAAAGACTCTCAACCTTTGCCATTTTTCCAAGTATATTTTCTTTGTCTTTGTCATTTTTCCAAGTATATTTTCTTTGTCTTTGCCCTTTTTTCCAAGTAAGCCTAGAGAAGCTAGATGACTTTGTCTTTGCCATTTTTCCAAGTATATTTTCTTTATATAACACAATTCCAACCTTTGAACATTATGCATTGATGAAATAAGTAATGCTTCTTTATATTTATAGCCTATAAAAGGACTTTTTTATTTGGGTGGAGCATACACGACTCGATTTCCCAAATCAGACGTCCAATGACTGTCAAGTCTTTGCAATTTGTCCTTGGGGCAAGTTATTTGGACCCTGCTATAGGGAGGGTTTCCAAGGCATCGCCGGTTGTATGGTATGCATCGTGGGTTGTACGATTTGACCAAACTCTTCTGATTTGACAATATAGGGAGAGTTTATATAACGCAACCCTTTGTCCTTATTGGATGTTTTCTTTTTCCTTCCACTTTGTGATACTTTTTGGTCAAAAAGCAATAAATGTGCCCAAATAATATACGTATATAGCGTGATGTAAACGTCAATCTATAAATATCTAGTGTTAGGAAATGATATTCGGATTGATCAAAAAACCCAACAAATTTTAAGTTTAAATGATAAAATTATTGTAACTCAAAATTGATACATTGAACTGATGAAGCCTCCACGTTGTTTCCATGTCATTAGCACAACCAGTTGAGACATAATTGAGTGTCTCAATCAAAAAATGAAGTGTGCAAATCATTTCCCTCAACCATTTGCTTGACTTTACTACACAAGGTTGAAGACATTGGAGATAGTTGGATATCGAGTATTCAATAATGTATCAGACGATGATCTATCTGCTTTACGTGCAACAACCAAACTTGAACCGACATTGTGGGTCACCATGATACCAACTTTTGCAACAGTAAGAATAGCAAATCCTTTCACCTGTTTTAATATAGAATCTGGTATCAATTTTTCCAGTGTAAAAAACCAGACTAAAACGAAGTCTATAATTAAGAAATTTGTTGTTTACAATATGAGACATAACATTATCTTTCAATTACTCGTATGCATAAATAAGTACACTGACAACAAATGGAAAATACTTTACTACTTTATACAATATTACCATTACTGACTAGCCGAGCATATACACTATAAATCTCATGTTCCACAGTGTGTCCTCATGGGAATCTGAGCTGTAATTGCAATATACTAAGGTCAGTTAGGTCCTATGTCGGTACATGCAAAGCACAACTCACTTAATCCATCAAGTATGGTTGAACAGAGTTAAGCCGTACACAACACACATCACAAACGCATTGTGGGTTTTCTTTAAGGAAATTTGTAGGCATTATACTCCTCCACTTGACAATTTGAGCTTATAGAGAACCCTTTGAGCTTCAAACACAACCATGACAGTCCAAATTTGGCACTCTCGCCTCAATCACCATTATGTATCATCATTAATCACTCTAATAACAAAATAATCATGTATCATAAAGTTGAGCATATATTTCGATGTTAATAGAAGACGCTAGATTATGCACATTACTTACGTTACTACCAATCAGGTATGCACCGAAACAAAGGATTGAGATCCTGTTTAATAATAGCTGCTGAAGTGGTCTTAGTATGAGGATAAAAAACTACTGAATTTACATATATATTACAGTCATCTCTTTTGTAGCTCTTCTAGGTTGTGGAAGTTAATGTTAAAGTTGAGAAACCAGGAAAGGATAATGTTCACAATAATGCTTTTTACACACAGGATAATGTTCACAATAATGCATGTCTTGTTCGTTGGATCCTTGCAGTATTTTGATAGAATTGGCATATTGAGACATGCATTGCAGTATGTAAGGTTCTTATATAGTTATATACGTACTAAAAGTGTAAATTTAACTAAATTACCACACAACTTAGAGGGGTGTTTACGATGCTAACTGGAATTGGTTTAGGCTTCAAGAACTCTCCCTGTCACAACTGTGTTCTACAAAATTAAACCTTGTTTGAAAGCTTGAAAATTTACATTTATTAAGTAGAATAGTCCGATTCAGAAAACAAACACATTAAACTATTAATGTCAAATCTAACTGGAAAGTTTGAGAGATTACATTGACAAAGTAGAATAGTCCGATTCAGAAAACAAACACATTAAACTATTAATGTCAAATCTAACTGGAAAGTTTGAGAGATTACATTGACAAAGTAAAATAGTCCGTACAACATATACCAAAACTAAAAATTATGAGAAATTCACAGAACAACAATTAATATTTTATAAAGATATATATGTAACTCAATAATACTTGCTATATGTAGCTTGTGAACTAATGTTTATTTGATGGTATATCAAATTATACTTGACCCGAACTCGAATAGTTGGTGTAACAGACCTACGCAAAAAAACCCAAAATTGGAATGAACTTTTTAACGACAGTTTGTTTTTAGTCACTCGGTTTGTGATAATGATATTAATAAAAGTAAAAACAAAAACCTCCAATTCGAATGAACACAACAATCAATAAATTTTTGATCAACTGCAGAAAAAAAAACCAATATACAAAATCAAATACGAATTAGATGCAGTAATGAATTATTGTGTTCCATGATGAAAAAAAAAAACGAAAAAAGGAAATTACTTAAATGAACCGTTTATAAACCTACTTTACGGATATAAACCTCGCACACAAAATTATCCAAAATGAACTTTTCGATATTATCCGTTAGATCTATTACTAGATTACTTTCCAACCATACACGTGTATAAAATTAGTGATAGGCGTGTGCTAGGCGAGGCTAATGTGATTCAGAATTATGGGAGAAACCTAGGTGAGTGTTGGGCGAGCTGAGGATTTAGGCGAGGTGAGGGGCGAGTATACACGCGAATTAAAGGTAGAAGTTTTATCTGGGCGAGGTATGGGGCGAGATGGGAGGCGAGAAAGGTCAGAGTGGGCGAGGTCTGGGGTGAGAGGGGAGACGAGGTGTTGGGTTATGGAAATTGATGTTGGGCGAGGTTGTGGGAGTGATTTAGGCGAGGTAAATTGATGTTGGGCGAGGTGAGGGGGGTATAATTAAAGATAGAAGAGAGACATGTTTTGAGTTTTCTTATAAGGAAAAAAAAATTACACTAAAAAATATAGAATTGTTTGTTGAAGAAGATGAAGAGTAATGTTCATTGAATAATAGACATGTACATGTGCTTGTTTGCTTCTTGTTTGTATATTTTTTTTTTGTCAGTATATGTGGTGCCATATGGCATAGGCAATAGGAGCTAATTGAATTTATTAATTTGTTTTATAAATACATATTTGTGTGCCTGACTGCCTGTTGCACCAGTTGAAATTGTATCAACTCTTGTATCAATTATCAAATGTGCTTGAGTTTAGTATTTGTCATGTAAGTTAGTCTTGGTTAATTGGTTTGGGCGATGCTTTGGGCACAAAAGTATCTTGGAAATCAGAAACTAGTTTGAACTTGGAAATCACAAAAGTATCTTTTGGTGTGGGCGAATACTTATTAATTTGAGCGAATGTAAAATAAAAAGGGTTGATTGCGACGTTTTTTGGTCATTTTAGTAAAGTATGTAAAAAGAGTCCATTCCCGTAAATTCACTCTCTATACGGTTCAGTTTGGTAATAAGTTTTAAAAAAAACCCAAAAAACCCAACCCGACCCGACCCATACTATCTAGACCCATCCTTCCAAGTGACCCATCTAGACCCAACCCGACCCGACACGACTCAACCATTTTGCCACCTCTAATAAGCACATTGAATTATCGAATTAAGTAAATCGATCAACTGAAAAAAATCCATTGATTCGAGTGAAGGTTTTGTGCTTTGGAACGGAAAGAAGGTTTGGGCTGGGGTACTTTTTCTACCTTTGATTTTACAGCCCTGTTTTTTTGTAAATTATATTTTTTGCCTGCAACCATTAAGATCCATGCATATTTTCGGTTTTTTTACATGTAACAACAAAAACTTTTAAGATTCGTGAAGCAAATTAGGAAATAAATAAGTTTGATAATTTTTCAAAATCTTAAAGAAAAACAAATAAAAAAAATATTATTCAATAACGAATGAATTGATTTTTTTTAAATATAAAAATCCGCACTTAAAGTTTTGTTTTATTTTATAAAAAAGATTGGATTGCTTCTTTAAACTATTTATAGGAGCTGCTTGGAGAGTTTATTTAAACTACTTAATTTTGGAGTGCCTATTTTTAAACTCTACTTATAGGGGTTGTTTGGAGGAGGTTTGCTAGAACCATCAAGGGCCCTTTTGGTATACGGGTTTTAGTGGGGTTGGCTCAAAGTTTAACCAAATATTTACAAATAAACATCCATAAAATGATATGTTTGTTCTTTTATTGGTGTTTATCACTTTCATTTTCTCATTCTTCTCTTATTTTAACCTATCATATGTAAATAACTCAATTGTGTGAAAGCTTCTTTGTGAACTTTAAGTGGATGTAGCATATCTCTGTTTGGAGTGCTTATCTAAACTTCTTTGCCATTTTGGATCACTTATATTTAAATTATTATAGGGGTTGTTTGGAGCACTTATTTTAACTACTTATAGGGTTGTCTTGAAGTGCTTATTTAAATTACTTATAGGGACTGTTTGGTGTGCTTATATTGAAAACTATCTAGAACGGTACCCGCGGAATGCAGCGGCGGGTACCGTGTGATTATATTTTGCGTTATTTGGTTACACGTTTAGTTGTTTTCATGCTTTATAAGTAGAGATATTAGAGACGGTTAAACCAAATAATTTAGTTTGAACAACCAACCGCTTCCTAACCAACTTGCTTCCTAACAAATTAATTTTGAAATCTTTTCACAATAAGCAAGAAAAAAGTCTGAATTTTAAGCATTTGTAATTATAGAATAGTCTCAAATGCATTATATAGTCGTATAAATAGGGCTGTTTTGGAGTGCTTATTTTAACTACTTGAAGGGTTGTTTGGAGTGTTATAGTTTAAGAGACCAATATATGTTTTATAACCTTAGTCTTTTAGTAGATAGTTGAAATGGATGTTTAGGGCCTGTTTGGTACGCAACTTTTTTGGAGCTATAAGTTTTTTATTACAAAAATAATCTCCTCTAAAACAAGTAGCTCTGTTTGGGTACATCAACTTCTAGCTTTTATTTCAAACAAATAGCTCCAAAATGAAAAGCTGATTCATGAAGCTTTTAAAATATTTTAGAGCTTTTAAAACGTAAAATTACTGTTATCAGCTTATAATTTCATTTAACAGCTAATTTACCAAACACTTTTATTGAAAAAAAGATACAGCTTGTAGCTCATATTAACAGCCTTGCAGTTTACAGCTTACCACTTATAGTAAACAGCTTACAACATACAGCTTACAGCTAGTTTTTGCCAAACATACCCTTAGAGTAAATTAAATCAAGCTGATCTAAAAGGTTAATATAGTGATGATTACTTGTTTAGCTTAAATTATAGTAACTAGTATATCATGTTTGGCAACAAGCATTTGAAAGCGACAAGCTGTAAGCATTTTAGATGAAAAGTTTGTTTGGTAATACTTCAACAAGCGTTTAAATATTCTGTTTAATCACTTCAGAATTGCTCCAAGCATTTGGATAATGAAATTACATATATACCCTCATTTGTTTAATCATTTATTTTATTTTAATGTTTATATGACCTTTTTCTTAATTTTACACTTTATAATTACTGCTATAACTACTTTGCCAAACATGTTTTTTTAAATAAACAACTACTGCTTACTGCTTACAGGTCACTGCTACTGTTAACTGCTTACTGCTTATTGCTAGTACTACGTGTCGCCAAACATAGTTTTAGAAATTTAAAAAGTTTTGCGTAAAACTTTTTTAAATTTATCGATATAATAATATCTTGCTAAATTAATAAAGTATTTCAATCCAACAATTTATAAAGGTTTACCGTATTCTCAACATTCAATCATTTACCTATTAAATGTCTTCAAATAATTCAACAATCAATCTACCTATTAAATGTCTTTAAATAATTCATTTTCTATCGATTTTACGGTTTTTTATTTAACCCATGAATTCATGGGTTAATAAATGAGTTATGAGATAAAATCACACCCAAGGAAATCAGACATACGTAAATCACACAAAAAATGCCAAATCGTTGTAATAGAAACCAAGTCATTTTCCCATCAAGTAAATAATGGGTTGATGAAATGAGTAGTGATGGACTAATAGTCTAATACATAAAGAAGGATAGAACGGATGAAAAGAGGAGATGGATGATTTTGAGCTTCTTGATTCATTCAGCATCGTTTGTGCTATTATCAAACAACAGTGGCATGCATTTGCGTTGTTCGCACCTGACTGATTCTGAAGTTTCTCTTTGAATCACTTGATTCAAATTATCAAGACCTAAAATAGCCCACAAAGATTGTTTTTCATGAATTTGTTGTCACAGTAATACGAACATACCAAAAACAAATAAAACCTTCTGTGTTCTATTATTTCATTTACATATTCTGATATTCATCCATTGCACTCCCAAAAGAGTTCCAGTAAACCTTATACTGACCCGACAAAAAAACAGTTCATAGCATCAAGTAAATTACAGAACACAATTTATTTCGTTTTTCGCCTAACCCATCTATGAAACTCGACCTACTAAACACAATTATTACAATCACTTAACTTCAACCTGCCACACGTCTTTCCTTTCTTCGCTCTTCACTTTTGGAACCACGAGCTTCAACACGCCATTCTTCATCTCAGCTTGAATCTCATTCAACTTATAAACTTCCATAGGCAAATCAATTCGGCTCGAGTACCTACGTCTCTGCACACTCTGCTCGTCCTCCCCTGCCTCCTTCTCGGCTTCCCCTTTAATAACCAAAGTGTTCTGCTCAACCGAGATCTTCACATTGTCTTTGTCCAAGCCTGGCATGTCGAAACGGAGATGCAAAGCTTCGTCATCTTCCTTCGCATCCCATCCGCGCCTTGCACCTAACCCGAATCCGGACCCTCCTAAACGAGTTGCGGCTAGGAATGGGTTTTCGGCGAACTGGTCCATCATGTTCATGAGCTGGCTTAAGCTCCTCGTTGTAGAAAATGGATCAAACAGGTCTGCAATCATATTGTGTACAGTTACAAACAGAAAATATTTAGAAAATGATTATATAGGATCTTCAACTGGATATGACATAAAACCACTCCGAAACATATAGAAATACGAATAACTAGTACCTTAAATCGAGCAATTAGTATGTAAAATAATATTAAGATTCAAAACATAACATATAAAGCTCATCAACAATCAGGTCAAACGATCATCTATATCATTGCAATTAGCAATAGTTTATTATACAACTTTTATCAAAAATGTTTTAGCATATGTAATAGTAGCAAGTCTCATCGTAAGAAGTACTCCCTCTGTCCCAAATTATATGTTCACATTCTTATGATTTCACACTAACTAATAAATGTTCACTTTCATATCACACAAAGTGTTATGATTTTACAGCAAAAACTACTTTCAATGTCATCGTTATTCACTAAAATCATCATTTTTTATAAATTTATGTTCGGTTATTCCTTTTTTTTTTTTTTTAAAAAAAAAGAAAAAAAAAATTTTGAACATTTTAATCACACTTAGTCGAATAATTAGTAGCAAAATAACTAGAAATACACGACTTGATCTACCTCTTTCGATACATATAAAAGAAACAAATTAGTCTAAAACTAAATCTTAACAAAGAAATAATAGCAAAAACAGAGCACTAATGATGAGCTAGAATTCATAAACTTTTATAAAAAAATTATTATAGTAGTAAATAAAAACTTACCGGAAAAGAAGTCGTTATCACGACGACGAGCAACATAAGAGTTATTCTCATTACGACGATCTTCCTGAACAGCCCTATTATAATCATCATACGCTTCAACTTGAGACGTATTAGTATTAAACCCCCGAGCAACAGATACTGACCGAACAGGAGCAAATAGCTTACTGAACACCTTATTTGCTGACGTGGCGCTTCGTTTCAAAGCTAGAGCTGTAGCCATTGTATACCCTGTGGTGATAATAATAGAAATTTAAAAAGTGTTTTTTGTATTGTTGATGTGATTGTTAGGTTTTGCTTACGTGGTGAAGGAGAAAGTGTTGTGTGGTATTTATATGTGGGGATGGAGAAGTGTGGAAGTGTTGAGAAGGTGACGGTGGAAGTGTGTGGAACTGTGGATGGATTAATAGAGAAGCTTCTGGAAATTTGAGGTTTAAAGAAAGAAAAGCTTCACGGGAATATTTAAAAGCAAATATGGATGATGATTCTTTTCGTAAAGGGCAAATGCCAAAAATTACCAACGTATTTTTAGATTTGTGTCGATTTGAAACACGTACTATTTTATTTAAGTAATTTAACAACGTACTTTCAAATTTTGTTCCAAAATAACAGAGGCGCAGTTATGTAGGGGCGGGGGCGACCCCCTGAAATTTTTTTACAATGTAGAAGGTATATGGTTTTCATATAAAAAAATTTCGGTATATTCGATTCGACCCCCCATTTTAATTGTGAATTTTTTTTTATACATTAAGCAATAAAATTACTAAAATCCATTAATAAACCAAATTCCAAATTAAAATCCATTACTTATTTATTTAGCCCATTAAAAAAAAATAAAAAAAAATGGGAACAAACCCTCCCCCAATCGACCCTCATCTCCTCCCACAGTCCCACCTTCCTGCCTCCTGGCTCCTCACTCCTGCAGCCTCGCCGGCCACCACCGACCACCGCCGACGGCCGACCACCACCTCAGCGGCCCTTCTGGTCAGGTTTGTTGTCTTTAAATCTATTATCTACTTGTTTTTTATTTAGGGATTTAGTAGAAATTAGGGATTTAATAGAATTGTAGAAATTAGGGATTTAGTAGAAATTATGACAGATTTATAGATTGTGTACCACTAATATAAGTTCTTTGCAATTTATGTAGGTGTAGGACAGATTTATAGATTGTGACTATGGTGAAGAATAAAACCATAACTTCATTTTTTTTTTAAAAAGAATGAAGAACAACAAGTAGAAGGAATTGATGATGAAATTCAAGAGTATAAACGTCAAAAAGGTTCAACAAGCGAACCGGTTATTTGTCCGGATACTTGCAATAAACAACCATCTGAAATTCCACAAGCTAACATCAATGAAGTGGATGTTAGTAGCCTAGAAAGAGATCCTGCTAAACGACTTGAAATGTGGAAATATCCGGTTGCGGTACGTGAGCAAGTAAGGCTAGCATATATATCATTAGGAGTGTATCAACCTAAGCTTGAAGAGTATAAGCCTAGAAGTCCAAAGAATAATCTTCGTCGATTTAAATTTGATTGGTTTAGTATGTTCCCTAATTGGTTAGAATATTCTCCAACAACACACAAGGCTTATTGTTTTCTATGTTATTTGTATAAGGATAAACCAAATGAGCAAAGTGGTCATAGTGCATTTAGTTGTGAAGGATTTGACAATTGGAAAAAAGTTAATGATGGGAATAATTGTCCTTTGTTGAAGCACATTAAATCTTCAACACACAAAAAGGCATTTGTGTTTGCTACTAATTTAGTGAATCAAGAAGCACACATTGAAAATTTCATAGAAAAACAAAGTGAAGAGCAAAAAAGGAAAAACCGTTTAAGATTGAAAGGCACAATTGATGTAGTTCGTTGGTTAACATACCAAGCTTGTGTTTTATGAGGACATGATGAATCTTCCAATTCAAAGAATCAAGGTAACTTTCTTGAATTGCTAAAACTATTAGCTTCTTATAATGATGAGTTTGCAAATGTTATTTTAGCAAATGCTCCTGTTAATTCCAAGTATACATCTTCCGATATCCAACAAGAAGATCTTAGTATTATGGCAAATAAAGTGAGAAGGTATATACAGGAAGAAGTGGGGGATTCATGGTTTTGTATCATGGTTGATGAGTCACGAGATGAATCCAAAAAAGAGCAAATGGCCATAGTCTTAACATTTGTTGATGCGAAAGGGGTGATACGGGAAAGGTTCTTGGATTTAGTTCATGTCACGGATACTGTTGCGGTGACTTTAAAGGCTAGTTTGTGGAATAGATTTTTGAATCACAACTTTGATACTGGAAAAATTCGTGGTCAAGGTTATGATGGTGCTAGCAATATGAGTGGGGAATGGAACGGCTTACAGGCACTCGTTCGGCAGTATAGTCCTTATGCATATTACGTTCATTGCTTTGCTCACAGGTTACTTACTTTTTTATGGTTGTTTGTTCTTTTTTAGGTTTGACTAAAAATACTCATATGGAGTTGACATTTTTTTTTATCACAGGTTACCACTTGCCTTGGTTTGTGTCTCAAAGGAAGTTGATCCGGTACATCAGTTCTTTGAGTACTTAGCCTTTGTAATAAATGTGGTTTGTGCTTCTAGTAAGCGTCATGATGAGTTACAAAAGGCGAAGGCAATTGAGATTAAAAAATTACTGGAGTTGGGTGAAATCAAATCTGGAAAAGGACAAAACCAGGTCAGGACATTAAGAAGGGCCGGGGATACACGTTGGGGTTCCCATTTTAAATCCATTTGTAGTTTGGTTAACATGTTTGATGTCACCCAGGCTGTTCTCAAGGGAATAATGGACGACACTACTTGTAATACCCGTGCTCAACGTGGAGATGCTAGTATGGCTTATAGTTACTTGAAGTCATTTGAGTTTGTGTTTGTTCTTCACATGATGAAAGAGGTGATGCAAAAGACTGATGCACTTTGTCAAGGATTACAAAAGAAATCCCAAGACATCCTTAATGCAATGGATTTAGTTTCAGCCACAAAGGTTAGTCTAAAAGAGATTAATATTGAGTTGGATTGTAGACTCAGTGAGCAATCAATAGAGTTGTTATCTCTTGGTGCGACTTTATCTTCAAAAGAGATTAATATTGATCACATTGTTTTTCTTGTTGAGAAATATTATCCTACGGACTTTAATGAGCAGGAGAGAAATCAATTACGTTGTCAATTGGAGACATTTCAAGTTGAAAGGATAAATAATGTCAAGCTAAGTGAGGTAGAAACTCTTTCTGATCTCTGCCAAACTCTTGTGGAAACTGGGAAAATAGCATGTATGATTTGGTTGAAAGAGTGTGTCGGCTACTCTTGACACTTCCGGTTTCGACTGCAACAACAAAAAGGGGATTTTCGGCAATGAAGATATTCAAGAATCGCCTACGTAATAAGATGTCATATCAGAATCTAGCAAACAGTATGGTGCTTTATATAGAAAAAGAAATTGCTAACAAGTTTGATGCGGAGTCCGTAATTGAAGAATTCAAGGATCTTAAAGGTCGAAATGCTGAACTCTAATTTCTTCGATGAATCGAACCAGGTACCAACCGTTTGTCTCCTTTTTAATGTTTAGTTGTCTTGGACAAATGTTTAGTTTTTTAGTGATTGAAACTTTTTTTTATAATAATAGTATTTAATTTTTTACCTAACCCGAATCGAATCACCGACCCGAACATATTACCCGAAAAATAGCGTTAGGAAAAAAAATTAGATTCCAACCCCCCTCTGAAAATTTTCTAGCTTTGCCACTGCAAGATAACCAATATGACCATGTAGTGTTGAAGTCATTGAATAAAATATTCCAATCATATTGGTTATCTTAAAACAGAATTTCAATCATATTGGTTATCTTGGAACATAATTTACATCATATTAGTTATCTTGGAACAAAATTTCAATCATGTTAGTTATCTTGGAACTGAATTTGAAAGTTCGTTGTTGAAGTCCTTGAATAAAATAGTACGTGTTTCAAGTCGGCACAAATTTGAAAATATGTTGGTAATTTGTAGCATTTACCCTTTTGTAAAAAGTAAAGTTCAAATACATCCCCGTGGTTTGTTTTGTGTCTCACTTTACATCCTCGTAATTTTTTTGGCACAAAATCATTCTTTCGTTAGTAAAGATTGCACAAAACCATCTCTCCGTTAGTAAAGTCAGTCAATGAGGACTAACGGTGCAAATTATTTCTCTGTTATCTCCTAACGAAAAAGAGAATAATTGCATCGTCAGTCTTAAGGACTAATAGTGCAATTTATATTCGAAAATAAATTGCATCGTTAGTCCTAAATACTAACGGTGCAAACTTTTTTGGAAAATAAATTAAAAGGGGGCCAACAAGGTTCGAACTCGGGTCTGGAGCCCCAAAATGAACGCCCCAACCACTGGACTAAGTGTCCAATGGTGTTATTATACCAAACAAATTATATTTAACCACCCACCACCGACTACAACCACCACCGCCACCTCCACCATCACCACCCACCTCCACTAAGCACCGCCACCACCACCCACCTCCACCGCCGCCACACACCACAACCACCACCGCCACCTCCACCCACCACCACTATCACCGCCACACACCACCACCCAATTGAAAACCAACTGATTTTATGTGTGTAACTATGGTTTCACTCAAATCTTTTATTACTGATTATCAACTGCTTTGATTTTAAACTGTATGAATTCACCAACCTTTGTGTTGATACTTTTAGCATGTTTATCTCATATCCATAATGAATGAGGATGACACGGAAGAGCACGGATACTCAAGAAGGCTATATGTTTTATTATCATTCGAAAACCTATTTAAACAAGAAAACAAACTATTGGGACCTCATTTTCTAAACTATGGTATTCGAATGATTTTACAACGACTCAAATAAAGATTGTTTTCCTACAATTAAAACTGTTGTATCGTCGAGTAATACCCAATTCAAATTTTGATGCGTATTCCGAAATCGAGGGTATTACATCATTTCCACCTCTTATGGCCAATGGTGATGGGTCACCTCTGCCACCTCAACTTTCTCTTAACAAAGACTACACCCCAACCACAATTTGCTCACGGTGACTTCAATGAAAACCATAGCTTTTTTTAAAAGAAAAAAAATTAAAATTTTGTTTCCATACTTATCTCTCCATCCCATCTCAACTCCAACTCATTTCATCACAAAACTAATACGTATTTCTTCTTCATCATACCTTATATCTCTTATGCACAATAAACACAACCAGCTCATAAAAACCCACGATTCAAACACAAATCATCTATCTTTCTTATTTTTTGTTTTAACCGAATAGCAAACAACACTATAAACCTCAATTCGAGCCTTCTTATTTGTGAATATCAAACACAAACCGAAGAACCTGCACCCCCAAACTTCTTGAGTGAAGAAAGGCATGACTTCAAGATCTCTAATGGTGGTCTCGGGTAGGTTTTTATTTATTTCGTTTCCAATTAATGATCTGTGATGAGTTTGTTACAAGATATTTTAAATATCCATTCGTGAAGAAATAAGACAAACCTGAGATCTTTCTTGTTCATCATTTTTTTTTTCTTTTTTTCTTTTGTATTAATGCACCCAATTGTCAGTAAAATAGGGGGAATTATGCCCATTTAATTGGTTGGCAGGCAAACCGAAAGAATGAAAAGGTTGAAGTAGGACGTAGCCTTGCTCGATTGAGCTAGAGAGGGTGACGCGGTCGAGGGATGCGTTGGGTTGGGGACGACGGACCATTACCATTGGCCTAATGTTTTTATACAAACCTTACACATTTTTATATGTTTTTAATCTCACCTATTCAAATTAGAGTTAATTACATAAATAGCCCTTGTGGTTTGTCGGATTTTATGGTTCTTGTCCCTGTTAGGACCTTTTTAACGATCATTTGGAGTTGGGTTGAAAATTAGGACCTTTTTAATGGTCACTTGGACTTGGGTTGAATGGACAAGATCCGTAAAACTCAAAAACCACAAGGACATGACCCGCTTAAAAAAAAGCATAAGGAGAAGATCCATAAAATTCGGCAAACCACAAGGACGATTTATGTAATTAACTCTTCAAACTAATATCTAATCCCACATCTCTCTCCTTCAAAACCCATCATAAGAAAACCCCTAAACTCTAAGGCTATGCACAATGGGGATGGTTTCCTTCGGTCGACCGATCGGTAGTTGAAGGTCTTCCCTTTATGGGTGTTCGGTCGAGCTCGGTCAACTAACAAAAAAAATTGATTCTCTGTAGTAATTTCGAAAATGTGGTGAATGGTTTGTTTGTGTGTTTTGAATACTTTTGACCATTTTGAATGTTAAGTACGTACAGAGATAAATGTGCGAACATGGGGTATGGGTTTATCCCCTTCTCATTTTCCTCTTTGCGTGAACTTGAGACAGATGCGGTGACCCTACTTAAGCGGATCCGGAAGTTCGCTATGACTCAAGACATTGGGACGCGTGCTGCACCTCATATCTTTAGTAGGATTAGCTTTGCCATTGCTAAAGGTGTGGGAGCCCAGATAGTGTCGAGGCTCCCCACTAATTTCTTGTAATCCTTTGGGTTTTGTTTCTAATGAAATGGATGTTATAATAAAAAAAAAATAAATAAATAATAATAATAATAATAATAATAATAATAATAATAATAATAATAATAATAATAATAATAATAATAATAATAATAATAATAATAATAATAATAATAATAATAATAAAATTACTTTAAAAAATTTATACCTTTTAGCTGAATGAAATTTATTTTCGAATACGAACTTTTATTCATTACATAAACAAAGTAGAATACAACATTGAAACGAAAATACAAATTACGATACGAAAATTAAAACACGTAAGTTCGTCAGCTAGATGAGTTATTCAACTTTCAGATTAATCTGTGTAATAACCATCGTCGTAAGCAGAAAAGTCCCCAAAATCCTCTTCCCACTCTTTATACGCTTCGTCAAATCGATGTTCCTCTTCCCACTCCTTACGAGCTTTTTCTTCCTTGCTTCTTCTTCTTCAATTGCTCTCATTGCTTTTTCATCCTGAAGAAGTTGCCGTTCCTCTTTCTTAGTAAGAAACGGATTAACTGGTTCCTCAACAGGCTCATATTCATCATATTCCGTCAGAAATGATGGAATGATATCTGAAGGTGGAGTATTAACCGTTTCTTCATGTGTCGGGGGATTGTTTCCGGGAGTGTTTTCTTGAGACATTTTTTAGATCTGAGATAAGAAAATCATGAGAGTTGGTGTTTAAAGATGGATGAATAAGGGGTATTTATAAGTAAACAAATTTGAATTTTTTATAAAAAGAATATTAATAAAAAAAATAAGGTCGCTGCTGTGGATACTAGGTCGTCTGAAGGTCGTCGGAGAGAAAAAGTTGATGTGGCAAGCAAAATTAAGGTCGTCTTGGGTCACCATTGTGCATAGCCAAATAAAACCTCAAACACCATAGTCACCATAACCAACATGAGACTCCTAACATACAACATGCTATCCTCAAACTTCAAAGGCTTCACAAACGGGTTCCCACTCCGCATCGAACCACAAACCATAACCCAAAAACCAATTGACTTCAACCCTTAAACACCACAGCTGCCATAATCAACATGAGACCACGGCTTCAAGATCTTTTAACAGGTCTCGGGTAGGTTCACTTTTGTTGTTTGTTTAAGATCTATGATGATTTTCTCATATGCATTTGTTATAAGAACAAATCAGAGTATAAAGAAAAGAAAGACTGAGATCCTTTTTTTTTATTTTTTTTTCGAGTTTAAATATGGGTTGACAGGGTTGTTGTGGATATTGAGATAGGTTTGAGGGTTGTTGTAGTTAATTGTTTTTGTGAATTGGAGATAGGTTTGAGTTTGAATCTTTTGTTCTTTTCTTTTTAACTCTGGATTTGTTGTGGGTGTTGTGTAGATGAGATAATTATTTAAACTGTTATGATTTTGGTACAAGATGGACTCCGAATATGTTGTGTTGTTGTGGATTTGATGTTGTGGTTTGGTAAATGGACTTCAGAGACCCAGTTGATTCGCCTTGACAAGATAGATATAAATATGGTCGTTGAAATCTAGGTTTAAACATAAGGAAAATAAGAGTGATAACCAGTTACACAATCAAGGGTCAAAAATGCTACTCCCTCCGTCTCAAAATTATTGTCCCCTTTTGACTTTTTCGGTCTTTACTTTTCAACTTTAACCTTAAGTATTTTTGTTTGTATTATATAATACTTGATACAAAATATATGAACGGATTGAGTATTAAATGTATTTTCATTTGGTATAACTTTTATCAAAAATTGTATAACATAAACAAAAATATTTATAGTCAAAGATGAGAAAGAAAGACCGAAAAAGTAAATAGAGGACAATAATTTTGAAATGGAGATAGTATATCTATTTGTGAATTAATTTGAATGTAAATTGTTAGCAATGGAGTAATGGGACAATAGGTGGGTCTATTACCTACAATGGCCTACAAATGGTACACCTTAAAAAATATCTTACATTTTTATGACCTTTGCTCTAAAATTAAAACTGACGCGACCGATTGACCGAATAAATTGCGGATAAACCCCACCACTTGCACTATAACTATTAATCTATAGTTTGATACTTTGATAAAGTTTGGAAAGGTATTTTTATCCAGCAAACTCGAAATCTATATGACGGCTATATATACAAGACACAAACTTGAACAACTCATTCCAATCAATTACATTAAATCGACCATCATCCCTTCTTCCTTGACTTGTGCTATCAGACCAAATCAAAAGGGTTTTGTTACTAGTTTAGTTATGGTACATTACATCACTTATTATCCCAACCCTTATTTTGCATCATCAAAGTCTATATACATACCTCTGGAGATCCAAGGAGAAATCATCAAAAGAGTTCCTAATGTCAAGCCATTGATTTGATTCAGAACCGTTTCAAAGAAATTGAAGTCTTTAATTGACAGTACTAAGTTTATAGCCGGTACTTATGACACTCCCCATACTCAACCACATCGTTTACTTTAAGTTACAAATATATTTCAGAGGTAAAATATCGTTGTTTAATACTGATGATAATGACACTTTCACCCAACAACAAGCCTAGCTCTAAGAGATGGACGGTGATCCCGTGTACAATATGCCTTGTGATACATTTGAATTTGTATCACCTCAGGTTGTTGTATTTATCAGGTTGCTTCTGAGATTAAATATGTGACGGATAAAATTTGCAATAATTATATGATCATATCATTTGATTTGATTGCTAAAGAATTAAGAGTCGTAGACATACAAGATAACTTAAAGAACTTGCGTCCCAGATGTGTCTTCATATCTAAGCTAAAGGAGTCACTTGTTCTCCTTGTAACCAATAATGAGCTTTGTGGTGTATGAAAGATGGAGCATGATGGTTCCATTACAAAAATATACACCTTTAACACACCTAATACATCAATAAGCAAGATATTGGTACTTAGGAAGAATGGTGAGCTTATAATGGAAACTGAAGTGGAGAACAGACATTGGGGATTTTTTTTTTTTTTTTTTTTTTTTTTTTTGGACAACGATATTCTGCACTTAAAAGTTTACGAACCACGCTCAGATCGCATCAATGATCTTTATATTTGCGGAGAGAGGGTACATTCTTCATGAGCTCTTACAACGAGACGCTGCTTCTGCTTGATCACTCGGATTCTTGCGTACATCCTTATCATTAATTTATCACAGTGATGATGGCCACTTACAAACTGTGGATTTACAAAGTGATATGCTGTGGGATTGGAGGTGCGGAAAAATCACCATTCAAATATTTTTTTTTCTTTGTTTTACTGTAGACTAGTAATGTGATGCTTGGTATCATTTGGGTGACTAGATTCATTAATATTCCAAACACGTCGATGATTATCGATGTTTATGTATTCAAGTTAGTATTAGTATGCATGCCTTATTGCTTTAATGAAGATTTCACTTCTTTCGTTATGTTGTACATCAAAAGTTAGAATTATTGATGTTGATCATAGTACTGTTGTTAGAATATGACAATCAAAGTACACATATTTGCGGAAGCTAGATCAAGTATAACACATAATTATTAACCAAAACATAATAGGAACGTACCGTGGTGATTCTAGCCCGAACAAGAATCAAGTATGCAAGTCTTGAACTTTAAGGAATTAGATCTATGATAAACCCCTTACCGTTTTGTTTATCGATCTCTTGATAATAACTATAATGAGTTATTACCTCATTCTTGTACACACAAACTACCAACGAATAAAAGAGATTGCAAGATCTAAACACTATATTTTTTCTTATGAAAAAATCGATCCAAGAACCCTTAAGGGTTGTGGGTCGATTGGCTAGGAACCAAGAAAAGGAGAAGAAAACTTTTGGGTTAGAGTGTGTGCACAAAAGATGTGAATGAATAACCCTTGTGTTTGTATATATAGCCAAGTAATCTTGTTCACCAAGTTTGATTGGGTTTGGGTTTCCCCTCCCCCTTGGGTCGACCGGCCAAGAACCCACAAGGGTCCTTCCGGATCCTTCTTGCTATATTTTACAAACTTAGTCCTTCTCGTTTACATTTAATGATAGTTAGTACTTACGGTTAATCACTAACGATTATTAAGTCCCTCAAGTGTTTAATTAAATATATGTACACGATACATATATCATATATATATAATTAATATACATTTATTCTTTTTTGTAATGTGTGCAATCCCGAGGTCTCGGGTTCGATACTAGACATTTACTTATTAATGTTTATATGTAACAATTAACAGCTCCCACTCGTATATCCATAAATAGTAAAATGACATTGGTTGGCGTCTTGCAACACTCCAATGCCCCCAGCACGACTCGAGCTAGGTTTCCTGGAAAAACCTTTAATGATTCATCATTATAATTATCCTTTCGTTTCTAATACTACATTAATAAAGATGTGAGATTCTTTATTAAATTTATGTTTCTCCTCTTTTTATGATTGAACAAAATTACCAAAACATCTGAACACATTCCAGATAGACTTTGGGCGTGGCCACGCAAACATTTTGTCAACCCTACGAGGGGCCCAGCAGTATTAAACTTCTGAACAAATCAGAAGGAACAAATTCTTTCTTGACTACAAGAATAACCCATAAACTTTGCAACACTTCTGAAAACAACCCTTATAACTCCCTGTTACGGTGAGCGGTAGATTGCTTCACAAAAATGCACTACATCCATGACTCTTATCTGGTATCTCAAGTCTGAGGATAACTTTAAATATGATTCTCACATTAAATATTAAATCATATTGTTGGGATAAGTCCTATATTCAATTCATTAAATATCATATGAAATTGGTATGACTACGTATCAATATACATCCAAGTATATCCTAAACCAATACTCAAATTTGTCTTAGTTTAATGATATTCCCATATCATTAATCGACAACAGACAATTTAGAATAATAATTTATTCATGGATTTAAACATGCAAATATAGGATATATTATTAAGACAATGAATAAATAAACATAACCAATATTTTATTCCATTAAAATAATAATTGTGCATTACATCCCTTATCCAAATACTAATCACAAATGGGCATGAAACTTTCAGCCAAACGAAGTCCTACGCCTTCAGCATGCTTGTAGAGCTTGGTGCCAGGTAGAGGCTTTGTTAACTGGTCTTCTAAGTTTTCATCTGTGTGAACTTTGAGCATTTCAATTTCACCTATTTCGACATGTTCTCGAACATAGTGATGCTTAATCAGGAAATGTTTGGTGCCTTTCATGATTCCAGGTTCATTGGCAAATGTAATTGCAGCTGAGTTGTAGCAATACATTTTTATAGGTCTTTGAATCGAAGGCATAACCCCAAGCCCTGAAACAAACTTCCTAATCCAAACAACTTCCATTGCAGCTTCTGAAGCAGCTATATACTCACTTTCTATTGCAGACATTGCTAGTGTACTCTGCTTTCTTCTCCTCCAATCCACAGCTCCTCCATTAATGACAAAGACATAACCCGTCTGAGACTTCGTATCATCCTTATCACCTTTCCATGAAGCATCGCAGTAACCTGTAACATCAAGTTCTGCAGATGGAGTACCCTCATAAACTAAGAACATATCTTTAGTAGCCCTAAGGTACTTAAGAATATTCTTAACAGCAGTCCAGTGAGCTTCACCTGGATTCTGCTGATATCGACTAGTTAAATTCTTAGCAAATGCCACATCAGGCCTTGTGCTTTTCACCGCATACATAATAGATCCCACAACCGAAGCATAAGGGACTCTCTTCATGCGTTGCACCTCTGCAGGTGTTGAAGCACAAATTTGTTGCTCAAGCCATGTTGTTCTTGCATTGGCAAATATCCCTTCTTGGAATTTTGCATATTTAATCTCTTTAATATTTTATCAATGTAAGCACTTTGGCTTAATCCAATTAATCGCTGAGATCTATATCTATATATCTTGATTCCCAGAATGAATGCAGCTTCCCCTAAATCTTTCATAGAAAAACACTTTCTAAGATATGCCTTAACCTTTTGCAAACTTGGAATGTCTTTTCCCATGATTAATATGTCATCAACATATAAAATAAGGAAAATTATATCACTCCCACTAGCTTTGTGATATACACATGGCTCATCAAGATTTTGAGTGAATCCATACTTTTTAATCTCACTATCAAATCTCTTATTCCATTGTCGTGATGCTTGCTTCAATCCATAAATGGATCTTTGAAGTTTGCATACTCGATTTGGGAATTCTGGATTCACAAACCCCTCAGGCTGCGCCATATAGATGTCTTCATCTAGGCGACCATTTAAGAAGGTAGTTTTGACATCCATTTGCCAAATCTCATAGTCATTAGTAAGCGGCTATGACTATCAGAATCCTAATAGCCCTAATGTCAGCTACAGGAGAAAAGGTCTCCTCATATTCAACACCAAAAGTTTGAGTATAGCCTTTAGCTACCAAACGGGCCTTATAGGTGTGTACAATGCCATCCATATCAGTCTTTTTCTTGTAGCTAGAGCCATTTACTCCCAACTAACTTGGCACCCGGAGGCAGGTCTGCTTCTTTCCAGACTTCATTGTCTTTCATGGATTGCATTTCCCCATTCATAGCAACCTGCCATTTTTCCTTTTCAGGACCAGTCATGGCAGCCCTATAACTAGTAGGTTCATCAAGATCCCCTAGTATAGTTTCCTCACACTCTACATTAAGACATAGATGTGTAGGAGCTTTTACAAGTCTAGTTGACCTACGAATGGGAACCACTTCAACTTCTGGTGGAGGACCTAAACTTTCAGGTTCCACAGGAAGTTGGCTAGTGTTTTCAGAAGGTGTTGCATCTTCATGATCATCTTCCAGATCATATACTCTCCCATTGTATTCTTGAGATATGAGCTCCTTTTCCAAGAAGTCTCCATACCTTGCAACAAAAACTTTTTTTTCAGGTGGGTAATAAAAGTAGTAACCCATAGTTTCCTTAGGGTATCCTACGAAGATGCACTTCACAGATCTTTGTTGGAGTTTGTCTGCCGAGTCATGTTTAACATACGCCTCACAACCCCAGACCTTTAGATAAGAAAAGTTAGGAGCTTTTCCAGTCCATAACTCATATGGTGTCTTATCCACCTTCTTTGTTGGAACCATATTAAGAATGCGAACCGCAAATTCTAAGGCATAATCCCAAAACGAAAAAGAAAGAGTTGTTAGATTAAACATAGATCGTATCATATCTTGCAATGTACGATTCCTTCTCCCAGATACACCATTTTGTTGTGGAGTATATGGAGAAGTAAGGTGTTGGACAATTCCCTCCTTAGCTAAGTAATCTATAAACTCTTGACTCAGGTATTCACCACCTCTATCGGATCGAAGAGCTTTAATCTTCTTTCCAAGTTGCAACTCTACTTCTTCTTTAAACACTTTGAATGTTTCAAATACCTCATGCTTATGTTTAAGTAAATAAACATAACCATAACGGCTGTAATCATCCGTAAATGTTAAGAAGTAGCTAGCACCTCTCCTTGACACATGTCTAAGTGGTCCACACACATCTGTGTGAATAAGACCAAGTAGATCATTAGCCCTTTCAATCCTATTCTTAAAGGGTTTCTTTGTCATCTTCCCAGCAATGCAAGATTCGCACTTATCAAATGATTCATCATTGATCTTATCTAAAAACCCATCATGTTGCAGCTTTTCCATGCGAGCCTTGCCAATGTGAGCAAGTCGACAATGCCAAAATAAGACGAATCCAGACCTTTCTTGATTCTCTTATTGTTGATGATATACATTGAATTATTTTTAACAAAAGCATTATCATTATCATTCATATCAATCTCAAAAATACCATTCACAGCAATAACATTAAAGTAAAATACACCATTTAAAGAAACTGAAATTCCATTGCTAGAAATAGTATGATCAAAACGAGGTTCAACAAACATGAAAATGAAATTACACCTCTAACAATTGATGGTGCATAATGAAAATTATTTAAAGATAGTACTAAGCCCGAAGGCAACACTAAATTAAAAACACCTATAGCTTCAACTTCTGCATGTGCTCTGTTACGTACGTGCAAGAATTGTTCTCCATACGCCAGATTTCTCTCAACTCTAAACCCCTGCATGGTATTGCAAATATGAATGCCACATCCCGTATCATATACCCATGAATTAAATTTAGGAGTAAGAGTGAATAATTCAATAATAAAGAACGCACCTGATGAACTGGGGTTACCAGCTTCATTACCCTGCTTGTTCTGTCGCAAGTCATGAATGTAGAGAGGACAATTACGCTTCCAATGGCCCTTTTCATGATAGTGGTGACAAGCCTGATCCTTCTTGTTTGAAGGATTCACCTTGTTCTGCTTAGGCTGATGCTGCTTCATCTTGGGTTGTGGTTGATAGGCCATGACCTGCTTACCTTTATCACCTTTCCCTTTGCCTTTGTTCACATGCGATTTCTTCTGGATTCTCCCCCCATGAATCGCCAACACTTGTGGGATAGGAGCCTTGACCTTGGCTGGTAGACTTTTCTCATAATCAACAAGCAATGCGAGTAATTCTGAGACTGTCTTCCCCTAGCAGTGCATGTTGAAATTCTGCACAAAACCAGCAAAGTCCTTGTTAAGGGACCTGTTGATCAAGTGCACTTGCACATTGTTGGGGTAACCAAATTCAATTCTGTGAAGTTGATCAAAGTATTCTTTCATCTCATTCACATAATCTTCAACTGGTTTACCATCACCATGCTTGCAGTTGTGTAGCTTGTCAAGTTTATCATACAATTCAACTGCAAGAGACTTTTCATAAGACTGTTGAAGCACTTCAAGCATGTCTTTAGGAAAGTAGTACTCAAACTTCTTTCGTAACTGAGCACTCATGCTAGTGAGCATTAAACAAGCAACCTCATTAAATTTAGCATGTTTCTCCCTTCATTCCGCCTTAACTGCTTCTGGTTCAGTAGCAGCAGGCTCAGCTGGGCATTCATCGGTCAAGATATTGAGCTTACCGGCCGCCCTCAAGACAATTCTGAGCGAACGGTGCCAATCATTGAAATTCTTTCCATTTAATTTTTCCCTTTCAAGATGACTCTTGAAAGCAGAAATCACAGTTGGGTTATCTGGTTGAGCCATATCTACAGATAAAAGTTCAAACATTAGTATTTTCGATAATAAATATCTTCAAGAAAATATAATACCCAAAGGCTATATTCATATAACCAACAAAATTAATCTAGGATCTAACTTTACATATATTCCACCACATCAGTTGATCTGCTAGTGGTGAAAGTATAAAAGATGGTAATCTGTCGAACAATAATTGGCAAACAAGATTTCCAATTCCTAGACCATTATGGGATTTACATCAAATTGATTCATCAATTTGCCTTGTAAGCATGTTTCATCCCATCTCATGCCTTAAGTTCTAGGTCTCACGCACAACTTAATTAAGTCGTCTACCTTAGAAACTGTAAAATTACTATCTATGGTCTCACGCATAAACAGAATTTTACCTTGTTATAATAATTTAGCCTAGGTCTCATGTTTACTAAATTAGAATTCCAAGTGTTTCTTATAGATAGATGGTATGTAACTTAAATTTTAGGGTATTCAATTTTGATGTGTCAATCAAAATATGTATAAAGATGCATGCACTCATCTTTATAACATAAGTTTTCAAAACCTTTTTATTACCAATTATTGAAATTAATACACAAAGTTTTACTTGAGGTAAAATACCTTTAGATGACTTTCTACAAGAATGATTTTAAAAGAAAATCGTTTAAGACGTATTCGTAAGTGTGATAACCAAGGCAGACTCTAAGGCTCTTTCCAAGCCTTCCTACCACGACTCTGAATTTGTCTTAAATGAGTTACTTTTAAAAAACCATGTTGTACAAAACATCAATCAAGCAAAAGTTTATTGATTCAATCTCAAAATATGTAATAAAGTATGAATCTTGCTAGTCTCGCCTTGGAGCGAATTACCGTGCGAAGCGAACCGTTGCTGGCACATAAGACTCCGCAAGATTCAATCTTTATCACTTAAAGTTTCACCATTATTAGTCCATATTATTTTCTTTATAAAAAATCACCCTTTTATTGCTTACAATCATGTCAAACAATTAAAAACAATAAAACAAATAATCAAAGACAAATCAAAACAACTAATAACCATAACAATTATAAAAGGTGAAACAATTAGCCACATGCAATCTTTATTAGAAAAGATCCTAACAAAATCAATTCTAGGTTTTATATGCATATAATCAACTAGGGCCTTCACCTCATGAAGGAGATGAGCCACATACATTGACAAGTCAATTGCGTAGGCCAAAGTTAATCATATACCACATTGCACATAAATTGATTTTGTCGAAAACTAGAAGGGGGGGGGGGGGGTTGAATAGTTTTACGTCCTTTTAAAATTTATAAACACAAGTTTGTTTTAAAAACTTCGATTCTAGTTTATGTGAATTCAATACTTGCACTATATGAACAATTGTATGATAACTAACTAACAAAACTAATATAGTAAAGGTAAATAAATAAGTAATGAGAAGAGTTAGAAAGATCAAACCACAACACAAGGATTTATAGTGGTTCGGCTACAAGGACACCTTCCTTGTTCCTACTCCACTCCCCGAGTCACCTACTCGAGAGTTTTCTTCACTATGTCAACAAACTCCCTTATGGCGGAGAAAACCGTACACACCAATATACACACCAATTTACACACCAATCTTCACACCAATCTACACACCAATCTACACACCAATCTTCACACCAATCTACACACCAATCTACACACCAATCTTCACACCAATTTGCTACACACCAATCTTCACAACTATCCTACCTCACTACTAATCAACTTCTACTATCTACACAACTTCTATATCTTCTAAACAATTAATCTCAAGCACAACACAATATTCACAAATGAATATATATACACTATACACAACTACTCTTCAACACTTCTTGAACTTGGTTGTAGAGAGTTCTTCTTTTGCACTTAGAATGAGAATGGATGATGAGGGATTGAATCACTTGAAACAAGGATTAATATACAAATGATCAAAGGGTTTTGGATGAGTTTTAGATGGTTATAGATCTGAAAATTTCGTGCAAAAGGTGGGGAAAAATTCCAGAATTAAGGTGGTATTTATAGGAGAAGAAATCTGACAGTTTCTGACAGGGGAGCGTGGCCGGTCCCCTTAAAGCATGGCCGGCCCCCTTAAAATTAAGGGGACCGCCCCTTATAATTAAGGGGGCCGCCCAACTGTAACGGCCAGAAAACTTGTCTTTTAGTGGGGGAAAGTTTATTTGGTGAAAAACTAACTGATTTTGGTTAAATATTTGAAATCATATATTTAGTATGATTAAAACATTTTTCCTTATTACCAAAAGTGTTTTTCAAAAATATATAATAAGATTATATAATTAAATAAACTTTGTATTAGTTAATTAAATACCCCTTTGATCATGAGATGTATTAAGCACTTGTTTATCCATACCTTAAGTGATTAAGTTGGATATAATGATATAAACTAGCTTAATACTTTTTTACGTAGTAATCAAACGATTGACGAGTTTACATTTTGTGATTGTCAAAATATAGAGATATCGAAAAATATAAATAACGTTTTCATACATTATTTATGTCAACAATCTCCCCCTTTTTGATGATTACAAAATTTAAACTCATTAGTCGAAAATTAGTCTATATACAAGTATTAGAGTGAGTTTATATCACTTCTCCCCCTTTTTGTTAGCATCAAAAAGGTTATCCCGTGTTAATGGAAGCTCCCCCTTGATGTAAGCTCCCCCTCGTTTTGAGGCCAAAAGGAATCGAGATATGGATATCTTGCAAAAATATTTAGTAGCAAGCAACATATATATGTATATAGCGTGCAAAAGTATAAACTAAACATAACCATAACATTAATCAAGTGAAATTAATACATCAAGCATTACATCAACAAATGAAACAAGTAATGCTACAAACAAAAGCCTTAAAGGCTTACAATCATCACATAACAAATAAACCAAAGCTCAAACATAAGAGTCCTCTCTAGAGCTTGCCATCCAAAATGGTTTGAGGTACTTTTATTTGTAAGTCACCAAGCATGTTTAATTGGGAGGAATTGATGGTGAACATGGAGATGGTGATGGAGGAGGAGTGTTTGTTGATGGTGGTGGAGGGGTTGTGTTTATAGGTTGTGGATGCAACAAGTTCTCAATATGAGAAAACATGTATTGCATTTCATCTCTTAGTCCGAACACAATTGTTCGGTTGTGGATGCAACAAAGGCAAGTGTCACCATGAGCTTCAAGTAAGCTCCATGGGACGGGGTTATAGGTTGGTGGATTGATAGGGGATGATGAGAAATGTGCATCAAGAGGTGTTAATGGTGACAATGAGAGGGTTAATGCAAGGGTGGAGTGTTCATTGGTAGGTTGTGATGGTTGAACCATTGGTGGAGGAGATAAGTGGGTGTTTATGTAGTCATTAATGGATGAAGTGGATGGTATGGAGGAAGTAGAATTTCCATTTGTTGAGGGTGTTTTGGAGGGTGCATTTGGTGCACTAGGAGATGAACATTGAGGTTGTGGTGATGGGGTGGTGTTGTCTTCATTTGTAAGATCAATGAAGAGTTGTTTGGGTGGTATAATGACAAGTTTTTGTTTCTTGGCATTGTTTGAATGGGTGGTTCTTGGTGATGACATGATGATGGTTTATGAATGATGAGGATGATGAATTATGAATTAAACATGCATGGGGATTATATAGTGGGAAAACATGTTTAGAAGTGGAATTATTTTGAAATTGTAATGTTATATTCCAAAATCAGTTTGGTTTTTAAGAGTAATGATAGCTGGGACTAGCAAAAGGGATCACAGGATGCAAAAGAAAACAGTGTAAAAACTGTTTCAGATGGCCGGTCCCCTTAAATGGTGGCCGGTCCCCTTAATTTTAAGGGGGCCGCCCTTTATGATTTAAGGGGGCCACCCATCTGACGACCCAGAAACCAAAAATTTTCAAAAATTTTCTGGAAAGATGTTATGTTCTGGTTTGAATGTGCAGCAAGCTCAATTTGGACATTTCACATTTGTTTTGGTTTATTAGAAAGCATACATGTCATATAGTTATATAAACATTAACTAATCATGCAAACATATATATAGATCAAGAGAAACATGCATAAAAATATCAAAGACAATCAAGTTATCATCCTAAACACATATTCAAATAACAAGTATTTCCGAATAAACTTCGGACAAATAGCACACAAGACATAAAAAATAAAACATTGTTTAACAAACATAATCCGACCATATCATTTCTTTTTCTTCCCGAAGATACCCTTCAAAGTCTTCCCAATAGATTTGAAGCCACCTCTAACTTCTTCGTGCAAGCTCTTTTGTCTTCTAAGCATCTCGGTAGTTCGTTCATGAAGCACTTCTTCAGTTTGATCACTTGGAGATGGAGTAGAATAGTTGGGATAGTCAAGATCCTCTAAATCGTCAACGAACTCAGAAAACGAAGGGGTACTAGCATCATGGATGTTTTCCTCCTCATCGTCATCATCTTGCCTTGAGGATGATCCATGAAAGCTATGACGACGAGGTTTACCCTTGTCACTTCGAGTTCGTCGAGCTTGTTTTAGAGCGAGAGTACGTAGAGTGGGGTAGATGGACTCATAAATACTATTGTCAAGATCGGGGTAGTACTCGATAACATGACGATAGATACGAGTAAGGAACATTCCATATGGAAGGTTGGCTTTGGGAGTTTTTCTAGCACACTCAATCTGTTTGATAAAGAAGTAGGCCAAATTGTACGGCTTTTCGACAGCTATACAATACAACATGTGAGCAAGGCTAGCCGGGAGATGGTCCCGGTGACCTCCAGTACCAAACGCATTCTCACGAATGAGTTCTTCCCAACGCTTCATGTGAGGGCTTAATTCTTTGAGGAGAAGTTGGTATGGAGAGATTTGAACGTTTTTGGATTTTATTTTTCGACTTGTGGTGGCACGATCTATACCAAGGACTTGACGAATTTCGTCGGGATGAGGAATTTCGTCGAGATATGGACCGAAGGTTGGTCGATAGCGATTAAGAGATTCGAGGTCCCACTCGTTTGAGAAAACGGCTTGACCTCTAAATGGAATTTGGAGGATATGACCAAATTGTTCGAGAGTTAGGGTGATAAATTCATTTTGAATCATGAAAGAGATGGTGATGAAACCAAGATCATTGGTTTGGACGGTGACTTGGCTATAGAAATCCATAATGAAGCGAGGAATAATAGGTTCATTTATTTCATAAAGACAATTGAAGTTGATGCTTGAAAACAAGCGATTTATGTACTCGGATTGAGCAAAAGCAAGATCTACTACACGTCCCTCATGAATATTTCTATCTTCAATTTGACGATAGATAAGTCCAATGGAAGGAGATGTGGTAGGGAGTTGAGAAACTTTGGGAATGTAGTTTTTAGTGTGAGAAAGATCTTCGGTAGTTGCTTTGGGCATTTTCACCTAAACACATCAACAATACAAAAAGACCAAAATAAATATAAAGAAAGATAAAAGTATATGTTTATTGTTAAGGCTTATGTTGGAACGTAAACATACTTCGTCACTAATCCTAAGAAGTAGATTACCATGTTCCTTAATGTTGTTTTTAACTCGTTCTAGATATATTTTACGAAGTTTAATGGGTGGTTATGGACAAGTCCAAACGCCCTTTAAACATCTATATATATCATGAAATTTGCTAGATTTACATTAGATTGTAAAACTAGCTATTTCTTGCGAGTTTCTTATGCATGTAATTTGTTTTTGAAAAAGATGGTTTGTATTTTTACTTAAAAATGTCATTTTTAGTAATAAACCAAACGCTTCCTTAACTAGTGACTTATAACTCAAGTGCGTCAATATACATATGAATTATATATCTTGACGAGTTCGATAAACAATTTTAAGGTTTACAATTATAACAAAGTTTTATAAAAATTATAATGACTATGTTTTGATATTATTTGGACATAATCCAAACACCCCTATATTGTGAACCAACATAGTTTTTCTTAGTCAAAAAAATGTAATTTCAAGTTTTACAAGTTACACAAGTATAATGTAATTAGTTTTAACACGTTTTCAAATCATTATTCAACAATAAGTTTACTAAAATTTTTGAAAAGGAGTGTATGAAATTTTTCAAAAATTTTCGACATGATGGTTTATAATAACTAGTTTCTAGTGTTAATCAATCATCCTAATCCTAGGTGAAGCATTTGGTAATGAAGTTTTAAGGCTTAATTCGAAATAAATTATGAAATTTGACGAATTTTATAAAACATGCATAATCATGAATATGATCAAATAAGATGAAATTAGATGAAATGTGTTATGAAAAGCTTACAATATGTAGTGGTGATTGTGTTAGATGAATTTGCCCTTTGCGAATTAACCCGAATTATGTGATTTGGAAGTGATTTGAGAGGTTTTTGAGTTTTGAATTTCGTCACAGCAGAGGAAGGGAAAGAGAGGGATGAAAAAGTGGAGTGTTTGGCAAAAGGAAGAAAGGGAAAAACGGGCTTGAGCTCTCAGAGGGTCGGTCCCCTTAAACATTAAGGGGGCCGCCCTTGTATTGGCTGCCGGTCCCCTTAAACATTAAGGGGGCCGCCCTTAAAAATTTGATATTTCAAGTTTTGGCTTCTGGAACAAACAAGAAAATATTTATATATATATACTAGATTTATATTTAATCAAAAATACGTTGAAGAGTATACACACGAGAGGAATTACTTGACATTTTTACTTGACATTTTGTCAATAAAATTTTCTTGATCGTTTCGGATGAGATTCATCAAGTTGTCAAGCAAACGAGAAAGTTGTGTAAGGTTTATAAGTATATGTGTATATATATATATATATATATATATATATATATATATATATATATATATATATATATATATATATATATATATATATATATATATATATATATATATATATTATATAGTATAGGCTTATAAGACGAGAACATAGGAGGGAGACGTATGCAACGGAAGCCGGGAGTTTGTTTCATCCATAGATTTTTCGACTCATCTCACTTCATCAGCATGAGTGTTGATTGAACATTAAAGTTCAATAAGGCAAATGGGGAAAAGAAATGTTCGTAAACGAACAATCTCTAGTTCTAGAAAATCAACAAATGAATTTCCTAGGTTATAAGATCCTAAATATAGCTAAGTATATATATATATATATATATATATATATATATATATATATATATATATATATATATATATATATATATATATATATATATATATATATGTATATATGTATATTTAGATATAATATAGTTAAAAAAAATTAATAAGACAAGTAAAATCACATGAATATAACACACTAAACTAAACATGCATTTCTAGACAAGGAACTTAAAAGGAAATGTGTACCTTTTGTCTTTAATGCGTTAATCTTCAAGGTCTTCAAGAAGTAAATCGGACAAGAGGTGACAATGAAAAGTTCCATGTTTGGATGGCGAATATTATTTACGTTGGTGCCCATTGTTTCATTTGTCCAAAGTTATTTGGTCCGAACATGTTTTGTATTTGACTTGGATGCATATAAGGTGGAAACATTCCCCACGGATTGAAGTTCAACATTTGTTGATTATAGTTAAAGTTTCGTCTATTATGGTTTGTTCTTGGTTGAGGTGTTTTAGGTCTAGGATAAGTATTATTTGGTTTCCTAGGTGGTGGAGTTTTAGATCTTGCTTTAGGTTTAGATGATCCAACTTCGGTTTTTAAAGATGGTTTATAAAATGGTTTTATTTCTTCATTACTAGCGATAGGTATTATTTTATTTTTTATGAGTAAATGTTTAGGATTAAGTATTGAAGGTTTTGGTTCATTTTCAAATTTAACGTTTTTAGCTCCACTTGTTGAAGATTCAGTTGAGTTAAATCCTAGTCCGGTTTTATCTCCTGATATTCTTTGAATATTTATAATTTTACTAAGTGAGTTACTACTATTTTCAAATTTATCAAGTTTGCAAATTTCATCCTTAAGTATGTTGTTTTCACTTTTAAGCTCTTGACATATTTTACATTCTTCAACAATTTCTTTTCCTTTTTCAAGTTGATGTATTTTAATTTTTAGTTCAAGCACTTCATTTTCTAGTTGGTTGTTTATGTATTTTAGTGATTTATTTTTAGCCATAACTAGTTGTCCTATTTTACATAATCTATTGTATTCACTATCTAAATCTTTTTCATCTAATGATAGATTTTCATCACTAAAGTATTCGGATTCGGAACGTACCTCACTTGATGATTTTGCCATGAGACACTTTTCATCCTTTGTTGTTTCATTCTCATCTTCATCACTATCACTCCAAGCACCTCCAATGAATGCTCTTTGATTTTGATCTCTTGTCATCATTGGACATTTTCCAATGAGGTGATTCGGATCACCACACTTGAAACACTTTCTCTCATTCTTGCTATACTTGTCATCATTATTCTTTTGAGGTGTTCTTCTTTCATCGTGTGGTTGTCTAACGAATCTCCCTCGCCTTTTGAAGAATTTCTTGAAATCTCTTACGGCCATGGCATATTCTTCGTCATCACTATCGGAAGATGAGCAATCTTCGTTGTTAAATTCCTTTCTAGCTTTCAAGGCGATTGACTTGCTTTGTTCACGTTTTTCTTTAACCATTTCGGAGTCCTTCTTTATAATTGCTTCATAGACTTTCAAATTTTCAATTAATTCGTCAAGTTGTAGCGTTGACAAATTCTTTGATTCTTCAATGGCCGTCACTTTAGCTCGCCATTTTGGGTGAAGAGCTCTAAGAAACTTCCTAACAAAATTCTTACTAGAAAAATTCTCATCAAGTGCTTTTAAACTTGTGATGATAGTGTTAAATCTAGCAAAAGCATTATCAATTGATTCCTCTTCCGGAATCGTGAATTGCTCATATTGTTGAACAAGTAGATCTATTTTGTTATCTTTGACTTGATTATTATCTTGGTGAGTTATTAATAAAGAGTTCCAAATTTCTTTTGCGGTTTCACACATAAAGATCCTTTCGTACTCTTTACGTGGTAGCGCATTATAAATAACCATTTTTGCTTCATTATTTTTAGCAAGTTTTCTTTTTAAATCATCATTTTGTTTTTCAAAAGGTACGATTTCATCTTTCTTAGTTTCGGGGTTATTTTGAATAGGTAAAAAATCACCATTGGTAATAACATGCCAAAGATCTAGATCTTTTGATTTCACATAAGTTTCGAATCGATTTTTCCAATATAGAAATCCATCACTCTCAAATAGTGGTGGTCTTTACATAGATTGCCCTTCTAAATATTTTTCAGATTTCATAGATCGTTACAAGTTTTAAAATACAATATATTTTAAAAATCTTGCTAGACGTGGCTCCTGATACCAATTGTGGAAAACTAGAAGGGGGGGTTGAATAGTTTTACGTCCTTTTAAAATTTATAAACACAAGTTTGTTTTAAAAACTTCGATTCTAGTTTATGTGAATTCAATACTTGCACTATATGAACAATTGTATGATAACTAACTAACAAAACTAATATAGTAAAGGTAAATAAATAAGTAATGAGAAGAGTTAGAAAGATCAAACCACAACACAAGGATTTATAGTGGTTCGGCTACAAGGACACCTTCCTTGTTCCTACTCCACTCCCCGAGTCACCTACTCGAGAGTTTTCTTCACTATGTCAACAAACTCCCTTATGGCGGAGAAAACCGTACACACCAATATACACACCAATTTACACACCAATCTTCACACCAATCTACACACCAATCTACACACCAATCTTCACACCAATCTACACACCAATCTACACACCAATCTTCACACCAATTTGCTACACACCAATCTTCACAACTATCCTACCTCACTACTAATCAACTTCTACTATCTACACAACTTCTATATCTTCTAAACAATTAATCTCAAGCACAACACAATATTCACAAATGAATATATATACACTATACACAACTACTCTTCAACACTTCTTGAACTTGGTTGTAGAGAGTTCTTCTTTTGCACTTAGAATGAGAATGGATGATGAGGGATTGAATCACTTGAAACAAGGATTAATATACAAATGATCAAAGGGTTTTGGATGAGTTTTAGATGGTTATAGATCTGAAAATTTCGTGCAAAAGGTGGGGAAAAATTCCAGAATTAAGGTGGTATTTATAGGAGAAGAAATCTGACAGTTTCTGACAGGGGAGCGTGGCCGGTCCCCTTAAAGCATGGCCGGCCCCCTTAAAATTAAGGGGACCGCCCCTTATAATTAAGGGGGCCGCCCAACTGTAACGGCCAGAAAACTTGTCTTTTAGTGGGGAAAGTTTATTTGGTAAAAAACTAACTGATTTTGGTTAAATATTTGAAATCATATATTTAGTATGATTAAAACATTTTTCCTTATTACCAAAAATGTTTTTCAAAAATATATAATAAGATTATATAATTAAATAAACTTTGTATTAGTTAATTAAATACCCCTTTGATCATGAGATGTATTAAGCACTTGTTTATCCATACCTTAAGTGATTAAGTTGGATATAATGATATAAACTAGCTTAATACTTGTTTACGTAGTAATCAAACGATTGACGAGTTTACATTTTGTGATTGTCAAAATATAGAGATATCGAAAAATATAAATAACGTTTTCATACATTATTTATGTCAACAGATTTTAATATATATATTGGGGTCTTCCCCAATTTTAGATCTATTTAAACATGTGACAATTAATAAACAATTAATAGATCCATGACTATCATGCATGATTCGTCACGGATTAAAGCATAACAATTACCACACAGGTCACAAGATACGTTCAAATAACCGGTTAATGACCTAGGGTTTCTAGTGATTACATATTAACCAAAAAACCACAAACCCTAATTAGGGTTTACATGGAAATCGACCCCCCCCCCATAAATTAGGGTTAGGGTTTCAAATTTTTCAAAAAAAAATTTAAAGAAAAAACCCTAGATCAAACATGTATCTAAAACAATTAAAGATTCAATTTTTATTATGTTTTAGTAATCAATTACATGTTAGAACAAGTATATGACAATCAAAACATATATTTTCGGAAGCTAAAACAAGTATAACAATTATAACACATAATTATTAACCAAAACATAATAGGAACGTACCGTGGTGATTCTAGCCCGAACAAGAATCAAGTATGCAAGTCTTGAACTTTAAGGAATTAGATCTATGATAAACCCCTTACCGTTTTGTTTATCGATCTCATGATAATAACTATAATGAGTTATTACCTCGTTCTTGTACACACAAACTACCAACGAATAAAAGAGATTGCAAGATCTAAACACTATATTTTTTCTTATGAAAAAATCGATCCAAGAACCCTTAAGGGTTGTGGGTCGATCGGCTAGGAACCAAGAAAAGGAGACGAAAACTTTTAGGGTTAGAGTGTGTGCACAAAAGATGTGAATGAATAACCCTTGTGTTTGTATATATAGCCAAGTAATCTTGTTCTCCAAGTTTGATTGGGTTTGGGTTTCCCCTCCCCCTTGGGTCAACCGGCCAAGAACCCACAAGGGTCCATCCAGATCCTTCTTGCTATATTTTACAAACTTAGTCCTTCTCGTTTACATTTAACGATAGTTAGTACATACGGTTAATCATAACGCTTATTAAGTCCCTCAAGTGTTTATAATTAAATATATATACACGATACATGTATCATATATATAATTAATATACTTTATTCTTGTTTGTAATGTGTGCAATCACGAGGTCTCGGGTTCGATACTAGACATTTACTTATTAATGTTTATACGTAACAATTAACAACTGTCGCTTCTGATCCTCCCCAATTATGCATATTCAAGAACGGAGGATGCCTTATATACATGCCTTATTTGCTTGAATAATCAATTATGACATGCCTTTTACATGTAAAAATCATGATAGCATTTATTGGCTTACTTACTACCGTGTTACGTTCTCCTCTCATTGGGGCTATACTGGCTAGTCTGTAAACACGTACAAAAATGAGTTTATCAATCCTTTTATGCGACATTGCAATGTAGAACTAGTTGCTTTATGTGTATTCGTTTAATCAGGAAAGCCTAGGAATACAATCACGTAAGTATAGTTTCCAGACTGAAAAAGAAATAAAAAAATTTGAGTCAAACCAGAGCCATGGCTCTTGTAACGATTAGAAATAGACCAGGTCCAGGAGGAGTTGCATCTTTTTCTGCATAAGAATTTTATTATCATATGTTTCCCATTATCATTATTTGATTATTTCATAGTCCATGATTCACTAATTGTGTGTTTTAAGACATTAAAATTTTCACAGTGATTCTTGAAGAAGTAACACCATGCAGCATAATTAGTTTTGCCCACTTCAAGTTTAAGAGGAATGAAGCTGGAAATAAAGTTAACAACATAGAGTTTATCGGTGTATGATAAGGTAGGGGAAAGTATCGTTCGTCATTATGAACAAGGGTTTGGGTTATGAAGAAAAGCAACCGACTTTGTTTAGGTCAAGAAAAAAGTAACTTCAGGTTAAGACTAATCGAGTTTTAGTCGACTTTAAAAATATATATATATATATATATATATATATATATATATATATATATATATATAAATCCAAACCAATCAATACGACCAAAACCAAAACCAAAACCAAAACCAACCGACTATGTCTGAATGCAAAAGTATTTTTCCGGAAGACAAGACTAATGAGCCTAGGGGTGTTCACGGTTCGTGTAATATCCACAGTAACCGAAAACCGAAATCTAACCGAACCGAATTGGTCAAAACAGAACCGAAATGAACTAAATATTCGGTTATATGGTTTTGGAAATGAAAATCGAAAACCGAACCGAAAGCCGAATTCATATAAATATAAATTTTTTCTATGTATTTTTATGAAAAAATAAATCACTAGAACTCTTTCTTAGTATAAATATAACATTATTTAAGTTTGAAAAAAAAATTTGTGGTAAAAATATATATAATTATATGAAACATAATTAAAATTATGTAATTCGGGTTATCCGGTTCGGCTTTTAGTTATAGGGATTCGGTACTTGGTTATTCGGTTCGATTCGATTTTCGATTTGACCCAGAATTTTTTTTAACTGAACTAATCGAACCGAATAAACCGAATAATCGAACCAAAAAGAGTAGTCGTCGTGGGATTAGTAGACTTGCAATATTGAGTCGAAAACCATGTTTACCAAAAAAAAAAAGAAAAAGAAAAAAAAGAAATGGACCAATGAACACCCCTAAATATGCCCAGAAACTAAAACCAAACATATAAAAGGCCCAGTTCAACCACAAAAGCCCAAACTAAATACTACTAAATTCCTAATTCCAAATGAAAACAAAGCGATTCAAATTAATACAAAATCTATTGCTAAATAAGTATTACTATAACTCACACAGTGGCGGATTCAGGATTTTAAACTATGTGTGACACGATTTTTGGGTCGATTCGCGGCTAGTTCTTAATTACAGTTGCATGCCCACTGATTCGCGTATAATAATTGTTTTCTGTTTGCTTTAGTTCATGCATACATGTTATTCAAGCACAATATAAAAACAGATCAATCTAATCAAAAGTAAAACTTTGACATCAACAAATCAACTACAATTTCATAACTATATATTTCTAAAATAAAATAAAACACCAATTCTTTACATGCCATGTTTTGAAAATCATATTAAAGTAAACGGTAATTCTATACAAACACCCATATAATCCTATATACACACCCTTTTATGCATAGCGATATTATACTGTATGCATCATCGATGGTAATTTAAAGATATGTGCATAGGATATTTGTACTATCAAAGTGTGTGTATAGCAACACCCGTAAGTAAATTGAAAAGTGCTACTATTTCTGTACGTTTATAAAACAACAAAAAACTAGTACTATAAGTGGTCCGCTTACACTGAAGAATAAAATACAAGTGCTCATACACTAAAGGACAAGAAACACTATTGTTTATTTTCCTCATCTTAGTTTTTATGCATATTCCTCCTTCTCCTTTTGTTCTTCTCCATAAATCAGAATTCAAAACTCAAAAACAAAATGTTTTTTCCTCGTATATATGTTCATCTTTGTGCACTTATCGAAACTTAGTGTAGCACTTTCGAAGAACCATCAATTTCTACATTAAAATTACACTTCGTTGGCTTTAATCGTCTGTGGCACATGCCATGCGTGGCCAACACTTAGATCCGCCCCCGAACTTACAGTAGGACCTAGCAAAAGTACAAACTAATATCAATCTCAAAAGAATGAACTCTCAAAAGTGGCTTAGTAACAACAGAGTTTATGACTATCATTTTAAAATGTGTGAGGTATCAAGTTCAATTCCTGATTAGTAGGAAAAATGGTCGAAAACCATGGTTAAAAAAAAAAAAAAAAAAAAAAAAAAAAAAAAAAAAAAAAACCTTTAAAACCAACGATTCTTCAAATCAATACAACCGAACCCTTTTTTCTTCTTTTTCTTTATCATTGCTAAAATAAATAAATAATAAATAACGACTTTAGGACTTTAGGTTTTTGTGTTCGATATCATGTAAGATGTGATTGATTAATTAATTATGAGATCACATATGTCTTCATATATATATATTTAACACTTTGGCTTGGTTAAAGGATAAATCTATTGCTTCTTTATATTTGATTTTCATGACATTTTGCACACAGTTGTTTAGATCCAAATTGAACTGGATGATGTTCAAAAAAAGAAAAAAATAATAATAAAAAAAATAAAAAATTGAACCGGTTGTTTTAGAGTATAATATTCAAGATTGATGGATGTTTCAGTTTTTCAGATTATAAAAAGAGTAAATTACATAGATGGTCCTTGGGGTTTGTGAAAAATAACAACTTTTGTTCTTTGAAGTTTGAAGTTGCGCTGGTAGTCTCTAAGTTGGTAAACAAATAACATCACCGGTCTTTTAGTTTAACTGGTGTTAAATAGTTTCGTTATAATTTACACGTTAATCCCTTTAGTTAAATATCATTCCATCGTTTATCCTTAATAATAACGACTGTTTATAATTTAAAGTTTCCGTATGTTTTTATCCGTTTTTACACATTTTCGTCAGTTTTTATACGTTTTCTTACGTTTTTATGCGTTTTCGTCCATTTTTATACATTTCTTTTTACCGTTTTTATAAGTTTTCATCCGTTTTTCTGACATTTTCTTCATTTTTTATACGTTTCCATACGTTTTTGCCCATTTTCTTACATTTTATACGTTTTGTTCGTTTTCGTCCATTTTCTTACGTTTTTATTCATTTTCGTCCATTTTTATATGTTTTCATTCGTTTTCATACGTTTTTATCCGTTTTATAGGTGTTCGGCCATTTTCCCTAATTTGTCATACATTTTTATCCATTTTTAGACGTTTTCTTCTATTTTTTTTAGTTGTCATACACTTTTATATGTTTTTATAAGTTTTCTTAGGTTTTAATCCGTTTTCGTTCTTATTTATATGTTTTTGACCGTTTTTATACGTTTTCGTCCGTTTCCTCTCGTTTTTATACGTTTTCTTCTGTTTTTTAAGTTGTCATACGTTATTATCCGTTTTTACACGTTTCCTTACGTTTTTATCCGTTTTCGTCATTTTATAAGTTTTTGAATGTTTTTATACGTCTTCGTCCGTATCTCTTATGTTTTTATACGTCTTTATACGTTTTATACGTTTTTGCCCGTTTTCTTATATTTTCCTACATTTTTGTATGTTTTCAAATGTTTTATCCGGGATGAAAATGTCTAAAAACAGATAAAACATGAAGAAGAAGTATAAAAACAGACGAAAACGTATAAAAACATTTGGAAACGTATAAAAACGGATGAAGACGTATAAAAACGGATAAAACATAAGAAAAATAAACGAAAATGTATAAAAATGGACGTAAACGTATTAAACAGCCGAAAACATATAAAAACGTATAGAAACGTATAAAAACGGATGAGGAAAACGTATAAAAACGGACAAAAACATATAAAAACGGACGAAAATATATGTCAACCTAAGAAAAACTGGCGAAAACGTATAAAAACGGACAAAAATATATAAAAACGGACAAAAATGAATAAACGTATGAAAATGTAAGAAAACAGGTGAAAACGTATAAAAACGGATGAAAACGAATAAAAACATAAGAAAACAGAGGAAAACGTATAATTACGTAAGGAAACAGATAAAAACACAAGAAAACGTATAAAAACGACCGAAAACGTATAAAAACGAATGAAAACATATAAAAGCGGACGAAAACAGATAAAAACGTAAGAAAACCAGAAGAAAACGAATAAAACGCATAAAAACGTAAGAAAAACGGACGAAAACTTATAAAAACAATAAAAACGGAAGAAAACGGATAAAAACGTAAGAAAACGTATAAAAAGGACGAAAACTTGTAAAAACAGATAAAAACATATGAAAACTTTAAATTATATGTAGCCGTTATTATTAAAGATAAACGATGCAACAATATTTAACCAAATGGGCTAACGTGTAAATTATAACGGAACCACTTAACACCAGTTAAACTAAAAGACCGGTGATGTTATTTGTTTACCAACTTAAAGACTACCAATGCAACTTCAAATTTCGAGGGATGAAAGTTGTTATTTTTGACAAACCACATGAACCATTCATGTAATTTACTCTTATAAAAAAGTTGCAGGTCTTAAACCATATGGTATTTAATTTGATTACAAGATTTATCAATTTGCATGCTTGTTACTTTGAGTTTTGTAAAGGACAAATGATATAAAAGTGTACCCAACTTATACTCAATTTCAATTTAAGGTACTTTATTTTTTATTTTTTATTTTTTTTATTTTTAATTTAGTGTACCCAACTATTTTTTAGTTGCAATGTTAGACGATTAATAGGTTACCAGGTTACCACTACTATACTTCATCTTCTCCGATCAAATTTTGGTCAACTTTCGGCTAGTTTTTTTATTCACATGTTTTCACTTTTGGTGTTCATAAACTTTTTGTTCACTCTAATTTGGAAAACTTAGTTGAAAAACATGTTTTCACTTTTTCACATGTTTTTGACAAAACAGCCTACCCGCTGTTAAGGGCCTCAAATTAGTATGTTAGATAAACTGGTAAGAACCCAAATGACCCGCTTGACCTCAATAGCTTTATTGTGTTTTTCTTTTTATCATATTGCAAACGAGTGACAAGCAAATTTTGGGAGAAATGAATAATCATAACATTTTCACCAAAACAGATAAAATAATCAAAATGAATAATGAGAAATATTAATATGGAATCACTAGGTTTATTTTCTTTCGTCCTTTTCTTTGGATTATAGTCATTGGTTTTTATAAGATGTTTAAGGTGAGATTGTTGAATGTTAAAACATACCGGCCGCCGCACGCAAGACAGCTGCCGCAAGCCTGTTTCTTCTTAGGCCGTCGGCTGTGAGGTGGATCGGGTTCATGAGGTGTTCAGGTCGTAAGATGATTTGGCCTGTGGAGATATTTACGTTGTGAGATGGTGAAGTTGTGATGTGGTTTGGGTTGTGAGCTGGTGGGGGTAGTGAAGATGAGGTGGTTGTGGAGATGAGGTCGTGATATGGTTTTGTTTAGAATGTGACTGAAAAAAGCTAGCCGAAAGTTGGCTGGAATTTGATCAGAGAAGATGAAGTATGGTGGTTGTGACTTGGTTACTTATTAATCTTCTAACATTGCAACAAAAAAAAAGTTGGGTACACTAAATTGAAAAAAAAAAAAAAAAAAAAATGAAATACCTTAGATTGAAATTGAATATAAGTTGGGTACGCTTTTATGCCATTTGCCCTTTTGTAAACTATAACTGATGGGTTGAAAACTTGAAATGATAACTTTTTTTTTCTTGAACATGAAATTATAATACTCAACGACAGTTTTTGAACCGTAATATTGGAAACACATTTCGTAGGATCGAGTGCATTTAAGATGCATTTAAGAAAAATCGGTGTTTTGTTCATAAATTAACATTACATTGAAAAAATTCATAAGGTTCCTGAGCACTCGCAAGAACCCCTAGCTCTGTCCTTGACAATAGGACCAAGCAAAAGTACAAACTAATATCAATTTTAAAAGAACGAACTCTCCAAATTTAAAACCAACGATTCTTCAAATCCAAAAACAACCGAACCCTTTTTATCTTCTTTTTCTTTATCATGGGTAAAAGAAAAAAAAATGACTTTATGTTATAGGATCTTAAGCTCGATATGTGATTAATTAATTACTATATTACATATGTCCCAATATATAAAATTATAAACCTTAGCACTTTGGCTTGGGCTCAAATTATACTAATACAAACTTAACAAAAGTAGTAATACCAAATCTAATACAAATAAGTTCACTAACACATTTGATGAATACTTGGTCAGTTCTACTATGAGAATTGATACAACCACAAAAAAATGCCCACAAAAGAATGTGTATCTATTTGATTGGCATAGTACAAGAGAAGAGAGATAACATTTATCAAATGCACCAATCAAATGCATACACATCCTTTTGTTGATTTTTTTTGTGAGAATTTTTGTGTGGTTGTATCACTTCTTTTATACTATTAGAACTTGTAAACACGGTTTGGCTCGTGGTTGCAATGATATTTAGATTGACAAGGAGGAATATATTTGCTACATTGCGACTGTACTCCTTTGAAATCTTTGTGTATTTCGTATGCATTAAATGGATGCCTAATCAAACTCGTTACAAGTACACGATGACTAGTAGGTAGTACTTCCCGTCTTAAAATTATAGTTTATATTTTCTTTTTGAGATGTCGTAAAATAATTGTTCAATTATTTATTTATTTATTATTATTATTATTATTATTATTATTATTATTTACGTAAAAACTAGAGAATTTAATGAAGAAATATTCTATTTGAATGGTTGAAAATTAAAGTGATTTCACTTTTATTAAACTTTGTAATTTTTGTCTCCTGACAATAATTTTTGAATACTTAACATTCTGACCCGTCTGTTGCCGGCCAGCCTAGCTGTTGTTTGGAAAATATATACATCATATGTACAAGTGTACAACACAAACTCTTCCCATGGTATCGGGTTACATGTTTCAAAAATCATTAAAATCATTTAAATTGCTATACACATGTTTCAAAAATATTCATGTAAGAAATTAATTATTTAAATCGTTTAAATTGCCATACATGTTTCAACAATATTCATGACGTTGATTGTTGTTTGTGACCGATGGCAAACAAATCATCTTTTAGAATAATTGGTCGTGACTTTTCTTATCTGTTCTTATCATCCTTAACTAACTAATCAATAATTCGAATAAATGTCAGTGTTTTTCATTTTTAGCAATTGTGACTTTTTGCTGACTAATTGAGATCGAGGGTACTAATTGAGAGGGTTTGAGTCCACCATCACATATATTCAAATCGGGTAAAGTCTTTCTATTTTCAAGAAGGTTAGCGTTATGTTAATAACCCATAAGTGAACAATGCAAATATTGGACTCTATTGACAAAAGAGATTTCAAGCTGCCATTTAAAATTTATTACTACGTATTATACTTTTTTTTTTTTTTTTTTTTACTTTCCAAAGTCTGGATCTAAGTACGTGGTCTTTGAAAAACATAAAAGCATGAACTATAGATTTATTATTCGACTTGCAAATCTTCAAGCAAATTAGAATCTTTCAAAAAAAAAAAAAAAAAAAAAAAAAAAAAAAAATAGAACAAATTAGATTCTTTCACTAATTTATTGTTACTTATATGTTTTGTGTCGTAGTGCTTGGTGTGTAGTGGGAGCCGAGAGGGTTGTAAGACCCGTTGATGCAAAAAATTGGTGGCTATAAAGGCGCCATCGACATCATCTCTTGCGTCATTGACGGACCTATGTTATGAGTTGGCTAGGCCATGGCCAACACCAAAATTTTGAATAGAATCCCATATATTCATTAGACTTGTACTACATTTGTCCCTCTAATTTTATTGGCCCCATCATTAGCATTACGATTTCATGTTTTTTGAAGCATTCAAATTAATTTAGTGCAATTATAATTCATCTATTTTCTTTTGTTATATGGATTTAAATCGTAAAATATGTTGTTATATAGTGGTTATCCATAAAATTAGTTAGGATTGATCTTTTATTTATTTTTAGTAATATTGCTTTTTTACTTGTTCCAAAAATGGCTACCTCTTTGAAAATAAGCTATCGTGTTAGCGATATTAATTTGTAGGCTAAACATTAAATTGCTTTTTGGCCCATTTTTAACTAACACTCTAGCTTCATCACTGTCCTATACCATAGGCGCGAAACACCATTGCCATAACATTGTTTTCCGATTTTTTATTTTTTTTATTATTATTTTTTATTTTAGTATTTTGTAATTTTTTTAACTTAAAAATGTTGTGAGAGAGAATGCTTTTCTTATGTGTTACATAAGATTGTTGTAGATTGAAAGCTGACCGTGACACTTGTAACTCTTTTTATAAGCCACACGAAAATAAACAAATGATAATCTCTCCAAAATAACTAAAAGAAAGTCATAAACAATTTTGATAACACATAGTTTTAATTGTATAAACCATTGTCAAAATCAAACATAATTATATTAGTATATATATAATACACCATCACAGACAGTGTCGTTTTTGATGTTGGACTCCTTTCCACTTGCATAGCCTACCACATGCGCAATGGCCCAATGCCATTTTAACTGCCTGTGGCCCATTGTAAAAAAAAAAAAAAAAAAAAAAAAAAAAAACGTTAAAATATTTCCTAAACATTGTACTATGGAGACTTGATCAAAGAAGTTGTTGTATAGGTGTCAAAGATCCTATGGTTGACAGAAGTATTTGTGGTCATGATCTTTTGTAATATACCAACCATATGTACGATGTTTGCTATTTTCCAAGCTAGAACCTTCTATACATTCTCATGATAAAAAGTAAAAAAAGCAGACCTCTTAAAAAAAAAAAAAAAAAAAAAAAAAAAAAAGTCCAAAATTCATGCTATGACATTTGCTCCAAAAAGAGGTAATGCATTAGTTGCTTATGATGTTATGTTTGTTTCTTGCTTTTGATTTTTCCGTTTACGTTTAGCTTGCTGCTTTGCATGTTTCTTTGCAAGTAATATTATGCAAAGTCGTTAAAATTTTAACAAGTACACCAAACGGATTATGTTAAAAACATACGACTATAAGAAACATATACACATTCTATAGTCTAGAAACGGATCCTATCCGAATCCTACATAACTTGGTTTTTTTTTTATTTGCTTCTCCTTCTATCGTATTCATATAAACTATATTAAAAACGCTAACTATAATGCCCCGCCGCAACGCGGCGGTCCGGAGCCCGACTAGTTTTTTAGTAAAAGGAGAACCACAATTGAAGTGGAAACCGGCCATACGTGACTTTATTTCAAGGTTCTGTGAAAATCATTGGTTGATTAATTTATACACATGCATCCTGTGAAAGTCTGTTCAATGCATCTAATATATTTCACTCTAGTTAATAATGGTACAAAGTTGACAGTATATGAGTAATACATATCTTTACTATCAAAACCGCCAGTTTTGAATATATGGGTTGCATGGCCTATATATACCACAATAATATTTGTTGTTCACCACTCCTCTAACAATAACCCATTACAAGCTTAACTTCTCCAATCCACCTTCAAGAAAATGGCAGCGGTTCAAGCTAATGTTACTGGTATCAAAGCAAACACCAAAACCTCCGCAGAGCCAGTGCGTCCGTTGGCTAACTTTCCTCCTTCGGTATGGGGTGATCGCTTCCTTTCATTCTCTCTTGACAAATCGGTAAGACTTCCCATTGTCGCAGATACAAATCTTGCAGGGAATTTCCAAAATAGTGTATCAAGTTTTCACATTTTTTTCAATGTATGTCGTATGACAGAGTTATATATTTACCGTTTGATGTAACAAACTTATACTTTCTTCGTCTAGAAATGGTGTTCGCAAACAAAAAATGAACTAGTTATAACATGTGCAATCAATGCAAGTTTTGATTGATAAAAAAACATGTGTTATACAAATAAGACATGGACAGTTGATGAAAGTTTTGATTAAAATCGAAAAATAAAGAGATAGTCATAATTATTATATTATATAAAAAGTGAATACTTATTTATAGATAAATATTAATAGTAGTAGTGTGAACATTTTTCCTGAAATGGGAGAGTATTTAATTCTAAGTAAAAAGTTACTCTAAAACCTCTTATACACAAGCAAAATATATGTCATTTTAAAAGCTACCTACAAAACGAAAGTTTTTTTTTTAGCAATTGGTATTAAAAAATAAATAAATAAATAAATAACACTATTCTTCTCCATCTTAAAAGATATCATGGCAATATTAAAGTTTCTTACATGATAAAAATAAAATTCATGAGAAATTGTTGCTTATTCGTGCAATTTCTTAATTTTGTTAAGTCCTTTCCCTTGCCTACATTGTACTGATTTGTCTCGGTATGTTTAGTAAGGTTACGGTTGAAATAAAAAAAACAAATATTCGTGGAAGCGTAAAAGAGATACAAAAAATAAACATGTTCTTAAAAATTTCTAAATACTTCCACAAGATAGGAGACATTTGTGGATAAAAAAAATTATGAAATAAGTTTTTCTAAAAATGTATAGTTTTGATGCAAGAAATAATTGCAAAAAAACTTTTGCAAATTAAAATTTTGTAATCGATATTTTGTGCATCAAACTTCTTTTTAGTATGTGTATCAAAATTTTATTATGCATCAAAATATAACAAATTAAAAAAAAAAAATGTGCATAAAAAAATTTTGCATTGCAATTTTGTTTTTTGTGCATTAAGAAAACGAAAATTCATAATTAAAAAAAAAAAAAAAAAAAAAAAAAAAAAAAAAAAAAAGAATCATTCATAATTTTTTTATAAACCAACATCCTCTATCTTGGGAAAAATTTCAGAATATTTCCAAAAGTTTTGATTTTTTTCTTCTAAGTTTTATTTTACTGCTCACAAAAAATTTTCTCTTCCTTTTACAAAAATTTATATGGGCTTTGAGTTTAGGAATTGGAGCGATATGCCATAGCTATGGAGAAGCCAAAGGAGGATTTGAGAAAGTTGATCGTGGATCCAACAATAGATTCAAATGAGAAACTAGGCTTGATTTATTCTGTTCATCGTCTCGGTTTGACATATATGTTCTTGCAAGAGATCGAAAGCCAGCTTGACAAACTTTTCAAGGAGTTTAACTTGCAAGATTATGAAGAAGCTGACCTATACACAATTTCTATTAATTTTCAAGTTTTTCGACATCTTGGTTACAAACTACCTTGTGGTAAGTCTCCGTCACAAGAAAAATAGCAAACCTTATAGGGCACTTTCAAGGAATGTACTAACTATGCGTTACTTAACATTAAATTTCATACAAGCCTACACGACTAAGTATGTACTTGTTAACATTAAAATTCAAGAAAAACACCTAATTTATTTTTTGCGATTGAGCAGATGTCTTTAACAAATTCAAGGACGTTAGCTCGGGTACTTTCAAGGCATCCATTACGAGTGATGTGAGGGGTATGTTGGGCCTATATGAATCTGCACAGTTGAGAATAAGAGGAGAAAAGATTCTTGATGAAGCCTCAGTTTTTACTGAAGCTAAACTCAAGAGTGTAGTGAACACTCTTGAAGGTGATCTTGCACAACAAGTGACACAGTCTTTAAAGAGACCATTCCATCAAGGAATGCCAATGGTGGAGGCAAGGTTCTATTTCTCTAACTATGAAAAAGAATGTTCCAAGTATGACTCATTGCTAAAGCTTGCAAAGCTTCACTTTAAGTATTTGGAGCTACAACAAAAAGAAGAACTTCGAATTGTATCAAAGTAAGTGATCATAGGATAAGAAAATGATGTGCCAAGTTATAAAAGTAAATAATCTAACAATACTTATTTTTTCAAGGTGGTGGAAGGATATGAGGTTTCAAGAAACTACTCCTTATATAAGGGATAGAGTACCAGAGATTTACTTATGGATATTGGGATTATACTTTGAGCCTCGTTACTCCTTGGCAAGAATCATCGCAACAAAAATAACGTTGTTTCTCGTGGTTTTAGATGACACGTATGATGCTTATGCTACCATTGAAGAGATTCGCCTTCTAACAGATGCGATAAACAAGTACTACCATATATAAAATCTTCATCCTATGTTTTCTCAATGCTTAAAATAGAATTGATTAATGCTCCATGATTGTTATTTGTTAACGTATATACTATGTATTTTCAGGTGGGATATTAGTGCTATGGAGCAAATTCCAGAGTATATTAGACCATTTTACAAAATTCTTTTAGATGAATATGCTGAAATTGAGAAGAAAATGGCTAAAGAAGGGAGAGCAAATACTGTTATTGCTTCAAAACAAGCGGTATATATGATTACCAATCTTCAATGTGTTTAATGCAAAACTCAGCTTAATCTTGATAGACACTGATATTTCTTTTGTGACATACTGTAACTTTTAGTTCCAAGACATAGCTAGAGGTTACCTTGAAGAGGCTGAATGGACAAACAGTGGATATGTTGCATCATTTCCAGAGTATATGAAGAATGGATTAATCACTTCTGCCTATAATATCATTTCAAAATCGGCTTTAGTTGGTATGGGTGATATTGTTAGTGAAGATGCTTTGGCTTGGTACGAAAGTCATCCAAAGACTTTGCAAGCTTCCGAGTTGATTTCAAGACTTCAAGACGATGTCATGACTTACCAGGTAAGACTTTGCAAGCTGCTTATATGTATTTTGGTTTCTTATAAGATGAGATACATCGAGTTCAACATTAGTTTATCTTCGGTGCAATGTATGTGAAATAAATTTGTATGTTGCTTTAACTAACACTATGAACTCGGATATTCTCTATGAAGTTTGAACGTGAAAGAGGTCAATCTGCCACCGGCGTTGATGCATATATTAAGACTTATGGTGTCTCAGAAAAGGAAGCTATTGACGCGCTCAAGATCATGATTGAGAATGCATGGAAAGATATAAACGAGGGATGTCTAAAGCCAAGACAAGTCTCAATGGATTTGCTTGCCCCAATTCTTAACCTTGCAAGAATGATAGATGTGGTATACAGGTACGACGACGGGTTCACTTTTCCAGGAAAGACTCTGAAAGAGTATATCAATCTTCTGTTTGTGGGTTCTCTACCTGTGTAATCATAACGACGACGGCGGTCTACACATACTATACATAAGTAAAGAAAACATGTGTAGCACATGTGATAATGTATGAGATATTTTTCTCATCTTTTTTAATAAACATAACAATTGTCTTGTTATCAACATGTATTTGTGCATATAATTATTGTTGCATAATACGGATTAATGTGAATTTTCTTTTAAAGTTGTTAAAATAAGAACTAATCTAAAATATAACTACAAACATTGATACATAACCATTTTAGCAATAATACACCAAATATAAAATATTTATACAAGTTAACATTCTACCAACTAATAACCAACTGATACATAAGTAACGGATTACTGATACACAATTATAAATTTGATACAGATACATCAAAATCTCAAAAAGTTTATGTGTTATTCATAAACTTGTACACCTAAAACAACTAAATAACCGAATACACGATATCACAATATGATACACATTAAATGTCGAATCAAATAGTATTACCTAGTTTTCTTTAATTTTCCAAAAAAAAAAAAAAATAAAAAAAAAAAATAAAAAAAAATAAAAAAAAAAAAATCTTTAACAATTTTAGTCGTAATTAATTAAGTTTTAATGAGAGTGCGTTGTAATTAGTTAGTCGCTAGGTCGTTTAATTGGATTGCCGTTGATAAGAAAAACAAGAATCATTTAAAGGTAAGCTTTTATAATTTTAATAAAACTCATATTATTAAAAGACTAGAAGAATTTTAATAATAAGGCGGCTTTGTTTAAATAATCCATATTATTAAAAGACTAAGCAAGTTGAGACGGTGTTGTTTAAATCTATATACCTTATTAGAAGACCAAAAGAATAAAAATACTAAGATGTTGTTTAAATCTGTACTTAATATTATTCACATGCAATGAACGCAAACTAAAAACCCTATGATATCATTCATTCATATACAGTTTTATTTGAATCAATTTAGTAGTAAAACAAGAATGAAGTGTGTGTGTTTTGTTTTTTGGTTTTTATATATGTTTTAATTGTTTTGTCAGGTTTATGATGGAATAATTTAAAATTTATTCCTTTTGGTTTTAGTGGTAACGAGGAAGATACCATTCGTGTGTTGCGGCAAAACTTTTTGGTTATAATATATGCGTTTTTTGTTTGATTAAATTTTATTTTCGTACGAGTCATTTATGGCTTTTTGGGAGTTTGTTCTTGTATGTTGTGGCGGAGTTTTTTGGTTTACGCAAGTAACTTTAATAAGAGTCTTGTCAATTTTTAAGGTATGTTTTCGGTTATAAAATTTTACCTATTCTCATATCATTTAGCTGTAGTACTATTTTTCGCATGGGTTATAAAATTTATCACAATATCATTTAATTATTTACAATTCAAAGTTTCATAGAATTGTAAGTATGCAGTGTGTATATATATTGAGTTTCATACATAAATGTGAGCATTAATGACATAAGCTAAAGTAATCTCTATTAATTGAAACATGCCAAACCTCTAAAGCTTCGTTTTAAAGCTTTAAAGAGCTTTTTGAAACTAATGCATAAATGTAAACATTAATGGTATAAGTTAAAGTAATCCCTATCAATTGAAACATGCCAAACTCCTAAAGCTCCATTTTAAAGCTTTAAAGAGCTTTTTAAAACTTAATCTTGAATCTTAAATTGTAGTATAGTTTCACAAATTAATTGCAAATGTAACTCTTGAACGTTCATTATACGAGGCATGCAAAACCCGTGCGTATCTAATTGTTAATCGTGTATTCTTTCTATATATTGACGAGTGTATACTTAATTATTGTTTATTATGTTGTATGAAATGTTTTAACTTTCTTGTATAAAATTTTAAAAGTGTTTGATGTTGTTTTGCTTTTGTGGTGTTGTATTTTATATATGGGCTTTTGGTTAATAAGTTGTGATGGCTTTATTTCTTTTGGTCTATTACTCATTTGCTTGATAAAAAACATGGCTTTATTTCTTTTAGTCTATTACTTAGCCCTACAATACTTGTCCATCAGATGGTTTTTGCATAGTAATATGAAGCACACGTGGTCTATCTAAATGGTCATAGTTTAATGTGCGTTAAATATTTTCTTTATTAAGTTTGTAAGTTAAAGTTTGTGTAATAATATATATATAATAATGCCACATAAACTGTATAAAATCGTTACAAACCTTTTTAGCTTCATCTCATTTTATTGTACAACTAATTTCATTGAAAATTAACATTGAAGCCTAACTAATATTAATAAATTTTATCAATAAACTCAATTCTAAATAGCTAACTAAATGAATATTAATTAACACACTATTAATAATTCTTAAAACCTTTGGACTTCACTATTATGTCTTAAACTTAATTTTTTTAATTTACAAATGGGTTTGAGCAAAAATTATGTATTTTCTTTTATATTAATTATTCAAGTTTCATGCTTACATAAACTAATTATGCTAAAAAGTATTATTTGACCATTTAAATGTTGTTTTACATACATGCTCGTGAACATTTTCTTTAATCAATTCGCACATGTGAGCTAAATCAATAGAAAACACAAATAAATTACTTGTATATGAAAATGCATTAACATAATACATATATATATATATATATATATATATATATATATATATATATATATATATATATATATATATATATATATATATATATATATATATATATATATATATTACATTAGGTTAAATCATCAATTATTCTTGCAACATTTTCAACTTCATCTCAATCCATAACCGACTTTTAATTATATACAAATTACTAAATATCATGTGATAAATTCCGGCATGCCTTGCACTTCCATCTCGATATTGTATATACTTCACATTAAATGCACCGGTTTTGTTTTTCGATAAAAGTTTGAACTTTTGCTTATATTTAAAACTCAACTTTTTTATTTGATACTATAATTTACAAACGGATTTAAGTCAAAATTATGTATTTTTTCCTTTCTATTCATTACTCAATGTGATATTTTTAATATGTCGTATTTTGCTATTATGACAAACTCATTTAATGGGCGTAAATATTGGTTTCTCACTAATGATTTTATATATAGAAAAAGAAAACACTTTGCGATGCGCGGACCCAACTCAGCAATCTCGTGAATATTTTCAGTTTTTTTACACTAGAAAAACTAGCAAAAATTAATGGGGATCATTGGACTTCATTGTTTAGCAATTTGACGGCAAATAACGTATTACGACTAAGAACTGCAACATCCACACTTCTTCTTCACGAATTTTAGTGAGTTGATACTGTAAGCAAAATATTTTTAGAAAAAAATTCAAAAACCGAAAGTTGAACTAAACATTTCATATTTGTACACATATTATATCAAATTTAGCCAGCATATTAGTGATGTATAAATCGTGAATATTTATAAACTAAATAATATATTTGTACACATATTATATCAAATTTACCTTCACGATGCTCCATAAATCATCTTTCTTTTCATCTGATACTTTTCTCCAATCTTTGATACTTATATCGATATGTTGAGACATTTTCGCAACTGTTCCAAGAAAGCTAGTGAGCTCCTTTGCCTCTTTGCCAACAGGTTGTCCAGCCTCAAACGTAACCGTTTACCTTTCATCAGGTTCAAAGTCCCATATAGCTTGCTTTCTAGTGTGACCACGAACTCGTTTTGGTGGACCTATAATTTCACTCATTATTTATGAAATTAATGCCAATCAGTTGTTGTATATAAGCAACGCTTAATAAAAACTTCTAAGACTCTACTGTAATATCAAAATGAGCAAACCAAATTCAACATGGGATATACCTTGTTGTGCATCCATTATTAATCTTCAATATGCACAAAGCGAACTATTCTTTATAAGCGAACTACTAGGATTTTTCTGTCTTCAATATTCTAGAAGATGATTCTTGTAACTGTGTAGTATACTGGTTTGCATTTTGAACATCAACCTAGATAATTTAAATCGGATAATTAATTGTTTGAAGCTAATGGTCTAGCTCATCTTTCCATTATCAAAATTAATTCATATAATTAGTATTACACCATTCTGATTGCTATATTCTGTTTGTAGACTCTTGATCGTTTGGAAGCTAAAGGTTTCGCTTTTCCATAAAACATTGATTAGCCTGACGATGATTCATCTGAAAGTGAAAGTAAAGTTTCGCTTTTCCATCAAACATTGATTGGCTTGATGATGATTCAACTGAAAGTGAAGATTGGCAGGAAGTAGGAACTAAATGTGGGTGAGGTTACTTTTATCGGTGGAACTTTGAATTCATGTTTACTTGTTTAGTCTAGACATTGTTACTGCATTCCAAATACATACAAATTAGTTGCTCCCAGGTGACTTACATTTACAGTTAGTTACTCCCAAGTGAATTTGATTTAGGGGTCTATATTGTCTGGTTTATCATACATATATGGTCAAATTGTGTCAACATGTTAGTAAATGTGGTCAAATGGTTGGTCCAATAAGTTAGATAATATATTTGTGAAACCCAAAATTTACCAGATATGTAAATGACCAAATTGCCCCTATAAATTAAAACTTAAATAAATGCTTAAATAAAATACCAAATAAATCCCAAACACTTAGAAATGACTAACATATGATAAATATTAATTTTTTAGGAAATTTTTTAATATTTGAAACTTATAAAAATTATGCAAAACGCCTAAGTATAATTTAAAGGTCCAAAATGATTTAGAATGTGTACAAAATATTTAATAAGAGGATATACATGTTCTAATTATGGAGAGTATATTTTTCTGATTTTTCTCACCCATGATAGCACAAAATCCGGCCCTAATCACACCCTCCTCACCCATATATTTAATTGTTACCTATTTTTTTCATTTTAACATTTTTTAAAACCCTAAAATCATCCAAAAACTACACCAGTGGCATAATAATTTTCCACGGGTGTTTGCCATTTTTCTTGGGCTTTTTATAAAGTTTATAAGTCTGGAAAAATAGTGGTGAAGGCTAGATAATGATCGTGGTTCGTGTGTTAGCATTTTGGGGTTGTTTTATTCCATCCGATCACACCAAAATTGGTTTTGTTCAATTATATCGATCAATAATTTTCCTGGTAATTTTCTCGTGTTCCTTATACTCCATATGATCCATGAAAAATATTGGTTTTGATCCATGCGCTACAAATATGTTCATACGAATTATTGTTTTTCAAAACCCTAATATAACAAAATAATTCTAACGCCTCTATAATAATTTATGGTACTTTTTGCATAATTTATACTGGTCTCATACGTGATGTAATACTCTAAAAAAATGGGTTTCGAATTTCTGGAAGCCTAGAATTCGTTTTATGAATTAATTGTGTGTCGCATGAATTAAAATGAGAAATAAAATAAAAAGATTAAACATATGAACTAGGGCCTGGATTATCTGATCATTGGTGTTTATTTAATGCTATTAATGTTTAGTAATGATATAAAAATAATTGGGTTTAAATTAGGGCTTGTAATTATACATTTAAAATAAATCCGATTGTAAATAAATTCATAGCGTGTAATCTGTAATCAATGAAACTTTGGGGGCTGTTTGAGAATCATAAGATGACCGGGGGAAACTGTATAAAATTGTATAAGGGCCTGTTGTGCATGTTTTATAATTTAAAGGGTTAATTTGTAATTAATTATATTAGAATAAAAATAAATTAAACTAGAGGAGGTGTTTTGTAAAATTGTAAACTGAAGGGTTATGATTGAAACCTCATTTGGACCAGGTTAAATTCATAGAAATTTGGTATATGGGTTAAAGGTGATAATTTTGTAATTAAAAGGATTAAAAATGGAAGTATATATAATTATTAAATAGAATTGTATTTTATTTAAATAGAGGGACCATTTTTGTAAATTATGAAAACTAAGTGATTATTCTGTCAATAATCATATTGAGGGGCTAAGGGTGTAAATTTGATAATTATATGGACTTGTTTGTAATTTTGATAATTAAAAGGATATAAATGGTAATTATTTAAATTAAAGGATTAAACTTGTAATTATTGAAAGTTAGGGGGCTGTTTTGAATAAATATTATATTGAGGGCTGAAATGATATACTTTTGATAAATTAAGGGTTACAAGTGTTAATTGAATTAAATATAGTTATACTTGTAAAATAAATATTAATAAGGACTTATTTTGGAAATAATGTAAATTAAGGGTTTGATCTGTAATATTGTAAGCTCAAGGGAGTGATTGGTAATGATTGTTAACTATTGAACTAATGTGATAAATATGGAAAATTTTAATATTTACATTTTAAACCTTGAACTTTGGCATATTTGTATAATAAACCCTAAAATATGGGAAGTTGTCATAGTAAACCCTAATCTTGCAAAATTGACATCTTGAACACTTAACTTGTTCCAACCTTAATTAAAATCTTGAATGAATAATATTGAATATGGAAACTTGCTAATTTTGGAAACCTGCTAAAAATGAAAAGTTACTTAAAATGGAAAGATAGCCTAAAAAGGATTAATTTGAATTTAAAATGAACTATTGAATAATTCTCGACTTCTAACTCTTCTAGGTTTGGTGAAGGAAGAGTGATTTCTATTTCCGTTTGGTCCTTTCCCTCATTTTGCTTTGTCATCGGTTGAGGTACAGATATTCTAACCTTTCAGTAAGGTTTTTCATGACTCGTGATCCGTTTCTTTTGCCACTACTATGACTTCTGACCTTTGTATATCTGATATCTTTGGTTCATATGTTATGATAATTTGATATGAAAACCTTTTGAAAATATAACTTGATGTTATGGAAGGAAACTGTTTTGAAATGACAATCTATGATTTTGATACGAAACCAGTTTTAAATGAAGGATTAATTGGCTTTTATGAAGAATGTTTTAAAAAGGGATATTTTTGTGATAGAAATGGATAAATGATTTGTAAAGTTTTTAAATCTGTTTTCTCTTAACTCTTTCATGTTTTATTATGAACTTATGAAACTTGATAATGAATCTTTTGGGCATGAACCATTGATATGACTTCTGATATTATGACCTTTGATATTCTGAACCTTTGATATGACTTCTGATATTCTGAACCTTTGATATGAAACTTATGATATGAACCTCTGATTTGAACTCTGATTATGAATCTTTGCCATTTGTGAACCTTTGACTTGAACCTTTGTTATGCACCCTATATTGAAGACCTTCTGATTCTGATTATGATTATGAACCTTGATTCTGATTCTGTGATGATGACCTTATACTCTGACCATCTGTTTTGACCTACCCAGTTAGATACCCGAGCCATTTCACTAGGCATGAGGGTTCCATGTCCGTGTCAGTGATGCACCTCTGACATGACTCTAGGGCAGTAGAGTGATGTTCTGCCACGTCCCCTTTCTGTTATATGATGTGCACACTTCATGATATGATTTATTATGGCCAATCTGATTTATGTGGGGGCGTATGAATGCATCCTAGATCTGTTCTGTTATCTGTCATATATTATTATTTGTCTGGTGAATGTGGCGTATGTGTGATATGCGTCCTTCACATTTCTGGGAGCTAGCTACTCCATGGTTACTATTATGCTGCAGGATATGTTTGAAGAATATGACATGATATTTCTGTTCTGGGCTCGTTGGTAGATGACTGACCAAAGAATACCTAACCAAACCTTATTTGACCTAACCTTACCTTACTTTACCCTTTATTTCTCTTACCTTTGTTTATACCTTTTGATATTACCCAAATGCAACATATATTCTGTTATCTCTTTTCTGTTTCATATTACGTTGTTGTTATATCTGTTCACTGAGTTTTTTATGCTCAGCCGCATTTCTTTTCCCGCGGCAGGTTTTAGAAGGAAGCTGGGTTATGGGTGAAGAGTGCAAGTAGGAGTTTAGAGAAGACTTTACCTTTGCTAGCTATCAGGGACTAGAGTTGATTTGAAGACGTTTTGTATTAGATATTTTGTACCTTAGTTTTGTTTTGTAATTCTTGGCCTTAGAATTCCTTTGTAACCTTTGTATCTGATTGTATTATTGAAGTCTTATGCTTGTGTATGTTCTGTTTGACACCATGAATGTGATATCTTAGCACTTGTCGGGTTGGGGTGTTACAATATTAATATAAGATCTGGTTGAAACATGTACGTTTAAGTCTTAATAAACTTGGTGGCTCGGGCTGGCCTGCAAACACGCCCATATTACTATATTAGAGGATTAGTATAGATTAATGTTTTTCTCTGGTACATGTTTGTTTATAGAACTATGAATACATAATTAATCAAATTTTTAAGGATTTGTGACATGCAAAACTGTGACAACAGTTCACATGTGGAGCTTTTAGTCCGCTAACATGTTTATATTGTGGTGTAAGTAGTTGATTAAGGGATCAGTTTAGTCACATGGTTCATCTTCCATATATAGTCCCTTAAAAAAATGAAGTTACCTGATGTTACTTCACCTCTATACTCTAGTAACGAGTCACTGAAGAGGTAGGTGATTGGTCTGAATGTCTTATAGTGATTGAGGTGAAGGGCTGAGATTGGGAGGTGATATACCTCGATCATGACTATTACTGGCTTTGTTTGAATTGAATTCTGATGTTAGATTAATTACTTGCTTACCTTTTTATGTCTAGTGTGTCATGGGTCACTTGCGATGCAATTGTTGCCACACATTCTCCATACCTCTTTGAAAAATTGTAGTGCTTATATAGTTTTGATGTAATTTCATTTTTGTATAAAATGTGAATGACTTTTACCATTGATTCAATGAAGAATAGTCTATAGTCTGACTAATAAAAGTCAATAATTACCTGTGATAGTATGCAAAAGGATTTAGAAATGAAACAAATGAACTAGCAGCCTACTAAAGTGGTACCAAAGCTAATCAAAGAAGCTAAATAAGCTAAAAGCTACCTATAACTATCCTAATAATATGATATGAATAAGAAAATAAGCTAGAATAAGCTGAGACAATAACTAAATAAGCTAACTACTATGCTAATCCTTACTTAGTGAATGCAGGGAAAACAGGCACAAAAGGGAATCAAATTAACCGATCAACTAACAAACAGATGCACGTAACAACAAATAACACTTTCAATCAGTAAATAAACCCGATGCATAACCTTCTTTCAACAAATAACAGATGCACCTAAAGGCTCACACTCGGCTCGTTAAACTTCTTTCGCAAACTCAATTATACATAACCTTAATGAATAACTAACTATACAATCATCAGATCAATAAATCGCTAATTTCTAACTCGTTTCGTAAATCGTTCACAAACTAACTAAATAATACAGCAACGACTAAATGTATAAAATAAGAAGTAAAATTAGACCTTAGTAACTAATACAACAACGACGGATAGAGACGGTGCCGGAGTTACAAATACAGCAACGACGGATAGCGACGGTGCCGGAGTTAAGAAGTAAAATTAAGAGATGGTGGATTAACTGTTATTGATTAAGAAGTAAAATTAAGAGGTGGTGGATTTAGGGTTTCAGCAATTGAGAGATGGTGCGTTGAGATGGTCATCGAGAATCAACAATTGAATAGTTATGGTGGTGGACTAACAGTTATGGTGGTGGATTAACAGTTTGGGAGATGGTCATCGAGAATCAGCAATTGAGAATCAGATAAGGGAGATGGTGCGTTTATTATAGAGAAGCAGATAAGGGAGATGGTACAATTTAGTTTATAAACTTTTCCTTACTTTTAAATACAATATATTTTCAAATACACATCTTCAAAGTTTATAAACTTTTCCTTACTTTTATTTAGATTGCTTAAGTAAGCAAATGTTACAAAGAAGTTTTATAAACTTGCCCTGATTTTTTTTTTTTTTTTTTTTTTTTTTTAAGTAAACCTTTTCCTTACTTTTATTTAGATAGGCTTAAGTAAACAAATGTTACAAAGAAGGTTTTATAAACTTGCCCCGATTTTTTTTTTTTTTTTTTTTTAATTTAAGTAAACCTTTTCCTTACTTTTATTTAGTTAGGCTTAAGTAAGCAAATGTTACAAAGAAGGTTTCAGCAACTCTTTGGGTCATTAGTGGGCATATGTTAAAATTTTACTTTTTTATTTTTTTTGTTTTTCATTTATTTTTGGTGACTTTATAAAAGTTTTAGTGGGGAAAATTTTTAGTGAGTATATGTCAAAGTTTTACTTTTATAATTTTGTGTTTATTTTTTACTTTTTTGTGACTTTTAAAAATTTTAGTAAGGAAAAGTTTAGTGAGTGTATGTCCAAAATTTTGTAGTGTACACATGATGAGTGAAGATTTAGGTACGATTATCACAAGTTAACCATAAATCTCGGGTAAAATGTCGTGTTACTCATACATTTTTAGATCTTACTGAATCACGCAAGACGAAATCAAAATACTTGAGGACTAAAAAACTATACAAGAGCTTGAAGATTTAGTAAGTATTATTACAAAATAAGGATCACTCATATTTAAATACTTCAAGAGAACCACAATTCGCGGGATAGAATGTCGTGTTAAATATATCTTTTTAGAACTTACTGAACAGGTTATTCGAAGAATAGTTGTGGACATACAAGAGGTTGAAGATTTATGTACCATTGTTACAAAACAAGGATAACTCATATTATGTGTATTAGGGGTGATTATTATGAAACAATGATAACTCACTTTTTCTAAATGAAGAGTTATATAGCTATCAAGTTTTGCCTAGGTTTGTGGCACTCATGTATTTGATACCTTTTTCTTGAAACAATCATATTTACAAAAACTTACTTAAATAGAGTTCGTTTATTCAGTCGAGTACCCCCGATCAAACCTAAGCATAATAACTAAATAGGGTACTAAATATGCATAACCCTTGCAAAACTGATGATCCTTTACGGTGAACAAAGCATGATGCCTAGTTCTATTAAAATATAAAACCTTTCATTTTATTCTTTACTGTGTATTAAACTTTTCATTTCCTCCTATGTTGTTGATACTTTGGTATTTAATTAATCGGACAAATAAGATATGTACACCGAGTAACCTCACAAAATGATGTCAATCCTACTGTGTCGATTGCTTATGTCACAGTGTGGCAGAGGAAGGGTTTTATACATACGTAATAAGGACAACAGCGCTGTCATATTGAAGGAGTGGGTCGAATAGGAACAAAAACCTTATAAAGGCTCGTTGCTGCTGCGATGGTGAATCGCTTGAAAGCTAGTGATGCAGCCATTATCTCTGGCTGTGTCGATTGCTTATGTCACAGTGTGGCAGAGGAAGGGTTTTATACATACGTGGTTTGCGAGACCATTGAAGAACTTAATTACTAGATGATATATGGTTTTTTTTTTCCTTGGTTGATGTATGCTTTTAAATTTAGATCAGTAAAACCTCTATAAATTACTACCTCCGTCCCAAAATATAAGTCTATTATGACTTTTTCAAAATCTTTTAGTTTCAACTTTGACCTTAATTATTTTCTTTTGTGTTATATAATATTTGATGTAAAATATATAAATGAATTTGTGTTTTAAATGCATTTTCATTGATATATTTTTCATTAAGTATTATATAACACAAAAAATAATAATTAAGGTCAAAGTATTAAAAAGAAGACTTTGAAAAATAAAAAATGGACTTATATTTTGGGACGGATGGAGTAATAATGTTGGGATCGGGATATTTTATTAATTTAGCGAGATATTATTATATCGATAAATTAATCATTTATTAATATAAAGAGGTTTTATATATGGCTTTTAAATTTTCAAATGTAATATACTAGTTACAATATATATACTCCTTAGAAATGAAAAATTAATTTGAAAAACAAGTTCTAATTAAAATTTTATGAATTCATATTTACACTTTATGAAAATAAAATTAACATTTTTTGTTGAAATACGAGAAAAGACAACACATAGATTTGAACTTGAACAAAAAAATAACAAGTGACAATAAATTTTAATTTTTACTAAACAATCTTAGGATTTTGAAGTGTATCTCTCATACACATATATACATATATATAGAATTGTTAGTAATTATTAATTTATAGTTTCGTTAGGACTAATATATATACACTGGGGTTTCAAAAAAATTATTATCTTATTATTTTATCGATTGAGGTCCAAATTTGTACTGGTCCCAAGTTGGGATTGGACAAATTATTAATTTTATCGAGGTTATTAATTAATCGAGTATTAATTTATAGAGATTTTATGTTAACTGAAAATAGAGATATAAAATTGTTGCATTGATGTGTTTATTTCATTTGAAATTTCAATGGTTACTTGTTTTAGTAAAGCCCCTGATTATATTTATGTTTTTATGGACGACAGATTATAAAGGGATACAAGTAAAGGTTGCAAATAGACAGTCTGAAGAGTTGGAAAACAGGTGATATTGTAGTATTTTGTTCGGGCCAAGTTAGCACGAAACACTTGTTGCTTTAAATCTGTAAGAAAAGGAAACTACTCCAGTTTACTGTGGCAAGGCATCTGCAATGCAATGCTCGTAAGTCATAATCTGATAATCTCATTTCAATGTACATAATCCCATTCCATTTTGGCATTTTACATAATCACATCCCATTGCAATGCTGCTCATATGCCTCCACATCAAATGTCAGATCCTGCGACATCTCAACATATCAAAAACTATCAAAAACTGGCAAGAAGCTAGAAGTTACAGACAACAAATAAACAAAGACGCGCTATATATTAAGCTAAATTGAGCAGAAAGTCCATAAAAATAACCATTGAGTAAATCTACTTATTTTGGTTTCCCAAATCGACTACAAATTCTACTAGACTTGATCCAACATATTCAAATTAAGTTAAAACACTGCTATTTTTTATACTTACTCCACGTCAATGTGCCTCACATGTTCACTTTCCTCAAACTTCACCAACGGAACTCTAATTTTCAACACACCTTTCTTCATCTCAGCCTTGATTTCGTCCAATTTATATACTGTATTAGGCAAATCGACTTGACTTGAGTACTTACGTGACACTTCATCCTCCTCATGACCCTTCTCCGCTCTAATGGCCAGTGTGTTCTCATCCACGGATATCTTGACATTTTCTCTGTCCAAACCAGGCATATCATACCGAAGAATGAGAGTATCCTTGACTTCTTTAGCGTCCCATTCAGGCCTTGATCCATCTCTTACTGGACTGCACGTGTGTTCCACCATGTTCTCCAAGATCTGTTCCAGCCTCCTCTTTGAACTTTGACCGTACACATCTAAAAGTATTACAACGTTTATATAAATTAAGTTACACTTACAAAAGATGCATATAACACTAGAAATGATACAAGGTAGATTACGAAAAATCGTACAACTGATTCATTAGGACACCTGATCGACTAACAAGTTCTTGCTTAATTAGTTCCTACCTAAGGACGATATCCATAATGTTCACTAAGCCGTTAGGATGATTATTGTAAAAGGGACTAGGGAGAGACTACTGATTTGTTAAGTAAACATAGAAATAAGACTTTAGGTGACTCGGTGTATTAACTGAACTCTAAGGATGACATAAGAAACTACAAATTACAATGATACCAAATGATATCAACCCTACAATTCCAACCAAAACATATAAAAACAATAATAGGCTAAACATAAGGTAACAAACTAACAATTTTAAAATTTTTAATGCAAATATAATAAATGTTCAAGTTTTGACAAATAAATTGTATTCTTGCACATATAGTGCAAGTCTGTAAGTTAATCTTTTAATAATAATAATAATAATAATAATAATAATAATAATAATAATAATAATAATAATAATAATAATAATAATAATAATAATAATAATAAGATTCCACTGTTTCAAAAAAAAAAAAAAAATGAAACATAGGACTAACAGATTCGAGTAAATCAACTATAGCATGAAACTCACCGTAGACGAAGTCATCATCACGGTAGCGAGAGACCGAGCTACTACTAAAAAACCGTTGTGCTGAAGGAGTAATAGCAGCAGCAGCCTGGACAGGAACAAAAAACTTGTGAAATAACGTTGCAGCAGCCGTTCCTTGCCTGAAAGCTAGTGATGCAGCCATGTTTTAAATGGTGAATCGCTATGGAAGGTGTGATTTTTTATAAAGTATTATTTGTGTGACATATTTTATCTGGCAACTAACTTTTTCTACAAGTTTTCTTGTTAAACAAGACTACTGTAGAGTATTAAGAATTTAAGATTTACTTTGGTTTTTGTTTATTTAAGTTGATCAATAATTTATTTGGAAACGTATTTTTTAAAATAAATATGTAGATATATCATTAGTTGCAATATGGTTGAAACGAGTTGAATTGTGTCCGTGCGTTGCTGCGGGGCATGCGTGTCGTTTTTTATATGTGTTGTTCCGGAAAACTCATAACGGAAATTTTCTATGTTTTGGGCCTTGGTATGTTCTATGGGTTTTCCTTTATTCATCTAAAGACCTTTCCGGCGATATTTTTTCATCCAAAAAAACTAGGTACTTATTAGATATTTGACAAATAAATTTTGTTATATAAGAAAGTGATTAATAGTAAAAAGTTTAGGGTGATTTTCGCATGATGTTTCATAGTTCAAGGTGATTTTTGTAAATGTTTTTGTTAAATAGTTTTGGGCCTGCTAGGCTATTTCTTGGCTTAACTTTTTTCAATATATTTGGGCCTGGTGGGCTAAAGTTTTGTGGCCACATTTCGTATTTTTCATTCAAGCGCCAATGTTTTATTCGGCCGTGCCGTGGTATTGCTCAATCTATAATAATACTTTTTTTTTAACGGCTTTTTAATTGTTAGTGGTTCAGGTCCATCAGTGACATCCAATTAGATAGTATGATAATTGATGATTCTAAGACCCGTTTGTTACTCCTTTATTGCTTGAATGGCTCATGGTGTCATAATACCATAACACCAAAAAAATATAGTCACCTCAGCGCCATCTTAGCTTTACCATTTTAACATCAACACTCAAAAATCACACTTTATCATACACCACATTAATACCATCATTTGGTACCCACCTTTCTTAAAAAAGATACAAATTACAAATTAATCCTTTAAACTAATATTTCATTCATTAAATCACCCGTTAAATAATATTTCATTCATTAAATAAAAATACATAAAAAAAGCAAACATAAATTTAAAAAACATGCGGAAATAATTGAAAGTAGTTAAAAATGTTTTAAATAATTATAAAATATTATTTGACCGGGTGTAAATATGGTTGTGGATTTTATTTTTGATCTCAAGGTTATCAAACAGTTGTGATTCAGTGATTCATGATGTAGGGTATTTTGAAAAGACTTGACAGAACAGAGTAAACGACAACAACTTTACTAGATTTAACCAAAACTTTATTGACTTAAAACTTATAACCTCTTATAAATGATTAAAAACCATACCCTCTTATCCTCACTTTAACCTCACAAACTCAGATTGAGCGAAATAATCCTTTTATGTGCTCTTGTGAAAAAGGATATGTCAGTCCGATATCTATGGTAGACCATGTCCTCTTTCAAAGGTAAACAATCATACGTTTCTTATTTACATAAATATATAAATAATTTGTTTGTTAAAAATACATTTCTTATTATTTCCTTACTTTGTAAAAGTCATGAACAAATAATTATAGATGTCGATATTTTATGTGGAAGGATGTTTTGATCGCCAGTTCGGTAAAAGCTCTTCTTCAACATCTAAACCAACATAGTGCTCAAACTGCAAGGTCAAAGATCTTACGATTAACATGCTGAAAACAAGAAACAAGATGTTGGAGACACAAATAAAGATGCTAGCGGCATCACTAGAATTGGAAAGGAATCTCGAGGATCACGCATGTTAGTCGGGTGCAATACTCCTTAAGCTTTTAGATGACATGAATAATCTTCGTATGGAGTAGGTGTTGTTGTTGTTTAATGTGTTATTGTTGTTGTAATAGTAGTAGTAGTAGTAGTAGTTATTATTGTTGTTTAATGTGTTATTATTGTTTAAAGTGTTATTGTTGTTGTTGTTTAATAAAATAGAAACACCTTTATGTATACGGTTTATGTCGCACTCCGATCACATTTTAAAATAAAAAGACAAACTAAAAATTAACCCCCTTAACTAACATTTCATTCCATACTTTTCAAACAAACTAAATTCATTTCATTTATACAAAAAAACAATATGAAACTAAAAACAAAAAAACAAAAAAGAAAAAAAAAAACAAAAAAAAATGCAACAAATTACGTTATGATACGAAAACATAAATTTACGATACGAAATTTAAATTACAAATGACGATACGATACAAAAACACAAATCATCCAATGGATTTTGAGCTTTTAGATTGCTCGGTAATTATTGATGAGTCCTTGCTTCTCATTTATGGTTATCATCACTTCTTCCCTAACGGCCTTCAAAGCGTTTGAGATACGCATATCTTATTCTGACGCCATTAGCAGAGTATGTAGACTGTAGCTACTAAGTGGTTGGTCGAGAGGCAGCGAATGCATCCTCGATTGTTTCCTCCTCACTGTGGCTACACATCTGTAGCATATAATGAGTCATTTCAGCCAACAAATTGTTAACCAACTAACTTCTTGTTCAGTCTGTAGTCGCCTAAGGATAGCATTTCGCACCTCGTTTGGTTGGTCAGCTATAGTGTTTTTGTGAAAATGAATGATAGTGTTTCAGATTAAGTGTGACAATTTAGGTAAAATAGGTATTTATTTATAGGGTGGGGGTTTCATTTTATTAGAAAAAAAATATATATAAAAATAATAAATAAAAACTAGCCGTCTGGTGGGGTTGAAATTTAAAAATAAATAAATAAACCCTACCTGTTTGGGGGTGTTTTTGAAAAAAATTCTGAGTTATAATCCAAGTTGCTATGGCAACTTGGGACGAAATGGCGCTAAGTTTTGGAGGTGGCCGGTATGATAACGCGCCTCAACGCGAAGCCACGTCAGCATAACGTAGAGGCCGGCGTTATCATACCGACTGTTCTAAGTTTAAAGGAAAATGTGTTTAACATGTTTAAACTATCAAATGAGAATAGACATAAAATTAAGCACAATTTTTGGTCATACCTGTCATTACTCATATTGTACTAAGGGAAATGATTTATATGTCTAAACCATATTGCTAAAGATATGACTAACCATAAAATTACGACATGTGCAAGAATCAAAAGAAGGGATAAAGAAAGAAAATATAAAAGACTTGTCAATTAATGATATGATTAGACATTTTTTAGGTACATTTTTTAGGCATACATATCATTACTTTTTAAGTAATATTTTAGCACTGTTTCAATATTGCAAACTTGCTATATGCTAGTTGGGATGAGCAATTTCCAACAGTATCATTCCCAAGATGGCAAGATGTGTACCTAAAAACAGAGCGACCACTTACCCACCAATCCACCATATTGGTGGTTTGTTTTGTTACTTAAAACTTGACTTGGTCTTTAAATAGCGTTTATACTATATAGTTCTTCTGGCAGAAAGCCATAAAAGGATAACCACTTTTTACAGTAGCAGGGTGGTCAAAATATTTAAGTCTCGAATTAGATTTCGAGTGTAAGAATATTTATCTAAACTTCCATCACAAGAAACACCAAACTATTCTCCTTAACAAAAAATGATAGCAATAAATTTATGCATGTTTGCAACTGTAAGTTTTCTTCTAATGTCGTAAGACTACTTTTAGGGTAAAAAAGAAAATAATAAACAAACCACTCATGAATTACTTCCCTTTCATACATCAAATGTGACCATTTAAGGAAAGAGGATAAATTTAACTCAATAAAATTAACAATTATTTCTTCAAGATGTATCCAAGAATCAACCCAATCAAGGCAACGAGGATGACAACGATCAAAGAGGCACCACCCCCTTGGTTTTTGTTGCTTCCGCGCTTCAAGAGTTCCTATATGTTCCAACCAAAGTGATGATTAGTTCACTAGGTAAAAAAGGGTACAAGTAGATGTCAAAATGGGCATCTTATGATATGGTTGTGTTGTTGACCCTATATAATTTTACTCCGAAAAAATAATTAATTTATAACATTGTGGGTCAAAATTGTTCCCTTTTAGGTACACAAGGGAAAATGAGTCAAAATTGTCATCTTTAGGTTTAAAAGGGTGTCTTACCAATTCTTGTCGGATTCTGTTACTTTGTTCAATAGCAGCATTCTTCTCTTCCGTCAACTTTGTAAGGAGAGATCTCACCTAAAAAACCATGAGCATTATTTATTCAACTCGTTCCTTTACAATTTTAGCGTCATTTTGTTGGGTCCCAATAATGTAAATGTGATCCTCGGTATGTATGTAGAACTCATAAGATGAAAAACATTAGTTGTCTAAAGGGATAGATGACAACTAACAGACATACTAAGAAGTAATGAAACTACCATACCATGATGCAGCAAACAATATATGATTAACTCACCTCTGAGGATTTGTCATAAGAATCCACAAAACTTCGCATAACCTATCAATGAGCATTAGTGAAAAGGAATAAGCATAGTTTTAGCACGATTAGAGACAATGAGGAAGAATTAAGAATAATAACAAAAATACTCATAATTTTGATGAAATAAAAGCAAACCTCAGGACCACTCAAATTTCCCTTATCTGTCCCTGTTGCTTTCGGTGAAAACATTTCCTCTGTTCCTTGTGCTTGTGTAATAGCTGAGATTGCTGGGTTTGCAGCAATATATACGACTCTCAATTTGCACTCTTCAACCGTATTCCCTGAATCCTTAGTAAACTGTTACAGAAGAAATAAAAATACTTAAACTGATCAAAATAAAGAGAAGAGCATATTGCCACAAATAGCAACACACATTTACAGTTTACTTAATTTCTAATATGATAACCTGACTTTATAAATCATTCATATATTTTTAAGGGGATCCACTACAACAACAAACATTTTTTTCCTGTACGCTGCAAAAAGAAATTACAGTGTGTATATGTATGTGGGCTGTCCCGTGAATTTTGGGGCCCTGGGCCATGTTTACACTACGAGGCCCTTTTAATTCGAAAACAATTAAGACTCGTAAGATACTCATAAATACAAAGAAAGCATAAAAAATCAAGCATTGACGTAAACATAAGAACAATAGTAATGTTTTCAAGGAGGGGTTAAAACTATTAAACTTGTAAACTTTTACATTTTTTAGAGCTAAAACTATAAGTACAAGGCAAGGTGTACAAGTTATAAATTTTAGGGGGCAGAAATTTAGATGGCCTAAAATAGTCATCTTCTTCATCCAGTTAAAAAATAAAGACACGCCACTGCAGTCTGCAACCCCCATATACCACATTTTCTTCAAATTATTGGTACTAATTAATTTTGACTCTATTCTTTTGGTAAAATCACATATTTTTTCATTCTTGAACGCATTGTTATCAATTTTATGCTCGAAATAGAACTAAACCAATCATTATGCCAATAATTGTGGGGCCCTTGAAAAAATGGAGGCCTTGTGCCGTTGAGCACCCTGCACATGCTCAAATCCGGCCATGTTATTGGGCTTATATGTAGGTCCACAATAATAAAACTTGGAGTTATATATAATCATGAATTAATTGATTTGGGTTATTATCAATAATCACGGAACATGTCAAACACTCAAAGTCGCTCAAAGTTTATTTCAATAATAAAACCTCCAAAACCCTTTTTTTCAAGTTAGATTATTATTGATATAATACAACTTTGTATCCGTACTTGAAAAAAATATTTACAGAAGTAAACACACTAGTTATATATACGGGAAGTTAAATATGTTTAACAAAAAGTGTTTTGGGTCAACCCGTACCGTACCAATTTTGACACATCACCCAACCAGCCCAGTTTGCAACAATAGTTGGTTTGTATATTGATATCCTTTATATTAGAAAAACTTAATTCCTTCAAGTCCATATCATCACTTCGGTCCGTACATCTCAAAAAAATGATCCGTCAAACAAAGAAAAATATGCAAGATAGGAACTTGTTACCATTTCAGGGGTGATGTCCTTTGGGGTTGCTCCCGGGCTTGCGACAACACTCTGAAGGAGAAACTTGTCCTTACATTGCATGTCAGGAGGAGCATCCTTCTGAGCTTGCATTGTTACTGTAGCAAAATTATTTAAAAAACAAATAATAAACATTTAAATAGCTTTAAGCATGACTAACAGTCGAGTGGCCTTGTAGTACTTGGTATCTTATACAAGAATTTATTAGAGGTTAGACTCGGGCCTACCAACATAATCTAACCTCTAATAGGATTAAGTGAATGCTTAAACTAGGGGTGTGCACGGTTCGGTTTGGGTCGGTTTTTGGCTAAAACCGAAACCGAACCCAAATGTTCGGTTTTTATATAACCCGAAACCGAAACCGTTCGGTTTTTGGCGGTTCGGTTTTTTCGGTTTTTCGTCGGTTTCGGTTCGGTTTTTCGATTTTTTCGGTTTCTAACCGTTTATATTTGGGCATGACAAATTTATACCAATAAACTTGTATTTATTTATTTTTATTTTATTTTATTTTTTATTTTTTTTGTCAATGTAAGCATAATAATGTTTATTCTATAATTCTATAACTACACAGATATAGATGAGACACACACATGTAAATAAACATACGAATAGTATGATCATCGTTATATATTTATTGATATATATTCTCAAGTAAACACACGACACGACAACACGCATATAAATATAAAAGTTAAGATAAATATATTATATATCTACCCACAAAATGAATATAAACTTATAAATTTGATTTATTTAGTTATTTATTTATATTATATTAAGTATATATTTTTATATAATAAAATCGGTTCGGTTCGGTTTTCACGGTTCGGTTTTTGGACGAAAACCAAAACCGAACCGTATATTTCGGTTTTTGAAAAATTAAAAACCAAACCATCGGTTTTTAGTTTCGGTCGGTTTTTTCGGTTCGATTTTTTCGGTTTTCGGTTCGGTTTCGGTTTTTTCGGTTTTGTTTGCTCACCCCTAGCTTAAACACACACATTACTAGTGGCGGAACTAGAACATTTTTTTTGGGGTGGCCGAATAGGAGATTTGTTTGTAACCTCAACTAAATTACCCCTAAAACCTATAATATTTACACTAGGTGCCGCATTTTATTATTATTATTATTATTTTTTTTTTTGGGGGGGGGGGGGGCATGGGCGCAGCTACATAGGGGCGGGGAGGGGCGCCCGACCCCCCGAAATTTTTTTTGCGATGTAGGGGGTATATAGTTTTCGTGTAGAAAAATTTCGGTATATTCGGTTTCGATCCCCCAAAATTTCGGTATTACCCGAAAAATAGCGTTAGGAAAAAAAAAATTTAGATCCCGACCCCCCGCTGAAAATTTTCTAGCTTCGCCACTGGGGGGATTTAGATCCCGACCCCCCACTGAAAATTTTCTAGCTTCGCCACTGGGGGGGGGACCCTCCCGGCCTCCCCTGCCCCTACGTAGGTCCGCCAATGCACATTAGAGTATTAGACCGTTCATCTTAAATATCTGGCAATCGATCAGTACGTTAACCGCTAAGTATACCTGGCCACTCCATTTGATCTACGTAATTCATAGCCTAAATTAAACCATTCAATGAACCAGCTAGTTAATGTAACAACACTTTTAGGGGGTGTTTGGGAATGCTTATTAACACGGGTGTCTGACTATTGCACTTTGATACCATAGATATACACAATGCCGAGTTTTTGGATGGAGACAAGCTGATTATGATTATTCGAACTAATTATGAGATTCAATTTACATCCTAGATCATTAATCAATCAGAAATGCCAAACGCTCATTCAACTGATAGTTTCAGCTTTCAACAACAACATAGCGTAAGGGGTGTATGGAAAAGAATCTATCCTTTTTTTCTGGAATAAGCAGATAATCAAATAAGCACTTTGCATAGGCAATCTGAAACACCATCATAACTTTCAAACATTGCATCAAAACGCAATAAACAATGCAACATGTCCTAAACAAAAAATACCAAATATAGAAACAAAAATGTACCTATAATTTCACATGTTGATTGAGGCAACACAACTCCCGTATTCGGACGAACACAATACTTTTTTGGATTCGTCGTTTTCACCTAAAAACAGAAACATCACATTTCACATCTCAAAAAAAAAAAAAAAAAAAAAAAAAAAAAAAAAAAAAAAAACATTTTTCAAATTTCAAATTTTAGATCATTCCCACATCCACAATCTCATCAAAACCAACAAAAATCACAAAACAAAATAAAAAATTCACAAAATCTATTAAAAAAATGTACATACCTTGAAACCAACATGATTATCAGTCTTATTAGTCAATTGCAAAGATGAAGAGATCTGTTTGTTTAATTCAACTATGAAAACAAAACCAACAAAAAAAGATCAAATTTATAAAACCAAATAAAAAAAAAAAAAGGGGGTAGATATGATCAAGATTATATATATATTATAAAAAGAAAACACATACAAGGGAATTTGAGCTCAATTGGATCAACCGTAAGAAGTTCTCCTGTACTCATTTTTTTGGTTTCAAGAATTTGAATCTTGAAATGAAAATGAAAATGAAAACTGGGAATTATTTATTTATTTATTTAATATAAAAAGTGTGAGATTGAAAATGGGTTGTTGTGAAAAATGGCGTTTTTTAATGAGAAGTTTGTAACTTATGAAAACGGAGAAATCTATGTTTTTTGAGTTTTGACTTTTGGTTTTAATGTAACTAACTACTTTGACTTGTGTTGTTGAGGCTTTTTCATAGAACAAAGGGGTGTTTTGGGATACACTTTCTTCAAATATTAAATATTGTTTGTGTTAGAGTATAAAAAAGCAAACAAATGAAACTATTAAATCAGTTTCACGGTTTCACTTTAGCTTTTTCTCTTAACCATTAGAGAGAACTAGGTGCACTTTGACACCAGTTACTGTTATTGGTTGTCACATCAGCACACACCCAGTAACACCACTATAACTAAAATACCCTTCTCAGACATAGGCCCATAGCTGTTATAGGCGCAAATGAATCTCATAACACATCACTAAAAATACTCTACTCACTCACAAAACAAAAACAAAAATGGATGGCGAGATGTGAATTGCCTAGCGAAGGGACGACTGACATGCCAATGGCACAACATCACTTGCAGTTTGACATGTTATATGGTGAAAAAAAAAATCCCAATGGCATGCCATTCGGCACTTGCACCGCGGTCTCTTACTCGGTTATTGTATCCGGTTGTAGTTTATCATCACCGCTAATCATTTTATCAAAATATACATTTGACGTACATATATATACACTAAACGGGCATTAACCATATGGCGCGGGTCACGGTACCATATTGCGCCATCATAGGATGTATAACGAGCCATATGATGCCCCATACTGAGCCCTTTTAGTGTATAAAGCAATTTCAAACACCCTCTTACATATGAATTTGTTGGATGGTTTAAATTTTAGCAAAATCAGATAATCCATAGTGTGATATTCAAAAGAATAATGCTTGACAAACAATTCGCAGCTAAAACCACAACTAGAAATTTGACCTTATATAATGTAACAATAAATACGTTCATGTTCTTAACTTTTTCATTGATGAATCAATAAATTTTCAAGCTGGCAGTTGCAAGGATGATATAAACTATTAATGCAATATCATGCTTTAAAGTCTGATGCATAGTTTAGCATCTTTGTTCAATTGGAACAAGTTGGATAGAATCACATTCAAGTGTAGTACTATGCTTGGATTTTCCAATAACTTTTGTAAATTTTCTTTAACTTTATAAATGTCGCCAGTAGGCGTGAGCATCGGGTCAAACCCGACCCGACAAAACCCGAAACCGAATTTCCCCAAAACCCAACCTGAGACCAAACCAAAAACTACTCGGGCTGGTTTCGGTTGGTTCGGGTTTGGCCGGGTTTTGACTCGAACCGGACCGACCGACCCGACAAGCTGGGAAAAGTATAACCCAACATAAAACCGACTTTGGTCGGATCGGGTTGGGTTTTCGGTCCAAAAGCTCACCCCTTGTTGCCAGTGCATAAATTCCAATGTCACTACTCAATTCCATGATCGATATATCACAACTTTCACATAAAAAATAACACTTTGAACATACCAAAACCCATTGAAAAGAATTGTTTGATATTCATCGGTTATTCCATTCCTCCATCAGGGTGTGTTTAAAGTCCTTAATCAAAAGAAATAATCCACAAAAAATACACAATAATTCTGCCAAACTCATCAACAGCCAAACCGCCGGAAAAACGAAACATGTCAAAATTACACTATAAACTTGTCTGTTTGTCTAGTTTCTCTATGGTACCTCTTATGCGTATGCAAAAATGGCAGAATGAACAGTAAAATCTGTCATGTTTGATCAGATTCTGTGTCCTTCCTGAGGTATTATGAGTTCTTGAAGATCGTCGACCTCCACCTGTATCATAATGTGGAGTTGGTTATGTGATAGTATGAAAGACAGAAAGTAAATTGTAAACAACAGGTACATGTAACAATTTCGACCCATTTACTTATGGAATGGTCAATTAGGGGTTATACTAGTATTTGTTTCAAACTGCTCAAATGGGTAAAAATTAGAGATTAGCAAGAAAATAGATCAAATAACCCATTACAACCCGTAAAAAACTACCCGGTTTTGACCCACCACCACCAATCAGCCAGACCCACCCATAACCCATTATGCCATCTGACAGCGGATTTACCTCGTATCTGTTGCCAGCGTAAGTGTACTTGACGTATAGTTTCTTGGTTTCACCAGGACAAGGATCACAAAAGCCCATAATTCCTGATTTCTTTACACCTTCATGTAACTACAACAATAAGGGACTAATTATTAGATTGCATGAATTTTAAAAGTTGAACGATAGTGAATTCAACACTCGTTGACATTTAAGGCCTCGCAAATGGACTCTAATATAAAGATTAATCTAGTGATCAAACATTGAATTATCAGTAACAAATTCTCCGAATTATTCAGTTTTATATCAACATTAAAACCGCTAAAAAATTTATTTTAGTGACTCAAAAACAGTAACATCACCAATAACTTGAAAATTCATTCCTTATATCAGAGCAACAATCTACTATGTAAGTAACTTAATGTACCTTAAGTTGCCCAGCATCGCTGACTAGAAAATTAAGAGGTAAAGTGACATCCATCATTTGTGAAGCTAATTCATTGTTATTCTCTTCAGGATTGTTGCTGTTTTTCACTGCTTTAGGGTTACCATAAACAGCTTCGACAATCACCAATCCATTGGCCTCGGATTGTTTATTTTGTTTCCGAATAGCCACGTTTTTCAGCAACTGCTGAGCTTTCTCTGCTGCTGCTTTTGCTTCTTGAACCTACATAACACATAATGTTAAATTTGACATTGTGGTTAAACATTTTTATTGGATATGAAACTAATAAAGATATTCAAAGACACTAAAAGTTACCAAAGTCAAACATCAAAATTTTAGTATAGTCAAAATAGAGAAATTTTCAGACTCAATTAGGCGGACAACATCAAAGTCAAGCATGTACTCAATTCAGGAACAAAGGTGGTAATAACTTTCATCAGAGTATGAGGGCGGCCCACAATTTTCAACAGTTTATGGGGGGATTTGGGTGCCTATTTTAAAACTCACTGTGTGAAAAGTATTCAGTGTATAAAAAAGGGGCAGAAACAATTTTTAGTTTTCCTATGTAATGATCATTTTGTTGCAACTGGGATTGATTATCTGAGCTATTTTTATCAGTTCCATTACAAAAATTGACTAATAGTTCATGGAAAATATATGCAAACAGTAAAAAAATAATACGGAGTAATCAGTTCATTACAGAAATCCATAAAAGCCCCAAAACTGAATGAAACAGTATCTTTATATACATCAGGTACCTGAGTACGAGTTTGTTCCATATTCTCGAGTGCTTGCTGCTGTTCTCGTCTACGAAAATAAGGTTTGAAGACAAGCGTCTGCATGCATATAAAAAGGATCATTATGTGCAATACAAGTCAAAGATGATAAAGCGCTACGCACTTCCTAGGTACCATGAGGTTATCAATGTCTTATGATTTTGACAAATAACTGTAGAAAAGTGTAAGACATTGTCAAATGTCTCAAATGCCCTTTCACACGTCTTATAGTTTAGAAAAATATTTGTAGAAAGTGTAAGACAATTAGTCACATGTTTTCCTAATACGGTCAAAAGTTGTAGTTATTATGGGATAGAAAGAGCACAAATAGAAGATACCTTGAGAGCAAAGTAAAGTGAGGTTGGAAGAAAGAATGCCCCCGCAGCAAAGCCAAGACTGAAATGCCTCGATAGAAAAATCTGCATGCAATAGCTCATCATAAGCAGGATCTTTTACCAAAAAAGAAAAGTTTGGTAACATGTTTACCAAAAAATAATAATAACAGCAAATCTGAACCAAAAGAAATGATTTTGGATCGACTACAAGGCAATAGTTGCACTTACCGGAACAACCAGCTTTTGGGGACCACGATGTAATTCTAGTTTCCAGTATATACCCTACATGTATTAAGGAAAACAATTTAAATGAGAGGATGCAGTTGGTGTAATAGAAAAAATAAAAAGAACTTTTTTTATGGCAATAACCTGAATCCCAATTGTGTACAACATTCTGACGGTGCTTAACTCTGATATTTTTCTTCCTCCGCCTACTTCAAGTTCAAGTGCACCACTACAATAGTGGTAAAATTAAAGATTAGTTCTCTTTTCTTTATACATTAAACAAATCAAGGTTGTGGCATGCATGATTATCTAAGATGCAAGCGCGCCTGTTGAGTCACTCAAATCAACAAAAAATAGGATCCTTAAAATGTAAGGGTGCGTTTGGTATCCCACTATGGGAATGAATCTATGACTTTGAAATTCATTAATGTTGTTTGGTTGGTTATGGGGCCCACCACAATGGAATGAGGATACCATTATATGTGGGTTTCCTCATAGGAGTATGATTTGGTGGGTATGTGGATACCTATGAAAAGTGATATCTACATACCCATTTCCATTCCGCTCTATTCTCAAACCTATACCTATAGTGATTCCATCAAGCATACCAAACACACCCTAAATATTGTTTAATGACTTAACTGAAACAGAGTCTATATAAAGTATTAAGTTACCCCAACAATATGCGCAATCACAAAAAAAAAAAAAAAAAAAAAAAAAAAAAAAAAAAAAAAAAAAAAAAAATCTCTTTCAGATAGAAAGAGTAGTCGAGTTGACAAGAGTATCACATGGAACTAAAGAAAAACAATAGCACAACGAAGTATTCAGAAAATACCTTCCTATTTTCCCAGTAATACGCCCATGGGACTTTGAGGAGAAGCGGTGGGTATAACGACCAACTGCACCGATTGCATTAGTGCCAATCTGTAATTTTAGGAAGTCATGTCAATACCCATGAGATTAACAAATTAAATATACATTTCTGACTTTCCAACAATAACTTTAGCACAGAGAGACTCAAGTTTCTACAATTTTTATAACTTTATAACATAGCATTTTAAATAACGTAAAACCGCCCATAAAACAACTTTTTCAAAAATAAAAACATAAAAACAATTACCCTTATTTCTCCAGCTGCAGCCATCTTTTGGTTCTTTTTTCGCCATCCAACAGCAATTGAAGAGTCTGTCCCTAAATTCAGCTCTATCTGAAAAACAGAGGCAAAATGATATAAAATATTACTTGTAGTTAACATATCAGATTCGCACCAGTTGCGACATAACTATCTATCCAGGGGTAAACAGAATACCAATCTTCCCCCCTTTTAGCCTAAGTCGAGTCTTTTGCTCCATTTCATAAGGTGTCCCACACTTTTACACAAAAGTGTCAATTTTGGTCAATTTTATATGTACATTTCCATGAATAGTAAAAAGAATTTAAAAGTTTAAACATCTAATTACCGACTCTGCTTATATAATATCACATAATCACTTCCAACACACACAATCAAACACAAACATCCATAAATTTAAAAGGAGGATAACGTAAGAGCTTCTTACATTTGCACTTGTTGATGTAGATAGCTGGCGATTCCAAGCATTAGAAAGATTTATTGAACCATCTCTTAGTGACATGGCAAGTCCCATTGTTGCACGGGAATTACGAGACAGCTGGCTGAACCAACAAACCAATGAATCAAAAAGATGTCCGACAAAGAAATCAATCCATTTTGATAAAAATTAAAAATAGTTATAATAATAATAATAAAATTAACATGATAATGGAACAGTTTATTTACCGAGTTGTTTGTACGCCTATTAATCCACGCAAACCAGCAGAAGCCATGATTTCAACGGAGGATACAGAAGATAATTGATGCCTAAAAACAGCATTAGCAGATGCATCACCATCACTTCCTTTTACAGCAAGGGTCCCGCCAAAAGCAATCACATTGTTTTTCGATACTTGAGACTGGATTTCACTAGTCATTGACATTCTGCAAATTTAATCAATATTTCATCATTTTGTTATCCCAAAACGAGTTTACCAACTGTTTTTTTATCGTTTAACATTTCCATTTTGTAGGTCTTGTTGTCAAAGAAACAAAATGACATAAAGATGGGCCGGTTATTCTATGTTAGTTCTTCAGGTTTAACTTAAAAAGTCAAGAATAAGGAGTCATACGCTCTCACTAAACCATGCCCAGCTAGGAAACTTGGAACTGATACTTGTGCAAGAATAACACCAGCAGGTTGAAAATGTGCAGCCTTTTTTTTTTCTTCTCTTCTGCGTTTTAGTCTTTCAAGTTCTTCCTTGATCTCTTCCGCTTTATTTAACTTTGGACCAAGTTCTAGACCTGAGGTTAACCCTTCCATACCATATATATCGTATATCTGTCTTTTATTCTCGTCACATAATATCTCATATGCTTCACATATCCTCTGAAAATTCTCAGTAGCAACCTCCTTCATCTGAAAAAGCAAATTACAAAATGTTTAATAAAACGAAAAGTTAGTTTTATCACTAGACTAGACTCTCTTTCCTATTATCTTCATAAAGTACAATGAAAGTAGATGCACTTAGTTTCTGACGCTTAGAAACCGTAGTTCAATTACTTGGCTACAATTCTTTAAAAGCTCACATTTCCTACCAAGTCACTCAACTAGCATCTACCTCTTTGAGTTATAAAAAAATTACGTCCAATGATCCACAATCATGCTCACCAAACAAGGAAAATGGAAGTAAAAGCGTTCATAGAGATGAACAGCCTAATTCGCATTAGCATAGCACATTTTTCCCATAAGACGCAAACTCTCTAAATACACATTTATCATTTCGTTAAAACACATCAAAACTACACAAAATCACAAACAATTTATATCTCCTAACATTAGAAACAACAACCTAAACATAAAAAGCACGAACAAGAATCAACAAATCACATTTACAAAAATGTGAAACTCTCAAACTGAATCCCGCCTACGTTTACTTGCAAAAACACCATAAAATTTGAATGCTCATTTGTCAAGGAGCGCTTAGTGTTCTGTTTTTTTTCTAGAATCGCTACTTCATTTTACACTTTTATAAAACAGTACCACTACTAACAATACTACTAATAACTTAAATATCATTATAATATCAAAAACACAATTCAGCATTTGACTAATTACAAAAACCAATATCAAATAACTTCAAAAAAATTTAAAAAAAAAGGTAGACCTGCAAATCTTGATATTTATCAGGATGATAAACTTGAGCCCATTGGCGATAAGCTTTACGAATTTCTTCATCAGAAGCTTCAGGTGACACATGAAGCAAAGCATATAGCTTCTTGTTATTCCCTTCATCTTCTGATGATTCCACCATTTTTACTTTATAAAAATCACTTCTTTAGGGTTCTATAAGGTTGAAATCCAAAAGGGTATTTTCTTAACTGATTTATACATCAAATGCAATAATGGGTTATGTTTAATTTTGAGTTTTCTTGGTTAGGGGTTTAAGGGTTTTCTTATTTTGGGTGTGTTTGTGGGCGTGGGCGTGTGGTGATGATGATGATGATTCAGTGGAACTTGGGTCAGAAGAAATTCTTCTTTCAAGTGTTTGGAAATGGACCTTTGGGTTATTGCAAGTCTCACTTTAAACCCCTGAATGGCTGAATGTACAAAAGAACACATACTAGTAGTACTTTCTCCTTTTAGAAATAAGCAGTGTTTGAGAAAGAGTTTTACAAGGCCGATTAATCGTCTTTTAGGCGTTAATTGGCTACTAACTTTTTTGATTTGTGTAACTCGGTTAAACAGATCGTTCAATCATGGTCAATGGTGTTCAAACTTATCGAAAACCTACAAAGCTTGTCGGAAATACCCAAAATTTATTGTAAACTTGTTTTAATCACTTATAGTCGCTGTTTATATAAATTACAAGTTGTTTTTTTTAAGGAGAATCTTGTGGAGAATACCTAAAACTCGTCGGATATACCATTAACTTGGCGGAAATGTCAATCCGATTAATCCCACCTATACCGATTATAAGCTATAGGGGTGGAAAGACCGACTATCGATTCATGATTTTTGCAACCTTGAAAATAAGTATTCAATTTTACTATTTATGATTCGTTTATGTTTAGTTAGAGAAAAAATTCTTTAATTTTCTATTTTTATATTTGTAAAATAAATGAGAAGATTTAATTTTCTGCATAAGATAAACATGTTAATATGATTGATGAGGTGTAATTTTGTATATTTTTAAGGGGTCATTTAGCCTAAAAATCGTATATATTTGATCATTTATTGTCTTAAATAATTTCTATTTGAGTTTTAGGTACTTGGGACGCATTTGCTGGAAAGGGACACGTTTTGAGCTCGATTGGACGGAAAAACAAAGAAAACACCAAAGACGTCACAAGAAGGCCTCGTGACGGCGTCACAGCCATAACACCATTAATGAAGGTTGACGGCGTCACAACTTCAACGTAACGCCATTACAACTATGTCGGTTCAGAAACGAAACCCTAATGGGCGGCGAGCTGACGGCGTCACAACCCCAACGTGACACCGTCACAACCAGAAAACTATATATATATTTTGCATTGTTTTCATTGTTGTGTGTGCAACTTTGGAGGAACTTACACCAAGGTGATTAGGTCGTTTTCTACAACTTTTGTAGGCCTTTTTGGCCATTTGGAGACCTCATGTATTATTGAGTTAAGTTATCTATTCAATTATGTCTATGTGTATTTGTTTATTTACTTTGCTTAATTCTACTATACTAGGCTAAATTGATTAGTGTTTCTTTAGGATTGTATGAAACCTAGTTATTAATTACTTGTTTGTCGTCTCTTGTTTAATGGTGTGCACATTATGAGTTGAAAAAATGGATAGGAAAAACTAGACTAGCTTGAACATCCACTACAACATGTCCTATTAATGCTTATGTCATAGGCCGTTAATTGAGAAAGGTATTTATTGTGTAGGCTAGTTGAACGGTGTGCTTGACATTCATATAGGCGTCACTCACTTAGAAGAGTCTATAGCGTGAGGACTAACCAACCGACAACAGGAAATTAGGAATACTTCACATTCCACTAGCAAGGACGTGACAATTTAACAACGTAGTAAAAGATAACTAGGGAGTCATGTAATTGTAAGTAAATACATTTGTCCTCTTATAAGTTGTTCACCACTTTAATTTTATTGTCATTTATTTTATTGCATTTTGTTAGTTTAATTAGTAGTTTAAAATCAACCTCGCCCAATACCCGAATTTTACTTGCTTTCACAAAAAATAAAAAATAATTAAAAAAATAAATAAACCAAAAATAATTTTCCCTCAACTCCATTATACCCTTCAAACCTACCTCACTATTCCCTTAGTGAACGATCAATCCCTCAAGTCTTGCATATACTACACTATAACGATTAGGCACTCTACCTAGGAGGTTGTAAAACTTTTGCGTTTATAATTATCCGCATCAATGATAACATTTTTTATTCTCAAGAAAACTAGGGAGGGTTAAAAAAAATGCATTATGTAGTTTCCCTTGTAAAATTAGGAAATGCAAATTTTTTATTTTGTTAAGAATTTGATGGGAAACATCTCATTTGAATGCAATCTCTATTTTTCTTGTTTTGTATTATTTTGTACAAAACATTTGTGGAACAACAAGGATGTTTCGTTTCAGCTAAACGCACGCTTAGCTTTTTCAGAAAAAATATTTACTTTTATTAAAAATATGTTTATTTTTTCTTCATATAAAAGTAATTGCAATCTTTTTTTATTTTGAGTAAACTGCAACATAAATCCCAGTTTGCCAAATTTCACAATTTACATTTTGTTAGATAAGTTGGGTCATTTACATCCTTTCATCAACAAACGTTAGAAAATATACATCTCTAGGGATGAATGATGCTAACGTTTTCTCATGATATGTTGCACGTGGTTGATAACATCAAATAACATCATATTTTGGTTTCATTATTCTATGTTTATTGTCTTATATTATGTCATTTTATGTGATTATGTTACTTAATTGCTTCCTATTTGCATAATAAGATTAAACAGATCATTGAAACAAAAAGACGCAGAAATTGGATTTAGTTTAAAGGAAACTTGAAGAAATTCTGTGATTAAGGCGTCTACAGCGTAGAGAGGCATTTGTCTCTACATCGTAGATAGTGGGAGAGTTTGAAGCCAAATTAATTCGTAGCTCCTACGCCGTATTGGTGTACACACTTATACAACATAGGCATTTTTGAAGACTTTTTGGGCATTTATCTGATACAGCTTCTACGGCATAGACATGCACTTATATCTCTACGTCGTAGATAATGATGAACCAATAACTAAAAGGTATGAAAAATCAGAGTCTTTTGGAGGATATTTGAAAAGAAATAGTAAAGGAAGATTTATTTATTTATTTATTTTTTTTTTGTTAGAATTTAACTATGGAAGGCTCGTGAAATAATCAAGTGAAAAAACGAAGCTGAACGTTGAAATAAAGTTTACATGATATCTCAAAAAATGTGCTTTAGTATTTTGGCCATAAATTCACACGAACTTCTTTTTAGGTGATTCAAGTTGCTCTAGAAAGAGTAAAGAGATATATACAACTTTTCTGTTTTTAGCTAATCTTGAATCTCAACTAAAAAAACACAAATTTGTGGCTTCTAGATGGATATTTCCCTCTACGGCATAGACAAGGTGTAACAAGTCAGTTTTGTGTAAAAGCCTATAAATATAAACCTAAACTCAACCTAAAACGAATTCTCACTTCCCTAAATGATTTCCAAAGATTCCCATGGGTTTTCTACAACTTTTCAGCTACAATCCAAAGGAGAAGACATCATTATTCATCATCATCATTAGCATTAAGTCAGTTTGATTATCGAACACCATGTTTAATACTTTCACTAAGTTTGAAATTCAAACTATGATTTTTGGCTAGACACATCATGTGTTAGACTAGTTATGATTCTTTATTTCCAATGATTTGATTCCTTTAGTTTAATTCTCGATCTTTGTGGATATCTTATTTGTTTTATCATAGATCATTGCATTTTGGTATAGATTATGATTTTTTAGTGGATAATACACTAGGAAGTATGTCACAAGCTGAAATGTGGGTATTTAAATTTCCTTCTTAGTTGCTAGGTTATGACCATTATCATGATCTAGATTAAGAATAATATATTAAAAAGTGAAACAAAACACTTATAATTGGCAACTATAGGAGTTGTATGTTAAGTAATTAACATAGATAAATCAAATAGGATAGTTGGCGGTCTTAATGACTGAAATCCAAATAAGCTAATTGCAATAATCTTATGATAGATATTTGGAGATCATATGTTTAGATTGTGAGGACCAATTGGATCTTTATGACATTAGATCCTCTACTAAGATCGTGATTAGACATTGCACGTAGGATTGAATCATTTGGAAGCACAAAGATTAGCTAGGTTGACAAAGCTTTCTCCCCTTGATTGATTTTTGATTATCTCTGTTTTTGTTTTTATTTATTCTTTAAGTTTTAATTCAACATTTAAGTAATTGATCGCATGGAAATAAAGCACAGTTTAGGTTATTTAATTGCTTACATAGGTTTAGTAGTTAATTTCTTATTATCGACCAAATAACCTGCTCTTAGGGTTTGACATCTGTATTTACCTTAGCTACACTACTGCATGATAAGGTACACTACTCTTAAGTGTGTAAGAATAGATCTAGGTGATGTAGGTTTATAAATTTAAGACTAGATATTCACACATTAGTGGTTATCATGGGAGTGGTGGTTTCTTCTTTCTCTTAGTCCCAGCTACCAACACCCACTTTTTTAAAACTAAAATCCACTTGGGCCGAGCAAAATAACTTAAACTGAACCTAAAACCCGATTTAACCGAACCGAATTAACTGAATCGAATAAAAAAAAGCCATTAATAATCCAACAATTATTAACCGACTTATTGGTTCTGTTTGGTTTCTATAACCAGACCATTAATAACGGAATCAAACCACTATGCATGTATATTACTTTTATTCATATTAAATTGTTTAAACTATATCACTCATTTTCTTTTTAATTTACTCTTAGCCTTTCATAAAAAATCAAAACATAAGCATGTTATTATATTTGATCATATAGTGTTCATTTAAATTGTTTATTGAAATATATTTATTTGTATGAAATATCTGTTGAGCTACAAGGTATAATGTAATGAATGTATTGTGTTTCTCTTAGTAACTACGTGTCTTCTATCTATTTAACATAGTTAAAACGGTTTCATCAAATTTGTTGAGCAAAATTTACATGAGCCCAAAAACTGTTGGTTAACCGAATTAACTAAACCGCTTTAACCGATTAACTGAACCGTTACTAACCATAATCCAATGGTTCTATTTTTCAATAACCAAACAGTAGTGGTTATGGTTGGTTTTAGCTAATAACTTAACCAAACTCATCCCTACTTTTTACTCATAATACATTGCCGGAGGTTTTGTGGAAGAAGTCATTTTACCCCTTGATTAGGGAAGTGTCCACATGTTACCTCTCCAATTTTTTGTTCTCGCAAGATTGGGTATAGTTGTTTTTGTTTGTGACATTTCTAAAATTTCATGTCATTAATTTTAATATTTTTATTATTTATTTAACTATTCTATTTTTTTATATAATTAACTTCGTCAGAAGTTATCCGCGTACGTCATGACTCGTTCAATTGATTCAACCGAAACAATACTATGCCCACTCTACACTTTTATGCATTTTTGGTTCCTTACAATCCTATTTTAAAAGTCCTAATTTAATTTTTCTAATTTTACATAAACCTTGCACCCTTACGTTTTACCCGATTTAAATTTACGTTTTAAGGTTTTGACAAAGTGAACCAACCCTAGACTATGATAATTTACATATTTTATGAATTTTTAAACTATTTCATGTTTACTAAAGAGTTTTATACTTGTCGTGTCATGTTTATAGCTTACATCACTTTTATCAAGAACCGGTGTCACCAAACGTGTTTTCGACTCACGGTTTCATTTTTAATGACGTTTAAACACTCCGATAAACCCAAGGCTCTCATGAAATATGAAAAATTAGGCTTTTTAACACTTCATAACAACTTCATAATATTTTTATAACACTTTTCTAAAATTCACGTTTTCATGTCACCCGGTTCTGCGTAATTCGCGTTTTTAAGACCATACGCTTGCTTTAAACCCCACAAACACACTAATACACCAAATATTAATCCAATATTATTAAAATATGATCTTTATATATTTTTTTCAATCTTGGGTCATTCACCACTCTTCACCTTTCCAAATTACTACTTAAAAACCCCAAAAAACTACTCATTACCTTACATAATCCACTCCAACACTTATATTTATCATACATTTGATACTTATGTTTTTTTTACAAAAGAAATAAAATAAAATGCACCCTTGGAGCCCCCAAAATCGGACCCCCTTCCTTTTAATACACCAACACTCCTCATTTTTTTTCATTTCAAAGTTTTCTTTACATGCAAATCTCACCAAACAAAAACCACCCAACTTCATCTTCCTCCATTCCTCCTTGGCTGCCGATTTTCATCACAAAACACCACCATCTCTGTGATTTTTAATCATCAAAATAATCCCCATAACATTCCCTTGAAGTCCCTTGAAGAAGATGGTGATTTGAATCGAAGATTTGAAGGTTTTCTTGATGTTTTATTGAAGTCTTCCTCAAGATTGATTAGAGTTTATTCCATCATCCCCTAATCATATTTTGAAGGCTAGAAGAGAAGTGTTTCATTAGCTTTGGTGTCAATTGGGTCGTTTTTATTCAAGCCCTAATTAGGTTGTTTGTGATTTTCACTTCTAGTAAGTTAATCCCATCATCCTCTTTGATTTTTGTCACATGCAAATGGTTTTTGTTATTTAATTAATTATTGATTTTCTGATTTTGATGAGTTCTTGTGTATGAGATATGTTATAAGAGGTTTAGATGGCATTGCATGGTATTGGATAGTGTTAGAATTGATGTTTGGATGGATTTTGAGGTTGATTATAGGGACTGTTTTAGACCAGCAGATAAAACGAATTGGTGTGCAATATTTTTGGCTTATGGCCTTCTGGGAAATCACTTTTTTAGATAGATATATGTCTTAGCTTCAAGTGGCGAATTGGAGGGTTTATCAACTCCTCCGAATGAATGAGTTATAGCCGTTTTGCTAAAATTGATCAGTTCTGAACTACTGTTGTAAAAAGGAGTTTAACTCCAGGTTTTTACACTAAAAGTGTTGGAATAAAAGTTGAGACCTGTAGTATACATCTTAGGCTAACTTCTCCAAGTGGAATCACTTTAATAGCTATCACGGTTTGGGAAATACGTTAAAATTAATGTTTCGTAGGAAAAGTTGGGACTGCTGCAGATCAGCAGCATATATGGGTTAATTTCAGAAAACTTTTAGCCTAAGAAGGTCTATATTATTTGATGGGATTATGGAAATAAGTTTAAGGTACATGTGTCGAATTGGATAGGGTGATATCTCCTCCGGATGAGTGAGATACGGTCGTTTTATGGAAACATGTCAATTCTGGAGCTGCTGTTGGAAAACATGTTTTTGCTCCAGATTTTTGTCCATTAAGCTTAGGTTTTAAAACATGGTTCAACACTAGACATTTTAAGCTTTCACCTCCAATTGGTTTCAACTTAATAGCTATTATAGAACATTATTTATGACCAAAACCGTAAGCGTGAGAATTTCAGCGAACTTTCTGGTTGGAGTTATAGTTAGTAAAAACTCACTTCCCGTTGATTGGTAAATGATTTGATTGAATGGCCTAATGTTTTGGAAACTAAACTTAAGTATATTTCCAGGGGTGAAAGCCCCATCCTTGTATCTTTTATAGGTTAAGAGATACGATGGTGTGGAGTTGACTAAAATTCAGCAACATTGTTTTTACGTCTTGTCTTGAAATCTAAAACATGTAGATACAAATAGGTGAAACAAGAATTAAGGAATGAAACTTAGTAAGTGTTTTATTACCTATAAGACCTGGTCGAACATCAATCTTAGAGTGAAAATACCTTGGGTTAAGTCTTAGTGCAATGCCATGCTCATCTCGGAAACATATCTCGTGATCATTTGATTTACTTTTTCATATCGCTCTTCTTTATCATTCTAAGTCGCGTCACGTCTTTTAGGTTGTGCTTAGACGCTTCGCACTCGTCCGAAGATCCATTTTACTTCTGATCTTGTTGCTCTTAAGGTGAGTTCATAGCCTGGCTTTTACTTATTTAAACGTTTTATAAACCTCGCGAGGGGGATACATGCTAGTTTTACAAACGGAATACAAGTAGTTTCATGATTACATAATTATAGACATTGAGTACCTTTGCCATCAAGTCCCTAATTTCATGAACCGTTAATTACGTGAGTAAACGCTAGTATTATAGATATGCATATTTGGCCAGGCAGGCCTGTCCGGGTGAGTAGCGCTCATTTGACAACTGTGGGTCAAACGGACATATAATATTGAGAATTGAGGTAAATGGCAATTGAATACCTTGTGAGGGGCATTTAAACTTGGCCAAGGTTCGGTTTCATGAGCTCAATGCTATAAATCTTATTTCCCGACTTGTATTTGTTACATGTCAACTTAATTACAGGCGTAACCCAACTTCTTTTAAACTGAATTATCTTGTATTCAACTGATTGCTTATTAAACTCTATGAATTCACTCAACTTTATGTTGACTTTTTAGCATGTATTTTCTCAGATATTATTTGGCTAGCTGAGCATTGGGAGCAATCGGAGTCGCGTGGATATCAAATATTGAAAGACTTGTTTTCTACACATTCGATAACTTTTTATCTTTAAAATACATATATGTGTGATGTTTTAATTCTTGTAACTTAAGTTTTAAAAAGAAATTGTTGGGACCTTTGTACTCTGATTTATCAAATCGAATGTGATATTTTATTAAACGTCTCTTTTGAGGTCGTTTTATGTAACTTGTGTGTTTTAACTATGAAGTGACACCCAAATTGGTATTCCGCTGCGTTGTAAAATTTTGGGGGTGTTATATTGTTGACGATGATGGACTATACTTTTCATGTTTCAATGTAAATATTCAATCTTAGTATTTTAACTTGTCAATTTTAAATTATGACCAATAAAAATTGAAATGCAAATATAACATTTCATTAATAAGCAATATAATTATAATTTCCTAAAACTTTGTAATTTTATAAGTGGATATTTACTTCCAGACAGAAAGAGCATGGCACGTGCTTGACTGGTAAAGGTTTATAGGATTATGAATTAAGAAAATAGAGATATTTTCTCTAGTAGTATTAGTGTAGTATTTGTTTGGTTCAAAATCAGACTATGAGTCCTACAAAACTTATTTTTTGTTTTGAGATTCAGACTTTAGTTATATCTAATCAACAACATACAAATAAATAGTTATAGTTATAGACTGGTATCAAATATGAAAAGTATTAAAGTTGAATTGATAGACAATGAAAGAAGCAACGATTCACATGCTTAAAAAGTTGGGTAAAATCTATAATTATTATATATATTAACTCATATGACTCATTATGCTTTCTCAATTATTAAACCACTCATTACACTTCAAGAAACTTGCATTAGTAGCTAACAAGTGACATTTCTTTTTGACTTAAAAAAATAAAATAAACAAACATAATAAAAAAAATCCCTTTAGTTTATTAAGCCTAAATGGCTTTCCACATAGGAATGACAACACTTTCTGGTTCTCTTACTCGTTTTACCTACATCCCAATTTTAATCGAATCCTTAACTTATAATCTAACGCTAATTCATTCCCACCAAAATCCCTTTATTTTACTTACATGATCAATAATGTCGTCATCTTTTCCACCATTCGAATACGTCGAGGGACAACCACACATTGTCAGTGTCAAAAATCACTAGTACGACGAGTATGTTGGACTGAAAATAACCTATGTCGGTGGTTCCTTAATTGTCACTATTAAAAAAATAAGTAATTAGGTTTTTGTTTCAAATAGTTTTTTATCAGTTGTATTTTTTGTTAGAATATGTGAATCATAACAATAATATAAACACATAAACATCAAAGAGTACGCAGCGGAATAGATCAAATACATGTAAATAAATTAACCGAATATAAAAGGATGCGTACCTCTTTGTGATTTCTAGCAATAACAAGAAATCAATGAACAAGAACTATAAACCCTAATTAGGGTTTAATGGTGGATCGACTAGGGTTAGTCGAATAGGGCAAATCACCTTGTTAGCAAAAGTATGCTAACACTTCGTTCTTGAACACACGTACTATTAGCGTTTCAATTAGAAAAGCTAGGTTCTTAATTCACAAGCAATCCAAACACAATATTTAGAAGATCGCGTAGGAACCCTAGAAGGGTGTAGTTAATCAACTAAAACTAGAATGGATTTGAGCTTAGGAAATCTAGTAGGAACCCTATAAGGGTGTAGTTCGATTTCTAGGCTCAATAAGAGAGAAGGAGAAGAATTAGATTGCAAATGAATCAAGGGATGAGAAAGTGAATACATGAAGGCATGTATTTATACTATTCTCATAGCTTGGAGCAAAAGACACAATCACAAGCCCTAGAAGGCATGGATCGGCCAAACCAAGGCTTTAGAAGTCCAATCCATAGCTTTCTTCCATTCAATTTCAAATCTAGTCCTTCATCTTTCGTCTAACGGTCGTTCGGTACCGTTAATTGCTCATTTCGTGAATTTAATAATTATTCGTCACTAAAACAATAATTATTAATTAATTGAAACTCATACGTAAAGTGTGCAATCCCGAAGTCTCGAGTTCGAGTCCGGTCATGATATATTAATTTATTATCCGTTAAAACTAACAGCTCCCACTCGGATATAGATTAATGTAACAATGACAATGGTTAGTCTAGCATAACACGCCAATGTCTCCAGAACGATCTCAAGTATGGTTTTCCTGGAAAAAACCACATTTGATGATTCATCATCATACTTATCCTTTTGATTCTAATACTATGTTAATATGGATATGGATCGAAGTCATTCCATAATTAACTAGTGTTTCTCGTTATTTATGATCAAGCAAGATTACCAATTCATCTGAACGTATTCCAGATAGACCTTGGGCATGGCCATGCAAACATCTTGTTAATCCTACGAGCGGCCAAACAGTATTAAACTTCAAAACAAATTTGAAGGAACCAAATCCCGTATCGACTACAAGCATAACCTATGAACTTCGCATCACCTCTGAAAATGATCCTTATAACTACCAGTTACTGATAGCGTTAGATTATCTCACAGAAAATGAGCTACATCCACAGTAGTTACCTGGTATCTCAAGTCTGAGGATAAATATTCATGATTCACTATAATGACAACATCCATAAGTATAATCATGTAATTAGGATTTTGTCCTATATTCAATTTATCCATTATTGAATATCATGTGAATTTGGCATGTCCACGCATCAATATATTTTAATATATTATACCAAAACTCAGATTTGTCTTAGTTCAATGATACTCCCATATCATTAATTGACAATGGACTATTTAGAATAACATAACATAAGTTATTCATGGATTAAACATGCAAATATGGGATACAATCTATTATTAATGAAAACAAACGTACTCAGTACTTTAATTTATTATTTAAATAATAATTGCTTAACATCCCTTATCCAAATACTAAATAGATCAATGCATGAAAAAATTCTTGTTAATGAATTTTGCCTCAATCAATCATACTTGTTGACAATTATGCCCAAGTAATGGTAATCATACTTGTTGACAAGGCATTATTCAACTAACTTTGATTTATCGGAATTTTGAGAATACTTATTTCAAGAATTCAATTAACGAAATTCTTGTATTTGTGCATTCAAATAATTTGATATAACCACACAATACATCATAAAATGTGTATGACATCCTCAACATACAATTTATGATAATTAAACTTTCAAACCTTTTAAAGTTTAAAGTATTCTTATTCTTTAACGTATAATGCAACTATGCTTTTCATTAAGCATAACTAGTACACATGGCTATTAACTAGGATGAAATCCTTCCATGACTAGTATTGAGTGTCATCTCAATTTATATTAGCATCATTGTATGCAAACAACAATATGCTCTTTTTCGTAAACTTCAATGTGTAATGTTTTATTCCTTCCAAACTTTCAAGTTTGTTGGTTATGACAATTTTACAAATTGTTCATTTATAGAATCTAGAAATTGTTCCAGGCTGAGGATGTGATTCTATATCCAAATATATTCCTTTAGAATATTCATTACACAACTTATCTAATATTTTTCAATTAGATATCAATGTTGTCAAATCATCTTTTATCAAAGCATGATATAACAACAACATGATGTACATGAAAAATTCTCGTGTCCAACTTAAATTTCATTCATGTACTACATATCCATTTAAACTTTCTGAATGATATATCATGTTCTATTAGATTCATTTACCGCACATGTTTACATCAATAAACATATATTCAAGGTTGTATGTTTTACTTATTAAATCTTTCAAGTAAAGTTTCATTCCAAGTTATGACTTAACATTTAACTTATATAGAATGTTACTTCCTATATGTTATACAACATATATTATTTAAGTAAGTAAACATAATACTCCCACTAGCTTTTAGAATTACTTAGGAGTTATCTTATTTTAAATTATAAATCAAACATGGATTTAATATTTTAAACATAAGACTTATCTCCTCGATGCATGCATTTATCCATACTTGGATTCTTGCATTTTGTAGACTTTCAAATATTTAAATGAATTCATAAAACTCTTAATTACTCATCGTCCTCGCTTAAGTAATTATATAAGAAAGATGTTTTATAATCCATTGTCAAATTTCATATTCATAAAAATGAGTATGACAATTACCATCTTTGTATCTTTAATGTTCTTAGGAAAGAGTATTAAATCATAGTTAATGACTTAAGTATGATTAATAATCTTGTCATAAGACATGCATTAAAATATGTATACAATTTCGTCCATATGATTCTTTATGCAAAGGTTTAAACCTCTAGGGTTTTTCTTCTCTTGCAGAAACTCATCTTCATTAAGATAAACCAAGTTTTCAAAGTTGACTTATCTTTATGGACAACATCTTAACATTCATAGTATGAGCAATTTACTATAATTAGTAAATGTGTCATTATGATTAACTGGTTTACTTTGATCCTGTAATTCATAATTCTCAGCATATTAATTAAATATCTGAGACATCCCTACGGATCTATGAATGAGAGTTTCATCATGTTGAGATTTAACCTTTACATTTCAAACCTCATAATGGTTTTCACTAGTGTGGTTTTAGAAGATTATGTATTTTGTAATTTTGATCTTTCAAGATCTAAACAAAACTCCCACTTGCCTTTTGTATTTTATCTATAAATACTTTAGCAAGATGAGCAACACTAAATCGTTCTCATTTGAGATATTACAAAAACATTTTACAGTTCCTGACTCTTGTTTGTTAAAACTACTTATTAACAAAATCAGAACTTCATTTTAAGACTTTAATGTGATTCATCACATCCCATAATGTCTTATTTAATCTTCTAGGTTGGAGTCTTATTGAGTATATTCTATTCATACTCAATTTTCTAACCTTGATAACTTTTGGAAGAAAAGAGGTCATATTTATCTTTTAATCAAACAATATAATAAGAGTTTGATTTTTCCTAACTGAAGACACCACCAACTTGTGATGTTTCATTAGAATTAATATTGTGAGACAAACTAACAATATGTAAGATAAACTTATTTCCTTTTGGCTTAACTATTTACCAACTAAGTCAATCTTAACGGTACAATAGAATTTCCAAGCCAATTGCATGCTATATAACATAAGTACTTTTTGAACAAGTCACTTTATGTTCATGTCTTAAGAAGACATAAACTGTTATATTCCCACTATACGTTGTACATCATTGATCAACTCAATGATTTCTTGTTGAAAACATAACAAGTTTAACGTCTTACTTTATTATAAGTCTTGTAATAGTTAAAAGACTTCATGTTTATAAGAAAATATAAACATATATAACTAAAGTATTTGTGAACACCACCACTTGGTTTCACTAGTAATTTCAAGTTAATTTACTACTTCATTTACTTATGTCATTTTACGAATTATCCAATTTAAGAAACTTCAAACTCACATAATTTCATTACATCAGTTGATCTGCTAGTAATGAAATCATGTAGTTTACCTTTCTATTGCAATCTAGGCAGGTTACACCCTGACGTAAATTGTAAATTCAAGTGTTTCTTTTAATTTGAATATCATAAGACATAAAAGTAGTCTTTTGTTATAATCATGACACATGTTCTACATAAGATACTCTTACACATTAAATGTATAAGTCCTATTAGAACATTGATCTCTTACCTTGCAATTAAGAGAATCCTATAATCATATTTCTATGTATTGTTCCTTTGCACACAATAAACAATTTCCCACTTGTGCATAGAACAATATCATGTAGTATATAAACAACACAACATATGTTTGTTTATGTACTTCAATATGATTTGTGTCATAAGTAGATGTAGGACTACTTTGTTCTTGTCAGGAAACGCATATGGCTATCCTAAGAACATGAGTGTCTACATTTTGAAAGTAATTATCTTGAAGATAATTTGGGCTACTGCACATAAATTAAATCTTGTAGCTCCCACTGATTTAGAGAACATAACAATAACTCTATATTCAGTAAATAACACAAAGTTCCCACTGGATTTGACAACATTGTACATGTTTCATAACCAGTGAAAACAATTTGCTTGTTTTTACTTTCCTACACATTTAGAAAGACCCATACGTAATAATTACTCAGTTTCTAAAATGTGTGTTCTACTATGTTTATGATGGATTATCCATCAATGATATTAAGTTGAAGAATTTGGGCACGCAGCTTCTTCCTTAATAGGCCTACCATCCCCATAATGGTATGTAGCACCTTTAAAGCACAAAAACTAGATAAAATACTAGTTTTGCCTTTTATCAATTTTGCGGTAATCTGTCCAGCTTCTAATAACTCATATTTTCCATTTAACCAAATGCCTTGTTTGTTATAGAAGAATTCATTCACCAAATTAGGGTAATGAAATTTTAATGGAAAATAATATGTGCTATATCCTTAAATATTAAAGATTGCTATGAGTTACTCCCTCCGTCCCATAAAAACTGTCCAGTTTGACTTTTCAGAGTCAAACTGGTTCAACTTTGACCTTAAATATTTTATATGTGGTATATAATACTTGATGAAAAATTATACCAATGAAAAACACACTTAAAACTCAATCCATTCATACATTTTTCATAAACTTTTATATAATACTCACAAAAATAGATAAGGTCAAAGTTGAACCAGTTTGACTCTGAAAAGTCAAACTGGACAGTTTTTATGGGACGGAGGTAGTATATATTAGAATGTAGACAATTCAATTAAGTTAACCAACTTAAAAAACAGCAAACGTACATAATTACACCACACCAGTTGATCTGCTAGTGATGAAATCATGTAATTTGCCCCTCCATTGCAATCTAGCCAGGTTATGCCCTGACGTAGATCCAATTTTAGGTGTTTCCGTTTCATTGGATGGCATATAACTTAAATTTAAGGGTAGTAAATTTGATGTGTGTAATCAAAATATATGTACAAATATGTCATGCATTCATCTTGTAGCATATGTTTCATGTAAAAATCTTTTACTCATTAGTTTCTTTACAAGCTTAAATCTCCAAAGTTTTGATTGAGGCGTTGAGAAACTTACAACTTTGCCTTAAGTGCTTCGTAGTTATCATGGATGTTAGGTAAAACTAAATTTGACTCACAGGCGGGCGTCAAGCCAGAATGGAGGCTCACTAAGGCCGCAATTTAATGCTAAGCCATCCTTATACCCACTTTATAGTTTGTTAAAATAGTTTCACCTTACAACCACTTAATACAATCGCGATCAATCAACCAAAAGTTCAAGATTTATATATATAAGCTCAAAACAAGATTTCACCATTATTAAGTCCGTTTAATATTTTCTTTTTGAAATTACCCTTTTGTTACTATCATGTCACAAAACATATAAAACAAAAGTAATTAAATAAAATAAACAAACGACAACAATAATGGACATGCAAATTAAAATCAATTTTAAAACACACAATTGATTTATATACGATTAATAGGGTCTTCCCTAATATTATAATTAATCAAATTTTAGTAATCTTTATTCATAATATTTACTAAACAATTTATCAATTATAATGAAATCGCATAATAAGCATGAAATCTTAAAACCAAATCATCATTATCCAAGACAACACATGCATGGTTTGTCATGGATGCCCAAATAGCACATATTTTAAACATATAATCATGTCAATCAGGAACGCAACCAAACGGCATATCACCAATATCCATTTATATACACATAAATATTACATGCAACCTAGGGTTTCTACAAGTTTTTATTCAAAATTCCAAAACCCTAATTTTATTTAAAAAAATTCGACATTTATAAAAATTAAATAGAAGTCGACTTATTAATAAAAAAAAAATCTAGGGTTTAAGAGAGATTTAAAAAACATAAGAACACCAAGCATGTAATAATAAAACGATTCAATTTTATGTGTTTCGGTAATATATTACATGTATTAACGGCTCTCTGATACCACTGTTGGAATATGTGAATCATAACAATAATATAAACACATAAACATCAAAGAGTACGCAGCGGAATAGATCAAATACATGTAAATAAATTAACCGAATATAAAAGGATGCGTACCTCTTTGTGATTTCTAGCAATAACAAGAAATCAATGAACAAGAACTATAAACCCTAATTAGGGTTTAATGGTGGATCGACTAGGGTTAGTCGAATAGGGCAAATCACCTTGTTAGCAAAAGTATGCTAAGACTTCGTTCTTGAACACACGTACTATTAGCGTTTCAATTAGAAAAGCTAGGTTCTTAATTCACAAGCAATCCAAACACAATATTTAGAAGATCGCGTAGGAGCCCTAGAAGGGTGTAGTTGATCAACTAAAACTAGAATGGATTTGAGCTTAGGAAATCTAGTAGGAACCCTATAAGGGTGTAGTTCGATTTCTAGGCTCAATAAGAGAGAAGGAGAAGAATTAGATTGCATATGAATCAAGGGATGAGAAAGTGAATACATGAAGGCATGTATTTATACTATTCTCATAGCTTGGAGCAAAAGACACAATCACAAGCCCTAGAAGGCATGGATCGGCCAAACCAAGGCTTTAGAAGTCCAATCCATAGCTTTCTTCCATTCAATTTCAAATCTAGTCCTTCATCTTTCGTCTAACGGTCGTTCGGTACCGTTAAGTGCTCATTTCGTGAATTTAATAATTATTCGTCACTAAAACAATAATTATTAATTAATTGAAACTCATACGTAAAGTGTGCAATCCCGAAGTCTCGAGTTCGAGTCCGGTCATGATATATTAATTTATTATCCGTTAAAACTAACACTTTTTTAGGTGCTTAATGGTTCTTATATTGTTGTCGGATTCCGGGTATGATACATTGCAATTCATTCCATTGGATTGATGCTAAACTTCCAAATGGGTGGTACAAAAATGAGCTTTATTTATCTTTGAATAAAGAAGAAATGGTACACTATATGGGTTAGATTTCTGCTCATCAAAGACTTGGTACTCTTGAAAATGAATGTGAGCTATATCAAAATGAAATGGATATAAAGAATGAACAAATGGAGATTGAATTAAACAAGTTTCCGAAAAAGGCTGGATTTTGGAAAAATCATGGGTTGTTTTTGGTTGTTTTACTATTGATTTTCATGTTTAATGTGATAGTTTAGTATATTTAGGTTTGACCTTGTATTCTTAAACTTTGTTTAATGTAGTAGGTTAGAATGTTTAAGTTTGATGTTGGATTGTAAAACTTTGTTTATGGTAATGAAATGCTAGTTTGATCTTTGTATATTTTGTTGTTGTTTAGATTTGTCCCAAATAATGCAGACACGTAACATTGTTGAAATTTTATTGTAATTTACATTTTTCCAAACAAATGCAGGCACATACCATTTGTCCCAAAATATACAGAGACATAAACAAATGCAGACACATTGGTCCCAAAAAATGTACAACTCTGATTTTCTTAATAAAAAAATGGACCAACCCATGGTCCCCAAAAATGATGCAAAAATATTCATAAACAAATTCAGAGACTTTAAATGATGCAACACCTATAAAAAAATGAAGACGCTACCCATAAACAATTGCAGCAACCATGGTCCCCATAATTTGTTGTCACACTAAACAATAAATATAAAAAAACAAACACAAAATACAAGGAATGATTTTGCATGTAATAAGAAAGGTATGCATGTGTTGAGTTTACAAAATTAGTGCCAATAGTTAAGGCACATTTAGCCACATATTCCTTATCAACAACATTAAAATATAAGCGTTTTAAAGGTTATCAGACCATTAAAGAATCACCATTCCTACATAAACATTCATTCTATAACAAAGGCTTTATCTGAAGTAGATCAGTGCCAAATTCATCAAACTTAAGTTCTTTATTCTAATTAGCAATCCTTTCCGATCTATTTGTTTTTTACATAAATCCTAAAAGGTGGAGGCTTATCACACATTGCTTTCTTCCCTATCTTTTAAGCTGTTTTCTGTGAATCTTGGTGAGTATTTGGAGCAACATGTGGAGGTTCACTAACAACAGCTTCAACCTTATCTTCTTCTTTACCAACAACATTTCTTTCATGTGTAGCAATGTGTTCTGAATCTGGTATAACAGGTAAGTCTGCATTAGTTTTTGGTCTTACTTGTTCTTCTAACTCTTTGTATTGTGAGATCTCATCATTGACAGAAATCATTATCCCAACTTGATCTTCAAGCCTATCATTCAAATCCTTGTATTCATCAGCATAGTCTTCACAAGCTTTGTTAGCCTCATATTTCTTTCTCAAAATTCTTCTATTTGAGCTTTTTCTTCCATCTCAGCCCTTAGTGCCTCTACTAAAGCTTATATATCCATCATTTCAGTATGTTCCTATAACCAAGTATTCATTAATGTACAACAAATAAAGTCACCTCTTATAAATATAACATTTAAGTCAAGCTACCTTTAGAGTAACCTTTTTTCCACTACTACTTGCTACTAGTCCAAGGTTGGATTTCTTACTAGTTGTTTTTCTTTGGCTTGGTTGATCCTTCCTTTTTGTTCCATACTTACTACTTGAGGGTGGTAGCACAAGATCTTTAGTGAATTTGGGTTGCTCCTCTACATTAGTACCATGTGGTTGAAAGTGGTTTTTGTTGGTGGGAGCTTAACATCATCTTGTGGTGTTTATTCATTTGTTAAGTCATCATAAAAGTTTGCAGGTTTAAGCTTATGCGATGTTATGAGATGTAGATGGTGTTGTATGAAAGAAAATTGCCTAAAAAATTTTGGAAGTAGAAAAATAATAACGAAAAAAAGAAGATGAGATAATTCATTTGCCGAAAATAAGTTGCAGTGATGGAAAAAAGCAATCAGATGAAGGTGATATGAAGATAGAGACTATGTCTTTTGTGATTGGTCCATGTGGGCTAGAGTAAAAAGAGGTAATGTGGAACTTTGTGACATGCCTAGGTGAATGAGATATTCATTAATTTATTTATTCTCTTTTTCTTTTTTTATAATCTTAACATTTTTTTAGTTATTTTTTCCGAGATTTTTAAATTTGAAATTAAGAATTAAATTTGATTAAAAAATGGAAAATTAGTAAAGTGTTAGGATTTTGTTCAATAAATTTTACAAAAATATTGATCAGACAAGGTATTTTTTGTTTTTTGTGTAAGGTGCGAACAAACTCTTGTCTAGTATCAGACGCGTCTAATTTAACAATACGTCAAATTTACTTGTTTACATTTTTTGCGTCAAAAATTTTTGTAGCTAGTCTTGTTTCCTCTCTTCAAATTTTTTATTTAACAATACTATCAATATACACAAAAAAATAAAAATAAAAAAGGGCTACTTTGAATATCATTGTGCAAAAGAAGCATTTCAATGATAAAGAGTGGATAAGTTGGGGGGGGGGGGGGTGTTCCGTCCTTTGCCTAAGGAAAAACCGCACACCATTTGCTCTTTAGATAGTTGAGATGGGACCAAATGCCTCTTGAACTAGCGGTATGTGAGTGGCCCAACAACCTAGAGAGGTTGTGCCTTCAATTTCTTTGTGTTGTGCAGACATGGTTAAGATAACTAAAGGTTTTGTCTACACTCTACTGACTTAGCTAATGCAACAACAAATCTTAGTTAAGACTTTCTTATTAGTGTATTCAGATTCAGTTCTATGCGATAAAGAGTGTGTTTTAAAGTTCTATATTAAATTTGCTTATTCATCTGTTTAATATATTGTCTAATACAATACAACTTATTACACAAAATTATGCAATTTAGGGGTGCTGACTTTCTACTACGGCTTGAGTTGTACTTTCTGTATTGACCATAATATAGGAACTGATGGATCAAGATCAGGGCCTAAGCAATCTGGAAGCTTGGAAGGGGCTGGAAAGAGCATGGAGATCTCAGTGCAACAGAAAATGGAGAAGTTCTATGAATACAGTGTAGCATACTAGGTAGTAACTTGGGTAGTTTTTCTTTGGGTCGGTTCGTTCACTCTTCCGTGTCTAGGTAAATTAGGTTATTAGTATTTATTTAACTGACGAGTAAATATATTTTGTATAGCACTCCAGTGTGCAATGTACATAAATTTTCTGAATGTGTAGTTATTTTCAGAAACTATGGTCTTCTTTTTAGCACTTTAGTTGTTTTCTATAATAGATAAAAACTTAGCACTATAGTGTTATGACCTTTTAATTTGTAACAGGAAACATGATGAGTTGAAAGTGCTTGCGTTGTCAATTTCAATCAAAAGTCAATAAGGAGATGCCTTCAGGTTATTTGATTTTCAGCAATGGTAAGTTAAACAATTCCATACACTCCCATTTTCTTATTTACTTGAAAATTACTAGCTGCATAGGTTTTTCCAAACGTAGTAAACTGCTAATTCTTTTTATTTCATTTTGATTTAAAATTAAGCTAAACTTGCTCGATCTCTTAAGTTTAAACCGAGGTTTTGAATCAAAGAAAGAAACACTGTAGTACTTCCAGAACACCTGTTTGCATCTTAGCTTTTGCTGCTCAAAACCGGTGGTGTTCAAAAAAGGATAGTTTTCTTGCACACTGCTTGAATGATAAGTGATAAACACATATTTACAGTGCTTGCATATGTCACTCTCCTCGGTTGGTCATTTTCGCCCTCATGGAAGAAGCGATTTGTGGACAAAATTTTAAATGAACAGGGTTGGACGAGACAAACTGATGACTACGTGTTGGAATTATATAATCATGACATGCATATAAATAAACCAATAATATCAAGTAAGCATATGCGAAAGCGTTATAACAAGATCATATAACATGTAATTAATTAATCAATAATAAATAGTAAACATACCTTTGTGATTCTAGCCCGAACAAGAATCAAGTAATGCAATTCTTCAACATATGAACCCTAATTAAGGTTTATGTGGATTGTAAGAATAACCCCTTACCTTTTTGTTATTCAATCCAAGATACAATCAATAGTGTGATTATATCACGTTCTTGTACACACGTACTAATTCAAGTAAAAGATTATGCAAGTAATTTAAACACAAAACTATTTTTGAGCTTTACAAAAATCGAACCCTTTGTTAAAAGGTTTATGGATCGATTTAGAGGGACAAGAAAAGAATGAGAGAAAAACACCAAGAACTATGTGTACAAGTTGTAGGAAACAATGAATCCTTGGGTTTGTTTATATACTAGTGATAACTTGGAGTCCAAGGCATTGAGGAGGTGGAACTCCCCCTTGCCGATCAGTTATGGACATCCCTAAGGGATTCCGGAACCTTCTTGACATTCCAATTATTCACAAGTATTACTTTCCTTTTCTTCGTCTAAGGGTCGTTAGCCATTCTCCGTTAAATACTAACGGTCATTACTCGTTTTGTGTTTATTAATAATTATATATAACATTTATAAATAATTATTCATTTACTCTTCATACGTAAAGTGTGCAATCCCGTGATCTCGAGTTCGATCCTAACACACCACTATTAATTTATGTTCATAAACTAACAGCTCTCACTTGGACATATCTTAATAGTGTGATCACATCGGTTAGCGTCTTGCAACACACCGAGGCCTCTAGTACGATCTCGAGTAAGGCTCCTGGAAAAACCTTTTAATGATTTCTCATTATTATTATCCTTTTGATTCTAATACCACGTTAATAAGGATATGGATTAAAGTCATTCCTTAATTAACCATTCTGTTTCTCGTTGTTTGTGATTGATCAAGATTACCAAATCTTTTGAACATATTCAGGGAAGATCTTGGGTGCGGCCGCACATGCATCTTACCAACCCTATAAGGGGCCCAGTAGTATTAAACTCCAAAAATAAATTTGAAGAAACAAATTCTATCTTGACTACAAGCAAAACCCACAAACTTTGTAACACTTTCGAAAACAACCCTTATGACTACCAGTTACGTATAGCGTTAAGTTGTACAACAAAAATGTACTACATTCATGACACTTATCTTGCATCTCAAGTCTGAGGATAACTTCTCATGATTTACTTAATAACAAAATCCATAAAGTAACATCATGCAGTTGGGATAAGTCCTATATTCGGTATCATTGAATATCATCTGAAATGGCATGACTATGCATCAATATACTTAAGTATATTATACCAACCTTCAGATTTGTCTTGATTTAATAAAATTTCCATATTATTAACTGACAACGGACAATTTTTGAATAACATTTATTCATGGATTAAACATACAAATATAGGATACAATATATTATAATTTAAACATACCATGTATTTTATTATAATAATTGTTTAACATCCCTTATCCAAATACTAAATAGATCAATGCATGATAACTCTTGTTGATGAATTATGTCTCAAGTAATGGCATTCATACTTGTTGACAAGGCATAAATCATCCAATTTTGATCTATCAGAATTTTAAGAATACTTTTTTCAAGAATTCAACTAAGTTCTTGTATATGCATACTCAACTATTTTGATTATGCCATATTTTATTCCATAAAATGTGTGACATCCTTAACCTCCAATTTATGATAATCAAACTTCCAAACATTTTAAAGTTTAAAGTATTCTTATTCTCTTAATGTATAATGCAACTATGCTTTTAGTAAGCATAACTAGTAATAGCCAAGGATGAAATCCTTTACCATAACTAGTATTGAGTGTCATCTCAATTTCATTAGCATTATTGTATGCAAACAACAATATGCTATTAAAATTTTCCTGTAAACATTAATATCTATTGTGTAATGTTTGATACCCTTCAAACTTTCAAGTTTGTTGGCTATGACAATTTTCACAACAATTGAAAAATTGTTCATCTATAGAATTTGGAAGCTGTTCCAGATTTAGGATGTGATTCTATAATCAAACATATTCTTTTAAGAATATTACACAAATTGTCTAATAACTTTTAATTAGATATTAATATTGCCAAATCATCTTGTAATCAAGCATGATACAACAAAACATGATGTTCATGAAAAATCATTGAGTCATACTTAGATTTTATTCATGTTATTCATATCCATTTAGACTTTCTAAATAATATATCATGTTATATTAGATTCATTTACCGCACATGTTTCAACTATAAACATTCATTCCAAGGTTGTATGTCTTATTTTCTAAATCTTTCAAGTAAAGTTTCATTCCAAACTAAGACTTAACTTTTAACTTATATGGAATGTTACTTTTTATATGTTTTACAACATATATGATTTAGAAATTAAACATAATACTCCCACTAGCTTTCTAGAATACTTAGAAATTATCTTATTTTAATTATAAATCAAAATATGAATTTAATAATTAAACATAAGAGTAATCTTCTAGATGCATGCATTTATCCATCCATGGATTATTGCACTTTGTACACTTCCTGAAGATTTATCTGAATTCAGAAACTCCTTTTGATCACTTATCGTCATCGCTCAAGTAATCACTTAAGAAAGAGTTTTGATATTCAATTGTCAATTTCATAAATGTGACAATCATAATCTTTATATATTTAATGTGTTTAGAAAAGAATATTCAATCACAGTTAATTGCTTAAGTGTGATTAATAATCTTGTCATAAGACATGAATTAAATACGTGCACAATATTGTCCATATGATTTCTATACAAAGATTTAAACCACAAGGTTACTTTATCTTTGAAAAAACTCATCTTTATTTTCTAGTCTAGCTATTAAGAAAAACCACACTTCTAAAATTGATTATTTTTATGGACAACATCTTAATCATTCATATCATGTATACTTTACCCAATTTCATATTTGGTAATGTATCATAATGATTATCAAGTTTTACAATAATCCTGTAAATTATAGCTCTCAGCATATCTTAACTACATATAAAGAGAAAATGGTCAAGTGAAAAGTTGAGTGTTGAAAAATAGTCAAATGAGAGAGAAATATTAAAACTAAATGATTGTCTGCAAGCTGTAAACCATTTCCCTCTTTTCTTTAACCTAATTAAAAAAACCCTCTCATGTTCACATCTCACATCTAACAATCACCTCCTCCACCACCGGAATCCCTCCACCACCGAGACCCCACCACAACCGAAGCCCCATCACCACCGAACGCCACCTCCACCACCGTAACCCACACCACTAGAAAACCCCAAGCACCGCGACTAACGGCCATCCAAGCGTCTACATCACAAAAAGGATTTCTTTTTTTTTTTTTTTTTTTTTTTTTTTTTTTTTATGTTTTTGTTAGATCTATCTATATTAAACAACTTGTGAAGATTTTCTTATATTCTTTTGATGGTTTTTTTTTGTTTCAGCCGCCGCCTGAGGTCACAGTGACACAATCGGTATGTTTCATTCTTCTATTGCAAGGTCTTTTGTAGTTAACTGATTTTTACATAAAAAGTCAATAAGGATACTTGAGCCTTTAATGTAAAGGTCTTTATGACCCACAACCTATTGCGGTGTTTCTTATGTTACTGATAAATATGTAGCGAAACTTGTTATTAGCCCTCATGGCATATTGCGATTAATTGTTTTTGTGATATATATTCATTTGCTATATATGAAACATCAGTTATTACTGTCTAATTTAAACAAGTTTGTCATCTTACCTTTTGTTCAGAGGATGATGCAAGCATAGATACTATGGTTAAGATACCTATTCTGATGGAATTCCATGATCATATATATATGATCCTGGTTGGCATTTCGAATGTGAGTACTGGATGTATCACCTAACTCTAATCTTTTGTCATTCAATGTATATGATTTACTTGTTGAACGTAATCGTTTCTTTTATTAAAAGGTGGTACAAAGGAATACAAGATTCTCAAGGACCAGTTCCATCATGTTTCTACTGCTTTTTTAGAGCTTAATGGAAGGTCGCATTTTAACCGGTTTTCTTGATTTTTGATTTTAGAAGCAACACTGAGCTTAGCACAGTTTTAGGATTTGGGCTCTTAGAAATTTGAAAACTCCTATCGTATAAAGTGCCCTTGAAACCGGTTTTCTTGATTTTAGCCGTCTTTCTTGATTTGTTGCCAAGCAATGGTTTATTTGTAAACAATGAATGCCAAATGCATGGTGGTGCTATAAAGGGGATATTTTAATTAACTTATGTTTGCGTCTTATGAGCTTATATGTTTGAATTAGTACTTGAGAAAGGTGATAAAATCATAAGCCAAAAGGTGATAACTCATAAGCCCATTTTTTCTGATTTTTTTGCAAGGTTTGGGATTTTGCCGTACCAAGGTGGCAGCCTGATGGAGGAAGAAGAAACACAAGTAATTGGAACATTTGGGTGAGTTTTTACTTATTTGGTATTTTCTACCATTTGTGTCACATGGTTTAGTTGGTGGGTTCAGTGGGTGGGTTTGGTTGGTTGAAATATGTTTGGGCATTAGCCGACTTGACCCATTTTTACCAATGACAAAAAGAACCTGTTTTGACCCGTTACCCAACCATTTTTCGACAATGGTTATACATTTTTCTGATGGTAGGTAAATGGGTGGATTTGGGGTCTGAATTGGGTCAGTTTAGGGGCTGAAAAAATGGGTGCGTTTGGGTGCTCAAATGGGGGCTGAAGTGGGTGCACTTGGGAGCTGAAATGGATGCCTTTGGGTGATGACATGGGAGTGAAATGGGTGTGTTTCGAAGCTGAAGTGGGGGCTAAAATTGGTCTGTTTTGGGGCTAAAATCGATATGGGATTAGGGGCTGAAATGAACGCTGAGATGGGTGTGTTGGGGGTCCTAAAATGAGGTCTGAATTTAAGCAGCAATAGACCAATCCAAACACCCTTTATATCAGCTAGCACAGATAAGCCTAAACACTTCTTAATCCAGCAGTATGAACTAAGCTAATGCTGCAACGGGAGTATACATTGCTCATGACGATCATGTGGGTTCAGCAAGCAATATTCAGCTTCAAGGTGAGCAACATTTCTTCCTCATTACATTGTTATTACTTCAAATTAAAATTTCATAGATTACTCTTATACTTGACTGTGGATTTTATAAGCCATAACCACACCAGATAATAGTCTATTTATGCTGATAGACAAAATCCAGGTTTTTTGGTTATGGTTTTCAGTGGGTTTAACGTTCACGAGATATCTATTAGAGATGGTTTGGGGCTGCTACAAAACAACAATTTCAAAGGTGGTTTGAGGCTGCTACCTCTGTTAGTGTTAAAAACCATCTACGCGTTATTATCATATTTGATGACTTTTATTTCCAATGCCATTAGGATCAGTGGTCACAAACTACCTGAGATGCCAGGAGCACAGGAAATAGAACCCTGGGCCATCATCGGAAGGTGTATAATAATAAATAGTTTTTTTAGTCACATATGACATAGGTTTTTAAGCATTGTTATGATTTTGAAAATTGTCGGCATATAAGTAATAAGCATGCTATGAATATTTTGGATTTTTTTTTTTATTTTTTTGCAAAAGTACTGTTGGAGCAAAATAAGCGAACGACAAGTTTTAAAGATCCGATACAAGTATTTGGACAACTGCGGTAGAAAAGGATGCATGAAGCTCAAGCGAGAGTTGAATTGCTTAATCGAGGTGTATATATAAACGACCATAATTCTGTAGATCATTAGAATTAAGGCCATTTACCCACATTAATTATTAATTATCTGATATGGTAAATGGACTAACACGTCAAGTAATAATCTAATGATCTACAGAATTAAGGCCGTTTGGAATTGCTTATTAGGACTGATGTTGCAGAACAAAAGGTAAAAACTTGATATTCAACATTTGTTTTTGGTATAGTTTTTAATTATTTGATGTGAATATTTATGCTACAATAATCAGCCATCATCTTTCGAAAGACTATTATTGGTACTTTGGTACTAATGCTGACTCCATTTCATTTTTTAACTCCATTTCTGTCAATGTTCAGTGTGAGTCCAATATGAATTATTTCTTTGTCTTTCTGATGCAGAAGTGGATGCAATGATTAACTATTCAATAAGTTTGAAGGACAAGTTGCATGGATCGATAATTTGAGAAAGGAAGTTGCTTCAATCAGGCAAATTAAAGACTTTTTCTGAGATACTAATCTATTATCTTAATTTATGTTGCAATAAATTTAGAAATATTCTTCATTTGCAGAGATGCTAAGGATAAAGAGCAAGAAAAGTATGAAAAGATATTAATTGAAGAGAACCAGAAAAGTAAGGCATTTCTTCTAAGTTCTTTGACTTAACCTATTCCAGTATACTCCATTTGGCCCATTTGTAGTGTAGTGATATAGAATTAAGACCCTTTCCCATCCTCATTACCACTGGTGGAACATATTGTTGGACATCTAGAAACATCATATGAACCATGCAGCATCCCATGGTTATCATATGCAAAAATCGATCATATATGTCATTTCTTAAAAACTCCGGTATAGAGTTGATTTTTCTGGTCCTAAGGATTCAGACAACAAGAGGAAGCAAGTCCGTCCTATGATGTTTTAAAGTTTTGGGATTGTGGGGTAAGTCGGGTCGGGTGGATATAGGACCGGGAAAGAATTTGGTTCTTGGGTAGCAAGTTAGCAATTACGGTTTAGAATAAGTGAATTAATGTTGCAGGTAGTCTTTCTTTCTTAACTGGACAACTAATGAAATAGTTATCATATGTGATCTATTGTTATTTAATGTCCTTGCAGGGGTTGAGATTGATGGCAAAAAAGATTATCTAATGTGCCCAATGTGTCCCGATTTGCTTCCTTTTGTGGGGTTTGTACCAACAGCATAATATTTGCAATTTTGCGGTTATTTACTCCTCTTCCTAACCCGTCCGTTTTTTGTGCTTATTTTAGGTAATGGATGAATGTACATATCGTCATCTCAAGATATGGTTTCAGGAGGAGTAGCTTTATTCACACCTGCAGCCGTGGAGATTCATGTGACTACGAAATCATAGTTGCATTTGTATACCTGTGCTATATATATATTGTTTGTAAGTAGCAACTTATATTAGTTACAAACACATTTTATGATTGTTCTTTTATTGGCAAATTGTATTATTTTTGGGATTCTCCATGTTCACAAAGCTGTAAAAAAACTAAACGAAAAATATTTCTTGAATAGAAACTCTTTGATTGCCAAACTGCCCAAACCTATCAATTGGGAATAAATAATTCTTTGTTTAAAGTTAACCTCGAAACGTCCATTCCGCTTGGAAATTTTGAAATATTTGGAATATTTGTAAGTTGCGATTATAGACCATTACAATATGTCATAAGACCATAAATGCTAATTACCCAATGCAATGTGATAAGACCAAATCTCCAGCTAATGATTTACAATACAATATCAATCATAGTAAATATTGGATAGGACCAAATCAATCACATATGAATATACAGGTAACAAGAACATCCGAGCCGTTGTGTCTCTCTCAACTCGTAAATCATCTGGTGATCAGTTGCAGCAACCCTTATCTCCATCTTAATGAACTCGAATATATCAACATTTGTAATGTGAAAGTAATTTCGGAAGTCATCCAATAGTTGACATCGATTCTTCCACCAAATTAATGTTTCTTTGAAAGATTTATAATTTTGATTAAAATTTGTGATACAAGTTGATCGTAAACAAAACACTTACTACGATATCATATCGTTAATTGTCCGCCGCTAGGAATTTCCGTTGCTATGCACGGGTACTCGCCTAGTTAATCAAATATCTGAGATATATTGCTATTCTATGAATGATAATTCCATCATCTTGAGATTTAACATTTAAATGTCAAACTTTATTATGATATTTACTAGTGTATTTTAGAAGATTATGTATGTTGTAATTTTATCTTTTAAAGATCAAAACTCCCACTTGCTTTTAGTAATTTAAAGACTATCTTTAAATACTTAGCAAATAAAGCAACAATATAATGTTTTCTTTCGGGATATTACAAATACTTATTGACCGTTCCTGACTTTACTTTGTTAATAACCTCTTCATAAGCAGTTAAACAAATTTGGAACTTCAATTTAAGACTTAATGTGATTCATCAAATTCATCACATTCCATCATATGATAATGTCTTATTAATCTTCTGTGTTGGAGTTTTATTAAGTATGTCCAAGTCATACTCAATATTCTAACCTTGATAACTTTTGAAAGAAAAGAAATCATAGTTATCTTTAATCAAAAAATATAACAAGAGTTTGATTTTCCTAACTGAACATACCATAAACATTTGGTATTTTATTAGTATTAATATTGTAAGACAATCTAACAATATTTAATATAACCATATTCGTTTTGACTTGTCTATTTACCAACTAATTCATTTTAATGGTATAATAATTTTCAAGCCAATTACATGCTTTATAACACAAGTACTTTTTACAAAGTCACTTCATGTCCATGTCTTTACAAGAAAACATAAACTGTTATAACCCCGCTATACGTTATAAGTTATTTAACAATTTAATAACTTCATGTATATGTCTTAATTAAAAAACATAACAAGATAACGTCTTACATTATTACAAGTCTTGTAACAATTAAAAGACTTTATGTTTATATCTTTGCAAGGAAACATAAACATGTTTAACTAAAGTAATTATGAACACCATCTCTTGGTTTCAATAGTAATTTCAAGTTAATTTATTACTTCACAATAATGTAAATAACATTATTTCTTCATTTATTTATGTCATTCCAAAAACACATAAATATTCAGATTGAAGCAGCATTAGATTACTTTATTAATTTATGTCATTCCATGAATTCATAAATATACAAATTAAAGTAGTCTTGATATCATATTGACACATGTTCTAATAGGTATCTAATTTAGAAACTGCAAATTCTCATAGTTCAATTACATCAGTTGATCTGCTAGTAATGAATATATGAAATTCACCTTATTGTTGCAATATAGCTAAGCTCTTACATAACATAAATTGTAACACCAAGTGTTTCTTGAATTAGATTAGTATAATTCATATTAGAACGTTATTCTCTTACCTTTTAGTCAAGAGAATCCATTAAATCATATCTTTATGAGTTGTTTCTTGCACACATTAAAGATAACATTTCTCCCACTTGTGCATGGAACAACCTCATATAGTTGATAAATAACACGACATGCATTTGTTTATGTGATCAATATGATTGTGTCATAGATTTAAGCATAACAAGTAGTTATAGAACAATAATGTCTAGTAAGGAAACGTACAAGACTATCCTTAAAAGTACACTTGGAAAGTAATTATCTTTAGCTACCAAGATGTCAAAGCTTGTAACTCTCATTGAATTAAAGATCATTACAATAATTTCTTATTAAGTAATAAGTGTACACAATACTCCCACTGAATTTGACAACATTATAAACGTTTTCCTACACCTTTGAATGTCCATACGTAATAATTACTTATGCACTAAAGTGTATATTCTACTTTGTAAATGATGGACTATCTACCAAATGTTATTAACTTGAAAAATTAGGCATGCAATTTCTTCCTTAACAGGTTTACCATCCTACAATGTATGTAGCACCTTTTAAATAGTCAAAACAACTAGATGAATAAACTAGTTTGTCTTTTACCATTTTGCGGGAATTAGTCTAGCTTCTAATTTTAATAACTCATAAAATGTCATACATAATTTTTTGTTAACCAAATATCATATTTGTTACCAAAAATTTAATCACCGAATAAGGATGATGAAATTCCTATGGAAAATATGCACAATTTTCTTAACTATTAAAAATTTGCTATGAGTTATATTAGAATTTAAACATATCTAATATTCCTATTATCCTTTTTCATTCATGAAAAGAAATAAAATTGTGTCTCACTCTTCTTTCATAGAAAGGAAACTTCTTTGTCTTTTAAGTAAATTATTTTTTATCAAATATTTGTTTGAAAACAGAACTAGATCACTTTACCAAAGCCCAAAGTGCGTTTACGGTTTAAACGTTGCATTAATACATTAAAACGAATTACAAAATTCAATTTCAGTATTTTCGATAATTTGATCTTTAATAAAATAAAATACCCATTGGTAAATATTCATATACACCATAGTATTTTCTTAAAGCTAGGATCCAAATTGACATAGTACCATTACACCAGTTGATCTGGTAGTAATGATAGTATTCAACAAGGTAATTGTCGAACAATAATTGCCAATATCATATTGCAATTCCTAGATCATTATGGGATTTACATTCACAAAACCTTTGTAATGTAAGCATGTTTTATCCCCATCTTAATGCCTTGAGTCCAAGCTCTCACTTCCTACTCAATTTAAGTCATCTAACTTAAAAACTGCAAACTCATAAATCCATTATGTTAATACAAATATCGCCTAAAAACGTTATTTATATTTTACGATCTTTGCTAAGTTTTGTTAATGACAAAGTATGAAGTTTAGCTATAAGTAAATCATCACTTTAAGTGTTTAAGTCTTGTTTAACTAAGGTTAACATTTCCTTTTAAACAAAACATTGTGTTTATTTCTCAAACTAAAATGAGTCTTGTCACATCATATTTATTTCTTTATATAGTAAGGTCACATCACATTTAGGGCAAGTTTTGTCATGATGCATTTATGGAAAGAAATGTGTTTGACTAACTTTGTTGTTGCTTGAAAGCTTTGTATTTGACTTGTTATTATGAGATGTGACATTGTTTGGTTGCTAGGAGTTATGAGCAAGACCTTGTTTGGTTTGCAAGATTTATTGCAAAACCAACTGCAGCCTTGGCGGTACCCTGGGGGTACACGGGCGGAACCCTTTTGAGGGGTCCGCCTGATCCGCCAGACCTGCAGAATTGTTTGCTATAAATACCAAACCATTTGTTAGTTTTTTGTAACCCTTTAAGGACATATATTCACATACTCTCTCAACTAACTCAGTAACCTTTTGATTTGTGATTCTCTTATGTAGCAAGGGACTTCACAAGATCATTCAAGAAGTTACAAGCTTCAACTCTAAAGTTGCAAGTCTTGGTAGCTTGGTCATGTATAAGCTTTGGTAGTTTATACTTCATGTGTGTCATGTATATAGAAGTAAGTGGTTAGTATTTTAGGCCTCAAAATACGTAGTGTGTCGGGAGTTGTTGTACCCTTGTAAAAGAACTAACGGGAGTGGTTGTACCCTTGGTAAAGAACTCGACATCTAGCTTAGTGTCGGTAAAAGTGTAAGCGACGAACGGGAGTGGTTGTACCCTTGTAAAAGAACTCGACATCTAGCTTAGTGTCGGTAAAAGTGTAAGTGACGTTGTAAAGGTTTTCTCCGCCGGTGAAAGGAGCTTGTTGATTAGTGCTTATAACTCTCGAGTTGGAAACTCGGGCCGTGGATGTAGGGCAAGGAAAAAGAGTCTTTGTAGCCGAACCACGATAAACAATCGTGTTGTGGTTTGATCGTTTCTTTCTTTATCTTGCTTATTACATGTTGTTATTTAGTTTGAATTGCTAAGTTACATATAAAGCTTTTCAAAGAACTAAACAAGTTAAGATGTGTTTGTATCTTCAAATAAAAGTAAAAGCTTTCTTAATAACTAAACAAGCAAAGTTAAGATTATTACAAGCAAAGCTTTTTAATGTATGAAACTAGTAAAGTTAGAATTGATATCTACATAAAAAGCTTTTCAAAGAATCAAACATAAAACATTGTGTTTATATCTTTAAGCAAACGTAAAAGATATTCAAGTTAAAAAGAATCTAAAAAGCGGTAAACTATTCAACCCCCCTTCTTGTTTTCTACAATTGGCATCAAGAGCTACGTTACTCAAGATCTTTAAAATAGAATGTATTTTAAAACTTGGATCGATCCATGGATTTTGAAAATCTCAAAGAAGGGCAACCTATTCAAAACCAACCGCTATTTGAAAAAGAAAACTTACTTGAATGGAAAAGTAATTTTGTAAACTATGTGAAATCAATTGATCAAGATCTTTGGCATATTATTTCTTTTGGTAGTTTCAAACCAAAGAAAACAAGTTTTTGAAAACCAAGATAACTATCTTAAACTTGATAAAAATACTAAAGCTAAAACAATGCTTTACAAAGCTTTAGTACCAAATATGAAAGAATGTATTTTTGTCAAAAGGCTAATGATGTTTGGAAAAATATGGTAAACTTTCATCAAGGAATATGTCAAGTCAAAGATGATCAATTTGATCTTACATATGAATTAGAAGTTTTAGAAAAACTAATTGATAGACACTTAGAAGAAGTTAATACATGTGCTACTAGTTTAAATGTTTTAAATGAAGGTACAAGTGAAGATGAGTACGTGTGTTTTGATGAACCTACTTGCGTATCTTGGAATGTAATGGATGTTGACGAAGACAATGTTCCGGTAGTTAATTGTCAATTTATTGAAACAACAAGCAAGGTGTAAGTAAAGGTGATTACTCGTGCCAAGCTCGTAGTAGTCTTGCTTGCGATTCATGGAATTACTCGGATGAAGATGAAGTCAATCATCCGGTTCGTGATTCTAAACTAGATAAAACATCAAGCAAGGTACACTTTGAAACCAAACTCTTTTGCTTTGATTAATTTATCCTAGAGTTTTCTAAACTAGAAAATGAGTCTAAACGTTTATGCAACATGGACCTAAAAACTATCTTCAAGAATGAGTCTTCAAAATCTCTTAAGAATATCTTTGAAACGGAAATCTTATTAGAAGATAAAATGTCTAGAATTGAGAGTAATGTTGAAATTAATCTAGAATGTAAATTATGTCTAGATTACAAACATGAGATTAAAGTGCAAAATGAGAAAGGAAAAATTATTAGTTAAATCTGATGAAAGCTCAAAATCTTTTGAAAGATTGTTGAGGAGTCAAAGGTTGTTTAAAGATAAAACCGAATTAGGATTTAACTCATAAGCATCATCAACTAATAAAACAAAGCTTGTAAAATTTGTCAAACCTAGAAGAGAAATTTAGAGATAATTCAATCTCTAATAGAAACTCATGATAAAAGGATTAAGACTATCATTCTCTATGCCTTTATATGATTATCTAACCTTCTTGGTTACATGAGTTATTGAGTTTCAAAGCGTGTCATCAAACCAAGTTTTTACGCGTAATGCTTATCCGCTTGATAGCATCTCTATGCAATTTAAAAGGTACGCATTACTTCAACTTGACTTTGATTGTATCTTGTTTCTAGCATTATGTGTTCGAATATGTGTTATTTGTAATACTCTAGAGTGTCTACCTGCTATTTGTAAATAACTAAAATTAGATTCTATGCAACAAGGAATTTAGTCTTTAGTACTAGTAGGAGATATAAGGTGCTTTGGTTCTTTAACCATCAAAAGATAAGCACGAAAAAACTCTTGAGTATGTCTCACTCAACTCTTGCTTACAAGTGAGCTAACTAAGAATTTCCTAAGTGTTAAAATGTCTATCACTTTTGTGATACTTGCAAAACAAACATTTGTTAAACAATTTTCTCAAACACCATACTTTGAGTCTTTAATTGTGTTTTTCTTCAATCACTCCTTTATGATAATCTTACATAAAACACACAAGGTGAAATAAATCACATTAGCATATATTAGGATGTGTGAAAGAAAATGAGTTTTCAACATCTAGGATTTACACATCAAATGTGACACATAGTCTCATGATGTTGTACCTCTTGGACTTTTTCAAAATAAATAGAGTTCATAGTATCTTAAGTAAGAAAACCCAAAGAGTCGAGGAGTCGTTGAATATGACATTTAACGAGTGATCTCCTCCTTCTATGATATCATCTTTGGTAGATGATAACTTAGTCGAAAGTCCAATGATGGCAAGACAAGTATGTTGTGTAAAATATTAAGAATAAAAGTATAAAATAACATCTCCTCACCATGAGACAAACATTGAATCAAGCAAAATTGACATAAGTTATAAAACTTGATTTATAGGTCATAGTTGTGTCTAAACAAATTCAACAAAAACAATTTTTGGAATTTCAAATAAAACAACTAGTGAAACGAAATTGATATTTCAAAGTAATCAAGTGAGTATAGTGTCAATATTTGAAAGACCTTTTGATAATAAAAGCAAGCCACAAAAGCAAGGGATTTTAACTTAAAGACATTCCTAGTTGCTCTCTTGTTCTCAATGGTTAAGTTATTGATGACTTATCAAGAATGAGATTAGTAAATCCGTAGGTAAAACTAAATGTAGAGAAATGTTTGGAAGACTATTTGTTCTCATAACAATTAGATTCAACATTATGTTTAGCTTTTGTCTATGTGCTAGTGTTAAAGAAGATCCTAAAACAACTCTTTAGTTGAGCCTATTTGGATACATCATAAGGTACTACACAACTAGGATTATGGTCTCCCAAAAGAACGGGAATAGAAACCATAGTGTTTGACAAATGGAATTATGTCGGTAATAAGTTGATAACACAAGTGGTACTTGCACTTTTACACTTACTTACCCAATGATTCTCCAAAACGCGTATGATTCTCAAATTAGTATCGAATGGAGAAGCACATCAACAAGCTCCGCTTGAACAAGCAAACTCGCATCAACAACGAAATTCATCTTATCAACATTGTTATAGCTTCAACAAAGGAAGCATCGACTTCAGAGACAATTCAATCCATTATGTTCTTAATTGATATATTGTGATCCATCATCATCGTCTTGGTAAAAATGTTCATTGAGGAACATCTTAACTAAGAAAGTCTTATACGTTAACCATTCTATCAACTTTTTCACAAAACCTCTTGAATGAGAAGCATTCATCATCCCTAGGCTTAGTCAAGGACTCATAAGACCTAAAACCTTAGTTTTGAACATTAGGATAAAACCACAAAAATCAAGACAATTCCTTTTAAGTTTTTCCCTGCAGAACCCACGGCACCTTCAGACCATACAGGCGGAACCCATTTTTTGGTTCCGCCTTGTCCGCCAAACCTCAGATTGTTTAAACTTTTAACTTCAAAGCCAAAAACCCTCTTAAATCTTAACAAAAACTAACAAACAGCATCACCCTCTCTAAAACACATATCCTCACGAATTTTAGGGCTTCTAATCCAATCTCTTCTAATCCAACTAACTTTGTAAGTATTCTAATCACAATTGCATTTTTAATTTAATTATAACATTCTTGCTTACAATCATTAACTAGAATCTTAGGGTTTTTGCATAAAACTTCATGATTCATGAAAAACTTGGTCGCTAGTCAATTATGTATTTCATTAGTTAAGAAATGTATCTTTTCATTGTTACTTTGATTTACCAAACACACCAAGTGCATTATTTTTCAAATTGCAACATGATTCATCACCACATTGTTAAAACAAATGAAAAACATCATTTAAACATCACTTGCATACTATCTCTTGAATGCTAAAGGGGATACATAACTAATATGTATTTTCGGGTACATTCAATCGAAGACACATTCAATTAGGAGAATGTTGGTTATCTTTTGTTTTTACAACAAAATTTGCATAACAAAATGATTTAGGAATCAAAATGAGTCAAGAGAACCATGTCTTCACATTGTTTTGCATATAGGAATATATTAGAACATCCTCGTTGTTAAAAGTCATTAACATACAATTTTATATTTTCTAGGAATCAACATGCCTCCCGCAAACAAATCCGATCACAAAGAAACCCTCAAATACATGCCCAAACACCACATGACCAAAGGTCTCAACCGGGTTCAAGTAGAAACCTTTAAGGCATTAGAAAAATGCTATGTTCACGAAGGTAGAGCCATTGATCCATCCTTTCTAGAAGGAACATCTATTCGCCAAAACTTTTCCGCAATTCACTTTGATTGTCTCCTTGATATAGATGAGCCCATTTGTCCTAGGTTCATCTTGGAATTTTATGCAACCGTAAACCTTTCCTCATGTGCTGGTGGTAGGATTTCATTAAACTTCACAACCAATCAAATATCACATGACATAGATTTAAAAGACTTAGCCATAATTCTTGGTGTACCAAATGAAGGAACTTGTCTCTACACGGATAAGTGGCCCATTTCATGTCTTGATACTATTGATCGTTTTTATCCATACGATACACCTCTTGCTAGTAAGGAAACTATTAAGGAACACCTCTTTGTTAGAACCTCTACCACTAGGGTGAATCGTTCGGGGAATACTGTAGATAAGGATCCTTTTGGTATGGAGCTCAATGAGCTTAAACCACAATTTAAGAAGTGGGAAGAAATTCTTAGGGCTAACGTCATAAGCACCATAGGAAATAGAGATCACATTAACACATGCCTATGCTACATGCTATATAGCATTTCCACTGGTCAACCTTTCAACTTAGCCTACTACCTTGCCAAAAGAATGGCCGACATATCCTTAGTTGGAACAACCGCTCTTCCCTATGGTATGCTTCTTAATCGCCTCTTTAGAGCAATCTCACCTCTTACTTGCCTCTTTAGAGCAATCTCACCCATTTCTCCTAACGAAAATGGAATGCACCTTGACTATTTTCTCGTTCCTCACATCTTCGTTCCTTTAAGTGATAAACGAGTTTTCAAAAATAAGGGCAAACGTACTCGATCACCTACACCATCATCATCATCATCCGGAATGAGCGAGGATGATAAACTTCCAAACTCTAAGTTACCCCCTTTAGAATACCTTCAAGCTCTCCCCATCATTGACAATGATTCCGAAGAATTCAAGCAAACCAAAGGAATGTTCAAGTGTTTTGGAAGGTACCTAAACAAGCTCAAGAAGAAGATAGACCGGTTGTGAGAAGATTAAGGAGTGTTTGGCTTATGAGTGCTTTAGAATCGTCTTTTGTGATAAAACTACGTGAATTGTTTGTTTTTCACTTTCATGGTTTATTACGTTTGTTGGATTATGTTTGTATGAACCTTTATGCATAATGACAAAGTTTAAGGTGTTTGTCATTTTTTCTATGCTTATGGCAATTCTTACTAAGTATAGTGAAATCCTCGACCTCAAGGTCAAAGTCCCATGAAATGCATGTTTACGTGTCTAATTTTTGCATTACCCAACCTGAAATGCTTTATCTCTTTGATTTTAGGAGTTTTCGAAAATTTTGAAAATCGTCTCGCGGGTCAAAAACGTGGACTGCCACTTTTTTCACCCCTGGCGGATCTGGCGGTACCCAATATTGGGTTCCGCTAGTGTATTTTCTGGGAATTCCAGAAATGGCCCAACGGACCAGGCGGTACCGTCAAATGGGTTCCGCCAGTGTCTTCTGAGGGTTCCGTCAGACACCTGCAGAAATTTTTTCCATTTTTCTAAAGTCCAAAACTTGTAATGTGTCAAAACCGTTATCCTAAGTGAGAAACATCTTCCATTAACTCCAATAACCATATTAGAACAACTTTCACTCACTAAAACAATTAGGAAGCCACTTCCCTCCAAAAATTCAAATTCAAACATAACCAACGCAAGGAACCCTTTTAAAGGATCCTTCAAAACCATTGAAACATTTTCAACCAAATCAAATCTCATGATCACAAAGCATTAAGTACATTTGTTGGTCTTTCACTCCACCTTATTCTATTGGAATGACATGCATTGATTTGACAATTTCATGAAAATTTTGCAAATCATTTGCAACCTCAACCTTTGAATGGTAGAACATTAAATCCAAACACCCTATTCAACATCTTCTTCATCCTATAAATTTGAAAGCTTTGCAACAATTCAAATCACACCATCACCATTAAACCTTCTTCTCTCAAAACATCAAAACCACACCTTTAAAAATGACCAAATCCAACACATCATCCGAGTCATCAAAATCCCTCTTAGTGTTAAACCTTGTTGCTTTAACAAAACCATCAAGTCAAGCTCATCTTCTTCAAGTGATGCTTCGCTTAACATTTCTTCACCCATCCAAGATTACCTAAATCTCACTACCTCAACACAATCCCCAACACATTGTAATACCAATGTAATTACCTTTCAAGAATTGCTTAATCTTGAAACTCCATCACCTCAATCACCAACACCTACACCAATGGAACTTTTTCATACACCTCCAACATCACCACTACCCTATTTGGAAACTTTAGAAGACCTATCACCCAAATCATCTAGCCAACCATCTTTGTCACTCTTTGACACCATTGCTCAAATGGAAACCCAACAACAACCTAGTGAGCAACTAGATGAGGAACCCCATCAACCATCATTAGTAGAACGGTTGGCTTACCGTTATGCTAGACCATCCATTTTTCCAAATGATCAAGGTCATACCCACTCACAATCATTTGTGTTTCACCCAATTTACAAAGACCTTCATGGCAATTCTTCCGGCGAAACGAGCTTCCGCCATTTTGTTCAAAACCAACAACCACCACCACAACAACAACCATCATCACAAGAACCTTCCCAACACCTTGAATCTCTACTTTCTTCTTATAAGAAAATAGAAGCATCCATATGGGAAAAACCTCAAAACCTTCATAATGAGATTGACACTCATTTAAACAACCTTCATACCTTCAAACGTATGGTTGACTCTCAAATCAACCATATCATGGTTTTACAAACAACACTTCAATCAACAAATGAAGGAAGCAAAAACACTACTCAACCTTCCACCTTTGCTCCTTCAAGTTCAAACCATCCACCACCAACATATCAAACCACCCTTCCACCAAATTTTCCCCGCCATGATTGCAATCATTGCGAAAGAACCGCTCACATAAGTGAAGGGTGTCGAAGGGAAATTTGTGAGCTATCCAAAGAAATGAGGTTTATACTAAACCACATTTTGGATCTTCTACAATCCTCGTCTCACACACCTCAACCCTAGAGTCTCCAAAATGAAACAAAAACCGTTTCTTTTGGAAAATGTTTCCCATCTAAACCAACCAACCAAAACCGTGTCATCCTTTCAAACTTCAAATAAAGCCCGCTACAACTACAACCCACATTTTCATCCTTAAACAACCTTAGCCTTGTCTTCGGAAAATGTTTCTCACAAAGGAAAATGATGATTTCCTTGTAGCTTTTTATGGTCTTACCTTATTTCTAGTTTTTCTCTAATTTTTGAAGTAGGATGGTGTAATCCAAATTTCTTGTCGTTGACTCTTTAAGAGTCAAAATTTTACATGAAATGAATTTCATTACACTACAAGGTTTTTAATGTCTGTTGACCATTTAGGTATAATAAGTGAAATATACCTTGCTATGGTACCATACATATATCTTATGTTGTTTAAACTAACCTTTCTTTTTGTAGGACCATTTTCCATGTTTTTCCTCCCTTGATACTCCATTTAGGGAAGTAATATTCAAGGGGGAGCATGAGTGTTGCACTATTTTACTTCACAACTCTTAGTTGTGTTTAAACATGAAATACTTTTATGACTTATCTTGTGCAACAACTAACCTTTTTTTCTTGTAGGTTCAAAATCCATGTCTCCTCTCTTGGCGCCTATCAACCTCATATTTGCAAAAACATTTTTTTGGTGCTTATCATCTCATCTTTGCAAAAACAAGTTTTTATACTAACTTTATAAGACTTAACACTAAAACTAGTGACTTAATTATAAATAAAGTTTATGTTTTGTCATCAACAAAAAGGGGGAGATTGTTAATACAAATATCGCCTAAAACGTTATTTATATTTTACGATCTTTGCTAAGTTTTGTTAATGACAAAGTATGAAGTTTAGCTATAAGTAAATCATCACTTTAAGTATTTAAGTCTTGTTTAACTAAGGTTAACATTTCCTTTTAAACAAAACATTGTGTTTATTTCTCAAACTAAAATGAGTCTTGTCACATCATATTTATTTCTTTATATAGTAAGGTCACATCACATTTAGGGCAAGTTTTGTCATGATGCATTTATGGAAAGAAATATGTTTGACTAACTTTGTTGTAGCTTTGTATTTGACTTGTTATTATGAGATGTGACATTGTTTGGTTGCTAGGAGTTATGAGACAAGACCTTGTTTGGTTTGCAAGATTTATTGCAAAACCAACTGCAGCCCTGGCGGTACCCTGGGGGTACACGGGCGGAACCCTTTTGAGGGGTCCGCCTGATCCGCCAGACCTGCAGAATTGTTTGCTATAAATACCAAATCATTTGTTAGTTTTTTTGTAACCCTTTAAGGACATATATTCACATACTCTCTCAACTAACTCAGTAACCTTTTGATTTGTGATTCTCTTATGTAGCAAGGGACTTCACAAGATCATTCAAGAAGTTACAAGCTTCAACTCTAAAGTTGCAAGTCTTGGTAGTTTGGTCATGTATAAGCTTTGGTAGTTTATACTTCATGTGTGTCATGTATATAGAAGTAAGTGGTTAGTATTTTAGGCCTCAAAATACGTAGTGTGTCGGGAGTCGTTGTACCCTTGTAAAAGAACTAACGGGAGTGGTTGTACCCTTGGTAAAGAACTCGACATCTAGCTTAGTGTCGGTAAAAGTGTAAGCGGCGAACGGGAGTGGTTGTACCCTTGTAAAAGAACTCGACATCTAGCTTAGTGTCGGTAAAAGTGTAAGCGACGTTGTAAAGGTTTTCTCCGCCGGTGAAAGGAGCTTGTTGATTAGTGCTTATAACTCTCGAGTTGGAAACTCGGGGCGTGGATGTAGGGCAAGGAAAAAGAGTCCTTGTAGCCGAACCACGATAAACAATCGTGTTGTGGTTTGATCGTTTCTCTCTTTATCTTGCTTATTGCATGTTGTTATTTAGTTAGAATTGCTAAGTTACATATAAAGCTTTTCAAAGAACTAAACTAGTTAAGATGTGTTTGTATCTTCAAATAAAAGTAAAAGCTTTCTTAATAACTAAACAAGCAAAGTTAAGATTATTACAAGCAAAGCTTTTCAATGTATGAAACTAGTAAAGTTAGAATTGATATCTACATAAAAAGCTTTTCAAAGAATCAAACATATAACATTGTGTTTATATCTTTAAGCAAACGTAAAAGATATTCAAGTTAAAAAGAATCTAAAAAGCGGTAAACTATTCAACCCCCCTTCTAGTTTTCCACACATTACATCAGTTGATCTGCTAGTAATGAAATTATGAAATTTACCTCTCCATTGCAATCTAGCCAAGCTCTCACATGACGTAAACTACAACTTCAAGTGTTCTTAATTAGATGGCATTCGACTTAATTTTATAAGGGTATTAATTTTGACGTGTGATCAAAATAATGTTTGAAAAAGCATGCATACAACTTCATAACATTGATTTTATAAAACATTTTTATTACCGATTTACTAAGAGTAAAATAGCAAAGTTTTGATTGAGGTATCGGGTTCACCAATTAAAGAATTACCAACAATTATCGTCCACTATATCGTACTTTTGCATAATCCCAAAAGCTTAGTGTTTCGGATAATCATTATGGAATTGTGGTCAATTCACCCTTAAGATGACAGTGTACATGTAATGGTTGTTCGGTAAGTCTACTTTACACACAAACGAGCGGAAAGACAGAGTGTTGTCTCTTTGAGGTCACAATTTAATGCGAAACCAACCTTATATCCATCATTTAGTGTGTAAACTTCGGTCGAGCCTAGTTAACCATTACGTACAAAAACATCAATCAATAAACTTTGAAATTTTGACTCTTAAAACCAAAACAATTTCACCATTTATTTAGTCCATATTATGTTTCTATTCATAAAATTACCCTTTTCCGTTTATAAACATGTCTTACATAATAATAAACAAAAAACAAGTAATACATAATAAAAAATAAAACAACCAAATAATTTTATACATAACATAACAATTAAATATGTATAAACATGTAGCCACATGCAAATTTTATTCAATAATCCTATTAATAATCATTCTAGGTGTATTACGTATTTATTCAATTAGGGCTTTCTTCTTCAAAGGAAAAAGAACCACATACATCGATAAATCGATTGCGTAAGCCAAAACTAAACAAATACCACATAGCACGTAATTGATTACTTAATATTGGAGTCTTCCCCAATTCGACATCTATTAATATATTTACATGTTCATCTATTCAATTTAAACAATTTAAATTAATCACACAATCAAATCCATGCAAATGTGCACTTTTCATGGATTATGCTTAACAATTAACATATTGCACCAAGATCGTTTACTAAAACGCATAACCAATTACATGACATCCTAGGGTTTCTAAACATACTAAAAATCAAAATCAAAACCCTAAATATCTAATAAGGTCAATTGATCTAAATAAAAAAATAGGGTTAGGAATATGAAAACCCTAAAAACATGTAATTAAACGAATCAAAATTCAATTTTTATGTGTTTCGATAATTAATTAAACATTATAACGGCTCTAGATGCAATTGTTGGAATTATATAATCATGACATGCATATAAATAAACCAATAATATCAAGTAAGCATATGCGAAAGCGTTATAACAAGATCATATAACATGTAATTAATTAATCAATAATAAATAGTAAACATACCTTTATGATTCTAGCACGAACAAGAATGAAGTAATGCAATTCTTCAACATATGAACCCTAATTAGGGTTTATGTGGATTGTAAGAATAACCCCTTACCTTTTTGTTATTCAATCCAAGATACAATCAATAGTGTGATTGTATCACATTCTTGTACACACGTACTAATTCAAGTAAAAGATTATACAAGTAATTTAAACACAAAACTATTTTTGAGCTTTACAAAAATCGAATCCCTTTGTTAAAAGGTTTATGGATCGATTTAGAGGGACAAGAAAAGAATGAGAGAAAAACACCAAGAACTATGTGTACAAGTTGTAGGAAACAATGAATCATTGGGTTTGTTTATATACTAGTGATAACTTGGAGTCCAAGGCATTGAGGAGGTGGAACTCCCCCTTGCCGATCAGTTATGGACATCCCTAAGGGATTCCGGAACCTTCTTGACATTCCAATTATTTACAAGTATTACTTTCCTTTTCTTCGTCTAACGGTCGTTAGCCATTCTCCGTGAAATACTAACGGTCGTTACTCGTTTTGTGTTTATTAATAATTATATATAACATTTATAAATAATTATTCATTTACTCTTCATACGTAAAGTGTGCAATCCCGTGATCTCGAGTTCGATCCTAACACACCACTATTAATTTATGTTCATAAACTAACACTACGGAGTACTGCAAGCTCACTTGGGTGGCTGCTCCTTTTTTTCTTTGTAAGTTTTTGTTGTTTATTCTATATCAAGTGAGCGAATACTTGAAGTATAGTAACAGACCGTTTGGTGTGTCAACATAAATCACTATGGGTGTGGGTTTTAATATTTGATAACATGATAGAATGTAAATGGGTAGTGGTTACTTATTTTTCTAATAAAGGTTCTTACTCCTTAATTTTCTTATATTAGCCCAAGTATTTGGAAAATAATCATGTATATCAGTTTGTAGCTACATTAGTTTTGCATGTTTGTTACAATATATTCACTTTTATGTTGACAGCTGCCTTGCAGCCGGTAGTCACATGGTAACGCAAACATCAAACAACAACTGTGGTTCATCTATCATAAATTGATCTTCCTACAGGTTAGACATAAATGGCAGGCAAAATTAGATACTGAATAAGATCCCACAATATAACTCGACTCTGTGAGTCTGTGGCCCAATGGATAAGGCACTGGTCTACGAAACCAGAGATTCTGGGTTCGATCCCCAGCAGCAGTCATTTTTATTTATTTATTTGTATCATTGCATAATGCAATGGAACTGGTAAGCCAAATAGAGAGACCTTTCTCGACGCAGACAGTTTGGAGGATTTTTTTTTTCTATTATACTTCAGGTGATTCCCACATCGACCTTCTTTTGTATTATATTTGATTCACTGTTAAGGTTATGCAGTAGGATCTTTATTTGAACATATATAGTGTTCTGCATGTTCTAAGTTGGTTAATTAATAGTTGTTGCATTTTGGATTGATATGTGTTTGATAACAATTAACAAATGTTTCATAAAGTGAGAGTGTTTGTGCATAGCACAACATGTGGATGAATTACCTTCTTAAAAAAATTTAAAAATCCATAAACCTTAAAAGCTTGGATAAATGACATGGCAATATAATCTTCTAAAAAAAAATACCAGTTTTAAACCTCATAATAACTTACGATAGCAAAATATGGCCAACTTCGACGTCCCGCCGCAACGCGGCGGACATGCGCCCAACTCGTTAATAATATATTTAGAAGGCTTGTATGTGAATTTGAAAGTGGTGTTGAGGGCAATCTGAATCATGGGCTGAGGGCAAACTTATTAAAAACCTAAACTATGATAAATTTACACTGAAAATTAGTACTGTTGGAGATAATATAGAGGGCACCGCCCCCCCCCCCCCCCCCCCCCCTCCTCCCTCTACTCTACACATCCATCAGCCACCGTATGCAAGGACGGAGTCAGGGGGTTCTCGCGGGTGCTCGAGCACTCCATGGATTTTTCCAATGTATTGTTAATTTTTGAAAAAAACATCAAATTTTCTTAAAGTTATATTAAATACACTCAGTCTATCGAAATATGCTTTTAGTATTAGTGTTTAATTTTTTGTGCATCCGGTAATATTTAGTTCAGGTTCCGTCTCTGACTGTACGTAATATAAGCCGAATTATAAGCTTAAACAAACATCCCCTATTAACCCGTATTAAATTCATACATGAAGTCAAGCAAACCCAAACATAGCAATTAAACATTTAGTTTTGTCGGTATGCAATATAGTGTGCCAAATGATACAAAGGTGCCGCCCGAAATTATAAGCTTAAACAAACATCCCCTGGTTTAGTTCAAAAAAAAAAAAAAAAAAACAAAAACAAACATCCCCTGGTAACCCGTATTAAATTCATACATGAAGTCAAGCAAACCCAAACATAGTAATTAAACATTTAGTTTTGTCGGTATGCAATATAGTGTGCCAAATGATACAAAGGTGCGGCCCTGCCAGCATCAAAGTAAGCAAGCTCGTCAACTGCCTTTGCAAGCAACTCTCCGGCAAACTCTTTAGCTCTTTCGAGCCCCATTAGTTTTGGATATGTCGCTTTATCACTTAGCAAATCTTTACCAGCCGTTTTTCCTAATTCTTTAGATGACTTTGTTACGTCCAATATATCATCTACCACTTGAAACAACAACCCTATGCACCTTGCGTACTTTCTAACTCGTTCTACCTCGTTAGAGTTCCCACCACCTAGGATCGTACCACCAACGACCGCGGCCTCTAGAAGTTTGGCAGTTTTATGGACGTGAATGTACTCGAGTTTAGTTAGATCAATGTCTTCTTTACCTTCACTAGATAAATCAACAATTTGTCCAGCTACAAGGCCTAAAGATCCTACCGCGGACGCTAGCTCGCTTATTGCTTGAACCACTCTTCCTGGTCCGACCCCTATGGTTCGTGTGGCTAAATGTTCAAAAGCTAGGGAAAGCAAGGCATCGCCTGCTAGGATCGCGGTTTCCTCACCATAGACTTTATGGTTTGTGGGCTTCCCTCTTCTTAAATCATCATTGTCCATGCAAGGGAGATCATCATGTATGAGTGACATGGTATGGACCATTTCAACAGCTGAAGCCATTGCCATGGCACTTGACTCCATTCCACCAACGAGCTCACATGAGGCGAGACAAAGGACAGGTCTCACACGTTTTCCTCCAGCGAGTAACGAGTACCTCATGGCCTCGTGTATTTTTAATGGTTCTTGCAATGGTACGGCTTCTTCCAAAGCTTTGTTAACAAGTTTTGCCTTTTCGGTCATATAAGTATCAAATTCGAACCTCTTATGGATTGGGAGTTGCACGAAGTTGCTTTCGGGTATTAACAATTGTTGGAGTGCGATTTGTGAAGAAGGGGAAGAGGAAGGTGTGACATATGTGGCATGAATTCTCAATGGAAGGTGTATATTTCTTTGGCATTTGATAGAATATTGGGGGAGTCTGGTGAATATGCTTTTGAGATAGAATGAGTTATCCCTAATGGAAACATGAGAAGAAAGCAAAGCCATGAAAGTATTAGAGAAAACTGTAAGATTTGTTTTGGCTTTTAAATGTTTTGATAGATGTGGTTTTTCTATAGTTTATAAAGGAAACAAATGAAGATCCTGTTTGTGTTTTTGCTTAATACCAAGCAATTATACCTTTTCAAAAAGATTGGACTTTAGCGGCTTAATAACAAATACCTTCATATTATAGTGTTTTCATATCTTAACATATAGGAGTGTGATTATAATATAGGCTAGGTTGTGTGATCGTCGCGTTCATGTAAAACAGCATATAATACTAAATTACTAATTAAATATTAAGCTGTAGTTGGAGCAAAAGCTACCAGACAAATAAGTATTTTTAAAGGAAATGTTAATTTTGTTGAAAAAACACACATATATGCACCAAAGGTTATCTAAACTAAGTCCTAAAATGTCTTTAATCAACTATATGCACCAAAGGTTATAAAGGCTTGATATCTCTATACTACTTATAATTGAAAAATGGTCAAAAGTGAAATGTTGAGTTTTCAACAGTAGTCAAATGAGAGAAAGTGAAATGTAATTAATATTCTTATTAAAACACTCCAATACTTAAATGTACAATTATTTATTCATATTGTACAACCAAATTAAAGCATATCTACCAAATTAAATACAACCAATTCAAACACAATTGGGTTGACCCGGGACGCTTCAAACCCAGCGGGTTGACCCAGTTTGATTTGACCCATTTTCGACCCAACCTAGCAAGTTGACCCGGTTTAAATCGACCCATTTTTCGACTGGAACGGTTCAACCGGTTGAACCAACCGGTTCGAACCGGGTTTCAAAATATTATCCATTACTTAAAAGTATGATGATTTATTCGTACAACCAATTAAAAACATATCTACCGAATTAAATACAATCAATTAAAACACAAACCGGGTTGACCCTGGACGTTTCAAACCCGTTTTTCGACCGGAACGGTTCAACCAGTTGAACCACACGGGTCGAACCGGGTTTCAAAAAATTATGTTTAATTGCCAAATCTTCAAACTTTTATTCTTTTTCGGTTATAACCTATAAACTTTTTTTATCAATAAACTATCTGTCGCTATAAAATCTCGTTACTATGCACGGGTACTCGTCTAGTATCATAAATAGCAACTTGCAATGTTAGACCGGGTCCTTCTAGCAACTTTCATTTCCCATGCCACCTCATCTTTTTCTTTTATAAACTACTTAATAACCAACTTAATGTAATAAGGCGACTCATACTACAAAAAACACACCCTACAAAAATACACTAAAAATAAAAAATTAAACACACAAACATGCATACAAGTAGGTCACCTGACAGACCCACTTCTCCTTTTCTTACCTAAACAACCGAGTCGTGTATCACAAGTGTAATAAGAGGGACGAGTCTCTTTGGGTGCCACATGGAGAGTGGTCAAGTAAAGCCCTATTACTACCAGCCTAATCTGTTAACCAATATTCACTTGGATTATTATCACTACTCGTGACTGCTTTTGATCCACTTTCATTAATATTAGTATATTTTTAAGGGTTGTAAAGCAACTTGCTAGAATTTTAACTTATGTGAAATGTTGCATGATGTTGAATATCATGGTGTTTAGTCATAAATAAGCAGCTAATCCAAACTCGTTTTTGTAACCCGGATAAAATCAAAACCACGAATACGTTTCATATTTATCATCCATCTTCCTAAATACCGGATAATATTGTATTAAAAGTTACATTGATTCTTGATTTTCAAGTAGATAAAGAACTGAAACACAATCCTTGATGTCTTTGGGTTGACAAGTCAACAAAAGAGATACATCTCTTAAAGAAAAACTATTCTAACCATAAATTTTAAGCACCTATTCAATCATACATAACTGTTGTATTTGTTTGGTATTCTGGATTTTGATGTTGTTAAATGTATTGTTAGCCCATAGCTGGCAGGTTTGGGCCTGTAACCCTATAGTTGGATCTAATTACGTGATAAAGGGTCTTTGTTGGTTTTGGTTTTTTTTGATACGACCCGTTAAAGTTGTATCGATAGTAGCATCCCTTCAAGCGTGATGCGAGCTCTTTGAAGAGAAGAATTAGAAAGATTTGTTTATCTTAAACTGTGATTGATTGTTTCATAACATTATAACACCTTAAATATTAGTTTATGAGATAACTCTTACAAACATAAGACTTATCCCAATATGACTCAAGACATATCCTAAACAATGACTCCAACACTTATCCTAATAAACATAATAATAAACTACGATAGTTATCCAACACGCCATGCCGGGATAGTCGTCCTTCATCAACCACGGGCGTATCATTTTGTTAGTTGATCACGAGCTTTTGCAAGAATGTTTATAGCTGTTCGATAGAAAAGAAATAGAAGTTGTGCTCTTGTAATTTTTGTGAGTGGGATATTCAATTTATGGTGCTTGTTGTTCTAGATTTTTTTTTCAACGAGTTGATACGAAAAAATGAATACAACCACTTAAAAGTCATCCTTAAACCACATATTTTGACGTGAAATGGAAGGTTTTTCAATGGTTGTTGATGGAGCTTCTTGAGGTACGAGTCTTGAACTGTGTCTTTGGTGCAGGTTCTAGTATGAGTTGATTAAAAGCCATTGGATTAAGCACGGGTTCTAAAGCGAGTCTTTCAAAAGCCATTTGATTAAGCTCGGGTTTTAAACTGCGGCGTTCAGAAGCCATTGGATTAAGCGTAGGTTTAATACTGAAGTATACGAAATCCATTTGATGAAGCTCGAGTTTCGTACTAAAGTATACAAAAGCCATTCGATGAAGCTCGGGTTTCGTACTGAAGTATACGAAAGCCATTTGATGAGTCTGGGTTTCGTACTGATGTATACGAAAGCCATTTGATGAAGTCCGAGTTTCGTACTGAGGTATACGAAAGTCATTCCCGAAAGTTCATCAAATTTGATAAACAAATCTAGATATCCTGCCAAGAATAGAAGTCGAAAAAGGAAACCGAGTGGAAGGTGGTTTCTGATTGTTAGAAGAAAGTGCATTATTACACACAGAGATGTTGTTCTAAATTGGTGTAACCCTAGTGGCAATGATCTTTCTTCTACGTTTCAATTTTTCAAAAACTCTACCCGTTGGTTTCCACATTAGGCAAGTACTAGGTAGCTTATCACTACGAGGTGACCTAGATTTTCTTTTGTTTTAGCTCTTGTTCCTGTTGGAACTCTATCATGTTTATTCTTAGCAAATATTTAGAAACACAATCATCACGAACATAATTAATTAAACATTTTTTGCACGTGAAATAAACAGATTCAACACATCTATTAAACATATCAAGTTTGACAGAGTCATTATTAAGATGAAATATGTTTCTTATTACAAAGTGGTAAAATCCTACGGATTTCTTCTACTTCTTCTTTTTTTATATTCATGCATCTACTCTTAGAGAGAGACGAGACTCTATTGTTCTTTGTATTGCTCCTATGTTGTGGTCTTCTGCTCCTAGAGGTGTATGTGAGGGAATGTTGGATAATCTGGTCCATTTGAATTTGAATGACAATTGATGATCATCAAAGATATCAGTGGGAATTAAAGAAAGGGTTAATGTTTAGTTAAATAAAAAATAGACAGATTAACTCTGTAATCATGAGCCATTAGTATGATTAATAGTGTTAATTAATCCAACCATTATACTTCATCCCCTTTCACATATATATTGAAAGATATATCCTCACATATCTGGACACTAGAAACCACAACTCACTCCTCTCCTTTTGTTTACCGTTTTCCTTGATATTGTGTATATCTGATTCGTAATAGAGGGAAGTCACGTATTGGTTCACTTTGATAACCTGTTTATGTTAACGGAGCTATCCGTTGTTGTTGTATCCTGTGAGATAAACGTTCATGATTCTAAAGCACTGTTGAGAGGCCGAATCTGTCATAAAGAAATTGTGTGTTTCACAGCCTCAACCAAATCCTTGTATGTGTATTTAGGGGCGGACCCAAGTGTTGGGTTGGCGGGGGGGGGCGGTGCCCTCCACTATTCGCCGAAAAATCCAGATTTTAGTGTTTTTTTTTTTTTTTTTTTTTTTTTTTTGACCTTTTTATTAAAATGCACCCCTCCAAAAAATCAAATTGCCTCTCACCTTGAAGCCAAAAATGTAAAAACCTTAGTTTTTAGTGTAAAATAATAATAATAATAATAAAATAAATATTATGACCTTTTTATTAAAGTGCATCACGACTTTTATCAAAAAAAAGTTTTTTTGCCCCCCGCCTTATAAAATCCTGGGTCCGCCACTGTCTGTATTTGAGTTTCCATGATCAAAAATTCACGATATCATTTTCTACATTTTTATTTTTATGTTTTCATGTTATTGTTTATTTTCTCTTGTAGCAAACACATAATTCCTAATACATGATATTTAATATACTCTTAACAGCTTTACACATGTAAATTACAAGTCGAATGACAAAACTAGTGAACAGATTAAAACTAACAAATGTAGTTGCTTGGGTTGTTTTATTATTGGGTGGTCATTAATTTTTAAATGCTTGATTATAAACCACCGGCCATAATTTGTCATTATTTCAATCAAATAGTTGTAATAAAACATATTTTATTTATGGGTTATTGGGTACATGATAAAAGTTTTGAGTAAGTTTCAATAAAGTAGAGATACAGTGAGAAGTAAATTAAAATAAAAATTGGTGAGAAGTGATCAAAACCACGCATTTTAGATGCAACGACTTGCAATAGATGCATTTCTATTTATATAGATACAACATGTTGAGTTTTGAAAGTTAATTTGACGTAAAGATGGTGTAAATTGATTTTCATGATTTCGGCATGTGCAGAGGAACAAAAAACAAGAGAAATCATGAAAATATACGTATATACATTTGATTAAAAGTTAAAAAACACACTATGGTGCGTTATAATGCATCTAAAATTATCGGGATGTATCTAATTTAGGTCGGTATATCTCGGATTTATAGTTATATTTTTTTTTATTCCTTCTTATTTTAAATAATCTTATTTGATGTTAACTCAGTTTCAATATATGTTAACTGAAACACGAATCTAATAATTATATTATACCATTTGCTTAATTAGTATTTATTAGATGGAATTATTTGATTTAAAGGTAAAGTTTGAGTATGCTGCAGCTAGTTCTCATTAACATGTGTACAATGATATACACTACAAGAACCTTTATGATATTGTGGGGCCAATAAATTATCATCGTATACGTCAATCAAAGGTAATGATTGCAGTTTCTACCAAAAACTAGTTATTAAAATTATTATAGCAGACGCCTGCTTTGTATGAAGACAATAATATATACTTTCTCTGTTTCAAAATTATTGTACGGAGCTAATAATCACATAGTTTAATAAAAGTAGAGTTATTTTAATTTTTAATTAGTCAAATAGAATATTACCGCACTAAATTCTTTAATTTTTGGGTAAATTGCAAAAATGGTCCTTAACGTTCCATAAAATTGCAAAAACGGGGCCGAGACAAAAAGTAGCGCAAAAAAGCCACCCACGTTATACATTTTCGCAAAATCGCCACTGAGAGCCCTTTTCCATTAACTCCCGTTAGTTTTCCCGTCAGTCAAGGGTATAATCGCCATTTCACTCGCTTCCCGCCTTTGACTACCCCAACTTTATTTCAATAACCAAATTTGCAAAGTTACAAAACTTAATTTTGGAGGCACACTTGGCGATTAACCTTTCCCTCTTTTTTTTGTGTAACTCGGCAACCCAATCGATTGCATAGGACTATAAAGTCCACGTTTATCCCGCTTATTCAACCATAACACACACAATCTCAACGATCAAAACAACCGACAATGGCAAACAATGAAAAAGGGAAGAGTATCTACATTGGTACCGAGGAAGAGGAATTTGATAAAGTTTTAAGAACCTCTTATCTAAACGATTTACTTTTTGATGCATTTGGTGGAGAACCAATTGATGAGTATGGTTCTTATAGGAAGATACCTAAGGAGTTAAGAACTAAGATTCTGACCCATCTGAGGAAACAAGATGGCTACTATGAAGCGCTTTTGAGTGATGAGGAGGAGGAGGAGGAGGAGAAGCAAGAGCATGTGGATACCGTTTTACCCAAGTTTAATGAGTTGGAACAGAAGATTTCCAATCTTGAAAAGGTGTTCAAGTACCTAAAGGAGAAGAAGGACAAGAAAGAAAAAGAAGAAAAAGGGTAATGCAGAGGGCAGCGGTTCAAACTACTAAACAAGTGTTTGTTTAGATATCTGTTGGAAATTTGTAATGGTTGTGAACTCCTATGATCAATGAAAGTTGTAATGTTTATGTTACTGATATGTTTGTGTTTCGATTTTCATTTCTTTATGTTTGTGTTTCATTTTTGAAATATATGGGTAGTTCCTATGCAGCTTATGCAGAAAGCATTAGATAGTTGATGTTTTGCATGAAAGTCAAACAGGTGAAAGTCAAACGGGTGAAATTCACTTGGTTTATTGACTAACACTAGTAAGAAGTTAATACTCCTTGACCTACCACACAAAATGAAGTAAATTATCCAACCAACTAGTATAGTAAAGTCTCTTGTCCAACTTTATCAAAAACATACATATGGTAGAAAATGAGTCGTAATAATACACAGGTAGAGAAAGTAAGTGGTTGTGTAATTGGTCTCGGTATCAGAAGTGGGAACAAAACAGGAGGGGGTGGTGCAAAGATAGAGGTGTTGGACGAAAGATGCTTCATCTGTTGTGGGGATGTTATGTGTTGGAGGCAAAGAGTTGTGATACTTGAACAGGCAGGTTGTGCAACGGCAGAGGTAGTAAGTGGTGGTGTCATTGGCTTGGGTATTACAAGTAGAAACATAAGTGCAGGGGGTGCTGCACATGCAACTCAATCAACTGAAGTAAAGAAGAAGAGGAAAAAGAAGCCAAGAAAGTTCATTAAAAATAACACCACAAACTGAATCATTATGTTTAGTCTGTGTTTCTAGGATGTAGTTTTGAGCATGTCCAAACCACAAACTGAATCACTATGTTTAGTCTATGTTTTAATGTTTCATTAATGTCAGCTTCTTGTTTATGTTTCTGATACCTATCAAATACAATAACGAAGTATAAACATATGTGAAGACATTATTCATACAAAATCTGGATCATGAGATCCATTACATTCATTAACCATCACTAATCTCAAAACAATCAACCCCCTCATGGATATTTCATCTTTACAACAAACTCAATCTTCTTAAACATCTTGTCCTTGACTTGCCTGGACATCATCAACAGTGCATTCGCCTAACGCTTATCAATTGTTTGTAGCCTCCTAAGCTTCTTTGTATTGCTCCTTGCAGTTCTTGCACGTGAGCAGTTTCGAAGTCTACCAATCACATCCCCCCTATGTTCGACCCTTTCAGTAATTTTTTTGGACTTGTACTCCAAATCGTGTGCCTGCTGCAAGTCTTGAAGAATCTCGGTGTGGTAAGGGCCAAGCATTAGTTCAGTTAGCACATACGAGTTACAGACAACCCTTAGATTAATATTACATTCAGAGTTGTTCATGGTTAAGGAAATAGAGAGTTGTGTTTTGCAAGTGTGTGTTTTAAGAGATGCGTATTTAGTAGCCTTCATGTGTTTGCCTATAAAAGGGCTTATAAAAGATTGCCACGTACTGTGTAGTCTTCATGTGTGGACCAAAATAAATGACAGTTGACTTTATGCAATTCAACATTTGCAGTTTGACTCTTGAAAGTCTAAATGCAATGGGTGCAAACAAACATAGAATATAGAATCCATTACATTCAGAAACATAAACATTTTTGCAAGTTTGACTTTTGAAAGTCCAACTGCAATGGGTTCAAACATATTGTTCTAAAGACAGTCAAGTTAAACAAAGATTACAAATATAGAATCCAACAGACAATAACGTTTAACATATTGTTCAAAGATCAGTGGGTAACACATGAAGAAGTTGGAAGTGCATGCCCATCGTTTGACTTCATCTTTTTAGTTGGCCTGTCAACCTGAGGTCTGTGATTGGGTGGTACTATGACTGTTGTAGACTCAATTCTTGGCCAGTGTCTGCGGCTTGAACACCCATTTATCTTGAATGAGTACATACGCGCCCATGTTTCTAGGCTGTAAGCAGCATGAACCCACTCTTCAAGCACAACAACTCCTTTTCCATCCTCATTCATATAGTTTATTGCAGCCACAACATGTTTACATGGTATTCCTATCAGCTCCCACAACCTACAACCACACTCCTTCCTATCCATGTTAGCAACACAATGATCCTTGTTAGGCACAGATACTTTATATAACGAAGCTGCAATCCATTCAACAACACAATCAGTAGCTTCTTTTTTGTTTCTATCAACCATGGCTTGCACAGTAGGAGTAAGTTGTCAAACACTCCTTTCTATTATTTGCTGAACTACCACAATCCTCTTCACCAAGTACTCCCTGATATATTCAAGACAAACGATGATGGATTTATCTCTGACATTATTTAGCTGCCTACAGAACACCTCACATATGTTGTTTAAGAGTAGTCCACATAGGGCTTTGCCTGTTGAACAAATCACACATTATGTATTAATATATGATCAATTATCAGTATGCTTTTTTCCACTGCCACTTAATGAATTACCTGAAAAATGTGATCGGCTCCATTGTTCAGCTGGAATCTTCAGCAACCAATCATAAGCTGCAGCATTGTTATTCTTCAGATGATCCATCTCTTTGTTGAATTCAACAACAGTTGTGGCTCTTGCAACCTTCCAAAGCATGTCCTTGTAAACACCTCCTTTCAAATGTGACTTCATTTCCTCATGAATATGCTTAACACAAAACCTGTGTGCAACATTTGGAAACACACAAGCAACAACTTGTATCAATCTCTGTGAACAGGTAAGGTTATGGATGGTGTTAAAACTTTACATGTTCTCATTGTGCATAAAACACATGATTAATTATACAATATAAATGTGCACCTTTTGCCTATCAGAAATGAAAGTGAACTTGCAGTTGGTTTCTATCCCAAGATCCTCTCCTAGTAGTTTCAAAAACCAACACCAAGTTGCCTTATGTGCATCAACTACAGCATATGCTACTGGATAAATCCCATTGTTTGCATCAATCCCAACTGCTGTTAGTAATTGACCTGGAAAAGGACCTGACATGGAGAATCCATCTAATCCTAAGAATTCTCTGCCACAAGCTTTGAAACCTTGTTTCATAGCTCCCAAACACACATACACCCTTTTAAAAGTTCTTGTTGAACTAGCTGGATTTGGTTCTAGCTGTACATCAATCCTAACAGTAGTGCCTGGATTTTGATTAACCAACTCTTGGGCATACTCTCTAATGAGTGCATAATGTTTGGTAAAAATAGGTATACCTGATTGAATTTCACAAGCTTTATGGCATAGCAAATCCGACTTACTTACGGGAACATCTTCAAATACATGATCATCGTCATCAAACACTTCATCATCATTTCGATTATACTCCAAATCCTCTGAATCACTCCCGTCACTCTGTTCTTCTGTTTCATTATTTACCTCTACTACTTTCACATTTCCCATCTGACCACCTACAATTGTAAGTCCATAACATTAACAATTACACCTAAAAAAAAAAAAAAAAAAAAAAAAAAAAAAAAAAAAACACTCACAAAACAGGAGGGAAATTAAAGCGGAAAATGCACTGGTAAAGATTTGGCGGCAACACTTAGGGTTGTATCTGAAGTTAAAGGGGTATATTTGTCATTTCATGCAATTATACCCTTGACTGACGGGAAAACAAACGGGAGTTAACGGAAAAGGGCTCTCAGTGGCGATTTTGCGAAAATGTGGAATGTGGGTGGCTTTTTGCGCTACATTTTGTCTCGGTCCCGTTTTTGCAATTTTGTGGAACGTTAAGGACCATTTTTGCAATTTACCCTTAATTTTTACTTAAAAGAAAAAATGTGAACAATTATTTTAAAACATAAAAAAAGGGACTAAAATATTTTTTTAAACAGAAGGGGTATATTTTTTTGAATTACATATGGTACTAAACATTGTAAAGTGTTTGGGACCATTGTTTTTATGAAATGCAAAAATGATAAAGTTTTATTGCTACTGTCTTGTAGCGTTAGAGAAATCGGCGAGGCCATATCAGGGGGATTTTAGGACCTATGGGGTGGCAACATCACACCATGACTCGCACTAGAGGGTATTGTGCCATGGTGATGGCCGACATCTTTTTTCCCCCTAAATCGCAACGTGCAAAGTCCAATTCATCATCTTCATCTTCATATGTCCAGCAAAATGGTTAGCTTCAACTTCATTTGCAGTCTCTCTTCGGCATAATTCATGATAGCCTCAAGTGAGGACATGCCAGGAGCGTCAATTTATATAGTGACATGGAATATATTCATATGTTCAATTCCTTTTTTCACACTTACAATTAATAGAAGCTTAATACTGAAAATGCTAATATTTAATCATTTAAGTATTACTATCACAAGGGTTATGCTAATTTAACATAAAAATAAACATATACACAGTGATATGACTATATTCAATTAAAATTGAGCTTAAGAAATTGCCTTGGAATGTGGTTGTCGTCGCTTCACATGCTCAGATGGACAATTGAAAAGAGAAAGTAAATCATCGTCACACTTTATATTATTAATTATTTCAGATTCTTAATAGATTAATGTTCATGTTAAAACTATGAATCTAATACCAAACACAACCACAACACAGCTGATTCACCCAGCCAACCACCCCTTGGTGAAATATTTTATTAACTGAATGTGCAAGAAGATGAGTCCACAAAATGTGTGCTCACCAAACAATATACAAAGAAAATCAGTTGTCCCCTTCAGAAGGATCCAACTATCACACTACAAGAATCAAGTTACAATATAGCCTCTCTACAACTCTCAATACTATCTACCAAACTATAAACCTGATCAAGATGATCAGAATACTACCAGAATATCAATACCAGACCAATGACAATTTGAGAGAGAGATGAGATGTATGTGTGTGAGAAACAATATGGCAGAATAATCAGAAGCTAGGGTTGGCATAGCTTATATAGAAGCCAGTTACACTTCAACCCCTGAAGAATCAACAACCTGTCAAACCAAGCTCAAACTACAAACATTAGATAAATATGACATAATAAGTCCCTTGACTTATTATGACTAAACATGAGCTTGCACAAGTTAACATATTCCAACAGTTCACAACTGAGCGGAAACCAATATCAGTTGCTATCTAATTCTGAAATGTCATGGTTTGCGCTTATATCAGACTATACTCTAACAATCACTTGCAAGTATGTATGCAACTTTTTGTACAACGTTTAACATATCTATTAAAAAAAAGTATAAATCCCTCAAAGTTATCTAAGATGATGAAGATGTGTACCATGGAACGAATGTGGTTCACTGCTATCAATTCTTAGTCTAACATAAACATGTTTCTACGCAATCATTCTCTCATTCCTAAATCAATAATTCAATATATAACTATATACTTAACACCACACCACCCAGTTCCAAAAACAAAACCAAATCACCACGCGTCATTTAAATCCTCGCCTTAAGTCCTTCTCGTCCCATACCTATCACATTGCATAAAAGTAACATACTGGCTATTCAGTAGTAGTCTAACATATCAATACTTTTCTACGCATAACCACATTTATACATATGACGTCATCTGATCTTCTATTCCTTGACAACCTTATAGGCTCAGTTACACTTAACGATATTATATAAGAAACCAACATCAATGACTGTCATGCCCTAAAAAATAACCAGTTATTTTGCTTTAAACCACATACGCAAATGGTAAAATGTTTCAAATAGCTATAATTCTGATAAACAGTTAATGGACTCAATGTAATTACAAAAAGTAATGAAACTGAAAACATACTTATTCAAATTTATAAAGTAGTTGTTTAACATTTTGGCGGCCTGTATGAATTGAGGATTACAGGGTGATTTGATCCATGTATAAAGTAATCATGTACTGCATAGATCTTCCAACTCAGCTTCATTCACAAAATCAATTAGGTCTTGCATATCAGCAGTGATGATTGAGCCATCATTAGAATGTTCCATATTCTTCATAGTTACATTAAAATCACCCATAACCAACCATGGCCATCCTGTAGTGACACATTTGGCTCTTAGAATCTCTAACCAAGTTTCTTTCCTTTATGTTCCAGTATTGGCAGCATACACAAACCTACATACACTTTGAACTTTTTTGGAATAGTTTCTATCAAACATAACATGTTTTGTTTAGAGCTTTGTAGAACCATCACATTAACCACTTTATCATTCCATCCAACTAAGATTCTACATCCATTCATACGGTGAGACACATTAGAAACCCAACTCTAGCTTCTAAAAGCTTTATCACATACTTTCTTTAGTTTGTCTGGTTTAACATGAGTTTCTAAAATGGCACATACTTGTATACTATCTTCCATAATCATTCTTCTAATTTCTTTTTGTTTTTTCAATTTATTCATACTTCTAATGTTCCAAGAACCTATTTTAAAATCCATACTAGACATAAAAATAAATCTAACACCTACTACATTATTCCCAAGAAAACAGAATCAATTCAAAGCTGATTTGCTCAGACCAATGACTTCATTAGCTGTCATTGTCTTAGCCACCCCATTCCTTTTTTCAAATACATCCTCTAAGTTCTTATTTTCCTCTTCTTTTTCCTTGAGTCTATTAATCTCCCACTGGTCTTTGAAGTACTTAATCATATCTTGTGTCCAGGTACTTGACTCAATATAGTTTGGCTGTGTCTTCTTATTCAAAAACACATCCACCAACATTCTATCTTTAAGTAACCTCAGCTCAGCTATATCACCTTCTATAACTGAATTCAATGCATCAAACTTGTTATTCTTCATAATAGTCTCATTAGCAACACTAGTACTAGCTTTGCTTGTTGATTGTTTACTTGTCACATGTCCTATGACACCATCTTTACCTTCTCCTCCAACTACATTTTTACCTTTATCACCTCCCACATTCTTCTCCCTGTACTCCTGCCTGTAGTTGTTTCTTCTAAATTGCATATTCCTCCTCTGTTGTTGCCATTCACCCTCCTTATTTTGTCTATTCTCACCTTCCTTGTTCTTCCTATCTTCATTCATTCTCTTCACTTTCTCTTCTTCATTAGCTTTAGCTTTGATTTCCTCCACAGTTCTAGGCCTCTGAACACAGTTTCCCAAGCTATGACCAAACACTTTACAATGCATACAGTAATCAGGCATCCAATCATACACAACCTTGACTAATTTAGTACCCTTCACTACCTTTTGCTTGTCAGTATACTCAATCTTAACTTCAGTCTTCAATACTTTTCTAGCATCACATTCCACTAATACCTTAGCATAGTCAGTCCTCCCCATACCATTTTGACACATTCTAGCAGTCATTTCATCCATCGTCAATGGCTTTCAAAGACTTCTAGCCAAAGCACTTATACCCTCAATACTCCATGGCTCCATTGGAATACTCATTAGCTTCACCCATACTGGTTTTACTAGGTTCAATCCTATTCATACCTATGTCAGGATTTCATTTATCCACAAAGAGGTGGTACGTGGGAATTTGCACCAGGCTTTACCTCTCGAGGGATCTCGAGAAGCTTACAACCCCCACCAGGCAGTGTACCTGATCGATGTAGTATAGTATAATGACAAGTACCGGGGGATTGATCGTTCAGCTAGGAATAGTGTCGCTAGGATTAGAAAACCTAAAGACTAGGTCTAGATATGAGGGATGATTCTTTTTGTATTTTTTATATTTTATGAAAGCAAGTAAAAATCTCGGTTTTGAAGGAGTTGAGCGGGATTAGTTGCTAGTCAACTAACCCAATACTAAGATGCAATCAAAATAAAATACTAAAAATGAAAATAAACTAAATTATACTAAAGTTGTGAGCAATATATGGGAGAATTGTGTTTACTTAGATTTCACAACTCCCTAGATATCTTTTACATGTTAATTACTTGTTACAGTTGCGTGGATGACGGATTGTATTCCTTAATACCATTCATGGGGTGGCGTACTTACTTCCCCAATCCTATGAGCGCCTACTTCACTCCTATGTCGAGCCGGCTAAGAAGCTCCTAACATGGGATCACTAGAATTTGCTCATGCATTAAATACAACCAATAAAACCTAGTACACATCGGTTCATGTTTCCTAAGACGTTCAAGCATGTTACACAATGGAGATCTGCCAGTTTTCTTAAGCCTAACATTGAAATCGTTCATCCAATACAACCATAAACAAATAATCAACACATAATTAACATCTAGGTTTCATTACATCTAAGCAAACACAAGATAGATCTAGCCTAGCATGTTGAAATCACGACAAGCATAAGATATATTCAAACAACACATAGACATATTGATTGAATTAAGAGAAGACTTATCTCAATTGAACATGAAAGGATTCAAGGGGTGAAAACCCTTGAAAGTACTGTAAAATATGACCTAGGGTTTACAAAGTTCGGCCCTAGTATTCTCCACACAAGTTCCTCTCTTTATGAATGAAAAATAGAAAACTATATATATGCTAATACAAATATCACCTAAAAACGTTATTTATATTTTACGATCTTCGCTAAGTTTTGTTAATGACAAATGTAAACTTTAGTTTCTAAGTAAAACATAATCTCAGTTTTAAAGACTTGCATAAACTAGACTTTTGCTACATTTTACATTTCATAAAACACAACACTTCTTATTTTCTAAAAATAGAATTGTCACATCACATTTATGGCATGTTTTGTCATTATGCATTTATGGAAAGAAATGTGTTTGACTTAATAAGATGTTGCTTGCAAGTTTAGTGTTTGACTTGATATTATGTGATGTGACATTGTTTGGTTTGCAAGAGTAATGAGATGTGACGTTGTTTGGTTTGCAAGATTTATTGCAAAACCAACTGCAAGCCCGGCGGTACCCTGGAGGTACATGGGCGGAACCCTTTTGAGGGGTCCGCCTGATCCGCCAGACCTGCAAAAGGTTTGGCTATAAATATCAAGCCACAAGTTGAATTTTGGCTTATCACTTGACATCATATTTTACACACACATTCATTCTTTCATCTAACCTCTTAACATTTCATATGTGAAGTTTCTTTTTGTAGCAAAGAGATTCACGAGCTTACTAAAAGTAACAAGTATTCAACACAACGTTGCAAGACTTATTAGCTTAGCATTGTGTAGACTTGTGTAGTTTACACTTCATTTGATTGTGTATTTTCAGTAGTGATCGGTTAGTATTTTAGTCCTCAAAATACAAAGTGTATCGGGAGTAGTTGTACCCTTGTAAAAGAACTAACGGGAGTGGTTGTACCGTTGGTAAAGAACTCGACATCTAGCCATGTGTCGGTAAAAGTATAAGCGACGTGTAAGGTTTTCTCTGCCGGTGAAAGGAGCTTGTTGACTAGTGAAAGTAACTCTCGAGTTAGATACTCGGGGCGTGGACGTAGGGCAAGGAAAAAGAGTCCTTGTAGCCGAACCACGATAAATACTCGTGTTGTGGTTTGATCGTTTCTTTCATTTACTTGCATGTTATATATTGTGTTTGTGTATATATCTTTGATCAAATGGAAAGTTTCAAAGCTAACTTAACAAGTTAAAAAGATTTTAATCAGTAAACTATTCAACCCCCCTTCTAGTTTTCCACAATTGACATCAAGAGCTACGTTACTCAAGCTTTTAAAATATATTGTGTTTTAAAACTTGAAACGATACATGGATTTTGAAAATTACAAAGAAGGACAATCTATGCAAAGACCACCACTCTTTGAAGCAAATGGTTTTATATATTGGAAAAACCATTTTGAAACTTACGTGAAATCTAAAGATATAGATTTGTGGTATGTAATTATTGATGGTGATAACGTAGTTACTAACATCAAAGATGATGATCAAAAGAAATTAATTGGTAAAAATAATGAAGCTAAAATGATGCTTTACAACGCTTTGCCTAATAAAGAATATGAAAGAGTCTTTTTGTGTAAAACTGCCAAAGATATTTGGCAATCTTTAATTGTCACTCATCCAGGAAACTCACAAGTTAAAGATAACAAAATTGATCTTCTTGTTCAACAATATGAACAATTTGTTATTTCCGAAGATGAGATTATTGATAATGCTTTTGCTAGGTTTAATACTATTATTACTTCACTTAAAGCACTTGACGAATCTTTTTGTAGTAAGAACTTTGTCAGGAAATTTCGTAGAGCACTCCATCCGAAGTGGAGAGCAAAAGTGACGGCAATTGAAGAATCCAAAGATCTTTCAAGCATGTCACTTGATGAGCTAATTGGAAACCTCAAAGTTCACGAAATGGTAATGGAAAAAGATTCGGAACTAGTTAGAGGCAAGAAAGAAAAAGTTAAGTCCATTGCCTTGAAAGCTAGAGTCCAATCAAGTGATGATGAAGAATCTACTTCGGATAGTGATGAAGAGGAATATGCTATGGCCGTTAGAGACTTCAAGAAGTTCTTTCATAGAAGAGGAAAGTTTGTAAGGCAACCTAAAGATGACAAGAAAACTTTCTGAAAAGATCGTGATGATAGGAAAGGAAAGGTTGAAAGAAAATGCTATAGGTGTGGAGACACAAGTCATCTTGTAGGAGAATGTCCAAAACCACCCAAGAGCAAACCTCAACAAGCTTTTGTGGCTGGTGCTTGGAGTGAATATGAAGGAGATGACGATGAGCCAAAGAATGACGATATTGCTCTCATGGCTCACAACTCAAATGAGGTCTTATCCGACTCATCTTACTCCTCTATTGATGATGACACTTTACAAAAAGAATATGACAAACTTTGTGAATTGAGCTTAAAAATCATAAACAAAAATAAATTTTTGAAAACTAAAAAGGAGTTTTTAGAAAATGAAGTTTATGAGTTAAAAGAAAAAGCTAAGAGATTAGAAAAGAGTAAAGGTATTGACACACCTTGCAAATCATGTGAAGAGCTTAAACTAGAAGTTGAGAAACTCAAAATTACTCAAAATGATCTAATTAAACAAACCACAAAGTTTAAGAAGTTCGATAAGAGCATTTCTTGTGCGGATGAAATTATGAAACTCCAAAAGTCATCCTTTGATAAAACAGGACTAGGATTTACGAAAATAGAAACTTCAAAGGGTCAAATGAAATAAGAAAAGATTGCACAAGAAACAAATAAAATTGCTACAGCAGCCTGCGGATCAGGCGGAACCCAATTTAGGGTTCCGCCCGTTGGTCCCGAAGGTTCCGCCAGGTCTGCTGCAGCAGTAACTCCATCCACTTCGGATCGTTCAAAATTTGTTAAAGTTACATACAAAAATGGAACAAAACCTGTGTTTAAAACTGGAGTAAGATTTAGTAAAAATGAATTTAGAGCTAAAACTACTCAACCAAGACCTAAGACTCCAATTCCCAAACGCCCCTTTCTAAAGAGCAACTTCAATGCTCGACCAAACTACCAACATGTTTGGAACCAAAACACTCCTAGACATTACCAAACTCCAAACCACATGCCATGGAACCCTTATGCTCTATTTTCATACTTGGAACAAATTAATGGTATGCTTAACCAAAATGGACCCATGAGAAATTGGGGACCAAATGTTTGAGTGTTTTTCATAAAATAGGTGTGCCTCAAAGTTTGTTTGGAACCGGATGAATGGATTAAAGATAACGGTTGTTCAAGGCACATGACGGGTAACAAAAGCCTCTTCACTCCTTATCACAAATGTGACGGAGGTAATGTTATGTTTGGTAGTAATGCTAAGAGTAAAATCATCGGAAAAGGTACAATCTCTCATGACTCCCTTTTTATTGATGATGTAGCTTATGTTGATAACTTAGGTTTTAATCTCCTTAGTATTAGTTAACTTTGTCGTAATAAGTATAATGTTCTTTTTAGTGAAAACGGAAGTAAAATACTTAAAGATGATATAACCATAGCCAAAGGTGTCCTTAAGAACAACGTATATGTCATGAAAATGGATCCAACATCTAGAGACAAACTTTGTCTTACCTCATTAGATGAATCTTCAACTTTATGGCATAGACGTTTAGGACAAGCTAACATGAGACTAATCCAAAACCTCTCCTCCAAAGACTTAGTTCGAAACCTACCTAAGTTGAAATATGACCAACACTTTTGTGATTCTTGCAAAGTCGGTAAACAAGTCCATAATAGCCATAAGGCTAAAAACTTGGTTTCTACATCTAGGTGTCTAGAACTTTTGCATATGGATTTATTTGGTCCATCCGCTATACAAATTTATGGAGGTAACTTCTACACTTTGGTCATAGTTGATGATTACTCAAGATATACTTGGACAAAATTTTTGAAAAGTAAAAATGAAGCTTTTGATAAATTTGAGATTCTAAGTAAGAAAATTCAAAATCAAGAAGGGTCTAATATTGTGTCTATTAGAACGGATCACGGTTGTGAATTTGATAATGAATTTCAATTTGGAAACTTTTGTGATAATAATGGTATAACTCATAACTTTTCGGCTCCACATACTCCTCAATCTAATGGTGTAGTAGAACGTAAAAACCGGACATTACAAGAGATGAGTAGAACAATGCTTAATGAACAAAATATTCCACAAAAGTTTTGGTGTAATGCCGTTGACACATCAACGTACATTTTAAATCGAGTCTTAATTAGACCATTTTTGAATAAAACTCCTTATGAACTATATAAAGGTGCCTACATTAGGATACTTTAGAGTGTTTGGGAGTAAATGTTTCATTCTTAACACCAAGGATTATCTCACCAAATTTGACCCAAAGTCTTATGAAGGTGTATTTCTTGGATATTCACAAAATAGTAAAGCATACATTGTTTTGAACAAAGAAACCTTAAGAGTCGAGGAATCGTTGAACGTAACATTTGACGAGAGTCCACCTCCCTCTAAGACATCACCTTTGGTAGATGATGACTTAGTTGAAAGCCAAGCAATAGAAAATCAGGAAATTTTAAGTGATGACAAATAAAATGAACTATTTAACAAAGAACTTGTCAATGTCAAAGAATCTAAAAGTCATCCATTAGATGGTGTCATTGGCAATATTAACGAAAGAACACTAAGGTCAAAAGTTCAAAATGAAAGCAACTACTTTTGTTTCGTGTCAACCATTGAACCTAAAAATATTAATGAAGCCATTAAAGATGAGTCTTGGGTAATTGCAATGCAAGAAGAGTTAAACCAATTTGTTAGGAATGATGTATGGACATTAGTTCCTCAACCAAAGAGTCAAACTATAATTGGAACAAAATGGGTATTTCGTAATAAAATGGATGAAAATGGAATTGTGTCTAGAAACAAAGCTAGGCTAGTTGCACAAGGATATAACCAACAAGAAGGCATTGACTACGATGAAACTTTTGCTCCAGTTGCTAGGCTCGAGTCAATTAGAATCTTACTTGCATATGCATGTGCATACAATTTTAAACTCTTTCAAATGGACGTCAAAAGTGCAGTTCTAAACGGAGTCATTAATGAAGAAGTATATGTTGCTCAACCACCGGGCTTCATCGATTTGAAAAACAAATCATGTTTACAAACTTAAAAAGGCTCTTTACGGACTTAAGCAAGCTCCAAAAGCATGGTATGATCGACTTAAAACATTCCTAGTTGACCATAAGTATACCATGGACTTAGTTGATAATACTCTCTTCACTAAGAAGAAAGATTCACATATTATCATAGTCCAAATCTATGTTGATGACATTATATTCGGATCAACTTGTCAAGAATTATGTGTGGATTTCTCAAAAATCATGCATGACGAGTTTGAAATGAGTATGATGGGAGAACTCAACTTTTTCCTAGGACTCCAAATTAAACAACTAGAAGATGGTATCTTCTTTAACCAATCTAAATATATAAAGGACATGCTTAAGAAATTTGGATTAGAAGATTCGAAACCTATCAAAACTCCCATGTCCACGGAAACTAAACTCACCAAGGATGAGGAAAGTAAATCTGTAGATAGCACTAAATATAGAGTTATGATTGGTAGTCTACTTTACCTAACGGCTCGTAGACCCGACATTATGTTTAGTGTTTGTCTATGTGCTCGTTTTCAAGAAGATCCTAAGACTACCCATCTCGAAGCCGTTAAAAGGATTTTTAGGTATATTAAGGGCACTACACATTTAGGTTTATGGAATCCCAAAGGAACGGGAATAGACACCATAGTGTATGTCGACTCGGATCATGCCGGTGATTATGTCTATAGAAAAAGTACAAGTGGTATTTGTACTTTTGTTGGACATTGTCTCACCTCATGGTTCTCTAAGAAGCAAACGACTCTTGCTATCTCAACAACGGAAGCCGAGTACGTTTCGGCCGGAAAGGCATGTCAACAAGCTCTTTGGATGAAGCAAGCTCTTGTCGACTACGGAATTCAACTCAACGACATCACAATTCTTTATGACAACAAAGGTTCCATTGATCTTAGCAAAAACCCGGTTCAACATGCTCGATTCAAACATATTGAAATCCGTCATCATTTCCTTCGTGACAACGTTCAAAAAGGAAATATCTCAATTGAGAAAGTTTCTTCCGAAGACAACATAGCCGACATTCTCACAAAACCCCTTAAACGTGAACCTTTTAACCTTCTTAGGCTAGGCTTAGGACTCATGGAACCTACATTATAGTTCTGGGCATTAGACAAAAATCACAAAAATCAAAACAAATCCATAACTATTTTTCTCAGCAAGGTCGGCGGAACCCTCAGACACAACGGGCGGAACCCATTTCAAGGGTCCGCCGTATCCGCCGACCTGCAGAACCAAAATCTTTTTTTATATTAAACCAAACACCCATTATCTCATACCACCACTTCCAAACTGCTACTATTCACTTTACCATCCATCCATACCTACGAATTCTTGGTCCTCCATTCATTTACATTGCAAATCAATCATCATTGTAAGTATTCTTAACATGATTACAATCCTGATTTGAGTCTAGGAATTCTATTTCTTGCACAAAAACAAAAACTTGGGGTTATGCATTAACTTGAAAAACTCATGCATAAGATTAGGTGTTTAATAAAACTAATCATGTTTCCCATAGTTAGGAATTGCATCCTTAATTAGTATAAACATGTTTGCTAAAACACCCCATGTCAAATCCTTCCAAAAATTTCTCGTAAGTAGGACAACTATTTTTTTCGTCTCACATTGAGAATACAAAATCAAAACGTTATGTTTAAAACATCACTTGCATAATGTCTCTTGAATGCTAAAGGGAATACATAACCAATATGTATTTTCAGGTACATTCAAACGAAGCTACATTGAACTAGGAGCGTTTGGGTTATCTTTTGTTTTATAACAAAACTTGCATAAAACGATTTTGAAGCATCAAAATGAGTCAAGATAACCGCACCTCCACATTGTTTTCATATAGGCATACACTAGAACATCTACATTATAATAGTGGTTTACATAAACTAAAATGTGAAATTTTGTTGTTCTAGGAATCATCATGCCTCCTCTAACCCACTACGACCACAAGGACACCATTAAGTACCTACCAAAACACCACAAAACCAAAGGCCTTACCCCAAACCAATTAAACGTTTTCAAAGCCCTAGAAAAACACTATGTCCATGAGGGTAGAACCATTGACCCGTCTTTCCTAGAAGGCACAAACCTTTACGCCGAATTTGCCACAATCAACTTTGAGTGTCTTTTGAATATCGACGAGCCTATTTGTCCTAGGTTCATTCTAGAGTTAGGTTAGCGGTCATCAATACTCCTTCACTCTTGAGGAGTTTGCTCAAATCCTAGGTGTCCCAAACCGTGGTACTTGCCTCTATTCCGACTTGCACTCCCTCTCAACTCTTGACAACCTTCAAGACCGTATCCACCCTTATGACACACCCCTTGTCTCAAAAGACGTACTCCGTGACCACCTCTTTGTTAGGACCACCACCACTAGGAGAACCCGTTCGGGGAATGAGGTCGATAAGGACCCATATGGAATGGAAATGAACGAACTCAAACCCCAATTCAAGAAATGGGAGGAAGTCCTTAGAGCCAATGTCATTAGCATAATAGGAAACCGTGACCATATCAACCTTTGCCTTTGCTACATGCTCTACTCCTTGTCCGTTAGGAAACCCTTCAACCTTCCCTACTACATGGCAAAGAGAATGGCCGACATTCCTGTACATGGCACAACGGCTATGCCGTATGGAATGCTCTTGACCCGTCTCTTTAGGTTCATCTCACCCATTCCACCAACTCCAAATGGTCTTTGTCTTGACTACACTCTCATTCCACACACCTTTGTTCCACATAGTGATAAGAGAGTCTACAAATCCCAAGGAAAATGTCCTCATCCTCCTACCTCATCATCATCTTCCTCAATGAGTGAAGATGACAATTTGCCAAGCTCTAGGCTCCCACCTCTCGAATACCTATCCTAACTTCCGGATATTCCAAATGAGTCGGCGGAGTTCAAGCAAACAAAGGGGATGTTCAAGAATCTTGGAGGATTCCTTGGAAAGCTCAAGAACAAGATTGACCGTCAATGAGTGCGGGTGGGTAGGAGTGTTTGGCATTAGGTGGTATTTGAACAAATTTGGTCGTTTAAACAATATTTGTGATGTATTTGTGTGTTAGTACAATGTTTGATACAATTTGGAACATGTAGTATCTAACTTTGATGCAGGTAGACAACTCTTGGCAAGTTGTCAAATTTTCAAGTTTATGATATTTTCACTAAGTATAGTGAAATTCTCGACCTCAAGGTCAAAGTCCTATGAAATGTGTGTTTACGTGTCTATTTTTTGCATTGCCCAACCAGAAATGCCTTATCTTTTGGATTTTAGGAGTTTTCAAAAATTTTGAAAATCGTCTCGCGGGTAAAAAACGCGGACTGCCCTTTTCTGAAGCTCTGGCGGATCTGGCAGCACCCAAAATTGGGTTCCGCCAGTGCAATTTCTGGGAATTCCAGAAATGGCCCAACGGACCAGGCGGCACCCTCAAATGGGTTCCGCCAGTGTATTCTGAGGGTGCCGCCAACAGCCTGCAGAATTTTTGTTTTCATTTTCACCAAATTCAACATCCAAACACCAAAATCCAATCCGTTTAGGTAGAAATCCATTTCTTGCAATGTGTTTAGCATAATAGGGTACTCCTTCTTCCATAAACTTAACCAAAACCAATTCCCGCCAAAATTCAAAATTTGCCATAACAACCTCAAGGACCCCTCACACATAAAGGAAGGAACCCTTTTAAAGGATCCTTGAAATCTCTGAGATCTATACTACCACAAATCCCCCAAAACCACTAAGCATTTAGTGCAAAACTTGTCTTCTCACTTCACCATTTTCATTGGATTGACTCCCATGATTTGACAACCCACAATTAGTTTTCCAAATCATTAGAAACCTCCATTTTTGTATGGACTAACATCAAATCTAAACACTCCTTTCCATAATCCTTCAACACTATAAATTAAGCCATCCTAAACACTATCAAATCACACCTTCTTTACCATAATTTCTGAAACTTCTAAACCATTTTTCACCATGACTAAGTTAACAATCACCTCTCAACCATCAAGACCCATCCGGAAAACCGCCCGGATAAGTGTTAAACCACTATGGTCTAATCAACCCATCAACCTAAGCTCCTCATCTTCGGATGAATTCACATCACCTATAAAAAATGAACACTTTTTGAACCTTGCATCTCCATCACCATCACCAAATGAACCTAATGAGCTCACTCCACCACCTACTAAATCACCCATTGACCCAAGTCCACCAAGTGCTCCAACCCAACCATCCAAAACTTCATCACCATCACCATTACCCAAAATGGAACCTATGGAGTTATTTGGGTCTCCTCCCACATCACCACACCCTTTTGTCCAAGATCTAAATGATCTTCCACCAAGACCTACACAACCACCACCTTTTGGAAATGAATCACCAAGGTCAATTCTTGACCAAAATGAACTTTTTAACCACACTCAACCACCACAACAAGTGTACCATCAACCTAAACCATTGTTGTTTCACCCCATCTACCATGACATCCATGGTCCTCTTTATGGAGAACCAAACTTTGAAAACCATGATCACCCAACTCCACTACACTCTCAAGCTCAAACCTTTCAGTCTTTCTTTCCCTCATATGAGGATATACAAAACATGGTTGAAAATCACCTCCATCAAGCAATGGAATTTCAAACCACCTTTCTTGATTCAATACCAAACCCATCATCCACCCAAGAACCAAAAACCAATCAACCCTCAAACCAAGAAACCAAAACCAACCCATTTCCACCCACTAATCCCCATGTTTGCTCAAATTGTGAGCAAATGGGTGCAAGCATCAAAACGTTGCTTCACCAACTCCAAGATGAAACCCGGTTTGCATTCCAACGCGTCATAGAACGTTTGGATGTTCTTTCCCACCCAAACAAATCCTAGACAACCATTTGGAAGCCGTTTGCCCCAATTTAGGAAACTAGGCTTTTATTTTTCTTTCTTGGTTAATTTTTAAGTTTTTAGAAGTAGAAGAATATTACCCATTTCATGTCCTTTGACTTTTCTAATTCAAAATTTTACTTGGAATACTATTTCTTTCTACTTACTTTCGTGCATTGTTGGTTGATCATTTTTATTGTGGTTGCAATGTGTATGGTAACTACAAACTTGGCTATATATATATCACCAACTAACCATTTTTATGTAGGATCCAAAATCCATGTTTCCCACCTTGGTACTCCTTTTAGGGGGAGTAACAAGCAAGGGGGAGCAAGTGCATTTTTCCGCTTCGCTACTCTACTTTTTGTTTCGACAAAAAGGGGGAGAAATATATTAAACCTTCAAAACTTAATATGATTTTCATCACTTAAGTAAAACAAGTTTAATATAATTTTTTTTAAGTCTTAAAAACCAAGATTTTGTGAGTTACTTAAAAACAAAGTGTATGTTTTGTCATCAACAAAAAGGGGGAGATTGTTAATACAAATATCCCCTGAAAACGTTATTTATATTTTACGATCTTCGCTAAGTTTTGTTAATGACAAATGTAAACTTTAGTTTCTAAGTAAAACATAATCTTAGTTTTAAAGACTTGCATAAACTAGACTTTTGCTACACTTTACATTTCATAAAACACAACACTTCTTATTTTCTAAAAATAGAATTGTCACATCACATTTATAGCAAGTTTTGTCATTATACATTTATGGAAAGAAATGTGTTTGACTTACTAAGATGTTGCTTGCAAGTTTAGTGTTTGACTTGATATTATGTGATGTGACATTGTTTGGTTTGCAAGAGTAATGAGATGTGACTTTGTTTGGTTTGCAAGATTTATTGCAAAACCAACTGCAAGCCCGACGGTACCCTGGAGGTACACGGGCGGAACCCTTTTGAGGGGTCCGCCTGATCCGCCAGACCTGCAGAAGGTTTGGCTATAAATATCAAGCCACAAGTTGAATTTTGGCTTATCACTTGACATCATATTTTACACACACATTCATTCTTTCATCTAACCTCTTAACATTTCATATGTGAAGTTTCTTTTTGTAGCAAAGAGATTCACGAGCTTACTAAAAGTAACAAGTATTCAACACAACGTTGCAAGACTTGTTAGCTTAGCATTGTGTAGACTTGTGTAGTTTACACTTCATTTGATTATGTATTTTCAGTAATGATCGGTTAGTATTTTAGTCCTCAAAATACAAAGTGTATCGAGAGTAGTTGTACCCTTGTAAAAGAACTAACGGGAGTGGTTGTACCCTTGGTAAAGAACTCGACATCTAGCTTTGTGTCGGTAAAAGTATAAGCGACGTGTAAGGTTTTCTCTGCCGGTGAAAGGAGCTTGTTGACTAGTGAAAGTAACTCTCGAGTTGGATACTCGGGGCGTGGACGTAGGGCAAGGAAAAAGAGTCCTTGTAGCCGAACCACGATAAATACTCGTGTTGTGGTTTGATCGTTTCTTTCATTTACTTGCATGTTATATATTGTGTTTATGTATATATCTTTGATCAAACGGAAAGTTTCAAAGCTAACTTAACAAGTTAAAAAGATTTTAATTGGTAAACTATTCAACCCCCCTTCTAGTTTTCCACAATATAGATTTTGATGGGTGACGGCGTCAAGAACAAAAGTCTGACACCGTCATCTCGCCGCCAAATAGTTTCTCGGACTGCCTAGATCTGGGTCTGACGCCGTTATGTATACTCCTTATGCAGGCCGTCACCATATTAACTCTTGACGCCCTTGTTGTGACGCCTTCAGGTTTTCACTGGGTCGTCATGGATTACTCTTGACGCTGTCATGATCTTCCTCTTGACATCGTCAGGTACTGTTCTCAGCATGGAAAATTATGTCTTTGCCGTTTTCTTCACTTTTATGCTCCAAAAACGTCCGAATTGCTTCCTTTTCCAGAATTTACTCCCAAAGTACCTAAAATCACAAAAGGAACGATTTAGGGCAATATTTAATCAAATAAATTCAATTCCGGGCTTAATTATTCCAACCGGGTGGGCAATACTCCCATCCGCTAGACCTATCAATACCTCCGTCTCCTCTAACTTTCCTAGCTTGAGAGTGGTGAAAAGGGATAAGGGAATCAAGTTGAGGCTTGACCCTAAATCGGCTAGTGTGTCGAAAGCTTCGGATCTTCCTATCTTACAAGGCAAAACAAATATACCCGGATCATCAAGCTTTTTAGGCAACTTGTTTTGAACGAAGGCGGACCCATGTTTACCTAGTTTAAACTTCTCATACTTTTCTAGGAGGGCACTATAGTAGGGAGCACGGGCCAAGACATCAATGACGGGGCGTTCAAGGTGAAGCTCCTTGAATTCATCGTCAACGTCTTGCGTAGGAGGTGTTTCAACTATGCTTTTGACCGGTTTTATGTCGGGTGTTTTATTTGCTTGGTCATTTTGAAGAATTTGGTTTTGTTTGAAACGCGTGCTCGTTGATTTAACCGAGTAGTATTGCGGACAAGAAGTGGGTGACGAAACTGATGATATGGAATTAACGTTTAGTTTCAGGTTCTTGACCGTGTCGCTTGGGAGTGCTCCCATTTCTCGGTCATTGAGGACTTTCAACAATGTGTCAATTTTGGTGGTCATCTCACTTTGCTTTTGTTTGAAATCGGCTTCAAACTTAGATATGAGAGCTTCTTGAGATGCCATAAACTTGGACATCAATCCTTCAAGATTGTTGGTACTACCATAGTTGTTGGAAGGATTTTTGTTGAAAGTACGGTTGGAGGGTGGACCGTTTGGTTGGTAACGATTAGGCAGATTAGAAGAATTGGCTTGATTTTGTTTCCACCTAAGGTTTGGGTGATTTTTCCAAGAGGGGTTGTAGGAATCACCATACGGGTTTGGCCCGGGTTTGAAAGTGTACCACTTATCTCCCGCTTCGTCGGTACTCGAGGATGCGTAGTCCGCAAAAGCTGTTCCGGGGAGTTCCACACAATCATGAGTGTCATGGGGACCACTACATAATTCGCATGAAGAAGTGATTTTGTTCACTTGGCTTGAAGGATTAGGAGCTTCGTAAGATTTCATGAGAAACTTGACTTGGTCCTCAAGTTCTATGATCCTACGGTCGGGAGTGCTAGAGTTGTTCGAAGGCAAAGATATTGCCTTGACCGTTTTGTTCAAATCACGAGGATCATTCCAACTTTCATTGTCATAGTGAGCAAGGTCTTCTATGAGTTCCCATGATTGTTCCGCACTTAGATCACGTAGCTTACCACCGGCCGATTGGTCAATGGCTCGCCTTGTGGAGAGATCGATATGGTCATAGAAGATTTGGACTTGGAGCCAAAGATATATGCCATGATGAGGGACTTTTTGGAGTAAGTCCTTGAATCGAGTCCATGCTTCATATAGAGTTTCATTTTGACGTTGTTGGAACATCAAGATGTCATTTCTAAGCTTGGTAGTTATCCCCGGTGGGAAAAATTGAGCAAGGAAGCGATTGGTGAGATCATCCCATGAGGTGATGGATCCTGCGGGTAAACGTTCAAGCCATTGGCTAGCTTGATCACGTAGAGAAAATTAGAATAGGCGTAATCGGGTTGACTCTCTAGTTGTAACATCAAGGTCTATAGAATCTACGATTTTAAGGAAGTCCTTGAGATGTTGGTTTGGATCTTCGGAACGAAGTCCATGGAATGCACATCCGCTTTGCACCAACCGGATGGTGTCGGATCGCAAGGGAGATACATTGGCTCCGGCGAGCTCAATAGTGTTTCGATAGCCTTGGTAGCTAGGTCGGGAGTACTCTCCTAGGGTTCGGGGCCTAAGAGGTTGGTTATCTAGTGGTGGGTTTTGTTGTGGTGGGATGGCGGGTTCAAAGATGTTACCATCGTCCATGATGTCAGATGGTGAAGAGTTACGAACAAAAACCCGAAGAAATAAGATAGACTAAAGAGAACCTAAAAATAACAATAAAATCTTACTAGAAAGGAATCTAGCAAGTAGACCTAATAAAAAGAGATTCTAACCTAGACAATAACTATTCCCCGGCCTGCGGTGCCAAAAACATGGTACGTGGGAATTTGCACCAGGCTTTACCTCTCGAGGGATCTCGAGAAGTTTACAACCCCCACCAGGCAGTGTACCTGATCGATGTAGTATAGTATAATGACAAGTACCAGGGGATTGATCGTTCAGCTAGGAATAGTGTCGCTAGGATTAGAAAACCTAAAGACTAGGTCTAGAGATGAGGGATGATTCTTTTTGTATTTTTTATATTTTATGAAAGCAAGTAAAAATCTCGGTTTTGAAGGAGTTGGGCGGAATTAGTTGCTAGTTAACTAACCCAATACTAAGATGCAATCAAAATAAAATACTAAAAATGAAAATAAACTAAATTATACTAAAATTGTGAGCAATATATGGGAGAATTGTGTTTACTTAGATTTCACTACTCCCTAGATATCTTTTACATGTTAATTACTTGTTACAGTTGCGTGGATGACGGATTATATTCCTTAATACCATTCATGGGGTGGCGTACTTACTTCCCTAATCATATGAACGCCTACTTCACTCCTATGTCGAGCCGGCTAAGAAGCTCCAAACATGGGATCACTAGAATTTGCTCATGCATTAAATACAACCAATAAAACCTAGTACACATCGGTTCATGTTTCCTAAGACGTTCAAGCATGTTACACAATGGAGATCTGCCAGTTTTCTTAAGCCTAACATTGAAATCATTCATCCAATACAACCATAAACAAGTAATCAACAAATAATTAACATCTAGGTTTCATTACATCTAAGCAAACACAAGATAGATCTATCCTAGCATGTTGAAATCAAGACAAGCATAAGATATATTCAAACAACACATAGACATATTGATTGAATTAAGAGAAGACTTATCTCAATTGAACATGAAAGGATTCAAAGGGTGAAAACCCTTGAAAGTACTGTAAAATATGACCTAGGGTTTACAAAGTTCGGCCCTAGTATTCTCCACACAAGTTCCTCTCTTTATGAATGAAAAATAGAAAACTATATATAGATTTTGATGGGTGACGGCGTCAAGAACAAAAGTCTGACGCCATCATCTCGCCGCTAAATAGTTTCTCGGACTGCCTAGATCTGGGTCTGATGCCGTTATGTATACTCCTTATGCAGGCCGTCACCATATTAACTCTTGACGCCCTTGTTGTGATGCCTTCAGGTTTTCACTGGGTCGTCATGGATTTTACTCTTGACGCCGTCATGATCTTCCTCTTGACGCCGTCAGTTACTGTTCTCAGCATGTCTTTGCCGTTTTCTTCACTTTTATGCTCCAAAAATGTCCGTATTGCTTCCTTTTCCAGAATTCACTCCCAAAGTACCTAAAATCACAAAAGGAATGATTTAGGGCAATATTTGATCAAATAAATTCAATTCCGGGCTTAAATGACCCCCTAAAAGTGGGTCATTTTTCGCCTCATCAAGAGGCCTATTATTCACCATCCAAGGACCCTTTCCTAAAATAGACGGCATACCTTTAACATCCTTGAATTTGAACAAATTGACCCTGTTAATACAAATAATGTCAAAAACGTAATTTGCGCTATTCGGTCTCTACTGGTTTTGATAATCACAAAATATAAATACACGTTACGTAGAACTATGACTAATAAGTTTTTAACCGAGAAAACTTGTTTTCGGCTTCAAAATCACTTAATGTATGTATAAACATCTACCAACTTGTGTATGTGTACAAAAGACTTATTTTTCATCAAAACATCACAATTTCATATGACAAAATATTTTTACAAATGTATTTTTGTATAATTAAAACAAATGTTTTATTAAGAAAATGAATTTAAAATTCAAACTTGCAACAACCATATTTCTCGCTCAAAACTAACAAAATTTCTTCACCAAATAAACTTTCACCACGTCAGGACAAAAAGAGGAGGTCTGTCGGGATGATCCCTTAAATGGACTGGCGGTCCCTTAGTGATAAAGGACTGTCACATGTTTAAGGGACCGCCACTCCTTTCCTGACGCTTATAAATACAAAACTGTTCCCTTTCAGAAAAACTAACCTGTTATACTCTAAAACTTTTTGTATTCCCAAATCAGTCCAAATAAACTTCTTTGATCACATTAACGGGTTCTAATTTGTTTACAAGTGATCACATCCATCCTTCCTCTAAAGTGCAAGAGAAGAACACTCGTAGTTGTGAAGAACGAAGTGTTGAAGAAAAGTCCTTCACATCTCAAGCCGTTGTTACGGATCTCTTCTAAACCTTCATTCTCATATCTTGATTTTTGTATGTAATTGGACTTGTGTGCAAGTTCCAAATTGTGTGTTGTATTGTTTCATGCCATCGTGTTGGTATGAGGTGTGTAACCACGTGGGCTTTGGTGTAGATTGGTTCTCGCTAGGATTAGAACTCGAAATTCCGCTTAGTATCGTTAAACTTGGTGTAAGATTTTGTAAGGTTTGTTTTGCCATAAAGGAGCGATTTGATATAGTTCTTGTGAAACTCTTGAGTGTGAGACTCGAGGACTGGAGTAGGGCGAAGAGCTTCGTAGCCAAACCACTATAAATCTCCGTGTCCCGGTTTGATCGTTTCTTTCCTTATCTTTATTACTACTTATTATTGTACTTATTAGTTGTTGTGTTGATATCACATAAAGATCAAATCGAAAGGTTTTTATTAAACAAACTTGTAAAAGAATTTTTTGAAAACATACTTAAAAATAATGAAACTATTCTGTTAGCATTAAAATATTTATATATAGAAGTGATGGTCATTCTCATATTGTAACTTTGTGTCGTTTGTTAACATTAGTAATAGTTTAGTCATTGGGCATTGGACTTGGCAAGCTAATATGTCATGTGCTATGTTTCATAAGCCTTGTTATCTAAACCATGTAACCAAGTCCAAGCCCAAGTCCATTAGAAAGCCCATGAGGCCTTTCTCTCTAACTATAAAAGGCACCTTACCTCTCATTTGTAAGGTGTGCTTGTGTGTGTATTGTGTGTGTTTTTAATAAAAGTTCTCTTCATCTCTTATCTCTATTTTATACAAGTTAACGCCACACATATTATACCAAGTCACCATCTTTACTTCATCTAGTGCTTATATTTGTGTTAAAGTTGATAGATCTAAGGTCCTACAAGTGGTATCAATCGCCTCACAATGATTTAGGAGTGTTTTTATCAAGTTTTTTGTTAAAAAAAGTCACACTTTTCATTCATTTGTGTACTTTTTCTTCAAAAAGTTTGGATTTTTACGTGTTTCTAGTGTTAAAGTTGTTGTTTTATTGAAGTTTTAGTGATTCTAAGTGTTTTGGGAAAGATTTGATCAAAAGAAACAAGTGGAAAAAGTGTTTTTGGTTGAAAAAATCGGATTTTTCAAGCTTTCTGGTCACCTTACGCGTAACTTGGGTGAATAGTATGATTTCTTAGCTGTCTACAGTACTTTCTGTCCTTTCTACGCATAAAAAGTACTGTTTACGCGTAAGTTTGAGGTCAAAACCCTTTTCCTACGCGTAACTTTAGTCAAAACCCTGTTCTTACGAGTAACTTTGGAAGTCTACGCATAAGATCCTACGCCTAAGTCTGTTTTCTACGCTTAACATTGATTCCTACGCATAAGATTGAAATCCTACGCGTTAGTTCCTACGCGCAAGATCCTACGCGAAAGTTCCTACGCAGAAGTTGTACTCAGTACTTCCCTGACTTGGATAAGTTTGTGGAATACTTCGACACGGGATATCTTTCAAGCTTGGATAAGTTTGAGAGATCAATTTGGTTGAAAAAACCTTACGCGTAACAATTCTTACGCATAAACTCTAAGTTTACGCGTAAAATCAAAGTCTACGCTTAAACATTATTGTTTACGCATAACTTAGATCTTACGCATAACTTACAGGTTACGCATAACATCTTACGCGTAAGATTATTCAAGGTATACGCGTAAAATCAAGCTTTACGCGTAAGTTTTTGACTTTTTGACAACCAAACTTCAAACGGCCATAACTTTTGAACCGTAACTCCGTTTTCGACGAATCAGCTGTCAAAACGACCGCGAGACCGAGAAGAAGGACACGTTGAATCATCTAAAGATCATTCAAGCCAAGCTTCGAGGCCCAAATCCACTCCGAACGGAAGTTATTGAGGTTTTAAGGTTCCAGATCAAATTTTTCACCATAAAAACTTGCATCAACTTACACTAAACACAACTCCTACTTCGTTGGAACGATCCAAGAATCAACTTTATCAATCTACACTTCATCAATGGCAACTCAGCAAGACATTCATGCTGCCGGTGCAGAAAATCGACCTCCTATGCTTGAAAAAGGTGGATATCTCCCATGGACAAGCCGCATGCTTCGTTACTTCAAAACAAAGCCTGATGGTAAATTAATGATCAACTCCATTACAAATGGTCCATTCAAGCCAAGACAAGTTCAAATTGAAGGCAATCCAAATACAACACCTCCTACTCAACCATTCGTGCGTGAACAAACAGAAGCAGATTACACAGAGGAAGACAAGAAGCAGATCGCCGCTGATGATATGGCAATGCATTTAATCCAACTTGGATTACCACGGGAGATCTTTGCTGCGGTCGACAGTTGTGAAACTGCTTATGCTATGTGGGAACGTGTTAGAAGGATATGTCATGGAACAGAGATTGGACAACAGGACGTTGAGAACAAACTTCTTACTGAATGGGAGAATTTCACATCCACTAAAGGTGAACAGATTGAATCTTACTACACAAGGTTTTGCACTTTGATGAATGAGTTAATCAGAAACAAGTTGACACCTCGAACAATTGCAACAAACATCAAATTCATCAATAACCTTCCAGAAGAATGGGGTCGTTATGTTACAATTGTGAATCAAACAAAGGATTTACATAAGGTGAATTACGATCAACTATATGATTTTCTGAAACAAAACCAAGCTGAGGCTAATGAAGTAAGGAAAGAAAGATTGGCAAAGAATCATGATCCTCTCGCATTAATTGTTACTACACCAACACCGCTACCAGTGAACACACAACAATCATCATCATCTTCCACTCACAACTACATGCAACCATCATACATTCAACAACCAACACCGGTCTACCAACAACAGTTCTACCCACAGCAACAACAACACGTTATTCCACAACAGCAATACCAACAATTCCAAGAACCAGAATTCACTGAAAATGATGAAGCTACTGCAGCATTGACCCAAGCGTTTGCTTTTCTGTCAAAGGCATTCCAAGGACGCTATTCTACACCAACTAACAACAACCAAAGGATTTCATCGAACACTCGCAACAAGCAAATTGCTCAGCCGAGTTTCAATATGAGCAACGGAGGCCAAATGGTTGGAATTTATGGGAATCAGCAAGGATATGCCACTGGAATTAACATGGGGAATCAGAATATGCTGAATGCAGGGAATCAGAATGCAGGAAATCAGTATGGTCAGTATGCAGGGAATCAGTTGGGTCAGTTTGTTGGAAATCAGAGGGGTCAGAATGTTGGTAATCAGGCAATGGGTAATCAGAATAGAAATGTTGCAGCTCCAGTAGTTGGGAATTTGGGAAATGTGAATCAGGGTAATCCGGTAAAGTGTTTCAACTGTCAGGGTGTAGGTCATATGGCAAGGAACTGTCCTACTAAGCCGAACAAGAAAGATCTAGCGTACTTGCAGAAAGCAGTGATGTTGGCACACAAGGCAGAGGCAGGATTTCAATTGAATGCCGAGGAGAATGATTTTATGGCTCTTATGGATGACATGGAAGATAGAGAGGATATCGATGCGAATTGCATATTCATGGCGAATCTTCAGGAAGCTAAGTATGACACAGATTCTGATACACTTCCTGTTTATGACACCAATGCACCATCTGAGGTATCCAACTTCAACACATGTCACAATAATGATATATTTGATATGTCTCCTCATGAGGAACAACATTCTGAGAAGCTAGCACCCACTTATGATACATACCTGGACACGCCAAGTAGTAGCAATACTCCTTCAGCAACTCCAGATGTGAATCATAATGGAGGCTTCGTTTCACAGCATGCTGAGAATGATGAGGAAACACGTGCTTTGTTTGAATCATTATTGAATAATTGTCGTATTGAAATTGAGAATGTGAAAAAGGTCAATCGCGATGTTAAGGCCGCGAATGTTAAATTGACCACTGAGCTTGAGAGTTACAAAGAAAACGTTAAAGCTTTTGAATTTCATAACAAAAGATTGTCTGAATTAGAAACTGGTTATCAAAATTCCGTTTCAAGGGAAAAACAATTACAACTCAAGTTTGATACACTTGATGTTAATTCTTTCAAAAAGATACAATCTTTAAACGCGGAAATTTCTGATTTACAAAACCAACTTTCTAAACAAAAAACAGCTTATACCAATCTTGAAAAAGAAAGGGATGAGTTGAAAAAGGACTTTGCAAAGAAAGAAGACAAACTTTTGGCCGAAATCGTAGAGTCAGAACACATGATTGCTCATTTAGAAGAATTAGTGGTTAAATCGGGTCAGTCAAGTCAAACAATGAAAATGATTTCAAATCAAACTAATCCGGTTTACCATACGAAACATAAAGTGGCTCTTGGTAACAACACCCCCAGTAATCTCAAGAAAGCTCAGCAAGAACATAATGTTTTGTATAATGGTAATATGATTTACACCAAACATGATCCTCCCGTCGTTCGGGATTCTGTGCAAACGATAGAACATGTCGAAGAGAGCATTACTAAAATGAAACAAAAGGATTTGAAACCCATTGATTACAACAAATTGAACAAACTTTCGGGAATTACTTTTGTTCCACAAAAAGAACCATCTGTGTTTTCCATAAAACGACCATTCTCAAAAATGTTTTCTAAGAAAGTAATTGTTTCCAAATCTCTTTCAAAAATGGAACAAATTTCTTCTAACAACACTTTTAATACAAGTGAGGCTAGAGAAATTTTGGATGACGTTAAAAAGAGAATTCAAGAACTTCAAAATATTGTTGCTTCTAAAACAACAATCAATATTAACAACTGGCATTCTAGTTTTCATATTGAGCAGAAAAAAGTTTTTGAAAACGAAATTACTATCCCACTAAATAACATCAGTGCGAGGGTAATCCATTTTGAACAAGCTTTCTTAAAAGAAACAGCCGACTTTGTCAAGGACCACAAATCCCTGGTAAACGAAGCTAATGATACTCGTGAAAACATAAATGTTTTGAAAAACCTAAATGATTCTCTCTTTGAAGCTGTTATGACCACTGACATTATGTCCATCATTTTACAAACATATTCTGTTCAAGACGATGAAAGACTGAGAGCTGAGATCTCCGAAATTATTTCAAAATATGAAAATGCTCTTATAAAGCTTGAAAAAGAAAATGTATCATATTTTAAACAACTTGATCGAAAAAAGGAAGAATGCAAGTATGACAAATTGTCGTATGAGCGTGCCTTAAAGAACATGAAAGAGCAAAATGATCTTTTGAGGGCTCAGCTTGAAAGTCAAAAAGGAAAGGGTGAGGAAACTAAGTTTGCAAAACCATTGACTTCGGAGAAACCAAATGTTTCAAACACGGTTCAAAAACCAAAAATGTCAATTTCACGGTTTGCTCCAAAAGTCGATGAGAAAAAGGATTTGACAAAACCAGTCACTCGAACACCCTTGCCAAAGAAAAGTGAAAATGTAAAGATTGTTGATAAAGGAAAAGCAGTTGTCGAAACACCAAAAGTGATAGCACCTGGCCTTTTTAGGATTAGTCCCACTAATGCGTCTGCCTCCACTTCTAAGACAAATGCGTGCAAAAAGGATAATTCTAAAGAGTCTAGTGATGCTAAAAAGGACAACAATATAAATCCTAATGTGTGTGCCTTACCTTCTACAGGATTAGAATGCACCTCTAGGAGCAGCAGACTAAAGCCTAGGAGCAATACAAGGAACAATAGATTCTCGCCTGTTTCTACGAGTAGTAGCAAGAATAAAGTTGAAGAAGTAGAAGAACACCCTAGGAATTTATCGCTTTGTAATAAGAAACATGATTCATCTGAATGTAATGTCGAAAGTACTGGTTCTAGTGCATGTAATGACTCTGTTTGTTTAATATACAAGAAATGTTTAATTAATGATGTTCATGATGAATGTGTTTCTAAGAATGTGAATGTTACGCCTGAACAGAAGTATGTTCCAAAGGGAACTAGTGCTAGATCTAGATCTATAGAAAGATTAGTTGCACGCTTTAGGTCTACCACTAGTAGTCGAATGCCTAGGAACTACCTTAAGTTTTGTATGTGGATACCAACGGGTAGAGAGTTCACTCTTAAGGATGGCAAATTGGAATTTGTTCAAAATAAAAATGTTGCAATCTTTGATAAGTGTGATTCTGCTTTTACTCCTAACCACATGGAACCAAATTCAAAACGGTTTCCAAATACAAACTCTTCTGTTCTTGGCAGGTTATCGAAATATGTCTTTGGATCGTCGACTCGGGTTGCTCCAAGCACATGACCGGGAACTTAAAGCTGCTGATCAATTTCATATGGAAATTCATGGGAACTGTACGCTTTGGAAATGATCATGTAGCAGCTATCCTGGGATTTGGAGATCTTCAGTTTGGGAATTTTTTGATCACTCGAGTTTACTATGTCGAAGGGTTGGGACACAACTTGTTTTCAGTTGGGCAGTTTTGTGATGCAGATTTAGAAGTTGCATTCAGGAGAAACACGGTTTTTATTAGAAACTTGGTTGGTAATGATCTCTTAACTGGTAATCGTGGTACAAACTTGTATGCCATCGACATCAACCAAATGGCTTCTACATCACCAATTTGCCTTATGACAAGGGCAACCGAAACTAAGTCCTGGCTGTGGCATAGACGTTTATCCCATCTCAATTTCGACACCATCAACAAGTTAGCCAAAGACAACATCGTCACCGGACTTCCTAAGTTCAAATACACCAAGGATCATCTATGTCCATCATGTGAACAAGGAAAAAGCAAAAGAGCATCATATAAACCCAAAACCGTACCTAGTTCGGAAGCAAGGTTACACTTGTTGCACATGGACTTATGTGGCCCAATGAGAGTTGAAAGCATTAATGGGAAGAAGTATATTCTCGTTATTGTTGATGATTATTCAAGATATACTTGGGTAAAGTTTTTGAGATCAAAAGACGAAGCACCAGGCATCATCATCACCTTTCTGAAGCGTATTCAAGTTCTACTTCAAGCTCCAGTAAGGATTGTAAGAACAGATAATGGCACAGAATTCACAAATCAGGAGTTAAGAACCTATTTTGAAGATGTTGGAATCACACACCAAACATCAGTTGTTAGAACTCCACAGCAGAATGGGGTAGTTGAAAGAAGAAACCGAACTCTTGTAGAAGCTGCTCGCACAATGCTAATCTATTCTAGTGCACCACTATTCTTATGGGCTGATACTGTAGCCACTGCTTGCTTTACTCAAAACCGATCCCTAGTCCATCCGAGATTCAATAAAACCCCATATGAGCTAGTGAACAACCGTAAACCTGACATCTCTTACCTACACGTGTTTGGCGCTTTGTGCTATCCGACGAATGACAGAGAAGATCTAGGGAAGTTAAAAGCTAAGGGTGATATTGGAATCTTCATTGGATATTCAGAAAACTCGAGGGCATTCAGGGTGTATAATAGAAGAACGAAAAAGATAATGGAGACGATGAATGTGAAGTTTGACGAGATTTCACAAATGGCTTCTGAGAGACTCGCTCTAGAACCCGCGCTTAATCCAATGGCTTCTAATCAAAATGGATTAGGACCCGCACCAAACATGCAGACTTCTGAACACATCAGTTCAGGACTCGTGCCTCAAGGAGCTCAGTCAACAAACACGGATAAACCTTCAGAACAAGAACTAGAAAATTTCTTCGAGTTAATGTTTGATGAATATTATAGTGGAACTTCGACAAATGCATCTCAACAACATTCCGCTGCACCCGCTCAAAACCATCAACCACCACAAGATGCATCCACAACACTCGAAGCTGAAGCACCAACTACATCAACATCATCTACATCTATTCAAGTAACTCCAGTACTTGAAACTGTTCTACCAAGCGTTGATGAGCAAAACCAAAACACAATTTTTCAAGAAGAACCTACAAATAATTCAAACGATGTTGCGTTAGAAGATGAAGAAGTATTTGAAAACCCATTTGCAACAGACTCTGTTGAATCTTCTTCAAGGTTACAAGAACCATCTAACACACATTCGTTACACCCAAGGTACCCTTCTACGTTTCAATGGACAAAAGACCATCCAATAGAACATGTTATTGGTGAACCTTCAAAGCCAGTTCAGACAAGAAGACAACTTGCCACCGATCTCGAATTGTGCATCTACGTGTGTTCAATCAGCCTCAAAGAACCAAAGAACATTCGGGAAGCAATGGCAGAAAACCCTTGGATTGAAGCGATGCAGGAGGAATTTCTTCAATACCTGTTACATGACAGTTGGGAACTTGTTGAACGACCACTTGATAAACGAGTTCTTGATCTCAAGTGGTTGTGGAAGAACAAACTGGATGAGGAAATGACTGTTATTCGCAACAAAGCTCGTCTCGTGGCTAAAGGTTATCCACAAGAAGAAGGGATAGATTTCGAAGAATCATTCGCGCCTGTAGCTAGACTTGAAGTAGTCCGGATTTTCTTAGCCTATGCAGCTCACAAAAACATCACAGTCTATCAGATGGATATTAAGACAGCTTTCTTGAATGGAACTCTGAAAGAAGAAGTGTATGTGAGTCAGCCAGAGGGATTCATCGACAGAGATCATCCAGACTACGTCTACAAGCTTAAGAAAGCCATTTATGGTCTAAAACAAGCTCCAAGAGCATGGTATGACGAACTATCATCTTTCTTGCTTAAAAACAATTTCACCAAAGGAACGGTTGATGACACCTTGTTTATCAAAAAATTCAAAGATGACACTTTGATCGTTCAAATTTACGTGGACGACATAATTTTTGGATCAACCAATCCTAACCATTCAAAACATTTTGAAAATCTCATGAAAAGCAAATTTGAAATGTCCATGATGGGGGAACTAAAATTCTTTCTTGGTTTACAAATACATCAATCCCCACGTGGTATTTTTATCAATCAAGCTAAATATACAATAGAGATTTTGAAAAAACATGGAATGGAAAATTGTGATTCTGTTGGTACACCAATGGTCACTTCACCAAAAATAGGTGCTGATTTGTTTGGGAAACCAATCGATCCGAAGAAATATCGGAGCATGATCGGTTCACTCATGTACCTAACTGCTAGCCGACCCGATATTCAATTTGCTGTTTGTTTGTTAGCACGGTTTCAGGCAAAGCCTACCGAACTTCACCTCAAAGAGGTTAAACGGATCTTTCGGTACCTACGAAGCACCATTAACATGGGACTTTGGTATCCGAAGGATTCGGGGTTTAATCTAACAGCATTTTCAGATGCAGACCATGCTGGTGATCAAGTAACAGCAAAGAGTACATCAGGTGGAGCACAATTTTTGGGTGAAAAGCTTGTAAGCTGGTCTTCAAAGAAACATGATTGTACTGCGCTATCAACTGCCGAAGCCGAGTATGTGTCTCTATCTGCGTGTTGTGCCCAAGTTCTTTGGATGAGGACACAGCTCACAGATTATGGCTTTACTTTTGACAGAATACCTATGTATTGTGACTCAAAAAGTGCCATAGCCATCTCGTGCAATCCCGTACATCACTCTAAGACGAAGCATATCAAAGTCCGCTATCATTTCATCAAAGAACACGTGGAAGAGGGTACTGTTGAATTATTTTTCGTTAAGACTGATTATCAACTCGCCGATCTATTTACTAAAGCCCTTCCAAAAGAAAGGTTTGACTATTTAGTTCGACGAATTGGCATGCGAAGCCTAACTCCTGAGGAGCTAGAATGTCTTCTCGAATCTTCTTGAAAAATGTTCTCAAAATCGCTTCGCTGTAAATATTTTTGAAAAAACAAAATACAAAATTTGAAAAACCAACAAACACAAAATACAAAAATATAAAATTTTCAAAAAATACAAAAACAATATAAAATCAAAAAATACAAAAATATTCTTCTCACGACATGTCTCTCGTATAAATCAATATTCTGTACGTCTCTAGAAATGTCATTCAACAATGATACGGACATGTACAGATGCTTGAGCGGGAGTTCTTTAAAATGTTTTTCTAAAACATGTTGTTTCTCAAAATTTTCTTGACAATGGCTTTCGTATACTTCAGTACGAAACCCGGACCCGAATGATGACTTCTGATTATTTTCAAATCAAGGACTCGTACGTTCAAAGACGAACTCTTTTTCAAAAAGTTCGAGTCTAAACAAACGAAAAAGATTTCGAGCATAAACTCGTTTTCAAAACAAAATTCTTGAGCACTTTTTCAAGATTGTTCAAAAGATTTCTCAAAATCTCTCAAAATTAGTTCTCAAAGAAAACTCCCTCTAAACCCTTAATTTATTGTTAAATGTGCTATCATTAAGGGGGAGTACAAAAAGAAAAATGTTCCGATTTCATGCAAAATCAAATCTGTCTTTCTCTCCAAAAGCTTTTATTAATCAGTTGATATCAAAAATATCACGATATGCTATTTTTGAGGGGGAGAAGACATGATTAAAATGTGATCAAAGATGTTTAAAGATTGTGAATGAATCTCAAAAGAGCTCGACTCAGAAAGTACCAATGAATTGACGAAGCTTAAAATGTCAGTAATCGAAAAGACTTGTCCTGGACGGGTAATAATTTCAAGCTAGTCGAACTAGTGATGTAAGCGTGTCTCGAATAGGACTTGTCTGAGTAGAATGTACCGTATCGAGAGACTTTCTTTGGACTTGACCAGGACGGGTAATAACTTCAAGCTAGTCTAACTAGTGATGTAAGCGTGTCTCGAATTGGTCATGTTCACTGAAAGTGGATCAATTCAAAAAGTGCAAACTCCTCTCGCATGTGCAAATTTCTTAAATATTCATGAGCACATGTGAAGGGGGAGTCCTTCAAAAGAAATACTAAACTCTCGAAGTGTCAACAATGTGTTTCATTATCATAAACACTTTGAGAGATTTTTCATAAATGGTTTCATGGCAATGTTAGGATAGTCATGGAGTTACAAGGTGACTAAGGTTAGGAAAAACCGTCCTATGATCCGCCAGAGCCGGAGGGATCTACCCAAGGACAATTCCAATAGATTAGAATTAGAAGTCCTTAGGTATGATTGAAAAAAGGAGAAAATGAGAAAGGAGAAAGAAGGGGTTGAAGAATTAAAAAGAAAAGTTGTGAAAAAGGGTGAAAAGAAATAGCCCTCCAAATGTTCAACCTTAGGGCAGACACCGGGTACAATTTATATGCTACTGGTTGTTACTAAGGTGACACCGGTATTGAAGACAAAGACGTCATGGACCCAGTGACGCACTGCACTAAACCTTCTTAACCACTCAAGTTCTCTTAAAAGATCTTGTTTCATTCTCACGGGGAACCAGCATAATCTATCGACCTGTCTCTTAGAGAAGGTTGATATTGAAGCAGGAGACCTCTCCCTAATCTCCGCATAGGAAACCAAATGTGCACTTATCGAGTCTAGAGCCTCGAGATTCATCAAAAGATCTCATAGGAACACATGATATTACTACACTGGTTGTTCATCATTAAGGACGCCAGATGTAAACTTAAGAGTCCTACGCAGATCTTAGCAATCTGCCAGAACATTTATGAGAGAATTCACACAAGTGATTCTCAATGATTGAATGGAAATTCCTACCAGGGTCAACATCAAGCAGCCCTGACAGCAGGTCACTTCGGTAATTCTTTATGGGTTACGCTTAGTGTTCGCGGTGGTTTCAAACGGTCTACAGTCGTGGAGTGATCCCCAGCGACTCACCCAGTCATTGAGCTACTAAGTAGGTCTTGTAAGCTCTCTCGAGAGTATCTGACATGGGAACGGCCTTGGTAAGGGTTAGAAGGAGTCTTCACACTATGCTGTTGACGATCTCTAATTCTTATCTGTAAGTACCGGATGTTTTATTGCTAACTGTTTATATGCAGGGACACTTCATCTCCATGGCGACAGATTCCACATGCTCATACATGCATCTCGAAGTCAAAGAAAAGTTCTCACAAAGATCAAAGCAAAGAAAGGTTCAAAGAAAGATTCTACGCAATGTGAAAGAATCTACAGAAGTAAAAGTGACAAAGATCTATGTGAAAGAACGGGAACTACAAATGCATGTATCACAAAGACTGAAGATGTATGAGCATGTTGGAATGGCAAACAACCACCACAGACGCAGAAGTGGCGAAAGGCAGATAACTCCACATCACTAAGGAACAAAGAACGATGAAAAATTAGTTATCAAAGATCACAAAGCATGAAGGAACAAAGACTAAAGACTATTCTACAACGACACACAAAGTTAAAGACAAAGAACACGGAAGACCCACTCACGTGGAGCATCATTCGAATGACCACCCCTTAGGGGGAGATTGTTAGCATTAAAATATTTATATATAGAAGTGATGGTCATTCTCATATTGTAACTTTGTGTCGTTTGTTAAGATTAGTAATAGTTTAGTCATTGGGCATTGGACTTGGCAAGCTAATATGTCATGTGCTATGTTTCATAAGCCTTGTTATCTAAACCATGTAACCAAGTCCAAGCCCAAGTCCATTAGAAAGCCCATGAGGCCTTTCTCTCTAACTATAAAAGGCACCTTACCTCTCATTTGTAAGGTGTGCTTGTGTGTGTATTGTGTGTGTTTTTAATAAAAGTTCTCTTCATCTCTTATCTCTATTTTATACAAGTTAACGCCACACATATTATACTAAGTCACCATCTTTACTTCATCTAGTGCTTATATTTGTGTTAAAGTTGATAGATCTAAGGTCTTACATATTCAACACCCCTTCTAGTTTCTTCAGACCCCACTCTCATTAACAATTAACTCCTTGAAACCAAATTTTCCACACATTCTTCTTATATGATACTTTAGTTCATTAAAACTCATGTTTTGCCCCACAAAGTACCCAAACAGTGTAGTTTGCCACTTAATACTTCACTTTTGCACAATTTCATCATCAAACAACATAGTTTCAATACCTTCCTCATTAATCCTTGGGGCAATATAGATAAAATGATTATCAATCATAACGTCATTCTTTTTTACGACATTAACATAAGGGCTTTTAGTCTCCACACTAGCATTAGCATTATTATTCACATTCTTATCAACATCATTCACAGAATCAACAACATTATTAATACTAACATCAGTAGTAGTGATACTTACAACATCCTTCTGAGTGTTACCTTCAACATTCTCTATCTCATCACTTCTAACCTCTTATGATTCCCTAATTTCCCCTGATTCACCATAATCCTGACTCAATACCTCAGAATCAACCTTCTTCTTTTCAGTTTCTTTAACAACACCACTAACACCATTATTATTACTATTATTATTTTTCCAATTTTTTTTAACCATATTTAACCTTTGTTTCCCATATCTCTTAGGAGCCCTAACATTTCATTTTAAACCCTGCCTATTGGATGAAATATTTGTTTATTCAACACAAAACGTCACTAAACAGTATTATTAACATGAAAAATACAAGTAATTGGGTATTATATACGATTAAAGAGATATACTAGAGAAATCTAATTTTGGCGCCAAAATCGGAATTCAACTTAATGGCTAAAAATTGGAGAAAATTGTATCACAATGATCAGAATAAAACACTGATTCAATTTTGGGCACGTAATCAATTTCTAACTGAGGTCATAAAATGGACCAAAGTTTACCATATAAAAAGGTCCTGATTTTGTTTGGTAAGGCTTGCTTTGCCATTTTCAACATTTTGGACCAAGTTTTACATGCTCCTATTTACTTGTGGCTTGTCAAGCCAATGTTTGGTGATAAACATAAAGATGAAGTGTAAGAAGAGGAAGTGAGATCAATATTAGTGCAAATTTTGTACCCAATTGCATGCTACAATGTGGTTTATAAATGCATAAGCAAAATCTTGACTGGTAGAATAAACAAGTGTTTGGATAAGGTGATAAACAAGAACCAGAGTGCTTTTATACCAGGAAGACATATTCAAGATAACATCGTTCTAGCTCAAGATTTAATGAAAGGATATGATAGAATTGGTAGTCCTAAAAGAGTTGCTTTCAAGATTGGTATACAAAAAACTTATGATATAGTCAATTGAGATTTTATGGAGGAGATGTTAAAGCGATTTGGTTTTTATGGGAAAATGATTAGTTGGATATTGAAAATACAGCAGGCTACAAGTTTTCCTATTAATGTAAATGGGGAATGTTGTGGATATTTTAAAGGTAGTAGGGGCCTCAGACGAGGTGATCCATTGTCACCTTACCTATTCACTTTAGCCATGCAGTTTTTGACCCTTATAATGGAAAGGAATGTGAGGAATTCCTTATATTTCCGCTATCATCTTGGGTGTAAAAATCTTAAGATCACTCACATTTGCTTTGCTAATGACATCCTAGTTTTCTGCCATGGTGATGGTAGCTCTGCAAACCATATCACAAGATCCTTAGATGAGTTTGGTAAATGTTCTGGATTGCTGCCTAATATAAGTAAAAGTAATGTATTTTTTTTAGCAATATGAATGATGAGGAGCAACAGTGTATTATGAATATCCTTCCTTTCAACAAAGAAAAGCTTCCAGTGAGGTATTTGGGTGTCCCTTTGATTGCCAAAATATTAGGGATAAAAGATTGTAAGTGTCTAATTGAAAAGGTCAAAAATAAAGTTAATCATTGAAGGAATAAATGGTTGATTTATGTTGTAAGGCTGATGTTGATTGCTTCCAAGTTGGAATCTATTCAAGTTTACTAGTGTAATGTGTTCCTACTGCCTAAAGAGGTAATTAAAGACATCAATAGAGTGCTGAAAGATTTCTTATGGAGTCAAGGTGAAGCTTCTAAAGGAAGGGCCAAAGTTGCTTGGAAGACTATTTGTAAGACAAAAAATTCAAGGTGGTCTTGGTTTAAAAGATTTATCTATATGGAATAAAGCTTTGTTAGTGAAACATATTTGGAATATAGCAACTAAAAAAGACACACTATGGGTAAAATGGGTGAGTACTATGAAATTGAAGGACATGAGTATTTTGGTTGTTCAAAAAGACACAAATGATAGCTGGGGATGAAAGAATCCGTTGGATGTTAGGGACATTATTCAAAGGCATTTCAAGTATACAATTGAAAATGGAAAAGAAACTCATATGTGGTATGATAATTGGAGTAGATTGGGTCCTATCATAAATAGCATATCATATAGGAGTTTATAGACTGCAAGACTTGAAAAAGGAAGTAAGGTTGCTGACATGATTCATAATGGGCAGTGGAAATGCCCAAATGAATGGAATGTGGAATATCCTTTTACAAGTAATATTTTTGTTCCTACTATTAATCCTGCAAAGACTCACAAAATTAATTGGATAAACAATTCTGGTAAAAATAAAAACTTTTGTGTGAGGAATGTTTATAATGATATGAGGGATAACAATGAGGAAGTCATATGGAGTCCTCTGGTTTAGTACACACAATGCATTCCCAAATACTCCTTCATTATGTGGATGACCATATAGGTAAAATTGTTGACTCCTGATAGAATGAGGAATTGGGGAAGTTATGATATGATGGTTTGCAATTTATGTAAATGCAATGAAGAGTCCCATAACCATGTATTCTTTCAATGCAATTACTCTCAATAAGTGTGGAAATGTATTCAGACTATGATGCATTGCCCTATACATGAGATGGAATGGCACAATATTGTTTCACATCTTGTTGCTAAGGCTTGTGCAAACAATGTATGCAGTGTTATTAGAAGACTATGCTTTGGGGATTTAGTAATTTATATGGCAAGAAAGAAATTTTAGAATTCAGAAATGAAGAAAGAGATTGGCAGACTATTAGTATATTGATTTGTGACAGTGTTAAGCTAAAGCTAATGGGGTTGAAAGTAAAAAAGTCTAAGGCAGTGAATAGAGTAGCATTAATATGGAATATCAAAATGGACATCAAAGACTGATTCTCCTTAAAGATATGCAATGATGAGTTTCAAGATGTAGTGCATTTCTTTGCCTAAAAATATTTCACAGTTATGTGTTCCTAGACTAAAAAGGGTGTTTGGTATATGGCCTTGTATCTTGAATATAAGTTTTGCATTAGTTATATGGTTCCTAGCTGATTAGTTCTAAGAGGAGGTCAAATTCATAAAGTAGGTTTCCTACAATCGGAGGTGTGTTAGCTTCATGGTTTACTCTGGTTTAACTTCCCACAATCCTTATTCTATGTTTTGATGATGCCTAACTACTACTCAAGTCTAATGTCCATTGATGTGAGGATGTAGCTGCATTAAGGGATACTTAGATGGAAGTTTAGAAGGGAAATGTAACCAAGCTTTGTAAAATTGACTTGTGGAGGTGTGGTTTTACAGCTGCAACGATGAGGCCTTCTTTATCAACTTATAGGTGGATGTAATCCTATATAGTTGGTGAGGGAAATGTAGTTGTTTCAATATGTAGAACCCTGGAGGTTTGGTTGGTGAAGGAGGGATGATGCCTCTAATGTTGTGTTATATATGGTCTAGTGGTGAGGATGTTAGTTACTCCTTGTCAGTTAAGTGTATTCATCAGATGGAAATGTAGTCTTTTTGGTGAATGGTGAAAGTTTCTTAGTTTGTTGTATTAGCTCAGTAGTGATAGTTGGTTAGCAAGCGGTAGTATTCATGGTTGTCTGTTGTTGTAATTTGTGTTTTCTATAGCAACAAGTTCATAGCTTTGGTCTGTCATATGCTTTACTTGTATAGCTGATCTTGTACATATATTGAAGTTTTGAGCTAATATATTTCACCTTTCACAAAAGAAAAACTTTTGTAACCAAGAAAGATATTTACAAGAGACTTAGGTAGTGTTTGATAATCTCTTAAAGAGTCTTAATTCATAAATAGGTAAATTTATTAAGTCATTAATTGAGTGTTTGTTGGTGCTTAAAATATGTAGATAACCTTATAGAAAAAGCTATGGGGGTAGGGATCTCCCAATTAAGTCATCATTTTTATTATACTTTTACATCTTTACCCTTCCACTACTTTTATTTAGTTAATTTTTTATTCAACACTTATTTTATATAAAAGGGTATAAATGTAATTTTCTCTAATTCAAGCACTTTATTTAGTACACAAAACAAATAACCATTTATTAATCTACAACAAACAACATATATCTAGACAGTCACTTTAATTTTAACTTAATACAAAAACTAAACAAACATGCCCTTAGTCTTGGAGGCTTGGAGCATTTCATTTACCTTCGGGTAAATGTGTGATTATTTACATCCTGCTTTTCTCATAACTCGTTTACAATGGACTAGCTGTAATTTTTTTTGAAGTAAGTACTTTTTACCAAGAAAAATTCAATCCACATTTAAATTTTGGTCACATTTTGCATCTTTTTCTTTTTCGTTTTCTTTTGGGCCTTAGCTCGAGTATAATTGTTGGTAAACGACCAAATATTGTTTTGGCCATACTGGGCTCAATTATGTCGCAAAGGTTCATACCACAACCTTGGCTCGTTACTCATATAGAACCAAGGAACTTTATATAACCCATCTAAGGTAGTACTAAATTCTAGCAAGGTAAATCTTGTTATATAACTAGAAATAGTTCAAAAACATTCACAAGAAGTCGAGAATACAGTTTAGACAGCATAGGCCAAAAAAATCGAAACTTTTCTCTGATAACATAACATTGTTCTCTTTAAGAAATATATTCGAAGTCGTAATACGCTTCTCTGAAAACAACAATTAAGTAAGTTTGTGTCATCGAGTAGTTGCTTGGCTCACATCACTCTTGAGCTCGACTTAAACACTCGAGAAGTTGGTTCAGGCTCATCAAACTATTTGACATACTCCACTTGACTTGTTTACATGTCTATGTAATTCCATAATGTTGCAACACATGTCAATTCCGTTATTGTGTCAAAGTTAGATACAATTTAGACTATCTGTCAGCTTAGGATAAAAAGTCGTGTTTGGTCATTTTTTGTACGGTGTCTCACATCTTTATCATTTGTTGTACTTGGTCCCTCGGCAACATGCATCCACGAATAAAACCAAGAAAATGATACATTTTTAACTCTTAATATCTCGTATTATTTGATTGTCATGTGACATGTTGTCTTCGTATTCAACCAATACTTGGAATGTTGCATCAATAGCAGCTGCAAGGAAGTTTCCTAAATCTATATATGTTGTCTACAAACTACTGGTAGTCGTTTTATGCTTCTATCATGATTGTATTTATATGACATTAACTTTTCACGCCACATATTGTTAGATATCGTAATTGTAATCTATTTACATACGATTATGCTTTCCTTCGAAAATACGTAAAATGTGATAATGCTCATTATTCTTAGCTTGTGACTAGGAATGGCAACGTGTCAAGGAATTTCGGAGATTGTATTTCCATCCCTATCCTCATTTCCTACTTCCATCCCCATCCCATCGAGGAACAGTTTTACATCCCCATCCCAAATAGGGATTGGAGATCCCCATGGAGATTCGAGGATTTTCCATCCTTATCAAGAAAACATAAAAAACACATAAACTCATTGAAAACATGTAAAGAATTTGACCATAAAGCGTCTCAAGAAACTCATGCTTAAATTAGTAACAATGTCAATCCAACTTTAAAGCATCGTAAGATATTGAAACAACACATATTATATAAGAATAACGTGCTTTGTATGTGAGTATACAGACAAATGAATGGTTAAGTAATACTTCCTCCATCCTATAATAAGTGTCCACTTTGAATTTTTTGAGTCTTTCTTGTTCAAGTTTGACCATAAATGTTTTTATTCGTGTTATATAATACTTGATGAAAATTATACCAAATGAAAAAATATTTAAAACCCAATCCATTCATATATTTTTTATCAAGTATCATATAACACACATTTAAATATTTATGGTCAAAATTTAATAAAAAAGACTAAGAAAAGTCAAATTGGACATTTATTATAGGACTGATGTAGTATATAATAATTAATATTTAATTGTTTATACTTTTTAAGCTATTTAATCACTTAAATATTAAACATGCATATACATTACATGTCAATGCTCATAGGAATATTCATACAAAAGTAAATATTGTATGGCTATACGTACATATAATTTTCATATATTTATACATTAAAAAGATCGGGGCCGGGTTCGGGTTCGGGTTCGGGTTCGAGGAGTGATGTTATCCCCATCCTCGCTCCATACCTGATTACGTAATTCGAGGATTCTCTATCCTCGTCCCATCCAGGTTAAATCAGGGATTCTCCAGTCAAATCGGGTTTGGGGATCGGGTCCTCATCAAGTACGAGTTTTCTTGCCATCCCTTGACAATATTTTAATTTTCGTTTTTTTTACCCAGTTGGGTTTTCGATTTTTGGTTCAACCAGCTTTGCTTAAAACCGGCTCCCGGTGACTTAACCGGTTTTAAATTAACCGGTCGCCCGGTCGAGTCAACATGAGTTTTAAAACATAGCTTGTGAGTTGTGACACATCAGTACTAAGCCAATTCAATCTTGAATATTCATTATGAACCATTCAGAAATAAAAACAAAAATCCAGATACTCAATTGATATAAAGATAATAAATATATAAACGATAGGGCTTTAGGGAGCTTTTTTAATTTGTTACAAACATGGTCCATATATCTGTATTAAATTGTTAAATCACTATTTCGATCATATTCGACTTTGATAGACTATTGAGGAAAGATATGGAAACAAAGTAGTTTATGTTTGTCTTGATGCTTGTAAACTTAAGTACGTCTATATTTTTTAAAAACATGCTGAAATATTAATTAAAAAAAATGGGTGAATTAAAACCGCAAGAAGAAAAGTAAGTGACAAAATTGTTAGAATTCTAGTATGTTGCATGTTGCTAGGTTTTATGAACAATAAACAAGTAAATGGTTTATTAGAAATTATCTTATTTATGATTTATCAACATTGTCTATCATGTTAAAACCAACATGACATGATCTGAATCCCAAATAGTACTTGTTAAAGAATTGTGTTTCTGCATATATTTTTTTGAAGTTAATTTTTTTTTTTCAAATTTTATTTTATTTTATTATTATTATTTTTATGAAAGGCAATATATCTTTATAAAAACTAGCAAGATCCTAAAATTACACGGAAACATCAATTTTGTTTTCAAATACGAGATTGTTTAACTTTTGCTCACATGTTAAGACTTTTACTTTATCTTTGTACCTTTCAAATAATGAAATGAAAGATACTAGGTAACTCCTTATTCTTTGCTTTTGACATATTTCTCACTAATAGACACTTGCAGCTAATACATTTCTTAGCTTAAAAGTTGCTTTTGACAATTTTCACATCAGCAAAATTCGTTAACAAAAGGAATAATTGCAAATCCTTATGTACACATAAAGTGGGCCTTTCAACTTTCGACTTTATTCATAACAATTACTTTATTTATAACACACACGACACATACATTTCATTAGAGCTCAAACTTTTGAATGCATTTTCAAACACTAAAATGCATCTCTTGATTCTAGCAAAGATACACCTCTTGGGTTCTTCAAAGTTTCATAAATATGCTACTAAACCAATTCTGGCCACCTTAATAATGCCCTTCTTTTTAAAAGTTGTAGTGAGTTTGAGACCAATTCAAGACATTGTTAGAATCGTGGCTCATGATTCAAGACTTTTCTTTTTTCAGTTAGCGCGAATCATCAGTTTAGACGAGTACAATGAAGGAGCAAGAAGATGGGGTCGAGTGCGTAGACTAGTTCATGATAGGTTTGTTGGTGCTGGACAGTCGATAGCTTTTGTAACTGATGAACAAAGCTTGCATACTCTTTCAATGGTGGCTCTTTAAGGTAAGGTGTTTGTTAATGATGAAATACAAAAGAGTAGTACTTCATTAGATGCCGATACTTGTTTGTTATCACTTGAGGTGCTAAAAATAGTTACTCGTATATAAGTTATCATCGTGCATGTATAGAATCTTGTGAACTTTTGATGCATGAGACATCAGCAAATATAGTGGACTTGAGTACAATTTTTTGATTGAGAAATTGACTTTTCTATAATTTGCCTATCTTATATCATTTCCTCGTTTACGATTGCAGATTCTGCTCAAGCCCTATATGAATTACGAATTACGATGAGGGTAGTTTGGTAAGATTGACAATCGTCATTGATGAGTTAAGCCAAAGATCAAGAATAACTAGATATTTTTTCACGAAGTGAGTACTTTCGGCCCCTCTAAGATATCCCAGCTTTCTTTCTTCTCAGCTGATGAAGAGGTGATTTTGGAACTAAGGGAACTGTTGAGAAACAATTTCATTATGTAAAAGACGAGCGATGTTCTTGTAAATATCCAGCAAACTCTTTCATGTAACGTGAATGTTTCTAATTATAATTATTTTGTGCTATCAAGCTGTGTTGAGCATGGTGATAGTAGAATTTTGTATTAACACAATAATACAAGAGACAAGAGGGTTAAAATTGGACTTAATAAAACAAGAGGTGAGTTATTTTATAAACTAAGTTTTTGTTACAAACTGAAGGACAAATCCTCACCATCCATCTAGTTTGATCTAATGGTAGGGATTGACATAAGATTTAATAAAACAACCTAAGTCCATGTTTTTTTTCTTATCCTTTTTGTCAATCTTATTTATTCATTTTTTTTTTTTTTTTTTTTTTTTTTTTTTTTTTTTTTTTATTTACGTTTTTTTCGTTTTTCATACATATTCGTCGGTTTTTTACGCTTTCGTTAGTTTTCTTACGTTTTCGTTCGTTTTCATACATTTTCGTCCGTTTTCATACGTTTTCGTCTGTTTTCTGACGTTTTTGCTCGTTTTCATACGTTATCGTCTGTTTTCTTATGTTTTCACCCGTTTTCATACGTTTCGTCCATTTTAATACGTTTTCGTCCGTTTTTATACGTTTTCGTCCGTTTTTTTACATTTTTGTCTGTTTTCAAACGTTTCCATTCGTTTTTATACTTTTTCGTACGTTTATATACGTTTTCATCTGTTTTCGTCTGTTTTATACGTTTTTTTACTGTTTTTATACGTTTTCGTCCGTTTTCATACATTTTCGTATGTTTTCAGGCCTTTTTGTTCATTTTCATACGTTTTCGTCCGTTTTTTTACGTTTTCGACAGTTTTCAGACGTTTTCGTCTACTTTTATACGTTTTCGTCTGTTTTTATACGTCTTCTTCGTTTTTTGTCCGTTTTTATACATTTTCGTCCGTTTTATACGATTTTGTCCGTTTTTATATGTTTCCATCCTTTTTTATACGTTTTGTCCGTTTACATACGTTTTCACCTGTTTTCGTCCGTTTTCATACATTTTCGTCCATTTTCGGATGTTTTCGGATATTTTCGTCCGTTTTCACGTTTTCGTCCATTTTTATACATCATTGTCCGTTTTCAAACATTTTCGTCCGTTTTCGTATGTATTCATCCGTTTTCATATGTTTTTGTCCATTTCTAAATGTTTCGGCCATTTTTAGATGTTTTCATACGTTTCTGAATATCGAAAGTATTATTCTTTGATACTCAGAATATCACAAGTGATATTCTGAATATCACAAGTGGATTTCAACTAATGTTTTGTAACACGAAAATCACAAGTGATATTCAGAAAATCACAAGTGATATTCTAAATATCACAAGTGATAATCAGAAAATCACAAGTGATATTCTGAATATCACAAGTGATATTCTGAATATTACAAGTGATATTCTGAATATCACAAGTGATTTTCAACTAATGATTTATAACATAAAAATCACAAGTGATATTCTAAATATTACAAGTGATTTTCAACTAATGTTTTGTAACATGAACATCACTTGTAATTTTCTAAATATCATTTGTGACATTCTGAATATCACTTGTGATTTTAATGTTACAATGCATTAATTGAATATCACTTGTGAATTTGTGATGTTTAGAATATCACAAGTGATATTCTGAATATCACAAGTGATTTTCAACTAATGTTTTGTAACATGAAAATCACAAGTGATATTCTGAATATCACAAGTGATATTCAGAATATTACAAGTGATTTTCACATTTTTTTCACTTTCATACGTTTTCGTTCGTTTTCATATATTTTTGAATATCACAATTGATATTCAGAATATCACTTGTGATTTTCTGAGTATCACTAATAATATTCTGAATATCACTTGTGATTTTCTGAATATCTATCACTTGTGAATATCACAAGTGATATTCTGAATATCACATAATATCACTTGTGATATTTTGAAACGTATGAAAACGTCTGAGAATGGCCAAAAACACAGAATATCAATTGTGGTACTCAATATATCACTTGTGATATTCAGAAAATCACAAAATATGACATGTGATATTCAGATAATCACTTGTGATATTCCGAATTTCACTTGTGATATTTAGTATATCACTGGGGTGATATTCTGAATATCACAAAATATCACTTGTGATATTCCGAAACTTATGAAAACGTCTGAGAATGGCCAAAGATATTGACAAACGGACAAAAATGAATGAAAACGACGAGAATATAAGAAAACGGAAGAATATGTATGAAAACGGAAGAAAATATATGAAAGCATAAAAACACGTATGAAAAAGGAAGAAAACGTATGAAAAATAGGATGAAAAAGAAAGAAAACGGATGAAAATGGACGAAAAAGCAAGAAAACGGATGAAAACGCAAGAAAATGGATGAATAAGTATGAAACTGACAAATACACATGAAAGCGTAAAAACACGTCTAAAAACAGATGAAAACGTATAAAAAATGGACGAAAACGGATAAAACGAATGAAAATGGATGGAAACGTGTATAAACGTATGAAAACGGACGAAAACGAATTAAAACGTCTAAAAACAGACAAAAACGTGTATAAACGTATGAAAACGGACAAAAACGTAAGAAAGTGAAAAAAACTTGAATTAAAATAAAAAAACGTGAATTTAAAAAAAAAATACACATGAATTAAAACAAACGTGATTTTTTTTAAAAGAAAAAAAATGAATTAAAAAAATACGTATTAAAAAAAAGCTTGAAAAAAGAAGAAAAAAAACAACGTGAATAGAAAAAGAGGGACCAAGAAAAAAGAAAAAGAAAAGAACAAAAAAAAGAAGCAAACATTTACTAGAAAACAAAAAAGACAAAAAAAAGAAGAAAAAAAAAGGTCACGTGAAGGCTAGAAAAAACAAAAAATAAAATAAAATAAAATAAAAAGTGAATAAAAAGAAAGAGAAAAAGATAAGAAAAAAACATTGACTTAGGTTTACATATTAAATATTAGATTAATCTCCACTATTAGATCAAACTTAGTTCACAGATGAACTTTTCTCCACAAACATATTAATTAAAATTCATACTTCTCATAAGAAATAGTTGCATATTTTTTAAGTAACCATTAGGAATTATCATCATTAAAAATAATTATAGTTTCTTTAACATAAACTATTTCAACTATTTCAACATCTGAGATATTCCTTATATGTAACAAATATCTTCTCATCGGTAAACAAACTAAAGTTAACATTGAATTAAAGAAAGTTTATTGGTTTGAAGTCCAAACTTGTTTAGCATGTATACCTATGTGTGCACGTCTATATGAAGGGTGTTAAACATCATATGATAACTTTGCATGTTCCATCAGCAACATATTTAATTTCAGTAACTTATAAACAACATTGAATTACCACATTTTATATCAGAATCATGATAATGTAAACATAACTCATTAGAACCATATTAATGAAAAAATCATTCTTCACATCAGAAACAGTTGCATTTTTAGTAATAACTTAAAATTTTGTGCCTTCGTCCACAATTATGTACTAATATTTAGGGAAAATTCCATAAATACCCCACAAGTACAATGGTCTCCACCCTAAATAACCCACAAAATCTTGTTTTCTCCAAATACACCAACGGGAGAAGGTCGCCTTCAAAATTTGGGCGGATAGTGTAATCTAGTGACATGTGTCCCTATACATGGTCCCATCTTGTACCTTCATGGTACAACTATCAAAGTGTATTTCTTGGGCGACTGGAACCCACATTTCTTGGGCGACTTGTGTTTTTTGTCTTTTTGTAAAAAAATAGTAACTACATTTTTGGTCCTTGTAATTTACTTGTTATTTCATTGTTTGTCAACTTTTCAAATTCACATAACTTTTATTATTCATCAAGAACAATAAAAATAGACAAGAATCACTATAACTATAAAAATAACCACAAATCCTTAGAAAACATGTAACTAAAAACTGACAAAAACAAATCTTTATAGAAAAGAAGTGGTCGCTAAAAGAATCTAAAACTCTATAGATAATTGATCGATTGGTCATGGAAAGTGACAGCAGGTGCACCGGAGATGGAGGGTCATGATAATTGTTACTGACTATAGTAGTATGTACAACTAGTAGCAGTTAACTAATTAACTTTTAAGTTTTAATGTTTTAGAAAAGAAGTTAAACCTTTCAGAAAATTTTTGAAAATAATGCTCAATTGAAAAATGATACTTCTGATTCTTAGATCCTCAAAATAGCAAAACAGCAAGTAAATGTTGCAAGAAAGATTTATACTGGTAAATCATCAAACCCATAAAAGTCACCCACTCCGGCCACCCACTAAACTCCGGCGAATCCATCTCCGGTAAACTCTGAGACAAGCCATGGCAGCACCACCACCGCCATCCATACACCACCATCGACACCAATAAAATCCATCAAGATCCGAACCAAATCCATATCCCACAACTTTTATATGTGAAACAATTAGATAAAAAAAATCTTTGATAGTTTTAGATTTTTGAATCCCAAAACTTTTATCCAAGCAGCCACAACTTTTGGAGGTGACGGCGGAGCCACGGTTGTTGTCGTTGTTTCCGGTGACGTCTCCGAGGGTGGTGGGGTCGCCGGAGTAATAATGGTTAATTGTGGTTATAAATATTATTTAAAAGGTTAGATTTGTGATGTTTGATCTATGGATCTGCGATGTTCATCAATATACCTAGTGTTTGTGTAAGGAGAAAGAGAGAGGAAGAGGTGAGAGTGTGTTTTGGAAAGAGATGGATTAAAATAGTTGTGAAAGGAAGAGTAAAAAATTAGTTGGTGATTTTGAGAATGTGATTTTCAAAAGTTTTGGACAAAAATGAAATACCAAGTAAACCACAAGGGCCAAAAATGTAATTAACTCTATTATTAAATTTTTTACAAAAAGACAAAAAACACAAGTCGCCCAAAAAATGTGGTCCCAGTCGCCCAAAAAAGTACCTGTATAAACTAGTACTATGTAAGTACACGGTAGGGACATATATAGGGACACTTGTCACTATATTAAAACATCGTTTGCACATTTGTACCCCGCGTGTTGTTTGACGTTTATAAACAAAAAGTACAACCTCCCTACCATGGGGGTCCACCTACTTTAGTCAAAATGTACAAGTTTTAATGCAGACAGTACAGGCGGCGGCAATACTGTCTTCCACAAACCCTCCCTACAACGGGGTCCAGTTAACTCATGCCCTTATTTTAATGTATACATGTACTTTTACGTCATTTCATACACTTTATGTAGCTACTAGTATGTTACCAAACATTTTTTTAATACAAACTAGTGCTAACTGCTACCGCTATGTTTAGCCAGACACAACCATAGTATAACCTTTAAACATTTCATTCCTATGTCACATCTTATTGATGTTTAGGTATCAATTATCAGTTTTTTAACTAAACTATATCATCATGGTTTTATTAAGTCCAATTTTAACCCTCTTGTCTCTTGTATTATTGTGTTAATACAAAATTCGACTATCACCTTGCTCAACAGCAAGTATGAACAAATATCCCTATTAAATTGAATCAAGGTTTTCCCCAGTCAAAAGATGTACATATAGTTGGCTAGCTAACAGCTAGATAGCACGAAATAGTTAGAAACATTCACGTTACGTGAAAGAGTTTGCTGGATATTTAGATGAACATCGCTTGTCTTTTACATAACGAAATTGTTTCTCAACAGTTCCCTTTGTTCCAAAATCACCTCTTCATCAGCTGGGTAGAAAGAAAGCTGGGATATCTTAAGAGGGGCCGAAAGTACTCACATCGTGAAAAAATATCTAGTTATTCTTGATCTTTGGCTTAACTCATCAATGACGATTGTCAAGCTTACCAAACTACCCTCATCGTAATTCGTAATTCATATAGGGCTTGAGCAAAATCTGCAATCGTAAACGAGGAAATGATATAAGATAGGCAAATTATAGAAAAGTCAATTTCTCAATCAAAAAATAGTACTCAAGTAGTCAAGTCCACTATATTTGCTGATGTCTCATGCATCAAAAGTTCACAAGATTCTATACATGCACGATGATAACTTATATACGAGTAACTATTCTTAGCACCTCAAGTGATAACAAACAAGTATCGGCATCTAATGAAGTACTCTTTTGAATTTCATCATTAGCAAACACCTTACCTTAAAGAGCCACCATTGAAAGAGTATGCAAGCTTTGTTCATCGGCTACAAAAGCTATCGACCGTCCAGCACCAACAAACCTATCATGAACTAGTCTACGCACTCGACTCCATCTTCTTGCTCCTTCATTATACTCGTCTAAACTGATGATTCGCGCTAACTGAAAAAAGAAAAGTCTTGAATGATGGGCCACGATTCTAACAATATCTTGAATTGGTCTCAAACTCAATACAGCTTTTAAAAGAAAGGGCCATATTAAGGTGGCTAGAATTGGTTTGGTAGCATATTTATGAAACTTTGAAGAGCCCAAGAGTTGTATCTTTGCTACAATCAAGAAATGCATTTTTGTGTTTGAAAAGTTAAAAACGCATACAAAAGTTTAAGGTCTAATGTGTTACGTATGTTATAAATAAAGTCGAAAGTTGAAAGGCCCACGTTATGTAATTTAAGGATTCGCAATTATTTCTTTTGTTAACGAATTTTACTGATGTGAAAATTGTTTCTTTTTTCAATGTATAGTATGCTTCAGTAACTTTTTGCTCACTTTATCCAACTTTTAGGCTAAGAAATGTATTAGCTGTACGTAAGTGTCTATTAGTGAGAAATATGTTCAAAGCAAAGAATAAGGAGTTACCTAGTATCTTTCATTTCATTATTTGAAAGGTACAAAGATAAAGTTAAACAATCTTGTATATATTTGAGAACAAAACAGCATAAAAATATGCAGAAACAGAATTCTTTAACAAGTATTTGGATTCAGATCATGTCATGTTGGTTTTAACCTTTAGTGGCTACGCCAACCTTCTGAAAAGAGATTGAGGGCGTTACTTGGTTTTAGTTTGCGTGGCGGTGGGTTCAAACTCTATGGATTAGTCGCCAAAAAGTCGGAAATCATGATTAAAAAAATGATAGACAGTGTCGATAAATCATAAATAAGATAATTTCTAATAAAAGTTTACGCCCATAAACTTGTTTATGAGAAAATTCTCAGGGAGAAAATGTTGAGTTTTTACAAAAAAATGTACAAAAATAACACTCATTCCCTAAATGGTCATATGTGAACGTTCGAATGTGCGACTCCATTATTTTTTTGATACGTGTCCAGACAAAAAGTACAATCCCAATCATTAGCACATGGGGTAGCCGCCATTCGCACATTCGCACATCCGCCGTTCGCACATTTGTTTATAAACGTCAAACAACACGCGGGGTACAAATGTGCAAACGATGGATGTGCGAATGTGCGAATGGCGGCTACCACATGTGCTAATGATTGAGATTGTACTTCTTGTCAACAAATTAATGGGATCGTACGTTCGCACTTGACCATTTAATGAATAAGTGTTATTTTTGTACCTTTTTTGAAAAAACTCAAATTTTTGTCCCCTTTTGAGATTTTTCTCATTGCTTGTTGTAATAAAACCAAGCAACATGCAACATACTAGAATTCTAACATATATGTTAATAAAAATGGGATAAACTGAGAATAAAGAACAGTGCATCAGTGACAATTTTTGTTGGTGATTTTAGTGTCATTGATGGCCGTTTAGGTAATGACAATTTACTAGAGGCTAATGAGTTCTGATACGAGTTAGGAAGTGTGGAGTGCACACTCGTTGAGCTAATATGTTTTCGAACATGACAAAAATGCAGGGGTCAAGGGGGTTGCGCCCCCTTTCGGGGTCAAGGGGCAGCGCCCCTTGCTTTCAACCAACTTCAACTGCATAACTGTCATCCAGAATTTGTTTTGATAAATAGATCCATTTGTCTCATTTAGACATAAGAAAAATATATATACAATTCCTCTTGTTCCTGCTTTGTGATCTTGTGCCCAGACACAAAGTGTTTCTCTTCTAGAATTATCCTGATAAAAGATTTCGTGCAACCTAGGCATATATAGGGTCGAAATACTTTATACGAAAAATAAACTCAACACGATTCTAGTAAGATATCCATGATCATCATATTTTTTTCGGTGCAAAGGGTGCAAATATTATTAATACCAAACATCACTTTGCAAAATGAGGAAACATTCACTGGCATGGACAGGCCCATCTAGAATATACAACATTAAAATTCAACAATATTGTCCAATCTCAGACAAACTTAGACAATATCTCTGATACACTTAATCACCTCAGAAACAACACAATCTCAATGACATAGATTGATATTCATTCATCTGCATAAATCCCTTCATATGCAGTAGAATAGCACCCAATATTGCACCAAGACCATAACCTCCTTACTAAAATCAATAATGACTCCCCAAATTTGACCATTCAACCCGTATCCACAATGTATCAAGAGGGTACAAGCGATAAGGCCTCATAATGTAGGTTATAGCCACCCTTCATTCCAGTTAAGGGCTCTCCCAATATCCCTACATTTCCCTCTTTGCAAAAGGCTTCAGCATATTGGAAACACTCACCTTGAGGGAGTATCATCCTTACCCCTTTAGCAATGTATAGATAGAACCAAGTAGATTCATCTTTCACTCATCATTATTCCTCATTATTCCTATCTCCATACATTGCCCACCAAACTCATTTACCTTTCACAAAATGGAAACCTACTTTATGATTAACATTAGACTTTGCTTAAATAAACTACTACACAAGCTCTCAATTACTAACAAAGGCCTATGGAGAGGATGTATAGGACACTTATAAGAGTGATAGAACTAATGAGAATCAAGGTATAAGGCCATCATTTTGTAATGAGTTTATATGTACACTATTTTCTAACAGTTTCCACTTTCCAGTGTCTATGGCTTCTGTGATGGTTTCGAATATGCAGGTTTGACATTCCCTTTGGTCATAGAAACTGTGAGTTGGTTATGGTTGTATTTGTACTTTATATAATGCCATGGTTGTGTCTTCTTGTTGTTATGTCCTTTTGTTGCTTCTCATTGCTGTAAGCCTTTAACATCCAGTAAGGGTTGTAATTTTGAGTTTTTGGGCCCTTACTTCTTAAGCATATTGTTTGTAAATTGGGGATGGCTTGTAATGTAGTAATTGGTTTTGTTTTCTTTGGTAAATATGGCTCTTTTAGAAGAAGAGAAAAAAAATAATAAAAGTAAAAGATTGGATAAAATTTTGTCACATATTTTTCTTCTTACGGTCTCAACTCACCCAATATATATATATATATATATATATATATATATATATATATATATATATATATATATATATATATATATATATATATATAAAGTGTGTTATTATAAAAAGGGTAGGAAGCCTTCTTAGCGCGACACCTGTCCTAATTACCCCGCCCCTAATTTTTATACATACAAGGGTATTTTCATCCTTTACAACCAAACCTTTATAAACCTTTCATCTTCATTATCTATTCTTCCTGGATCTCACTTTTTATCCCGCCATCACCATTACTTTTCCCTCCATCACCAACAGATTCCCCACGTTCTCCGCCGCCTTCCCCACCACTCACCACCACCTTCCTCATCGTTAACTGCCATCGATCTAAACTAAATTAATTCAACATTTTGATTTCATAAGCCTAATTCTACATCAGTTTTGAAGATGTTGATTCTATCATCAAACCGTAATGATTGTCGTTCATCCACATTTAATGATAGTAAGAACCTATTTTAAGGGCGTTTGCTTTTTTTTCTTCAGTTTTATTGATTATTTCAAGGGCGTTTGCTTTTTTATGTTCTATTGCTTTTAGTAGTTTTTTGTGTTGTTATGTAATATTTAAAGTTTGATTCACACTATATCATGTTTCTTTCTGAACTTGAAACAAAATTGGGATAAAAATAGATACAAAACATGTTTTGGAAAGTTGCACACAAGATGTTTGTTAAAATGTATATCTGATATTTTATAACTGTGATGCACTGAGTTTACACTGTGATGCATCAACTGTTATGCTTTGATTTTTTTGGTTAATTTTTAGTGAAAAAGGCTTGTAAATGTAATTATATGTATTGTGAATGGGAATAGAAATGTTGATTCAGTAGGTTTTTGTTTGTGGTTTCTTATTGTTAGGTCACACTTTATGTAAACACAAGTATAAGAATGATAGAAAAGAGATGAGAGGGAGAGATGGTTGATTAAGACAATAAGAGAAATAGAAATGAAAGAGTTTGCATAGAATTATGAATTAACCAACCAAGTTTACAAGAGGCCTAAGCTTACTATTTATAGGGAAGGAGCTAGGGCAACACACCCTCTCCTTCCACTCATCATTTCGTGGGCTTTTAGGGCCCATGGATCATATGACTTAAGCCTAGTAAACTAGAAACAATAACATAAATGTAAACAAATAATAACTTAAGCAACCTATTATTACAAATGACCGAGACTTGATAAAATAGTGAAACTATGGTTCCAACAATCTCCCCCTAAGGGTCGGTCATCATGGTTGCTTGACGTCTTCATCTTAATCTTTGACTTTCATAGCTTTAGACGTCTTCAGAAATGATAAGAATAATGATGGGTATACTCTGCTCTTTGTCTTTGTTCTTTGATGATGTTGTAGTGATAATGTTATGAAGTAATCTGCCATTCGTCACTCCTGCGTCTGTGGTGGTTGTCCGCCATTCCAACATGCTCATACATCTTTGAGTTCTGACTTATACATGCACGTAGTCCCTTTCTTTCACATAAGATCTTTGGTCTTTAAACTTTGTAGATTCTTCTTTTTGGCGTAGAATCTTACTTTGAACTTTGTGTTGCTTTGATCTTTGAGGGAGCTTTTGATGATTGCAAGATGCATGTATGAGCATGTGGAATCCGTCATCATGGAAGTGAGGTACCTGCGAGTAGACAGTTAGCAATAAATCACCGGTACTTACGGATAAGGAATTAGAGCTCATCAACAGCATATTGTGAAGACTCCTTCTAATCCTTATCCAGGCCGTTCCCATATCAGATACTCCCGAAGGAGCTTACGAGACCTACTAGGTAGCTCAATGACTGGGTGAGTCGCTGGGGATCACTCCACGACTGTAGACCGTAATGGAACCACCGCAAACACTAAGCGTAACCCTTGTGGGGTTACCGAAGTGACCTGCTGTCAGGGCTGTTTGATGTTGACCCTGGCAGGATTTCCGTTCAATCATTGAGAAATACTTACGTAATCCTCTCATAAACGTTCTCGGCAGATTGCTAAGATCTGCGAAGGACTCGATAGTTTACAACTGATGCCCATTGATGTAGAACACCAGTCGTAGAAATACTAAGTGTTCCTAAGAGATCTTTGATGTATCTCAAGGCTCTAGACTCTATAAGTGCACACCTAGGTTTCCTATGCGGAGACTGGGGATGTCCTTCTTCAATATCAACCGTCTCTAAGAGATAGGTCGATAGGTTACGCGGGTTCCCCTGTGAGAATGAAACAAATCCTTTTAAGAGAACTTGAGTGGTTAAGAAGGTTTAGTGCATTGCGTCACTGGGTCCATGACGACTTAATCTTCAATACCGGCGTCGCCTTAGCAACAACCAGTAGCATACGTATTGAACCCGGTGTCTGCCCTAAGGTTGAATCATCTGGAGGGCTATTTCTTTTCACCCTTTACTTTACTTATCTTTTTAATTCTTCAACTCCTTCTTTCCCTTTCATTCATTTCTCCTTTTTTCGTATCATACCTAAGGACTTCTAATTCTAACTATGGGAGATGTCCTTGGGTAGATCCCTCCGGCTCTGGCGGATCATAGGACGGATATTCCTATCTTAATCACCTTATAACTCCGACAGTAGCCAAGAAACCTTTGATTGAAAATCTCTCAAAGTGTTTGTGATAATCAAATATTTTGGTTAACACTTTGAGAGTTTTGCGTACACTTTTGAAGGGCTCCCCCTGCACATGTGCTCATAAGTGTTTAAATAAATTTGCACATGCGGGAGGAGCAATCACTTTTGAATTGATCCACCTTCTGTGAACACGACCGATTCGAGACACGCTTACATCACTAGTTAAACTAGCTTGAAATTATTACCCGGCCTGATCAAGTCCACAGAAAGTTTCTCGAGACGGTACATTTCTACTAAGACATATCCTTTTCGAGACACGCTTACGTGGTTAGTTAAAGAGATGCATTGTCAGCTTTTAGGTGACAACTAGCTCTAGTAACTAACTTGATGTTATTACCCGTCGAGGATAAGTCCTTTCGATGTTACTAACTTGTATTATCTCGTCAATTCCTGGGTTAATACTGAGTCTAGCTCGCACATGATACAACTTAAAGCTTTGACTTCGTATATTTTAATCACTTTTACGTTTTCTCGCCCTCAAAAATAGCATATAAAATGATGTTTTTGACAAAAATTTTAGATTAAAATATGCCTTTTGAGTCTTACGGGGAGATTCACAAAGAACTTTTGATGTTGAGCAAAGTATTTTGTTTTGACAAGTGCTCCCCCTCAACAAGTGATTAGGTCTTATTGAGGTGAAATACTTGTCCTTTTGAGCAGAATTATGAAAAAATCATAAATGTTTGATTAATTCTACTCAAAAGTAAGAAGCCTTCGCTCCTTATGTTTAGGATTGAGGCACTGAAGCGTACCTCAGGGTCCTTTCTATACAAGCACGGGTTGTACACTGTTATGTGTGCACAAACCATAAAAAACATGATTATGACAAAGCATTTGATTTCAAAATACTCCCCCTCAAAACGAGCATGTGTTTTGACATTTTTTAAACTGTGGATCGAATTGGGGAGTAAAGATTTGAAAAATCTTGAGCAAAATTTTGAAAAGTTTTGAAAAACCTTTTGAAAAAATTTTGAATAAATTTTGCTCAAGATTAAGAGAGTTTAAGATAAGCTTTGCATGAGAACTTCTTGTTTTCAAGGAAAAGTGCACGTTTTGTGTTTAAGAAATGGTTTAGCAAGGCACTTTCCTTTCTTTGAAAACCAAATTGTACACTGAAATGAGTGCACAAGTCGTTGTTTTAATACAAAATTAGTTTTCTTTAAACAAAATACTTCCCCTCAAATAATGAATGTTATTCGAGAGAAAGTCTTCTTGAGCAGAATTTTGAATCGTATTATAAAATACTTTTTGAAAATTCGTGAGACGACTCTGCTCAAGGTTTTAGAAAACACAATCAAGTATTATACAACAAAGAATGCTTGAAATTCAAAAAACTCTTTTACTGTTGAAAAGTTGTTTGAGACCCGGAGTCTCTCTTTTTGAGTTTTAAAATCTGAAAAAGATTTCCATCTAAAGTTGAACCTCATGGGTTCTTTTTGAAGATTTGTTTCTGTGATGAATGGAAAACTTTCGATATTTGGGATGCCCAAATCAGAGTCATTCTTTATTGTAGCCAAAGCATTCCAGATTTTGAAAATTTGAAAGGTTTTAGAACAACTTTGCTTTGGTCTTCACACTTGCTTTACCGGTGTAAAACAATAGTGTAGAGTTTGGAAAAATTTGTTTCTCACCATTTTGAATCCATTTACCAGTTTAGCCTTTTAACACATTTAGCCCTTTGACCTCAAAATATGTTCCATAAGAAACATTTTGTCGAATGTTGAAATTTTGACTTTCAATGAGATGACATGTACTTGCACACAGAGAAAAATGCATCAGGCACAAACAAGTATACAGATGAATCAAGAAACGCATTCTAAATCTACCAAAATTGCTCAGAATTCTCTAATAAACACACAAGATCACAGATTAACTCATCCTATCACTTGAGATTATCCAATTATGATAATGGTTAGGGGTTATGATTTGAGACTTTGCACGCATGTTAGCATCAAAATGCAAGAATATTGTACAAACAAACGCCCTAGTAGTAACAGCAAAGACATCGACATCTTAAACCCTAAATCACTTGATTTCAAACCTATGTTGTATCTAATCGTGCAAACACACCAATAGAGCATACTTTAGTGTTCTCTAAAGCTATATGAAATAACAAATTAGACTAAACACATAAAAAAGAAATGCCCCGATCGATAATTACATTAACCTTAGTTTCTGATTATGCCTTTTTGACCGTTGAAAACATTTGAAACATTTAGGGAACGATTAGACAACAACCATAAAGAAATTTGAAACTCACAATTGTGGATAAAATCGAGGAAAAAATCGTTAGTCTGATTCGTTGAGGTTTTAATCATGTGTGCAACTTTTGAGAACATATGTGAAAACATTGATTAGAGCTTGTTTTATTTTCCATGCAAGGACCTTTTACCTAAGTTTAAGACTTTTGTGAATCTTTACTCATTAAAGGTTAATTACTTTTCCATTTGAAGTCCAAACTAGATCAATTTGGGATCGTTGCAGAAAAAATTCCTTTTCTCCCCCTCGAATTAGCATATATTTTGTGAAACCTTTTTGTACAATTTAATTCGAGAGATCATAGAAGTTTTTGAAAATGAGTTTTCATCCGAATGATGAAGAAACATTTTATCCTTGAAGAATAAAAGTTAGGTGTGCAAACTTCATGATTTTGTGAAACATTTTCTCCCCCTCAAAACATGTTCCATTTTGACAGTGTAAAGCAAAATTTATTTTAATGGGGGAACATAGTTTTGAAGATTAGAAGTTTGTACAAGAGAAAGAAGATTCTTTTTGTAGATTTTGTATTTTCTTAATGATAAAATATTTACAAAAAGAATTTGATGTTTGACTCTTTTAGGTTTTAAGAAAATTTTGCAAATCATCTGGAGTCAAACACCACATACCAATATGGTGAACAAAATCAACAAACCTTGATGGAGGTAATGACATTGTAAATACGTCCGCCAACTGGTATGTAGTTCCCACAAAATCTAATTCAATTATACCCTTCTCGACATGCTCTGAGATGAAATGGTAGCGGAGAGCACTTTGTTGGGCTTTGGAATCATGAATGGTGTTGCAAGAGATTGCAAAGGCACACTTTGAGTTGCAGTACATTGAGATCTAGTCAAATACATAGCCGAAGTCCGTGAGCTAAGTTCTCCTCCAATTGACGTGAGCATAGAAAGCAGACATGGCTACATACTAAGCTTTTGATGATGACAATGATGTACAATCCTGCTTCATTGACTGTATCCCTTTGTAACTAAACAAGATTTGTTGCGAATCACTGTGACTTCTGCGTCCAGCTTGTTTTTCCAAATCCATTTAATTCCAATGTTGTGTCGAAGGGTGATAATGGTAAGTATCTCGCATGTGAGCAGGATCCAAATTGCGTGTAGACGACTCAGCAATGTCAGGAATGAGTTGAGCCGATACAAACGGTTTAAAGAACACTTTAAAGAACGCCTCTGGGTCATGCTCTGCGGTTTGTGGAACTGAATAAGGTATGGAGTCTCCAGCTGATTGTCGTGAGTTGGACACGGTTTGTTCAGCTGTTGTTGAAGATGCAATTGGAGGACCGTCTCTCTCAACAGTAATTGTTGTTTGTTGAGGTGAATCAGGTACTTGATGGTGATCAAGATGTGCAGCGGAATTAGGTGAGGCCTCAGAGGGACGGTTGACAATCGTATCATCAAACAATGGAACAAACACGGTTTCCAATTCTTTACGAGTGATAGACAACGGTTCAGCCGAAGATTCCGGAAATTTCAGACGGTTGGTTGCGGGTCCTAAGCTGTTGTTCTCAGAAGCCATTGCTGAAGTGCTTTAAATGGTTGGTTGCGGGTCCTAAGCTGTTGTGCTCAGAAACCATTCCATTAAGCTCGGGTCCGAAACTGATTTGTTCCAAAGCCATTCCTGTTGAATCTGTAGAGAAAGAAAGAAGAGACAAGAAAACAGAGAACAAGGAACCCCAAGAGTAACTGGGTTCCAGATGTTAGAAGCATAAAGATGTAGTGTCAATTATCTTCTTGACACTCGAACACACAATACCGATGGTTTTCATTCTAGTCTCAGAGGTAGAAGTTGTGGAGATCACATTAGTTTTGGTGCAAATGTCAAACATCTTTCCTGTAGGAATCCACCTAAGACCAATTGACTTGAAAATTCTACCCGTGGGTACCCACCTAATGTTAGATCTAGGAGATGTTTTCCTTTTAGATGCAGTTGTATGAAATGTGAGAGCATCACTTCTTAGAGAAAACCTACATCCTATGTTGATCCACTTCTTAGGTTTTCTGACTTATGACTTTTGGTTCAACGGGTTTGTTTGTCTTAGTCGATTGAGCCTTTTCAAGTGAATTTCCTTTTTGAAGATATTTTAAAGCACAAACAACATGATTATTTACGCAACTACTCTTAGATGCTAGCCATTTCCTATTAGTTTGTTGAGAACTCCTAGGTTTTGGTGTGCTACTACTAGCAGTATTTGGCACTATAGTGGAAGGCATCACACGAGGTTTTGAACCTAGAATTCCATCCTTTTGAAGTAGCGCCTTTTTCCTAGCCTTTTCTAGATCATAGTTCTTGCACATGTCATATTTTCCATAAGAATCTTTACTTTTAATGCTTGTTATAGACACTGTTTTCGAACTAATCCTAGATGAGCCAGGCATAATCACGTGTTGAGATTTAGCAGACACAGATGCATTTTTCTTAGGCCAAGAATGTGGAGTGACTGGTTTTGTCAAATTGTTTTTCTCAACAACTTGGGAGGCAAACCGAGATTTTGAAAATTTAGGTCGTTCAGATTTAAATGCAGTAGGTTGTCTAACCACTGATTGTTTTCTGTTTGTATGAGAAGGCGGTTTCCCCAAGATTGATGGTTTTGCAAACTTAGTATCCACACTCTGACCAGTCAGTCTTCTTAATTTGTTTTGCAATGCAGCATGTGCAAACACCCTTTCTTGAATTTGACCTTTTAAAAGCTCATTTTCTTTAACTAATGTATCCACACGTTTACTTTGTTCATTCAAGAATTGACCATTGTTTCCCGAATTTAGAGATTCGTTTTGCATTTGAAGTTCAAGTGAGATGCAATGTGCCTCTAGTTTTGAAAAATTTTTATGACACTGGGCAATGGTCTTTTTGAGAAGAAGGTTTTCAGACTCAAGAGTTTGATTTGATGTTTCAGTCATTAGATTATCATGTAAAGACTCAGACTCAGAATGTTTGTCTTGACATTGAACAACATTCTGGTCAACCTCTCCTTCATTACTGAAGTAAGGTTGCTCAGATTGTTGTTTCTCATATGCAGGCTTAATATGATCAACAGTAGATTGTACCTCAACCATTTGCTCTTTGTCAAAGTTCGGTTCTTTGTCATAGATGGGTATGACATCTTCCTCATCCATCTGTCCTTTGTCAAAGTTGGGCTCTGAGTCATAGAAGGGTCTGATCTCTGCACAATCTGCATCTTTATCATTCCCCAATCTGCTGTTGTCATCCTGCACTTCTGATTCTGTCCCTTTGCATTCCATGGCAACCAAATTATCTTCCACTGTATCAACTTTATGAACTTGCTCTTCTTGAATCTGCAACTTCTGTTCTTTGATAGCACTCAGATGAAGTGATCTTTCATTAAGCATAAATTCTAAGCGGTTTAGGCGTGAAACAAGTTGATCTCTAAAATCTTCAACCTCCATACTTGTGATGTTCACTCTCCATACATTGCTTTCATATTTATAGTGTATGAGAGCTTTAAAATGCAATGCCATGAATACTTTGAACTGAGCCTTGAGCGCTCTAAATCCTGCCATGCAATCACTTCCCTGTTCAATTTGCTTTTCAATTTGAACAATGGTTTCTCGGAGTTTCCTTTGGAAGGTTAGACGATCCATATCAGTTCCGAAGAATGCATTAAAGGTACCCCCCGTAGGAAACCATGCATCTGAGAGAATCTTGCATTGAGTCTTAACTGATTCAAAATGAGCTAAGCAATTTTCTGTAGAATTGATGGCTCTTTTCTCAGCTTCAATCATCTTTCTCTCAAATGGGTCTTTAGAGTCATCAGAAGCATTTGTGTCGTATACTGGTTCAGTATCATCCATGACACCCGAATTATCTTCCAATATTTTAACCTCATTGCCTACATTAACTACATATGCAGTATTCTCACCATTCCCAACCAACCTTAGAGCATTACTTCCTTGTATCCCAACTCTTTCACCTTGCACACTAGCTTGATTCCTTGTGTTAGAAGAAGAACGAAGACAATTGTTTGTCTTGTTGGAGAATTTGCTGAAGGCACGAGCAATAAGTTCGTGTTCTCGATTCAGAATTTTGAAATCCTCATCGTCATCTTCATTGGAATTAGAATAGTACACTGCATCACCGTTGTCATATGGAACAAGATGAGTTGAAGTCTGCTGCGGAGATGAATCATATTGGATCATGAGGTTTGAAGTACCAGGTCGTGGATAACCGAAGTAATTATGTTCTTGAACATAATCATGATTTGACACTGACATCACATCTGCTGTATATGCTTCCAAATCTGCATATTCATCATCAGATGGAATATCTCCCATGAAACTTTGCAAAACATCATTGAGATTACCCCCTTCAACTTCCATTTGACTAAGTGTGGCATTGTATTCAGCATTATCGTCAAAGACTGGAGTTGAATCATAATCCTGAGCTTCCTCATCTGCAATATTTTCTGTAGATGCCAAGAATGCCATGCTTGGTTCGATAAGATCTTCTTCATCATCAGTATCTTTCATTGTGTTTAAGCATTCAGAAGTTGAAGTTATATCGCCATTGCCTTTCTTGGAAGATACTTGACTAATCTTCACTAGATTTTGCAGAAGAGATTGCACATTATTATGTAGTGTTGCAGGATGGTACTGTGGAATGAAGAAAGGCTCAGGTGCATTCGGAGGATTGAAGAGGAGACCATTTGGAGTGTAGATTAATGATCCATGGTCAACAGCAGGAGTTGGTGGAGCAGGGAGAATGGTCTTCAGTGGATTCATGCTTAAGCAAGATTCATGAATTTGCTTCATTCCAAAGTGACGAAGTTCTTCTGTACGATGCATAGCTTCAAGATATTTCCACATTTCATACGCACTGGCTTGAAAGTCCATATACATGTAAATTGAGTTGGGAAGTGCCACTGTTATGAACCATACAGCCTGTTGGTCGGCATCGTACTGAGCAAGTTCAGTTGCATTCAAATCTTCTTCAATTTGTATTCTGATAATCCCAGTTGAGTCAACAAGAAATATCATTTTGTATGGACCATCTTGAATAGATTTAAGCATGAAATCTGCAGCAGGACGATCTGTGAGCCATTGTAAAAATCTCCGTTTCCAAACAGTATACGTTCCTGGTAGCAACATCGGAGGCCTTGATTCATTGCCAAAGAGCAGAACATGATCAATGAGGGAGCTGTGACTTTGTTGTAGATGAGAATATTGGTGAGGAACGTAGTTGGAAGAATGTCCTATTGCTGATGACTGTTGCTGATGAGAATATTCATGAGGAAGGTAGTTGGAAGAATGTCCTATTGCTGATGACTGTTGCTGATGAGAATATTCATGAGAAAGGTAGTTGGAAGAATGTGATTGAGACATTGTTGATGACATTACTCTCCCCCTTGATTGTTGCGACGTAATCGAAATAATCAAAGAAAATGTCACACTCAAGGTCGAAATAGTGAAATCAGATTTTCCCTCCAAATTTAATTTGAAAATTTTTATGTTCCACAATTTTGAAAATCACTATAAAATGCCATTCTAATGTCACAGGAAAAATTTGAGTTTAAAAAATTTTGCCGCCAAATTTCACCGAAAAAATTTGAATTTTGGCCTAAAAATTTGAATTTTGGGCCAAAATTTTCACTGTTAAACCAAAATTTGAATTTCGCGTAAAAATTGAACGTTTAGTCGCCTGTAAAAATTAAATTTTACTCAAATTTTACTCAAATTTTTTTTTTTTTTTTTTTTTTTTTTTTTTGAAAATTTAAGAAGATAGTATTGAGAGATTTAGAAAGAAACTTGTGTTGAATTGGATCTTATAGAAAGTGTAGAATTAACCAAGTATCGAAAAACTTAGCACAACTTCAATGATTGCGAAACATTATCGAGAAACTTCAGATTATCGAGAAACTTCAGATTATCGAGAAACTTCAGATTATCGAGAAACTTCAGATTATCGAGAAACAAGGTTTGTGATAACTTTCAGATTATCGAGAAACAAGGTTTGCGATAACTGTCAGATTATCGAGAAACTTAAAGTTTGCGATAACCACAAGATTGCGATACACAGTTTTCGAAATTATACAATTTCGAAAACTTTTACAAAAGTCGAAGTACTTAACTTTCTTATACAAGAAAGAAAATACCGAGTCCACACAAACGAAGTCGAGGTAGTGCACTTGGAAGAGATCTCGAAATGGTACCAAGTAAAGATTTCGATAACTAGGTAAATTTTGTTTTTCAAAGAAAGCAATCCTAAAACTCGTTTTTATTTCAAGATTCTTGTACTTTTAGGTGTAAAATGAAGAGATCTTTAAGAAAGTTGAAAACTTTAAGAATTTTTCAAATTTTATAAAAAATTTCGAAAAAATAGTACAAAAAACCCTATTCGAATTTTATAAGGAAAAATTGTGAACTTTTTGTTTGTGTTGATTTGTAGCACAAGTTTGTAAGCAAATATGTGATAAAAACCAAGAAACAAGCAAGAAAGTACAATAATTTCTTAAAAAATTCGAATGAAAAAACAAGTTTAAGAACAAACTTAATGAAAAAACAAAGCTACACCTTCATATGGCGAATGATACCACTTGTTAGGTCACACTTTATGTAAACACAAGTATAAGAATGATAGAAAAGAGATGAGAGGGAGAGATGGTTGATTAAGACAATAAGAGAAATAGAAATGAAAGAGTTTGCATAGAATTATGAATTAACCAACCAAGTTTACAAGAGGCCTAAGCTTACTATTTATAGGGAAGGAGCTAGGGCAACACACCCTCTCCTTCCACTCATCATTTCGTGGGCTTTTAGGGCCCATGGATCATATGACTTAAGCCTAGTAAACTAGAAACAATAACATAAATGTAAACAAATAATAACTTAAGCAACCTATTATTACAAATGACCGAGACTTGATAAAATAGTGAAACTATGGTTCCAACACTTATTGTTTAATTAAAGTTAATAGATTTTGGTTATCATGTGAATATGTGAATGATCTTATGCCTTTGTTAGTATCAGGGCCGTTCCATGAATTTTGGAGGCCCTGTGCCAACTACAAAATGAACCTCTCGAACATGAATACATGTAAAATTAAACATGAGAAAGGTAAGTAGCTATTAACAAAAAAAGAAGTGTTTATCACCTAACTTATGTATTTCACATAAGTATTTTCTACGTAATGTATGGAAAAATTTCATTTAAAATATAAATTGGTCTAATTCTAAAAACTTTTTAAGTTTTGTGTTGAAAATATAAAAATGGTAAACTTAATAGGAATAAAGCTATAAAACCAAATGACTAGGATCAAAATGTAATATATATATAAGCCTTGGGGTGCAAACTGAATACTATTCAAAATTATCATCTTCCTCATCGTATACTTTTGTAACTCTGCAACTCTTTGTGAAATTAATCTTTGTTTCACCAATATAACTTCAAAATCTTATGTTTTAGAATATATTCTTGTTAAACTTACATTCGACCCCAATTTAAATAAACCGTACATATACAACGTCGAGGCCCCTATAAATTTGGAGGCCCTGTTCGGTTGCACACTCCGCACACCTCAAAATCCGGCCTTCGTTAGTATTACGGACTTGAGATATTGTGAGTTGGTGATGGATGAGTGATTGCAACGTTGCCATTGCTTGCTTTTGCTTAGCTGGTTAGTATTTACCAATATAACCTAGGAGTATTGAATTTAAATCGCAAGTCTATCTAGATTGAATTACTAATCATAAGTCTGCGATGCAGTTGATTTAAAACATTGTTGCAGTAGGTGAATAAGGTTTCATTTGTGTTTTGTTAATTTTTAGTTGAGTTATGCTTGATATAACATAGTGATGCAGTTTATTTAAGACATTCATGCACTAACTATACGTATGTTTAATATGTTAGTATCTTCTCAATTTTGTTTATTTTTTTGTTGTGATGCGCTTTGATATCGAGCAAGAGTTGACTATAAGGGTTTTTATAAGTGGATAGTATAATACATAATGGACTATGATGCAATTGATTATAAAAGTTGATCGTTTAGTTCATACCTATAATGCATTGTTTGTTACAAGCTGATGCAGTAGATTTATTCTTGTGATGCACTAATAACAATAAACTTTGTTTTTTTGCAGATTGGGTCTGTAATAAGACATATTTAAAGAGATGTATATGTGATATAGTGTGGACCAATTAGACTTTGTCTAAACTTGAGAGAATGGGAATCTATGATCATTGAGTTTGAAATTGATGACTACAAGTGATTAAAAGATATGTTTGAGATGAGTTAAAGATTGATCTCATCATACCTATGTGACAAGCATATGGCATGCCTCATGCCCTAGAATTATTGATGCATCAGATTTCAGCTTGCAGAATGAAGTTTCTGTACATTGTGATGCAGTATACATATGCATTGTGATGCACTAGATTTGTACATTTTGATGCAGTAGATTTATAACATTCTGATATAATAAACATATTCATTTTGATGCAGTAGATCTATACATTGTGATGCAGTATATTTATAATATTATGATGCCGTAGATATAAACAGTGTGATGTAGTATATGTATAACATTGAATTACAGTAGATATATAGATTTTTGTACTCTTTAGATATTAAAGCATTACTTACTTGACAAGTTTTCGGTTATAAAAAGTACAGAATTTATTAACAAACACCAATCCAATAGTATTTAAGTGTTCATTAAATATTCTATATATTTAAGTCAATATATCCAATGTTATGCACCAGATTTTTACACTGAGATCCACTACATTATGATGCACAAGTTGTATAGACTATGACACATGAGTTGTATACACTTTCATGCACTAGAATTTTAACTGCATCAGAGTTAACAATACAGTGCATCACAGTGGAAAATTTAGTGAATCACAGTTTATAATATATTGCATATATGTTCATTCAGAATCAGCAACAATCAAAATTACTTAATATTAAACAAACATTATGCTTATTAAGAGGAACAATACTTAGTATTAAGCATTCAATAATCCAAAGTATTACAACTGAAAATTTGAAACCTCCAATAGAATTAAAAACATTGTTTTTAAACAACAATTTATATTCCTCTACGAATGAAAACACTTCAAATGTCTCTCATTGATACTTGAATTCTTTTACATATTAGGTTGATCTTCACTCCATTTTCAGGATTTAGAATCTTGCCCATCTCGTCTCCTTTTACATGATGTTTCCTAAGCAAGTTGTTACAAACATTTTAACATGTGAGTACCAAGATAGATAATTAAACTCATGCACTATTTTATAAACGAACTGATGCACATAATATAAACATACCGAATTTACTAATTCAGGTTCTACTTACTAGCACATAACAAATTCACTAATTCAAGTTATACTGCATCATAGTTCAAAACCACCTGCATCGTTCATACAACCAAGCAAACAAACACATTTCGACACATAATTTCAGCTACACCTAACCTAATTTATCCTTAGAAGCTATACATGCGACAATCTAGACCTACTGCATCATAATTCATAATATAATGCATCAAAGTTTCACTTTTTTTATTTAGTGCATTAAAGATTTCAAAGAATATATACACTGGGATGCACTAACACAAATTACATTTGACCTAACTCATGCTCATACGTGGCAACTTAAAACCTACTGTATCTATCTTCAATTTCAAGTGCATCAAACAAAAAACCAAACATACAAACACATTTACGCACATAACACAACCTAACTTAACCTAATGCATCCTTATACACGGAAAGTGAACATGTACTGCATCATAGTACAAAATCAATTGCATCACACAAATAACCAAAACATACAAACACAAATAACCTACTGCATCACAGTTAAAATAAAAACCTACTGCATTATAATATGGAATACAACTGCATCACAATGTGAATTTAGTACATACAATCAACCATACAAACAGATTTACATACATAAAGCAACATATGCCTAGCCTAATTTATCATTATACATGAAAACACAGTACCTACTGCATCACAATACAAAATCAAGTGCATCAGACTTATAATCAACCATACAAACACATTTATTCACATAACGCAACCTACGCTTTACCTAATTTATCCTTATATTTGACAACCCAGCACCTACTGCATCACAGTAGAAAATCAAGTGCATCAGAGATATAATCAACCATACAAACACATTAGTATATATAACATTTGTTAGGATCTTAGGAACAGTAACTCTTAGGAACAGTAACTCTTATGAATAGTAACATGGGAAAAAATATTATGAGTGGTAGTTGAGACCCGATCCCTGACCCATGTCTTTTTTTTCCACCATATGCCCCAACCCCTTCACGCTTCTCTCTCACAGCCCTTTGATCCAAAATAATCCGGCAACCTTTTTTGCCCAAAAAAGGTTATTTGGGCATCATGGAGGGCCTTTGGAGTTGCATTTGTGGTTGTTGCTCTGCCAGCTGTTACTCTCTACAGTTCCTCTTGCGCTTTACTCCACATATTTGGGTTTGGTGGGTGTGTATTATTTTAGATCTCACTAGATACTGCGTTTCTTATCCTAAAAAGTTTCCACAGCTTTGCTGCTTCCAACGATTTCTGGTAGGTTTGATCTTTCTTGCTTGCCTTTTCCTTCCCTGTTTCATTCTATTTTTTTGTTTGTCACTCTCCCATGTTGCCTTTAGGGGTATTGATTATGATGCTTTTATAGATTTCCTCATTTAGGGAACTTAATGCTATTAGGGGTGTTGGTTGTGCTGTTAGGGGTATTCATGATGGTGCTTTTATGTGTGTCTAGGGTACATGGTCTCATTAAATGGTGCTAGCTATTTATTCTCACCGGTTGTCTTGGGTTATTAAATGAGAGGGATGATTTGCCCTAGGGTTTCGACTTAAATGTGGATTTAGTCTTAAATGTGCCCTCTATATTTATTCTCAGCGGTTGTCTTGGGTTATTAAATGAGAGGGATGATTTACCCTAGGGTTTCGACTTAAATGTGGATTTAGGCTTAAATATGCCCTCTATTTATGCTTTTGTTTCTATTTTGTTGGCCTATTTTTTTTTTTCTTTTTTTCACTTTTTTTTTCCAAACTTTTTCATAATAAATGTTTCCCCATATTTTTTTGCCTATTCTCTGTTTGCAAACAATTGTGTGATCACTCTTATGTTCATCATTATGCCTATTTCGCCCATGTTGGTAGCTATGCTTTTGGTATTTCCTTTTCCTCTTTGTCGTTGCCCTTTCGGTGTTTCTGCCTATGGATAAAAAAAAAATAGCTTATCCTAAAAAAAAGGTGCTCCGTTGTCTTAACAATGATACAAATATATATGCCTCTCCTCAATGTCAAACCCAAAACATTGATGTGCCAACCGTCTCTGCCTCTGAGCCATGCACGGGTCAGCCTTCAGCTGTATCAGGCAACAGCCGCTGCAAAGGTTAGCTGTGCTTTTTTTTACTTTTTTTTAGCTGTTTATTTTACTTTTTTTCCCCTGTTTTTTATGTGGTGTTCCTATTATTATTCTTATTATTGTTGTTGTTACTTTTTTATGGTTCTTCGTTTCCTTGCATTTGGTGTCGTGTTTGTCGTGCCCTTGCTCCATTCTTACTTGCTCTCGGGTTTTTTTTTAAGATGTAGTTCAGCAAGGGGGTGTGCACAGTGGTGGTTGTCACCAGCGTGCACTTGCGCCAGTGGCGGACTCTTTTCAACAGGTGTGCAATGCCACGACCGGTTTAGATGATCATTTCATAGTCGGCGGCCTAAAAATTGGGCTTCATATGCCACCAAATGAAGGTATGCTAATGTCATCTTCGTTTGGTCAATGCTCTGCTGTACATGAATTGCGTTGTTAACTTCCTTTTACAATTAAAATAGGGCCGACTGAATCTCATTCCAGATTTTCGCGACAGCCAAGGAAAAGCCCTGGATCACAAAAAAACGGTGCGGATCAAACACAGGTGCCAGGTACCTTTTTGGATTCTGTTTTCTCAGGGTGTAGCATTCGCATATCTAGGCCATCTTCTTATCTTATTTGTTAAATATTGGGTAGGCTTAGTTGCACGAGGCGTGGAATGCTCACGCCAACCACGGAAAAGAGGCAGGCCACGAAAGGATATCGGCTCCAACCAGGTTGCCTCCAGTTATTTACCAACCGATATTTGCGCCGTTCGTCAGCCAGCTGCTGCTCCTATGGTTGGGCAAAGTGGCCCACTCAATGATGTGATTGCGACACTTATTGGCTCTCCTGATTCCAAAAATGGTGTGCAGCCCATCTGTCAGCCCCTTCCTTTGCATACAGATCAAGGTTAGAAGCTGTGCTTTATTTTGTCATGCTATTTTTTCCCCCCGCGCACTTTTTACATTAGATTCTTCGCTTTAATTCTTGCGGGGTTTTTGCTGGCAGCCGTAGCAGATGCCCATGAGCATGGTGGTGATCGGGTTACAGATGACCACTGTTCTCAGCAAAAAAACCGAAAAAGAAAAAACACTGCAGATCAGTCTTCCAGAAGGTGCGCGGCACGGCGAAATCCAAGCCCTCATTTACATAGCGTTGGTGAGCCACCGCTGCCCGAGGCGCCTCACGGTTAGTATTCTTTGTTATTATTGTTCTTCTTATTCTTTCTTTGGCTTTGTTCCCATTGTGCGTCGCATTGTATGTGCACACCTGTCTTTAGGCTTTAACGGTATTATCTTCCTGCATATGCAGCATCTGTTCATGGCGGTTCTTACCCGGAAGGTGCAGAAAGTTCTAGCCATCAATCGCAGGCACAAGTGACAAGTTTCTATGGAGACCTCCCATTCAGAAGGTCTTCGCGTAGGCGCACTCTTATGCAGCATTCCTCTCCTCCCACAGATGGCATGCACCCCATCAATGAAGGCCTGCCTTTGCATACCTATGAAGGTCAGGAAATCCGGTTAGTTTTCTCGGCATTTTTTTTTCTCTGCAAGGTGTTTCAATGAAATGTTTGGCTTAATTGTTATCCACCTTTTGCTACCACTCATGCCAGATACCTATGGCCCTGGTGGTGGTCAGGTTACAGGTCACCATTGCTCTCGGCAAGGAGCCCGGAAAAGAAAAAGCCTTGCAGATCAGTCTTCTAGGAGATGTACGGCTCGCCGAAATCCAACCCCTCATTTGCATAACGTTGGCGAGCCATCGCTCGCCGAGGCACCTCAGAGTTAGTGTTCTTTCTTGCTATTGTTGTTCTTTTTTTCTTTCTTTTTCTTTTTTTTTTTTTTTTTTTTTTTTTGCCTTTCTTCCTCTTGTGCGGCGCATTCTACGTGCGCACCTGTGTTTACGCTGCAATATTCTTCCTTTCCTGCATATGCAGCATCTGTTCATACTAGTGCCCGCCCGGATGCTGCAGAAAGTTCTAGCCATCAGCCACAGGTCCAGGAAACGCCTTGCTACAAAAGCCAACCATTCAGACGGTCTTCGCGTCGGCGGTCTCTTATTGACCATTCCTCGGCTGCATCAGATGATCATCCACCCAATATAGAACAAGGTTCATTGCCTTATATAGTGCAAGGTGCCCTTTCCCCATTTTTCCTTCGCCCGTTTTTTTCCTTTTCTCCGGTTTATATGGTCGCATTGCAGAATTACCAATGCTATCTTCCTTCGTGTAGGTGCATCGCCTACATACGATGATTTGGGGGACTGTGATGAGCGCTGTCCCTATTGTGACACTGCTTTTTGGCTTGGGGAGCGCCTCATGAGCAATGGATTGCTAAGTGGCCCACCTCAGTACCGATTGTGTTGCTGTGGTGGTAAAGTTTTTATGGTGCCAGAACGAGATCTTCCAGAATATATTAAATACCTGCTTGGGGAAGCCACATTTATGGAAAATATACGGGTTTACAACCAAATGTTTGCAATGACTTCTCTCGGTGCAACAGTTGACAACACGGTCAATAATGGAAGGGGTCGATATGTTTTTAAGGTCTCCGGCCAAATATATCATCGGATTGGTTCACTCTGTCCAACTAACAATGATCCGAAGTTTTTACAACTCTATATCTATGACACGCAACACGAGGTTGCCCATAGGTTAGGCCATTTTTCGGACACAAATGGGCCTGACTTAGATCCTCAGATTGTGCAAGGGCTCATTCACTTCTTAGATGTGCACAACGAGCTGGTTCAGCTGTTAAGAACAGCTAGGGACAAGTGTGCTCAGCATGATATCCCAGAATTTAAGCTAAGGCTCTACAACGGTGAGCGCCCCCGTGGTTATGAGCTTCCGTCATCGAACACTCTTGGGGCCATAGTCTTTGACAGTGGCCCAGAGAGTGAGTCGAACTACGATATTATTCTTGAATACAGAAGCGGTGTAGTCAAGAGAATTAGCGAAATTCATAAGTCATACATGCCGTTGCAGTTTCCGTTGATTTTCATTTATGGCCAACCAGGGTATCACACAAAGTTGATGCTTAGAACAGCTGACCCAAATGCTGAGCCCAAACGGGTGTCGATGAATGCATTTTATACATACCAATTGCATCCAAGGCATGATGCGTATAATCTGCTATTCCGAACTGGCAGGCTGTTTCAGCAATACATTGTTGGGGTATATTGCTGCATAGAGCAAAATAAAATGGATTTTTATAGGACGCATCAAAATGATATTCGTGGAGAGTATTTGTGAGGCCTATATGATGCAATCTCACGCGGAGATCGTGAAGGATCACAGGCAGGTTCAAGAATTATATTACCTTCCTCCTTTACTGGAGGACCAAGGTATATGTACAGCCATTACCTAGATGCACTGGCAATCTGTCGGGTCCTTGGAAATCCACGGTTTTTCATAACCTTCACATGTAATGTAAAGTGGCCAGAGATTCAAAGATACATGTCTGAGTTTCCTCGCTTGACAACAGCAGATAGAGCAGATATAGTGTGCAGGGTCTTTGAGCAAAAGGTGACATCATTCATCAAGTTTATGAAACAGAGGCGCACATTTGGCCAAGTCAATGGAGGTATTACTTCTTCCATTTCCCAATGGATTACTACTACCTTATCTTTTACATGAATTCATTTATAGCATGCTAAAAAATTGCAAATAGCTCAGAATGTTGTTCTAATTTTCCTTCTCATATTTGGTCAGGACAATCTTATATACCATTGAGTTTCAAAAGCGCGGGTTGCCACATTGTCACACACTTCTCTGGATTTCTTCATCGACCAAGATTGAAAACGCTCAAGATGTTGATCAATATATTTCTGCAGAGTTGCCTGACCCTCAGCTTGATCCACGTGCATATAAAATTGTTTCAGAAATGATGATGCACGACCCATGTGGAGAAGCCAACTTGAACGCGCCATGCATGGAGGGCAATACTTGCACAAAAAACTTCCCAAAGAAATACAATAACGAAACTTTTTTCGACGACAAGGGATATCCACATTATCGGCGAAGGCAACGAAATATTTCTGCAAGGAAAGGGAAATGAAACTTGACAACGGACATGTAGTGCCATATAACCGAGATCTATGCCTGGCATTTGAGGCACATATTAACGTCGAGTACTGTGGCTGGAGTATGTTGATAAAATATATGTTCAAATATATATCAAAAGGGCCGATCGGATCTTTGCAAGAGTAACAAGATCTATAGGTGAACCATCCACTTCATCAGCGCAAGCAGAGGCGTGCATTGATGAAATTCAAAATTATCTTGACGAATGCTTCGTGTGCCCTCGTGAGGCCTGTTGGAGAATTCTCAAATTTCTAATACATAGCAGAGAACCAGCAGTGCAGATCCTCTCAGTCCATCTAGAGAATATGCAGCATGTGACTTTTAGAGCTGGCGAAAATCTAGAGTCTGTTGTTGGTCGTCGTGATCGGAAGCTCACAAATCTGACTGAGTGGTTTGCTTACAACATTGAAAATGAAGATGGCAGACATTTGACATACCTGCAATTTCCATCAGAGTTTGTATGGTATGAAGACCGAAAAAGTTGGTCGCGCAGAAAAAATAGCAAGTACTCTATTGGAAGGCTTGCATATATACACCCAACTTCTGGAGAGCTTTTCTATTTAAGAATGTTGTTATGTCATCAGAAAGGATGCTGAGGGTTTACAGAGCTAAGGACGGTCAATGAAATCGTCTATACGACATATCGTGCCGCATGTGATGCACTTGGTCTGCTCGCCGACGACAAAGAATGGGACACAGCTCTTCAAGAAGCATGCGGGTCAGCTTCATCGCTAGAACTCAGATTCCTTTTTGCGCGCCTGCTGACTCATTGTGACATCGCGCAACCATTGCAATTATGGGATAAGTATTGGCAGCGAATGGCTGACGATATTCCAACAACTGTGTCGAGGCAAGTGAACATACCCAACTACTATGTCAATGATGATGATTTACAAGGATACATATTATATGAGCTCGAAATAATACTTAGCAGTTGTGGAAAGTCGGTGCAAAATTATGGTTTGCAGTTACCACCGCAAGACCTATTAGATCAGCTAAACAATCGTTTGCTAATGGAAGAAAAAAATTACAACAGGCCAATGTTAGCGAAAGAAAGAGACGAGTCACTTCCAAAGCTCAATAGTAAGCAAAGGCAGATATTTAACCTTATAATAAATGCTTTTAGATCAGCAAAGCAAGAGTTAATATTTGTGTATGGCCATGGAGGAACTGGAAAAACTTTCCTATGGAAAACAATCATTAGTACAATACGATCTGAAGGTAAAATTGTCTTGGCAGTTGCTTCCTCCGGCATCGCATCCCTTCTTCTCCCATCTGGCCGAACTGCTCATTCAAGGTTCAAGCTTTCATTAGAGTTGACAGATGAGTCACTTTGCAACATGAAGAAAAACACTCTTATAGGAAACCTTTTAAAAGAAACCGATCTGATAATCTGGGATAAGGCACCAATGAATTACCGGCGCTGCTTTGAAGCACTGGACAAAACTCTCAGAGACTTATTAGATTCTTCGGATGCTTTCTTTGGTGGAAAAACCGTTGTTTTAGGAGGTGACTTTCGGCAAACATTACCTGTCAAAAAAGGTGCTCCAAAAATGGAAATAATTGCATCGTCTTTTGCAGAATCGCACCTATGGCCATGCTTCCGTGTTATGGCGCTTAAAGAAAACATGAGACTCTTTCGCACAGATTTGAGCATATAAGAGAAAAGCTTAGCACACTCTTTTGCGGCATGGCTTCTTGATATTGGTGATGGGAACATTGGCGAACCAGATAAAGAAAGTCCCAAGGATACGGCGTGGGTTGAGATTCCTGCTGCATATTGCATAGAGGATGATGACCAAGGCCTTTCGAAGCTTATAGATTTCATCTATGACCAGCCCACACTTCAAACACCGTCAGCAGTTACTCTACAGGAAAAAGCGATCGTTTGCCCAAAGAATGAAACAGCTGATACTATCAACTCAAAAGTTTTATCCATGGTCCGTGGTGAAATAACAACTTAGGCAAGCTATGATGTAGCAACACCAGTCGGCAATAGTGGAGCTGAAACAGAAATGTTGTACCCCCTGAATATCTAAACACTTTTAAGCTACCAGGATTTCCGCCACACGAGTTGGAACTTAAGGTTGGGTCACCGGTGATGCTCTTAAGGAATGTTAACTTGGCGGGTGGTTTGTGCAATGGGACACGTATGATAGTCACCAATCTCATGTCTAGACTTATCGAAGTTTAGGTCATCACAGGCACAAGAGTCGGCGAAAAAGTTTTTGTCCACAGAATACCACTAATCCACAAAGATCCAAATCTTCCTTTTGTTTTCAAACGCACTCAGTTCCCAATAAAACTCTGTTACGCTATGACGATCAACAAAAGCCAAGGCCAATCTCTAAACAAAATCGGTGTATACCTTCCTGAGCCGGTATTTGGCCACGGCCAATTGGATGTGGCTCTCTCCAGAGCCACTTCCCCTCATGGGTTAAAAGTTCTTATCAAACAACAAGAAAATCAAGCCCCGAATGTCACCAAAAATATTGTTTACAAAGATTTTTTGAAAAAAATTAAAGAAACAAACTACTTATTCGGAACACAAACCTAGCATAGCTATCTTTCTTAAAAACAGATCTTCCTCACTTTTGTTATTAATTGCCTTTAATTTAGTTTCTTCCTTTCAACTTTGTCAGTATCTTTTGCGGCCCACTTTTGCTTCTTAATGGTGCCATAAAATTGCCTGTTTAGAATAGATAATTGCATCTATATTACCCCACCTATGAAAAAGCAAAGCCTGCACAATATTCTTGCATTCTACGTTCTATAGCATACAGTAACAACTACATCTTATACTCTATTACTTTTATAAATGTACCATAAAACTTGCGAGAACCTGGTAGACTTCGTAATGGTAGATTTACTTTTGCGTATGGCATCGTCTTGCTCTTCATCCGCTTAATCTTTGAATACTTCTTTCTGTTAAAATCTTTTTTGCACATATCTTAGTTTCTTTATTTCTTGCCAGGACAATGGAAAGCGATGCACTTGTAGTGGTGGAACAACCGGCTAAAGATAAACTTATTGAAGCAACCGGTGCAGGGCAAGTTGTGATGATTCGTGAGCTGCGGCCAACATCTCACAGCAAGGTGCTTGAACTCAGAGCATATAGAAAATGAACTGTAGTCACTTATGCAAAAAAAGGTCAGACTGGATTCTCCAAAAAAAAGAAAGAAACTGCGTACTGTTGTATCTTGATAGATCAAGAGGTATGTCTTGCTTCATATGCTCTTACAATAACATAGCAGCTCCTTTAAGTTACCTAATGTATATACATTACCAAACTTACACTATTTCTGAATGTAACAAGGGCTCTGCAATACAAGCAAACATGGATGTCAGGGAAATTGATTACTTTAGCTCAAAAATCAAACTGGGGTGCGTCTACAGAATTTCAGATTTCGTGTGTGAACCAACCAGCAGTTACCAGCAAACAATTACTAACAAAACAAGCCTCAGGTTCAGGAGAGCCACAAAATTTGAGCCAATAGAGGCACCATCAATCCCGCACCACTACTTTGAATTTGCTTCATACAACCAGCTTCAGTACAGAATTCCTAGAGAAAATGCAGCAGGAAAAATGCAATATCCAATTCTCACAGGTCATATTTTCACTCTTAGATTTAGATGGTTCCTACGCATACCAAAATCCTCACACTTATTTCATTACAGATTACATGGGCTGTCTGCGATCGCCAGGAGAGGTCACACACCCACCAGGTGCCAGCCAGAATGAAAGCGTCGTTAGAAAAGTGGATATTGAAAATTTGAGGTGCATTGCTTTCTTAATTTGCCTTTTGTCAATAAAAAATAATCACCAAACTTTTCTTTACAACCTCACAAATGCCTCAACTTGCTAGTGGTAACGTTGTTGAGTTCACGATGTGGGATGACATGGCTCACGAGTTTGGAGAGGCTGACTTTGACAAAATGGAAAAACCGATCATAATTGCAGTTAGCTCTTGCCGAGTGTCCAAATTCAGAGGTATTACACTGATGGTTTGTAAAAATTCCCCTCCCACATTCTTCTGACATTTTTTTATAAAAATGATGCCAGATTACCAGTTAACAGCAACTTCTGCAACACGATATTACTTAAACCCAGAAATACCAGAAGCACAAGAAGCAAGAGCACGGTAATATCTTTAAATAAAAAAAAATAGCTACCAGTAACATGACATAAATAATTAACATAACGTGTTCATTCCATTTTTCAATACTGAGTAGATACAAAGAGAAGCACCAGCAAAGTCCACCACTCCATGTGACCAAAACTCCATACGAAGATATAGAAAAAGAGAAGTTTCGCAACAGATTTCCTTTGCAAACACTTCTGAAAGCAGATCCAGACAGCTACATTGTAAGCCATCTTTTTTTAAAAACAGTTACCTATACTAACACCTCCAAGATAAGCTAACATACATTTTCCCACACATTTGCTAAACAAGTGGTCATTTAACATTTGTGCAACTATTTGCAGGGACTCAGATTCACGAGTGAAGCAACAATCAGTGGCATCAACCCAAAAAGAGATTGGTTTTACATGAGCTGCAGCCAATGTAATTGTAAAGTCAGAGAAGAGGGTGGAATATACCGGTGCATAAATCATGGAGCACAACAAAAACCATCATATAGGTTTGAGCTTCTATGCGTCAATCTTATTTGATATACAAAAAACAAAATACAAGCAAAAGCATAATCACGTGATTTCACAACATATACAGGTATAATTTCAAAGGCTTCATCACTGATCCCTCTGCAACGATTCCAATGACATTCTTCAGCCCTGCAGCAGAAGATATCGTAGGATATCCATGCTCCGAGTTGCTAGCGAAACACAAAGCCAGCGATTTGCAAGAAATACCAGAAGAAATTTTCGCACTTGAAGGTGAAACAAACATTTTCCAGTTTCATTTCAGCACCTCAGGCCAAACAACAGATTTTAATCTCGATCGAGTTTTTAACAAAAAGATAATCCAACAAGGCACAAGTAGCGTTGTGCAGCCACCTTTAGGTCATACATTTACCTACACAGTTTATTATATTTAAGCCACTATTTTCGCATGTATGTCCTGAATTTTTTACTTATGAATGACTAGAAACATCCGCAACACCTCTTGCACTGCCAGCCAAAGAAGGTACTGAAGAAGTGAAGAATCAGCAACATCACTCGCACACACCAACAACTCTACCATTGACAGCTACTGAAATTTCCAAGGAAATAAAGCCTGCAAAGGATAGCTTACAAACACCAGCTAATCCATTCCTTGACGATCAAACAGCTTCAGGTAATATCATTTACCTCACCACTCAGTGTCCATAAAATTAATAACTACAGATACATGCATTCACTTTGGGTTTACAAACAAATAGTAGCGCCACAGACACCTGTCACATTCATCCACCAACAGCCTTTGCAAACAGCTATTGAAGAAAAAGTCATTGAAGAAAGTAAGAGCAAAACAGTGAAAAGAGCCTTATTTCAGCCACAGCCATCAGAATCAAAGAAACAAAAAGGTGCGCATCAACTATTTAATTACCATAAACACTCTTTTATTCAATCAAATATCTTACAACAAGCTTACATATAGCTCTCATAGACATTACACGAGTGGTCATCTAATAGCCAAACACACATACATAGTTACAGTTCCAAATAAAAACATAAATGCCATATTATAGGCACCACCACATGTTTTCATTGTAGATCCAGACTTAGAAATTCATAAGACCCTTAAGCTTCTGAATAAACAAATCATGGTTGCGAGCATTTAGCTCCAGTTCAGCCGCCATGATCCTCATTTGCAGCAACTTTTGGTCATCTTTTCCTTGGACCTCTCTTAAATACTCTGCCAGTTTTTGTGCATAAATGTTTCCAATGGTTTCCAATTCAGCTATAAACTCAGCCCTTTCACGAATGACACCGAGCAATCTTCCACAAAGACCATTCATTTGCTGGGCCATTTGAAGATCCTCCATTGCAACTTTGCGACAATAAAGAACAAACGCCTCTGACCAGTTCCTTGAATTAGCCTCAGCTCTAAGACGATCGCACCTAGGATGCCTAGACATTTTTCCTTTGTTACTTCTTATTTAAAATTTAACAAGTGCCTGATGCAAAATTAGCTTACATCTGCAGGCTCTTAAATAGCAAAATAAAAAATTATACACCACTGTGCTCATATCTTTTGCATGCATACAGCCAAAATTACACATGTGTATAGTCAAAGACCACTCATAATGGTATCTGCACAAAAATAGTTACCCAGACATCACTGGAAATCTTGGCTAATTCCCATAAAAACAAAACAATGAGATACGGCACTATTCTGTGGATTCACTGCAGATTTCCTTTCAGTCCACCTCAATTTTATTAAAATAATATAAGGCACAGTAATGTTTCCACATCCGCCTCACACAACAGTTGTTCCCATCTTTGGATGCGATACTTTACACATGCATCTGCAGCTTTCTGCTTACACATGATGCCAAATACAAAATAGCACACTATTTATGCAACACCTTTACATTACATCCACACAATACCACCCGACTCACTATTTCCGCTTGCACAAATACACAAAGTCAAATATCAAGACTGACACAATAATGCAATAGTTATCCACAGCCTTTAAACTATACCCACATATCACAGCTTACAAAAACTCACATGCACAACTTTTCTGAGCATCTATTATTATTCATAAACTAGCACTGTGCACTCTTTTTTTAATCGATCTAAAGAATCTGCACACACAAAAACACCATTTTATTCATACCAGCTGCTTTGCAAACACACGCTACATAAACTTAGACACCATGAACATAATTAGGCACACAAGACACACAGAAATACAAGGAAATTCACTCTTAAAATCTTTGCTACCAGAACACTTGCAACTCTGACCGACATAGCAAAAAAACACTAGCCCTTCAAGTCCATCAAACCTACATGACGCTCCTTTTCAGTTCTACCCTCACGAGCTAGATCCAAAACAGCAGCCAACGCAGCTAATATATCTTGGTCTCTCTGTTGTGTCTCAACCATGCATTCAACCGCATCAGGCGCCACATTATGAAACGGCCCAAAAGATTCGCCCTCTTGCATTAGCTGCTCTCTTCTCTCAATATTACCCTCAAGATCAACACATTTCTGACCAATGAATCTGATAAGGTCCTCATTCTCCCTCCATTCTTGCACAAACAGGTACTTAAAGCAATGGTGAAGCTCATTAGAGCCACATGACTCTTTTAGCTGTTCAATGTTTGGTCTTGCACCCATGCTTCTCCACTATAGCATGCTTAGGAAATGGCATGATAAAACCACCTATATATAGACCCAGCCAAAGAATAAAGGCTCTAAAAAAAGAAACAAAATGAAAAAAAAAAAAATAATAATAATTTTTTTGTTTTTTTTTTTTTGTAGCATTCACAAAAAACCAAGTGTCAGATTCTGTTGGTCATCAAAGAATGTTACATTAATGCATGTAAACATGACATAAACATAATGTTACACATCCCTAAATATAAAAAACAATTGTGTCCCAATCTTTAAATACTATATCTTTTGTCTACATGTTCAATTTCATTCATTTAATTTTATCTTCCTTTACTCACTTTCTTATTTTCATTGCACTTTGCAGCAGCAGCCGAGCCTACAACTGTCGAAAAACCTGTGACCAGATCCACTGAAAAAAAAAAAGCAAGCCTAGAAATATCTCACCTATGTAAATATTTAGAAGCTAATATGTTTTGCAGCATATTTGTGCTCGCTGTGCAGAAATATGTACCAAAACATCGCTGATCTTTTGTGTAGCGCTTCCACTGAAGCCGTCATGTATTTAGCCACTGAAATGGCCCTTAGGTATAACGCCAGCAGCATTTGCCTTTTGTGCAACATTGCATGACTACATGCAAAGAACACTTGCAACACAGCTTGCACTCTCTGCATGTGAACCTTAAATTATTATGATGTGTAATTAAAAATCATATTAGCTATTCTGTCTTTCTATATTTATTATTCACATTTTTTTCGCCAAACACTTGATTAACCTGATTTAGCAAAGCCCCCCGCGGCAACTCGCGGGTTTTCTACCTCGTTTACTCACTTAAAGCAAGCTACGCTTAACCTAATTTATCCTTATATATGGCAAGTCAGCACCTACTGCATCACAGTTCAAAATCAAATGCATCGGACATACAATCAACCAAAAAGACATTTAGGCAGATAACGCGACCTATGCTTAACCTAATCCATCCTTATACATGAAAACTCAACTCCTAGTGCATAACAGTATAAAATTAAGTGCATCGAACAAATAACCAAACGTACAAACACAAATAACCTGCTGCATTACAGTTAAAATAAAATTTCACTGCATCATAATGTAAATTTAGTGCATCACAGTTATAAAATCTAGTTGAGACATTTTATCAAACACCTTGTATGCAACTTCTTAAATACGTTTATTATCTAATTTTTCTACATTTTTTCCAGATCTTGAAGAAAACATGATGTCAATTTGAATCAAACTCTCAATATAACATACTTAGATCCACAAAACACGATTTTAATAAACATATACCAACAAAACACGATTTTAATAAACAAATATCAACAAAATGTTGCAATTTCAAAATTAAGGTTCATAAAAAAACTTACAAGTTCGTTAAAGATGGGTAGATTCATCCTCTACATCGTCATCACATTGTTGTAGTATCGGTTCTATGTGATAAATTCGTTTATGATTCAATTGCGATGAGATTATGCATTAATGAGTTGATTCAAAAGAAATATGATGAAGATGTGTATGTTTTTTGAGAGAGAAAGTGTGAAAAATTAGAGAGAGAAGATAAGATCAGATGAATGTTTTAGGGGTGGAATAAATGGTTATGTATCTGGTGTTTAATGCACTTTTATAGATTTTCCCCTGAAGTTTGCATTATTTACAATAATGACACCGCCCTTTTTTATCTTACCAAATCTGATCCAACGATGGAAATGCCTTCCTATCATTTTTATTATAACACACTTATCTTTGCTCTTTAGGCGTAAAGTTTATTAGATACTAAGTACATCATTTTAGGTTTATGAAAATAATCAAGATTTTCTTTTGGGGCAAGGAAAACAATGAATTAAGCTCATTTTAGTAATTTTTAGCCACCCGGATTACTAAAATATCTTATACATTGAGGCCACATTTAGTTTTATCTTTATTCTTTAGTCATACGGACAATGAAACACTAAGTCCATCATTTTAGTTTTATAAAACGAACCAAGATCATTTTTTAAGGTAATGGAAAAAAATGAATTAAGTTCAATTTTGTAATCCAATTCTTAAAGACCAGAGTAATAGATAGTGTTGTAAATGAACTAAAAGCTCGACGATCTGTTTGTATGTGAACTGTTCTTACGCACTTTTGATCATGTATTTTTTGTACTTTTTGTTTAGTATGTTAATAAATGAATACGAAAAACTTTTTTCTTAGTACAATGAGCATGAGCACAATGTTTCTTTCACTTAATTGTTTTAAGTATTCATGTATGGTTTACTTGATTAAATGTTCACGAAAGAACACATACAAGCATATTCGTGTTGTTTCAATCTGTCGTCTTGGGCCCTACTTCTATATCACCGAAATAACAATGTTTGGTTTCTCTATTTGTCATTTGTCTTTCAATCATCAACCATCTCTTAATCTACTAAGCGTTCTTTATTTTTCTAGATAGACGTTATATAGACAATTCTACTAAAATCATAGCAAATAATTGAAATGCCCCGTTTTTAAACTTTGCTTTAGGCCTCGGTAAGGATTGAGCGCCCCTTCTTTACAAGCATCAAGACAAACATAAACTATTTTGTTTCCATATCTTTCCTCAATAGTAATGTTTATATCAAAGTCGAATATGATCTAAATAATGATTTAACAATTTAATTACAAGATATGTGGACCATGCTTGTAACAAACTAAAAAAGTTCCCCAAAACACTATCGTTTATATATTTATTATCTTTATCTCAATTGAGTATCTGGATTTTTGTTTTTGTTTCTGAATGGTTCATAAGAAGCTCCACTGGCACTTGGTCGATCAAAAAACCAGTAATTAAATCATTGGTCACAAGCTTAAGTATAAAAAGCATAGTCATATTGTACGTATTTTCTAAGGAAAGCATAATCATACATGAATAGATTACAATTACAATATCTTACGATATATGGTGTGAAAAGTTAATTTATACTAAAAAGTTGTCTTGTTCTGCAAGATTAAATAAATGCCATAGTTAAACAAATCTGTTATGTTAAAACATAGGCGAAATTTCGGAGTTGCATTCGTGTTCGCAGGTCGTGCGGGCTCGCATGAGTTCACAAGCTTGAAACCCCACTTTGAGACACAATATCTCAATCATTTTAACTCCAATTTGGACACACATTAGCTCATTGCGAAGCTCTCTTCAAGGAGTACGCAAAGCTATCAACCAATATAAATATATATAACATATACATATATTTAAATAGTGTCCAAAATTTGCAAAATCATTTTTGCAAACTCATTTTAATTCCAATATGTCATATGTAAATACAATGATGATAGAAGCAAAACACGACTTGTTGTTTGACAGCATATCGATTTAGGAAACTTCCTTGCAGCTTCTATTGATGCTACATTCCAAGTATTGGTTGAATATGAAGATAGCATATCACATAACAATCAAATAATACGAGATATTAAGAGTTAACGTTTTATCTTAAGACAAATGGTCAAAATTGTATCTAACTTTAACACGATATCATGTTTGTTAAGTGAGATATCAACATCTATTGCTACATTATGGAACTACATAGACATGTAAACAAGTCGAGTCTCGTCAAATAGTTTGATAAGCCTCACCCAACTTTTTTGAGTGTTTAAGTCGAGCTCAAGAGTAATGTGACCTGTGGCGGAGCTAGACGCTTTTTTGTAGGAGGGCCAGAAACAAAAATTGCATAAAGTAGAAGGGCCAAAATGTAAAAAGAAAAATTTACTACATAAAAGTCTTAGAAAATACACTACGTGACAAAATTATGGGAGAGCCATAACCCCTCTTGGTCTTCATGTAGCTCCGCCAGTGAATGTGACCCAAGCAACAACTTAATTTTAGTCTTTAGAAAAGTTAATAACAATTCTAATTATGCTATCCGTGAAAATTCTTGCATTATTTGGTGTACCATTATAAACCGGTATTCCTATAACTACTTATAAACTTTTTCTAGTCATAGCAAAATGTTCATCTAACAATGTTTGAATCAGAATCGCTTACCAGACTTCGGTACTATCTTTGGAGATGATTATATATAGTTCCATTACTCTATAATAGGAACCGAGTAACAAGTCAAAGTTAATATGAAGCTATAAGGGTCACAAATCGGGTAATATCTAGAGGAATCGAAAACCGAAACTAAACCAAACTTGTAACCGAACCCAATATGTCAAAATCGAACTGAACCGAATTAAACATTCGAGATTTAGTAATGGTTTTGCAAAATATAAAACGAACCGAACCCTAATATAAATATAAAATTTTTTAAGTTTAAAAACACTATTTTTTCTAAAAACAATATAATTAAATGAAAAAAAAATATAATTATGTAATTCTGGTTATTCGGGTCAATCCGAAAACCAAGCCGAATTCAAATATGGTTTTCGAGTTAGTTTAATCTAATTTGAATTCAGTTTAAAGAAAAATAACCAACTAATCAAACCAAAAAACTCAATAACCAAACCGAAGAATATGCCACACAATTGAGCCCACAATAATTAAAACATTATTTGGGAGTATACTAGGGATGAACATTTCGATCCGAATCCTGAAATCAAACTGGAACCGTATCGGAACCGTACCGATTTTCGATATATGGTACGGTACCGGGACTATGAAATAAGGTGAAAGAAAATTGGGACCACTAATTCGGTACGGGACCGGTACCAAATCGGAAAATTCCTGAAAAAAAGCGGAAAAAACTCAATTTCCCGCTGCTGGTACCGGTATCCGAATCTCGTTCGGTACGGTACCGGTACCACTAGTTTATGCTCTAGGAAAAAATCGATATCACTAATTTGGTACAGGATCGGTACGAGACCGGTGGTACCGTGCTCATCCCTAGCATATACTACAACTAACTCGAGCCTAGACCCAGAAAATAAGGAAGAAAGAAGCATATATGCAAAATAAGACAAATTTTAATCAGGATTGATTTTTTATTTATTTATTTTCTTTTTTGGAAAAATGGTATATAGTTCAGAAACTTTACGCCAAGCCTATAGGTTTATTAGTTAATTAAGAGTGTTCAAGACTGGCTAGATAAACAAGAACACGTGGTTCTTCGTAACCTTACAAATAAAACATCAATCGTCATTTAGATTCTTAATTACGTGAAATGAATCTAATAAAAAACTAATACTGAATTATTGAAAATACTTTATATTTTTCTTTAGCCATGTTCATATAGAATATAAGAAAACGAATCTAACAAAAATAAATCCTAAAATCCTGCACGTGTACGGGGATCTAAAACTATTTTAATAACAATATAACATTAATTATCATGTGTGAATTCAATTAATTGCATTAAGTTATTTTATGTTATAAAATTTCAAAACTAAATATACAAATAAGAAAGTGTGTAAATTTAATTTTTTTTAAACTCTTACTAATAGAAAGGCCCAAATATTTAGTAGTTAAAAATAAAAATTAAAGATAAAAAAATAAGATTAAAGATAAAGATCATTTTACTTATTTTGTAAATTCTTAATAAAAACTGTTTTCTGTTTCTATATCTTAGAGGTAAGATATTTCGTTGGTAAAGAGCATAGTTATTTTATTGTGGAGTTGAAATCAATATATATCTCATATTTGTTATAAAACTAATAAATCAATCTTAGACATCAATTTTTTATTCAAATTAAGAAAAACCTATTTTTCACTTTTCTAAAACAACATATTTTGTAAACGATAAATCTTTAAACTATAAAAAATACAATATCGCGACGAGAATTAAATTATTTTTCTATAGATATGCACTTCTATATATTTTCGAAGAACTTTTTTTTTGAAAAAATTACACGGATGGTCCCTGTGGTTTACTCAGATTGCTTGTTTAGTCCTTAACTCGTTTTAATTACATTAGAGATACCTATTTTTGAAACTTGTCACTCATTTAGTCCCTAATTTGGATGGGTCGTTAGTTTATCCGTTAAGTTATTTGCCCGTTAGTCCCTCCATTAATATTTTTGCACCGTCAGTCCTTATTTTCTAACATCAATTAAAAAATGCCGCATGGCTCGAACTCGGGTCTTGTTGCCCAAAATCCAAAGCCCCAACCACTTGACCAAGCGTCCAGTGGTATAATTAAATCAAAATAAATTATATTTAACCTTTTTTCGCTTAAAGTATGTTTTAATCCGTTTTCGTCTGTTTTTATACGTTTTCGTCCATTTTTGTACGTTTTTATATGTTTTCGTCCGTTTTTTTACAGTTTTGTTTGATTTTTACATTCTTGTCCGTTTTTTAACGTTTTCATCCTTTGCTGTCCGTTTTTTAAGTTTTTGTCCGCTTTTCCGTTTTTGTCCGTTTTTTAATGTTCTCTTCTGGTTTTTTTTACACTTTCATTCATTTTTTTACGTTTTTCTAACGTTTTTCGTACGTTTTTGTCTGTTTTTTTTACATTTTCATTCGTTTTAGTCCCTTTTTTTACATTTTGTCCTTTTTTACGTTCTCGTCCATTTTTTTTACGTTTTTGTCCTTTTTTAACGTTCTCGTCCATTTTTTAATTTCTCGTCCGGTTTTTACATTTTCATACGCTTTTGTGTTTTTCATCCCCCTCTTATACGTTTTTGTCTGGTTTTTTAGTTTTCATCCAGATTTAAACGTTTTAGTATGTTTTTTTTAACGTTTTTGTCTTTTTATTACGATTTCGTGTTATATAATAGACGAAAACGTAAAAAATGGATAAAAACATAAAAAAGGACAAAAATGTATAAAAATGCATGAAAACGAACAAAAATGTAAAAAAGATAGATGAAGTTGTAAAAAATGGACGAGAACGTTAAAAAAATGACAAAAACATAATAAAAATAGAGGAAAACATAAAAAAAAAAAAAAAAGGATGAGAACGTAAAAAACGGACAAAAATGTAAAAAACGGACGAAAACGTATAAAAACGAACAAAAACATAAAAAATGGATAACAACGTAAAAAACGGATGAGTACGTTAAAAAGCGGACAAAAACGTAAAAAAACAGACGAAAACGTAAAAAAACCAAACCAGAACATTTAAAAATGGACAAAAATGTAAAAAAAAAGGACAAAAAATGTAAAAATGTACGAAAACGTTAGGACAAAACGTAAAAAAATGAACGAAAACGTAAAAAAAACCAAAAGAGAACGTTAAAAAATGGACAAAAACGTAAAAAAAATGGACAAAAACGTAAAAAAATAGACGAAAACATTAAAAAACGGACAAAAACATATGAAAACAGACGAAAACGGTTTAAAACGTACTTTAAGGCAAAAAAAATTGTTAAATATAATTTATTTTGATATAATTACACCACTGGACCCTTATTCCGGTGGTTGGGGCGTTGGTTTTTTGGGCAACAAGACCTGAGTTCGAGCTATGCGGCATTTTTTAATTGATTTTAGAAAATAAGAACTAGCGGTGCAAAAAATATTAACGGATGGACTAATAAGCAAATAACTTAATGGATAAACTAACGGCACATCCAAATTAGGGACTAAATAAGTGATAAGTTTCAAAAATAGGTATCTCTGGTGGAACTAAAACGTGTTAGGGACTAAACATGCAATCTGAGAAAACCACAGGGACCATCCGTGTAATTTTCTTTCTTTTTTTTTTTTTTTTTTTTTTTTTTTCAGAATTTCCGCCCATAAATCACATATGATTTGTTAAAATCACATGTGATTTTTCTGGGCGAAAATTTTGAAAAAAAAAATCGTTGAAACTTGAAAGTATATAAAATTGCATATGTATAGAAAGATAATTTAATTTGCGTCGCGATGGTATGATCTTTTTTTCATAACGATTAACGGTTTGCGAGATAATTAATTTTTTTTAAATGGTGAAAGTTCATTTATTATTATTAGTTTTTTTATCAAAAAAAATAAGAGTTAAATACATAAATGGTCACTATGGTTTGTTCATTTTCTCACATTTAGTCACTGATTTTTTTTTTTTTTTTTTTTTTTTTTTTTTTGACATACATGGTCACTGAAGTTTCAAATCGTTACAAATTCAGTCCATTTCGTTACATAAATGGTCACTGAAGTTTCAAACCACAGTGACCATTTATGTAACGAAATTGAAATCTTAGTGACTGAATTTGTAACGGTTTGAAACTTTAGTGACCATGTATGTCAAAAAAAAAAAGTTCAATGACTAAATGTGAAAAAATGGACAAACAATAGTGACCATTTATGTAATTAACTCAAAACCATTTATGTAATTAACTCGAAAAATAAATGACTAAGATTGATTCATTAGATATGAATAATTTAGGGGTGTTAACAAGTCGAGCTTTTAACGAGCTACTCGAGCTCGAGCTCGTTTATCTCGAGCCGAGCTTAACAATTTTCGATCTCGATCTCGAGTTCGAACAAAAGTTAGTGCTCGTTTAGTTTCACGAGCCGAGCTTTTAAAACTAATATTTGGCTCGGCTCGCTCGAAAGCTCGTTTAATTTATACGAGTCGAACGAGCCAAACGAGCTAATCGAGTCAAACGAGCTAAACGAGCCGAACACCTTTATAAACCTTTTTTCTTTTACCATGTAGAGTAAAATAAATTTTAATTTAGTTAAAAATAAATAAATAATCCATACATATTTTAACTCACTTTACTAGAAGTGTAAAAATGTATAGCCACTTATCTTGTGGACTTAAATTTATAGCTTCCTGTTTTCTTTCTTTTTCTTCATTCTTCCAATGTGGGATACATACTTTTTTTTTAAAGATTTTCTCAATATTACTTGAATGAATATTTTATTTTTATCAAGTCTTTTTCAACCTCACAATTACTATAATGAAATTATTTACATTGACTAACTGTAATTAGTTTAAACTCAATAGTACCAGGTTTAATCTAGCAAGCCTATAAACACTTCAAAAATATACGCAATGTTGAAAAGAAAAAAGGTTTTGCATATGTACATCAAAACTACTAATACATTTTTCTATCTTACGTTTACTCATCTAATTAAATACTCCATAATATGTTTTGAATCTTTGTGTGTCATGAATTTATGAGAAAGCTTTTATATCCATTAAATCTTTTACATTGTCACAATTGTCACATACGTATTGTAAATTAAATAGTAACTACTTACCTTTTCTTGTCAAGTTTTAAAATAATGTATCACTTAAGCTATATAATATTTTAATTAGGGTTATGTCATAAAATAGCAGCGTACGTTCTCCAATGTGCCACCTTAGTACATAAACTTAAAAGTGTTTCACATATTATTATGAACTTTTAAATTTGTTCTAATAGGTACACACAATATGATGATTTTGGGTTAAGGTTTCAAATAGATGTTTCTTATTGGGTGAATAAGATTTAAAGCAAAGAGAGTATATAGTAAAGTGAAGTGTGTAGTGTATATCTATTTTGAAACACTATTTGCCAAAATTACCTCTTTGTTGAGTTTTTCAAAAATGTTTCGTGTAAAAGTTTTATAAGAGAAAAGGTATTTGTTAATACAAATAATCATATATGAATATTATTTCTATTTAACGGTTTCATTGCGTTTTGTTAATGACAAATATAAAAACGCATCAAGTAAAAATTCAATTAAACAAGTTTTACACTGAAGTTGTCTTTTGTCAACAATCACTTAATGTATGAATATGAATCCTTAAAACTTGAATAATGATCAAAGAAAGTTTATGCATGAAACTTTTGCACTATTTTATAAAACCTCACATATTTCTATAAAACATCACAAAAGTTTACTTACACTTTATTTAAACATACCACTTTCATTTTAATAAAATGTTTACTCATTTTTGACCATCTAAAATAAATCTTCCCTATTAGTAATAAATTCAAATGCAATATTGCATTGAAATAGGGATTAGCTACTTTGGTAATAATCAAATGCCAAAATAGTAAGCATCTAAAATGTTTCTGCATGAAAACCATAGTTAGCCATATTTGGAGTTTAAGTAAAATGCAATCAAGGTATGAATATTATTACTTTAGCTCAGTCATTTTTTCAAGTTATCATTAAAGAGGAAAGATGTCAAACAAAACATGAATGGTCATGCAAAATGGCTATGAAAATCAGCTTATCATTAAAGAGGAAAGATGTCAAACAAAACATGAATGGTCATGCAAAATGGCTACGAAAATCAGCCTCGGAAGAGGCAATGTATCGAGTAGAAGGTCGGATCTCTTAAGAGATCTGTACCTCTTGGAGATACATAGCCTACGAATTCACAACCAAGTTTGCCTATTTAAGCCACCTTTTTGCATAGCATTTTCCTCACCTATTTCACCTAATATATACTTTAAAGTTTATAAACACCATCATACTCAAAATAGAGAGTTGGGCTAATATTCTATAATTCAAAATACTTAGTGAGAAAGGTTGGTTCTACCTCAATTATTACTTGATATTTAGCTTAGTCTCAGTAAAAAATGTAAGCAATGATGTACGGTTTTCTCCGCCAAGTAAGGGAGTTTGTTGACATAGTGAAGTGAACTCTCGAGTCAAAAACTAGAGGAGTATAGTAGGGTGGTGAACGAGCTTCGCTACAGAATCACTATAAAATCTTATCCCTTTCTTTTCCTTTATTCGGTTGACCGACCATAGGAAATTGAATTCTTTAGTCAACTACCGAATCGACTACCAAAAAAAAAATAAAAAATAAAGACTATGCATATGATATAACCATAATTATGCATGTGTGGTAGTGGTGGATACCTAACGCAACCAACAAAGTGATACTCCCTATGAAAACCTAATCGAGTTACTGAAGGCATCAAGAAGATCAAGAAGTTTATTACGTGCAATTAGAAGATTACTTGCAGTTCAGGGAAAGCATGAACACGTAGTAATTCTATAAATACCTTTTACACGTGTTTGGTTCAAGTTTATATGACTATATATTTGTTAAGGAGATACGTAAGTAGAGTTTGGTCTGCATAACCTTTACTTGTTTATTTCTCATTGAACATGATTTATAGGTTATGCGGGTGACCACCGATACCTTACAATTATGTCATAATAACTCCGTTCCATTTAGTTCTTTTCATTTTACCCCTTTCTATTTTTAACACATGCAATTGCAACTTTTTGAGTTTTATTTATAACTGCATACATAAACTTTGTTGATCAAGATACAACTTTATAGTGTTATTAGTTAATTTGTAACGTACATGTCTTTTAGGGGTGTAATTGTATTAGCTTATTTAATGGACTTACGAGCTTATTCAACTTTGATGGATGTATTTTAATGCCTTATGAATTTATCAACATGAGCTTGTAGCTTATATAAGCTTATAAGGTAAAGTAAATAAGCACATAATCTATCAAATCGTTAAAGTTAATTTCGTAAAGGCCTTAGAAATTATGGTACTTTTGTTTAGTTGTGAATTTAGAAAAATGTAAAAGGACTATTATATATAGTAGTATTTGTTAACTAAAACCTCTTAAACTAAAAATAAGATATAAAGTTAGAAAAGAAAAAACAAACAAAGAATAGTAGACATTGATAGACAAACATGTAGCATTAGCATTGTAGTTTATCCCACATCGATTGAGAGGTAAACTTTCAAAAGTGAGAAAGTCTATAAAAGAAAAGCCCCACCCTTTTATTGTTAAAAATAACTTAGCTCCACTTGTTCCCCATTAAATTTGAACTAATGGAGTCTTGAAAGCAACTATAGTTCGGCTTGTGTTTCGGTTTTCATAGTTTTATAATAAGTTAACTTAAATACGATTTAACCACTTGATTTGCATGATAGAGCTTGGTCGAGTAAAAAAATGGTTATCGAGCTTGAGCTAAAAAATGAGCGGCTCGAGTAAGTTATATAAGAAAAAATAAGTAAAATTGTTAAACACTCTTTTGTTTCAAATGCAAACTAATGTTTATTATAAGTTACATAAACTTTAGTTTAAGCATTGGAACAATTTAAATAATTGTAAATGAGCTTTCGAGCTCGAGCTTGAGTTAATAAACGAGCCTATCAAGTTTGATTTTATATACGAGCATCTTAAGCTTAAAATTTTAAACGAGCTTCGAGCTCGAGCTCGAACAACAAAAAAATATTCGAGCTCGAGCTCGAGCCAATTTATAAAATTTTATTCGAGCTCGAGCCGGGTAGTTAATAAACGAGCCTAGCTCTTTTAGGCCAAAACTCGACTCGGCTCGGATCGTTAACACCTCTAGATATGATCTATGATAAATATAATATCTATATTTAACTTTTGCCTATTGTATTGTCATAAAAATATGTGTCACTAATACTTTCAGTTATTGTTTTGCCATTTTATTTTTATTATTATTATTTTTTTTCATTCCTATTTACGGCTGGCTTGTAGTTGTCAAGCCTAAAGTTGGCGATGGACATGAAGAGGAGGTGAGATCAGTATTCGTTTAACTTTTATAATCAAGATATGTTTACAAGAGGCTTGGCATAAAGTTTCCGAACTATATACCATTTTTCCGAAAATGAAAATAAATAAATAATAAATCAATTCTGGTTAAAATTGGTCTTATTTTGCATATCTGCTTCTTTCTTTCTTTCTGGGTCTAGGCTCGAGTTTAGTTGTGGTATACGCCCAAATAATGTTTTAACTATAGTAGGCTCAATTATGTCGCATATTCAGCGGTTTGGTAATTGAGTTTTTTGGTTTGATTAGTCGGTAATTTTTCTTTAAAATGAACCTGAATTCAAATTAGATTAAATTAACTCGAAAACCAAATTTAAATTCGGTTTGGTTTTCGGATTGACCCGAATAACCAGAATTACATAATTTATATTTTTTTCACATAATTATATAGTTTTTAGCAAAAATAGTATTTTCAAGTAAAAATTGTTATATAATATTAGGAAAGAGTTTTAATGGGTTTATATGTATATATGAATATATACATATAAAATTAACATATATTTATGTGACTTTGGTTTTCGGTTTGGTTCGGTTTATATTTCGCAAAATCATATCTAAATCTCGAATGATTAATTCGGTTCGGTTACAAGTTTGGTTCAGTTTCGGTTTTTGATTCATCTGGATATTACCCATTTGTGAACACCCTTTGTTGATACAAAAGTTGTGCGTTCCTTGTTTGGGTTCCTGCTCTCGTACCAATTAGATCTTAATGCTTGAAACCTGCGCACTAAGAAAGCAAACAAACACCGTTAGGCTTATCGTGGGATTGTCTCCCACGATTATCCTCCGGCGTGAGAGTAAGTAATCGGTTTTAGGGTTATGTATATGAATTAGGGTTGTAAAGTCCTACCTTTAACGAGAGTTATGATGTTGTTTATATAGGCACGGAATCCTTATTGGATACGTGCGCCTTACTTTTCGGTATATATCCGATTTGGATATATCCCTTAAATAAGAGATATCCAAATCATAACTATAAATAAGTCTGGGCTTGGGCTTTCGTGAGCCCAAGCTGTTATCCTACTGGCCCAAATCATTGTAGTGATGGCCCACTCGTGGCAGGCTTGAGCATTAGTGATGTTTATTATTTGGGTTCGTGGCCCGAATATAGACTATACGTCATCATGTCCCCCCAGTCTAGTGTGCGCGGGTTGTAGCCGCGCATACTAGACTAAAAAATATCAGCGGTAAGCGTGGCGGGAAGAATTCAAGATACTTACCGCCAAAAATTGGAACCATGTATCTAGTCCCAAAATATCTCAAAGATACCTCGATAAATGGGGAGGCTATCCACGTGTGCTTTGGAAGACGTGAAAAAGTGCATGTATCGGTTAGTATTCCACCACACGATGGAGATAGTGGGATCCACGTGTCGTGCATCCGATGCAAGAGGAAACCTTATATAAGGGGCTCTTTTTTTCACTATTTTGACCACAGTGAAAAAACGCCATGTAGAATATTCATAAACACAAACACGTATGGTTTTGTGTAGAATGGATCGAATAGATGAAGAAATCTAGAGAGAAGATAGAGAGAGAGAGTAAGAGTGTTGGGAGCCTTTTTGAGAGAAATATGAAAGTGTATTAGCTTCAAGTGAAAGGTCCAACCCTCTCCCTTGGGTGGGAGAGGGTATTTATACTACAATACTTGGTGCTCCATGAAACGAGCTGTAGAGTGAGCTGACAGAGGGTAAAGACCCGACCCACTCTACGAATACTATATACATATTTTAACTACTAATAAACTACGTACTAACTATAATAAAGATAATTCTACGAGCTACGTAATGCTTAACAATACTTTGGGTGACCGAGTCTTTAACTGAATAATCATATTCCTAACAATCTCCCCCTAAGGGAGGTCACCCCAGAAGACAAGTACGGAATTCTTGCATTCACGAAATCTTGTAGCTCGTAGACTTTGATTCTTCAAACATGTCTTTGTACATTTAGCAGCAGACTCTAGATGGCGTGTTCAATGAGTTGGATGATCTTTGGCATTTCTTCGAGTTCATCATCCAACTGAGTATCTGCAAGTCATCTTAGAGTAGTAATGTCTCCATGTGATTTGAACATCTTTGAGTTGACATGCTCACACTTTTCTGGATTATGATCTTCTGCATCAGAGTTGTGGAAGCATAGATGAGGCCTAATCAATGATCATGATTTCTTAGATAGTGATGTTGAAGTGCGAGCAAGTGGTGATGGATCAGCATCTTTTCTGAAATCGACAGCAACCGTCAGAATTTCCTGCAAGCAGACAGTTAGCAAAAAATCGTCCGGTACTTATAGGTTTGGAATTAGAGATTGTCTACAGCATAGTGTGAAGACTCCTTCTAACCCTTACCAAGACCGTTCCCAATCGGCAGACCCTGAAAGGATTCACACGACCTACCTAAGTAGATCAACGATTGGGTGAGTCGCTGGAGATCACTCCACGACTGTTGACCGTTTGTAACCATCGTGACCACTAAGCGTAATCCACAAGGAATTACCTAAGTGACCTGCTTTCAGGGCTGCTTGATGTTGACCCTGGCAGGAATTTCCATTCAATCACTGGGAGTTACAATAGTAACTTCCCTCATAAATGTTCTGGCAGATTGCTAAGATCTGCGTAGGACTCATAAGTTTACCACTAGTGTCCTTAATGTTGAGCAACCAGGGTAGAAGTAGCACGTGTTCCTATGAGATCTTTTTATGTATCTCGAGGCTCTAGACTCAATAAGTGCATTTGGTTTTCCTATGCGGAGATTAGGGAGAGGTCTCCTGCTTCAATATCAACCATCTCTAAGAGATATGTCGATAGATTACATCGGTTCCCCGTGAGAATGAAACAAGTTCTTTTAAGAGAACTTGAGTGGATAGAAGGTTTAGTGCAGTGCGTCACTGGGTCCATGACGTCTTGTCTTCAATACCAATGTCGCCTTAGCAACAATCAGTAGATTATGAGTTGAACCCGGTTTCTGCCCTAAGGTTGAATGATTGGAGGGCTATTTCTTTTCACCCTTTTTCATTTCATTTCTTTTTAATTCTTCAACCCCTTCTTTCTTCATTCTCACATTTCTCCTTTTTTCATGATCATACCTACGGACTTTCTAATACTATCTATTTGGTATTGTCCATGGGTAGATCCCTCCGGCTCTGGCGGATCATAGGACGGTTTTCCTAATCTTAGCCACCTTATAACTTCACGACTATCCTATGTTGCCATACACCAAATCATTGAAAATTCTCTCAACGAGTTTATGATTGAGAAGTACATTTTGTTAACACATTGAGAGTTTTGTCATTTTCAAATGCTCCCCCTTAACATGTGCTCATAAGTTTTGATTTGAAAATTTACACATGTCGGGAAGAGTTGCTTTTTTTGAATCGATCCACCTTAAGTGAATATGAGCGGGCATTCGAGACACGCTTACATCACTAGTTAGACTAGCTTGAAGTTATTACCCGGCCCGATCAGATTCACCAAAGGTTTCTCGAAATGGTGCATTCTATTCAGACAAGCCCTTTTCGAGACACGCTTACATCACTGGTTAGACCAGCTTGAAGTTGTTACTCGTCCAGGACTAGTCCTTTCGATTCATGACAATTATTGTTTCGTCAATTCATTGGTGAAGTCTGAGTCTTGCTCAGACAAGCCCTTTTCGAGACACCCTTACATCACTGGTTAGACCAGCTTGAAGTTGTTACTCGTCCAGGACTAGTCCTTTCGATTCATGACAATTATTGTTTCGTCAATTCATTGGTGAAGTCTGAGTCTTACTCACATGAGATGCTAAAGATCCTTTTTCACAAACCATTTGCTCCCCCTCAATATGTGCATTGATATACAAAAGAGTTTAGCACATATAGGGGAGCGTTTGTTAAAGTCCAAAACAATCACATTTTATATCAGATTTCATATTTAAATCACATTTTCTCCCCCGATCAAAAATTTCAAATCATTTGAGATTTGTGATCCCAAGTGATTTAAATAAGTTAGAAAAGTTTGGGAGCAAGATGTGGTCTGATTAACGATATTCTGATATTGAGACAGTTTCATTACTCCCCCTCAATCAATGAGGGAGAATGCTAGTGTCAGTTATGATGAGTTTATAAATGATTTAAAGTTTAATGAGAAACCCATGAAAATAAAAAATCATGTACTGACACATAACATTTGATACCACACTACTTATGACGCACAAGATAACTGGTGGTGGTAGTGAAAAAGTTGTTGTCATTGTTGCTACCGATGTTGTTGTTGTGGTGAAATCAAAGCCAGCCAATGAAGTTTGAACATCTGATCAAATGGTTAGAGCAGGATCAGGCACATTCACATCAGCCATGGAATCTGCATAAAAGTATCAACAAAGATATGCATACATACAGATTCACTCTTAATTAACTGCTACCACGTAGCAGCTAGCCTACTCATAATACCATATTCATATCATGATCAAAGAACATTCAAGCAACTCATCAAAATGCTATCTAGCATGAAGAGAAACTAGCAATCATGAACATTCATTGGAAGTTTCTATCAGACATAAACAACAATCACTAACATGGCAATTCACGCATATTTTCAACATTCAAATCAGGAGCTTAGGAATAAGATTCTAACCCGGTAACTACATACCTAAGCAACAATCAAACAATTATCAGCAAACAGCAAACGAAACACAATCAATCAGATTATACGAATGCCAGAGGAGAGAATAAGAGCATCAAACACAATGGTTTTCTAACATCATTAAGATTTTGGATTAAAACGTATTTAGGAGATTAAGCGAGGATACCAACGTGAGACAAATTGACCTTTTAGTTACATAAAACTAGGAAACTATACGCAAATAACACATAATGCCCTAAACTTTCTAACAACTAACACATTTGGCCATTTAAGATAAAGCTTAGTAAGTTCCTCTTCAACTAATACCCCATTAACTACAAAACCTTTTACAACAATTATGAGACAACCAAGAAATCCGTTTGATGATAAAAATTGGAAATCACTCTCCCCCTCAATTGATGACCCATTGTCATTAATTGAGTGACAAATTGTATGAATTATCTAAGACTGAATGATTTACAAACAACACGTTACCACCATGTATTACTCAAATAATTTTCCGAAGAATCATAAAAGAAAATTATTTGTTTTGATAAAAAAGAAGACTTCTCTTCTTAAACAAGAAATAATGCATTAAAACGTACATTAGATCAGAAAGGCACGAATATAAAGTAATTCATGCCTCTGTTAGGAACAGTCGTCTTTTTGGCGATGAACTTTCCCCAATATTGAGACCGGGTTGCTATCTGAAGTAATAGCAAACCATATTTTTGAAGTCCGGGTTGCAGCCTGAGATGACTACAAGCCATTTTTGAAGAATATTTTGAGAAACGACATGTTTTAGAAAAAACTTTATTTGAAACCGAAAAACTCTTGCTCAAGCATATGTATGTTTCCGTGTCATTATTGAATGACATTTCTAGAAACGTACATAATATTGATTACACAAGAGACATGTCGTAAGAAGAATATTTTTGGATTTTTATGATTTTTTTTTTTTTTTTTTTTTTTTGATTTTTATGGGTTTTATAGGTTTTTTATTTTTCTTTTTTTTTTCTTTATGGTATAATATATATATACAAGGATATGTGAAGCAAAACCATTTCTCCTCATTTTCTTCCTGAAGACGTTTGAGAGATACTGGCGAAGGACTCTTCATTCCAAATCATGAGAGAATGAATTGAAACCGTTCTCTCAGAAGTGCTTTTGTGAGGGAATCCGCCAGCTGAAATTCTATCCTCACAAAGGAAAAGTACCACTGCCCTTTCTCAACTTAATCCCCACACCTTTGAAGAATCTATTTAGAGCAATAATCATTGCACAGTCTAGAGATAGTACCAATTCCCATACTTCAAGTCGATCGAAAGTGCGAGCTTCATCTTGCATCGCATTAACCCAACAGTCTTTAGAGATAGCAGTCTTGAAATCTTTGGGTTCGAATTTGGATAGTATGGAATTATAACAACACCACAAGGCATGGGTGGTAAGTTTCCTTTGTGTGAACACCGGTTGAGAAGGATATCCAATAATGTTGTCAATCGGATGATCCTATATTCATTTTCTGAGATGTTCATGTGGATGTAGGTAGGAACATGAAGAAGCCGTGTTTGTATTCCTTGAAGAGGATGTCTCAGAAGAAGATTCATGAGCAAACAGGTTTTTAGTACGGAGCATCTTCAAGAGGAGCAAATGAATTCACTTCAAAAGAATTGTCGACTGTAGTGCCTTGATTTACTGAAGGAGATTGAAGGTTTGACGATGATGGTGAGTAACTTGCAGATTGAGCATCTTGATCAATTCAAGTAGACACTGATGGACCATTTGAGTTGTACAGAACTGGAGCAGCGGCAGCTGGTGGTGTCAGTGTATCATCAGTAGGTGTCTCAAAGTATTCATCAATCATTTGGTCAAACTAGATCTTCAAATGCTCATTTGTAGGTGATACATAAGGTACATGTAGGAGTGGGATTCTGTACAAGACCTGAACTGAGTGATTCAGGAGACAAAATTTTAGACGCGGGTCCTGCACTGATGTGTACAGGAGCCGTATGTTCAGTCAGCTCAACGAATGTGACGTGAACGGTTTCCAGGATTTATCGGGTTCGTTTGTTGTAGACTCGGTATCCCTTACTATCTGGAGCGTAACCAACGCAGAATCCAATACCAGTTTTAGCTTATAACATTCCCAGATCTTGACTGTCATTTTGTAGGGTAGCATAAAGCACCAAACACAAATAGAGAGGAGAGATCCAGTTTCTTGCCATGTATCAGCTCATATGGAGTTTTGTTTGTGAAGAGTATGTATCAAGTATCGGTTTTTGGTGTAACAAGTTGTAGCAATTGCTTCCGCCCATAGGATCATCGGTGCCTTGGAGAAGTAGAATGAGTTGTTTGTTGATAAACTCAGTTCCATTGTTTGTCCGAATGATTCTGACGGTTATGTGAGTCTTACTAGCAGTTGTTTGATGAGTTTTATGATAACTTCTGGAGTCACGTCCTTGGTTCTCAAAAACTTTACCCATGCAAAACGAGAGTATTCGTCGACAACAACGAGTACACATTACTTCCCATTTATACTCTTTACATGTATTGGTCTGCCTGGGTCCATGTGAAGGGTGTAAAGAACATCCATGTTGGTGTTGACAATTTTAGGTTTGTGAGTATGCTTCTTTCGTTTACCCAGTTAACAAGCCGAATGAAGAAGTTCTTTTTCGAACTTTAATCTGGGTAGGCCTCATACAAGATCATTGTGAGCAAGATCATAGATGGTACCAAAGTTCAAGTGATTAAAACTTTGTTGCCATAGTCACGATTTGTTCTTTGAGGTCTTTGAGAGAAAGCAAATGGGAGAGGACCGAATCACGTCTTCGATAAAATAGGTGTATAGATTTGTGTCATGACTATCTTTAAGAAGATCAATACCATCCAATTCACAGACGAAGCATGTGTAATTTCTGAAGGCAATCTTCAAGATCGGAATCAAGATATTGACCAACAGAGAACAGATTATGCCCAAGTCCTTCCACGCAGCATACCCAGGAAATTAGCTGTCACCAGAAACATAATCTCCATAACACATAATTACCCCAAAATGGTAGTTCCCAAATCTAACTGTCCCGATAAACTTATTCACGAAATTCTCGAGCTCCGAGCGATCCCCAATCATATGTTTAGAGCAGCCTGAGTCCAAATATCAAAGGACGAAAAGTACGACCTGCATTTGGAAATAGACGAGAGCAGAAAATTTGGAGTGTCGGATCCCCAATTTGAGTTGGGTCCAATTGGTTAGTGCAAACAAGTTCTGGAGCCACTGAGACCTTAGGTGCATTCGTTTCAATGGTGGAAATTTCACTAGTAGATGCAATGGGCCTAGTTAAAGGACATTGGGTCTCCAAAGGGAAGGTTCTACCAGTTGGATTCCATTCCTTAATAGGCATTACTTTAGAATTAGTTATCCTAGTTAAAGGGCACTGTTCTCCTAAAGTGAATTTCCTTCCAGTGGGCTTCCATTGATAACCAACATTGGCAAACAATTTACCTGTTGCTTTCCAAATTTGCTTACTTTGTTTAGCTCTCCAAACTTTCTTAACTGGGGTTTTGTTAAATGACTTCAGAAATTTCTCAACACATTTATCATGATTACTCGAAATTATGCATTCATTACATGTTTTGCCACGTGAATTAGGTTTTGAATTATGACTCATTTTGCTCAAGTTGGACTTAATGTTCCTCATGTGGTCGTCTACTTTCTTTTTAGAAACACTTTTAGCAGGTGAAGTCCTATAATTCCTTCTATTTCTCTTTGGTTTAGACTCTCTAGCTTTAGTGTTACTATTTACTCCTGTAGACGGACTAATGGGAATTTTAGTCTTTTTCACTTCCGGTTGCTGAACATGTTTTGATGTGTTGGGATCTGAAGTTTCCAAGGGTACCTCAAAGGTAATATGCTTGTTCTTAGTCATAGATGATGATGCAGTAGACCTATCTCGCTTGCTATCAATTTTAGGACATGTACCAATAGCATATTCTAAGAGTTCCTGAGATCTATTAATGAGAAAGCAGGCACCTACAATAGCATCATCAAGTGGTTTTGCTATCCTATCCTCTTCAATGGTTTCACGAAGCAAATCAAGGCACTCCTTAAGATGTTTAAGATAGTCACTATGAACCAACTTATTATTCCTAAGGAGAAGAGGAATATACACAGCATCACAAGCATACTTCTTACAAGCAGAAACCTTTTGAACAATATTATCACAATTGATGATTGGCATTTTCCCTTTTGCCAAAGTCTTTAGATTCTCAATCTATTTAAGCAAAGAAAATATCTTTTCATTGTTTATATCACGTGTGATCTTAATTGAATCGTATAACTCTTTGTAATGTTTTTTGACTTTTGAATTTTCAGCACGAAACCAATCATTTTCATGTTGCAATTTATTGATGATATCTTGAAATTGAAAATTCTGAGAATCTATTGACTGTGGTTTTTGGGTGCCAATCACATCACACTTGTTTGACTTCAATTGGGCAATTTGGACCCTCAGGTTCCGAATCGTGTTAGTGTGAGCTTGAATCTTTTCATCACGTTTGGCTAATTCAAAATATGCATCAAATTCAGGAGCATCCGAAGATGTCTTGGCATTTGAGATTTTAGTACTTTCTTCTAAATGTTGACACTTTAATTGCAAATTAAGATTATCAACCTCTAGTTTTGACAAATGTCTGACCATGTTATCATGGTCATCGTTTTGAATTTTCTCACGCAATTTTAAATTCTCCCCCTCAAGCTCAACAACACGATTCTGGAGAGCGGTCAATGCAATAGACATCTCATGAAATTGGCAGGCAGATAACGTAGAATCAGTAGCAGTATAAAATACATACTGAGCAACACATTTAGTAATCAAATTCTCATTCATGATGAGAATATTTTTCCTCGCAACTTCACTGCATTTAAGATCAATTGCCAATTGTTTACCCTCATTTTCCACATCTTTAAAAACCTTTTTCATTTGAGTCACATCATCATTAATGGTATTTTTAAGGCCCTCAAAATGTTCTTTGAGAAGTTTGAAAAATGGCATGACTTCAGTTAGATAACATTGTTTTGTTTGCTCAAAACCTCTTTCCCCTTCAGTAATACCCGTTGGTGTTATTCTCTTTTTACATGTTTTATCAAAATCAACGAATAATTGACCAAGGACATATAAGGCAATTAGTGTATTATTTTGCGTGGGGAGGGTGAAAGGAACAAGATGACTTGGTGTGTTAATGGGATATATCGTTGGGTCAGCTATCCTAAAAACTGTACGTGTTTTCCCACTATTTTTTCTGCTTTCATCTTTTCTATGTCTATGTTCCAGAAGACTTGCTCTGGAGTAAATTTCTTTTGTGGGACAAAGATAGCTAATTGATTATCTTCAGAGTAATCATAATTGTACAAGATTTTATTAGCTATGCACAGGGGATCCTTTAATTTCTCAGCTAGTTTTTCTCTGGTTCTATCTTCTATCTCATTGCCCTCATCATCGGATGTAGCATCACGAGGGCCATGATTAGGCTCAAGCATAATGTTTGCATCATATAATGCCGGTTGTGCACCTATACCGCTTCTAAGGAAATTGGCTTTTGGCTTAGTAGAATCCTTCTCACTATGATCATCACTCAACTTCCTATGTTTATGCATCATTTGAGCAGTTTGAATGGTTTGGCCTTGCGTGTATAACTTATCCTCAAGTTTATTTTTTAGGATTTTAAGACTAGAGAAATCATTTAGGAGTTTTGTTTCCTTTTCTTTGAAATCATGTTTGAGTGTGTTTAAGCCATTCTGAATCTCTTGTTTTTGTTTAACAGTTTGATCCAGTTGTTTTTGCAAAGATTGTAACTCCTTTTTCAATGTTTCTCGCTTAAGATTATTTTCAGATATGTATGCACGCATTTGCCATTCCATGTTCTGCTCACGTCCAGTGAGTTCAAATCTAGCACGTTGTTCATACATTGCCACCTGATCCTTAAGGATATTAAATCTAGTGGTCAAGGAGTCATCAGGGTTATAGGCAGTGTTCTCATGCAACACACAATCATCATTTAAAACAGAAGATGCACTACATTGTACAACAGACACTTCATTGTGTTTCATATGTTGTTCACATGAGTCAACATTGCTATTTCTCATGTCATCAACATCTGAATCGACATCGTTTGTCGGTTGTACTTTGTTAGGAATCTTTTGTTCATCAACAAAGTTACACAGTTCGAGTACCTTAACACATGACACATGTTCTTTTACCGGTCTGATATATGCATCCACATCACGTGTAGGAGTCATTGAACTGTTCGTTGTGTCAAGCTTATCAGTCTCAGATCCTCTGCCTTCGGTGACAACTGTCCCAGCATCCGATGCTTTACCTGAACCCACAATATTATCACTTGATTGCTCCTGACATGCCTTCACCTTGTCTTCATGCTTGAGTTTGTGTTGTGCTCTTTCCATAATATACTCCTTCACATTACCCATGAGTTGGAGTAGTGTGACTCTGAAAACGTCAACTTCAATTCCCGTATGAGTAGCAAAGCTCTTTTTCGTCATTTGACACTCATGATCATACTCCTCAGTGAAACGTGAATCAATGAACGCTTGGAGTTGGTTGTTGATCACACAGAATGCAGCCATAGATCTATCTTCAGAAAATTCACCCTTTTCAAGTTGTTGTTGAAGTTGATCTAAGTGTAGAGTCATTTTGACTGTGAAAGTCTCAACATTTTGACCAAAGAGTGTTGTGAATGCACGATTGAAACCTCCCAAGTATCCAGGTTTTGCAAAGAGAACCTAGAGATGTGAATGGAGTGATCGAAAACATTCAATGCGACTATTCTTTGCATTATCAGGCAATTTAATTGGCTGATGAAGCACATTATCATTAGATTTCGAGCACGAAGGTTCCATAGCAGTGATTGTATGTTATTTAGTCGTAATTTGGTTAGGTTGACGCAAGTTGTTACGGTGAAATTTTTTTGGTCAGAAAACTTAAAACCTCAATAACTTCACTCCGGAGGTGATTTGGGCCTCGAAAAATTCGTTTCACGACTTCGTGGTGAAACCTCACAATATCCAGCCTGTTCCGGATGTTTTGACAGCTAATTCCCTGAAAACGGAGTTACGGTTCAAAAGTTATGACCGTTTGAAGTTTCGACATAAAAGTCAACTATGGTCAAACAGAGTTAACCGCAGGACCAGGCAAGGTAACCGCAGGAAAGGTAACCACAAGGTGAGATAACCGTAAGAAGTGACTAACCGCAGGGAGTAACTAACCGCAAGGTGCAACTAACCGCAGGGAGTTAACCGCAGGAGAGATAACCACAAGGATCTAACCGCAAACCACTTAATCGCAGAAAGCTAACCACAATGAGCTAACCGCAGACCACTTAACCGCAAGAGCTAATCGCAGTACACAAAAATCCAAATCTGTCACTTTCCTTGCGATTTGTTTGTATTCCCAAAATAGTAATCGCAGCAAACTAACCGCAGAAATCAGAAACTAAATGCAGATAAGCAATGCAACAGTAGACTTAACCGCAACTATGAAATACGCCCAAAATCAAGTCCAAACTTCAAATAGATTAAAGATATGGTATAGCCAACTGAAACACAATGTTCAACTAACACCTATGATCATAAAAGTACATCACTAACATGTCAAATAACACAAGAAAGATCAAACCAAGGTGTTTTACAAGAAAGTGACTTCGAACTCACAAAACTACACAAAACCACATCAAATCCGATTCAACAAGGCCCTAAGACGAAACCTTGGCTCTTGATACCAATTGTAGAATATTCATAAACACAAATACGTATGGTTTTGTGTAGAATGGATCGAATAGATGAAGAAATCTAGAGAGAAGATAGAGAGAGAGAGAGAGTAAGAGTGTTGGGAGCCTTTTTGAGAGAAATATGAAAGTGTATTAGCTTCAAGTGAAAGGTCCAACCCTCTCCCTTGGGTGGGAGAGGGTATTTATACTACAATACTTGGTGCTCCATGAAACGAGCTGTAGAGTGAGCTGACAGAGGGTAAAGACCCGATCCACTCTACGAATACTATATACATATTTTAACTACTAATAAACTACGTACTAACTATAATAAAGATAATTCTACGAGCAACGTAATGCTTAGCAATACTTGGGGTGACCGAGTCTTTAACTGAATAATAGTATTCCTAACACGCCATTTCCACCATTGTTTATAATCATCATATACCGATCAAGAAATTTAATTTTTGACTAAGGTAATAGCGCGTGCGCTTCCTGATTAAAAATGGTTCGTCGGTTAGAGGAGTTCTGGTCTGAGATGGATGAGGATGAACTATGTCAGTTCAACTCTGACTACTTTATTCCGCTTGCGGTGCATCCAGAAGTACCGGATGCAGACACATGTATCGCGGATTTCTCTGAGGGGAAGATAGGGTTATACACGCGCTTCTTTGAATTTGCAAACCAGCGTGTGCCTATATCCCTTTTTCTGAGCGACGTGCTCAATTTTTATCAACTACATATTTCTCAGCTGCACTGCATAGGTGCAGCGAAAATAATAAATTTTGAAATAAATTGTCGCTTACTTGCGATAAACCCCACTATCAACCTCTTCCGCGCGTTTTACCACAGGTCGTGGTCGAACGGGTGGGTGACGTTTTCCAAGCGTCCAAGAGGTTATCAGTGTTATATTGAAAAGATAGACGCACTGAGGGGTTGGAGAGAGAGGTTCTTCTGGGTTGATAGCTGTGTATTCCCCACGCTCTCTGAGTTTTTTGCTCAAGGGGAGCTTCCAAAGGATGAGCGTCCGGATCCCGGTACGTACAGTGTGGAGGATGCGGAGGTTATTAATGATAACCGCATCCCCATAAATTCCTATCCCGAAGATTCTTGGTGCACGTGGGAATGAGCCGCAACTACTTCGGAGGAAGTGGTGAAGTACCAACGTGTTTGGATGCAAGCGGCCAGGGTGGGTGCTCGTCCTTTCTTGTCCTTGCGTTTATAATGTATGCCTCTTTTTATACAATGATTTTATTCACTAACTTGTTCCTCCTTTTGTGTGTTTATATGTTGCGCAGAGATGGATCTATTCGCCGTAGTGAAGCTGACAAAGCCGATGCAGGTAACTGTGGGCGTGCGCCTCTTGAGGGAAGGTGAGGTGCCAATTCTGGAGGCTACTGCTGGGCGCTTGCTGGAGCTTGCGCGAGAGGAGCCTTCTGACGCATCACAGCCTGTGGTGAATGCGACCCCAGTTCAGACGGTGCCTGCGCAGGTAGTGGTGACACCTGAAATTGCGCGCGCTGAGTCGTCCACAAGTGTTGGTATTCTAAAAGTGGACACGGACTCTGAAGAGAAGCGTCAGGGTGTGAAGCGCAAGGCTGTTGTTGATGATGGTGAAGGGACCTCCAAGCGTAGGCGTCATACCATTATTGTGGATGAGTCCACAGACGGGGAGACGTCACTGTCTGTTGCTGCGCAGGAAAATGCTCAGACTTCTCCCTTTATGTAAGTAAGCTGAATATTTATATTTATACTTGTTTTGCGCAGCGCCATTCCCTAACTTTGTTTATGTTTGCTTGTAGTGACGACGCTGCAGGGGGTGATGCAGCGTCCGTGGAGGGGACAGTACCACCTCAGGCGGCTCATACTCATGTGGAGGAGCCGGTGAGAGTTGATGAAGAGATGTCTGCGCAACAGCTGATGGAGGAGCTGGGAGCTGTTGCTGAGCATCAGACTGAGTTAGTTTCTCATCTGAAGGCGCGGTATGTTAGAGAAGGTAGCAGTCTCGCTCAGAAGGATGAGGAGATTGCCTTGCTCAAGGCGCAGTTAGCTTATGCGTGAGTAGAGGTAGAGTCTACCACTGCGTATGGTAGGAAGGTTGCTGATGAGAAGCTATCCTTGATGGTGGAGCTGAAGCGTGAACGTGCTGCAGCTGAGCAGCACAGGTCTAGCTGCACCTGGGCGTTGAGATACTTGCAGGAGAATCGAAGTAAGCATTTTGCTCAGCTCATTGAGTTCTGCGAACGCGTAGAGGAAAAAGTGAAAATGCAGGAGAGTAAGCTGTGGAAGCTGAGCATAGAGTACGATGAGGAGTTATATCCTCATCTTATTTCTACCATTGCTGAGCGCAGGTATGTATCTTCTATTCTGAAGTCTTTATCTACTATATGTATTAATGCTCATTTTATCTTCTAACGTGTGCGTTGTCGCGTGTGCAGGTGGTTGATCAGCCATGGTTTGCGCCTGGCTGCTATGCGCACATTGGAGTCCCAGGAGGTCGTAGAGGCCTTTGGGAAGGTCGTGGAGTGTGTTGTGGCACGCGGCAAGGCCCAGGCTGTGGAGGAGCTGCATGAGAGCAAGATGCTGGTTGTGCCACTTGCAGAAGTTCCTGGGTACAGCGCAGATGCTTTTGATGAGCTGGTGATGGCCATGGAGATGATGAAGGTCTTTGAATTTCCTCAGATTGCCCGCTTGGAGCATGATCAGGACTATCCTATCAGCGTGATCATGTAGGGCCTAACTCTGGCCAAGCACATAGCTGAGGATGCGGAGGCGCACCCTGACTTCTTTTTGAAGCCAGACGAGTCGCAGCTGATGGTGCCTGTATTTTGCCCGCCCTCGCCATATGCTTAATCCCTTCACTCTTGAGAAGTAGATTTTGTTGAAGAAGTGCATAGAGACACATGAGACAAGAGCTGCTCGTAAGAAGGGCGTGAAGGGAAAGGCCATCCTGTGTGGTGTTGGCGCAGCCCATCTTCCCAGGTCTGATGGAATTCCCGTTAGCGTACCAACGGTGTCTCAGGAAGATAGCAGCCTGCTAAGAAGGCTAAGTGAGGCTGGGGAGTTGGCATCCACAGCTAGTAGCTCAAGTCACAGGCGTGCTCATAGCATTTAGATGTATATTTATTTTTGTAATTATAACTTGTATAAACTCGTAGTTCTTATGAATAATAATGTTTATTTTATGTCGTACGCTTTGTTATTTGCACTTAGATTGTTTTTGTAAAAGACCATCCAAGAGTCAAATTGAAAATGCGGCATACTTAAAATGATTTAGATTAAGTATGTAACTTAACAAATCATAAATGTGAAGGTAAACTTGCGTTGTTTTGCAAAGACTATATCAAAGTGACCAAGAGTCTTGGCTCGTGGGTTGCTAAGCATGTACAACGTATGTGTTATATCCGTCGTGGAATGCGTGTTTAAACTTACTTCAACGTCTTGAAAGTAAGACGCTTAGCAAGGATGCGTGATCTAGTGTTGATGGGTTTGCAACCCTCTTACTAAACGAGTTAGTTAGTAGGTTTACTCATCCTTTCTGCCATCGTGGGTCTTTAATAAGTGCATGCACGCCATGTAGGCAAAAAGTAAAAATAACGATATTGAAACATAATAAAAAAATGTGCGCAATAAAGTTAAATGTGTTATGGAGTTAGCTAGAAACCACAACGTTTTATTAAGACTTGCAAGTTTTTGAAGATAAAAGACAATTCCTAAAAAAATCAAAGACAGACATTTATTAGGCACGTACTAAAGTGCAAAGTTGTCTGTGTGTGGGTCGTAGCCTTTCCTAAAGATAGCATTTCTTAAGATTGCAGATGTTCCAAGTACGTGCCAGCTCGTGGCCTTCCATATCGCGCAGCTTATATGCACCATTACCTAGTGCATCCGTAACCTCATAGGGTCCTTCCCATTTTGGTCCAAGCTTTCCCGTGTCTTCTGTGTGGCTTGCATTATTAGCGTGGTATACAAAGTCTCCTGGCCTGAAAGAAGTGTGTTTGACCTTTGCATCATAATACTTCTTCATCTTTGCTTTAGCCTTTGCTTCGCGTATAGCTACGCGTTCACGCCTTTCTTCCAGCAAGTCCAAGTCTATGCGCCGCTCCTCATCATTTGTTGTGACGTTTATTTCTGTTGTACGTATAGTTGGCATTCCAATTTCGGCTGGTATGACGGCTTCTGTCCCATAGACAAGAGAGAATGGTGTGTCTCCGGTACTGGTTTTAATTGTCGTGCGGTGCGCCTAGCCTATAAAACATGTGACAATTCGTCCACCCATCTTCCTATATGTCTGTCAAGGCGTGCTTTTATTCCTTCGCCCAGACTGCGATTTGCGCGTTCAACCAAGCCATTGGTTTGTGGGTGTTTTACTGAAGCAAAGTGTTGTGTAATGTTTAATTACGCGCACTGATGAGTGTGTAAATACTCATCATTTTATACCAATCTGAGCTACTAAAACATTCAAAAACACTCAAATATGCATCATAATACATAAAATATCTTAGAAGTGTGTTTTATATGTTTCAAATGCAAAATAATCAAAAACAGATGAAAAACGTACAAAGTTTGCATAATTGGCAGTTTCAGTCTCTCAAGTTTCAAAAGTTGTCAAAACTAGTCCCTGGTTATTCTAAAAACATGAAAAAGTCACCAAAGGTCCTTTTTAATCACAAAGTTACATATTTAGTCCTTTGGTGCAAAGTTTCACAAAATTAATAGTTTAGTTCGTATACTTTGGAAATTGACATAAATGGTCCCTGGGATGTAAAAACTTTGAGAAAAATAAATTTTGGTCCTTGTGCTATTAATCTTTTGCAGGAATGGTCCTTGGTGTGAAGTTTGGTGAAATTACATAATTGGTCCCTGAAGTTTCATAAATTACAGAAAAGGTCCTTAGAGATATAAAAATGGAAAATAATTATCATTATTGGTCCTTGGGGTATTCAATATTGGCAAGTTTAGTCCCTTGATTAACTTTGGAAATATTACACAACCTACCCCTCAAATTTCTGCAATTTACATTTTTGGTCCCTATGGTTTTCATTTCTATAATTACAAACGGACCCTTAATAATATTAACCCAAAACCAAATCCAAATACAACCATCACCAGCCCACCCTTATCTCCCCAAGGCCCAATTTACAAAAGCCTACCCAATCCCACTTAAATATAAAAACGGGTCAACACCCGGTCAAACAAACACCCAAACCGCCCTACTGTTCATCTTCTTCTACCTCACCCCCACATGGCCTCTACAATCCCTTCCACCTACACCCCCAGCTGTTACCTACTCTCCCCACCATCACCTTCCACCTCACAACTCAGCCTACAATCCATTAATGCATTCCCACCATAAAACCTTCCACTGTTACCTCACTTTTCCTAGTTTTGCTTGTACCTCACTCCAAACTCTACCAAAACTCACTTTCTTGTCACCCTCCACTAGCACTACACACCAAGGTTCCTTAATTGCTCTCAAATTGCCCCTAGCCATGTGAAGGATTTTTGGCGCGAAAAATAGTTTAAACGGATGAGATGTGTTACAGAGATCCAAGGGCTGTAAACTAAAGTGGGAAAGTCTCAGGACACTAGTGGGAACCCTAAAAGTCTCTATATGAAGAGAAAGAAGCAGAGAGGAGAGAATATTAGAGTAGGTAGTTTTAGCTTAAGCTCGTATAAGTCAATTTACAAAATCTAGTGTAATTTAAAGCTTTAAAGTTGTAGCTCTTGTGTTTTCAGTGTTAATCAAAGATACTTTCAGTTTCAATTTCAGTTCTTCTTTACGAATTAAGTTCTTGCATTGTTAGCTCAAAATCTCATTCGTAGCTTAATGTTGTTGTTTGTTGTTATTGTGGATTGAAATAGCTCACATAAGCCCTGACAAAGCTTGTTAAGCTATTAGAAACCTTAATTATCAGTTTCACTTTATAAACAGGAAAATACCAAAAATTCCAATAAAAAAAGAAAAAAAATAAAAAATTAGTGTTTGAGGAAGAATAGAAGCTGGAGCATGATGAAAAATGGATGGTTTCTGGTTTAGAACCTTTTGGGAGGTGATAGGTTGGTTACTTGTCCTTGGTTCTATGATCTCAGTTTGAAAATCAATTGTAAGAAATTCTTAATTTTTAGCTTAATTAGTTTTTATTGTTTCTGTAGCATAATTTTACTTCAAATAGTTTAATTGTCATTTACTTAATCTGTTTTAGTAAAAAAAAAATCAATAGTTGTAGTTTTGGATATAAAAGTTATAGTGTAATATTAATTTTAAGGTAGTGTTTGGATTAAGTTGTATAGCTATGTTCCTAGGGGTTTTTGTGGTTGTTTCTTGTTTAGTTACATCACAATAGGTCTTAATAACTCAGTTCTACACTCAAAACCAGTGGTCCTTTATTGAAAAGTCAAAATCACTTCCCAATCATCCCAACAGTTAATTGTTGAGGTTTAGGGGCTTCATATCTCAACAATTTTGACTAAATGATGTTCTTGTAGCTTAATTCACTCTCCCTGTAGCTAATTAGTTAATTTTCAGTTTGTTAGAGTCAATCTAAATCCAAATTAGTCAACCTAAGTGTTTTATATAAAAAGTCAAAACCTACCTTTGCAGAAAACTCAAAAACTCCAAGAATTAATGTGATTTTTGTACTAAGTTTTAGATCCTGAGCTTTTTAAAGATTTGTAGCCCCCCACCTGTACTTCAGTATCCATTGTTCTTTCATTTTTAAGATTTTTCTACTGAGCCCCACCTTCATCCAAAGTAGGTTGCAGGGAAGATACTTCCCCTGCATCAGCAGACTTCAGCCCATCACCACCACTTTGGTGGTGATTTCTGACCACCTCAGTGGGCCCTACCACCACCACTTAGCTCCTTTCAACCCCCTCCTACCAGGGATCATAATTTGACCAATTTTTTGACCTTGGAACCTGTGGACCCCACTTGGATTTGCCCTTGAACTTTGTCTCATTTTCTGTCTCAGAAAACCAATAAGCAAAAGCTTATTGTCGCTTATTGGCTTATCCAATGGACCCTAAGTGCTTATTTTGGCTTATACATGTTTACTTAACTCAAGTGAATCAGAATCATCCCTTGTGGACCCCACATAGGTCCATTTGAGCTCAATTCTTGGTTTAGTCAAACTTAGTCAACTGTCAAGGCAAATAAGTACTCACAGTGCTTATTCTTGGTTTCCAAATTAGTTGTCTTTATAAAAGTTTCTTATTTTAAGTATTTTAATAGGTTTGTAAAAGAAAAAACAGAAAAAGCCAAACTTAATTATAGTGATAGCTTCTATTTAATAGAAATTATCTATTTAATTTCCTTTTTAGCTTATTTATAAGCAATATAGCGTTTTTATATTTTTAGTAAATCTCTTTTATATTAAAGTAATTTTATAAATTTTATTAGATTTTTATATTATCATTTGGTATTTATTAGAATTAGAATTAGTTTTATTAATAATTAATCAATAATAAAGTTTTAAATAGCATAATTAGTTTTTATAAAGCAACACCTAGATTTTATATTTTTCCTAGCTTTTATAAGTCATAAAATAATTTTAGAAAATTTCTTGTAATTTTTACTGTTCATTTACTAGTTTTTATAATTTAATTAGTTTAATTAGATATTAATTAATATTTAATATAATAATTAGTAAATTAGTTTAAAAATACATAAAATAAACTTTTTATAATATTTTAGGATTCCTGTGATGGTTAATTAGATTTATAAAAATCTTCTTAATTATCTAAGTCTTTTTAGTATTTATAATAATTTAAATCAATATAATTAGTTAATTAATAATTAAATAATAATTAATTAATAATAACTAGATAAATAGTGTGAAAAATATAATTTTAGTTTTAAAATAAGTTTTATAATATTTTAGACCTTTAGAAATTTTAATTTTATATTTCTAGACTTATTTTACATTTTCTTACTTATTAATGAATTATTAAATAATAATAATAAATTAATAAAATAATTAGTAATTATAAAATAAATATTTTAAAATTTATTTAATTTGCATTTAAGCCCCTAAGGCATGCAAATTCCTACTTTAGTTAAAACCGTTTTTGTTTCGTACGTTTACGTAGACTTAAATTAAACGTACGCGTTTTTAGATCTTAAACGTTTTTAAATATCTAGGTTTCACGTAATCATTCCATTAGCTTATTTAAGCTATTTTGTTTTATAAAACCTTAGTGTAATCACTCACACTCACATTTATACCTTTCCTGTTCATAATCACTCGATCACAAACTCGTTTTTAATACCATCACACCTCGTCGGGACATAACGACCCGGGAAAACACTGTATTCCACGGAAGCATTGGCCTAAGCTGTTTGACTATTATAGTTGACCATTCACAAGTGGTTGACCAATAATCGTCTGACCGTTTCACGCCAACCAAAATTTGGCGCCCCTGCCGGGGAGGTTGTGCGCTTATTCTAAATGATTTTGCGTATTAGTGAATCTGAATACACGCTCATTGTATATTTATCCATCCTTGTTCATATTATTATCATATAAAACCAAAACTGTTCCCGAAAATATTTTAAAATCAGTTTTCAACGAACACAAAAACCCAAAAATATTTTCCTTCTTATTAGTACTACAAAAATTTTCAAAAATACCAAAAATATTCACCTTTACCTTCCTACCTTTTTGATTCTTCATTTCTCACCCTCTATTACCCTTTGATTCTTTCTATGTCATATTCTCACCCTCTTGTTTGTCAATGGTGTGGTAGTCTTTATAATGGTGGTAATTGCCCCAGTTGTGGCATGGTAGAGTCAGGAAACGGGTCTGTCTATAACCAAAATCCCTATTCCTACCATGATACGACTGATTCATTCCATCAGCTTCCACACCATGAGACTCAGTAGTTTTACTGTTGTGAGTACTGTGGTGGTTCACACTACAGTTCTGATTGTCAATCAGCAAACACGCTTGTCTATGAGCAATTTCCTAATAACAGTTTTGACTCACAACCACATCAGTTCATCTGTTGTGAGTACTGTGGAGGTCCACATTTTAGCTCTGATTGTCAAACAAGGAATCCAATTCCTTGTAACAATTACGACTATTCGTTTCAAGACCCACCTCCACAGTACCAAATGATCCAAGCAACTCCTCATGAAACTCAGCAAGACCTTTGTTTAAACGCTCTTGAGATATTAAAAGAACTTAAGGAGGAGTTAGCTACTACATCGTTTTAGAATTCTCGTGAGACATCTATTGAGTTATTTGCAAAAAAACGAGATGTTAGAAACGGAATGGAGGAATTAATAGTCAAAGAGCATGCAGCTAAAATACATGCCGCATTTTGCAATGCTGCTCTTCTCGATGACGATGATGACAGCGATGATGAATATACATTACAAGTTTGTAATGATTCATTGAGTTCATCTGTTGCAATTCCTTCCATGGAAAATCGGGGAGAAAAGAGTATGGGAGAATTACTAGCAGCTGAGCAAATGGAAATTATAAAATCCATGTATGTTAGTCCTTCTCATCTCCTTCAGTCTACTGATATCATACCCGAGGTTCCCACTCACTCTCTAAGCATGGGGGACGAGCATCTTGACACTGTTCCTGAAAAGGAATCGGACGAATTCATAAAGTCTAGTGTTAAGGACCTTGTCTCAATCCCAAGTGAGTCACAGGGAATTTTTGATCATATGTGTGATATCCCTCCTCCTCTTGATTTTTCAAAAGATCATTTAGATACTCTCTCTGATTCTAACAATGATTGTACATCTTATGGAGAAATTGAGTATGTTGAGGCATCACTTCCCCAATCTAATGTTGACTATCTTCTTTAAGAGTTCGCTGATGAACTCTCTCATATGGATCCCATCCCACCAAGGGATGAAAATGAAGTCTTTGACTTTGAAGCGGATCTGAGAGAGTTAGAATTCTTACCTACTCATGATCCTTCGATTGAACTCATTCAGATCAATCCACTTCCTCCGAAAAGTGAAAATGATCTGGATGAAGTCGAGGCTTTTCTTGCTGAAGATAGTTCAATTTCATATGAAGTTGATGATAATTATCTTGATCCTGAGGGGGACATTCTTTTTCTAGAAAGTTTGTTAAACGAAGATCCATATCCCTCTCTTCCACACAAACAAATGAGGAAATCAAATCAGTTGAGGAAACTGATAAATTTCCTGAGATCAAGCTTAAGGACTTGCCTCCTCCACTTGAATATGCGTTTCTTGAGGAGGAAGTTCTTATTTTTATTGCTATTCAAATCTCTCTTCTTTCCTTCACCTACCAGGTGATTTCTCCTGTTCTTCACTCCTTCGGGAATGAGGACACTATCTTTGACCCCGGCATTTTCATGTATCATTTGTAACCCAGATGTCTGTGTATCTCATCGGTGTGAAACTTTCACGTGCTTCAAATGTTTATCCAAATATCTTGAATGAAAGTCCGATGGAGATTGTTTAGTCCACTTACTTCCCCATGAACCAATGAATTCGGGGTCGAGTCAAGCTAGCGACTCGGTAAACAAAAACAGTAGCTTCCTCATGGACAATTTAATTCGAGGTCGAGTCAAGCTAGCGACTCGGTAATCAAAAACAGTAGCGTGCATTAGGGTTTTCACCCTAAGTGTGGTGGAGATACTAACCCACAAGATTGTATATATGTAAATATCCTCTTAAAAAAATGTACATAAACTTAAATGAAGGCTATGGAGTATTTTCCTTCTTACGTTCTAAGTGTTGGTTTAACACCCGGTACTTTGAATATTGAGGACAATATTCAGTTCTAAGTGTGGGGGGAGATTCGTTATTCTAACGAATTTAAACACATGTTCCATCAAGAACCCCCATTTTAGCCCAAATTTTAAAATTTTTTCTCACTTAGAACGCAATAAATGGTTATCAGTCCACCATGTCTAACCCACATAAGGATTGGCTAATCCAGGAGCAAACGGCTCTTGGTAAAGATATCTCAAAACCGTTGATGGCTTGCAATTTGCCCAAAATTGTATGGTACCTCAACTCGCCATATCCTAAAAAGCGAATGAGTTGGCTAGCCCGCAAGATTATGGCTTGTGGTAAAGGCAGTGGAAAAACCATAATTGGTAATCAGCTCACCAAGATGTTGACTATTACATCAAGAGTTGGCTAGTCCAGAAGAAAACAGCTTTTGGTAAAGACAAATCAAATCCGTTGACAGCTGGTGGTTTGCTCAAAATCACACGGTTATCAGGTGTACCACAGTTCTTACATCTGGCTACTCCAGAAGTGATGGATTTTGGTAAAGAGTTTTTCAAATCCATTAAGTTTTCTCAAAAGATTGCTAGGGACTAGCAATGTTTTAGTGTGGGGGATTGATGAGTGTGTAAATATCCATCATTTTATACCAATCTGAGCTGCCAAAACATCCAAAAATACTCAAATATGCATCATAATACTTAAAATATCTTAGAAGTGTGTTTTATATGTTTCAAATGCAAAATAATAAAAAACAGATGAAAAACGTACAAAGTTTGCATAATTGGCAGTTTCAGTCCCTCAAGTTTCAAAAGTTGTCAAAACTAGTCCTTGGTTATTCTAAAAACATGAAAAAGTCACCAAAGGTCCTATTGAATCACAAAGTTACATATTTAGTCCTTTGGTGCAAAGTTTCACAAAATTACAAGTTTAGTCCCTATACTTTGGAAATTGACATAAAGGGTCCCTGGGATGTAAAAACTTTGAGAAAAATAAATTTTGGTCCTTGTGCTATTAACCTTTTGCAGGAATGGTCCTTGGTGTAAAGTTTGGTGAAATTACATAATTGGTCCCTGAAGTTTCATAAATTACAGAAAAGGTCCTTGGAGATATAAAAATGGAAAATAATTATCATTATTGGTCCTTGGGGTATTCAATATTGGCAAGTTTAGTCCCTTGATTAACTTTGGAAATATTACACAACCTACCCCTCAAGTTTCTGCAATTTACATTTTTGGTCCATATGGTTTTCATTTCTATAATTACAAACGGACCCTTAATAATATTAATCCAAAACCAAATCCAAATACAACCATCACCAGCCCACCCTTATCTCCCCAAGGCCCAATTTACAAAAGCCCACCCAATCCCACTTAAATATAAAAACGGGTCAACACCCGGTCAAACAAACACCCAAACCGCCCTACTGTTCATCTTCTTCCACCTCACCCCCACATGGCCTCTGCAATCCCTTCCACCTACACCCCCAGCTGTTACCTACTCTCCCCACCATCACCTTCCACCTCACAACTCAGCCTACAATCCATTAATGCATTCCCACCATAAAACCTTCCACTGTTACCTCACTTTTCCTAGTTTTGCTTGTACCTCACTCCAAACTCTACCAAAACTCACTTTCTTGTCCCCCTCTACTAGCACTACAGACCAAGGTTCCTTAATTGCTCTCAAATTGCCCCTATCCACGTGGAGGATTTTTGGCGCGAAAAATAGTTTAAACGGATGAGATGTGTTACAGAGATCCAAGGGCTGTAAACTAAAGTGGGAAAGTCTCAGGACACTAGTGGGAACCCTAAAAGTCTCTATATGAAGAGAAAAAAGCAGAGAGGAGAGAATATTAGAGTAGGTAGTTTTAGCTTAAGCTCGTATAAGTCAATTTACAAATTCTAGTGTAATTTAAAGCTTTAAATTACACTAGAATTTGTAAATTGACTTATACATTTAAAGTTGTAGCTCTTGTGTTTTCAGTGTTAATCAAAGATACTTTCAGTTTCAATTTCAGTTCTTCTTTACGAATTAAGTTCTTGCATTGTTAGCTCAAAATCTCATTCGTAGCTTAATGTTGTTGTTTGTTGTTATTGTGGATTGAAATAGCTCACATAAGCCCTGACAAAGCTTGTTAAGCTATTAGAAACCTTAATTATCAGTTTCACTTTATAAACAGGAAAATACCAAAAATTCCAATAAAAAAAAGAAAAAAAATAAAAAACTAGTGTTTAAGGAAGAATAGAAGCTGGAGCATGATGAAAAATGGATGGTTTCTGGTTTAGAACCTTTTGGGAGGTGATAGGTTGGTTACTTGTCCTTGGTTCTATGATCTCAGTTTGAAAATCAATTGTAAGAAATTCTTAATTTTCAGCTTAATTAGTTTTTATTGTTTCTGTAGCATAATTTTACTTCAAATAGTTTAATTGTCATTTACTTAATCTGTTTTAGTAAAAAAAAATCAATAGTTGTAGTTTTGGATATAAAAGTTATAGTGTAATATTAATTATAAGGTAGTGTTTGGATTAAGTTGTATAGCTATGTTCCTAGGGGTTTTTGTGGTTGTTTCTTGTTAAGTTACATCACAATAGGTCTTAATAACTCAGTTCTACACTCAAAACCAGTGGTCCTGATGCGTGGGAATCGCACCAGGCTTTACCTCTCAAGGGATCTTGAGAAGCTTACAACCCCCACCAGGCAGTGTACCTGATCGTTGTAGTATAGTATAGTGACAAGTACCGGGGGATTGATCGTTCAGCTAGGAATAGTGTCGTTAGGATTGAAATTAATCTAACTAGGTCTAAAGGTGAAGGATGATTCTTTTTGTATTTTTATATTTTATGAAAAGCAAGTAAAAATCTCGAGTATTGGGAGAGTGGGCGGAATTAGTTGCTAATCAACTAACCCAAAAGCTACTAATTAAACTAATTAACAAGAAAACTAAACTAAGGTTCTACAAGATAAGTGAAGCATGTCTACCCATGATATGTTACTCCTTGCTAGCTATCCAATCCTACCTATTGAATTGTAACCTTGTTTTAATTGACGGGTTGTATTCCTTAATACCATTCATGGGGTGGCATACATAACTCCCCAATTCTACGAGCTCTTATCTCCTCCTACACCATGCCCAGCACAACTATAGGGATTGTAAACAGTGGCTCATGCATTAAATACAATCAATAAAGACCTAGTACGCCTCGGTTCATGTTTCTTAAGACGTTCAAGCATGTTACCATTTTGAGATCTGCCAGTTTTCTTAAGCCTAACATATAAATCATTCAATCAAAACAAGAATCAATTGGAAACAAGGATTATAAACTAAACCAACTAGATCTATTGAAGTTGTCACGCCTTAATTGATGGAGATAGACACAACATCAATAAGAAATCAATGAGATCTAATCAGTTATATACAAGTTTCACATAATCATAAGTAGACACAAGGTGAATTAGCAAATCATAATCAAAGAAGGACAATCAACAAGAATAATGAAAAACATAATTGAGATAGAATCATCAAACCAATATATGATGTTTATGGAGTGATTCAAACCCTCTAAGTTGCTAGAAAAACACCCACCTAAACCCAGGAATCGACTTTAGGGTTTAGGGCTTACAAAAAGTGAAGTTATGAAGTTATATTTATAGGCATGTTTTCTGTCGGCCCTTCTTGACGGCGTCAGCCCGTTACTCTTGACGCCGTCAAGACCATTTTTTCACCAAATTGTAGATCTCTTCGTCCTCTTCGCGTGGGCTTTTGAATCACCTAAATCCGAGTTCGTATGCAAAAGTTATGACCAAAACAATAGCAGCTACTTCGCGCGCAAGTTTTGACAAGTTAACACGTGACGGCCTTGGGTGACGCCGTCATCAACTACGGATTTTAATTCTTGGGGTTTGACGCCGTCAGGAAATTACTCTTGACGCCTTCATGAACTCTCGGATTTTATTATTGAGGTTTGACGCCGTCAGGAAATTACTCTTGACGCCGTCACCTACTGAGACTTTGCCGTTTTCTCCACTTTTATGCTCCAAAAACGTCCAAAATGGCTTCTTTTCCAGAATTCACTCTCCAAGTACCTAAAATCACAAAAGGAACGATTTAGGGCAATATTTGATCAAATAAATTCGAATTCGGGCTTAAATGACCCCCTAAAAACGGATCATTTTTCGCCTCATCATATATCCCTACACTTGGGATTTGCTTGTCCTCAAGCAAATGAGCTTTTCCACCAATCAAAATACAAGTTAGGGGTCATTTAACACTAATATAAAAGTAATTACAACAAATGATCATTCCATCTTAGTCAAAACAAGCACGGAAATTATACACTAGCACCTCACATTAAGTATTCGGATACTCTCGTCTCTCGGGTGTTGTAAATTTATATGTCATAATTGGAAATGGAGAAATATCACTCTCTACCTGTCATAGCAAATAGATTACCATAGGCTTGGGAAAGGATCAAACCTCCACCACTTGGCGTAAGCACCTAGGATAAACTATCAAAGAGGTCTTTTAAAGGGTTATAACGTTAGGTGTAGGGGATATGGAAAACACGGTTTTGTTGGATAAACGGATATTTTACTGGTGGCAAGTCAATTGTCTTAGTTAACTACATGTACAATGAGGCGTTGCTAAGCCAAGACTCGACTCAATTTAAACTAACTACAACTCTTTTTGGATTTTTTTTTTCTTTCAAGACACTATTTGACTTAAACATAAATAAAAGAAACGGATGGTAGCCCGTATGTTTTTCTCTTTTCTTTTTCTATTTTTTTTTTTTTTTTTTTTGTGCATACACTCTTACTCTACCATCCAAAACAATACATCAAAGGGAGCTCGTTTCCTCCCTACACTTGAGCTTTTACATGCTTTACAATCAACTATTCTAATGACTCGAATCAAGATAATCAAAACACTTTGAGTACTTTTAAATATTAACGCACATATGGGGGTAATAATTGACATCATCCCCATTACTCCATAACACAAGTACTTTACCCATGAGTCCCAATCGTCCCAAAACAATATGTACAAGATATGACTCTACTTAGCAACCATGTAATCAATTAGACAACTAACAAAGGGTTTAAACAATTAACAATAATGCACTAAAGATGAGCGCATACAAGGAAGGCTAAGGTGATTTGGTTGCATATTTTGGGTGGATTGTAAACAAATTCTTCCTTTAAGTAAAATGCTTAAAGTTAGAAACGAAAAGATAGGCTCGGAGAGGTGTACTAGGGGTATCGTGTACTAAAAATGAGTACAACGCAAAGGTGTGGGAGAATTACTTGACCTATGAAGTCAATGTAATTATATTACAGGTGTAGAACAAGGGTTATCCTAATGCCTCTTATCATGTAGTAAATCCTAACTACGCGAATGTAGTCTCACTAGCGGTCTCGGGATGCATCGCTATCACAAGTTCTAGAATCTAAATACTACCGGTACACTCATAAGCACCAACAATGAATGCTTTTTCCTAAAGATCTAAGGGCGAACCTCACATATTTGGGGTGGAAATTTTTGAGTGGTATGGTTTTTGTGCTAGTCATACAACTCCTATCCATGAGACGCTTATTAAGACTAAAGTTTCACTCCTACATGTTGCAAAAAATTTTAAATTTGGTGCTAAAATTGCCCTAACAAATATTTCTCTCAGTTTTATTACACATTCACTATTAAACAAAACAAAAACCAAGTGGAGTAATAGTTTCTAATATACCCTCCCTACACTTAAACCGAACATTGTCCCCAATGTTCTAGATAAAAGATGTAAAAGTAAATAAATAAGAATGAAAGAAACTAATACTCCCCTGATTCGTTCACCGTGGATAATGTGACAACATGGTTAAATCTCCTCTAAGAAGACGAACGTTGAAAGCTTCCCTCCAGAAATATAAATCATCTTCTTGTCCTGTAGTCAATAAACACAAAAACCAAAGCATCAAACCGAACAAAGATCACAACTAGATGTAATTCCAGACTTAGAAATAGAAACAAAACAAAGCAACAAAAGGATAGGATACTTGTGGAATGAATCACAAATAGGAACTCAGAAAACATATCCACAATTATTGACATACAAACAAGATAGAATATATGCTAATCATGAATTGTGAAGTTTTCATGTTCGAATTTAGTTCTTTTTAACAAGATATAAATTTCCCTACACTTATCTTTTTGTAAAATACCTTTATATGCAATTAAGACGAGGTTAAAAACAAAATAAAGCATTTTCACAAATTATTCGAAACATGAAAATTAAACAACTATGATTAAGCATATATGACACAAACAAACAAATAAAATAAAAACATCAAACAATTAAAAATATGGGTTGGGTTGCCTCCCAACAAGCGCTTGTTTTTGTTCGAGTCACGAGCCTGACTCTACCCTTATTTAATGGAAATAGGGGAGGTTTTCCCTACACTTAGGATTAAGTGTGGGTGGAAGTAGTGATACACACCCTTAGGGTGAAAATATGCCACGTGAAGTGAAGGGGGTGAGTGAATGGCTTCCCTCATCCTAAAACTACCCGGATAATATAGGTTGATGGGTGGGTCGGTTCCTCTTTTGTCTCCTAGAAATAAATCTAAGGATGGGAAGTTGTGTAAAGGTTGAGGTTCCGATTCATCAACATCAGTAAATTCCCTAGAACTAGGAGTAAGGTTATCACTACAAGTATTCAAACCTATATCCTCTAGTGGTGCTTGGTCCAAGGGTTCTACCTCAATTGGGGTTCCTATAGTCTCTTCTACTTCTTCCGGGTAAGTCACGGGCGGTGTATGTGCCTCAAATGATGGTAGGACTTGTGGGGTACTTTGTGGGCTTGGATTGTCCACCTCATCCTCCATTGTACCTAGATTACCTATGTGTTTGTTTTGTACTATGATTTTAGGTGACATCCACGCAGGTATCCCTAAGTAATCATCCCCAGACAAACTTCCTGTTTGCTCCTTCAAACTTGTTATTGATTGATTTGTGATGTTGTTTGTCGGGTTGTCTACTCTATAATAATATTGGGCACAATCTTCTATGGCATCCCATGCTTCTTCAGCATTTAATTCCCTAAGGTCCCCGTTGGTAAAATCGTCAATGTACCTTTGGTCATACGGGTGGACACTATAGTAAAAGATTTGATTTAGGTACCATAGATTGAAACCATGATAAGGGACTATTCGTAGTAAATTTTAAAAACGAGTCCATGCATCATAAATAGGTTCATCTCGATATTGTTTGAACATCAAGATGTCATTAGGAGTGAATGGGTTTCGTGGTCGGTAGTATGGTGGATTCGCGTTCTCCATAGTGGTGAACGAAAGAGTCAATGGAAAGGTTTCTACGAACAAATACACAAAGAAAAGATAGACTACGAGAAAGCTAATAAAAAGAAAATAAAAATCTCACTAAAACGGAATCTAATGAGTAGACCTAATCAAACTAAATTTCAACCTAAACAATAACTATTCCCCGGCAACGGCGCCAAAAACTTGATGCGTGGGAATCGCACCAGGCTTTACCTCTCAAGGGATCTTGAGAAGCTTACAACCCCCACCAGGCAGTGTACCTGATCGTTGTAGTATAGTATAGTGACAAGTACCGGGGGATTGATCGTTCAGCTAGGAATAGTGTCGTTAGGATTAAAATTAATCTAACTAGGTCTAAAAGTGAAGGATGATTCTTTTTGTATTTTTATATTTTATGAAAAGCAAGTAAAAATCTCGGGTATTGGGAGAGTGGGCGGAATTAGTTGCTAATCAACTAACCCAAAAGCTACTAATTAAACTAATAAACAAGAAAACTAAACTAAGGTTCTACAAGATAAGTGAAGCATGTCTACCCATGATATGTTACTCCTTGCTAGCTATCCAATCCTACCTATTGAATTGTAACCTTGTTTTAATTGACGGGTTGTATTCCTCAATACCATTCATGGGGTGGCATACATAACTCCCCAATTCTATGAGCTCTTATCTCCTCCTACACCATGCCCAGCACAACTATAGGGATTGTAAACAGTGGCTCATGCATTAAATACAACCAATAAAGACCTAGTACGCCTCGGTTCATGTTTCTTAAGACGTTCAAGCATGTTACCATTTGGAGATCTGCCAGTTTTCTTAAGCCTAACATATAAATCATTCAATCAAAACAAGAATCAATAGGAAACAAGGATTATAAACTAAACCAACTAGATCTATTGAAGTTGTCACGCCTTAATTGATGGAGATAGACACAACATAAATAAGAAATCAATGAGATCTAATCAATTATATACAAGTTTCACATAATCATAAGTAGACACAAGGTGAATTAGCAAATCATAATCAAAGAAGGACAATCAACAAGAATAATAAAAAACATAATTGAGATAGAATCATCAAACCAATATATGATGTTTATGGAGTGATTCAAACCCTCTAAGTTGCTGGAAAAACACCCACCTAAACCCAGGAATCGACTTTAGGGTTTAGGGCTTACAAAAAGTGAAGTTATGAAGTTATATTTATAGGCATGTTTTCTGTCGGCCCTTCTTGATGGCGTCAGCCCGTTACTCTTGACGCCGTCAAGACCATTTTTTTTACCAAATTGTAGATCTCTTCGTCCTCTTCGCGTGGGCTTTTGAATCACCTAAATCCGAGTTCGTATGCAAAAGTTATGACCAAAACAATATCAGCTACTTCACGCGCAAGTTTTGACAAGTTAACACGTGACGGCCTTGGGTGACGCCGTCATCAACTACGGATTTTAATTCTTGGGGTTTGACGCCGTCAGGAAATTACTCTTGACGCCTTCATGAACTCTCGGATTTTATTATTGAGGTTTGACGCCGTCAGGAAATTACTCTTGACGCCGTCACCTACTGAGACTTTGCCGTTTTCTTCACTTTTATGCTCCAAAAACGTCCAAAATGGCTTCTTTTCCAGAATTCACTCTCCAAGTACCTAAAATCACAAAAGGAACGATTTAGGGCAATATTTGATCAAATAAATTTGAATTCGAGCTTAAATGACCCCCTAAAAACGGATCATTTTTCGCCTCATCAGGTCCTTTATTGAAAAGTCAAAATCACTTCCCAATCATCCCAACAGTTAACTGTTGAGGTTTAGGGGTTTCATATCTCAACCATTTTGACTAAATGATGTTCTTGTAGCTTAATTCACTCTCCCTGTAGCTAATTAGTTAATTTTTAGTTTGTTAGAGTCAATCTAAATCCAAATTAGTCAACCTAAGTGTTTTATATAAAAAGTCAAAACCTACCTTTGCAGAAAACTCAAAAACTCCAAGAATTAATGTGATTTTTGTACTAAGTTTTAGATCCTGAGCTTTTTAAAGATTTGTAGCCCCCCACCTCTACTTCAGTATCCCGTTGTTCTTTCATTTTTAAGATTTTTCTACTAAGCCCCACCTTCATCCAAAGTAGGTTGCAGAGAAGATACTTCCCCTGCATCAGCAGACTTCAGCCCATCACCACCACTTTGGTGGTGATTTCTGACCACCTCAGTGGGCCCTACCATCACCACTTAGCTCCTTTCAACCCCCTCCTACCAGGGATCATAATTTGACCAATTTTTTGACCTTGGAACCTGTTACCCCACTTGGATTTGCCCTTGAACTTTGTCCCATTTTCTGTCTCAGAAAACCAATAAGCAAAAGCTTATTGTGGCTTATTGGCTTATCCAGTGGACCCCAAGTGCTTATTTTCGCTTATACATGTTTACTTAACTCAAGTGAATCAGAATCATCCCTTGTGGACCCCACATAGGTCCATTTGAGCTCAATTCTTGGTTTAGTCAAACTTAGTCAACTGTCAAGGCAAATAAGCACTCGTAGTGCTTATTCTTGGTTTCCAAATTAGTTGTCTTTATAAAAGTTTGTTATTTTAAGTATTTTAATAGTTTTGTAAAAGAAAAAACAGAAAAAGCCAAACTTAATTATAGTGATAGCTTCTATTTAATAGAAATTATCTATTTAATTTCCTTTTTAGCTTATTTATAAGCAATATAGAATTTTTATATTTTTATTAAATCTCTTTTATATTAAAGTAATTTTATAAATTTTATTAGATTTTTATATTATCATTTGGTATTTATTAGAATTAAAATTAGTTTTATTAATAATTAATCAATAATTAAGTTTTAAATAGCATAATTAGTTTTTATAAAGCAACACCTAGATTTTATATTTTTTCTAGCTTTTATAAGTCATAAAATAATTTTCGAAAATTTCTTGTAATTTTTACTGTTCATTTACTAGTTTTTATAATTTAATTAGTTTAATTAGATATTAATTAATATTTAATATAATAATTAGTAAATTAGTTTAAAAATACATAAAATAAACTTTTTATAATATTTTAGGATTCCTGTGATGGTTAATTAGATTTATAAAAATCTTCTTAATTATCTAAGTCTTTTTAGTATTTATAATAATTTAAATCAATATAATTAGTTAATTAATAATTAAATAATAATTAATTAATAATAACTAGATAAATAGTGTGAAAAATATAATTTTAGTTTTAAAATAAGTTTTATAATATTTTAGACTTTTAGAAATTTTAATTTTATATTTCTAGACTTATTTTACATTTTCTTACTTATTAATGAATTATTAAATAATTAATAATAGTTATTAAATAATAATAATAAATTAATAAAATAATTAGTAATTATAAAATAAATATTTTAAAATTTATTTAATTTGCATTTAAGCCCCTAAGGCATGCAAATTCCTACTTTAGTTAAAACCGTTTTTGTTTCGTACGTTTACGTAGACTTAAATTAAACGTGCGCGTTTTTAGATCTTAAACGTTTTTAAATATCTAGGTTTCACGTAATCATTCCATTAGCTTATTTAAGCTATTTTGTTTTATAAAACCTTAGTGTAATCACTCACACTCACATTTATACCTTTCCTGTTCATAATCACTCGATCACAAACTCGTTTTTAATACCATCACACCTCGTCGGGACATAACGACCCGGGAAAACACTGTATTCCACGGAAGCATTGGCCTAAGCTGTTTGACTATTATAGTTGACCATTCACAAGTGGTTGACCAATAATCGTCTGACCGTTTCACGCCAACCACGCACCAATCTTTAAATGGGTTATCACATAATTGTTTTCTGTTGTCTGAAATAATCTCCCAGGTAGTCCGAAGCAACACACAATGTTATCCCACACGAAGCGTTTTACCTGGTTGCCAGTGATGCTCACCACTGCTTTTGCCTCAATCCACTTGATAAAATAGTCTATGGCTACGATGAGGAATTTTAGCCCTCCCGCTGCAACTGGGAAAGGGCCTGCGATGTCAATGCCCCATTTATAGAATGGCCATGGTGAGGTAATGGGGGTTAACTCTTGTTATGGTCGGCGCGGAATTGGCCTGAAGACTTGGCAATCGCTGCATTTCTTTATCATGTCCCGTGCGTCGCGGTGCATAGTAGGCCAATAGTATCCTGACCGCAGGGCGCGCGCCACTACAGATCGTGGTCCTGAGTGCATGCTACATGAAGCAGCGTGAATTTCTCAGAGTACATAATCTGCTTGAAGAGGTCCAACACATCGGAGCCAAGGTTGTAGGAATGAACGTCGATATAGGACGCCATCTCGAAGTTCAAATCTCTGCGCTGTGCGCCGCACCCTTCGAGCGTCCTTCTCATCTTGTGGTAAGATTCCTTTGCTTATAAATTCAATGATAGGTGTCATCCACGTAGGATCCTGTTCTTCTATCACCGTGGATACTTCCATCTCCAAGATTGATTTGCTTTTTAGAGTTTCCACCAATACCTGTTTTGATAGGTGCGCAAAGCATGTAGATGCGATCTTGCTAAGCACGTCAGCTTTCCTGTTTTCTCCTCTAGGTACTTGTTTGATTGTAAACCTATCAAAGTTCTGAATTAAAGATTTGGTTTTTTCAAGGTATTGGATCATGTGTTCATCCTTGGCTTCATATTCACCTAGCACGTGGTTAGCTACTAGCCTGTAATCCACATTTGCCTCTAGGTTGCGTACACCCATTTGAATTGCAATACGCAGTCCAGCGAGTAGGGCTTCGTATTCTGCCTCATTGTTTGTGGCTGTGAATTCGAAACGCAGTGCGTAGGTGAATTCTACTCCTTCTAGATTAGTGAGGATAAGGCCTGCGCCTGACCCATCCACGCATGAGGACCCGTCTGTGAATAGAACCCATGGTTCTTGTAATTATGTCTTGCTTGCTGAAGATGGAGTATCGGTATCTGGTTTCTCAACAATAAAGTCGGCTAATATCTGCCTCTTGATTGCAGTACGTGGTCTATACGAGATGTTATACTCACTCAACAACACACTCCATTTTTATAGCCGTCCTGATGCGTCAGGTTTAGAGATAACTTGTTTGATGGGCTGGTCCGTGATTACAGCTATTGGGTGCGCCTGAAAGTATCTGCGCAGTCTTTTAGCTGCGAATACTAGAGCTAGGACCAGCTTTTCCATAGCGGTGTAGTTAGTCTCTGTATTTTTCAGTGCCTTGCTTACAAAGTATATGGGCGTTTGAACGGAGTTCCTATCTGTTAATAGTATTGCGCTAACTGCTCCATGGGTTGCAGATAAGTACATGATCAACTCTTCCCTTGGTCGCGGTGCGACAAGTTTGGGAAGTGATGCAAGATGCTGTTTGAGTTGTTGGAAGGCTTCCTCCGCCTCCTCAGTCCAACGAAAGTCTCCCTTTTTTGTACACTTAGTGAGCGTTTTAAAAAGAGGGAGTGACTTGTCCGCTGATTTGGATAAAAATCAGTTTAGTCCAGCTAGCTTTCCATTTAATGACTGGACTTCTTTCAATGTGCGCGGAGAAGGGAGATCAATGACTGCTTTTGTATTTTCTAGGCAAGGCTTAATGTTATCAGGTTCTATTAAATACCCAAGGAACATGCCTTTTGTCGCGCCAAAAGTGCACTTCTTGGGATTTAACTTCATGTTTATTTTTCCCAATGTTTTGAACGTCTCCTCAATGTCGCGCACCAATTCTTCCTCTGTGTGACTTTTTATAACAAGGTCATCAACGTAAACTTCCAGGTTGCGACCTACTTGCTTCTCAAATGATGTGTCCACCAATCGCTGGTATGTTGCTCCCTCGTTCTTTAGGCCAAAAGGCATTTTTGTATAGCAAAAAACCCCTTGACTTGTGTGGAAGGCTGTTTTCTCTTCATCTTCTTCAGCTATCATAATTTGATGATATCCTTTGTATGCGTCTAGGAAGCACTTAAAGGGATATCCATACAGAGATTCTACCTTCCAGTCTATTTCTGGCAGCGGGTAGCTGTCCTGTGGACATGCTTTATTGAGGTCAGTGAAGTCCACGCACATTCTCCAGCTGCCATCACTCTTCTTTACCATTACTTGATTAGAGAGCCAGTCATGATAGTAGACTCCGCGCATAATACCTGCGTCTACAAGTTTGTGTACTTCTTCCATGATGGATTTTGCGCGATCTGGAGCTTGGCCGCGCTTTTTCTGTCGTATTGGAGGGTATCCTTGTCGGATTTGTAGTTTGTGCTCCGTAATGGAACGTGGCACTCCAGTCATGTGTTTTGGTTCCCATGCAAAGATGTTTAGGTTATTTGGCAGAAGTGCGAACACAGCTGCTCTGCCTTTGTCAGATAATGATCCTCCAATTGATATTTGCTGATCTGGGTAATCTGGGTGGATGGAAACTTTTAAGTTTGGTATTTTGGCTGCGCGTTGTTTTGGGATATTTTCCACTTCACTGGCTACTGTGTTACACTCTTTTGGTGACACAGTGGCATCGTAGAGGGTGACAATGCCTCCTTCTACTGGGAATTTGAGCATTCCATGCGCTGTGGAGGGTACAGCGCGCATGGATGATATTCCAGGTATCCCGATAATGCCGTTGTATGGCGAAGGGGACTTGATTACCATGAAGTTCATCCAAGCTGCCATAGAGTGCTGTTCATTACCTATGACCACGAGTAGGCGTAATTGCCCCATGGGCCATATCTTCTCTCCTGTGAATCCTGTCAGCGATGTCGTGGCTGGGATCAGCTGACTTTGTATCTCTGGGCGCAGCCTTTTGAAGCAATGTTCGTACATAATATCTGCGGATGCCCCTCCGTCTACATACATACGGTGGATATCGTGACCTCCTGTATGAATTTCAATGGTGAGTGGCTCCATTACTGCGTTGTTCGCAGTGAGAGTTGGGAAGGAAATTTCATTCTTAGAGGAGAAATTTTGGCTGACTTTTTACCTAGTTTTTCGCTGCCATGATTGTATCATGTAGATTGTGTCAGCCTTGTCTTTGGCTATCTCCTTCTTGCCTTCATTCTTTGGTTTTTCTTTTCCTTCTTTTATATTTTTAACGAGGTGATCCATTCTACCTTCTTTTACCAGCTTGTCGATCAATTGTCGTAGTTGAACGCACTCGTTGGTAGTGTGGCCCTTTTGTCCATGGTATTCGCAGTATCCATTCCCCACATGCCGGTCTTCTGGGGTGCGTATTGGTGGGGGCTTCAGGAAGTTTGCGCCCTCTGTTGTGAATATATCCCTTGGTGTTTTCGTGAGGGGGTGTATTTGTCATTTTCCCGTCCACTTCCCTGGCCACGATAACCCTTGTTGCAATTGCTACCCTGTTCATTGGATTGTCTCCTAGGCTGTTCTTGTTGCCTATAATTTAAGTAGCCTTTTTTACTATCGGCTGCTGCTGCTTCTCCTTAGATGAAAGACCTTGTGTGCTTCATTAACTCATCAGAGGTTTGAGGGACCTTATCATTTAATTTCTTGATGAGTTCTGGGTTATTTATCCCATTCATGAACCCCAAGATTTTTAGCACTTCAGGACACGCCTTGACGTGTATGCATTCGTCTTTAAAACGCTCTACGTAAGCGCTTGTTGATTCCCCTTGGCGCTGTTTTACTCTGGCTAATTCAACAGGGTTCTTTGCGCACTTTTTTCTCTGAGTAAAGTTTAAGCGGAATGCTTTTCGCAATTCTTCGAACCCGTTTATGCTTCTTTATGGAAGCTTACTAAACTAGGTTCGTGCATTCCCTACTAATGTAGAGTTAAACATATGACACCACACAGGTTGTGGCCAATTTTCGATGGTGGCAGCAGATTCGAAAATTTTTAGGTGATCGTCAGGGTCACCTGTTCCATCATATGTTTTCACATTTGCGGGCATGCGCCTCTTCTTATCATCCGAGTAGTCACTAATGCGCCGTGTAAACGCATCAATCTTTTGGCGGCGCCAAGGAAGAGATATGTCTTCATCTTCCTCCTCACGACGTCTTCCTCTAGACTTCCAATGTCCTGTTTCTTTGTCCTTGTTGTCCGAGGAATAGTTGTCTATTTTACGAAGTTTGCGCCGTTTCTCCTCAGAATCTGAGCTTGGAGGACTTTCACTTGGGGGCGCCCGTCTTCCCAGTCTATCCTGGATCCTTCTGCTATCAGACCTTGAAGAGCTGTCGCTCAGTGAGCGTTGTCGCCCAAGTCTGTCTTGTATTCTGCGGTTACCAAGTCTAGAGTAGACATTGGTGCGCATTCCATCATCTTCATATTCTTCTGAATACTGCGAATCAGATGTTGTACCCAGTCTATCATGGACATTGGTACGTCTTTCATTATTTTCGCGTCCCCCCTCTGGTAGCGCGGTGGGGATGTTTCGCGTTCAGGACCAAAGTTGAGCCGGGCTTGCAGGCTCATACTTGACCTTCTCCTTGCTTCTTCTTGCATGAGGGCAGTTAGGGTTTCGTAATTTTGGGATACAAAATTACTTAACGTTAACTCAGGCGCATCCTCTTCCAGCGCAAGAATTTCTGCCTCAACATTAGGCGCCCTATCTCGGTTAGGTGCGCCAGGCGGCACAATGTTGTCCACTATGGGTGCCATTTGGTGGGGAGTATTGAAGAGGGTGCGCTGGAGTTCCTCAGTGTTTGGAACCACCGTGGTGGTCTGAGCAGTATTTACGGACAACTCTATAGTTGGGAGGATTAGAGTCGAGCCCGTTTCCTGGTGCCCAGGCGTACTGGTTGTTCCAGAGGCCTGTCTAGGGATTGAATCTTGGTTCTTCCTCTTTTGGGAGTCACCGTGTGTTTTTTCCAACTGCGGAATCCGTTGGCTTGAGTTTTTGTGCTTCGTCATTCTAGTTCTTAGTGTAGGGTCCCACAGATGGCGCCACTTGTTGATACAAAAGTTGGGCGTTCCTTGTTTGGGTTCCTGCTCTCGTACCAATTAGATCTTAATGCTTGAAACCTGCGCACTAAGAAAGCAAACAAACACCGTTAGGCTTAACGTGGGATTGTCTCCCACGATTATCCGCCGGCGTGAGAGTAAGTAATCGGTTTTAGGGTTATATATATGAATTAGGGTTGTAAAGTCGTACCTTTAATGAGAGTTATGATGTTGTTTATATAGGCACGGAATCCTTATTGGATACGTGCGCCTTACTTTTCGGTATATATCCTATTTGGATATATATCCCTTAAATAAGAGATATCCAAATCATAACTATAAATAAGTTTGGCCTTGGGCTTTCGTGAGCCAAGCTGTTATCCTACTGGCCCAAATCATTGTAGTGATGGCCCAATCGTGGCGGGCTTGAGCATTAGTGATGTTTATTATTTGGGTTCGTGGCCCGAATATAGATTATACGTCATCACCCTTATAGCTTGATACCAACTTTGACTTGTTACTCGGTTCCTATTATAGAGTAATGGAACTCTATATAACCATCTCCAAAGATGGTACTGAAGTCTCGTAAGCAATTCTGATTCAAACATCGTTAGATGAACATTTTGCTATGACTAGAATAAGTTTATAAATAGCTTATCAAACTATTTGACGGGACTCGACTTGTTTACATGTCTATGTAGTTCCATAATGTAGCAATACATGTTGATATCTCACTTAACAAACATGATATCGTGTCAAAGTTAGATGTATTACTTGATTGTCATGTGATATGCTATCTTCATATTCAACCAATACTTGGAATGTTGCATCAATAGAAGCTGCAAGGAAGTTTCCTAAATCGATATGCTGTCAAACAACAAGTCGTTTTATACTTCTATCATCATTGTATTTACATATAAAATGTGGAAAATGAGTTTGCAAAAATGATTTTTGCAAATTTTGGACACTATTTAAATATATGTTTGTGTTATATATATTTATATTGGTTGATAGCTTTGCATATTTCTTGAAAAGAGCTTCGCGACGAGCTAAAGTGTGTCTAAATTGAAGTTAAAATGAATGAAATATCGTGTCTCAAAGTGGGGTTCCAAGCTTGTGAACTCATGCGAGCCCGCGCGACCTGCGGACACGAATGCAGCTCCGAAATTTCGCCTATGTTTTAACATAACATATTTGTTTAATTATGGCCTTTATTTAATCTCGGAGAACAACACAACCTTTTAGTATACATTAACTTTTCATACCACATATTGTAAGATATTGTAATTGTAATCTATTCATGTATGATTATGCTTTCCTTAGAAAATACGTACAATATGACTATGCTTTTTATACTTAAGCTCGCGACCAATGATTTAATTACTCATTTTTTGATCGACCAAGTGCCGGTGGAGCTTCTGATGAACCATTCAGAAGCAAAAACAAAAATCCAGATACTCAATTGAGATAAAGATAATAAATATATAAATGCTAGGGTTTTGGGGAACTCAAAATTACAATCCTTAGATGTTACAGCAATGAAAAGCAACAAAAGGACACAACAACAACAAGACACAACCATGACATTACATAAAGAACAAAATACAACCATAACCAACACACAGTTTCTATGACCAAATATGATGGAGTAAATTACCAGGTCCCATTCACAATTTAAAACAAGAACCAAAGGGAATGTCAGACCTGCATATTCGAAACCATCACAGAAGCCATAGTCACTGGAAACTGTCCAAATTTTGTTCATATATAATTGTTAGAATTCTAGTATGTTGCATGTTGCTTGGTTTTATGACAATAAACAAGTAAATGGACGTAAACTTTTACTGTATTAGAAATTATCTTATTTATAATTTATCGACATTGTCTAACATGTTAAAACCAACATGACATGATCTGAATCCAAATGGGTTTTGTCCCTACAATAACGGTCTACTTTCCCAAATGTTCTGATATGGTACGTGTACTTTCGGTTTCGTGTTAATATGGCCACTTTTTCAATTTTTTACCTGTTACTAATGTTTTTACCGACGTGGCATGTCCAGTCAGCATATTATCGTGGGTTTTGTCCGTACAATAGACACCTACTTTCTCAAATGTCCCGATATGGTACGTGTGCTTTTTTGTCCGTTTTCATTCGTTTTCATCCATTTTTCTACGTTTTCATCCGTTTTTGTCCATTTTTATCCGATTATATCCGTTTTTGTACGTTTCATCCATTTTAATTCTTTTTTATTCGTTTTCATCCGTTTTTATACGTCTTCAATCGTTTTCATCCATTTTTGTCTGATTTTATTCGTTTTCATTCGTTCTCATTTGTTTTCATCCGTTTTATTCGTTTTCATCCGTTTTCATTCTTTTTTATTAGTAATTGAAAATGTATTAAAATTGATGAAAACGAATGAAAACGAATAATAAAAATGGATAAGAACAGATAAAAATAGATGAAAATAGATGAAACTGAACGAAAACGTATAAAAACACACAAAACGGATAAAACAGATATAAACGGATGAAAATGATTGATAACGGATGAAAACGGATGAAAACGAATAAAAACAGATGAAAACGGATGAAAACGAACGAAAACGTATAAAAACAGATGAAAACGTACAAAAACGGATAAAAACAGACGAAAACAGTTGAAAACGGATAAAAACGGATAAAATGGCTGAAAACAAATAAAAACGGATAAAAACATACAAAAACGGATAAAATTGGATAAAAATAAACGAAAACGGATGAAAACGGATGAAAACGAATGAAAACGAATGAAAACGGATGAAAACGAATAAAAACAAATAAAAACGGATGAAAACGAACGAAAAAAAATGGATGAAAACGTAAAAAAACAGATGAAAACGGACGAAAACGATTGAAAAAAATCGCAAAGGACCTATTTTGCAAAAGAAACAAATCACAAGGGACCATTTTTGAAACAAAATCAGAAAGGACCTATTTTGCAAAAGAAACAAATCACAAGTGACGAAAAATAGTACACGTACTATATCGGGACATTTGAGAAAGTAGACAGCTATTGTACGGACAAAATAAAACCCACGTCACAAGTTGGGACATTGCTAGCCGGTGTACCCGGTATTCGGTCAAAAAGTGGTCATATTAACACAAAACCGAAAGTAGACGTACCATATTGGCACGAAAAATAGTACACGTACCATATCGGTACATTTGGGAAAGTAGATAGCTATTGTACGGACAAAACCCGAATCCAAATACTTGTTAAAGAATTATGTTTCTACATATATTTTTTTTAAGTTGATTTTGTTTTCAAATACAAGATTGTTTTAACTTTTGCTCACATTTTTACTTTATCTTTGTACCTTTCAAATGATGAAATGAAAGATACTAGGTAACTCCTTTTTTTTTTTTTTTTTTTTTAACAGATTTCTCACTAATCAAGCTAATACATTTCTTAGCTTGAAAGTTGGATAAAATGAGCAAAAAGTTACTGAAGCATATACTATACATTGAAAAGAGAAACAATTTTCACATCAGCAAAATTCCTTAACAAAAGGAATAATTGCAAATCCTTATGTTACATAACGTGGGCCTTTCAACTTTCGACTTTTATTTATAACATACGTAACACATTAGACCTTAAACTTTTGTATGCGGTTTTAACTTTTCAAACACAAAAATGCATTTCTTGATTCTAGCAAAGATACAACTCTTGGGCTCTTCAAAGTTTCATAAATATGCTACTAAACCAATTCTAGCCACCTTAATATGGCCCTTCCTTTTAAAAGCTGTATTGAGTTTGAGACCAATTCAAGATATTGTTAGAATCGTGGCTCATGATTCAAGACTTTTCGTTTTTCAGTTAGCGCGAATCATCAGTTTAGACGAGTATAATGAAGGAGCAAGAAGATGGAGACGAGTGCGTAGACTAGTTCATGATAGGATTGTTGGTGCTGGACGGTCGATAGCTTTTGTAGCCGATGAACAAAGCTTGCATACTCTTTCGATGGAGGCTCTCTAAGGTGAGACGATTGCATAAGAATTGTTCATGATAAAAACTTGTTTGTTATCTTGAGGTGCAAAAAATGGTTACACCAGCTATATATCATGGTACATGTAGAAACTTGTGAACTTGCATGAGGCATAAGCAAATATATCGGTTTTGTACTAACCTTGGGAATTAACTTTGTATTATTTGCCTAGCTATCTTATATTTTTTCCTCGTTTACGATTACAGATTCCGCTTAAGTGGCCCTCTATATGAATTACGATTAAGGTAGTTTGATAAGCTCGACAATCGTCCTTGATGTGTTAACTAAGCCAGATCAAGAATAACTAGATATTTTTCACGATGTGAGTACTTTCGGCCCCTTCTGAGATATCCCAACTTTCTTTCTTCTCAGCTGATGAAGAGGTGATTTTGGAACGAAGGGAGCTGTTGAGAAACAATTTCGTTATGTAAAAGACGAGCGATGTTCTTGTAAATATCCAGCAAACTCTTTCATGTAACGTGAATGTTTCTAACTATTTCGTGTTATCAAGCTGTTAGCTAGCATACTATAAGGACATCTTTTGGCCGGGGAAAACCTTGATTTAATTTAATAGGCATATTTGTTCATACTTGCTTTGTTGATTTCTTTTCGATGAGTATTATCCGTCCATGGTGATAGCAGAATTTTGTGTTAACACCATGATGATACAGTTTTCTAGAGTTAAAAGACTAAAACTTGTTACCCAAACATCAATAAGATTTTTTTTTTTTTTTTTTTTTTTTCACGGCATTTTTATTAAAAAAAGAAAAGAACTAGCAAAGAGCTAGCAATTACATAGTAATTTTTAACTAACCAGTCCAACTAATAAGCTTATGACCTCTAAACTTAAGCAAAGAAAAAGAGTACAATCGAAAATATCATATTTCATCATAGATTGAGAGCTAAACGTGACACTGTTATGATGCCGCCAAATCGTCCACAAAGTAGACACAATAATGATATTCAATCGTTGCTTCTTCTCTCTAGAAACGGGCCATGTGTTTATCCAATCTCTCCAATGATCATTTGAAACGAACAAAGGCAAAAAAAATGTCGCACCACACACAGACAAGTCTCCATAACAGTAATAGCGCACTCAAAGAAAATATGATGGTTGGACTCCACGTTACCGTTGCATGACGGGCAAGATATCTCTGGAATTTCAATTCCTCGAGAAGAAAGGTTTAAACGGTGAGGAAGCCTATCTAACCTTATTCGCCACATGAAAACGATAACTTTACATGGAGGAATTTTGTCCTATAATGTCGGGTAATTTAACGAAGGAAATAGGCGGTCAATGTGTCGGCGTGTAACAGCAGCAACAGAAAACACTCCATCTAGAGACCAAACACAAGAGTCCGATTCGGAGAATCGGAGCAAATATCAATGTGGCTAATCTCATATAACATGTCTCTAAGATAAGCAGAATTACGCACGCCTAAATCAGATCTTGACCAACTCTAACACCATTGTCCGTTAGAAATACGATCCTTAATCAAGCAATCTTTGTCTTGCTCCAAACGAAAAAGCATGTTTAACCTGAGATATAATGGTGACTCACCAAGCTAAGTGTACAAGAGTAGCACAACCAACTTTAAAACTTAAGGAGTTAGTTCCAAGAAATATAGCAAAACATCATAATCTAAAAAAATAGATGAAGAACCAAATATATAATAAAATAAAAAGTAATGTCTTAAACTAAATTGACTTACATAATAATTCATTAATCTTAATTAGAATTCTGGAATTGACGAAAATTTGACGAAAAGATCCTCTATGTCACGAACTAACCTCGAATTGACAAAAAATAGTTAAGATATAAAAACATAACCTTTTATGTAAATGATAAGTAATAATCATTCTTAAGAGTAACAAGAAACTTTACCTTGCGCTTCTTCATCATTTGGACACGTCTTTGTGATTTGGAGTAAAAGTCATCTATCATTTTCTCCGTACAAAGGGTACCAACAATCTCTCTTTCAATGCTAAGAATCATGCTACTTTTAAGAAAGTCATCACTCATGGTACTACGGAGTCTTGTTTTCACAAGTTTCATCTTTGAAAAAGCTCTTTCAGATGTTGCAGTTGAGACAGGAAGAGTTAATATAAGACGAACCAATCTATCAATCAAGGGATAGATTTCCGACTTCTCCGTTATTTGCAATCCTCTACATAACTTTGAAAGTGAACTAATATTCTTCAATCTTGGATCATTATCAAGCTCATAATGTTGTAACTCAAGTCTGAACTCAATTATTTCTTGTTCGGTAAAATCCAAAGGGTAGTACTTTGTCGCCAGTTTACATATGTCATCAGCATTGAACGGTTTCCTTGGATCCATAGTAACACTAAGAAGAAGAAGCTCCGAAACAGACTCATTAAATCTATTGTTTAACTCTTGCAACTGACTATCAATAGCAACTATAAACACATCTACCCGATAGTGATGCTCTACAGTCACATCATCTTTCTTATGACGAGACTGAATTACATCTCTATAAGTTGTGTTCATATCAGGAATTGGAATGTTATGTTTTTCACAAAAGCAAACAACTTGATCTAGAAGTGATTGCCAACCATTATCCCTTAAGCTTTGAATTAATGTCTTCGTAGTCGAAACCAAAGTCAATGCATTAACAATATCTTGAGATTTATTTTGCAAAAATTTGCAAAGCTTGTCTGTAATCTCCATTATCTTCTTCATAAGATGCAAAACCAGAACAAAATCAAATGATAATAGATGTGTAAGAGCATATTTAGCATCACCTTTTTGAGAACCTCGAATATCTTGAACATCAAGTTTAAGGTTAGATAAAGAAGATAATATCTCATTCTTTAGAGTCAATGCGTTCGTATCTTTAACATGAACCAAGTCCAAAAACCTTTCTTTGATATATCCATTTCGGTCTACAAATCTCACAACAATGGCCATTTGCTCTTTCTTGGATTCATCTTGGGATTCATCAACATATCAAAAAAAACTTTGCCATCCCAATCTCTTCTCGAATGGTTTCTTGTACCTTCATAGCAAACATTTGCAATAGTTCTTTTTGAATATCAGGTGAAGTATACTTGGTGTTTTGAGGGGCCGTTTCCACAACTCTAGCCACATCCTTGTTATATGATGCAATAAGTTTTACCAGTTGAAGATAATTTCCTCGATTTATTGAAGTGGGTCGTTCATCACCGCCCCTTAAAGGACATGTTTGTAATGTTAGCCACGTAGTAGAGTCAATAGTTACTTTAAGTCGTAGCCTGTTATCCATTATTTCTTGTTCTATTTGCTTATCTATCACGTTCTCTATGTGACATACTTTGTTCTTCAAATCTTCATAGCATCTAACTGAAAAATTATGAGCCGAGGTAGGATTCGTACCTTCATGGCTCACGAAAGGAAAATGTTTGCCACCATTAACATTTCTCCAACTATTGAAACCTTTTACAGTAAATGTGTCTGATCCAACTCTCCCTATAGGCTTTCTACCAAAAAGATAGCACGGGAAACAAAATGCGGCATCATTCTTATCAGAATATTCCAACTACCAAAATCTTTTAAACCATGTTGCTTGGAAGCTACGCTTATGAGGACCACAAGGAGTAAGAGGATAATGTGATTTAACAAGTTGATAAGGTCCGAGTCTAATATAAGTTCGTCGAATATCATCTTGTTGGTTTACAGGATAAGTCGATATAGGGGGCAGCAAACCTGGATCACGAATCAAAGAGTCTAATTTTACCTCATTGGAATTAAATGTAGCATTTGTTTCAGGTTCAACTTGAACTTCAGGTGACTCTTCCACAATATTATCACCATTGGTTTGATCTTGAGTTTGAGTTTCATTCTCAGTTTGTTTTTGTGTTTGGATTTCGGGGTCCTGAACAATATCTTGTACTCGCTTGTAAAAAGAATCAATGGTTCTTTTCTTACTCATGACTCCTTAGTGAACCTAAAATCATAAATTTTTTGTAACAAAGTAAAATACAAGTTAATAATCATAAACTTTGTTAATTTGCAACTTAGAATTAGGAGTGATAAACTATTTAGCTGCTCATTAATGTTCTACAATTCAACTACACAAACTCTCGATTGAAATTTATACAACTAAATTTTTTGTAACTAGTGAATAAGAACATAACAAATATTAAATACACAAGCAATTAATAGTTATCAAGTGACTAAGTGAGTATTAAAAGTTCTAAAAAAAACTCTCGGTACAATTCCAATACAAAACACAATGAATTAAATGTGATAATTAATGCAAATTAAATAATAAAAAGCATTCAATACCTTATCTTAACTACTTATAATGTAGATTTAGTCAAAGTGAAAAACTGAATTTTCAGTCAATCCTCATTTTGCCCTTCTATACTACAAGGGTGAGAGAAAATGAATTGTGTAATTAATGCTCTTATTAAAACACCCCATAACTTAAAATTACAGTAATTTATTCATATGGTACAACCAATTAAAAGCATCTATATCAAATTAAAAACAATCAATTAAAACACCCCTTACTAAAAAAAATACAATAAAATTTTCACAATATACAATTTAAACAAGCTACAACATAATATAAAATATAAAATAATTAAACACACTAATTAATGTTATTTTTAAAACACCCTAAAATGAAAAGTATATGTTATTATACACATTATACAAATTAATAAAACACACAAAACTTTATACAAACTAACAAGTTGATGTTGCATATAGTTTTGAAAACTGGACCGGACCAACGGGTTCAACTGTGAAAAACATATAGTTTTGAAAACTGGACACGACGAGTTCAGTTATTAAAAGCATGACTCGGTTTAAATCGACCCATTTTTCGACCGGAACGACTCAACCGGGTTTCAAAACATTATGTTGACATGAGCTTAAGTATCAAAGTCAATAAGTCAACAAAGTCAATAAAGCAACAAAGTCAATAAGTCAATAAGTCAACACATTTAATCCCTAAATCTTCAAACTTTTATTAGAGGTGGCAAAACGGGCGGGCACGGGCACGGGCTAAAATGGCACGGGTTAAAACGGGCACGGGCTAAACGGACAAATTATAAATCGGGCCAAACGGGCACGGGCTAAAACGAGCAAATTATAATTCAACTATTAAAAACATTCAGAACAGTCCTAAAAACCGCTTTAATTCATCTTGTAAAAAAAGATCAAGCATCTAAGTCTCAACTATATTTAATTATTTTTTCTTAAAAAAAAATAGAGTATTAAATGAATAAAAATGCAACTAATTAAATGTATCTATCAATTAATTAGAGTATTAAATAATTATGCATAAAATAGTTAATAAATGAGATAAATTAAAATTAAAATAGTTGGAATGTTTTATAGTTACCGGTGACAAGTGAATTGGTCGGAAAAAAAATGAGAGTAATTGCTTGAAAGTTGAATTGTGTGATTCGAAAGCCCATCTAATAATATCTGTTTTTATCTTTTGCCTGTAAGAGTCCATCAAATAAATGCAAGGGGGCAAAAAACGCCCCAAAACTTTTAAAAAAGTGTCAAAAATCGCCCAAAAATTACAAATTGGGCAAGATTTGCCACCCCTAACTTTTATTATTTTTCATTTATAGCCCATAAACTTTCTTTTATCACTAAACGATCTGTCGTTATAAAATCCCGTTGCTATGCACGGGTATTCGTCTAGTTTGATGAAAGCAAAATTGTGTTTTTTGGATTTGATCGATGGTTATGAAGAGAATCAGAGAATTGCCAATTTGAAGGTGTTTTTTTTTTTTAACTGAATAGCGTATAATGGGAGTTGGGAGGGGCTGAATAATTGGTTCCATCATCTTGTGCTACATGGGCTATGTAATATTTGGGCTCAATGGGCTGCTTAGGGGGGCCTAGCACCTGCTAGATACCCTATCCCCTCCGCCCCTGGGTCAAAGCCCCCTTCTTTTCCATGCAACGCCTTAATAACTTTGACCCAAAGACTATCCAAATAGGTATGGTATCTCCAACGCCATTTTTGAAGAGTAGCTAGGTTGAAAGATTTCAAACTACTAATACCCAAACTACCTTTATCAAACGAAGATAAAAAAAATTTGGACCATTTTATCCATGCGAGCTTTTTTGAGTTTTGAGAACCACCCCAAAAAACGAAACACAAATACTCTCCAAACTCATTAAATTGGTTTCAGGGACTTTGAATATGGAGAGAAAGTAAATCCCAAGGCTTCCAAGGACAGCCTTAACTAAGGTGAGGCGACCATAGGAGATTCGCTTTCCAAGATGAAAGCTTGGCATGACACCGATCGATCAAGCTCTTCCAGTTAGAAGTAAGATTCATATTAGAACCAACGGGTAATCCAAGATAGACAAAAGGGAAGGAGCCCGCTGTACAACCTGTGGCCATAAACATTAGACTCATGAATATTTATTTTAAGACCCAATGCTAGAAAGAAAAACCTGTAAAACACGAATGATGTTGTCCATATGATGGGAGCTCCAATCCGTAGTAATCACGATATCATCGGCGAAGAATAAGTGAGGAAGCATAATATCAGAATTACGAATAAGATGTTACATGGGAATTAAAAGGATTATACTATAACTAACAAGGACTACCCATTTAACAACCAAATTTAACTGTTTTAATACGTAAATTACAACCCATTGCCTACAAATTACGGAATATAACTTGTAAACTTTTAAAAAACGCCTCAAGTGGAAGTTGTAATAACTTAAATATTTCTCATAGCAATGTTTTTTATGTAACTATAAGGTACAAAGAATAGATGAAAAAAAATACAGATGAAGATTCCAAGACTGAAACAAGTACAAGATTCGGATCAAAAACATGTTTAGACAAGGATAGACACCAGGAGACGATTTGATCAATCTAGTCCGATCTTTTCACTCACTCCAGATACACGACATTTTATTGTTGCAAGAATTTGAATTCAAAATACACCACTAGTGCTTATAAATATAACCACGCAACTCGATGTAGAAAAAGATGATCCTTGATGAGGCTTTCTTGATTCAACGCCGATCCCCGGCTACAGATTCGGTATTGAAGAGGTACTTGACACGCGATAGAACAGAATCATGTGCAGGATCATACGGGTGGTCCTTTGAAGGAATCTCCAATATAGCTGGAACTGGTTTGTTGTAGCTATCGACTAAGAACCTTATCATATTTGCAATCTGTGATGAACGAGAATCAAGCAATATAATTTAGTAATAAACTAATAACAAATATCAAACTGGCCTTCACCACCCATACTCAACAAAATAAACTCACAATTTTACGTCTTTAATCTTTATCAAGGATATTCACATATAAATCCTAGAAAAAGATGATTCTATGTAGAAAGCCTTCTCAGCTTTGCGCCGAAGTGAAACGCTTTTACTGAATTACTAGTCATACTATCTGAATTTGTATAAAAGACCTGTTTTCACTGATGCAAAACATTTTCAACAAGTACTTATAAAAACTGTCTCAAACAAACGTCGGCTTACCAACAACATCACTAGGCCCATTAAGTTGCATATTACTGTCATATCCTAACCAATTCAGTTATTTAGGAGCAGTTTTGTGCATTTGTCAAGCAAAGGTAGTGATCAAACTAATATGCAAGCATCGAGAAGATGACTAGTTACACATGTAGTGTTTCTATGATCATATATTGCATATTCACAATGTTGATTCAGAGACTATTTTCTTCTTCAGACGTAATTGGTATGACTAATTCATTTACCTAGTAATATGCCTAAAGAGAAGAACGGGGCACAAGGGAAAATAAAAGGTTAATATGAACAGAGAAAAAATGAATGTCATACGACAAACATTAAATGAATAAGGAACATAACTAGGGGTATGAATTAGGCATGCTAATCATTAGTATGTGTCGTACCACAAATTTTACCTTAATGTCACAAACTTGTAAGTTCACAATAGCATTGATATACAAGATTGTTATATCAAAAGGTATGTTTTGTAGTAGGATATTTTCTCTTGATAGTAGTGTGAACAACTTTTTGAAGTACAACATGTTTTGCACCTGTATCTAACAGGCGTCTCATTTACTGGAATCATGTGGTTCTGTCACTAAAGACTCACTAGTTCAGATAACGGGTCTGGGTAAGAACATTATCATTGCAAAAACGGCCAAATTGGTTCAGTTCAAGATTAGTTGGCCCGCTAAGCTAGAACTTTCTTCTATATTATGTAAGGTAACAAACTTGTTCACATTTTAGATTAGAAAAACGAAACTAATAAAGAAAATGCACCTTTTGTGTATGAGTAAAAACTTAAAAAGAATTCTTAATAAATTCGCCAAGAAAGGCTATTGAAAATTTGAAAGCACTATTTTCTCAGTTTCCAAGTTACCCAAACATTTAAAAAGCATTTAGTATATTAAATTTGTTTCTATAATATGAACAAATAGTTCCTTTTCATAATAAACAGAAAAAAAAAAATCTACTCACCGAGCTCTAGAATCTTAAACTGAACTGATTTGACCCGTTTTCTAATGTACATACTTACCTATTATCAGACCCGCCAATTTGCCACCTTTAGTTGATGCAGAAAAATTCAGTACAAAATTAGATGTTTATTTTCATGAGCGTAATATACTTGTAGAGTAGTGGATATGTGAGCTTGCCATTCATAAAAAAGAGAAAGTAACGATCCAATGCCTGAGTAAGCTACCAGATTTTAGTAATGCCTTAATGGTTACTCATAAGTAACTGAAGAGTGATTACTTACATATTGACTGATCAAGACTATTGCTACATCGTCTCTTGTGGTGAATTCTTTGAAAGCGTCCTCAATTTGTTTAACGGTCGTCTCTGAAACAACATAAAAGAATGTTTATATAGCAGGAAAAAAAAAACATTAAGATCTTTTCAGAAACAAAACTACATGCAAACAAGAAATGAAGAGATAATTGACATAACAAAAATAACAAGGCCCAAAAGTCCAGCTCTTGGTTACGATTCACGATGATCTTTTGTCAAGGATTGTGTTTAAAATTCAATATTGTGAACGGAATTCAGCCATTCAGGAATATGCAAGCAATTAATTAGTCTTAGCATACAAATATATGTTCATCATTTTATTGGATTCCTGGTGGCCATAAATCAGGTTGAATATTGTATCCATCTCATACACCCATGAACATTGCAACATTTCAATTTTTGGAAATTGCCAAAATTACCTTACCAATTCACACTGGTAGCATTCTAAAAACTGATAATTCGGGTCTATTTCAGATTAAGTGAAGAAACTAGACACCCAGTGAATGATCGAACAATATTTGCCCGGTAAACATTGCAATCCCCATAATATGCAGTAATTTCTTTGGATTGCTCAGATATTTAGTATAGCAACTGCATATAGTACTATTCAGAAACACTATGCATACATAAGGTGTTTTTTTTTCTTTATATATATATATATAGGGTGGGGTTATTCTAAAAAGGATCTTATAATAAAAAGTGTAGGAAGGATTGTGGGAGTGACATGTGTCACCCCTATGCCACATCATATGACACATCATATGACACGTGTCACCCCACCCCACCCACCCCCCCCCCCCCGCCAAAAAAAAATTTTTTTTCCCGCCAAAAAAAAAATTTTTTTTGGGCAAAAAAAAAAAAAAAAAAAAAAAATTTCCCGCCAAAAATTTTTAGTGCATCACAGTTATAAAGTTACTGCATCACGGTTATAAAGTTACTGCATCACGTTTATTGCATCACAATTATGATTTTACTGCATCACGTTTACTGCATTCATGGTTTTAATGTTACTGCATCATGGTTATAAAGTTACTGCATCATGGTTATAAAGAAACTGCATTATCATAAGTTTTCTGCATCATATATGTATGTAACTGCATCACAATTAAAATACGATTCTTTTTTAAGTTTTGGTGCATCTTTATTATAAGTTACTGCATCATAGTTAATAGTTTAGTGCATCAACTATGTTGCAGTAACTTGTAATCTTAATGCACTAAAATTTAAAATTGTGATGCAGTAACTTTTATAATTGTGATGTAGTAACTTTATAACTGTGATGCACTAAAAAATTTTGGCGGGAAAAAAAAAAAAAAAAAAAAAATTTTGCCCAAAAAAAAATTTTTTTTTGGCGGGAAATTTTTTTTTTTTTGCGGGTGGGGGGGGGGGGGGGGGGGGGGGGGGGGTGGGGTGACATGTGTCATATGATGTGTCATAGGGGTGACACATGTCGCCCTCACAATCCTTCCTACACTTTTTATTATAAGGCCCTTTTTATTTTAACCCATACCTATATATATATATATATATTGGTTGAATAGATAGCATTATGATGTACGCAAGCAATGAATCTGAGAACTCGATTAATGTAAGACGATCACCAATTGAGCCAATGTCCTAGAAAGCTCATAATAAGTATGCATTTGAAGTTAGCATAATATTCCTCTATATACAACTATTCCATAACCAGCTTTCATGATAAATTTCATCACGGTATTACGTAAAAAGATTGAAAATAATCAGCATGCACTGCAGAAAACTTAGTCCAAATGTTCCCAATGGTACTTATCCGGGCTATAATAAAACCTAAATTTTCACAGAATTATGCACTGTGCAGAATTGTTATTGTTTATACTCTACAAAAGGCATCAGAAAACTTGATGGAAATTTAACTAGATTGCTTAAGGAAGAATTAATACTTGAATCCACAATGAGGTAATTAGTTTTCCTCCTCAAGTCAACATTGCCAACTCCAGCAAGTAAAAATCCAGTTACTGTGTCCTGCATCGCGTATAAACAACCATAAGAATCACATAACTCACAAATTAGCAGAACTTACAACAGGTAAACTCCATATTTCATCGCTACCATATAGCAGGAAATGTCTATGAAAGCTATTACTTTGCTTATTTTAAGATAAAATGCATTTGCTTTTCGGGTTTTCTTTTTCTTTTTATTGCCTCTTTAAGATAGCAACACATTAGGGGGTGTTTGTTTAAACTTATACGTGGGCTTACGAGCTTATTTGGTTTCGGCTTATATTTCATAAGCCTCAATTTTCCGGATTATTTTGATGTTTATCGGCTAATAAAAGCTTATCATGACATAATAAGCTTATATAATCCCAAAGGTTACAAAATAAGCCATAAAACCGAGGCTTATGAAATATAAACCGAAATCAGATAAGCTCATAAACTCACATATAAGCTTAAACAAACACCCCCTTAGTCACTACCTCCGTCCCAATTTATTTGTCCACTTTTGATTTTCAAAGTCTTTATTTGTCAACTTTGACCTTAAATATGTTTGTTTGTGTTATTTACTTATTTAATATTTGATGCAAAATATATGAATAGATTGAGTTTTAAGTGTATTTTTAATTTGTATAATTTTTATCAAGTATTATACAACAAAAATAAGAATATTTACGGTCCAAGTTGACAAAGAAAGACTCAAAAAGTCAAAACTGGACAAATAAATTGGGACGGAGGGAGTACTATATAATGCATTTGGGACTATTCTATAATTAGAAAGGCTTAAAATTCAAACTTTTACTTGCTTATTATGGAAGGATTTCAAAATTAATTGGTTAGGAAGCAAGTTAGTTAGGACGCAGGTTGGTTGTTCAAACTAAAATTATTTGGCTTAACCCCATCTACCATCTCTACTTATAAAGCATAAAGACAACTAAATGTGTAACCGAATAACCGAATAACGCAAAATATAGTCACAGGTACCCGCCGCCGCATTGCGCGGATACCGTTCTAGTTTAGATCATGTTCAGTTGCGCGTTTATCAATAGACTAATGAAACAAATAAATATAATCAAATGATATAGTGAACATTTTGGGTAAACTAGTAAGTACCTCATCGGCAATCATAGCGATAAGTCCAGCGCTGTTAGTAGCCATTTTAGAAGCACGCTAAAACTACACGAAAAATAAATATAAATATATATTAGCTAAGCATTTTGTATTTATAAAACCGAACCGAACCGAAAACCGAATATCTAATATAAAAGTTACGGCCTAACTAAAACAAATTGGGAATAATAATAATTAGGGATTTAGAATATGAAATAAAGTAGATCATGATTAAAAAAAATTCTAGGGTTTGAAAGATGAGGTTGGATCTGATGAATTGATTGATCATATAAATTGGAGATGCCGTACACGTGTAATTCAAGTGTTTGTGAAAGATGAAGATGGGAAAGATGATACCTGTGATTGATCGGGGAACAGAGAAGTGTGAGATGCAACGATATTTTTTATTTTGTGTAGTATTAAACGATGATATTTTTTATTGGAGTAGTGCTACTCTCATTCATATTTTACAAAATTTCTCGTGCACAATAAGATGGCACGTATCCTAACCACTCATGTGAGAGCATTAATTGATCAAGTGAGAGCATTGGGTGACTAAGATGCATTTCATCTCATTGTGTGAGAGAAATTTTGTAAAAGGTGAGTGAGTCTAGCACTTCTCTTTTTACTATATCTATACTATCATATAACGTATTTAGGCTTAAAATGTTTAAGATCAAAAACATTTCTTTAATAGGAAAAATGCATGTACACCACTTTAATGCATATAATTTTCAGACTTACAAGACAAGAAGCATAGTGTACACCACTTTAATGCACATATTTAAAAAAAAACACACATTAATGATATTTAATATAGTCAATTAATTAATTGGTCAATAAATACAATTAATAAATTATTAAAACACCCCTTACATTACAAATACAAATTATCAAACATATTGTACAACCAATTTAAACACAATTTTTACATTAAATGTCACTAATACAAATAATAAAGCACATTATACAAATATTCAGGCACGAACGGGCAACGGCCCAAATGGGCTTGAGCCCGAACGGGTGCGGGCCAAACAGGCTCGAGCCCGAACGGGCACGGACTAAACGAAATTCTTGATATCCGTAAATTTATCGTCAAAAATAATATAATAAACTAAAATACATGATTCACCGAAAAATTTAATTTCAAGGTACCCACCGCTACAACGCGCGGGTAACCTGCTAGTTTTTTTTTTATGCATACAATACAACCGGTAAAAAAAGATATATCCCCAAAATGAATTGAAGGGGGTGTTTGGTTGGGGTAAATTCTGTAACAATTCACAATTTCAGGTTAATTACTATTCTCGGAAAATTTTACTATTCATTTTTACTATTCATTTCTTTCCGAAATATTCCCGAAAGTTGATTTTTATTTCATATTCTCGAGTGATAAATCATTTTCATGGCAAAATAAATGTTTGACATTCGTCAGATCATTTTCGTGAAAGTTATTAAGGAATTACACAGAATTACACGTTTTAGGGTAAAACTTCAATCAGAAATTCTACACACAACGAAATTTGACCCCGTCAGGTGACCCCACATCAGAAAAATGTTTAACACACTCATGATTTATTTGAGAATAAATCATGACTGAGAAAAATCATGACCAGAATAAACCTCGGCCGTGAAAAACTGGAATTTTCAGTTTTACGCGTTTTTTTACTCAGCCGTAACCCTAGCCTATACCTGCACCGCATTTCTAAGACGATTTGAGTTTTCAACTTATTAGAATAAGTCAACATATTTTTCCCTCCTCCATTGATTAAAAATCATCCCTTGATTTTATAAGTCATTTCATGATTTTTAGGCTTACGGTTTGATGTCTAAAAGACATTTAATACCAACCGACACTAGACTGAGCCCAGTCTAGACATTATAAGTCATTTTAAATCATTTATATCATATTAGAAAAGTAACATTTTACTTTTCTCAATTTTACGCAATATTCGTACATTTTACGTATTACGCGTTTTAGACCCGTGTTTCCAGTTTTTAGCAGGGTTTACCACCCAAATGGAACCTACCACTCATTTTATATTTTATTATGGGACATATGAATATGTCTAACAATACTTTAAAGTTTCATAATTTTACGACACCCGGTTTTACGTTTTGAGGCCTAATCATTTACGGTTGGCATTTCCCGGAGTCAAAATTCATCTAATATCTTAGGATAATATCAAGACCAAGCCAACTCACCCCCTTATCCCTTGTGAACCGCCATAAGGGGGGGAGTCACACCCTTGGGTGGCTTGATCTTGTAACATGTTGTCTTGGATGGTTACATGTATTTTTTTGGCAAAAATATCTTAAGTAAACTAACCTCCTCATTGACCTATAAATACTCCCTCCCCTCCCTTCCTTTGGCCGGCCATCAACACACACCACAACACCTTATACTTAGCTTATTTCCTTCTAATTTCTTGCAAGGTTCAAGTGCTTCTTCAAGTAGAAACCCTAGTTTGATCATAAGTTACCAAAACACTTCCATAACCCTAGTATACTTGGTGATTTCTCTTGAGTTTAAATCCACTCAATTCACCTCAATCCTCATCATCCATCTTTCAAGAATACCAAGGGTAGAAAGGTTGCATGAAGTGAAAAAGGGTTGAAGCAAGTCTATCAAAGTCCATTTCCTTACTTGTTACTCCTTTCTTTAATTAGAAAGCCAAAAGTTGTAAGCCTAAACCTAACATGCTTCTTGTTTATTAATCATGTTCATATCATTTACATGTTATTCTTGCTATATTATGTGTTGTATTTATGTCCATGATGTATAAAGATGAGTAAAAGATGTTGTTATAATGGATTGTTAAGATAAATTTCTAAAACAAGCAAACTAGTGAATTTCTTGGTAAGACTTGATCAAAATGGAAAAATTATGTTATTGGATTATTACATATTATAGTAGAGGACTTAACAAGGAAACCGTAGCAATTTGAACCACCTAAAAAGAGTATACGAGTCAAAAGTTATGGCAATTTGAAGTTACCAAAGATTTCCGGCAAAACTGCCTAAAAGTTTCTGTGACAGAACCTAAAACACGCAAAAAGAGGCCTTTCTGGTCCGATTCATGAAAAAGTTAAAACACGAAAGTTTTCCGGAATCACGTTTTCCTTCAGGAACAAAGAGGCTCGAGCCTTGAAAACGCTTTATGAGTGAAATATTTCTCAGTTTCTTAACAGCTATTTTCATATTTTAAGTCACTATACTATTGTTATACTTTCAAAGGAACAAGAGTTATTATGACCTATAACCAAGACCACCACCATGGCTAGAGCCAAGGTTGTGTCTCATGACCTTGGAACAAGGACCAAAGGTCATGGCTAGGCCATGACGAAATGACCATACCAACTTACATAGGCGTAAACATGAAACAATGAATTAGGCGATAACATGAACAAGCAATTTGGATCTACTTCACTTAAAAGGGAAACATGAGATATTACCAAGAGAAAAATGGTCATTCAAGACTTATGAAACTACCCCTAATAACAATCTTCATGTACAAATAAACTTTCCTAAGTTTATTCAAAATATCGGACATGTAACTTTTCGGATCAAAACTTATATCTATATATTTTATCAACTACTACAATAGTATGGAGCCTCATGTGAGGAGTTCATTATGTAAGCCGTCGAGATGAGTTGTGGATTTACGAGTTAAAGTGTCCTGGCTCCTCGAACGCTTACTAACATGACTTCTGAATTATGTCGGCCCGAACGGTAGTAAACGATATACAAAACATACATGTTCATGAATCTTTTCTTTCAAGAACTTACAAATATACATCATACCACATCATGGACTAAAATGCAAGATATATATATATATATATATAGGCACTCCGTTATATTCTTCACTCCAATCCTAAGTCGCGACATTCTATTATAGGTTGCTCGTAGAAACCTACACGATCCAATCATCACCTTCATTACTTGCTATCCTACTTAAGGTGAGTTCATAGCCCCACTTTACATTACTTCAATGTTTTACAAACCCTTGGGGGGAATACATGCTACTTTTAAACCGAACACAATGCTTTGAAACTGTATGCTGCCTGATTGTTTTATTATTACTAAGTACCTACCTTGCCAATCCTAGGCCCCTATCATGAACCATTTAATCACTAGAATTAGTGAGCGCGAGTATTGTAAATAGGCCTATTGGGATTGACGAATCCCATTTGTTTGAGCAGATTAGTTCAAACGAATGCACTATATTTGAACATTAAGTATGACGGCAAAGTACTTACCGGGGCAACAAAACCGCCGATTGATATTGGTACCCGTTAACGTCTTGGTTGCATGAGCTTAGTATATAATAATAACTGTTTTGTTTTCTAACATGAGTATGAGTCTAATTAACTCTTACTACCAACATATTGTGTTCAACCGTTAAACAAACTCTATGAATATCACTCAACCTTTGTGTTGATCCTTTTAAGCATGTATTTCAGGTCCATGATAATCAAGAATGGAGCGGAAGGGCACGTACCGAAGGAAGAAGGCTATAAACTATTATGTCATTCGATAAAAACATCATAGACTTTATATTGATGTGTTTTGAAACAATGGAACATTTTGGGACCTTACTATGTAAACTCTGATATATTTGAATAATATGAATGACAACTCTTTTTATTACGACTCGGTTAGAGATCGTTTTCTATTATTATGACTGTTGTGCCGTCGAGTAACACCCAAGTTGAATTCCGCTGCATCATGAATTGGGGGTGTTACAGATTGGTATCAGAGCCAGGTTATAGAGAAACGGGTCTAAGTGAGACCTAAACTATAACTACAATAACAAGCAAAAACATTTTTATAGCCTTCCGCTCTTCGTGCCTTCCATCCTCCAGAAGATTATGGACTTATTACACTTGTTATGCTACATGAACATATTTGTATATTGTTATATGCACATTGCCATAGTTTGAACATTTTCCATAAGCATTTGATTTATTTTGACATCGAAATACTAATTGTAGACATCATGTCCGCACCTCCATCTCCGATCATCTTCCTGCTATGCCTGAGTATTTACCAATTCTTCCCGAACCTAATGATCCTTACTTTGAGGCAATTGACTACGATGATGAGGAAGAACCTTATGAGGATCTAGACAACGAAATAGATTCGGACGAAGATCCTGAAATGGATATGGACATAAACATCGATGATTACGAAAAGGATCCTGAAATGGATGTTGACATCGAAGGCATCGATGAGGAAGCGGAGGAACAAATAGTGGTGCCACATCTATCACCATTCACATCTCCACCTCCTGTTTCACCAATTTCATCCGAATCTAACCGTACCACTCCAGCGCAAGTTCCGAATTCTACTCACCAAACCGGCGGAACATCTACATCTACACATATGTTCGTTAACTCAGCTCAATACGAAATCTACTCTTTGAAACAAGCTCTCAACCTAACCCAACTCAAAGTTCAAAGTATGGCAAGTCAAATGCACGACTATATATCCAAGGTAAATTCTGCCAGAATGGATGCCATGAATGCTCGAGACGACCTATATTGGTTTAAGCTTGACATGAGCTACGTGAAGAGTGACTCGACTCATGTTGGGGAAGTAGTCTTAAATCCTTTGACTGGCTTGGATAACGTCAAGGATAGACTCACTTTGGTTGAGAGGGCCCAAGAACAGGATGCGGTACAAATTCATAAACTACTTCACCGCCTAAATACCGCAGAAATCCGGTTAGATGTTGCAAACTTTGATAGGTATCAACTTAAGAATGATTTGTGTGGAATGCAAACTCAAATGAGTTCCATACAACAAAGGCTATACCAAAAGGATGTCAAAGAATACCGTCCAAACGAAAGTGTAGATGTGTTAGCAACACGCGGAATTAATAATCCGTCCGGACTACGACAACCTCCCAACCGACGTTAGACTAGTGTTATAGTACTAGTTATCTTTAGTACAACGTTGTAATTACTAACTAAAAGTATCAGTTAGTAAGTTTTGAATGAACTTGTAATAAGTTCGATTTTGTAATCAACGTTATATTAATAAAACTCTTGTTTTATATACTATCATGTGTTATGTTTTTAAGTTTCAACATTATTACCCCATCATTCTTATCAAATTGTGCTCATCTCACAACTCTCTAATTACAACGTATCTTTTGAACAATAGAATCATGGCGCCAAAGAAAAAGACACCACCAACGATGACGCAAGCTGCCATCCGCAAACTGGTAAAGGACAGTGTCAATGCAGTACTTGTCACAGAACGAGCAGCCGTAGCTGCAGCAGCTGCAGCAGCTGCCGAAGCTGACACAGCTACCGGTGCTGCTGATGCTGCAGCAGCCGCTGATGCTGCAGCAGCCGCCGAAGCCGCCACTGCTGCGGAAGCTGCTATAGCTGCGGAAGCTGCAAGAATTGCCAGTCTTAACCTTGGAGGACCGAACTCAACTACCCCTCCGGTGACCAATGTTGCTACTGTACCAAAGGGTTGCTCGTTCATTTCCTACCTGAAATGTGAACCCATCAAATTCAAGGGTACTGAAGGAGTTGTGGGTCTGACCCGCTGGTTTGAAAAGGCGGAGTCAGTATTCTTGGTTAGTAAGTGTACTGAGGGTGACAAAGTTCAGTATGCCACGAGTACTTTGTTGAATGAGGCGTTGTCCTGGTGGAACTCAATTGCTCAACCCATGGGCATTGAGAATGCCTACAAAATTACTTGGGCTAATTTGAAACAAATGATGATCAAGGAATACTGTCCTCGCAGTGAGATGCAAAAGTTGGAAGTTGAATTATGGGATCATACGGTTAGGGGTAATGATATCATAACCTACAACCGTCGATTCCAGGAATTGAGGATACTTTGCCCAACAATGGTTTCCACAAAGGAAAAATTGTTGGAAAGGTATATCTGGGGACTTCCATCATGCATACAGGGGAATGTGACTTCGGCAAATCCCAAGGAACTTGATGAAGCTATGCGGATGTCCCGCAGTCTCATGGACCAAGTGGTACGTATGACAGAAACCCGAAAGCAAAACAACCCCAACAACACCAACAATGCCAACAACAGCAATACCAATAATCCCAACAACTCCAACTACCGTAACAACAACAACAACAACAACAACAACAAGCGACCATGGGATGGTAACCGTGGGAGTAACAACAACAACAACAACAACCAAACCCGAAACAACAACCATCACAATCAACAGAACAAGAGACAAGAAGCCGCGACGGCTTATGTTGCTGCACCAGCTGGTGGTAAGTACGTTGGTAATCTACCACAATGTACCAAGTGCAATTACCATCATGAAGGTCCTTGCCCGGCCAAATGCAACAAGTGCCAGAAGCCCGGACATCTTGCCAAGGATTGTAGGGGCAAGGGTATAGCTACTGGGGCTAACACACAGCCCATAGTTACATGTTTCGGGTGTGGTGAAAGGGGACACTTCAAAAACAATTGTCCTCAAAACCAAGGACCCCAAGGCGGAGGTGCTCGTGGTAGAGCCTATGTCATGGGAAATGGAGAACCACACCAGGACCCAAACGTGGTTACCGGTACGTTCTTACTCAATAGTATTCCTGTTAAAGTCTTATTCGATTCTGGTGCTGATATGAGCTTTATATCTACTAGAATTGTGGCTTTACTTTATATTCCATCAATTACTTTAACCACTAGTTATAGTATTGAGCTAGCTACCGGTGACTTAGTAAATACCAATACCGTAATCCCAAACTGTACCCTTAATCTCTTAGACCACCCCTTTAACATCAATCTTATGCCAATCGAACTCGGAAGTTTTGATGTTGTTATTGGCATGGATTGGTTGTCTAAACATCAAGCTAACATCATTTGTGGTGAAAGAGTTGTGCACATTCCATGTGACAATGAAACTTTGATCATTCGTGGTGATCAAAGTGGAACCCGAATAAACATCATCTCATGTATCAAAACCATGAAGTACATTGAGAAAGGATGTTATGCTTTCTTAGCCCACGTAACCGAAAAGAAATCCGATGAAAAACGTCTCGAAGATGTTCCTATTGCCCGTGAGTTTCCTGAAGTCTTTCCGGATGATTTACCTGGACTACCACCAAATCGCCAAATAGAGTTCAGAATTGATTTAATACCAGGAGCGGCGCCAGTTGCCCGCGCACCTTATCGGCTAGCACCTTCGGAGATGCAAGAGCTATCAAATCAATTACAAGAACTTTCGGACAAGGGATTTATTCGACCCAGTTCCTCACCTTGGGGAGCTCCAGTTTTGTTCGTGAAAAAGAAAGATGGGTCATTACGAATGTGTATTGACTATCGTGAGCTAAACAAATTAACCATAAAGAACCGATACCCACTACCAAGAATTGATGACTTATTCGATCAATTGCAAGGCTCAACCTATTACTCAAAAATTGACCTACGATCAGGTTACCACCAAGTTAGAGTTCGTGATGAAGACATTCCAAAAACAGCCTTTAGGACACGATATGGTCACCATGAATTCCAAGTGATGCCCTTTGGGTTAACTAATGCACCGGCAGTATTCATGGATCTCATGAATCGTGTGTGTAAGCCATATTTGGACAAGTTCGTGATCGTATTCATAGACGACATTCTCATATATTCCAAAAACGAAGAGGAACACAAAGAACACCTGAGAACAATTTTAGGACTACTCAAGGAAGAGAAATTGTATGCAAAGTTTTCCAAATGTGAATTCTGGATTCAATCAGTACAATTCCTTGGGCATGTGATTGACAAGACCGGTTTACATGTCGATCCCGCTAAAATTGAAGCTATCAAAAATTGGCCAACACCTACCACACCTACGGAAATTCGTCAATTTCTGGGTTTAGCCGGGTATTACCGAAGGTTTATTGAAGGATTTTCCTCAATAGCAAAGTCTTTGACTAAGCTAACTCAGAAAGACAAGAAATACATGTGGAATGAAGACGAAGAAAAAGCTTTTCAAACCCTCAAACAGAAACTTTGTAGTGCTCCTATCCTAGCATTGCCAGATGGGATCGAAGATTTTGTAGTCTATTGTGATGCATCGCACCAAGGGTTAGGTGCCGTGTTGATGCAACGCGATAAGGTCATGGCTTATGCATCAAGACAACTCAAGGTTCATGAGGAAAATTACACCACTCATGACTTAGAGTTGGGAGCTGTGGTCTTTGCACTAAAAATCTGGAGACACTATCTATACGGTACTAGATGTACTGTGTACACCGATCATAAAAGCCTACAACACATTTTGAACCAAAAAGAACTAAACATGAGACAACGTCGTTGGTTGGAATTACTAAGTGATTATGACTGCGACATTCGTTACCACCCAGGAAAGGCAAACGTAGTAGCCGATGCCCTGAGCCAAAAGGAACGGGTTAAACCACTACGAGTCTGAGCCTTAGTTTTAACCATAAATTCAAACTTTCCTACTCAAATCCTTCACGCTCAAACCGAGGCAGTGAAACAAGAAGACATCCAAAAGGAAAAGTTGGATGGCATGATACAAAAGAAATTCGAAACCCGTTCAGATGGAACTCTATGCTTCCAAGGTCGAAGTTGGTTACCACTTTATGGTGGCCTACGAGACTTGATCATGCATGAATCACACAAGTCTAAATACTCCATACATCCAGGATCTGATAAGATGTATCATGATCTTAAGTTACTATATTGGTGGCCGAACATGAAAGCCGACATTGCAACATACGTTAGCAAATGTCTTACCTGCTCCAAAGTAAAAGCCGAACATCAAAAACCATCCGGTCCATTGCAACAACCAGAAATTCCTACTTGGAAATGGGAAAGAATTACTATGGACTTCATTACCAAGCTTCCAAAGACATCAAGCGGTTATGACTCCATCTGGGTCATAGTTGATCGTCTCACAAAATCCGCATACTTTATACCAATCAAAGAGACTTACAAAATGGAACAACTAACCCGACTGTACGTCAAAGAAATAGTCTCAAGACATGGTGCACCAATATCCATCATATCCGACAGAGATGGTAGATTTACTTCCAATTACTGGCAGTCACTCCAAGACGCCTTTGGAACAAATCTAGACATGAGTACAGCGTATCATCCTCAGACCGATGGTCAGAGTGAACGAACCATCCAAACACTTGAAGACATGCTTCGAGCATGTATAATAGATTTTGGAAAAGGATGGGATACTCATCTACCATTAGTCGAATTTTCCTACAACGACAGCTATCATACAAGTATTCAAACAGCTCTCTTTGAAGCACTTTATGGTCGAAAGTGTCGTTCACCTGCTTGTTGGGCTGAAGTGGGAGAAGTTCAACTCACTGGACCAGAACTCATCCGTGAAACAATAGATAAAATTGTACAAATCAAAAATCGACTACAAGCCGCAAGAGATCGACAGAAAAGTTATGCCGACACACGACGCAGACCCCTAGAATTCCAAGTCGGAGATAGGGTTATGCTAAAGGTATCGCCTTGGAAAGGCTTGATACGATTCGGTAAACGAGGAAAACTAAACCCAAGATACATCGGACCATTCAAAATCCTAGCCAGGGTTGGCCCTGTGGCGTACAGACTTGAGCTTCCATCAGAACTCAGTAGTGTACACCCCACTTTCCATGTATCTAACCTAAAGAAATGCTTATCGGATGAATCACTCGTGATTCCACTCGATGAAATTCAACTCAATGACGATCTTCAATTTATTGAGGAACCTGTAGAAATCATGGACCGAGAGGTCAAACAACTCAAACAAAGCCGTATACCAATTATCAAAGTTCGTTGGAACTCACGTCGTGGTCCTGAATACACATGGGAACGAGAGGACCAGATACGTAAGAAATACCCACATCTTTTTACCAACGAAGCTTCTACTCCCAACGCAAATTGATCTCCGGGACAGAGCTCTCATATGGGGTGGAGACTGTAACAATTCGCAATTTCAGGTTAATTACTATTCCCGGGAAATTTTACTATTCATTTTTACTATTCATTTCTTTCCGAAATATTCCCGAAAGTTGATTTTTATTTCATATTCTCGAGTGATAAATCATTTCCTTGGCAAAATAAATGTTTGACATTCGTCAGATCATTTTCGTGAAAGTTATTAAGGAATTACACAGAATTACACGTTTTAGGGTAAAACGTCAATCAGAAATTCTACACACAACGAAATTTGACCCCGTCAGGTGACCCCACATCAGAAAAATGTTTAACACACTCATGATTTATTTGAGAATAAATCATGACTGAGAAAAATCATGACCAGAATAAACCTCGGCCGTGAAAAACTGGAATTTTCAGTTTTACGCGTTTTTTTACTCAGCCGTAACCCTAGCCTATACCTGCACCGCGTTTCTAAGACGATTTGAGTTTTCAACTTATTAGAATAAGTCAACATATTTTTCCCTCCTCCATTGACTAAAAATCATCCCTTGATTTTATAAGTCATTTCGTGATTTTTAGGCTTACGGTTTGATGTCTAAAAGACATTTAATACCAACCGACACTAGACTGAGCCCAGTCTAGACATTATAAGTCATTTTAAATCATTTATATCATATTAGAAAAGTAACATTTTACTTTTCTCAATTTTACGCAATATTCGTACATTTTACGTATTACGCGTTTTAGACCCGTGTTTCCAGTTTTTAGCAGGGTTTACCACCCAAATGGAACCTACCACTAATTTTATATTTTATTATGGGACATATGAACATGTCTAACAATACTTTAAAGTTTCATAATTTTACGACACCCGGTTTTACGTTTTGAGGCCTAATCATTTACGATTGGCATTTCCCGGAGTCAAAATTCATCTAATATCTTAGGATAATATCAAGACCAAGCCAACTCACCCCCTTATCCCTTGTGAACCACCATAAGGGGGGGGGGGAGTCACACCCTTGGGTGGCTTGATCTTGTAACATGTTGTCTTGGATGGTTACATGTGTTTTTTTGGCAAAAATATCTTAAGTAAACTAACCTCCTCATTGACCTATAAATACTCCCTCCCCTCCCTTCCTTTGGCCGGCCATCAACACACACCACAACACCTTATACTTAGCTTATTTCCTTCTAATTTCTTGCAAGGTTCAAGTGCTTCTTCAAGTAGAAACCCTAGTTTGATCATAAGTTACCAAAACACTTCCATAACCCTAGTATACTTGGTGATTTCTCTTGAGTTTAAATCCACTCAATTCACCTCAATCCTCATCATCCATCTTTCAAGAATACCAAGGGTAGAAAGGTTGCATGAAGTGAAAAAGGGTTGAAGCAAGTCTATCAAAGTCCATTTCCTTACTTGTTACTCCTTTCTTTAATTAGAAAGCCAAAAGTTGTAAGCCTAAACCTAACATGCTTCTTGTTTATTAATCATGTTCATATCATTTACATGTTATTCTTGCTATATTATGTGTTGTATTTATGTCCATGATGTATAAAGATGAGTAAAAGATGTTGTTATAATGGATTGTTAAGATAAATTACTAAAACAAGCAAACTAGTGAATTTCTTGGTAAGACCTGATCAAAATGGAAAAATTATGTTATTGGATTATTACATATTATAGTATAGGACTTAACAAGGAAACCGTAGCAATTTGAACCACCTAAAAAGAGTATACGAGTCAAAAGTTATGGTAATTTGAAGTTACCAAAGATTTCCGGCAAAACTGCCTAAAAGTTTCTGTGACAGAACCTAAAACACGCAAAAAGAGGCCTTTCGGGTCCGATTCATGAAAAAGTTAAAACACGAAAGTTTTCCGGAATCACGTTTTCCTTCAGGAACAAAGAGGCTCGAGCCTTGAAAACGCTTTATGAGTGAAATATTTCTCAGTTTCTTAACAGCTATTTACATATTTTAAGTCACTATACTATTGTTATACTTTCAAAGGAACAAGAGTTATTATGACCTATAACCAAGACCACCACCATGGCTAGAGCCAAGGTTGTGTCTCATGACCTTGGAACAAGGACCAAAGGTCATGGCTAGGCCATGACGAAATGACCATACCAACTTACATAGGCGTAAACATGAAACAATGAATTAGGCGATAACATGAACAAGCAATTTGGATCTACTTCACTTAAAAGGGAAACATGAGATATTACCAAGAGAAAAATGGTCATTCAAGACTTATGAAACTACCCCTAATAACAATCTTCATGTACAAATAAACTTTCCTAAGTTTATTCAAAATATCGGACATGTAACTTTTCGGATCAAAACTTATATCTATATATTTTATCAACTACTACAATAGTATGGAGCCTCATGTGAGGAGTTCATTATGTAAGCCGTCGAGATGAGTTGTGGATTTACGAGTTAAAGTGTCCTGGCTCCTCGAACGCTTACTAACATGACTTCTGAATTATGTCGGCCCGAACGGTAGTAAACGATATACAAAACATACATGTTCATGAATCTTTTCTTTCAAGAACTTACAAATATACATCATACCACATCATGGACTAAAATGCAAGATATATATATATATATAGGCACTCCGTTATATTCTTCACTCCAATCCTAAGTCGCGACATTCTATTATAGGTTGCTCGTAGAAACCTACACGATCCAATCATCACCTTCATTACTTGCTATCCTACTTAAGGTGAGTTCATAGCCCCACTTTACATTACTTCAATGTTTTACAAACCCTTGGGGGGAATACATGCTACTTTTAAACCGAACACAATGCTTTGAAACTGTATGCTGCCTGATTGTTTTATTATTACTAAGTACCTACCTTGCCAATCCTAGGCCCCTATCATGAACCATTTAATCACTAGAATTAGTGAGCGCGAGTATTGTGAATAGGCCTATTGGGATTGACGAATCCCATTTGTTTGAGCAGATTAGTTCAAACGAATGCACTATATTTGAACATTAAGTATGACGGCAAAGTACTTACCGGGGCAACAAAACCGCCGATTGATATTGGTACCCGTTAACGTCTTGGTTGCATGAGCTTAGTATATAATAATAACTGTTTTGTTTTCTAACATGAGTATGAGTCTAATTAACTCTTACTACCAACATATTGTGTTCAACCGTTAAACAAACTCTATGAATATCACTCAACCTTTGTGTTGATCCTTTTAAGCATGTATTTCAGATCCATGATAATCAAGAATGGAGCGGAAGGGCACGTACCGAAGGAAGAAGGCTATAAACTATTATGTCATTCGATAAAAACATCATAGACTTTATATTGATGTGTTTTGAAACAATGGAACATTTTGGGACCTTACTATGTAAACTCTGATATATTTGAATAATATGAATGACAACTCTTTTTATTACGACTCGGTTAGAGATCGTTTTCTATTATTATGACTGTTGTGCCGTCGAGTAACACCCAAGTTGAATTCCGCTGCATCATGAATTGGGGGTGTTACAAATTCAAGGTAATTGGGGGAATTTGAAATTAAAATTGCTTCAGTTCTCTTGTTTTGTTCACAATAAATATGTGGGCTCAAGAATTTTATTTGCATTAATGAGGCTAAAAGTGAGGCATTTTAATTTTTTTCCACATGGGAAGCATTTACATTTGCTTAGAATTTTAAATAGCACCATTTATATATCTTGAACCAAACGCCCCTGAGTTTTTATGTTTTGATCGGTTTTTCTCTCTTTTCTTTTTTTTCATTAACTCAATCAAAATACATTTTATTTTGAGAATAGTCCAAAGTAAATCTATGTGGTCTGTCCTAATGCCGCTTTACATCCTCGTATCCTCGTTCTTTTTTTATAGAACAAAACCATCCACCGTTAGTAAAGTTGCCACAAAAACATTTTTACGTTAGTAATATCAGTTAATAAGGACTAACGATGCAAATGATTTTCCGTTATCTCCTAACAAGAGTTAAAATCTTTGTATCGGTAGTCCTCATTGAGTTAAAATAGTTGCATCGTTAGTCCTCAATGACTATTCTTACGTTTTTTTATCTTTTGTCGTTCGTTTCGTCCATTTTTATCCGTTTTCGTTCGTTTTTCACATGTTTTCATAGGTTTTTATCAGTTTTCGTCTGTTTTTATACGTTTTCATCCATTTTTATCCGTTTCTTCCGTTTTTATCACGTTTTTATTTGTGTTCATATACTTTTCTTCGTTTTTTGTCTATCATTTTAAGTTTTCATCCGTTTTTTCTTTTATTTTATCCATTTCCATCCATTTTTATACATACAATATGTATGAAAACAAACATACAATATGTAAGAAAATAGATAAAAATATACGTATGAAAACTTGATATTTGATAAAAATGTTTCTATATCGATTTTAAATCATGATTTTGACCATTTTATGATCCGAATCATCAAAAGTGTAAAACACGAAAGTTGTCCGGAATAATGTTTTACATCAAAATTCGCGAGATTTTAACCTGAAATTGCAAAACAATTACTGTTTACTACCAAAACTTAAGAGGTTTTTGACCAAATTCATAACTTATAAACTCTTGTCAATCTTATCTTTACTACCTATAATGTAAAAATTGTCAAAGGTGAAAAGTGGAATAGTCAAGGTTTGTGAAATGTTGAAATGTTGAAAACTTAATTTCGATAAGTCTGACTTGAAAAGTGGAATAGCAACAAGGAAAGGATTTGTTACGTTGATGGGTTGTATGTCTAACTTGAAAAGTGGAATAGCAACAAGGAAAGGATTTGGTAACATGGAAAGGACTTGGTTAGCAATCATCTAAAGTATTATCATATTGCCACCTCTTTACAAATGTAGCAATTCTATCAAACCTGATATTTGGGAAAAAAAAACTCAATCGTGTTTTTAAACACTTGACGAAAAGTCAAACACGAGTCTCGTACAAACAACCCAATCATACAAATCTATTTTAATATGGCTGTATATTAGATTTCTGTTATTTACATGAATGATACATGGTTGTATCCATTAATATGTTTCCTGGATATCACATTTGCATGGTTGTATCGAAACGCATGGTGCATGGTTGTATCGAAACCCATATCTTAACTACATATAATGTAAAAATGGCCAACCTTGAAAGTGAACTCTTGAAACTTTGGTCAACATTATTGAAAGTGAAATCTTGAAATATTAACTACACATAATCTTATTAAACGAAATTATGAAATGTAATTAATACTCTTCTTAAAACACCCAATTACTTAAAAGTACAATGATTTATTCACATTGCACAACCAATTAAAAACATATCTAACAAATTAAATACAACCAATTAACACAAATCACAAACCGGGTTGACCCGGTACGCTTCAAACTAGACGGGTTGAAACAGTTTAATTTGACCCGTCTTCGACCCAACCTAGCAAGTTGACCCGGTTTAAATCAATCAATTTTTCGACAGGAACGGTTCAACCGGTTGAACCACCCGGGTCGAACCGGGTTTCAAAACATTATGTTTAATTCCCAAATCTTCAAACTTTTATTATTTTTCATTTATAACCTATAAACTTTTTTTTATCAATAAACTATCTGTCGCTATAAAATCATGTTGTTATTCACGGGTACTTGTCTATTTATCTTAAGGATACATCATTTTCACATTCATTGTTCACTCATTCATTAAACTGCTGGTCTATTTGTTGTGTTAAAATTCAAGCGTAAATTTGTGAATATTGTTGTTGATATAAACTATTTGTGAATATTAATTTGAATTTTACCACTAATTAAGGAAATAAGACTTTGTAACAAAGCTTCTCATGTAAGCTTCATAAAATTCGGGCTAGCCTCAAGATATACGACCCATCCTTATCAAATGTTTGTACCAGACTTTTTGGAAAGCTTTCAAAGTTTATTCATACCAACATAAGAGTATATGACATAATATCATTAAAAAAAAACCCTTCATCAGCATCATAAAATCGCCACATATTTTCATCTTCGATTCTTCAGGATTTTAATCATAGATAAGATTTTATTTTTTCATCTTTTCCGTGTGATTCTCAAATTCTTGTGAATGTATCAACTCAATTATGAATTGTTTGGTGCATGTTTGTCAGCTTTATGCCATTTTTTTATTTGATTTTGAATGTGATATCAACATTTTAATATCGTTTATGTCAATTCTTATGGTGGAGTTACGATTAAGTATTCGGTGGTATTGAAATTCCGATTCACAAGTTCCAGATTCGCCATTTCCTTTACTCCACTATTTTGTGTTTTGTTTTTTCAATTGTGTTTGTTTAATGCTGAGACTGATTAATTATTTGTTTTTTCAATTGTGTTTTTTTTTCCTTTTTTTCTTTTCATTGCAGGCATGGTATGTGGGAAACTAGAACGAGTTAAAACCTCTAAAATCAGTTAATTGTGTGCCCATAACATGTTTCAGGATTCATTAGCATCTGAACTCTTGACATTTATCATTGGTAGTAAACATATATGGCTATCTTGAATCATATTTTATCGTGCTTATCATGTACGATTGTACCCTTCGTTGTATCTTTTCTTTAGATGTGTATCATATGTTTCTTTCTTATCCACTTTTTCTTTCTGGTTCAGATATTAAGAACCTGGCTGCTTGTGACGAAGGTGCACTTTTATTGTAAACGTTGTTCGACCAAGTTAATCAGAATGATTTGGTAGGTTCTTTTGAGATTAGCACCTTAGCTTCTGGATTCATTCAAACTTAAATGGTTTGATGCACCCAAATCGTTTAATAACATGGCATTTTTTTAAAGGCGATGTTGTCTAAAAGAAAGCCTGATTCTAAATCATATATGCAGAATTTTTTGGGAAATGCCATAAGTCAAATACTACCTGCACTACTCACTAATCTCATTGGTAAAAAAAATGTTGTTGACCATGTCTTCCAGGATGTGGTAACACGTGCTTCATCAATACCCATTGCAACAACTTATAATGCAACACCCCCTTTTGATTCTGTGGAACAAGCATCAGTTTCATCTTCTCGATTAGCTAAAAGAGACCTTTCCACACATCATTTCGATTGTTTTATGTTTTATGTATAAACGTTACATAAAATACTTAACCATAATATCACACCTATAACTATTTGCCGCTAGAAAATCCGTTGCTATGCACGGGTACTCGTCTAGTCTTTACTATATAAAAAGAAAAAATGGTCAAACTTGAATTCTTGACTTGTTGAAAAATGGGTAAGGAAAGTATTGAATGTTTAATGCAATTAATGCATTATATGAAATGTTGAATTTTTCCAAAATGTTGAATGGGTAATATACAAAACCAATTTTCGGGAAAAATATACAAAACCAATTTTTGAGTCTAACCCGGTTCCAAAATATAAAAACTGGTTTTATTTGACCAGTTTTTTTCGATCGGAATCGGTTCAACCTGTGGAACCGGCCGGGTCGAACCGGATTTCAAAACATTATATTTAATCCCCAAATCCTCAAACTTTTATTATTTTTCGTTTATAAACCATGAACTTTTTTTATCGCCACAACTATCTACCGCTATAAAATCCCGTTGCTATGCACGGGTACTCGTCTAGTAAGTTATAACTTGTGTAAATGATCAAACTTATAAGATTTACAAGAGTTTATAAGTGTATAAGTTATGAATTTGGTAGAAAACCGCTTAAGTTTTGGTAGTAAACAGTCATTGTTTTGCAATTTCAGGTTAAAATCTCGCGTTTCTTGATGTAAAACATTATTATGGACAACTTTCATGTTTTACACTTTTGATGATTCGGATCAAAAAGGGGTCAAAATCGTGATTTAAAATCGATACAGAAACATTTTATCAAATGTCAAGTTTTCATACATTTTTAGATATTTTCATATATCTTTATCTGTTTTCATACATAATATATGCATAAAAATGGATGAAAAAAATATAAAAACATAAGAAAAACGGATGAAAACGTAGAATAATAGACGAAAACGAATAAAAGTGTATAACACGGATAAAAACGTGAGAAAAACGGAAGAAGCGGATAAAAACATGAGAAAGATAGATGAAAACGTATAAAAACGGACGAAAACTTATAAAAACCCATGAAAACATGAGAAAAATGGACGAAAACGTAAGAAAAACAGACGAAAAAGGATAAAAACGTAAGAATAGTCAATGAAGACTAACGATGCAAATATCTTAACTCAATGAGGACTAACGATGCAAATATTTTAACTCTATAGTCAATGAGGACCTACGATGCAAATATTTTAACTCTTGTTAGGAGATAACGGAAAATCATTTGCATTGTTAGTCCTCATTAACTGATATTACTAACGGATGGATGTTTTTGTGCCAACTTTACTAACGGTGGATGGTTTTGCTCCAAAAAAAACACGAGGATATAAAGCGGGATAAGAGCAAACCACGGAGATGTATTTTGGACTTTTCTCTTTTATTTTTGTGAATTTTCTCTTTTAAACTTTTGTAATTGTAGCATAGCACATAAAGTAAAGGGGTGTTTGGTAAGTTTTTTGAAGTAGGTTTTGCAAGTATCTTTTATATAATAAAATAAAACCCCTATTGGGAATTTTTTATTTCAAAAAAATCAATTCATACCTTATTTAATAATAATTGTATTTAAAAAAAAATTATTTTCTTATTATGTAACATTTTTTATTTATCCATAAAACAAGTAGAAGATAAATACAAAAAATATAGATAAGATACAAATACAGAAAATATAGATAAGATACAATTAATAATAGGGTTAAAATTTTTAAATAATTATCTTTAATAATAAAAACCTATAATTAAACATCATAAATCAAACAAAAAAAAAGATTAAATTATTTGTTTTTTAATATTAATAAATAAAAATATATGATTCAAAAATTTTTTAAAAACATGCGCGTGCGCGGATATTATAACTAGTACATAATATAATGTAAACGTGAATGATGACTTGATTACTTGAATGATTACAAACCAATCGAATGGAGGTACATATAGGAAGATACATAAACTATTTTGGGTAAATGAGTAAATCCCACAAATTAAGGGAATCACCAATCAATGTTCAGCTAATATAAATTGCGAAATTTATAACTTCTGGTTTCATAACACACCCCTAAAAATACATCACTCCATTGGTGCAAAAATTGCTCTATAAATGTTATTGGTGCGGCACTCTTACATATTACTATATTAGTAACATTTTTGCAGAGAAAAATCTTCACGGCTGTTTGCAGACATGACCACATTAATAGTTTTAAGTTTTTAACTAATAAATGTGTCTGAATGCGTTTATGTTGCTTAAGGTTGTGTTAATCAGATGATTTTATGCTTGAATATTTGGAAAACTGGTTACCCAAGCACTAAACAATCAAATAATCAAAACCAGAGGTACTATGTCAAACACTGTTCTCAATAACTCTACTACTGATTGATGTGCTCGGTTAGGTATCAAGCATATGTGATACAGATGTTGAATTCAACTGCCTGATCAAATAATCCAAAGGCTTAATCTAATCAAAGTTTCAGGTCAACAAACGTATTAGTAAATTGTTTGTCCAAGTCTCCTGTTTTACCCAAAAAAATTTGATGAAAACCTTGATAATTTGATATTAAGCTTCAATGTCAAAGAAAATTGCTGAAAACCTTCAGGATTTTGGCAAAACTGTGATAACATTTAGGCACAATCGAACCAGATTTAAATTCGGAAAATGTTGTGTTGAGTTGAAACATCACCTCTTCAGGAAATCTATAATTGCTAATGCAAGGTAGTAATAAAAACCAAAAAGAGTGGGTATGCACCACTCAGCAATTAAACCAAGATAAAAACCATTGATTGGGGTTCCCCGGTCTTCAAAAGAAACATATGAAGGCATGATCACAAGACCCATAAAGTAAAAGATCGAATTTTCAAATCAATATAACTTTATTATCTTCACAATCTAATAAAAGAACAATACAGAAAATGGAATAAACGATAGTATCCATCTCACATTATACAACAGTTCTGTTGGGCGTCAACCATGTCAGGAGATCTGCAAGTCAAATAATCATATATCAGATGAAATTAAATAAAAACGAAGAGACATACAGAGTTACCATCGACTTCAATTGTCAAACTTGATTCATCTAGATTCAAATTGCGTTCGTTAACAAGTTAACTTTAGCACATTCATTGCATCTTTAGCAAATGATACAAACACGTCACGGTTATCAAACTTTTCTGATAGAACTTGGACAAATTTTGAAGTTAAAAAATGAATCATATAACCTAAAAAGTCAAACTCTAACTACAGACCACCAAATATGCATGCCAGATAGTTAAAAGTTGATCTTGAACACCTTTACAATTTTTGTTGTATTTGTAATTAACTTGAGTGCAGCAGTTGAAATGTTTGGTAGATCTTGGATGAAATTCTTAAGTATACTTTTCCTGGTAAGACACCTTTATCTAGACTACAGAGGTGACACTAGACTGGGTTTAGTTTATAACCAACACGTGGTATGGGTCAAAAGCCACTTAGTATATTCAAATGCTTACAATCTACTGAATCATTTAGTTTAAAACAAAAAGAATGTCGTTTCAACATTATAACTTTTGCTTTCATGATTTATAATTATAAAACTGGATGAACCAGTGTAAATCAAACAGTCTTGCCATCTCTAAGTTTATCGGTATTTTGTATTACATATTAAGAGTTGTGTGTAATAGTCAAGTTGAAGATCTTCTGTCATATTTGAATATGAAAACTAAAAGTTTGACCTCAAATGATTCCTCCAGATTACACCCTATAAGCATATAACGATCGAAGAAATTATCAAACTGAAAAGAAACATGATATGAAGGAAACTACTCACAGTTGACCAAGAGCTGATATATCAAAGTCAGGGGCAAGCTCTTTCACAATATCATTCGGGGGTTGACCACATTCTTGCATCTTTTGCATGAGCTCAATGATCTTGTTAAAGTTACCAGGTTCTGTGTCATAAACGACATTTAGATCCTTTATGAGCTCATGCTGATGATAGTAACGGTCGTATTCCTCTTGGCTTAATTTAGATTTATTGTCTTCCAACCATTTCGGATATCTTTCACCAATTTCTTTCATGGGTTCATAAAGAACTTCTTTGGACAAAAGTTGCTGCATCATTGTCTCTACTATCGATTCCATATCCTACCAAAAGAGTAATATAATATTTAGTGAATCCTAAACGATCAAAGCAAATGTAGTAAACAAATAATGAAAAATTCTTGCTGCAAATATTAATGGATGATAATGTCATCGGTCTAGAAGGAAACAAACAAAAAATACGTCAACAAAGAGAGATATCTAAAGTATGCTTATACAAACACCGTCATAAGCTCATACTTGCATAGCAGCAACTAAACATATTTTGGCAAGCTGGTTACTGCTGTGAAGTTCAATAAAATTGTTTTGGTGGTGTATCTAAGCAATAGAGCTGCTTCCAGATGTTTATATTCTATGCTATTCAAGAGTGTCTGTAACTCTGTATAATTCCCAAAAAGGAATTGTTTGTCCAAATTTTGGATCCAAATTAAATTCAGTAACAAATATTTTCCAACAACTTTAAAGAAATGCTTCAGCCCTTGTAGCAAATGTGACTGATTTAAGTTCAGAAAGCAATATACATACACACGGCATCGTAATTTTACACTTAATTATACTGCACACTTGAAATTACATTATATTATTTAGATTTAATCAATTTGACTAACATTATGGTCAATCGACAAAATAACGAGTGGAAGAACAATCTAAGATAAACAATGACAGATTATTTTTGTCAGGTATAACTGGAAAGAGTACGAAATTTTGCTGACATGTATATTTGTTCTCCCTTAACAGCAAAGTGGAGATATGAAACTACTAGCAAACACAGCTAAATCATATATCAACCAACGCTCATGAATACGAAAACATTCAAGCAATCAATTGAACAACAGCATTAAAAGTACCTGACCCTTGGCAAGCTCCTCAAACTGCTTAACCAAATCCTCCATCATTTTATCATCTCCCAAACCCAAACCATCAACGCCACTTGGTTTCAAACCCGCTATAGATTCCAAACCCTTAACTGTCTCCCTGGTCTGCTCTCTTAACTTATTGAGAGTCTCTGAAGCATGTGACTCCTTTGGTGCCGCCTTTTGCTTTCCTTTGTTCTTGCTTCTTAAATCAGGTAGACCCATTCCCAAACCTTGAACGCCACTGGGCAATGAAGAAGCCTCGGCTTTCTTCCCTCCATTATCTCTGATTTTATTACCAAATGACAAATAAAATAAGTGCAGATCCTTAACTATTTATTGCTTTAACCAAATGGGAAGCTTAAAAGCCATCTACTTTCAGTAAAAAAGAGATAAGACAAAACTAGCCTGTTGAAGCTAAAACCTTATACCATCAAAAATTGAGATAAAATCTTTAGGTTTCTTTTATTCACACAATTTTTACCATTCTCCGTTACTCAAGCAAATAACACCCATAATGGCATGCTAGTCTCTTCTATACTACTCCAAATATTGACCCAAAAAAAGAATTAAACAATTGAGCTTAAATTAGTAATGGAAAAAAGTTATTATCAGATTATACAGCGTTTGTGCATCAGTTAAAATGTTAAAAATTGAATAATTTAGTCTCCACGCCATCATTACAGACTTTCCATGATTGTACATACAAAACACAACATTTTGCAACGACGAGTAATTTTGACACAAAGCGGCAAGTATGGTACTTTTTTTTGCATTTACATCCCACAATTTATCCAAAACATATGCACTCGAAAACTATATTTTGCGACATCCTCAAAACAATAGCTGGTTTCCTACAACTATCCAAGTATGATGGTTATGACCACCCATCAATTATCAAAAACATCTCTATGTCACTCCATACAATATCAACCATGTGAAGATAATCAATAGTATCAAAATTTATTAAGTAAGGCTGTGTTAGGCGACGACTTTTAGCGTGTTCAGCATTTAGAATATAAAGCTTGTTTGGCAACTAGTGCTTAGCTTTTGGATTTTGCTTAAACCCTCTTACAGTATTTGTTACGAAGCGTTTAGCTTATACGTAGCTTTTATGTCATTTTACACTTACCAAACGCTTTTATAAAACAAACGGCTAACTTCTATGACTTGTAACTACTGCAGTGTTAGTTTTGTCAAACATAGCCAAAGCCATCAAAACCATAATCTTGCAAAAAAATAATACAACAAACCCAAATACTACTTACTTTGACCATAAATAGTCAACCCAGTCACTAACTTTCAATCCTAATTCACAAATTCACTTCTAACTGTGTATCTCAAATTATATAATATCTTTGACCATAAATAGTCAACCTAATTCAAACCAACAAATTCACTTCCTTTATCACCATAACCATAATTCTAACACCCTAAACCCAAGATTCAACCAACAAGTAACCAAAATAACGCACCTTTGAGAAGAAGCAGAAGCAAGATTAAGCGTCTGAAAATCATCCAAAGCACCTAACCAAATTTCAACCCACAAATCAATTAATACATATTGAACAAATTAAACAAAACCCTGATAATAAAACTAAACTTACTATCTAGAAGCTGGTCTAAATCATCTATATGTTGTTCACCAGACATGTTTGGTTTTCCTTAACTAAAAGAGAAAAAAAGTGTGTTTGGAATGTTTTAAAGATTTTTATGGGAATTTGGGTAAGGGTGATGTCACCGAAGTTTGCTGAGATGAAAAGGTTGGATTTGGATAAATCGATGGGCTGGGTTTGTTTGACTTGTTGACCAAAGGTATTGTTTGGTTTCTAAACCAAAATATTTGGGATGGGTGTGATCTGCGTACTGCGCCACGCGACATGTCATCCTGTGACAGACCTATATGGATGTTGGGTGTGGCACGAGTTACACCTAATTCTGGCTCATGTAGTATAATTTTTTTTTTAAATTGTGTCGTTTTTTGATATCTGCAACCTTCAATATTTGTTCTATTTTCTTTATAGTCAAACTTTAACTTGGCTAAAAAATTATTTTATAGTGTAAATTTTAGTGATTATGATAGAAAAAAATTTTGTGCAACACTCTCTCGAAAATCCTGACCCGTCCCTGGCATCATCAGTAGAAAACTCAATGAAATCGCTGCCTCTAATGAAATCGGATTGCCTAGATCCACTTTTGACGCCGTCATGTGTAAATTTCTTCTGGGCCGTCACTAATACTTGGACTAATGGACCATGACGGCCTTGGGTGACGCCATCATCTCCAATGCACAAACTCTCTGGATCGTCACGTGTATTTTCCACTTCCACCTCTTGTATTACTCTTGACGCCGTCATTAAGGAACTTGTGACGCCGTCAGGTACTCCTCCCAGCAAAGAAAATTAAGATTTTGCCCTTTTCTTCACCTTTATGCTCCAAAAACGTCCAAAATGCTTCCTTTTTCAGATTTCACTCCAAAAGTATCTAAAATGACAAAAGAAACAATTTAGGGCAATATTTGATCAAATAATCTCGACTTCGGGCTTAAATGACCCCTTAAAAATGGTTCATTTTTCGCCTCATCAAATACCCTTACACTTGAGATTTGCTTATCCTCAAGCAAATGCGCTTTTATTCTAATCAAAATACAAGTTAGGGGTCATTTAACACTAATATAAAAGTAATTACAACAAATAATCGTTCCACTAAAGACCAAAGACAAGCACGGAGGTCATACACTCGCACCTCACAAATAGTGTTTAGATACTCACATCTCTCGGGAGTAATAAAGTATATATCACAATATGGAAATGGAAAACATCTCTCACTACCTATCATAGCAAAATAGATTACCATAGGCTTGGGAAAGGATCAAACCTCCACCACTTGGCGTAAGCACTTAGGATAAACTATCAAAGAGGTCTTTCAAAGGGTTATAATGTTAGGTGTAGGGATATGGAATACACGGTTTTGTTGGATAAAGTCAATATTTACTGGTGGCGAGTTAATCATTGATACGTGGGAATCGCACCGGGCTTTACCTCTCGAGGGATCTCGAGAAGCTTACAACCCCCACCAGGCAGTGTACCTGATCGTTGTAGTATAGTATAGTGACAAGTACCGGGGGATTGATCGTTCAGCTAGGAATAGTGTCGCTAGGATTAGAAAATCTAATTACTAGTGCTAAAGATGAAAGATGATTATTTTTGTATTTTTATATTTTTTAGAAAGCAAAGTAAAATCTCGGGTTTTAAGGATTTGGGCGGAATTAGTTGCTAGTCAACTAACCCAATACTAAAGATGCAATCAAAAGTAAAATACTAAAAATGAAAATAAACTAAATTAACTAAGGTTGTGAGCAATAAGTGGAGAAAATGTGTTTACTTAGATTTCACTACTCCCTAGACATCTTTTACACGTTAATTACTTGTTATAGTTGCGTGGATGACGGATTGTATTCCTTAATACCATTCATGGGGTGGCGCACTTACTTCCCCAATCCTATGAGTGCCTACTTCACTCCTATGTCGAGCCGTTAAAAACTCCTAACATGGGATCATTAGAAATTACTCATGCAGTAAATACAACCAATAAAACCTAGTGCACATCGGTTCATGTTTCTTAAGACGTTCAAGCATGTTACCAATTGGAGATCTGCCAGTTTTCTTAAGCCTAACATCGAAATCATTCATCTAATACAACCATAAACAAGTAATCAACACATAATTAACATCTAGGTTTCATTAGATCTAAGCAAACACAAGATAGATCTAGCCTAGCATGATGGAATTAAGACAAGAACAAGATATAGACAACCAACACATAGACATATTGATTGAATTAAAAGAATACTTATCTCAATTACACATGAAAGGGATCAAGGGCAAAGAACCCTTGAAAAACCTGTAAAATTCGTACCAAAGTCGGACCTAGGGTTTCTCCAAAACTCCTCTCTTTTTAATGTGAAAATTAGAAAACTATATATAGGAAATAGGGTCTGACGGCGTCAAGACAAAACTTGTGACGCCGTCATCTCGCCGCCAAAATACTTCTTGGACTGCCTTGATCTACTTCTGACGCCGTCATGTGTTATCATTTTCCAGGCCGTCATGCATTTTACTCTTGACGCCCTACTTCGTGACGCCGTCAAATCTGTACTGGGTCGTCATGGAAAGTCATGGAATTTACTCTTGACGCCGTAGAAATTTCTTCTTGACGCCGTCACCTACTGTTCCCAGCTTGGAAAATTGAGACTTTGTCGTTTTCTTCACTTTTATGCTCCAAAAACGTCCAAAATGCCTTCTTTTCCAGATTTCACTCCCAAAGTACCTAAAATCACAAAAGGAACGATTTAGGGCAATATTTGATCAAATAAATTCAATTCCGGGCTTAAATGACCCCCTAAAAGTGGTTCATTTTTCGCCTCATCATATACCCTTACACTTGAGATTTGCTTGTCCTCAAGCAAATGCGCTTTTATTCTACTCAAAATACAAGTTATGGGTCATTTAACACTAATATAAAAGTAATTACAACAAATAATCGTTCCACTAAAGACCAATAGACAAGCACGGAGGTCATACACAAGCACCTCACAAATAGTGTTTAGATACTCACATCTCTCGGGTGTAATAAAGTATAAATTACAATATGGAAACGGAAGATATCTCTCACTACCTGTCATAGCAAAATAGATTACCATAGGCTTGGGAAAGGATCAAACCTCCACCACATGGCGTAAGCACCTAGGATAAACTATCAAAGAGGTCTTTTAAAGGGTTGTAACGTTAGGTGTAGGGATATGAAATACACGGTTTTGTTGGATAAAGGCAGTCTTTACTGGTGGCGAGTTAACAATCTTGGTAAATTACATGTACAATATGGCGTTGCTAAGCCAAGACTAGACTCGACTTAGGCTAATAAATGAAAAATGACAAAAACATAATATGAACATAGAATAAAAATGGATGGTAGTCCGTATGTTTTTTTTTCTTCTTTTTCTTGATTTTTCGATTTTTTTTTTTTTTTTTTTTTTTTTTTTTTTTGCATACACTCTTACCCTACCATCCAAAATAATACATCATAGGGAATGAACATTCCCCTTACACTTGAATCTTTACATACTTTACAATAAACTATTCTAATGACTCGAATTAAGAAAATCAAAACACTTGGAGCACTTTTAAGATTAACGTACATGTGGGGGTAATATATGATGTTCTTCCCCATTACTCCATAAATTAAGTACTTTACCCATGAGTCTCAATCGTCCCAAAACAATATATATACAAGGATATGAATCGACTTAGCAACCATGTAATCAATTAGATAGTTAACTTAGGGTTTAACAAATAACAATAATGCACTAAAAATGAGCGCATACACGGAAGGCTAAGGCGATTTGGGTGTACATTTAAGTGGGGTGTAACAAATTCTTCCTTTAAGTAAAATGCTTAAAGTTAGAAACGAAAAGATAGGCTCGGAGGGGTGTACTAGGGGTTTCATGTATTAAAAATGAGTACAGCGCTAAGGGTGTGGGGAAAATTAGTTGACTTAAGTAGTCAAGCAATATGACTTAAGTGGTCAAGTAATTATAATACGGGTTTAACACAAGGGTGATCCTAATGCCTCTTATCATGTAGTAAATCCTTTCACACGAATGTAGTCTCACTAGCGGTCTCGGGATGCATCACTAATGCAAGTTCTAGAATCTAAATGCTACCGGTATACTCATAAGCACTAATAGTAAATATTTTTCCTATCAAATCTAAAGGCGAACCTCACATATTTGGGTGGAAAATTTTTCTGAATATACGGTTTTGTGCTAGTCATACAATCTCCTATCCATGAGACGCTTGCTATGGCTAAAGTTTCACACCTAAATGTTGTAAAAAAATTTAAATTTGGCGCTAAAATTGCACTAATAAGTATTTCTCATAGTTTTATTACACACCTACCATTAAACAAAGCAAACTCAAGCGAAAGTGCATATGTAAGGTATCATCATATTACCCTCTATAACAACCCGTAAATTTTCACGTCAACATTTAATTCTAAACTCTAATTCATTACTTTGAAATTTACAAAAATACTTTTTACGTATAACTTTTAGTTAAATAAACATAAAACTGGACCAACCCTCTTGTGCACTACGACTTTAGACTATATTTAGTCTACAACATTACAGTACATTGTCACTACTCTAGTTCATAATTTAAATGCTAGGGCAATTGTATCTTTATTTACTCGCAAGTATTTATTAATAAAAGCCTTTCACAATTTAAATGAACAATGTACCCGCTACTTCCAACAATTATTTTTAATACATTCTCACACTTACTAAATTAATTCAAAAGTGCCAAAAATTATTTTATCTTATAATTATTTTACTAAGCCCACTTAATTATACGTAATTAACTTTAACCGCAAAAACAATTAACAAATACCTATTTTTGATACCCAATACATCCAATAAATACACTTTTTATAAAAATCAAACATATACTTCCTCCTTTTTTTTTTTCTTACTGTGGCCGCCCCACCCCCTAAATTCATGGCAACATTTCCTAAACTTTGACTAAAAACTACAAACTATTACAAACAAGTAGACATAAATTACTATTGTGTGTGCTTGACCAAAGTTTTGTCCCCCTTCCTATCCCAAAAATTCGGCAAAAATCACAAGGCTATAGCCACCCTAAAACTTTGACTAACTCAAGATATTTTGACTAACCTTACTATGTATACATGTAAACTTACATACATATTAGTCACATGCAAGAAAGAAAATACAAACATACTACTCTCCACACTTCACCATTCGAACCACCAGGAGGAAGAAAGAAAGAAATATTCGTTTTTGCAAGTTCAAGTATCTATTAGAGCTCATTTGTGTTGCAAAGGGGTTTAGGAGATTTGGTTTTGGGTAAAACTTAAGTTTTTCATCTCTTCATCATACCAATCACCACAAGTAAGTCACCAAGCTAATTTTTATAACCTTATACTACTTAATTATGAGCTATTTCATTTCCTAGAATGATATTTGCATGGTTGCATATGTATTGTTATCACTTTAGTACATGTTTGTGATTTCTTAAACATATTAAATGACAACTAGCTACTATATTTTAAACCTTCATTTTTATGAATATACTTAAGCTACATGACACTCTTGACAAAAATGTGGTAGAGCTAGAGTGGTTTGGAAGTGGTTGAAAGTGAATTGAGATGATTTGAAAACTAGAAAATTCACTTTGAAACATTTTTATATGAAGCTGTCCCATTTTGTTAAATTTGGAAAATCAGCAGGTTGGAAGTAAGTTTTGAGTAGAAATATAGAAAATAGACTCAAAAACGAAAACATGGCCACTTGAATGTATTAAAACGGCCATATAACGAAGAAGATACGCTAGTTTTAAGTTGAGTGACGAAAATGATTTGCTGAAACAGATGTTGCTGTTGGAAGATTTTCAAGAGGAAAAACCGAACATTAAAAGTTAATTAAAACTGATAAGACACTAAAAACATGTTAGTATACTTGAATACGAACCCGGGGACATATAAAACTTAAGAATCGGAGCAAAAACGAGGGAGCTATGGCTCGTTGAAGATTGGACGAAACTTAAAATTTTGACAGCTTTAACTACTAAGTATATGCCGAAATCTCCTAAGTACATGCTGAAATTTGATAACTTTATGCTGAAATTGTATTTTCAAAACCACTTTCCGAGCCTTAAACGTCCAAACGACCCAAAATAACTTACACTAAAATACTAGAGCGTTATATATACTTACTAGGCCACTTGGTCATTTTCAGAAATTTAACCAAGTGTTTATTGCTGATGTAAAACTTTATTTTTCTCGAAAATCATTTAGACGACGATAGTAGAATATTGTTAAAGCGTGTCAGTGATTTTTTTTTTAAAATACTTATTAGTAACATGACCATACCTAAAGTACGAGACAAACTAATTACGCGTTATATATAAAGTAATTTTATACTCAATAATTAAACAAGTTGTCATAACTATATTTTTGACGTTAAACTTCACAACAAACATGTACGAGTGATACAATAGCATATGGACTTGCATGCACGACCCTGTTTTCGAACCTAAGACATGGTACTCATTTAGGTTGTGGTTAGAGTTACCGGACATCTATTCACGATTTACATTATTCCAAATCGAGATTTGATAACTAAGGTGAGTTCATGACCCCTACTTTTTCTTGTTTTGAAATACTTTTTGGGGGAGAATACATGCACACTTTACTCATTCGTTTTACTCGAACTCTTTAATTAAATTATACTCATACATGATTTAATTACTTGGAAGCATTCTTTGCTTTGCTTTAATACTTGTTTGATTTCTTGAATGCAATATTATGTACTCGTTACATACTTGATTTTTACTCATGGACACAAGTGCTTGGAAACATACATGGAGTTATAGCCCACTCTTTAAATTTACTTTTCATTGCAAAACTTGGGGTGAGAAACATGCAAACTCTTTTATGGACCAAATTGAAACTTATGCTTTATTAAACTATTACGCAGCTTAGCCTAAGCCCTTGAATCCCACTATGCCCAAACTCATGAACCGTTAATTCCTGCTGGGAAGCGCGAATGTTATAAATAGATCTATCGGGGTGACTCCCCCGTTCGGTTTGACCGGATAGGCAAACACGAATGTATAACATGTCGAATTACAAGTGTATTGGGATAAACACTTGCCGGGCCTTTATATTTAACATGCTTCTTGAGCATGCACACTGTCGTAGCTTCGGTTGCATGAACTTAGTGCTATCGTAATAGACTCTTACTTGATGTGTCATTATATTCGTTGTAATGGTCACATAATTTACTTATGGTCCAACTTTATTATGGTCCACACTACTGATACTTCTCATGACCCTGTGAGTGAAGCAGTGGTCACAAATAGTAACTTGATTTTATATGTGAACAATTTATAATACTCGAAAACCTTGTGGTCCACTTTATTAATTTACTCGAAGGTAAACTTTATTTTTCATGACATTGTGAGCGACACAATGGTCACAAAACTTTATATCGAACTCACATTACTATTACTGCTTTTTCATAAACCTATGAACTCACCAACCTCGTGTTGACATTTTTAGCATGTATTTTCAGGTTCTTAAAGTGTTACCTTACCTTTGGCGGCTTTTGGCATGGCATGGCATGGTTATAGGATCCCGATACTCTGATATTCATTGGGGACCACTTTATTTCTTTCATGGGCTTGAATTTCCGCATTTCATTGAATGATGTAAAACTAAACCCTTTTGATTTTAAAATTTCTTCTAAATGGATACGGTAACTCTGTTCTCTTTACTCTGTGTTGTGGTACCAATTTAGTAGCACCCCAGTGACATCATTTTCCGCTGCGACCCATTTTTGGGGGTGTTACAGATTGGTATCAGAGCCTTGGTTATAGAGAACTGGGTATTTTTAAAACCCAGACTATAACTGCTTTTATGAAAACTTAACCCTATGACCGCCACGTGCCTGCCTGCCAAGCTGATGCCTCACTTGTGATTTGTTTGCTCACATATCGAATTAGATGTATGTCTTACTATTGGATGAATTATACCCACTTATTTTCGTTGATTACTATAAGTATCTTCTATATACTTATGCTTACGTATCACACCTATCACAGCGTTACGCGTTTTTCTTACGTAATTTCATCATTCGACCTCGAGTTTGGTCACCTGCCTTAGTCTTTCAAAACAGCTTTTAAATGTGTGGGACATGTTACTAGTATAACTAAGCCGGGTATTTCAAAATTCATTGAACCTTGGGTGAATATAGACTGATCACCTATATTCAACCAGGGACAGTGGGACATAGCCTGATCACCTATGTCCGACTCAGAGGTGAATTTTGCAATACTGTGAGTAGTTATAATAGAATTATGTCTATATTGATTCTCTACTTGATTTCTAAGGGTTACAAAATTTCTGTGTGTGTACACAATCGTTGTCTAAATTCAAATCTACACCAAACACATTAGCATCACCATACCTTCTCGTCACAATACTTCTCTCTTAAATGGAATACTCTTTTACCACGGTCTGGTTATGTTACAACCATCGTTACCCAAACCTTACACCCAATTGATGAACTGGGTTAAATCACTAGCCGTTCTAGGAACAACCCTCCATAGCACCTACAAGGAGAACCTCTTGAAGGAAGTAAACAATGAAATGACCAGTGAACCTTTAACAAAGTCTAGAAACATACAATAGGTTGATTTGTAACCTAACAGAAACCTTAAAACCATACATAGTAATCTGAACCGCCATTGGAAAAGTCGTCACATCCTTCACTCATCCCTTGGGAATACCAGTTTTCTACCTTGCTACCCTCATATAAACTGATAAATTGTTTTACTATAAATGTGCAAATTGTTTTCAATTAACATGCAAACCCTTTTGCGGTCATTCTACGAAATGTCTTACTACTATATCATAAAAATAAAAATTTCGACCTTACCACTATTTTATAAAAAATGTATTGTTTCCCCCATTATAAGCTGTTTTTACAACTCATTTGTCAAATGATTTTAGCAGTTGGTTGCTGCCTCGTTATGTAAACATAAACTAAACGACGAATTTTGCTACTACCTAGCAAATAACAATTTGTCTTCCTACCACTCTATAAAATGCTTTCACAAATCATCCCACAAGTTATTTTACAAACCAAATTGTTGTCTTGCCACTATATCACAAACTAAACCATAGCTTTGCTACTATTTTATAAATAATACATCGTTTTCCATCACTCTATAAACTGTCTTACGAGCTGTCTTATAAACTATTTTACAATCACAATGTGGACCTTTTACTCCCATAAAGGTGTTGTATACTATTTACTTCATAAACCGAATACTTTTAAGGATTTCTCTTTAAATGCGTTTATTTCAATCATAAAACTCGTTGTGATATTTTCTGAGATAATCATTTTGATGTGTTAAAAATTTTCTGGTCAAACCCTTATCGTGACTTTTGCATATTACCGGGTGACTAAATGTAAACTTTTGTGAAACTCCTTATCCCATCTTGTTTAAAAACCGTTATACTGCATTACGAATCTTTTAAAGTTACATCACTTTATATAACTATTAATTTCAAACAAGGAAATGTTTACTACTTGGAATACTGTTTTGGACAATTTCGTATAACATTTACTTATAAAGTTTTTGAACAAAAATTCTCTCCATTCCTTTAAGAAGGAAAACACATAACTCAGAAACAAATTGAAGACCAGTCATCCTAACCTTTTTACCCCTTTACACCAGAAAAGGTTGGAAACCTTGGGTCACTAGGTTATAGACCATATATGAGATTAAGACCGAGAAAGTCTAGAGGAACCCTTGAGCAACCTAGTGAGACTCAAAACTGCTACCAGTACCACCACCTGATTTCAGACACCACACTATCGGATAACGCAAACTGAGTTCCGGGACGTAACTCTTCTGACGGGAGAAGACTATAACAACCCGTAAATTTTCACGTCAACATTTAATTCTAAACTCTAATTCATTACTTTGAAATTTACAAAAATACTTTTTACGTATAACTTTTAGTTAAATAAACATAAAACTGGACCAACCCTCTTGTGCACTACGACTTTAGACTATATTTAGTCTACAACATTACAGTACATTGTCACTACTCTAGTTCATAATTTAAATGCTAGGGCAATTGTATCTTTATTTACTCGCAAGTATTTATTAATAAAAGCCTTTCACAATTTAAATGAACAATGTACCCGCTACTTCCAACAATTATTTTTAATACATTCTCACACTTACTAAATTAATTCAAAAGTGCCAAAAATTATTTTATCTTATAATTATTTTACTAAGCCCACTTAATTATACGTAATTAACTTTAACCGCAAAAACAATTAACAAATACCTATTTTTGATACCCAATACATCCAATAAATACACTTTTTATAAAAATCAAACATATACTTCCTCCTTTTTTTTTTTCTTACTGTGGCCGCCCCACCCCCTAAATTCATGGCAACATTTCCTAAACTTTGACTAAAAACTACAAACTATTACAAACAAGTAGACATAAATTACTATTGTGTGTGCTTGACCAAAGTTTTGTCCCCCTTCCTATCCCAAAAATTCGGCAAAAATCACAAGGCTATAGCCACCCTAAAACTTTGACTAACTCAAGATATTTTGACTAACCTTACTATGTATACATGTAAACTTACATACATATTAGTCACATGCAAGAAAGAAAATACAAACATACTACTCTCCACACTTCACCATTCGAACCACCAGGAGGAAGAAAGAAAGAAATATTCGTTTTTGCAAGTTCAAGTATCTATTAGAGCTCATTTGTGTTGCAAAGGGGTTTAGGAGATTTGGTTTTGGGTAAAACTTAAGTTTTTCATCTCTTCATCATACCAATCACCACAAGTAAGTCACCAAGCTAATTTTTATAACCTTATACTACTTAATTATGAGCTATTTCATTTCCTAGAATGATATTTGCATGGTTGCATATGTATTGTTATCACTTTAGTACATGTTTGTGATTTCTTAAACATATTAAATGACAACTAGCTACTATATTTTAAACCTTCATTTTTATGAATATACTTAAGCTACATGACACTCTTGACAAAAATGTGGTAGAGCTAGAGTGGTTTGGAAGTGGTTGAAAGTGAATTGAGATGATTTGAAAACTAGAAAATTCACTTTGAAACATTTTTATATGAAGCTGTCCCATTTTGTTAAATTTGGAAAATCAGCAGGTTGGAAGTAAGTTTTGAGTAGAAATATAGAAAATAGACTCAAAAACGAAAACATGGCCACTTGAATGTATTAAAACGGCCATATAACGAAGAAGATACGCTAGTTTTAAGTTGAGTGACGAAAATGATTTGCTGAAACAGATGTTGCTGTTGGAAGATTTTCAAGAGGAAAAACCGAACATTAAAAGTTAATTAAAACTGATAAGACACTAAAAACATGTTAGTATACTTGAATACGAACCCGGGGACATATAAAACTTAAGAATCGGAGCAAAAACGAGGGAGCTATGGCTCGTTGAAGATTGGACGAAACTTAAAATTTTGACAGCTTTAACTACTAAGTATATGCCGAAATCTCCTAAGTACATGCTGAAATTTGATAACTTTATGCTGAAATTGTATTTTCAAAACCACTTTCCGAGCCTTAAACGTCCAAACGACCCAAAATAACTTACACTAAAATACTAGAGCGTTATATATACTTACTAGGCCACTTGGTCATTTTCAGAAATTTAACCAAGTGTTTATTGCTGATGTAAAACTTTATTTTTCTCGAAAATCATTTAGACGACGATAGTAGAATATTGTTAAAGCGTGTCAGTGATTTTTTTTTTAAAATACTTATTAGTAACATGACCATACCTAAAGTACGAGACAAACTAATTACGCGTTATATATAAAGTAATTTTATACTCAATAATTAAACAAGTTGTCATAACTATATTTTTGACGTTAAACTTCACAACAAACATGTACGAGTGATACAATAGCATATGGACTTGCATGCACGACCCTGTTTTCGAACCTAAGACATGGTACTCATTTAGGTTGTGGTTAGAGTTACCGGACATCTATTCACGATTTACATTATTCCAAATCGAGATTTGATAACTAAGGTGAGTTCATGACCCCTACTTTTTCTTGTTTTGAAATACTTTTTGGGGGAGAATACATGCACACTTTACTCATTCGTTTTACTCGAACTCTTTAATTAAATTATACTCATACATGATTTAATTACTTGGAAGCATTCTTTGCTTTGCTTTAATACTTGTTTGATTTCTTGAATGCAATATTATGTACTCGTTACATACTTGATTTTTACTCATGGACACAAGTGCTTGGAAACATACATGGAGTTATAGCCCACTCTTTAAATTTACTTTTCATTGCAAAACTTGGGGTGAGAAACATGCAAACTCTTTTATGGACCAAATTGAAACTTATGCTTTATTAAACTATTACGCAGCTTAGCCTAAGCCCTTGAATCCCACTATGCCCAAACTCATGAACCGTTAATTCCTGCTGGGAAGCGCGAATGTTATAAATAGATCTATCGGGGTGACTCCCCCGTTCGGTTTGACCGGATAGGCAAACACGAATGTATAACATGTCGAATTACAAGTGTATTGGGATAAACACTTGCCGGGCCTTTATATTTAACATGCTTCTTGAGCATGCACACTGTCGTAGCTTCGGTTGCATGAACTTAGTGCTATCGTAATAGACTCTTACTTGATGTGTCATTATATTCGTTGTAATGGTCACATAATTTACTTATGGTCCAACTTTATTATGGTCCACACTACTGATACTTCTCATGACCCTGTGAGTGAAGCAGTGGTCACAAATAGTAACTTGATTTTATATGTGAACAATTTATAATACTCGAAAACCTTGTGGTCCACTTTATTAATTTACTCGAAGGTAAACTTTATTTTTCATGACATTGTGAGCGACACAATGGTCACAAAACTTTATATCGAACTCACATTACTATTACTGCTTTTTCATAAACCTATGAACTCACCAACCTCGTGTTGACATTTTTAGCATGTATTTTCAGGTTCTTAAAGTGTTACCTTACCTTTGGCGGCTTTTGGCATGGCATGGCATGGTTATAGGATCCCGATACTCTGATATTCATTGGGGACCACTTTATTTCTTTCATGGGCTTGAATTTCCGCATTTCATTGAATGATGTAAAACTAAACCCTTTTGATTTTAAAATTTCTTCTAAATGGATACGGTAACTCTGTTCTCTTTACTCTGTGTTGTGGTACCAATTTAGTAGCACCCCAGTGACATCATTTTCCGCTGCGACCCATTTTTGGGGGTGTTACACCCTCCCTTTACACTTAAGATGAACATTGTCCCCAATGTTCAAGTAAAGAATGTAAAAGTGAAAAAGTAAAAAGAATGAAATCAAATACTCCCCTGGTTCGCTCGGTATGGATAATAGGGTGACCAGGTTAAATCTTCCTCCAAGAAAATGAACAATCAAAGCTTCCCTTCCAGAATATAAATCATCTTCTTGTCATACATAACCTGTAAATCCTGAGAAATAGACAAGACAACCTCGCATAAAATCGGCGGCATCCTATATAAGTTACTAAATCCTAGAAAACAAAGTAAGATATAATGCTTGTGGAATGAAGTTTGCAGATTTCCTGGAGATTATAAAACTTAATAATTCACAAAAACCATAAGACTCCGTTAGAAAAACAAAACCGGTAAAATTTCCAGATTTTTATGCCCGTGACGCCGTCAAGAGTTAACTCGTGACGCCGTCAGGATTGACCTGCAGAAATTCTTATGTTAAGTTTCCAGAAAATTTCTGGAAAAACTTGGTTCTACTTCCTGGAAAATCCTGCAAAACTTCATTATGACTCAATACAAGCATTTGACTCTAACAAATACGAATACACATGTTCATTTAATATTGTGGAGAATCATGATCGAGTTGTTTCTTAAAAACATATTTGGGGTTTCCCCTTACACTTATCTTTTTGCAAAAATACCTTTAGGTGGAGTTAAGACTAAGCCAAAACAACAAAGTAAAGTATTTCCACATTTTAATTGCGAAACATGATCTACCAACAATAAAAATCAAGCATGCATACGGAAGCAGATAACAAAACAAACAAACAAATAAAATGAAAATCACACAAAGCATGGGTTGCCTCCCAAGAAGCGCTTTTCTTTATTTACGAGTCTTGTAGCTAGACTCAAGGTCATGGGTTACGTTTTCCTTTCCCACTTTTGTGCTAACTCAAAACATCTAACTCAATTCTCATCACGCTTGTATTCCGGGCCTAGATTCATGCAACCCGAATAGTAAGTTCTCCTCCTCTCATAATAGGCTTCATCAGTAATTCCATCTTCCTTAACCTCATAGGGTCGAATCTCATCAATTTGTAGATTCTTGATGCCCTTTAATTCTTCCTTCATGTGAGGCATCAGAAAAGTAACCTTCTCTATCCCATCAGTAAACTGAGTTATCCCCTTCTCATGGTCGTAATACATCTTAGTCTTCTCAACGAAAGGTTGTCCTAAGACTACTTCTCCAAGGTGTGGATCAATAATGCCTCTAACATCTTCTAGGATTACAAAGTCGCATTGATAAGTAAAATTTCCTATAAAGATGTGTACCCCTTCAACTCTCCTGACAAAGTTACATAGCCTATTAGAATTGTAAGGGTCTTTTCTAGGGCTTAACCTTTCGTTCATTATCCAATTGTAATAGAGCCTAGACATAATATTCATGGGTGCTTTTAAGTCAACGTACGTATGCTCTCTAGACATGTACCCAATCATGCAAGGAATTTTTATGTTCCTGAAGTTATGCCTCCTAATCCATGGTGTCTTTCTATATTTCGAGGGGCAAGGATGTTGTAAGAGGAACTTGTGGTAACTCAATTCATCCGGGGTTGGAGCGAAGTTTGTAAACTCAATTTTCATTTGAAGAGGCTTAATGAATTTCTTAAATGTGTTAGCTTCTCTCTTTCTTCTTTTATGCGCAATAAGCCTCTTGCTAATTTCTAAACGGCGACTCTTTGATTCCATAATGACCACACTAGTACAAACAAAAACACGAAGAAATAAGATAGACTAAAGAAACCTAAAAAAATAAAAATAAAATCTTGCTAGAAAGGAATCTAGCAAGTAGACCTAATAAAAAGAAATCCTAACCTAGACAATAACTATTCCCCGGGCTGCGGCGCCAAAAACTTGATACGTGGGAATCGCACCAGGCTTTACCTCTCGAGGGATCTCGAGAAGCTTACAACCCCCACCAGGCAGTGTACCTGATCGTTGTAGTATAGTATAGTGACAAGTACCGGGGGATTGATCGTTCAGCTAGGAATAGTGTCGCTAGGATTAGAAAATCTAATTACTAGTGCTAAAGATGAAAGATGATTATTTTTGTATTTTTATATTTTTTAGAAAGCAAAGTAAAATCTCGGGTTTTAAGGATTTGGGCGGAATTAGTTGCTAGTCAACTAACCCAATACTAAAGATGCAATCAAAAGTAAAATACTAAAAATGAAAATAAACTAAATTAACTAAGGTTGTGAGCAATAAGTGGAGAAAATGTGTTTACTTAGATTTCACTACTCCCTAGACATCTTTTACACGTTAATTACTTGTTATAGTTGCGTGGATGACGGATTGTATTCCTTAATACCATTTATGGGGTGGCGCACTTACTTCCCCAATCCTATGAGTGCCTACTTCACTCCTATGTCGAGCCGTTAAAAACTCCTAACATGGGATCATTAGAAATTACTCATGCAGTAAATACAACCAATAAAACCTAGTGCACATCGGTTCATGTTTCTTAAGACGTTCAAGCATGTTACCAATTGGAGATCTGCCAGTTTTCTTAAGCCTAACATCGAAATCATTCATCCAATACAACCATAAACAAGTAATCAACACATAATTAACATCTAGGTTTCATTAGATCTAAGCAAACACAAGATAGATCTAGCCTAGCATGATGGAATTAAGACAAGAACAAGATATAGACAACCAACACATAGACATATTGATTGAATTAAAAGAATACTTATCTCAATTACACATGAAAGGGATCAAGGGCAAAGAACCCTTGAAAAACCTGTAAAATTCGTACCAAAGTCGGACCTAGGGTTTCTCCAAAACTCCTCTCTTTTTAATGTGAAAATTAGAAAACTATATATAGGAAATAGGGTCTGACGGCGTCAAGACAAAACTTGTGACGCCGTCATCTCGCCGCCAAAATACTTCTTGGACTGCCTTGATCTACTTCTGACGCCGTCATGTGTTAGCATTTTCCAAGCCGTCATGCATTTTACTCTTGACGTCGTCAAATCTGTACTGGGTCGTCATGGAAAGTCATGGAATTTACTCTTGACGCCGTCAGAAATTTCTTCTTGACGCCGTCACCTACTGTTCCCAGCTTGGAAAATTGAGACTTTGCCGTTTTCTTCACTTTTATGCTCCAAAAACGTCCAAAATGCCTTCTTTTCCAGATTTCACTCCCAAAGTACCTAAAATCACAAAAGGAACGATTTAGGGCAATATTTGATCAAATAAATTCAATTCCGGGCTTAAATGACCCCCTAAAAGTGGTTCATTTTTCGCCTCATCATATACCCTTACACTTGAGATTTGCTTGTCCTCAAGCAAATGCGCTTTTATTCTACTCAAAATACAAGTTAGGGGTCATTTAACACTAATATAAAAGTAATTACAACAAATAATTGTTCCACTAAAGACCAATAGACAAGCACGGAGGTCATACACAAGCACCTCACAAATAGTGTTTAGATACTCACATCTCTCGGGTGTAATAAAGTATAAATTACAATATGGAAACGGAAGATATCTCTCACTACCTGTCATAGCAAAATAGATTACCATAGGCTTGGGAAATGATCAAACCTCCACCACATGGCGTAAGCACCTAGGATAAACTATAAAATAAGTACTTTACCCATGAGTCCCAATCGTCCCAAAACAATATGTACAAAATATGACTCGACTTAGCAACCATGTAATCAATTAGGTAATTAACTAAGGGTTTAAACATGTAACAATAATGCACTAAAGATGAGTGCATACACGGAAGGCTAAGGTGATTTGGTTGCACAGTTGGGTGGGTTGTAACAAATTCTTCCTTTAAGTAAAATGCTTAAAGTTAGAAATGAAAAGATATGCTTGGAGGGGTGTACTAGGGGTTTCGTGTACTAAAAATGAGTACAACGCTAAGGTGTGGGAAAAATTAATTAACTTTACTAGTCAATTAATATGACTTAATTGGTCAAGTAATTATGATACGGGTTTAACACAAGGGTGATCCTAATGCCTCTTATCATGTAGTAAATCCTACTACATGAATGTAGTCTCACTAGCGGTCTCGAGATGCATCACTAACGCAAGTTCTAGAATCTAAATGCTACCGGTACACTCATAAGCATTAATAGTGAATGCTTTTCCTATTAAATCTAAAGGCGAACCTCACATATTTAGGTGGAAAATTTTTCTGAATGGTACGATTTTGTGCTAGTCATACAACTCCTATCCATGAGACGCTTGCTAAGGCTAAAGTTTCACTCCTAAATGTTGTAAAAAAATTTAAATTTGGCACTAAAATTACACTAACAAGTATTTCTCTTAGTTTTATTACACACCTACCATCAAACAAACAAACTCAAGTGCAATAGTATCCTATAAGGTATCATCATTTATCCTCCCCTTACACTTAGGATGAACATTGTCCCCAATGTTCAATTAAAGAAGAGAAAATTGCAAAATACATCCATGTGGTTTACACATTTTTATCATCTTAAATCCCTGTCAGAAACTTTTGGCAATATACATCCCCCGTTAGGCAAATGTTTGCCACAATACATCCCTCGTTAACAATGAGGACTAACGGTGCAAATTTTTTCTCCAGTATCTCTTAACGAGACTGAAAATATCACAGCGTTAGCCTTCGTTAGCCAAATATTTGCACCGTTAGTCCTCCTTTTTAGGTTTTTTTCCGTTTTTTACGTTTTATCCGTTTTTTGTCAGTTTTTTTCGTTTTTTGTACGTTTTATCAGTTTTTTAACGTTTTAATCCGTTTTTTGTACGTTTTATCAATTTTTTGTATGTTATTTTCTGTTTTTTGTACATTTTATCAGGTTTTTTTTTTACGTTTTTATCCATTTTTTGTACATTTCATCCGTATTTTATCAGTTTTTTTACGTTTTTATCCGTTTTTTGTCAGTTTTTTATGTTTTTATTCATTTTTTGAACATTCTATCGGTTTTTTTATGTTTTAATCTATTTTTTGTACGTTTTATCCATTTTTTGTCAGTTTTTTTTCCGTTATTTTTATGTTTTATCAGTTTTTTTTACGTTTTCATCCATTTTTTATACGTTTCATCCGTATTTTATCAGTTTTTTTTTTATGTTTTTATCCATTTTTTAACAGGTTTTTTGTGTTTTAATTCATTTTTTGAACAAATAAAAACTGATAAAACGTTCAAAAATGGGAAAAAAACTGATAAAAAATTGATAAAACGTACAAAAAAATGAATTAAATGTAAACGTCCAAATAACGTAAAAAACTTATAACACGTAAAAAATGGAAAAAACTAATAAAAAATTGATAAAACGTACAAAAAATGAATTAAACGTAAAAAACCGATAAAACGTACAAAAAAGAGGAAAACTGACAACAAATTGATAAAACGTACAAAAAACAGATAAAACCATACAAAAAACGGACAAACAACGGATTAAAATGTTAAAAACTGACAAAACGTACAAAAAACGGGATAAAACAGACAAAAAATGGATAAAACGTACAAAAAACGAAAAACATCTGACAAAAAATGGATAAAACGTACAAAAAATTGATTAAAACGTTAAAAAACTGATAAAATGTACAAAAAAGGAAAACAACTGACAAAAAATGGATAAGACGTACAAAAAACGGATAAAAACGTTAAAAAGCTGATAAAACGTACAAAAAACGAGAAAATACTGACAAAAACGGATAAAACGTACAAAAAACGGATAAAAACGTTAAACAATTGATAAAACGTACAAAAAACGGGAAAAAATTGAAAAAAAACGGATAAAAACGTTAAAAATTTGATAAAACGTACAAAAAATGGATAAAAACGCACAAAAAACGGACAAAAAACGTTAAAAAACTGATAAAACATACAAAAAAACGGAAAATAACTGACAAAAAATAGATAAAACGTACAAAAAACGGATAAAAGCATAAAAAAACTGATAAAACGTACAAAAAAGGGGAAAAAACTGACAAAAAAACGGATAAAACGTACAAAAAACGGAAAAAAATTCAAAGAGAGGACTAACGGTGCAAATGTTTGGCTAACAAATGCTAACGGTGTAATATTTTCAGTCTCAGTAAAAGATAACGGAGAAAAAAATTGCGCCGTTAGTCCGCATTGTTAACGAGGGATGTATTGTGGCGAACGTTTGCCTAACGGGGGATGTATATTGCCAAAAGTTTCTGATAGGGATGTAAGATGCCAAAATGTGTAAACCACATGGATGTAAAAGTGAAATAGGTAAAAGAATGAAAGCAAATACTCCCCTGATTCGTTCGGTGTGGATAGTGTGGTAACAAGGTTAGATCTTCCTCCAAGAAAATGAACATTCAAAGCTTCCCTTCCAGAAAAATAAATCATCTTCTTGTCATATATAACCTGTTAAACCTGAGAAAACAAACAAGGCAACCTCGCATAAAATCGGCGGCAATCTATATATACTAACAAGCCCTAGAAAGCAAATTAAGATACAATGCTTGTGGAATGAATGTTTACAGATTTCCTAGAGTTTATAAAACTAAAGAATTAACAAAAACTTTAAGACTCCGTTAGAAAAACAAAACTCGCAAAATTTCCAGAATTTTACACATGACGCCGTCAGAAGTGACCTGCAGAAATCTTTACGTTAAGTTTCCGAAAAATTTCTGGAAAAACTTATGTCCTACTTCCTGGAAAATCCTACAAAACATCATTATGACTCGATACAAGCATTTGACTCTAACAAATACTACTACACGTGTTCATTTAATATTGTGGCGAATCAAGATCAATTTCGTTCTTAAAAACAAATTTGGGGTTTCCCCTTACACTTAGCTTTTGCAAAATACCTTTACATGAAGTTAAGACGAAGTTAAACAACAAAATAAAGCATTTTCACAAATTTAGTTTGAAACATGATATACCAACAATAAAAATAAAGCATGCATACAGAAGCAAATAACAATCAAACAATTAAAAACACACAAAATATGGGTTGCCTCCCAAGAAACGCTTTTCTTTATTTTAAGTGTCTTGTAGCTAGACTCAAGGTCATGGGCTATTACGTGACCTCATCGTCAAATGTTACATCCTCCTCACTAATCATCTCATTACTACTTTCTTGATAATGTTTTACGCGTTGTATGTTGACAGTGAACTCTCTATTTTCATCGTCCATTAACACAACAGCTCCAGTTTTAGAGGAACTTTTCACCGTAAAGGGCCCATACCATCTAGACTTGAGTTTCCCGGGAAATAACCTTAACCGAGAGTTATACAATAGAACTTTGTCTCCTTCTGAGAATTCCTTAGGTTTCTTAATTCGCTGGTCATGCCATCTTTTCGCCCGTTCTTTATATGTAACGGAGGATTCATACGCTTCTAGCCTTAACTCATCAAGCTCATGGAGTTGCAAGAACCTATTCGTTCCAGCAACCGTATAATTCAAATTACATGCCTTAAGTGCCCAATAAGCCTTGTGTTCGAGTTCCACCAGAAGGTGACACGCCTTGCCATAAACCATGTGGAATGGGGTCGTTCCGATAGGTGTCTTGTAGGCAGTTCGGAATGCCCATAAGGCCTCATCGAGTTTAAATGGCCAATCCTTTCTGTTTTGACTAACCGTCTTTTCTAATATTCTTTTAATTGCCCTGTTGGTGTTTTCGACTTGACCGTTGGTTTGTGGGTGATAGACGGTGGAGAACCGGTGGGAAACTCCATATCTCTTCATGACCTTTTCCATTTGCGCATTGCAAAAGTGGGTCCCCCTATCACTAATGAGAGCTTTAGGAATGCCGAACCTAGCAAACAACTTTATTAGAAAATGAATAACTACCTTAGCATCATTGGTCCTAAGGGCTTGTGCCTCTACCCATTTTGAAACATAATCGATGGCCACTAAAATGTATTCGTTCCCCCTGAAGACGGAAAGGGTCCCATGAAATCAATTCCCCAAACATCGAAAACCTCACAAACTTGTATAAATTCTGAGGCGCTTCATCTCTGCTCGATATATTCCCGGACCGTTGACATGCATCGCATGCTTGTATCATCTCTTTTACATCATGAAATATCGTGGGCCAATAGAATCCCGCATCGAAAATCTTTCGTGCGGTGGTGTTTATCCCATGATGGCCCTCAGAAGGGCCCGAATGACATTCTTTCATAATCTTTATTGCCTCATTTCCTGAAACACAGCGCCTGATTATTTGATCAGGACATCTTTGGAATAAGAATGGTTCATCCCAGAAGTAGTATTTTAGTTGGGCAAAGAACCTTTTCTTTTCGTATCTAGTCATGTGTTCCAGAATGAGCATGCTTGCAAGATAATTAGCATAATCAGCGTACCAAGGTTCAGAATTTGTCATTGACATGAGCTGTTCGTCAGGGAATGAATCCCGTATCTCGCTTTTATCAAGCTCATTAAGGGGATTTTCAAGACGAGAGGTGATCAGCAGCCAAATTCTCCGCCCCTTTTTATCATGAATTTCAACATCAAACTCTTGTAACAACAAGATCCACCGAATTAGTCATGGTTTAGCGTCTTGCTTAGCAAAAAGATATCGGAGAGCCGAATGATCAATGAAAACAACCGTCTTCGAAAGGACAAGATATTGACGGAATTTGTCGAAAGCGAACACCACAGCTAATAATTCTTTTTCGGTGGTAGAATAATTCTCTTGAGCGGGATTCATAGTTTTGCTAGCGTAGTATATAGATTGGAATTTTTTGTCACGCCTTTGGCCTAATACTGCCCCAACAACATAGTCGCTAGCATCGCACATGATCTCGAAAGGTAACTCCCAGTTGGGTGTAACCATGATTGGGGCTTGCGTGAGTTCCTTTTTCAGGAGATTGAATGCATCCTTGCATTCTTGAGAGAAATCGAAAGGGGCATCTTTTACCAGCAATTGAGTCATTGGCCGAGCTATTTTAGAGAAGTCTTTAATGAATCTCCTGTAGAACCCGGCGTGACCCAAGAAGCTGCGTATTGCCTTAACAGTCGTGGGATAAGGTAATTTAGATATAGCTTCAACCTTTGGTTGGTCCACCTCAATCCCAATCCCTGAGACCTTATGTCCTAGCACAATCCCTTCTTTTATCATAAAATGACATTTCTCCCAATTTAAGACCAAGTTGGTTTCCCCGCACCGTTTGAGCATTTTTTCGAGGTTAGCAAGACAGCGGTCACAAGAGTTCTCGAAGACCGAAAAGTCATCCATGAAAACTTCCATGTTGTCTTCCATTAATTTGTGAAAGATTGCGGTCATGCATCGCTGAAAAGTGGCGGGAGCGTTACACAGCCCAAAAGGCATCCGTTTATAGGCGAATGTTCCATAAGGGCAAGTAAACGTGGTTTTTTCTTGGTCCTCAGGTGCTATGGGGATTTGGAAATATCCTGAGAATCCAACCAAGAAACAGTAGTACTCGTGCCCGGATAATCTTTCCAACATTTGGTCAATAAACGGGAGGGGAAAGTGATCTTTCCTGGTGGCATCATTGAGCTTTCTATAATCGATGCATACCCGCCAACCAGTGACCGTTCTCTGGGGTACCATCTCACCGTTGTCATTTTTCACCACAGTCATTCATCTTTTCTTTGGTACAACCTGCACAGGACTAACCCATGGGCTATCTGAAATTGGGTAAATCATCCCTACATCCAAAAGTTTGATAACTTCTTTTTTCACTACCTCCTTAATGTTGGGATTCACCCGCCTCTGGGGTTGCACTGTTGGTTTATAGTTTTCTTCCATAAGAATTTTATGCGTGCAAAAGGTTGAGTCAATCCCCTTAATGTCGGCTACACTCCATGCGAAGACTCCCTTATATTTCTTTAGGACTCCTAAGAGCCTTTCTTTTTGTTCATGCTCAAGGTAAGAGTTTATGATTACTGGAAGTTGATCCTCTCCCTGGAGGAAGGCATACTCTAGGTGGTTTGGGAGTTCTTTAAGCTCTAGCTTAGGTGGTTCAATAATGGAGGGCTTTAGCTTGTTTTCGGGTTTACGGAGTTCGAGCTGTTCAGTAGGCTCTTGTCTGGGATAGAAGGAGACTGCGCTAACACCTTCCGTCTTCTCCTTCTCCATTATGGGGAGGAAACTCTCATCTCGTAACCAGCCTTCTTCGATTTGTTCATCAACACAGTTGTCAATGACATCAGTTAGTTCATCGACCTCTCCGATGAAATAGAGCTGGTTAGCTGCTTCAAGAGATAGATTCATAGTGTCTTTAATATCGAAGGTCAAGCTATCGGTTCCTACTCGTAAGGTTAACTTGCCATCGTGAACATCAATGACTGCACGAGCGGTAGCAAGAAAGGGTCTCCCTAAAATGATGGGCACCAGGTCATCCTCCTCCATCTCCAAAATCACGAAGTCAACCGGAAATTTGAACTTCCCAACTTTGACTAGCACATTCTCGCATATCCCTAGGGGATATTTGACCGATCTATCGGCTAGTTGGATGTTCATACGTATAGGCTTTAGTCCGGAATATCCTAGTTTGAGGAACATGGAGTGGGGCATGAGGTTGATGCTTGCCCCTAAATCGGCAAGAGCATTCTTGATTGATAGAGATCCTATGGAACAGGGCAAGGTGAAGCTGCCTAGATCGTCTACCTTTTTTGGTAGCCCTCGTTGGGTCACCACCGAACATTCTTCTACCAGAGTCACAAGACCCTCGAGTTTCTTTTGGTTGGCAAGTAATCTTTTGAAGTATGAGCTATACTTTGGCATGTGATAGCAAGCATCAAGGAGGGGTATGGTGACCACTGAATCTTTTAGATACGACAAGAATCTCTTATTATCGTTCTCAATTTTCTGGTTTTTTAGGCGGGATGGAAATGGGATTCTCACAAGTTGGTTAGGTGGAGTTGATGGGGACGGGGTCACCAGGGGAGGTTGTTCAAGAGCCTCATTGCTCACATTACCTTCCTCCTCATGGGGCTCGTTTGGGTCAGTGGTGACAGGGTGTGAGCTCGGATAAGGAGGGTCCTTGGTTGTTGTTCCAGCTCGAGTAGTTACCGAGAGCAGGGGATCTTTTTGGCTTACTGGTGGCCTGTCATGGCCATCAAGGGTGGCATTAAGCTTGTTGAACCATTTTTCCATGTCATTTTGTTGCTCAGCAATGAGCTCGTCAAGACCTTTCAATTGTAAGCCTTTTTCTTGAGTAAAGTGACCAAGGTCATCTTCAAAAGTGCTCCTGATTTTGTATTCAGGGCCTTCCTCCCCTTCTTTTCTTTTCACCAGATTTCCCCAAAGGGTATAATCATCGTTTTGGTAAAAAGGCAAAAGGGAGGGATCATCATAGATGTCATGTCCTGACAAACACGCATGTTCGGTCGTGGTTTCTCCTCCGCATTCCTCTGCCTCGTACGGGCCCCCACAGTAGTCGCAGATCAAGTAAGGATTTGAAAGTTGTTTAGTTGTTCGCGACCCTGCTAGGTATTCCACCCTTTCGTGAACTTTTTTCAGCCGATCTGAGGGTGTTTGTGTGATTTCAGATGTGCTCATAGTCGACTCAGGTTCATCCCAAGTATCGTCCTGGTCTTGAGCATATTCCTCAATCCTATTCCACCCTTCCTCGGCGCTCAGATTAACTATTCTCCCTTTTCTAGAATTGTTGATTCCGTTCTGGTCGTTTGAGGAGACATTGTCGTAGAAGATTTGGACCAGAAGCCAAAGTTCGATGCCATGATGGGGAACTTGTCTTATTAAATCCTTGAATCTAATCCATGATTTATGGATGGGTTCGTCCTTTCCCTTTCGGAAGCGGATGATCCTATCTCTAAATACTGAGGTTTTCCCTGCTGGGAAGAACTTCTCATAAACTTGGATATAAGTTGCTCCCATGTAAAGATAGACTCGGAGGGCAATCTATCATACCACTCTATGGCTTTTTCATAAAGAGTGAAAGGGAAGAATCGTAGTCGGGACGTGTTTCTAGTGGCCCCATCCGTATGGAGGGTGTCCACTATCTTCAAGAAGTCCCTGATGTGTTGAATTGGGTCATCGTTATGTAATCCGTGAAACTTGCACACACTTTGGACAAGCCAAACATCGCTTGCACGCAAGACCTCATCGGTGTGTTCGTTTGGGAAGACAATGGCTTTTGAGAAGCCACGAGGATTCGGGGAGGAGTAGTCCTTAAGGAGCTTAGGGATGGGAGTTTCGGGGGTACTCATATCGTTGTTGGACTGGGGGCTAGAGGGTGTGAGGTGATTATCTGAATCTTCTTCAGAAAGGGCCTCATCAAAGTTGATAGCTATGCTAGATGGTTCGGGTGTTGAGAGAGATTGCTTTAGCTTATGCATTTCCCTTTCGGGTTCTGCATATGGCAAAACGAGATTTCTAACGGAATTACGACTCCTAGTGACTCTAAGGTTAGAGAGATCTTCATTTTCCATGATGGCGGATGGTGATGGTTACGAACAAAGACACGAAGAAATGAGATAGACTAAAGAAAATCTAAAAATAAAAATAAAATCTTACTAGAAAGGAATCTAGCAAGTAGACCTAATAAAAAGAAATCCTAACCAAGACAATAACTATTCCCCAGGCTGCGGCGCCAAAAACTTGCTAGATTATTGTCACAAGTTCAAGCATCGGGTCATAGTTATTGTTCAAGCATGTTACCCTCATCAAGTTTTTGGCCATGACTGAGTAGTGGAGAGAATTGTGTATGTAATGTTGGTTTTTCATGGGGTATATTTGTGCATAAGTGGATTATGTTTTGATAGTAAAGTTGTGGTTTTATTACACTTATTTGGTGGTGAAGTTGGTGGTGGAGTGAAAAGATGATGTGACGTCGAGTTGTCGGTGGTGGTGTCAGTTACCATTACCCCTGACCTTAGATTAGAGGTGTAATCAAGTTGACAAAATGTTAAACTTAAGCTTGATTCATTGATTCGACTTGACTTAGCTTTAGAGTTGTAAGATAATCCTGTACTTATATATTTTTTAAACCGGGTAAAAACGTAAAACGTCATCATTTTGATAAGTGGATTATGTTTTTATGGGGTATATTTGTGCATAAGTGGATTATGTTTTGATAGTAAAGTTGTGGTTTTATTACACTTATTTGGTGGTAAAGTTGGTGGTGGAGTGAAAAGATGATGTGACGTCGAGTTGTCGGTGGTGGTGTCAGTTACCATTACCCCTGACCTTAGATTAGAGGTGTAATCAAGTTGACAAAATGTTAAACTTAAGCTTGATTCATTGATTCGACTTGACTTAGCTTTAGAGTTGTAAGATAATCATGTACTTATATATTTTTTAAACCGGGTAAAAACGTAAAACGTCATCATTTTGATAAAGCTCACAAACTTGGAAAGCATGGTATATTAATACTTGAACTTAAAAGTCTACTTTAGTAGCTCAAGGTCGATTCGGCTTACATCGACGATTTTGAATTTGCAAATAAATCTTGAAAAACAAATGTTATATGTTTCACTATCTTTGCAGATCTTTTTTTTTTTATATGTGATTGATTTCATAGTAAGTTAAAACTTAGTTAGCCACGTAAGCTTCTCAAAATGTTTTACCCGAAACCAGTTTTATGTATTCTATTATTATTATGCCTTGTATAAGTTTGATTAAGAAAATAATGTGTTTGCAAAGTTTATATGATTGGCTAGTTATAAAGTTTAAATATGCTATACATTAAAAAAAATAATAATAATAAATAAAAAAAAAACTCGGTAATTAAATTTTAAGATTACATGTCATTAGTTCTATCATTACCGGTTTTAAACAAAATTCCAAATTCATTGTGCTACTTAGCTTTGCCATCGTAAACAGTGTTCATCACCATTGCCACCAACCCACCATCGTAGAACACCATACAGTACATAGTTACACACCATTCACCTGGCCACCACGTACATGATATTGTTTGTCTTCCTTGCTATACAAATTTAACTACATGTAGTATAGGTTGACAAAATGGAAGCAGACATTGCTAAAGAAATTGTTAGGGTACGAACCGACCTTTCCGCTTTCAATGTATGTGCGTTTCATTTATACATTTTACTCTCATTCCTAAAAACCAAAAATATTTTCACGTAAATGATACGCATTCCCATTCCATGAAACCTAACACACCTTAAAACCTCTTAAAAAGTACTATCAACAACCAACAAACCAAACACAAATCAACAACAAACACATAGAAAAAAAAACTCACACTCACACACCATCCTTAAACAATAAATGGCCACGGCGGCCTTATCTCCGGCCACCATTTCCTTCCGCCTCAAACCTTTAAGCACCACCTTATACTTCCTCTTTACATACCACAACCACCACAATAACCTCAACTACCAACTCATAATTACTCACACGCCAAAACTCACCTATAATTTCAACCACTTAACCAACTTCTCATACTTTCTTACTGAACTCGTTTGCGAAACAATATAATATTTCATATGAGAAAAAGGGTAGACAATCCAAATTTGTGCAAATTTAATATGCACTTACATGAACTCATAACTAGTCATGCGCCAAAACTCACCTATAATTTCAACCACTTAACCAACTTCTCATACCTTCTTACTGAACTCGTTTGCGAAACAACATAATATTTTGTATGCGAAAAAGGGTAGACAATCTAAATTTGTGCAAATTTAATATGCACTTACATGAACTCATAACTAGTCATGCGCCAAAACTCACCTATAATTTCAACCACTTAACCAACTTCTCATACCTTCTTACTGAACTCATTTGCGAAACAACATAATATTTTGTATGCGAAAAGGGTAGACAATCCAAATTTGTGCAAATTTAATATGCACTTACATGGTTGTTCTAATTTGTTTGTGTATCCGAAACTATACAAAAACAATTACGCACAAGGACATACAAGAACTAATACCAAAATACTAAGCCTACCTAAACAAAACTCACAAAAGCTAATGCTAAAAGACATACCAATTCCAAAAGAAGGAAACAAGTATCGACTCACATTACAACATAAGAATAAAACAAGAGCATTTTCTCAAAACAACCCAAATGTACACATGGGTGTACCCCATGTGCCCCAAAAAAATCTCACTTCCCTAAATACCCCATGAGCGACTGTCGCCCTTGAATTTTTGGGCAACTCTTACATATTTGTGACACGTGTCCTGTGCAAGTACTACCCTTGTAAGCTAGTACCATAGGTACTTCTTGGGCGACTGGTCCCACAATTTCTTGGGCGACTTGATTTTCTTTTTTTAATGAAAAAATTGTTAATTACATTTTTAGTCCTTATTGTTTGTTTGGTGTTTCATTTATATCTCTTGTAATTAGGAGATATCACACAAACTCTCTAATTATCTCAAAGAGTACTAGAGAAGAAAGAGATACAAAGACACTACTATGTGTTGCTTTGAGATGGAATGAACAAAGAGGCTGTGGACCGTGGTGCATTACCTTTTATAGGCTTCAAATGAACATCTTCATGTCATGCATGACCTCATTATATCAACTTGCAAGATTCCAATTCTCACTTGCATAAATACGCCCATATTCTCATCCCTATTATATATACTAACACCACCATTCACCCGGCCACCCACCTACGTTATATCATTAGTCTTCCAGCTATCCAAAAGCTATATTCAGATTTAACTAATCTCGTCCAAATTTAACCATATGTGTGTTTCATTTCTATATTTACACACTTTCAGGTAAATGATACCCATTTCCATTCCTTAAAACCAAACACACTTAAAACCTCTAAAAAAAAGTACCACCACTAACCAATAACCCAACACAAATCAACACCAAACAGATAAAAAAAAAAGAAAATGGCCTTATCTCCGGCCACCGTCTCCCTCCGTCTCAAACCCTTAACCACCACCACCCTCCGCTTCCTCTCCACCTACCACAACAACCTCCTTACCTTCCCAACCACTCACGCGCCAAAACGCGCCCACAATTTCAACCACTTAACCAACTCATCATTCTGTAATGTTCGATACTTCTCCGTCTCTGCCGTGTCGGCTGGCGAGACGTTAGAGACGTCGAAAACGGGTAAAATAGGGGAGTTTAGGAAACGGTTGAGGGTAGTGGATATAAAAGGAGGTGAAAGTGAGGGTTTGGATAGTTTAGGTCAGGTTTTGACTGTTAGAGGTTGGGTTCGGACTTTACGTGTTCAGAGTAGTGTTACTTTCATTGAGGTAATTAATACGATAATGTCGAAATGAAGTGTGAATTGATTGTATGATTGTACATTGTCGAAATGCAATGTAGGAGATAGTGTTAGGATAAACTTACGGAACTCGGTGCTAACGTGTTTGCAAGTTTTTATGTTTATGAACTATAAGTATGTCGTGTTTGTAGAAGAAAGGTTCCTTGCTGTGCCCCCCTAGCGAAAAAATTGTAGTGTAAAAATTTTAAAATATGTGGCTATTTTTGTAATTTTCCCCCTAAAGGATCAATATGTAGTGTAGTTTTTAAATATTATCAAAGTTTGCCCTCTCGACCATAACTTTCAGGCTCCGCCTGTGATTGTGGAATATGGTTCCCAGTAGATTTGCAGCTCGCCTTTTATAAGCCTAATATGTAGAAAAATATGTACAGTAATACAATGATCCGTAACATTGCTAACTTTAAATGCTGATTATCGTTACCAAGGTTTTGGGACATTTGACTCAAGGATTTTATACTCGTTGGACTAATGCTATCTGTGAATCTAGATATTGTGTAAGGAACTGTTATTCTTTGGAGACAAAAACTTTATTTTTATGATAGAATTGATATATAGATGTTTAGCGTGACTATATTATTTACAGAATTTAAGGCAATAAACGATCTAATCATCTAAAACTTATTATTTATAGGATTCAAACTTAATATGTTTTTTGTTGTGAATTGTAAGTCTTGAATTGTCTTATATGTATTGCGTTTGATTAAGATTAAAGAAATTGGGGCTGTATAATCGAATAGGTCAAGAGTAAGACTATATTAGTTTCATAGTCGAAAAGTTTATTTTGACATCTGAAATCAAAGTCTAGATCTTTCCACGGAGTTGAGGGAGTATCGATGTATGGTAGTAGCATATTATATCTTGTGTATTTCCCTTATCTTTGAAATAGTGATATTCGACCATGAGTTGGTCTGAGTGTCTGACTGTTTAGTGGAAGATGCATTTTGATGAGACGATGTGCACTTTCAGCAAGAACTCGTAATGTACATTTTTGGTGGATAATTAATGGGTGATGCATTCAGTGCAGGTGAATGATGGTTCATGCCTCTCGAACATGCAGTGTGTGATTGACTCAGATGCTGAAGGTTATGATCAGGTAGCAAACAGGCAATTTAGCTATTTAAAAATGCCTGTCATTGACAATATACAGTGTAATTTACTTATAGTTTGAACTTCCTTAACAAAGGTTAACCTTTTGATAAAGGTTTTTTTAACTACTAATCTTCACCATTTGTAGCCTGGGTTTCTGTTCTGTTATTGTATACTCAAAGCAGCTGCAACAAATTTTAATGCCAAAGTGATCTGTTGTTTAACAACTTATACTTCCGTTTATAATTGTTCTTTAAATAATATTACTTATGTTTTGCACATATCAACATGTTTTGTGTTTGTGATAGGTGGAAAGTGGTTTAATAACAACAGGTGCATCAGTCTGTGTAGAAGGTCTGGTCGTACCAAGCCAAGGAAAGAAACAGAAAATAGAGTTGAAGATTCAAAAGCTTGTTACGGTATAAATTTGACACTTAAATCTGTCTCTTATTGGTACAACTTGTATTTTACTCAAAAATCTGGTATTTAGGTTGAGAAAAATATCATAGCATCTTCACCTATAATATGAAAATATGTTTCATAGACCAACACCAGCCTAAGTTCATATTCTCTATTTCTCATCTGAATTTACTAATTTCAAATTGAACATTTGTACGTTATCATTTCATCTTTTGATTAACTTGTAGATTGGCAAGAGCGATCCATCATTTCCTATCCAGAAGAAAAAGGTTACACGAGAATTTTTAAGAAGCAAGGCACATCTCCGTCCTAGAACAAACACTTTTGGTGCGGTATGATTTAGATTTTTTACAAGTGATTTTAACATCTATTTATAGATTGTGTTACCTTAGTTGGTCAGATTGTTTGTAAATCTTGACTTGAAATTCCCTTTATGATTTTTATACCATTTTCTTTCATATTTCATTATGTAGTAGCAAATTTTTACTGTGAAATGTGAGAACCTCCAATTATTTATTTATTTGACTTCAGGTAGCAAGGGTTAGGAATGCTTTGGCCTACGCTACACACAAGTTCTTTCAAGAGAATGGGTTTGTTTGGGTCGCAAGTCCTATTATTACCGCTTCAGATTGTGAAGGTGCTGGCGAGCAATTTTGTGTAACCACATTGGTATGCTCTCTTTGATGTAGGCCCTATTTGGCTATCTGAACTCTTAGTTATATTTGTTTATTGAATGAATTCATTCAATTTTGTTTTCCTTTTTTGGGTTGGGGGTGGGGTCATGTATATATATAACAAGGGGAATTCATATACATTAGATTCTCATATCTACTCTTTTTAATCTAGATTCTCGTGTTAACAGATACCAAGCTCCAGAGAAGCTATGGATTCTCCAGCTGATGCCATTCCAAAAACAGAAAATGGTTTAATCGATTGGTCGCAAGTATAATTTTCAATGCTAGCAACGGTTCCTTATGATCATTATATAAATTGCCTTCTACGGTATGTAGCAGAACATGAAGTTGTATCTCAAGAATTTCATTTTAATTTCACAGGATTTTTTTGAAAAACCAGCATTCTTGACTGTCTCTGGTCAACTCAACGGTGAAACATACGCAACTGCTCTTACTGATGTACACCTTCTTCCTTACATTTTCTTTTAAAACTTGTACGGTTACTCAGCATATGACATTACCTTATTAACTTGAGCAATACTACCATATTTCAGGTGTATACGTTTGGTCCTACATTTCGGGCAGAAAATTCCAACACTTCACGACATTTGGCTGAATTCTGGGTATTATTTTGTTTCTTTTAGTTGCATTTGTTCATTGTCTTCCCAAGAGGGTTTTGTAATACATTATCGAACTACTGTATTAAACAAGCTGATATAGATTTGAAATTTGATTTCTATCTTTTTGAAGATGATTGAGCCCGAGCTTGCATTTGCGGACCTGAATGATGACATGGCCTGTGCTACTGCCTATCTCCAGTATGTCGTATGTTACTTCATCGACCCTTTATAGTTAGTATGTTACTGTACCTTATAATCCCTCTGTTCCATTATTTCTAATTATAAAAAGTTTCTATCAGTAAGTAATCAATGAAAAATGTTGTTAGTAACTTTATGTGCTAAGTCAATTGTTACAAAATTTTGAGATGAGATTATGAGAAAGATATCCAAAATCCTTCTGGATTTTATCTTTGACTTCTTTTTCAGGGTAGAGGGAGCAATAGTTTTTAGTTTATTCTATAGTGAGCTTCATTATTAAATTAGTATTACCTTTTTCCATGTTTTAGGTGAAACATGTTCTTGAAAATTGCAAGGAAGATATGGATTTCTTCAATAACTGGATTGAGAAAGGAATCATTGACCGATTGAGCGTATGTTTCCTCTGTGTAACTCATAATCATTCTTCTACATGAATTTCTTTTATTGACTGTACTGCAATAATGTTTCTGTAACTTGTGATACTTCTCAACAGGATGTGGTCGAGAAAAGCTTTGTGCGAATGACTTACACAGATGCAGTCGAACTGCTTTTGAAATCAAAGAAGAAATTTGAGTTTCCGGTACTTATTTATTTTATTAAATCTTGTAGTTGATTAATAGTTTGACTTTTGAGTGTCAAACCAATTAGTCTTTGATGTTAAATCAATAAAAATGTTTGATTGAGGTGATAAAGTTTTAACTACAGTTGTTTAGTTGCAAAATTGAAATGGTTTCGGTCAAAGTGAAATTCTGACCCATAACGTTCACTTGTATACTCGAAGGAGCTTTACACCGACTATACCACAGACCTGTAGTATACAATCCTATAATGCAGATATATTCAACTTTGACTATCTTTGTGGGACATGCTTAAAAGATAGCTATAATCGTCATTGGCTTTTATCTTGTGTAATGAAGTCTACATGGAAAGAAGTTTTCTGAATGCACCTGTAATTGTATGTTGGTTATATACTAGGTGAAATGGGGATGTGACTTGCAAAGTGAGCACGAGCGTTACATAACCGAGGAGGCTTTCAATGGATGTCCTGTAATCATAACAGACTACCCAAAGGCATGATCTTTCCCATTCATTTTTGTAAGAATGAAATAAGTTAATTAAACTTAATATTGCGCGTTTTTTTAACATATCCAGGATATCAAGGCATTCTACATGCGGTTAAATGATGATGGAAAAACTGTTGCAGCCATGGATATGCTGGTTCCTCGGGTAATATTTGCATTTATGTTTCATTTCTAGTGATCCTCTGAGTAGTATACAAATTTACATATATTCCCCCTAGTAATCTTTGAAGTCAGGTTGTTTTACAAGGTTTTTCTATTTCTCATTATTGTGGCCTTATGAGTGTTTTAGGACTTCTATTGATAATTATAAATTTTGGACTTTTATTAAATTAAAGTATGTTGTGTCGGACATTTGCGTCCAGTTGAGGATTATAGAAGTTAAATCTCTTATGCTAACTATGCAAGTATAGGTGGAAAGTCGGATCGGTTCATTACCAGGGTAAAATGGATAAATTCTTTTTTTTTTTTTTTTTGAACCAGTTGTTAGATGTTTGTTGTTGGAACAGGTTGGATTGACCCGCTATCAAATTTTTGTTCATCTATCAGTCTCTATAAATATATATTTTTCATAAAACCGTATTCAATGTAAAATGTTTTAAAACAAAAGCACCTTAGGAGGCTACAAACACTTGACTTGTTTTTAATGAAGTATAACCCAAATTGACCATGTTCATGTAAGTCATCAGAATTTTATTTTAATTATGTAGCTATAACTGGCTTTTTCCCTTCAGGTCGGTGAGCTTATTGGTGGAAGTCAAAGGGAAGAACGTCTTGATTACCTGGAAAATCGCATAGATGAACTCAAGCTCAGCAAGGAGAGCCTTTGGTGGTACCTTGATCTTCGACGTTATGGTACAGGTTAGCATCTTCTTTCTCATCTGTTACTTTCTTGAAAACAGCTCATAGATTCAAATCTCATTTGATCATGACTATGAAGGATTGCATTGGAATAGGGTTGATGTAGTTTTATATATAGTATTCAAATGTATTAACGCAGAAAAGATATCTTGTCACTTTGTAGTTATATGAATAACTCATTTGACTTTCAAAAGTCAAACGTAAGCTTATCATTTGAGACACATCTATGATATGTTATTTTTTGTTTTTACTCCCACTAATAGTTTTGCCCTATACCAGTTCCACATGCAGGTTTTGGATTGGGATTTGAGAGGCTTGTTCAATTTGCAACTGGAATAGACAACATTAGAGACACAATACCCTTCCCCCGAGCACCTGGCTCCGCCGAATTTTGACATGGAAAATGTCTCGACGGGTTCATTCTTTTAGTGGAACAGATGGTCAGAATTACTCTAAACTTTTGTGCAACTTTCCCATCTTCCAATTTAGACATGTAACGGGAGATTCTTCAAAGAAAAGAAGGGAAGATTCATGTATTTTTATCATATTTAATTTATTACACATTTTTTACAAGCATAAGCGGAAGTTGTACTTTATGTTACAAAAATGGATGAATGTAGTCTAATGAGATGTGCTGCTGCAATTGTAAAACATTGTTATTAACATGATAAAGAAAACAGTTTATCCCGAGGATTTTACGCTTTTAGTTATCTCTTATCATTTGCGACAGTGTTGATCCGTACTTCGTTGTGTAGAATTTATTGGGTTGAGAACTTGGTTTACTCTTTTGGCCTTTTGCATTTTGATTTCGGGTCATTGAAAGCACAGTAGTATTTTATTTAAATATTACACAAGAATTGTGTCAATGTGTCTATATGTTCTATAAACGCTATAATCAGAAACATTTCAATATTATGTCAACATTATCGACATCTTGTATACTAAAATTTTCATTATAAATAATCCATATAATTCTATCCTGTACTTGTTAAATGAATAAGAGTTAAACGACAGGATATTTGAAATAATTCTGTTTATATTTTGACGTGGTTGTTTATGAAAATCATTTCATAGCCCTAAGCAGGGGTGTGCATGGTTTGGGTAATAAACCGAAAACTGTACCGAACCAAAAAAAACAAAGCGAACCGAATTTGCTAAGATTGAACTGAATTAAAAATTCGCTTTTCGGTTTAGATATGTTTTTGGTTATTTAAATATTATTTTAGATACAGTTCATAAAATATTTAAATTATAAAAACTAGTTCTTAAAATATTTAAATTATAAAAACTAGGTAAAATATTAAAGTGATTTTTATGTCAGCAATTAAAAGATGAGTCTTTAAATTTTAATATAATATTTTGGAGATTAATCATTTTTTAAATTTTAAGAAAAACATCGATATAAACTAGTAAAAAAGATAAGTAAAAAGGTAAAATAAAAGTAACCCTTCAGTAACATGACCACGGCGGCGTTAATATCTCCGGCCACCCGCCTTAAACCCTTCATCACCACCCTCCGCCACCTCTCCACCTACCACCAAATCACAACCACCACTCCACCTAACCTCCCGCCAAAACTCACCTCCAAAGTCATCAACTCCACATCTCACTTTACAAAATGCTTCTCATCCTCTGCCGTGTCAACCGAGGAGACGTTAGAGACGTCGAAAAACGATCAAATAGGGGAGTTTAGGAAACGGTTGAGGATAGTGGATATAAAAGGAGGTGAAAGTGAGGGTTCGGATAATTTAGGTCAGGTTTTGACTGTTAGAGGTTGGGTTCGGACTTTACGTGTTCAGAGTAGTGTTACTTTCATTGAGGTAATTTATCTGATATACGGAAAATGGCGCGTGAATTGATGGTTTAATTTGTGTTTTATTTGAATAAATGAAAAAAGAATTAAAAATGTGGGGCCGCGGGTGTCCTATAACTTGAGTGACGGAGGATGCTGTTTTTTGGTTAAGTTATAGGGAAAAAGTTGACGTGATAACACTTTTTGCTATAACACTGACGGTACTTAGTGCTCTAAGAATGCCGTGTTTATAGGAGAATGGTTACTAGGTGAATATAATTCTCACAAACACAAACACATGCTGTGTAATCCTAATGAGTTAAAAAGTGCTCAATACATTTGTCCATAACCTTGCTAATATTACGAGGTGATTATATTTAGCCTGTGAATTAACTAGTTATCTATTCATTGGACTTATGGAGCATTGATTGTGTGTTTGTTTGTTGGACATTTTTGCAAGGAACCGTCGTTTTGTGGACAAGACGTACTTATAGTTTGGAGCAAAAACTATGATAATGGCTTGGGAATGTTTATTTTTTAGGAAATTTATGACGGAAGTATGGGGCAATGTTATATGATAGCATAGATGGTGCTAACAAATAATTAGGTTAAAGTTAATGTCGTTAAAGTATAAGTATGCCATGTTTGTAGAAGAACAGTTCATTGTGGAATAATCCTCTCAGATTGGCAACCGTAACATCAAAGCTTCATAAGTCTAATGTGTAGAAAAGTGTTTAATACAATTGTCTATAACCTTGCTAATATCACGAGGTGGTTATAATTAGCATGGTTATGGGACAAATGAATTAGCATTGATCTATTTATTGGACTTATGAAGCATTGGTTGTGTGGTTGCGGACGTACGGGATTATATTTCACAAGGAACTGCTATTGTATAGAGTGTGAAGCCAAAAACTCTCGTTTATGGCAAAACTAATTGTTGACTTTTTCTTTTCAGCTTCTTTGGTCAACCATTTGTAGAATTTACTTTTTGGCTTATAAGTTTGTCAATTCCTTAAAAACAATGGTTCATACTTCATAAGATATACAACAAACACACAACTTAAGGATCTGTAAGTTTAATAAGTATTTAACTCATTAGTCCCTAATGGGTATTACCTTGCAGATTATGAAAAGCTAGTTCGGAAAATCCCAAGTTTAGGGACAAGTGAGCTAATACTTGTCTAATTCTTAGGTTGGTTGCATTTATAATGAATTGATATTTCACAATGACCCATTCTTCTACGACATGACATACTTACAGTTTGGAGATAGAAACTCTAGTTTTTTGTAGGATTGGGTTTATTTATAACTTGTATCTTACATTCGGAATAGGGAAAACTTGAGTTGGTTCGACATTTGGTGGAACATGCATTTTGATCTGATCTTTGGAATCTTTCAGCAAAAACTTGTTATGTCCATACGTATTTGGTGGATAGTTACCGGGTGATGTATTCAATGCAGGTGAATGATGGTTCATGCCTCTCGAACATGCAGTGTGTAATCGACTCAGACGCTGAAGGTTATGATCAGGTAGCAAAAGATGCAATCTATTTATTTTGAAATGCTTGTCTTGATTGAGTTGCACAAGGTTTTCACTAATTGATGATATTGTAATCTACTGTATTAGAGCAAGCTATAGAAATGAAAATGCAAAATGACCACATGTTTGGTGCCTTCCAATATTGCTCGTTCTTGCAGATTACAAATGTCTAATCTTTGCAATTTAACAAGAGTGGGTTGCTCAAAACCAAACGCCAAGTACGATGGTCAGAATAGTCGGTCACTATATCTTCCATATGTACTTGCTTGTAACAATATTAGTAACCATTTACTTAGGTCCCCAGTTGTTTCCTTTAGTTTACTGAATCCGAATGCCAATTTTCTTAAAGCCAAAGTGATCTGTTGTTTAGCAAATTATACTGCCATTTATAATTCTTCTTTAGGTAATGTTACTTATGTTTTCCGCATATCACCAAAAAGTCAACGATTATTTAAAGCCCTTGATGCCGCTTTGTAGCATGAAGATGTTTTTTTTGTGTTTTGGGTTTTTGATAGGTGAAGAATGGTTTAATCACAACAGGTGCATCAATCTGTATACAAGGAGTGGTGGTACCCAGCCCAGGAAAGAAACAGAAAATAGAGTTGAAGACACTAAAACTTGTTACGGTATAAAGTTGACATTTAATAATCCTGAAATGTTTTTGGTACAGCTTATTTTCTTACTCAGGATTTGGCATTTGGGCTGTGAGTGGGTGGGGAGGGGTATTGTAGCGTCTTTTCCTGTATTGTAAAAGATCTATTTTAGACCAACACCAACTTATAGTTCATATTTTCTACTGCGCATCTCAATCAACCAATTTTCAAATATGAACGAGTAACAATTCTAAACCTGTGGGTCTCCTTAACCTGAAGATCACATTACTCTAGTGCAAAGTCTACTATGTCACTTATTACATTTTTTGATACACTTGTAGGTTGGCATGAGCGATTCATCATGTCCTATCCAGAAGAAAGTGACCAGCAATGAATTTTTAAGAAGCAAGGCACATCTTCGTCCTAGAACTAACATTTTTGGTGCGGTATGATTAAGATCATATACAAATAATCCTAATCTATATACTGTAGTTGGTCAGATTGTTTATAATTCCTGACATAATATTCATTGATATGAAAATTTATATAATTTTTTGCAAATTTCGTTATGTAGTAACAAATGTTTGGCATAAAATGTTAGCACCTTTATCTAATATATGATTTGTCTTCAGGTAGCAAGGGTTAGGAATGCTTTGGCTTATGCTACACACCAGTTCTTTCAAGAAAATGGGTTTGTTTGGGTTGCAACTCCTATTATTACTGCTTCAGATTGTGAAGGTGCTGGGGAGCAATTTTGTGTAACCACATTGGTATGCTCTCTTTGATGAAGCTCATAGTATTGGCTATGTATATTAGATTAGTATTTAGAACTAAACTCTTGTATTAACAGATACCGACCTCCAAAGAAGCTACTGATTCTTCAGCTGATGCCATTCCAAGAACAGAAAATGGTTCAATGGATTGGTCGCAAGTGAGGCTTTTTCTTTCTCTCAAATTTTGAAGCTACATAAAGTTTGTGTGCATCATAATCGGTCCTTATGATCTCTATATGAATTTCCGTTTAGAAAATTAAGCTTATAGATATTGTTTGCAGAACATGAAATTATATCTCAAGAATTGCGTTTTTTATTACCAGGATTTTTTTGGAAAACCAGCATTCTTGACGGTCTCGGGACAACTCAATGGTGAAACATATGCCACTGCTCTTTCTGATGTACTTCTTCCTTAAGTTTTTCAAACTTGTAGAATCAGCCATTTTTTATGAACATTGAGAGTTATACCATCTTTCAGGTTTATACATTTGGTCCTACATTTCGGGCAGAAAATTCCAACACATCTAGACATTTGGCTGAATTCTGGGTATTCTTTCTTTTTCCTTGAATTTATCCTTCCAATTTCCTCCTAAGTATCAGGCTTTTGTAATACATTACAGCACCAAAAAACTATTTTATATGGTTTTGAAAATTTATTTTTATCTCATTGAAGATGATTGAGCCTGAGCTTGCATTTGCGTCCTGAATGATAACATGGCATGTGCCACTGCGTATCTCCAGTATGTCGTATGTTACTTCATTCGCTCTTTATCGTTAGTAGATTACCTTATAATCCATGTTCCACTTTTTTAATGCCCCCAAAAAGATTGGTATTTGGCGGACTTTTAATATAGAAAGTAACTGCTTTGTTCATCAATAATCAATTACGAACTCGTTAGCATCTTTTCTTGGAGTACCACCTTTCTTTACATCATCATCATTGTTAAACATATTCGATTTCTAACATCACTTCCATAGATTTTATCGCCAAAAAAGGAAGTATCCAAAATCCTTTGAGATTCTAAAGTTGACACCTTTTTTTTTTAGGAAAGAGGGAGTAATAAGTTTATGTTATTCTGCAGAGAGCATCAATTTTTTTTATTTATAATATGGAGTAAATTTCATTTTTATTAGGTGAAACATGTTCTTGAAAATTGCAAGGAAGATATGCATTTCTTCAATAATTCGATTGAGAAAGGAATCATTGACCGTTTGAGTGTATGTTTTTTCTGTGCAACTCATCTTCATTCCCTTATGACATTTTTTGTATTGCCCCCACTGTAATGTATGTGTAACTTGGGTATTGTTCCAACAGGACATGGTTGAAAAAAGCTTTGTGCGAATGACTTATACAGATGCAGTTGAACTGCTTCTAAAATCAAAGAAGAAATTCGAGTTTCCGGTACTTTATTTTTCATTCTACATCTTGTAGCTGATAAATAATACATTGTACTTTTGATGGTCAAACCAGCTAGTCTTTAAACTTTAATGTTTTTGGATTTATGGGATAATTTTTTTTACTACAGTTTTGTAGTTGCAAAATTGAAGTGGTCTCAGTCAATTTATTATCCAATAATGCAGATATATACAATTTTTGCCTCCTTGATATACTCCCAGTATAGCTGTTAGTCTGAAATGGTTTTTAATTGGTCTAGTGAAGGTCTATATAGAGGAAATCCTTGTGAATGCACCCTTAACTGGTATGTTGGTTATATAATAGGTGAAATGGGGATGTGACTTGCAAAGTGAGCACGAACGATACATAACAGAGGAGGCTTTCGGTGGATGTCCAGTTATTATAACAGACTATCCAAAGGCAAGATCTTTTCCCTAATTTTTTTTTATAGCGATAATGAAAATAGTTGACTTAAGCTGCTCTTTTTCGAAACATCCAGAATATCAAAGCGTTTTACATGCGCCTAAATGATGATGGCAAAACTGTTGCAGCAATGGATATGCTGGTTCCACGGGTAATACATTCATCCATGTTTCATTACAATCAGATGACGAGTTTCAGTTCCCATAAATATGCAAGTATGGCAAAATGGGCGGGTTAGGTACGGGTTGACAAGGGTAACTCTTAAGGGTGTGTCGAAACCGCGAAACGTCCAATATCAGTTTCACAAAAGTTGCTTTATCTGTTAGGTTGGTGAGCTTATTGGTGGAAGTCAAAGGGAAGAACGTCTTGATTACTTGGATAATCGCCTAGATGAACTCAAGCTCAGTAAGGAGAGCCTTTGGTGGTACCGGGATCTTCGACGTTATGGTACAGGTTAGCATCTTTTTTTCTCATCTGCTAATTTCTTGAAAGTTGAAACAGCCTGTAATCTGATCATACATTCAAAGGGTCATTTGATCATGTTGCTTGCGTCCGAAAAGGGTATTTCAGTAGTCATGTGGCAATTCAATGTGAGTTATTTTTTTTTTTGAAAGGTTAACTTCATTCAACACCACTTGCGAGTCGTCAAAACGAGGACCGCAAGGAAAACCACAATTACATCAATCCAAAATTCAATGTGAGTTATTGATGTTGTTGTGTTATAAAAGTGACTATTAGTCAAATGTTTAAAAAACCAATCAATAACATAATGGGGAGTTTCTAACGTCAAAATCACTACAATCAGTAGCCTGTTACAATGTAGTTAAAAAAATACTTTTGGTTTTATTCATGTTGGTTATATAAAAAAAATACTCTGTCAATACTTTTGTTCTTGTAATAATTTTTTTTTGCCGGTATATACCAGTTCCACATGCAGGTTTTGGATTAGGATTTGAGAGGCTTGTGCAATTTGTAACTGGAGTAGATAATATACGAGACACAATACCTTTCCCCCGAGCACCCAGGTCAGCTGAATATTGACAAAGAAAATGCCTCGACATGGACACATGGTTCATTTTTTTGAGGGGACTGATGTTCAGAATTACTACAATCTCTTGTGCCACTTTCCGAAATTTCTGATTGCTACTTCCACATCTGCGAACCCAGACGTGCAAAAGGACAGATTCGTCATATTAGGAAACGGGAAGATTCGTTTTTTAACATACATATTCACCTTTTATTACAGGCACGGAGGGATTATTTTTATGTGATTAACATTATAAAGAAAACAATTTATTATGAGGATCTTCATCTCAATTGTGCTTTTTATGTTTGTAAAAATATAGTTGTAGTTACAATTTTAGATGATGAAGAGTGGATGTTGATGAGTCTGTACACAAAATGATTGATAAGTTTTTGTCAAGCTATATTCTGGCTGATGCCTGCCACCTAAACCGTTACATGCATGCCCAATCAGCATCTCAGTCAGCAACACATCAGCAAAACTAGTCCCCTGCACACGCTGGACTTACGCCTCCACATTCATTTGACAAGCAACTATGCTGTCTCCACGCGTGGCCCAATGAGAGCATGACACGTTAGATTTCTGGGCCCATTCGTTCAAACTTTTGTAACTTTAAGGGCTTTAATGTAAAATGACAAGCTCTAATTTTGGGCCGAATATGTAAATGCCTTTTTTTATAAAACCCACACAACCTCAACATTATCTCGTATGTTCCTAATTTTCAAAAAAAAATCTCGTATGTTCCTCTTCCTATTTTTACTTTCATTTTCCTATTCTCCCTACTCTTTATAAAATTTATCATGCCTTTTAATTTTTGTTTATTTTTATTTACTTGTTGCTAAAGTTGTATTGTTGTTTTAATTTATCTTGCATACGAGAAGGGATCGAGTGAGATGAAAATATAAAATGAAAATAATGAGAAGGATTTATAGCAACACATTTTAAATAAGAAAGAAAATTTTAAGAAAGGATGCATCTACCTGTGCATCTGAAATATGTGGTTGTGGTTTTCTTACCCTTTTCATTTTCATTTTTTTTTTCCTCATTTGATCTTAACTCTTTTGCATATTTACTTTAACATTCTCTTTCTTTTAATAAAGTCTTTATAAAGTAGCAACATTTTATAAAATACACATATATGAAGTTGGGTGTACAAGGTTTTATGTATGTGTCTTACACGCTTTCTACACTCACTCATCTTTTATATTTATTTATTTTTTTAATATAAAAGTTGTAGTTTTATCTAGTTTTTATTAGTTTAAATTGTAAAAAGTTAATAAAAAATTCGTAGCTTATTTTTATAAACTCTAAAAAGTGTTTTTAGTTAGTCAAATTTTTACATGTTTTAGTTTTACGTTTTAGTATTTTTAGAAAATCAAAGACATTTTCTGCAGTTTTTACTCTTTTAAGCTGTTTCTTAAAGATTTGATATTTATTTTAATTTTTACAAAGTTTTAGTAGTTAAAAGTTTATCTTTTAAGTTTTGTGAATCTATATTTGCTAAGGTATTTATAAATCTTTTACCTTAATATCTCAAGCTTCGTTTACACAACAATAAACATTTTTATTTGTAACTTGGGTGGTGTGAGATTTATTTATAAATTAGTTTTATTGATTTTTAGCTTTTAATAATAAAAAGCTTACACTATTGGTGAAGACGATGTTTGGCTTATTATAATTCCGAGCGAATACCGGGTTTTATCTTTTTACTCGCTTATTTACTTAATCACTTTTGGCTATATATATATATATATATATATATATATATATATATATATATATATATATATAGGGTAAATATCAAATAAAAAGACAAATTTCCGTAAAAAGAATAAAAATATTTTTTTTTAAAAAAAAAAGATCTCGAAAAATTCCAAAAAAATTCCACAAGATCGGGTATGTTGGTGCATGAAAAAGTTCTAAAGGAAGTTTATCTAAAAGTGGATACTTTATCCGAAAAAAAATTATAAAAATATACGTTTGTGCATTAAATATCTTTTTTGTACATCAAAAATTCGTTTTTGGACCCAACTTCTTTTGACTTTTTTCATAAAAATAACATTGCGCATCTAACTAAAACAAGTTGAAAATTTTGTGCATTAAATTTTTTTTTGTGCATTAAAATTTTTTTTGCGCATTAAAATTCGTTTTTTGTGCATTAAAAAAAACGTATAAAAACTCAAAATTAGAAAAACTTCTTTCACAAAAGTTTTATGCCCCAACACACCCGATCTTGTGGAATTTTTTTTAGAATTTTTCGAGAACTTTTTTTAAAAAATTTTCTTTTTATTTTTTTTACGGATATTTGTCTTTTTATTTTAACTTTACCCTATATATATATATATATATATATATATATATATATATATATATATATATATATATATATTTCTTGCTTGACATGTTAGTTTAATATTTTTATTGTCTCTATTAGTGTAGATTTTACAATGAGCGAGTAAATTTGCGCGAATAAATGTTAAGATTTACGTACGGAACATAGTGAATAAATTAACTCTTGTTCGAGTATTCGTTCACCAAATGTTTTCAAGTCGTTATAATTGATCATAACATTTTAACCGTCATTTCTATGGTTCTTGCCTTAGATTTATTGTTAGCTTTCTTTTTATTAGATAATCTTAGCTCTCTTCTTTTTTCGTTTCTTTTTTTTTTTTTTTTTTCTTTTTTTTTAATTTAAATATTTGACTTAAAATAAAAAACAAACTAAAAAATGTGACATCTAAGCATAAAACAATAAACTTTAGACGTGATTTTTAAATTCATTCTTTGCCGTGGATACGACCCTGAGATATTAGATTCTTACCTTCTTTAGGTATTTGTCATATCTACTTGGGAATTTATAACCGACCGTTTACGGCGAATCATGGTTACTATTTGTCATATCGTGCATCTTTGTGGAGTACACTATTAACAACAATAATTTTTGTATGACTCGGAAGAAAACTGGTCACAATAAGTGTTCCGTTGATACTTTGCTATTTTTTCATGATATATCATTCAATCGTCATTATAGTTCATAGAGTTGATATGGAGAGATTTTGTGATTGTGGTTGATGCTAAAGATCAGCGGGAGTTTGTTGTATTCATTCGCTTTATCAAGTTAATGATATTCGAGTTCATGAACAAGTTTTCGAAACAGCTCTGCCGAAACCAGAGAAGGATTAGCTAAACTATATGAAACCACATTTGGAGCACTCGGGTTTGCATATGCTAAAAGATCTTCTGGTATCCGTGTTGCTGGAATCGACTGATGTCTACACTTACCCGGAATCCTTTGCATAGATACGTCTTCCGGACACTCTCCATATGGTCTCACAATTATCTTTGAAAACTTGTCCATGAACTGTAAATCATTAACTTGATAAAGCGAATGTATGTAACAAACTCTTGCTGATCCTTAGTATTAACCACCATCACAAAATCTCACAGTATCAACTCTGCGATATTATAATGACGATTAAATGCTATACCATGAAAAAAATTTCAAAGTATCAACTAAACACTTATTTTGACCAGTTTTCTTCCATGTCATACAACGATTGATTGTTGTGAAAAGTGTATTCCACAAAGATGCAAGATATTTCTTCTCGAAACGAGTCAGAGCAATAAATGGTGTTGGAGATGCATAACCTAAACTTTGAACATCTCGAGCAAGTGCACCTAAACTTTGAACATCTCGAGCAAGTGAAGAACGTCTTGATGAGCTTATTGGTATTATCAGTTAGGTTGGTGAGCTTATTGGTAGAAGTCAAAGGGAAGAACGTCTTGATTACTTGGATAATCGCCTAGATGAACCCAAGCTCAGTAAGGAGAGCCTTTGGTGGTACCGAGATCTTCGACGTTATGGTACATGTTAGCATCTTTTTTTCTCATCTGCTAATTTCTTGAAACAACAATCTGATCATACATTCAAAGGGTAATTTGATCATGTTGCTTGCATCCAAAAAGGGTATTTCAGTAGTCATGTGGCAATTGAATGTGAGTTATTGATGTTGTTGTATTATAAAGTGACTATTAGTCAAATGTTTAAAAAACCAATCAATAACATAATGTGGAATTTCTAACGTCAAAATCACTACCATCAGTAGCCTATTACATTATAGTTAAAAAATTACTTTCGGTTTAAATCATGCTGAAAATTTTCCATAACATATTAGTTTTGTTCTTGTAATAATTTGTTTTGCCAGTATACCAGTTACACATGCAGGTTTTGGGTTGGGATTTGAAAGGCTTGTGCAATTTGTAACTGGAATAGATAATATTCGAGACACAATACCTTTCACCTGAGCACCCAGGTCAACTGAATATTGACAAAGAAAATGCCTTGACCTGGACACATGGTTCACTTTTTTGAGGAGAACTGATGTTCAGAATTACTACAATCTCTTGAGCCACTTTCTGAAATTTCTGATTGCAACTTCCAAATCTGTGAATCCAGAGGTACAAAAGGACAGATTCGTAAGATTAGAAAAGCTAATAAGATTCGTACATTTTTTAACATACTGTTACGATCACACATCGGCCAAGTATGGATTGGTTGATGGTTTATAAGTCTAGGTGTCCTTTCCTCTTACAAGCTAACTTTTTAAGCGAGTTCTACACTTGGATTTATGAACCGATACGACCATGGTATGGGATAGGTTCGTATCACATACTTATTTCACCTGTTATTACAGGCACGATAGTGTACTTTGTGCACTCATATTACATTTTTATTTGATTAGCATTATAAAGAAAACAATGGATTCTTAGGATTTTCATCTCTGTTGTGTTTTATGTTAGTAAAATTTAGTTATAGTTGACAGTTTGACATGATGAAGAGTGGATGTTGATGAGTCTATACCTTGGCAGATGAGTGTAATTTTCAAATTGACAAAGTTTGCAAGGTGTGTAACGAGAACTTGAGTGAATGAAGGTTTAGAAGTCTTTTTATTCATCATCTTCTATTAAATTCTATGTTTAGATTTTTAGAAAAGTTCGATCAGAGACTAATATTTTTCTGCATATTGAAAGATAAATTTCAGTCACACATTTTAAACTTACATATCTCAAGAACCGTAAATCATTAACATACATGAGTTACATCATTGTGACAAACAATTATGGTGCATTTGGTTGCCTCCTTTTGAACATGAGGTTTGGACTTAGTCTTAAGTTTAATCGTTTTGTTAATGGGTTTTGATTTAAAAACATATATATGGCTCACAAAATGAAAGTGAGGCCAACTTGGTATTTTTTTTCTCTCTCACATATACACGCATACTTTTAGTTTTAAGTAACAATTTTACTTTTAGTTTTTATTATAAAATATATTAAACAAATATAATTTCTCTCTCAAACCTACACTAAATCCAAATCCTAAACCAAATTCAAGGGCCTATTTGGTTTGTACACGGGTTTAAGATTTGGATTTAGATTTGGGTTTGATGTACGAAAGAGAAAATAGTATTTACAAATATGTTATAGATTAAAATATGAATTAAAATTAATATATACCATAAAATAATAACAAAAATAAATAATGATGAGTCGGTGAAAGTATGAGAGGGCCTACAAAAATATAACCATGTCAGGAGACCAATGTATATTGCCTGAAATTCTAGATGCCCAACTATTCAGATTTAACGCCAAAGTCAAAACACATAAAATCACACCAAACAACATTTTTTACTTTAAGCCCCAATTCCAAAATCCAAATACCCATACCAAAAGGTCCCCAAATCCTAATCCAAACCCTTTTATATGCCACACGCACCCTTAATTATCTTTCATAAGAAAACATTTTCATATACTTTTGATATTTTTTTATTTTTTATTTTTATTTTTTTATTTATTTTTCTGTAATAATTTTGATTGATATATCACATGTGATATAATACTAATTTGTAAGTTCGAAGATTCAATATGTTGTTGTAAATGAACATAAGTATTTGTATAAAACTCCAACTGATTCCTCATTTTTTTGCATTGAAAAATACACATCATTAACTTTTCAACAATATATCACACATAATTTTGAATTTCCAAATCAATAATTTATTCATAGAAGTTGGGGAAAATAAAATATATATATCTTTTTAAAAGCCAAATGATGCGTGGTATTGCACCCTCGCAAAAGGTTTTACCTCTCAAGGGATCTTAAGAAGCTTGCAATCCCCACCAGGAAGTGTACCTGTTCGTTGTAGTATAGTATAGTGACAAGTACCAGGGGATTGATCGTTCAACTCAGGAATAGTGTTCGCTAGGATTAAAAAGTCTACTAAACTAGGTCTAAAGGTGAGGGATGATTCTTTTTGTATTTCTATATTTTTATAAAAGCAAGTAAAATCTCGGGTTTTGAAGGAGTGGGCGGAATTAGTTGCTAGTCAACTAACCCAATTAACTAAAGATGCAATCAAAATAAAATAAAATAAACTAAAACTAATTTGTGGGGTAAACAATAATAAGAGAAAATGTGTTTACTTAGAGTTCATTACTCCCTAGATATCTTTTACCGGTTGATTAGCTTGTTACAATTGCATGGATGACTGGTTATATTCCTTAATACTAGTCGTAGGGCCGTGTACGAAATTCCCTCTCTATAAGCTCCTACTTCACTCCTATGTCGAGCCGACTAAAAGCTCCTAACATGGGATCACTAGAATTCGCTCAAGCATTAAATACAACCATAAATCGTAGTACACCTCCGATCATGTTTCTTAAGACGTTCAAGCAAGTTACCAATTGAAAGTCTGCCAGTTTTCTTAAGCCTAACATCGAATACAATCATCCACAACAATTATAAACAAACCATCAACCAACAATCAACATCTAGGTTTCATTACATCTAATCAAACACAACAAAAACCTAGCCTAGCATGTTAAGAAGAAGAAAAGCATAAGATAGAATCACACAACACATAGACATATCGTATGATTATTGGAAAACTTATCTTCAATTGAACATGGATGGAACAAGGGTTGAAACCCTTATTATTATAGAAAATTCGTCTAGGGTTTTCACAAAGAAACTCTCCAAAAGTTCCACTCTTTAATGAATGAAAATTAGAAAACTATATATAGATTTTACACCTTGACGGCGTCACGTTTTAGCTTGTGACGCCGTCAAATCGCCGCCAAGATAAAAGTCGTATTGCCTAGATCCACTTCTAACGCCGTCATGTGTAAATATACTCTGGGCCGTCACATGTGTTTTGACCCTGACGACCTTGGTGACGCCGTCAGGCCAAATAGCCTTGAAAATGTTCTGGGCCGTCATGTGTATTCTCCACATCCAGCTCTTTTGCTACTCTTTACGCCGTCACTTGCATTGCCTTGACGCCGTCAGGTACTGTTCCCAGCAAGGATTTTAAGACTTTGTCATTTTCTTCACTTTTTCGCTTCAAAAACGTCCAAAATGCTTCCTTATGTAAATTTCCTCTCAAAAGTACCTAAAATGACAAAAGGAACGATTTAGGGCAATAATTGATCAAATAATTACGAATTTGGGCTTAAATGACCCCTCAAAAGCGATACACTTTTCGCCTTATCAAATACCCTTACACTTGAGATTTGCTTGTCCTCAAGCAAATGCGCTTTTATTCTAATCAAAATACGAGTTAGGGGTCATTTAACATTAATATAAAAGTAATTAAAACAAATAATCGTTCCATTTAAAACCAACAACAAGCACGGAGGTTATACACTAGCACCTCACAAATAGTGTTTAGATACTCACATCTCTCGGATGTAATAAAGTATATATCACAATAAGGAAATGGAAAACATCTCTCACTACCTGTCATAGCAAATAGATTACCAAAGGCTTGGGAAATGATCAAATTCCTCCTTTAAGTAAAATGCTTAAAGTTAGAAATGAAAAGATAGGCTCGGAGGGATGTACTAGGAATATCGTGTACTAAAAATGAGTACAACGCAAAGGTATGGGAAAATTAATTGACTTTATTAGTCAAGGTAGTTGACTTAAATGGTCAAGTAAGTATGATACGGGTTTAACACAAGGGTGATCCTAATACCTCTTATCATGTAGTAAATCCTACTACACGAATGTAGTCTCACTAGCGGTCTCGGGATGCATCACTAACGCAAGTTATACAATCTAAATACTACCGGTACACTCATAAGCACTAATAATGAATGCTTTTCCTAACAAATCTAAATGCGAACCTCACATATTTGGGTGGAAAATTTTTCTGAGTGGTATGATTTTTGTGCTAGTCATACAACTCCTATCCATGAGACGCTTATTAAGGCTAAAGCTTCACTCCTAAATGTTGTAAAAAATTTAAATTTGGCGCTAAAATTGCCCTAACAAGTATTTCTCTTAGTTTTATTACACACCTACTATCGAACAAACAAACTCAAGCATAATTGTATTCTCAAAAGTATCATCATTTACCCTCCCCTTACACTTAAGCTGGATATTGTCCCCAATGTTCAATAAAAAGATGTAAAAGAAAATAAAGTAAAAGAATAAAAACAAATACTCCTCTGATTCGTTCGGTGTGGATAGTGTGTCAACAAGATTAGATCTTCTTCTAAGAAAATGAACTTTGAAAGCTTTCCTCTAGAAATATAAATCATCCTCTCGTCCAATGTAACCTGTTAAACCTGAGAAAACAATCAAGGCAAACCTCGCGTAAAATCAACGGCAATCTATATATACTAAAAAATCCTAGAAAACAAATTAAGATATAATGCTTGTGGAATGAATGTTTGCAGATTTCCTGGAGTTTATAAAACTAAAGAATCAACAAAAACTTTAAGACTCCGGTATAAACAAAACTCGCAAAATTTTTCAGAATTTTTGTACCAGACGCCGTCAGGTTATAACTCCTGACGCCGTCAGAATGTTCCTGCAAAAATCTCATGTTAAGTTTTCGGAAAATTTCTGGAAAAACTTATGCCTTACTTCCTGAAAAACATCATTATGACTCGATACAAGCATTTGACTCAAACAATTACTAATACACATGTTCATTTAATATTGTTGTGGTTCATGTCCAATTTCGTTCTTATAAACAAATTCGGGTTTCCCCTTACACTTAGCTTTTGCAAAACACCTTTATATGTAATTAAAACGAAGTTAAAAACAAAATAAAGCATTTTCACAATTTACTTTGAACAATGATCCACAAACAATAAAAATAAAACACGCATACGGAAACAAATAAAATCAAACAAACAAAACAAATAAAACAAATGAAACAGATAAAACTAATGAAATAATCCACAATAATGAGAATCCTAAATGCATAGAAGGAAATAGTAATAAATATCCAATGGCCAACAGAGGCCACATCCTACACTATTACAAACCGAATTGTTCAAATCATACAACCAAAGATAAATTGTTCAGAAATCATGACACAACCATAAAAACATCACTGGGGAGGGGGACCAAAGCGGTAATCATAACCAGGAGGGAGATGTCCGGTGTACCCATAGGGTGGATAATCCTGCTCACGACCGGGGAATGGGTCAATCTGCAAGTGAAGCTCAATGTGATCACGGGTCGATAGATGCTGCATCTGGCGGATCGTGTGATCGTACATCCAATCAAACCTCTGGTCAGTAATTGCCCTCCAGGTGTCCATCTGACCCATCCAGGCCCCCTGATGAGCCTGCCAATCCCCCCGACCCATGTGCCGGTAGTAGTCCGCAGAGCCAACCTCATAATCCCCATACTGCTGCTGCTGGGGTGCACCCTCATCATCATCAGCAGCAGCAGCCGCTCCCCCTACAACATACCAAGCATAAGACCCATCCCCCAACTCCATCACAATACTCATTTGCTTGAGGGACTTAGCCTTCACCACCCTGCATGCACCACAATCACTCAAGTATCCTATGATCTCTGGCACAAGGATCCCATAAGAACGAGTCAGGCGGGTCACAAACATCCCCCCATAGATCTTATCACCATCCCTCTCCCCTACACTCGTATTCAGATAACTCGCCACCCAGAATGAGATGTTACAATACACGTCCTCTGAAAAAATGGTGTACAGGTAGAAGAGGTCAGAAGCAGTGACGCGGTGAGTGGAGCTATGACGTCCTGCTAAACTGTAGGTGATGCATCTGTGGGCTAACCTAACCCTAGGATCCCAAATGGAAGCTGCCCCAGTAGTCTAGGTATACACCCCATTCCCTATACTCGGCCAAAACATAGCACAGCTCAAGTCATTCCTCATCGTCTCACCACCCAACAATCTTTGCATAAACCCACCCTGAATTGCCTCATGTTGACTATACAAACCCAATCTCCAATCAAACTCTATAACCGAGCAAGTCCTAAGCTCTCCCCCCAGCCTAAAGTAAATGGTAGTACCACCCATATCAATTCTAGAATCAGCCAAATCAAAATGAAAAGTAGCAAAGAATTCTCGCACTAACTCACTATAAACCGGTTCCCTCACCCTGAACAACCTTTCCCATTGAGGACCGGTAAATGCATCAGTTTGGAACCTTTCAAGAAATGCATTCTCGAGGCCCTGGGCCCTTAAGAAGTCTCAATCAATCACTGCCCCCTGTCAATCTGGTGGTAGAGCAATTCAACATATTTGGTCGTAGAGGCATTATCCTCAAACACACCCCAACTATGAACCGTGTCACCCAAGTTCACGCGTTGAGATCTTGAAGAACTCCCTCGGTGTTGTTGGGTACGCGTGCTCATTTTCTTGGAAAAAGATGGAATGGAATGGAAGTGATTAGAATAAGAGTTCAATGAAGTCAAGCTGTCAGACCCTTCTGACGCCGTCAGACCATACTGACGCCGTCAGACCCAACAGATGTTGAGACATGTAATTACGAGGGAAAAATCAATTTTCAAACTCTAAATCCATGAGCCAAACACCCCTTCTGACAGAAAACATGGGTGGGGGATCAAAAATTCGTGGTGTGAAATTTTTTTTCGTAATTGACTCATGAACTCTATCAACCACTACTATCCAATGACTTAATTATGGTTACACAATACCTATAGAAGGGCATTACGAGTTCTAGGAATGAATCAATGTTAGGGTTTCGGATAATGGGGGTTTTCAAAATTGGTGGGTCCTAAGGATAATTGAACGAATAAGGATGAAGAAAAGTTACTTACCACGTGGAGATCGGCTACGGAAGATGTTGGACTTGATCTTGAAAGCTCGGTGGGGAAGTATCAATTGGATATGGTTTGTGGGGTATGTGGTGAAATTGATGGATAGGAGGTTAATATTGCTGAGAATGCGAGGTGATGGCGTCATGAATAAATTCTGACGCCGTCAGATACCCGGATTATGCATACTTTGTGACAATTTCAAGTTGAGTCCCTGTACTTTTGTTAATAGCTAATCAAGGTTGTTAACTATGATTAGCCATTCCCGTTAGTGGAGTCCACCAGGGTCAAACGTTTTGTTACTGTCACGAAGTGAGGTGTGGTTACGAATAGGGCTGATTCCAATCCCGTTCGGGTCACAATTTCCCTCTCGGTAAGTAACGGGCAAGGGAAAGGTTTGTTCCATAGAATTTTTCAAAGTGGAGGTGTGTTTGAGGTGCACCCTTTTTACACCAGGTTTAAAACCAAAGGAACGTTTCTTAGCTTCGTGCAAATTAGGGAGCGTGACTTGCAAACTTCCAACGAAGATGTTGTGAAATTGCAAGTTCTTTTCTTCTTGAGGTAGCTCATGGAAGTAAGGGAGAATTGAAGGTGAGTCACTTGGAAAAGTTTTTTCACTATCCCTTTCGTCACACACCAAAGGGGTTGGGAGTTCAAAGATTTTTTCGATGTTCCTCGGTGTGGATTTTTCCCTAATCTTCTCCTTAATTCTTGATATAAACTTATCAGCCAAGTCCATAAAAGCATTTCTAGTGCTTTCTATGCGAGTTTCTAAGTGCTGAATCTGTTTCTCCTGATTATTCATGAAAGTTATCATTATTCCTTCGAACTCCTCTTGTCGTGAACGTTCAATAAAAAGTATATTTGCTAATTGCACTCACATGTCTATTAGGACTCATTTCGGCTTCAGCTGCAGGCATTTCAGCCCTCATTAATTCCTTAACCTGCTTCTCAATGTTCTCCAATAACTGTTCTTGGGTTGCGTTTACGTAATTTAGACTCCCTTCTTTCAAGATCATCGGATCCTCCCGTCCTTCTTCTTCGTATTGTGCTAAACCCTCAATAACTTCCCAGCACTTATTAACGCCAAGTCTGTTTAGTCTACCATTGGCAGCGTAATCTATAGCCCTTCTCTTTTGATAATTAAATTTATCGTAAAAGATTTGAATTTGGAGCCAAGGTTCTATGCCATGGTGAGGGACCTTTTGGAGTAAGTCCTTGAAACGAATCCATGCTTCATATAGAGTTTCACATTGACATTGTTGGAACATGAAGATATCATTTCTAAGCTTAGTAGTTCTCCCCGGTGGGAAAAATTGAGCAAGGAAACGAGTGGTGAGATCATCCCAAGAGGTGATGGATCCCGCGGGTAAACGCTTAAGCCATTGACTAGCTTGGTCACGTAGAGAGAATTGGAAGAGACGCAATCGGGTCGTCTCTCGAGTTACAACATCAAGGTCTATGGAGTCAACGATTTTAAGGAAATCCTTGAGATGTTGATTAGGATCTTCGGAACAAAGTCCATGGAATGCACATCCGCTTTGCACCAACCGGATGGTGTCGGATCACAAGGAGACACATTGGTTCCTTGAGTGAGCTCAATTATGTTTCGATAGCCTTGGTGGCTAGGACGGGAGTACTCTCCTAAAGTTCGGGGTCTAGGAGGTTGGTTTGGTAGTGGTGGGTTTTGTGGATGGTTTTGTTGTGGTGGGTTGATGGGATCAAAGAGATTACCACCTTCCATGATGGCGGATGGTAAAAGTTACGAACAAAGAAACGAAGAAATAAGATAGACTAAAGAAACCTATAAAAATAAAATAAAAATCTTACTAGAAAGGAATCTAGCAAGTAGACCTAATAAAAAAAAATTCTAACCTAGACAATAATTATTTCCCCGGGCTGCGGCGCCAAAAACTTGATGCGTGGAATTGCATCCTCGCAAAAGATTTTACCTCTCAAGGGATCTTGAGAAGCTTGCAATCCCCACCAGGCAGTTTACCTGTTCGTTGTAGTATAGTATAGTGACAAGTACCGGGGGATTGATCGTTCAACTCAGGAATAGTGTTCGCTAGGATTAAAAAGTCTACTAAACTAGGTCTAAAGGTGAGGGATGATTCTTTTTGTATTTCTATATTTTTATAAAAACAAGTAAAATCTCGGGTTTTGAAGGAGTGGGCGGAATTAGTTGCTAGTCAACTAACCCAATTAACTAAAGATGCAATCAAAATAAAATAAAATAAACTAAAACTAATTTGAGGGGTAAACAATAATAAGAGAAAATGTGTTTACTTAGATTTCATTACTCCCTAGATATCTTTTACCGGTTGATTAGCTTGTTACAATTGCATGTATGACGGGTTATATTCCTTAATACTAGTCGTAGGGCTGTGTACGAAATTCCCTAACTCTATAAGTTCCTACTTCACTCCTATGTCGAGCCGACTAAAAGCTCCTAACATGAGATCACTAGAATTCGCTCATGCATTAAATACAACCATAAATCGTAGTACACCTCCGATCATGTTTTTTAAGATGTTCAAGCAAGTTACCAATTGGAAGTCTACCAGTTTTCTTAAGCCTAACATCGAATACAATCATCCACAACAATTATAAACAAACCATCAACCAATTATCAACGTCTAGGTTTCATTACATCTAAGCAAACACAACAAAAACCTAGCCTAGCATGTTAAAAAGAAGAAAAGCATAAGATAGAATCACACAACACATAGACATATCATATGATTATTGGAAAACTTATCTTCAATTGAACATGGATGGAACAAGGGTTGAAACCCTTATTATTACAGAAAATTCATCTAGGGTTTTCACAAAGAAGCTCTCCAAAAGTTCCACCCTTTAATGAATGAAAATTAGAAAACTATATATAGATTTTACACCTTGACGGCGTCACGTTTTAGCTTGTGACGCCGTCAACTCGCCGCCGAGATAAAATTCATATTGCCTAGATCCACTTCTGACGACGTCATGTGTAATTATACTCTAGGCCGTCACATGTGTTTTGACCCTGACGGCCTTGGTGACGCCGTCAGGCCAAATAGCCTTGAAAATGTTCTGGGCCATCATGTGTATTCTCTACATCCACCTCTTTTGCTACTCTTGACGCCGTCACTTGCATTGCCTTGACGCCATCAGGTACTGTTCCTAGCAAGGATTTTGAGACTTTGTCATTTTCTTCACTTTTTCGCTCCAAAAACGTCCAAAATGCTTCCTTATGTAAATTTCCTCTCAAAAGTACCTAAAATGACAAAAGGAATGATTTAGGGCAATAATTGATCAAATAATTACGAATATGGGCTTAAATGACACCCCAAAAGCGGTACACTTTTCGCCTTATCACCAAACTTGCTTAATGTATCATATGTGATAGGGATTGATTCGCACACCATTTCTTTTAATAAACAAACCATTTTGTACAACACCGTAATGCATAGATAGTACAAAGTACAACACTGTAATGCACAAAGTGTGATGCAAGAATAAAAAAAGTTGGTGTTCAAATAACCTCCTGATGTGTTTCGAAAGCTTTATATTTATTAAACTAGTTTCACCATTTCCTTAATACACAAAACACATGGGCAAAAGTATAACCCCCGTTTATAGCAAAGGTTTGATGTAAGACCAGATCGTCCCAAGAGAGGATGTTGTTTCTTATTGCTAGTTATAGATAACAAAATTAGATTCCAATGATTGTCACTTATCACTAAAACCGTTTTTGTTGGATTTAAGTTCTTTGAAATGTTTTCCCAATTTATATTAAAAGTATATTTATTCAAGGCAAAGCACATGAGAATCATGAGAGGTATCACAGAAGTTACATGGAAAATGCATAACAGTAAGACATGATGGTAGAGCACGTTAACTAGTATATCTATCCTATGTAAAAGAATCTCCTTTCGGCCTTTGATTCTAGATACACAGAATGCATAAAGTGTGGTCCAAGTATGAAGTATATAACATGCATTTCCTCTAGTCAAGCCGTTAGACATTAGACTAGCCATTAAACGTGTCATAGTCAAGGTTATCATTTGTTTTACTAAGCAATTCTCACAAGCATAGCAATGAGTTGTTATAGACAGACTATTCATAATATAACCAACATGATTGAATCTTTCGACCTTTAAGCAATCACTATGATCAATCAAGACAAACGATAAGATACTAAACAATGACATATCAAATGCAAGTAACATAGATTCAATATTCATGATATTAATCTCATAACAAACATGGCTCAAATGCCTCAAAAAAACATAAGGTTACTACTCCATATTATTCATAAAGTTAAACAAGTACACAAGTATTTCTAGCATTATAACGAATTATACCGAAAGTATTCGTGCTCCAAGTGGTTCTCCATGTGTGGTTCTTACTACTTAGCTAGTGGTTTTGGTACAAACCACTACCAACTGCTTCTATGATCAAGATTATTTGTTGTTGTTGTGTTGTGTCTAAACCTCCGTTTTGAGCTCCTATTTATAGCGTGAAATGTTGCCCTAGCACGTTCAAATGAGTTATGATAAGCAAGTGATCGGCCTCATCATTGAAGTGGCTCATTAATGTAGAAAACATAACTGCCATGTGAAGTACACCGCGCATTTGGTGTAAAACCGGCGAGCTTTATTTTGCGTAATCGGCGCTTATGTTGTATATAACCGGCGTACTTTACGTTTGACTCGTGAATATATAGTTGACCAAAGATGCCCGTAAGCGGCGCTCTTCCTTCATATAAGCGGCGTGTTTTAGTCCAAACTAAGTCTTTTTCCTTTTATGTTTACAAAGTCATCCAACTCATGCTTTTCTCATTACTTTCACCAGACCTATATCCTGCAAATATATTGTAATATTAAGTATCAAAAGTCCTAATAATGTGGTTATTTTATCCTATAATTCATATAATATCGGGGGGTATAAACATGTATAATACGAGACTCATCAAACTCCCCCATACTTAAACCAATGCTTGCCCTCAAGCATAAAAGAAATGTATTTTTAAAAACTAAGTCTCGTATAAGTTTCAAAAGTATATATTTGTTGTGTATCCAAGACAACCAAGAATAACATGACATGCTCCTCACGAAAGTATCAAACTTTTATGTTAATACAAATATCGCCTAAAAACGTTATTTATATTTTACGATCTTTGCTAAGTTTTGTTAATGACAAAGTATGAAGTTTAGCTATAAGTAAATCATCACTTTAAGTGTTTAAGTCTTGTTTAACTAAGGTTAACATTTCCTTTTAAACAAAACATTGTTTTTACTTCTTAAACTAGAATGAGTCTTGTCACATCATATTTATTTCTTAATATAGTAAGGTCACATCACATTTAGGGCAAGGTTTGTCATTATGCATTTATGGAAAGAAATGTGTTTGACTAGCTTTGATGTTGCTTACAAGTTTTGTGTTTGACTTGATTTAAGTGATGTGACATTGTTTGGTTGCTAGGAGTTATGAGACAAGACCTTGTTTGGTTTGAAGAGTTATTGCAAAAACCTACTGCAGACCCGACGGTACCCTGGGGGTACACGGGCGGAACCCATCTGAGGGTTCCGCCTAATCCGCCAAGCATGCAGTGTGGTGTGCTATAAATACCAAGTCATAACTTGATTTTTGGCTAACCCTTTTAGGACATATATTCACATACTCTCTCAACTAACTCAGTAACCTTTTGATTTGTGATTCTCTTATGTAGCAAGGGACTTCACAAGATCATTCAAGAAGTTACAAGCTTCAACTCTAAAGTTGCAAGTCTTGATAGCTTGGTCATGTATGAGCTTTGATAGTTTGTACTTCATATGTGTCATGTATATAGAAGTAAGTGGTTAGTATTTTAGGCCTCAAAATACGTAGTGTGTCGGGAGTTGTTATACCCTTGTAAAAGAACTAACGGGAGTGGTTGTACCCTTGGAAAAGAACTCGACATCCAGCTTTGTGTCGGTAAAAGTGTAAGCGACGTACGGGAGTGGTTGAACCCATGTAAAAGAACTCGACATCTAGCTTAGTGTCGGTAAAAGTGTAAGCGACGAATGGGAGTGGTTGTACCCTTGTAAAAGAACTCGACATCTAGCTTAGTGTCGGTAAAAGTGTAAGCGACATTGTAAAGGTTTTCTCCGCCGGTGAAAGGAGCTTGTTGATTAGTGCTTATAACTCTCGAGTTGGAAACTCGGGGCGTGGATGTAGGGCAAGGAAAAAGAGTCCTTGTAGCCGAACCACGATAAACAATCGTGTTGTGGTTTGATCGTTTCTTTCTTTATCTTTGCTTATTACATGTTGTCCTTTAGTTATAATTGCTAATCACATATAAAGCTTTCCAAAAGAATTAAAACAAGTAAAGTTGTATTTATATCTTGAAACAAATGTAAAGCTTTTCAAAGAACAAAAACAAGCAAAGTTAGGTTCATCACAAGTAAAGCTTTTCAAAGTATGAAACAAGTAAAGTTATAATTGTTATTCACATGAAAAGCTTTTCAAAGAATCAAACATATAAAGTTGTGTTTTTATCTTTAAGCAAATGTAAAGTTCCTAAAAGGATATTTAAGCTAAATAAGAATCGAAAAAGTGGTAAACTATTCAACCCCCCTTCTAGTTTTCCACAATTGGCATCAGGAGCTACGTTACTCAAGATCTTTAAAATAGAATGTATTTTAAAACTTGGATCGATCCATGGATTTTGAAAATATCAAAGAAGGGCAACCTATTCAAAACCCACCGCTATTTGAAAAAGAAAACTTACTTGAGTGGAAAAATAATTTTGAAAACTATGTGAAATCAATTGATCAAGATCTTTGGCATACTAATTCTTTTGGTGATTTCAAACCAAAGAAAACAAGTTTTAGAAAACCAAGATAACTATCTTAAACTTGATAAAAATACTAAAGCTAAAACAATGATTTATAAAGCTTTAGTATCAAATATGAAAGAATGTATTTTTGTCAAATGGCTAATGATATTTGGAAAAATATGTTAAACTTTCATCAAAGAATATATCAAGTCAAAGATGATCAATTTGATCTTACATATGAATTAGAAGTTTTAGAAAAACTAATTGATAGACACTTAGTAGAAGTTAATACATGTGCTACTAGTTTAAATGTTTTTAATGAAGGTACAAGTGAAGATGAGTACGTGTGTTTTGATGAACTTGCTTGCGTATCATGGAATGAAATGGATGTTGACGAAGACAATGATCCGTGGACTTGCTTGCGATTCATGGAATAACACGGATGAAGATGAAGCCAACCATCCGGTTTGTGATTCTAAACTAGATAAAACATCAAGCAAGGTACACTTTGAAACCAAACACTTTTGCTTTGATAAATTTATCCTAGAGTTTTCTAAACTTGAAAATGAGTCAAAAACGTTTATGCAACATGGACCTAAAAACTATCTTCAAGAAAGAGTCTTCAAAATCTTTTAAGAAAATCTTTGAAAAGGAAATCTTGTTAGAAGATAAAATGTCAAGAATTGAGAGTAATGTTGAAGTTAATCTAGAATGTAAATTATGTCTAGATTACAAACATGAGATTAAAATACAAAATGAGAAAGGAAAAATTATTAGTTAAATTTGATGAAAGCTCAAAATCTTTTGAAAGATTGTTGAGGAGTCAAAGGTTGTTTAAAGATAAAACCGGATTAGGATTTAACTTAAAAGCACCATTAACTAATAAAACAAAGCAAGTAAAATTTGTCTAACCTAGAAGAGAGATTTAGAGATAATTCTATCTCTAATAGAAACTCATGATAGAAGAATTAAGATTATCATGCTCTATGCTTTTATATGATTGTCTAACCTTCTTGGATACATGAGTAATTGAGTTTCAAAGCGTGTCGTCAAATCAAGACTCTACGCGTTGTGTTTATCCTCTTGATATCATCTCTATGCAATTTAAAAGGTACACATTACTTCAACTTGACTTTAATAGTCTCTTGCTTCTAGCATTATGTGTTAGAATATGTGTTATTAGTAATACTCTAAAAGTGTTTACTTGCTATTAGTAATAACTAGGATTAGATTCTATGCAACAAGGAAATTCGTCTTTAGTACTAGTAGGAGATATAAGGTGCTTTGGTTCTTTAACCATCAAGAGATAAACATGAGAAACTCTTGAGTGAGTCTCACTCAACTCTTGCTTACAAGTGAGCTAACTAAGAATTTCCTAAGTGTTAAAATGTCTAACACTTTTGTGATGCTTGCAAAACAAACCTTTGTCAAATAACATTCTCAAACACCATACTCTGAGTCTTAAATTGTGCTTTTCTTCAATCACTCCTTTTTGATAATCTCACATAAAACACACAAGGTGAAATAAATCACATTAGCATATATTAGGATGAGTGAAAGAAAATAAGTTTTCAACATCTAGGATTTACACATCAAATGTGACACATAGTCTAATGATGTTGTACCTCTTGGATTTTTTAAAATAAATAGAGTTCATAGTGTCTTAAGTAAGAAAACCCAAAGAATCGAGGAGTCGTTGAATATGACATTTAACGAGTGATCTCCTCCTTCTAAGATATCATCTTTGGTAGATGATGACTTAGTCGAAAGTCCAAATGATGGCAAGACAAGCATGGAGTAAAAGCACAAAGTAACATCCTCTCGCCTTGAGTCAAACATTGAATCAAGTAAAATTGACATAAGTTATAAAACTCGATTTATAGGTCATAGTTGTGTCTAAACAATTTCTACAAAAACAATTTTTGGAATTTAGAATAAAACAACTAGTGAAACAAAATTGATATTTCAAAGTGAGTATAGTGTCAATATTTGAAAGATTTTTTTTTTACAATAAAAGCAAGCCACAAAAGCAAGGGTTTTTAACTTAAAGACATTCCTAGTTTCTCTCTTGTTCTTAATAGTTAAGTTTTTGATGACTTATCAAGAATGAGATTAGTAAATCCGTAGGTAAAACTAAACGTAGAGAAATGTTTGGGAGACTACTTGTTCTCATAACATTTAGACTCAACATTATGTTTAGCTTTTGTCTATGTGCTCGTGTTAAAGAAGATCCTTAAACAACTCGTTAGTTGAGCCTAGTTGGATACATCATAAGGTACTACACATCTAGGATTATGGTATCCCAAAAGAACAGGAATAGAAACCATAGTGTTTGACAAATGGAATTATGTCGGTAATAAGTTGATAAGATAAGCACAAGTGGTACTTGCACTTTTATACTTACTTACCCAATGAGTCTCCAAAATACGTAAGGTTCTCAAATTAGTTTTGATGGAGAAGCACATCAACAAGCTCCACTTGAACAAGCAAATTCGTGTCAACAACGGAATTTATCTCATCAACATTGTTATCCCTTCAACAAAGGAAGCATCGACTTCGGCAACAATTCAATCCGTTATGTTCTTAGTAGACATATTGTGATCCCTCTTCATCGCCTTGTTAAGATTGTTCATTGAGGAACATCTTTACTAAGAAAATCTTCTACGTCAACTATTCCATCAACGCATTCACAAAATCTCTTGAATGTGAAGCATTCATAATTCCTAGGCTTAGTCAAAGACTCATAAGACCTAAAACCTTAGTTTTGAACATTAGGATAAAACCACAAAAATCATGACAATTCCTTTTGAGGTTTCCCTGCAGAACCCACGGTACCTTCAGACCATACGGGCGGAACCCATTTTTTGGTTCCGCTTGGTCCGCCAAACCTCAGAATGTTTAAACTTCTTATTTCAAAGCCAAACACCCTATTAAGTCTTAACAAAAACTAACAAACAACATCACCTTCTCTAAAACACATATCCTCACGAATTTTAGGGCTTCTAATCCAATCTCTTCCAATCCAACTAACTTTGTAAGTATTCTAATCACAATTGCATTTTTAATTTAATCATAACATTTTTGCTTACAATCATTAACTAGAATCTTAGGGCTTTTGCATAAAACTTCATGATTCATGAAAAACTTGATGGCTAGTCAATTATGTATTTCATTAGTTAAGAAATGTATCTTTTCATTGTCACTTTGATTTACCAAACACACCAAGTGCATTATGTTTCAAATTGCAACATAATTCATCACCACATTGTTAAAACAAATGAAAAACATCATTTAAACATCACTTGCATACTATCTCTTGAATGCTAAAGGGGATACATAACTAATGCATGTTCGGGTACATTCAATCGAAGACACATTCAATTAGGAGAGTGTTGGTTATCTTTTGTTTTTACAACAAAATTTGCATAACAAAATGATTTAGGAATCAAAATGAGTCAAGAGAACCATGTCTTCACATTGTTTTGCATATAGGAATATATTAAAACATCCTCGTTGATTAAAAGTCATTAACATACAACTTTATGTTTTCTAGGAATCAACATGCCTCCCGCAAACAAATCCGATCACAAAGAAACCCTTAAGTACATGCCCAAACACCATATGACCAAAGGTCTCAACTCGGTTCAAGTAGAAACCTTTAAGGCATTAGAAAAACGCTATGTTCACGAAGGTAGAACCATTGATCCATCCTTTCTAGAAGGAACATCTATTCGCCAAAACTTTGCCGCAATTCACTTTGATTGTCTCCTTGATATAGATGAGCCCATTTGTCCTATGTTCATCTTGGAATTTTATGCAACCGTAAACCTTTCCTCATGTGCCGGTGGTAGGATCTCATTAAACTTCACAACCAATCAAATATCACATGATATAGATTTAAAAGACTTAGCTATAATTCTTGGTGTACCAAATGAGGGAACTTGCCTCTACACGGATAAGTGGCCCATTTCAAGTCTTGATACTATTGATCGTTTTTATCCATACGATACACCTCTTGCTAGTAAGGAAACTATTAAGGAACACCTCTTTGTTAGAACCTCTACCACTAGGGTGAACCGTTCGGGGAATACTGTAGATAAGGATCCTTTTGGTATGGAGCTCAATGAGCTTAAACCACAATTTAGGAAGTGGGAAGAAATTCTTAGGGCTAATGTCATAAGTACCATAGGAAATAGAGATCACATCAACACATGCCTATGCTACATGCTTTATAGCATTTCCACCGGTCAACCCTTCAATTTAGCCTACTACCTAGCCAAAAGAATGGCCGACATATCCTTGGTCGGAACAACCGCTCTTCCATATGGAATGTTTCTTACCCGCCTCTTTAGAGCAATCTCGCCCATTTCTCCTAACGAAAATGGAATACACCTTGACTACGCTCTCGTTCCTCACACCTTCGTTCCTTTAAGTGATAAACGAGTTTTCAAAAATAAGGGCAAACGTACTCGATCACCTACTCCATCTTCATCATCATCCGGCATGAGCGACGATGATAAACTACCAAACTCTAAGTTACCTCCTTTAGAATACCTTCAAGCTCTCCCCATCATTGACAATGCTTCCGAAGAATTCAAGCAAACCAAAGGAATGTTCAAGTGTTTTGGAAGGTACCTAAACAAGCTCAAGAAGAAGATAGACCGGTTGTGAGAAGATTAAGGAGTGTTTGGCTTATGAGTGCTTGATGAGTGTCTAAATACTCATCATTTTATACCAATCTGAACTGTCAAAACATCCAAAAATACTCAAATATGCATCAAAATACTTAAAATATCTTAGAAGTGTGTTTTATATGTTTCAAATGCAAAATATGCAAAAACAGATGAAAAACGTACAAAGTTTGCATAATTGGCAGTTTCAGTCCCTCAAGTTTTATAAATTGGCAAAACTAGTCCCTGGTTATTCTAAAAACATGAAAAAGTCATCAAAGGTCCTTTTAAATCATAAAGTTACATATTTAGTCCTTTGGTGCAAAGTTTCACAAAATTACAAGTTTAGTCCCTGTACTTTGGAAATTGACATAAATGGTCCCTGGGATGTTAAAACTTTGAGAAAATCAATATTGGTCTTTGTACTAATAATCTTTTGCAGTAATGGTCCCTGTGTGTGAAGTTTGGAAAAATTACATAATAGTCCCTGAAGTTTCACAGTTTGGCAAAAATAGTCCCCGGTATTTAAAAAGTGAAAAACATCAAAAATACCTTTGTACTATTCATCCTTGTCAAGTTTGGTCCCTTTGATAAACTTGGAAAGTTGCCAAAACCCCACCCTCAAAAATTCAGATTTTACACTTTTGGTCCCTATGCTTAATAATACAAACGGATCCTTTATTATTATTGCCCAAAATAAAACCAATCCAATAACCAAGCCCACCCAAGGCCCAACCTACACCAGCCCATCCCATTCCCTGGAGTTTGACCCCGGTCAAACTGAAATACCACCCTCACCCTTACCAGTCATCCCCTACCTCTCCACCTCACCTTGCTACTACTCCACCTGTCCACAACTTGCTCCCCACTCTTCCTACCTTATCCCTCCACCTCACACATGCTCCCAAAACCCCTTAATTGCCTTGAATACCTCTCCACGCAATCTACAGTGCCCCAAAGGACTTTTGGCGCTAAAAAGCAGTTTTGAACGGCTAGGATGATTGGGGACCAATCCAATGGTCCACAACTGGTGGGAAAGTCTTGGAAAGCTACAAGGACCCTTATTATCATCTATATATCAAGAATGAAGCAGAGATGATAGGGTATTAGATTAGAGTAGTGTAATTTAGTGTCGAAAAGTGTAATTCAACAATCTTAGTGTAATTTTAAGCTTTTGAGTACTAAATTAAGTTGTATCAGTGTACTTTACATCCTTTTCAATCATCAATTCACAATTTCAGTTGATTCTCAGTTTATGTATTTCTTAAAAATTAAAAAATCTCAAGTTTGTGCAATATTGTTATTAGTGTTGTTGTATTTGATTCATAAGCTTGTATAAGTTCTGACAAGGCTCAAATAAGCTTAAGAAAAACTTACTTTGTTGTTCAGTTCATAAAAGAAAAAAATTCCAAAAATAATAAATAAAATAGAGAAAAATAAAAAAAATAGAGGGAAGAACAAGAAGAAGGATTGAGCAAGGTGAATTCTGGATTGATTGGGTATTAGAAACCTTGTGGAAGGTTGTTAGGGTGGTTCACAGTCCTTGGTTCATTGTGTCTCAACATAATCCATTAGTAAGCCTTTACTCAATTTTTGGCATTTCATTATTTTATTGTTGTTAGCTACTAATTGTTGTTCTTTTGTGTTCATTCAGTAGTACTTAGCCATAATCTAGCATAAGATAAGTATATTGTTATTTGATATTAGTGAGTTGCTTGAAAATTTATTTTCACAGTTAATTTTAATAGATTTGTGATTTCTAGGTTTTAGTTGTAATAACCTTTGGTATTGAGTTCAAACTAGTTTATATCATCAGTATAAATCATTTGGAAACATTCCCATGGTCTATCTCAGTCTTTCTCTTTGAAAATCATAAAAACAGTTAGTTAAAGGGGTGTTTGGCATTGCCCTGTTCTCTATTATTAAGTTGTTGTTTGTAGTAATAATAGGTTTAGACAACTTAGTATAAGTCATTAGAACTTGTTTCAGTCATAAAACAGTAGGTCATTTCATACAAAAGTCAAAATCAATTTCCAAATCCCTTGACAGATAACTGTCAAGGATTTGAATCCCACAAACCCTCAAAATAGGTTATAAGTTTTAGGTTTAGATTAATTTAGCTTTATCTTAGCTTAATTCAACTTATTAAATCAGTAGTGAGCATTAGAAGTTCAATAAAGTCAAACTAGTTAAGTTTTATCAAAAGTCAAATTTCCATTCTCAGATTTTCTCAAATCTTGAGGGATTTTTGTAGATTTGTGTAATAGGTTTTAGAATCTGAAATTTGTTGTGGTAATAGACTATCACCTCAACTTTGGAATCCCACATAGCTTATATTTTTAGCATTTTTCCCCTGGGCCCCACTCAACCTCAAAATCACTTGCAGGGAGAACACCTCCCCTATGCAGCAGATACCCACCCATCATCACCACTTTGGTGGTGATTTGTGACCACCTTAGTGGGCCCCACACCATAATATTAGGTTCTCCCAACCCCCTCCTAGTAGGCTTTCATTATTGACCTTTTGTTTGACCTGAAACCCTGTGGACCCCACTTGAAATTGCCCCTCAACTTTGTCCCTATTCTGAGTAGTATTTGAGTTTTGGATTAGCTTAAACTTGCTTATCAGCTTATCTACTGAGCTTATTGGGCAAATCTTAGCTTAAACATATCCAACATACTTACTTAGACTAGATTTTACCATAGTGGGTCCCACACAAGTCAGTTTGAGCTTATCTGTTACTTTGGTCAAACAAAGTCAACTGTGGTAGTATTAAGCTTCCACACAGCTTATTATTAGCTTATAAAATAGTTGTTTTTACAAAAGTTGTCTATTTTTAGGTATAATTTAGTTTTGTAAAAGAAAAATCCAGAAAAGACAATATAAAAATAAGTGATAGTTTCTATTTAATTTAATTTAATTTTAATTTTCATTTTCATTTTTAGTTTTTTATTAAGTAAGTTGTGTTTTTATATTTTTATTAATTTCCTTTTAGGTTAAAGTATTTTTAATAATTTTCTCAGATTTTTATATTGTCATTTGATATTTATTAGATTTAAAAATATTTTTATTCGTAATTAATCAATAATTAAGTTATAAATAGCATAATTAATTTTTATAAGTTAATACCTAGTTTTTATATTTTTTATAGCTTTTATAAGTCATAAAATAGTTTTATAAATTTTTCCACAATTTTCCAAGTTAATTTAGTATTATTTGTAATTTAAAATAGTTTAATTAGTTTAATTAATATAATTAGTTTTTAATTAATAGAAAATCCATAAAAAGACAAAAATATTTATTTTTATTTTTTATACTTTCTTCAAGTTCTATTTTAAGTTTAGAAATTATTTTTGCAAATTTTTAGTTTAATTTGTAGTGTTTATTATTTTTAGTTTTTATTTCAGTTAGTTTTAATTAAATAGTTAAATAGTTTTTAATTAAATAATTAATAATAAATAATAAAATAATCTAAAAATAATTTTCTTTTTAATTTAATTTTCTTTTAAGTTTAAGTTTATAGAATTTTCATTTTTAACCCCTATAGTTTATTTTTTCTTAAACCTCACCTTTTTCTCAGTACGCAGTCGCGTCTGATTTTAATTTGGTGTACGTTTATACGTTTTAGATATCTAGGTTTCACGTAATAGTTTCAATAGTTTATTTAAGTCATTTTATTTTATAAAACCCTAGTGTAATCACACACACACACTTTATATCCTTTCCTGTTCACATTCACTCGATCACAGATTCGTTTTTAATAAAACATCGCACACCTCGTTGGGACATTACGACCCGGGGAAACACTGTATTCCACGGAAGCATTTGCCTCAGCTGTTTGACTATTACAATTGACCATTCACAAGTGGTTGACCAATAATTATCTGACCGTTTGAGGCGAATCAGTGCTTTAGAAGCGTCTTTGTGTTAAAACTATGTGAATTATGTGTTTTTCACTTTCATGGTTTATTATGTTTGTTGGATTATGTTTGTATGAAATTTTATGCATAATGACAATGTTTAAAGTGTTTGTCAGTTTTTCTATGCTTATGGGAATTCTTACTAAGTATAGTGAAATCCTCGACCTCAAGGTCAAAGTCCCATGATTGGTAGGTTTACATGTCTAATTTTTGCATTGCCTAACCAGTAATACCTTATCTTTTTGATTTTAGGAGTTTTCGAAAATTTTGAAAATCGTCTCGCGGGTCAAAAACGCTGACTGCCTAATTTTTTACCCCTGGCGGATCTGGCGGTACCCAAAATTGGGGTCCGCCAGTGTGTTTTCTGGGAATTCCAGAAATTACCCAACGGATCAGGCGGTACCCTCAAATGGGTTCCGCCAGTGTCTTCTGAGGGATCCGCCAAACACCTGCAGAAATTTTTTCCATTTTTCTTAAGTCCAAAACTTGTAATGTGTCAAAACCATTATCCTAAGTGAGAAACATCTTCAATTAACTTCAATAACCATATTAGAACTACCTTCACTCACTAAAACAATTAGGAAGACACTTCCCTCCAAAAATTCAAATTCAAACATAACCAACCCAAGGAACCCTTTCAAAGGATCCTTCAAAACCATTGAAACATTTTTCAAACAAATCACATCCCATGATCACAAAGCATTGAGTGCTTTTGTTGGTCTTTCACTCCACCTCATTCTATTGGAATGACATACATTGATTTGACATATTCATGAAATTTTTGTAAATCATTTGAAACCTCAATCCTTGAATGGTAGAACATTAAATCCAAACACTCTATTCAACATCTTCTTCATCCTATAAATTTGAAAGTGGCAACAATTCAAATCACACCATCACCATCAAAACTTCTTCTCTCAAAACATCAAAACCATACCTTTGAAAATGACCAAATCTAACACATCATCCGAGTCATCAAAATCCCTTTCAAGAATCAATAGGATTAGTGTTAAACCTTGTTGTTTTAACAAAACCGTCAAGTCAAGCTCATCCTCTTCAAGTGATGCTTCACTTAACATTTCTTCACCTATCCAAGATTTCCTTAATATCACTACCTCAACACAATCCCAAACACATTGTAATACCAATGAAATTACCCTTCAAGAATTGCTTAATCTTGAAACTCCATCACCTCAATCACCAACACCTACACCAATGGAACTTTTCCATACACCTCCAACATCACCACTACCCTATTTGGAAACCTTAGAAGACTTATCACCCAAATCATCTAGTCAACCATCTTTGTCACTTTTTGACACCATTGCACAAATGGAAACCCAACAACAACCTAGTGAGCAACTAGATGATGAACCCCATCAACCATCATTAGTAGAATGGTTGGCTTACCGTTATGCTAGACCATCCATTTTTCCAAATGATCAAGGTCATACCCACTCACAATCATTTGTGTTTCACCCAATTTACAAAGACCTTCATGGAAATCCTATCGGCGAGCCAAGTTTCCGCCATTTTGTTCAAAACCAACAACCACCACAACAACAACAAACATCACCACAAGAACCGTCCCAACATCTTGAGTCTCTACTTTCTTCTTATAAGAAAATATAAGCATCCATGTGGAAAAAACCTCCAAACCTTCATACTGAGATTGACACTCATTTAAACCACCTTCATGCCTTCAAACGTATGGTTGACTCTCAAATCAACCATATCATGGTTTTACAAACAACACTTCAATCAACAAATGAAGAAAGCAAAAACACTACTCAACCTTCCACCTTTGCTTCTTCAAGTTCAAACCATCCACCACCAACATATCAAACCACCCTTCCACCAAACTTTCCCCGCCATGATTGCAATCATTGCGAAAGAACCGCTCACATTAGTGAAGGGTGTCGAAGGGAAATTCGTGAGCTATCCGAAGAAATGAGGTTTATACTAAACCACATTTTGGATCTTCTACAATCCTCGTCTCACACACCTCAACCATAGAGTCTCCAAAATGAAACAAAACCGTTTCTTTTGGAAAATGTTTCCCATCTAAACCAACAAACCAAAACCATGTCATCCTTTCCACCTTCAAAATAAAGCCCGCTACAACCACAACCCACATTTTCACCCTTAAACAACCTTAGCCTTGTTTTTGGAAAATGTTTCTCACAAAGGAAAATGATGATTTCCTTGTAGCTTTTTATGGTCGTAGCTTATTTGTAGCTTTTTCTTTAGTTCTAGAGGTAGGATAGTGTAACCAAAATTTCTTGTCTTTGACTTTTTAAGAAGTCTAAATTTTACATGAAATGAAGTTCATTACACTACAAGGTTTTCTTTGTTTGTTGACCATTTAGGTATGATATGTGAACTATACCTTGTTATGATACCATACATAAATCTTGTGCTTTAAAAGCTAACCTCTCTTTTTGTAGGTTCATTTTCCATGTTTTCCTTCCTTGATACTCCATTTAGGGGAGTAATATTCAAGGGGGAGCATGAGTGTTGTACTATTTCACTTCACAACTCTTAGTTGTGTTTTAAATATGAAATTCTTTCATGACTTATCTTGTGCAACAACTAACCTTTTTCTTGTAGGTTCAAAATCCATGTCTCCTCTCTTGGCACTCCATTTAGGGGGAGTATCGTCCAAGGAGGAGCTAGTGGTTACTTCCGCTTCGCTACTCTTCTTTTTGTTTCGACAAAAAGGGGGAGAATTTAGATATAAACTTGTTTCAAAAATTTCTTTTCTTGTGCATATCACATCATCTTAGCAAAAATAAGTTTTTATACCTAACTTTATAAGACTTAACACTAAAACTAGTGACTTACTTATAAATAAAGTTTATGTTTTCTCATCAACAAAAAGGGGGAGATTGTTAATACAAATATCGCCTAAAAACGTTATTTATATTTTACGATCTTTGCTAAGTTTTGTTAATGACAAAGTATGAAGTTTAGCTATAAGTAAATCATCACTTTAAGTGTTTAAGTCTTGTTTAACTAAGGTTAACATTTCCTTTAAACAAAACATTGTTTTTACTTCTTAAACTAAAATGAGTCTTGTCACATCATATTTATTTCTTAATATAGTAAGGTCACATCACATTTAGGGCAAGGTTTGTCATTATGCATTTATGGAAAGAAATGTGTTTGACTAGCTTTGATGTTGCTTACAAGTTTTGTGTTTGACTTGATTTAAGTGATGTGACATTGTTTGGTTGCTAGGAGTTATGAGACAAGACCTTGTTTGGTTTGAAGAGTTATTGCAAAAACCTACTGCAGACCCGGCGGTACCCTGGGGGTACATGGGCGGAACCCATCTGAGGGTTCCGCCTGATCCGCCAAGCATGCAGTGTGGTGTGCTATAAATACCAAGCCATAACTTGATTTTTAGCTAACCCTTTTAGGACATATATTCACATACTCTCTCAACTAACTCAGTAACCTTTTGATTTGTGATTCTCTTATGTAGCAAGGGACTTCACAAGATCATTCAAGAAGTTACAAGCTTCAACTCTAAAGTTGCAAGTCTTGATAGCTTGGTCATGTATGAGCTTTGATAGTTTGTACTTCATATGTGTCATGTATATAGAAGTAAGTGGTTAGTATTTTAGGCCTCAAAATACGTAGTGTGTCGGGAGTTGTTGTACCCTTGTAAAAGAACTAATGGGAGTGGTTGTACCCTTGGAAAAGAACTCGACATCCAGCTTTGTGTCAGTAAAAGTGTAAGCGACGTACGGGAGTGGTTGAACCCATGTAAAAGAACTCGACATCTAGCTTAGTGTCGGTAAAAGTGTAAGCGATTAATGGGAGTGGTTGTACCCTTGTAAAAGAACTCGACATCTAGCCTAGTGTCGGTAAAAGTGTAAGCGACGTTGTAAAGGTTTTCTCCGCCGGTGAAAGGAGCTTGTTGATTAGTGCTTATAACTCTCGAGTTGGAAAATTGGGGCGTGGATGTAGGGCAAGGAAAAAAGAGTCCTTGTAGCCGAACCACGATAAACAATCGTGTTGTGGTTTGATCGTTTCTTTCTTTATCTTTGCTTATTACATGTTGTCCTTTAGTTATAATTGCTAATCACATATAAAGCTTTCCAAAAGAATTAAAACAAGTAAAGTTGTATTTATATCTTGAAACAAATGTAAAGCTTTTCAAAGAACTAAAACAAGCAAAGTTAGGATCATCACAAGTAAAGCTTTTCAAAGTATGAAACAAGTAAAGTTATAATTGTTATTCACACGAAAAGCTTTTCAAAGAATCAAACATATAAAGTTGTGTTTTTATGTTTAAGAAAATGTAAAGTTTCTAAAAGGATATTTAAGCTAAATAAGAATCGAAAAAGCAGTAAACTATTCAACCCCCTTCTAGTTTTCCACATTTTATATTCACTCAAGCACTCATAAAAATAGTTTTTGGTATGGAATCACTCTCAAAGCTCAGTCATAACTTATAGATTAACCATATGCTTGTAAAAGAAACAAAATTGCACCGACGTGGTGTAAGCACCAAGTATAAATATCAAAGAGGTCTTTTATTGGGTTTAAGGGTTATAAGGTATGGATTTAGATATGGAATAATTTGTTAAAACTTAAGTCGGGAATTCATACTTCTTCTTTCTATACTTTTTCTCTTTTTTTTCTTTTTCTTTTCATCACTTTTCTTTTTAACTTATTTTTTTCTTTTTCATTTTCGACCACATTATAACAAACATAAAGCGTGCACTCTTCATACTCATCGTAATTGGTATACAACCATATTTTTTTCTCATATATACTCCAATTCTTATATTCCCGACTAAGCAACATATTTTTGATTATTTTCTTGATAGATAAATAGAACCGAAATTTCAAGTGTCAGAAGGGTGTGTCTAATGGATAATAGCACTAAAAGTGAGTGCTAAAGGGTTATATTTCGATTAGAAAATGGTTGGCTTATATATGGTGTAATTCCTAATTTTTGCCTCTTATCATGTAAAAATACTTATATCACACGAATGTGATCTCACTGCGGTCTCATAATGATTTCAAATACAAGTTCTAGAATCACATAATTTATCGGCACACTCATAAACAAAGAAATCAAGCATAAAAAGGTATATACCAATATAGGCTCGAAATCCTCACATTTATAGTGGTAATGGTCATAAAATGTGCAAATAATGTCATTAATCCCGATTCAGACTTCTTATAATTGTTTTGGATACGTTTAAAGTTCTTTAGTTATTTCCAATTTTACTCTTTTTATATACCCCCGTAATCGGCGTACATCACTAGAATGTGCGTCGGTCTTTAGTTATAAACACGACGTTTTTCTGCCAAAAGCGGCGCTTTTCTTGAATTTTTTGTCTTAACAGTTTAAAAATTCTCATATACTAGCATAAGTTTTGTCTTTATTTTCCAAGTTATCTTTCCCCCATACTTAAATTAAGCATTGTCCCTAATGCTTTAAGAATTAAAAACAACGTATAACGGGAAAAATAAAGGATAATGGTACTTCCCGGGCATGCTTTGTTATTCTCCAGAGAAATCTCCAAGTAATTGTCCATCTTTTGGACCATAATCTAATTCCCTGTATACATACATCATGCAACAAAAAAATATCCACAAAAGATATAATGTGCCATCCACACATTACGTTAGCATATAATAGACAATAGTTAAATTGTTTTAAGTGGCAAGTGTGTTGCCAACATGGTGGTGGAGTGGTGCAAGTGTTCAAACTGTTTAGTTGTGGGTACCAACAGAGGTACCCAAAATACATACCATTAAATTGTATGAAACATGTTTGAAATTGTTTTAAATCCATGACCAACACCCTGGCCATCAAATCATCCAACAAAACTAACAACCACGCCGTGTATCCAGCCAAACCCCAGCGGGTTTTACTCCAGACCTTCACCAAATATTAACTGGCTCAATCTCTAACACTTCAGGCAACTCTCTAAGCTTCCCAATCCCTGCTTCTCTCAGATACCCAAAGTTTTTCATCTCCATTGGTTTACACATCGCAGGCCCACAAAATGACTCCATTTGCTCCTCATTAAACAATCCCAAGCTCCTTGCAATTCTTGTCACCAAATGACCAGAACAGATCCTAGTACCTTCAACAGTCACAGCTCCTTCACTCAGGTGTTTTGCAATCAACCAGCTCAGATTCAATCTGGAAAGGTGATGATCATTGACAAACACATATAATATCCATAAATCCATGTCCAAACACATACTGCTCATAATGTGCCCTGTGAAATATAGATTTCACCAAGACGTTGTGAAGTACTTGCAGTAATGGGTTCTTGATCTTCCAAACTCTTTTCTTTCCATACACTCTAACATCCTCACCACTTATCTCCTTCCAAAATGCAGCAGCATCAAAATTTCCTATTGATCTTTCTCCTTCTAGCACCAATTTTTCAAAATTTACATCCCCCATCTCCTTGTCTGAATTGATTCCTAATAGTTTACTAAACTCCAGCAATGTTACTTTTCTCTCAACTCCTCCTAATCTAAATTTCATGAACTTATCCGTAGCAATATTACCATCACATACCTCCTTCCTCACAAACAAAGAACTAAAAAATTCCAAACACCATTCCATCTGAATTGGTTCCCTGATTTCTAAAGCTCTTTTCCACATTTCTGAGGTGACTATCCTATGATCATATACCACCCTCATTAGTAACATATCTTCCAAGAATTCATTGCAGCCTAGTTGTTTCATAATCCTCCAACTTATAATTCTTGGTACATCTATCTCCCTTTCACTCAGTCTATTTAACTTGTTTTTCAAAATCTTCCTCTCCACTCGGTCTACATTCTTCCATATTAGACTTGGATGTTCATCAGGTTTCTTTTTAGGTGCCAATAATGCTCCCCTGATTCTTGAAGCCATATTCGAACTTCCTTCACCATACATGTTCTACTCACATAATCGCAAACAAGCAATATTAGTTGTTAGTAAACATAAGCATCACAATCATAATCATTTAAACAAGTTTCATGCCTACTGTGATCAAATTGTTCCAGAAAATCGACGGTTTTAGAAATAAAACCGGCAGTTACGTGATAAAATTTTCAAAATTATGAACAAGTTCGGCGGTTTTAGTAAAAGACCCGCGGTCTTGGTCCTCAAAACTGGCGGTTTTCATGCTCTGCACAAAAGGTGCTCTGTTTTATATTAAAGAACCATTCTCATAGTGTCAAGGTTTTAAACTTCTATCCTTCTCAAGCCTCTAAAATCTTAAATTCATCCTTAGGTTTTCAAATAAGCATGTAATAGCAACATATAGCAGTTTAAGCATCATAAACTCAAAATCTTATGCATTCTTACTCAAAGTCTCTCAAATATTGATATAGCAATTTTTAGAGCATGTATTCTTCCCTCTAATCTTATAGGCAAATGTTAATTACTCATATTATTCCACTAACATAGGCAATTATTAATATTAGGGCTAAGATAAATCCTAATTCTCAAAGTGATCATAATTCTACAACTAAACAAGGGGCAAACTCAATTTTCATATAAGATAACACATAATCAAGCATTAAACATTCATAATTCAGAATATCATAGCAAACCCTAAGTTTTTGATCATCAAAACCCTAAGAAATTTTTTAAGAAGATTAACACAAGTGTAAAAACTTACCCTCATTGTGTTGAAATATTGGTTTTGATCTTCAAAAAGTGTTTGTAAGTGCTTAAAATTTGGTAAAAACCGTCGGTGTTTTTGTGTGTGTTTGTGTTTGAGTGTTTTTACTTTCTTAGCGCGTAATGTCAAAATGTTTAGTTTTTGAGTTATAAAGACTTCCCTCGCTAAAAACTCGGCGATCTTTAATAAAAGAGCGGCGACTATTTCTGCAAATTTTCTTATAGAGGTCTATGATCTTCTAGAAATTTAACAAATAATAAACAAACAATAAAAGTAATCACATAAACATTCACAATTGTCGTTCATTCATCTCTTATAAGAGGCATACTCATCAAGCATAAGCTTGAGATACAACTTATTCAACATTTTGTAAAATAACATAGAAAATAAAAATAAGAAAGGAGTATTGTTTCAACTCCATTTTTGGGTGTTGTTTTGATGTTTCAAGCAGTGAAATGCTCTGGTGACATAATGTCACCAAGCTTGTAGGAACCAGATGGTTTCCTCTTAGTGTGCTGATGCGTGGAATTGCGCCCTCGCAAAAGGTTTTACTTCTCAAGGGATCTTTAGAAGCTTGCAATCCCAACCAGGCAGTGTACCTGACCGTTGTAGTATAGTATAGTGGCAAGTACCGGGGGATTGATCGTTCAACTCAAAGAATAGTGTTCGCTAGGGTTTAAACTCAATTAAACTAGGTCTAGAGATGAGGGATGATTCTTTTTGTATTTTTATATTTTAAGGAAAGTAAATAAAAATCTCGGGTTTTGAAGAAGTGGGCGAAATTAGTTGCTAATCAACTAACCCAAATAACTACAGATGCAATCAAAATAAAATAAAATGAAATGAACTTAAAGTAAATGTGGCGAAATTAGTTGCTAATCAACTAACCCAAATAACTACTAGCTCCTAACATGGCCTCATTAGTAGTTACCTATGCATTAAATATAACCAATTTATCGTAGTACACCTCCGATCATGTTTCTTAAGACGTTCAAGCAAGTTACCAATTGGAAGTCTGTCAGTTTTCTTAATCCTAACATCGAAATCATTCATCCACAACAATTATAAACAAACAACCAACCAATAATCAATATCTAAGTTTCATTACATCTAAGCAAACACAAAGAAAACCTAGCCTAGCATGTTAAAGAGAAGACAAGCATAAGATATAATCAAACAACACAAAGACATATTGAATGATTTGTTGAAAAACTTATCTTCAATTAAGCATGGATGAAACAAGGGTTTGAAACCCTCAAAATTGCAGTAAAATTCGTCTAGGGTTTCTCCCTTCAAAGTTGCACACAATGAATGAAAACTAGAAAAGTATATATAGATTTTACACTCTGACGGCGTCAAGAGTAAGGTCTGACGCCGTCAACTCGCCGCCAAAATAATACTCGTTGCCTAGATCCACTTCTGACGTCATGTATAAACTTGGTCTTGGTCGTCATGTGCAAATTACTCTTGATGGCCTTGGTGACACCTTCATGTACAATTCTTCAAAAACCTCTCTGGCGCGTCACGTGTAACTTGATTTATCCACCTCTTTGTCAAAGAGTGACGCAGTCACTAGCAATCCCTGACGCCGTCAGGTATAATTTTCAGCATGATTTTGAGACTTTGTCGTTTTCTTCACTTTTTCGCTCAAAAACGTCCAAAATGCTTCCTTTTTCAAATTTCCTCTCAAAAGTATCTAAAATGACAAAAAGAACGATTTAGGGCAACATTTAATCAAATAATCTCGACTTTGGCCTGAAATGACCCTGCAAAAGCGGTACACTTTTCGTCTCATCAAATACCCGTACACTTGAGATTTGCTTGTCCTCAAGCAAATGCGCTTTTATTCTAATCAAAATACAAGCTAGGGGTCATTTAACACTAATATAAAAGTAATTACAACAAATAATCGTTTCACTTCAACCAAAAACAAGCACGGAAATTATACACTAGCACCTCACAAATAGTGTTTAGATACTCACATCTCTCGGGTGTAATAAAGTATATATCACAATATGGAAATGGAAAACATCTCTCACTACCTGTCATAGCAAATAGATTACCATAGGCTTGGGAAAGGATCAAACCTCCACCACTTGGTGTAAGCACCTAGGATAAACTATCAAAGAGATCTTTTAAAGGGTTATAACGTGAGGTGTAGGGATATGGTAAACACGGTTTTGTTGGATAAAGGCAATATTTACTGGTAGCGAGTTAATAATCTTGGTTAATTACATGTACAATGTGGCGTTGCTAAGTCAAGACTCGACTTGACTTAAGCTAATAAAGAACTAACAAAAACACAAAATAAACATAAAAGGAAACGGGATGGTAGTCCGTATGTTTTTCTCTTTTTCTTTTTCTATATATATATTTTTTTCTTTTTCTTGATTTTTCGATTTTTTTCCCATACACTCTTGCCCTACCATCCAAAATAATACATCATAGGGGAGTTGCATTCCCCTTACACATGAACTTTTACATACTTTACAATTAACTATTCTAATGACTCGAATCAAGATAATCAAAACACTTGGAGTACTTTTTAAGATTAACGCACATATGGGGGTAGTATATGATGTTCTTCCCCATTACTCCATAACAATAGTACTTTACCCATGAGTCTCAATCGTCCCAAAACAATATGTACAAGATATGACTTGACTTAGCAACCATGTAATCAATTAGACAATTAACTAAGGGTTTAAACGAATAACAATAATGCACTAAAGATGAGTGCATACACGGAAGGCTAAGGCAATTTGGGTGTACATTTAGGGTGGATTGTAAACAAATTCTTCCTTTAAGTAAAATGCTTAAAGTTAGAAATGAAAAAGATAGGCTCGGAGGGGTGTACTAGGGATATCGTGTACTAAAAATGAGTACAACGCAAAGGTGTGGGAAAAATTAATTGACTTTACTAGTCAAGTAATTATGACTTCATTGGTCAAGTAATTATGATACGGGTTTAAACACAAGGGTTATCCTAATGCCTCTTATCATGTAGTAAATCCTAACTACACGAATGTAGTCTCACTAGAGGTCTTGGGATGCATCACTAATGCAAGTTCTAGAATCTAAGTACTACCGGTACACTCATAAGCACTAATAATGAATGTTTTTCCTAACAAATCTAAAGGCGAACCTCACATATTTGGGTGGAAATTTTTTTTGAGTTGTACAGTTTTTTGTGCTAGTCATACAACTCCTATCCGTGAGACGCTCATTAAGGCTAAAGCTTCACTCCTAAATGTTGTAAATAATTTTAAATTTGGCGCTAAAATTGCCCTAACAAGTATTTCTCTTAGTTTTATTACACACATACTATTGAACAAACAAACTCAAGTGCAATTGCATTCTCTAAGGTATAATCATATCATTTACCCTCCCCTTACACTTATGCTGAACATTGTCCCCAATGTTCGATAAAAAAGATGTAAAAGTAATGAAGGTAAAAGAATGAAACAAATACTCCCCTGATTCGTTCGGTGTGGATAAATGGATAACATGGTTAAATCCTCCTCCAAGAAAATGAACGTTGAAAGCTTCCCTCCAGAAATATAAATCATCTTCTTGTCCAATATAACCTATTAAACCTGAAAAAATAATCATGGCAAACCTCGCATAAAATCGGCGGCAATATATATATATATATATATATATATATATATATATATATATATATATATATATATATATATATATATATATATATATATATATATATATATATATATAAGGATATAATGCTTGTGGAATGAATGTTTGTAGACTTCCAGGAGTTTATAAAACTAAAGAATTAACAAAAAACTTTAAGACTCCGTTAGAAAAACAAAACTCGCAAAATTTTTCAGAATTTTACACCTGACGCCGTCAGGTTATGATCCTGACGCCGCCAGAGTGCTCTGACAGAAATCTCATGTTAAGTTTCCGGAAAATTTCTGGAAAAACTCATGCCTTAATTCCTGGAATTCTTGCAAAACATCATTATGACTCGATACAAGCATTTGGCTCAAGCAAATACTAATATACATGTTCATTTAATATTGTTGTGGTTCATGTTCAATTTCGTTCTTAGAAACAAATTTAGATTTCCCTTACACTTAGCTTTTGCGAAATACCTTTTTATGAAGTTAAGACAAACAACAAGGTAAAGCATTTTCACAATTTATTATGAAACATGATCCACAAACAATAAAAATAAAGCATGCATACGGAAACAAATAAAATCAAACAAACAAACAATCAAACAAATAAAGCTTGGGTTGCCTCCCAAGAAGCGTTTTTTTTTTTTTTTTATTTACGAGTCTTGTAGCTAGACTCAAGGTCATGGGTTACATTTTCCTTTCCCACTTTTCAATTGATTCTCTTAACCTTTGAACTACTTCCATGTCAACTTTATACTTAGGTCCAAGGGTTAAGCAATTCCTATAGTAAATGCTCCTCTTCTCCCAAACAAAATTCATTCCATTATCCTTATCTTCTTCGTTAATGTCCTCGATTGCACTAATGTTATCCATATCAAGTTGAGGCACATAATGAAATTCCTTCATTTTATTAGGCATTCTATAGGTGATCCTATCGATTCTGTTAGAAAATTGGACCGTTCCTTCTATTTGATCGTGTTTTAACTTGGACTCCTCAATAAATGGCTTACCTAATACAACATGGGATAAGCGACAATCTATAACATTGGCCAAGCCTTCAACAACCATAAAGTCAATGATATAAGTAAAGTTCCCAACAAATACATGTAAACCTTTGACTCTCCTGACAAAATTACAAACTCCACCGGGGTATTTGGGATCTTTCCTAGGTCCGAGTCTTGTTTTTACTATATCATTATAGACACTTGAAGACATAACGTTGATTGGGGATTCAAAATTGATGTAGGCTTGATCAATGCATATATACCCAATCATACATGGTATCTTCACATTCTTAGGGTCACCTCTCTTAATCTTAGGGTCAATCTTAACAAAAGGAGGCCGAGGATTATCAATGAGATTGTTATAATAAGAGATTTCCTCCTCAGTGGGATATAAATTGAAATAATCATCATCTAAATCCTCCTCTTCTTCTTCCTTAACATCTTCTACAATTGCCAAGTCATTGGATTCAAGTTCCTTATCTAAGTCCATGTCTATTGCTAGGTCATTAAGCGCATAATCAAGCTCAATATCAACCAATCTATTGAGTTATCTAAGTTCCCTAATCTCATTCTCAATCTGTTCACGCAACAAAGCAACCTCGCTAGGTGAAAGGGGTGGATTCGCATTTTCCATAGTGGCCAATGGAATAATTAATGAGGATTGTACGAACAAACACACAAAGAAAAGATAGACTAAAGAAAACCTATAAAAATAAAATAAAAATCTTACTAGAAAGAAATCTAGCAAGTATACCTAATAAAAAGAAACTTTAACCTAGACAATAACTACTCCCCGGGCTGCGGCGTCAAAAACTTGATGCGTGGAATTGCGCCCTCGCAAAAGGTTTTACTTCTCAAGGGATCTTGAGAAGCTTGCAATCCCACCACGCAGTGTACCTGATCATTGTAGTATAGTATAGTGGCAAGTACAGGGGGATTGATTGTTAAACTCAAAGAATAGTGTTCGCTAGGGTTAAAACTCAATTAAACTAGGTCTAGAGATGAGGGATGATTCTTTTTGTAATTTTATATTTTAAGGAAAGCAAATAAAAATTTCGGGTTTTGAAGGAGTGGGCAGAATTAGTTGCTAATCAACTAACCCAAATAACTACAGATGCAATCAAAATAAAATAAAATGAAATTAAATGAACTTAAAGTAAATGTGGCGAAAACAATAATAAGTGAAAATTGTGTTTACTTAGATTTCACTACTCACTATCTATCTTTTACCGGTTGATTAGTTTGTTACAATTGCATGGATGACGGGTTATATTCCTTAATACCATTCGTAGGGCCGTGTACGATCTTCCTAACTCTATAAGCTTCTACCTCTTCCTATGTCAAGCCGACTACTAGCTCCTAACATGGCCTCATTAGTAGTTACCTATGCATTAAATATAACCAATTTATCGTAGTACACCTCCGATCATGTTTCTTAAGACGTTCAAGCAAGTTACCAATTGGAAGTCTGTCAGTTTTCTTAATCCTAACATCGAAATCATTCATCCACAACAATTATAAACAAACAACCAACCAATAATCAATATCTAATTTTCATTACATCTAAGCAAACACAAAGAAAACCTAGCCTAGCATGTTAAAGAGAAGACAAGCATAAGATATAATCAAACAACACATAGACATATTGAATGATTTGTTGGAAAATTTATCTTCAATTAAGCATGGATGAAACAAGGGTTTGAAACCCTCAAAATTGCAGTAAAATTCGTCTAGGGTTTCTCCCTTAAAAGTTGCACACAATGAATGAAAACTAGAAAAGTATATATAGATTTTACACTCTGACGGCGTCAAGAGTAAGGTCTGACGCCGTCAACTCACCGCTAAAATAATACTCGTATTGCCTAGATCCACTTCTGACGTCATCATGTATAAACTTGGTCTTGGCCGTCATGTGCAAATTACTCTTGATGGCCTTGGTAACGCCGTCATGTACAATTATTCAAAAACCTCTCTGGCGCGTCAAGTGTAACTTGATTTATCCACCTCTTTTTCAAAGAGTGACACCGTCACTAGCAATCCTTGACGCCGTCAGGTACAATTTTCAGCATGATTTTGAGACTTTTTCGTTTTCTTCACTTTTTCGCTCCAAAAACGTCCAAAATGTTTCCTTTTACAAATTTCCTCCTAAAATGATAAAAGGAGCGATTTAGGGCAATATTTGATCAAATAATCTTGACTTTGGCCTTAAATGACCCCCCAAAAGTGGTACACTTTTCGTCTCATCATGTGCTTAGTCTCAAATCCTTTTTCAAACCCATTTCCATATGGATCAACAATCTTTATGTTGACATGCCATTTCCTATCTCCTTCTCCTTTAGTAATACCCCCTGAATAATTTGGAGTCCAATCTGTGTTTTTGATTGACAATGGTAGTGCACCAAGTACGGCAGTAATCTTCTTCCATACACAAACATTCTTGAATGGATTTAAATATTCTTGTTCAGCCAATGCTCTTTCCATGGGATCCTCATAATCATAATACTTAGGACGAGTAGGTCCATATATAGGCTTACCATTCTCATTCCTCTTTGGTGTAAATTCCTCCTCATCTTCACTGTCACTATCATCCTCCTTAGTTCTATTAATCTTTGCAGTTTCAAAATGGTGGTGAACCACCCCATCAAAAGTTGTCAACCTTTTCTTCCTTGTATCAAGTATTGAGCCTAGAGTGTGAATAAAACTCCTTCCAACAACAAGTGGAACATGCTTATCAATAGGGAGATCAAGTAGCAAAAAATTTGCTAGGATTGTGTGTGTGCTAACTTGACATAAAACATCTAGCAATCTCCCCATTGTTTCAGCCTGAGACATATCAAGCATCCTAATCTTATCAATTTTAGGTTTGACTTTCCCTCTTTCAAGCAACTCATAAATTTTGTAAGGCATCATATTGATGTTTGAACCTGTATCAGCCAAGGCATAGTAAGTTAAGTCACCCTCCAAACGTATTGGTAACACAAAACATCCTGGATCATCAAGTTCCCTAAGTACTTTGTACCCTCTAACAACATGTGTAGCAACTTCTTCCTCATTCTCATCTTCTACTTCTCCATCCATCTTAAGTCTATCAATGAGAATACTATCTAGAATCTCTTTGTGTTTATCTGCATGTTTCAAGGTTTCAATAATTGGTCTTTTCTCATTTAGCAACATTATCCTAGCATACACATCAGCTTCCATCTCTTCCTTAGTAAGCTCTTCCCTAGTTATGGGTCGGTTTATGGTTAATGAAGGTCCTTCATCTCCATACTTCATTTTGTAAATTGGTTGTGGTTTGTTTTTTAGTCTCTTACTTTTTCCCATCTTACATACTAATTCAGGTGCTTCTAAGGCAAGTGTATATTCATTGTTTGAGAGTGGTGGTAAATCATCTTCACAAATTCCAGCTAGTAACTCATCCAAACCCTGCAAATCATTGTCTATCATTGTTGCATCAGGCCAAATGGTCAGTAAACCATTTGCAAAGTCCACAATACTTCTAGCCAATCTTAGGAAAGGTATCCCAAGCATTACATTAGGTTCCCATTCGTTTTCATTAGGGTTAACATAAAAGTCTACCAGGAACAATTCTTCTTTCAAGCTCACTAAAAGTTTCTTAGTGACAATCACACTGCCATTTTCCCTTTTTTCAGTCTGTACTCCCAACCTTTTACAAAACTCTTTGTGTAGCAAATTTCTATTGTGATCAAGGTCTGCAACTGCATCATAGGCATACAACTCCTCCACAAAACAAGGTGTGAGAAATTTCAAACAATCTGGGGTGTCCATTCCCAAAAGTGTGCACTCTGCTCATTTTTTAACCCACTATCAATTGTGTCTGATTCAGAAATGTTGTTCTCTCCAATACTCTCTGACTCATCAATCCATCCACAGCTATTCTCCAATTCCAACCTTTTTCCTAGCCTATCATTATGATCCATGGCTAACATAGCTAAAATTTGCACAAACATCAAATTAAACATTAGTAGGTTAGGCAAATAAGTCATAAGTTCATAATCATATTCAAATAACTTCATATAATTCATATATGTCAAGATATGAATCTGTTTAATCATCATAGATAAGAAACAAGCTTTCTGCAGATATTTTTGCAGAAAAGTTCGGCGAGTTTTTATAAAAGTACGGCGGTTACGTGGTATTTTGGCCGTTATATTTAAAATTTTCCAGAAGTACGGCGAGTTTAGGTAAAACATCGGCGTGTTTCTGGGTTTTTTCAATATTCCATAAGAGATATTATCATTCATTAATTCAGATATCATTTGAAAACATATTGCAATTATCTTCTCATCTATAATAACAATCCAATATAGCATTTGCAAGCAAACAATTAAAAAGTAAAAGCAAAATATTTTTGTGTTTTTTATTTTAATGTGCATTATATACTCATGCCACAATTCAGATAGTAAAAACAAGAGAAATAAAAGTCCTATGTTCTCAAAATCTGGAAAAGACATTATACAAGTTTGTTTTTGGGGTTTTGTGAAATCAAATCCAACTACTCTTCACTGTATCAAAAGCTCAACGGTTTTTATCTGAAAAACCGGCACTCTTTTTATCTCAGAAACGAAATTTTCTAAACTTTCAGTAAGAATTCTTGGTATATAAGTAAATTTTCTTTTTGCAAAACTAACAATACGATTCAAACTAACCTCCCCGACAGCGGCGCCAAAAACTTTGATGTGTTTCGAAAGCTTTATATTTATTAAACTAGTTTCACCATTTCCTTAATACACAAAACACATGGGCAAAAGTATAACCCCCGTTTATAGCAAAAGTTTGAGGTAAGACCAGGTTGTCCCAAGAGAGGATGTTGTTTCTTATTTCTAGTTATAGATAACAAAATTAGATTCCAATGATTGTCACTTATCACTAAAACCGTTTTTGTTGGATTTAAGTTCTTTGAAATGTTTTCCCAATTTATATTAAAAGTATGTTTATTCAAGGCAAAGCACATGAGAATCATGAGAGGTATCACAGAAGTTACATGGACAATGCATAAGAGTAAGACATGATGGTAGATCACGTTAACTAGTATATCTATCCTATGTAAAAGAATCTCCTTTCGGCCTTTGATTCGAGATACACAGAATGCATAAAGTGTGGTCCAAGTATGAAGTATATAACATGCATTTCCTCTAGTCAAGCCGTTAGACATTAGACTAGCCATTAAACGTGTCATAGTCAAGGTTATCATTTGTTTTACTAAGCAATTCTCACAAGCATAGCAATGAGTTGTTATAGACAGACAATTCATAATATAACCAACATGATTGAATCTTTCGACCTTTAAGCAATCACTATGATCAATCAAGACAAACGATAAGATACTAAACAATGACATATCAAATGCAAGTAACATAGATGCAATATTCATGATATTAATCTCATAACAAATATGGCTCAAATGCGTCAAACAAACATAAGGTTACTACTCCATATTATTCATAAAGTTAAACAAGTACACAAGTATTTATAGCATTATAACGAATTATACCGAAAGTATATGAGCTCCAAGTGGTTCTCCACGTGTGGTTCTTACTACTTAGCTAGTGGTTTTGGTACAAACCACTACTAACTGCTTCTATGATCAAGATTATTTGTTGTTGTTGTTGTGTTGTGTCTAAACCTCCGTTTTGAGCTCCTATTTATAGCGTGAAATGTTGCCCTAGCACATCCAAATGAGTTATGATAGGCAAGTGATCGGCCTCATCATTGAAGTGGCTCATTAATGTAGAAAACATAACTACCATGTGAAGTACGCCACGCATTTGGTGTAAAACCGGCGAGCTTTATTTCGCGTAACCGGCGCTTATGTTGTATATAACCGGCGTACTTTACGTTTGACTCGTGAATATATTGTTGACCAAAGATGCCCGTAAGCGGCGCTCTTCCTTCATATAAGCGGCGTGCTTTAGTCCAAACTAAGTCTTTTTCCTTTTATGTTTACAAAGTCATCTAACTCGTGCTTTTCTCGTTACTTTCACCAGACCTATATCCTGCAAATATATTCTCATATTAAGTATCAAAAGTCCTAATAATGTGGTTATTTTATCCTATAATTCATATAATATCAGGGGTATAAACATGTATAATATAAGACTCATCACCTCCCTATGTGATATAAGAATAATATGTAAATTTGAACATTCAACATACCCTCGTAAATGAGTAAGTATTTGTATAGAACTTCAAACGAGCTCACCATTTTTTGCATTTGAAAATACGCATCCTTACTTTTCCAACCGTATATCACACATGATATTTGAAGCTCTAAATCAACATGGTTTATTCATAAACACTAATGAAAATAGAAAAAATATTGATATTCAAACTCGTTTGATATATCACATGTGATAAAACACTAATCTGTAAGTTCGAACACTCACATGTTGTCGTAAAATGAGCATAAGTATTTGTATACAACTCCAAGATATTCATCGTTTTTTGCACCGAAAAATAATTCTTATGTCCATTTTACGACGATTGTTCTATCCTCGAGTTCACAAATTAGTGTTATATAACATGCAATATATTAAGTGAGTTTGAATATCTAAAATATAAGATTCATATATTTTCTCGAACTTCTATGAATAAATTGTAATAATTTGAAAGTTCAAAAATTATGTGTGATATATGGCTGAGATGCTAACGATTTCTGTTTTTAAATGCAATAAATGGTGAATCATTGGAGTTCTACAAAAATATTTATGTCAATTTTACGACAACATGTTTAGTGTTCTAACTTACAGATTAGTGTTATATCACATGTGATATATTATGTATATACATGTACCGTAAACCCCCCCCCCCCCCCCCCCCAAAAAAAAAAAAAAACCAATAAAAAGTTTTTCGAAAGTATATGAAACCGCCCCTCATTGAAAGATAATAAAATGTTTGTCGCAATCGTGTAATTTGTTTCGCTTAATGATTAACGGTTTTTGAGATATATTATTTTCAAAAAAGTAGAGTGAACGTGAGTTTTGATTGATAAAGAAGGGGTAGGAAGTGTGAAATTGAGCGTTTTATTTTAGTTAAAAATGAGAGGCAATGATTGATCCGTCATTCTCTGTGGTTTTTTATGGTCTATAAAATAATTCACCGATTTTTAAGTAGAGAAAATTCCTAAACTAGCCCAAAATGCAAAGGTAGTCCAATATCTTTATAAAAAAAAGAAAAAAAAATCAATTTTCCAGAAAAGACCAGTTTTAATCCATTGGAATTTTATACGTGTAACTTATTTTAATAATAAAGTAAATTATGTGGAAGAGTTGTGTAAGCTACTAGTTCATTAATTAGGCTTTGTACTTTTTGAGCGACTAACGACTTATATAATTTCTGCGACTTGTTTTTTGTCTTGTAGTGCAAAAAGTCATACCAAATTTAATGTTTAAATAACCAAAATGGAGGTGATTTGACTATTTCAAAGTTGTGCGACTAACGACTATTAATAAATTTCTTTCGTCTAGTAGGCAGAAACATACCCTTTTTTTATTTATTTTTTACGTGTAGTCAATATTGAAACTCATCAACTAACCTCGTTCGACGTGTTATTATATATTAAAAATAAAGATATAAAACACACACACAAAAATTAAACATACACACAGAAAAATTAAACACACACACACAATCTATTCTTTTTTTTTTCTGCAAACCACAACACTTTGTTCTTCATCTTCAAACCAACGGACCGATTAAACACACACACATCCTAACCATTACACATACTTAATCCTAACCACTGAACAAACCATAACTCTAACCATCGTATCGATTAACCGCGGCGTATTATGGTTTTATGGTGGTGATCAACAACAGTTTTATGTTGGTGATCAACGTATGGTGGTTTTATATTCGGGACCTCGTCATTTGTCTAACTCGGTAGAGAAAGATGCATAGATTGTATCAAAGGCAGAATTCATGAGCAGAAAAGTAATAAAATGAAAACAATTCATACTAATTTCATAAATCGGGTTAAAAGATGCACATATTGTTTAGTTCATTACTGAATCCTTAGATAAAAAGTTCACAACAAACATTATTCGAATTTCATCAAATTAATTATCATAATCTTTTTCCTTGTACTAAGCATTCGGGTATTGCTTCTAGAACTTCTTCCCCACCAAACTCATCCCCATATAATCTTGAGCATCCGAACCTTCAATCACCATTGACGAATCCCAGTATGAGATGGTTCTCGTATGTTTGCATTGCTTAGATTTGGTGTTGGAGCACCGTTATAATGCTCCACACCACCAGAAGGATGAGAGTGATTCTCCCTAGCCAGAACACTACCAATAGAAGGTCCTTGATCACCCGCGTTTTCAAACTCGTGCTTTAGATTCCCATTATGAGCTTGAAAGTTCCTCTCACGTTCAAGAGTTGTGAATGAAGGAGCTTTGGGAGTATCATTTTGACCCAAATCGCAATAAGCACTCACATTTTGGAACTAGTTAAGCGAGTTCCCTTCACGGCCCATAACACCATTGTATGATGGAGGTTGACTGTGGACTTGTGCATCATCAGTAGCATTGATGTACCCGAAAATGTTCCTTCCATTTTATGAGAAAGACGGGGGTCCATTGACAGAAGACATATTTCAAAATTTTGTTGAGTTTAGAGTTAGATTTTCATATTGGTGTTGGGTTTAGAGTTAAGCATGTACATAAATTCAAAAAAGCCAAGGAAACAGAACCCTCTCATGGTTTTTTGAGGCATAAAGCGAAAGTATAAAAATGAGATATTTTAGACAACATTTATTATTATTATTATTATTATTATTATTATTATTATTATTATTATTATTATTATTATTATTATTATTATTATTATTATTATTATTATTATTATTATTATTATTATAAATTATTTAAGTGACTTGTCAATAGTTAGTTATATCACAAATTGAGATATCCGAAATTTGCGATGATTGTTTTATAGTAGACCCATTATTTTAATTAAGTTTTTTTCAGTTCGGATATCCAAAATTTCAGATAAGAGTTTTATATATCCCAATATCAAAATACCTATATTTTGGAAAACTTTTATATTAGTTCCAAAACTAACAATTCATAAATCTCAACTTTTTAATAAATTTCGATCAAATCTTTGGATTTCCGAATATGGATATTTTTCGAACACCCATAATCTACATCAATAAATATTAGAAAGTTGGAGTTCTATTAAACCGGAGGCATAAAAGTCGATATAAAATGATGAAGCATAGAAATTAGATGCCTTCAAAAATCTGAGGCCTAAAGCGGTAACTTTAGCAGTGAGATACCCTTGCATGGAAACAAGAATCAATATGACATGTAACTGCCTGTAAAATATTTTCAACTCAAGGTCAGCACCAAAAAAACTAATAGAACTGAGATAGACATTTTCAAATGACCAAGCCTCAACTATAAAACCATTGCACGTTGATCACCACCATAGAACCACCGTTGTTCACCACCATAAAACCAACACACGCCACCGTTGTTCATTCTTCAAACACACACATATTGGTCTTCTCCCTGACCAGAAGTTTGTTTTTTGTATTTGATCATATTGATCATTGGTATTAGCCTGGTTAGGTTAGTTGAGGACTTTAGTGAGGATCTTTGTACTTAGATAGTTGTAATGAGCAGTTGCATCCATTCTTGGGGACAACTCATATGTTTTGTATGTTTAGTTAGCATCTGTTTTGGGGACTAATCTTTTTTAGCAGTTTAAGTAATAAATTATTTCATCAAATGCTGGTTGGTTAGGTGAGTTGATTGTGTTCTCAGTTTAGTTCTATAATTTTGACAATATTTTAATTATTATTTCTAAAAGTTCATTTTGACCATCTTGAGCTTACATAAGCTTATAGCTTATAAAAAACATTAATCAGCTTTCACGTCAAAAAAAAAATAATTACGGTCAAAGTTGAACAAGAAAGACTTAAAAAAGTCAAAGTGCACATTTAATATGAGACGGATGGAGTAATAAAAAAAAGTAGTTTATTTTTAACTAATTACAAAATCAAACCCTTCTTTCTCTTATCTTTCTCTTTCTCTCTCTAGTCTCTCCATCTACCATTTTCTTCTTCTTCAACACCCACCATCCAAAGCTAGCAACCTCATCCATTCAATCTGCTCGTCGATTAAATCACTGCAGAATAAATTGTTACAAGAACACCTATGGAAATTGATCTTATTTTTAGAAAGCAATTTTAAAAATTTTATTTTTGTGTTTATTAAATTCTTCGATTGTCCAAGTCCAGGTAAATGTTGGTATCATGGATTATTGTTCTCCAATTTGCCTCATATCCATCATCTATTATTGTTTTCACGTTTGATATATCTTTCTGCAATTTTAAGCATTGTTGAAGTTTCGTTCCATTAAGGCATCACTGTTTGTGTGCTATTTATTTAGCATTTCATAAGTTCATTATCTATTCCTTTTTTAAATATAATAGATGAAATAAGGAGAGTAGCATTTGTTCGTTCAAAATTACATAAAAGGTGAAAAGGTCATTTACTGTAATGAAGATGGTTTGATTCAGGATGATAAAGAAACAACATTTTACTCATATGTATCTTATTCTAAACTAGCAGGGTACCCGCCGCGTTGCGGCGGCGGGTACCCCGTAAATAAAATTTTATGCGAGTAATGTATTATATGTTCATTGTGACGATGATAATACGAGCTATAATACCCGTGCACGCACGGAGTTTTGACATAAAAATTTTATCATGTATTTAATACCGAATATATTGTCTGAAAATGTTTTGAACTTTACATCTATTAATTTAGTATGAGTCAAATTTATTTTGCAATAACAATGCCTATTAAAAACAGTTGCAACACCCCTGTATTCAGCTATTTTTACAATTCCAAACACCCCTAAAATTAGCAATTGAAATAGTCTCAAACACCCTTGAATTCAGCTATCAAGGCAGTTTTCAGCACTCATCAATTCAGCTATTAAAAACAGTCCCAAACATCTTGAATTCTGCAACTAAAACTGTCATAAAACCATTTAATAACTATTAAGACAACCATTAAAACAATCCTAATCACCACTGAATCTAACTATTAATACGGTCCCAAAACCTTAAAAACTTACTATAATTAGTAGAAAATAACAGTCCCAAACTCCAATAACTTAAGCAAGTCCTACTTTAGTAAACCGGCTCATTCTTTTCGCAGCAGATTTTCAAGTGAATAAAACACATTAGTGTATCTCTTGCTAGATCATCATTATTCTATATTACAGCAAATTCAAAAGCAATTAACTTATCAAATATTTGTGAGACTTGTTTTTTTGTTGCAACTTTGGAATAAGGTTAATGCAACACATATCAGTGACAAGTCACTTATATAAAGTTAACTTGTGATTATGTGAGTTAGCGTTTAAGTATTTGAAAATTCAAGGGACAACTTGATTTTAAAATTCAATAAACACATGTACGATATAAGAAAAGTATTATATCAAATATATGTTCTAAGTAACCTTCAAAGTAAATCTGTAGTTGATGCATCAGGTGTAGTTTAGGGGGTTTTTATGGTTCATACTTTATCATACTTGGTGATGAACTTGTATTCCCAGTCTCTTAATGTGTCAAGTTCGAGTAAACAATGGATAAGGACCAACTGTTATATAAAATATTGATACGTGGGAATCGCACCAGGCTTTACCTCTCGAGGGATCTCGAGAAGCTTACAACCCCCACCAGGCATTGTACCTGATCGTTGAGTATAGTATAGTGACAAGTACCGGGGGATTGATCGTTCAACTCAGGAATAGTGTCGCTAGGATTAGAAAACCTAAAAACTAGATCTAGAGGTGAGGGATGATTCTTTTTGTATTTTTATATTTTTATAAAAGCAATTAAAATCTCGGTTTTTGGAAGAGTGGGCGGAATGAGTTGCTAGTCAACTAACCCAATAACTAAGATGCAATCAAAATAAAATAACAGAAATAAAAATAAAGCTAATTAAACTAGTGGTGTGAACAATAATGGGGAGAATTGTGTTTACTTAGGTTTCATTACTCCCTAGATATCTTTTACAGGTTGATAGTTTGTTACAATTGCATGGATGACGGGTTATATTCCTTAATACCAGTCGTGGGGTGGGGTACGTACTTCCCCAACTCTATAAACTCCTACTTCACTCCTATGTCGAGCCTGCTAGAAGCTCCTAACATGAGATCATTAGAATTCGCTCACGCATTAAATACAACCATAATAACCTAGTACGCATTGGTTCATGTTTCTTAAGACGTTCAAGCATGTCACCTATGGAAGTCTGCCAGTTTTCTTAAGCCTAACTTCGAAATCATTCATCCGTAACAACTATAAACAAACAATCAACCAATAATCAACATCTAGGTTTCACTACATCTAAGCAAACACACAAGAGATCTAGCCTAGCATGTTAAATTCAAGACAAGCGTAAGATATATTCAAACAACACATAGACATATTGATTGAATTGAAAGAGTACTTATCTCAATTGAACATGAAAGGTTTCAAAGGGTAAAAACCCTTGAAAGAACAGTAAAATTCGTGCTAGGGTTTCTCCAAAGTTATACCCTACTTGTTCCTCTCTAATAAATGAAAATTGCAAAACTATATATAGATTTTACAGGGTGACGGCGTCAAGAAGGAATTTCTGACGCCGTCAACTCGCCGCCCATAATGAGATCGGATTACCTAGATCCAGATTTGACGCCGTCATGTGTAATATTACTCTGGGCCGTCACCATATCTTGAACCTTGACGGCCATACGTGACGCCGTCACATTTTCTCTGGACCGTCACTACTTCCAACTCTTGTTTTACTCTTGACGCCGTCACATGAAGACTCTTGACGCCGTCAGGTACTGTTCCTAGCAAGAAAAATTAAGACTTTGCCGTTTTCTTCACTTTTATGCTCCAAAAACGTCCAAAATGCTTCCTTTTCCAGAATTCACTCAAAAAGTACCTAAAATGACAAAAGGAACGATTTAGGGCAATATTTGATCAAATAAATTCAAATCCAGGCTTAAGTGACCCCCTAAAAACGGTTCATTTTTTGCCACATCAAATACCCTTACACTTGAGATTTACTTGTCCTCAAGCAAATGCGCTTTTATTCTAATCAAAATACAAGTTAGGGGCCATTTAACACTAATATAGAAGTAATTACAACAAATAATCGTTCCACTAAAGACCAAAGACAAGCACGGAGGTCATACACTAGCACCTCACAAATAGTGTTTAGATACTCACATCTCTCGGGTGTAATAAAGTATATATCACAATATGGAAATGGGAAACATCTCTCACTACCTGTCATAGGAAAATAGATTACCATAGGCTTGGGAAATGATCAAACCTCCACCACATGGCGTAAGCACCTAGGATAAACTATCAAAGAGGTCTTTCATAGGGTTATAATGTTAGGTGTAGGGATATGGAATACACGGTTTTGTTGGATAAAGGCAATCTTTACTGGTGGCAAGTTAATAATCTTGGTTAATTACATGTACAATATGGCGTTGCTAAGCCAAGACTAGACTCGACTTAAGCTAATAAATCAAAAATAACAAAAACATAAAATGAAACGGGATGGTAGTCCGTATGTTTTTTTTTTGTTTTTTTTTTGTTTTTTTTTTTGTTTTTTTTTTTGTTTTTTTTGCATACACTCTTACCCTACCATCCAAAATAATACATCATAGGGAATGAACATTCCCCTTACACTTGAATTTTTACATACTTTACAATAAACTAATCTAATGACTCGAATCAAGATAATCAAAACACTTGGAGTACTTTTAAGATTAACGCACATATGGGGGTAATAAATGATGTTCTTTCCCATTATTCCATAACATAAGTACCTTACTCATGAGTCCCAATCGTCCCAAAACAATATGTACAAGGATATGACTCGACTTAGCAACCATGTAATCAATTAGATAATTAACTAAGGTTTTAAACAAATAACAATAATGCACTAAAGATGAGTGCATACATGGAAGGCTAAGGCGATTTGGATGTACATTTAAGTGGGTTGTAACGAATTCTTCCTTTAAGTAAGATGCTTAAAGTTAGAAACGAAAAGATAGGCTCGGAGGGGTGTACTAGGGGTTTCGTGTACTAAAAATGAGTACAACGCTAAGGTGTGGGGAAAATTAATTGACTTTACTAGCCAAGTAATATGACTTAAATGGTCAAGTAATTATGATACGGGTTTAACACAAGGGTGATCCTAATGCCTCTTATCATGTAGTAAATCCTACTACACGAATGTAGTCTCACTAGCGGTTTCGGGATGCATCACTTAACGCAAGTTCTAGAATCTAAATGCTACCGGTACACTCATAAGCACTAATAATGAATGCTTTTCCTATCAAATCTAAAGGTGAACCTCACATATTTTGGTGGAAAATTTTTCTGAATGGTACGGTTTTGTGCTAGTCATACTACTCCTATCCATGAGACGCTTGCTAAGGCTAAAGTTTCACTCCTAAATGTTGTAAAAAATTTTAAATTTGGCGCTAAAATTACACTAACAAGTATTTCTCATAGTTTTATTACACACCTACCATCAAACAAACAAACTCAAGTGAAAGTGTATCCTATAAGGTATCATCATTTACCCTCACCTTACACTTAGGATGAACATTGTCCCCAATGATCAATTAAAGAATGTAAAAGTGAAACAGGTAAAAGAATGAAATCAAATACTCCCCTGATTCATTCGGTGTGGATAGTGTGGTAACAAGGTTAGATCTTCCTCCAAGAAAATGAACAATCAAAGCTTCCCTTCCAGAAATATAAATCATCATCTTGTCATACATAACCTGTTAAACCTGAGAAAACAAACAAGGCAACCTCGCGTAAAATCGGCGGCAATCTATATATACTAACAAGTCCTAGAAAACAAATTAAGATATAATGCTTGTGGAATGAATGTTTGCAGATTTCCTGGAGTTTATAAAACTAAAGAATTAACAAAAACTTTAAGACTCCGTTAGAAAAACAAAACTAGAAAAATTTCCAGAATTTTACACATGACGCCGTCAGGAGTTAACTCCTGACGCCGTCAGAAGTGACCTGCAGAAATATTTACGTTAAGTTTCCAGAAAATTTCTGGAAAAACTTATGTCCTACTTCCTGGAAAATCCTGCAAAACATCATTATGACTCGATACAAATATTTGACTCTAACAAATACTAATACACATGCTCATTTATTATTGTGGAGAATCATGATCAATTTCGTTCTTAAAACAAATTTGGGGTTTCCTGTAACACCTCCAAATTTAAGTTTGTCGCAGCGGAAAAGTAATTTTGGTGTTACGGGGAGGATCGAAGTTATAATCTCATAAAACGGCTTAAAAAAAGCGTTTTGAAAGTTATTTGTCATTCAAATAATATTTTTGATAAAAGATGAACCATTTGATTTAAAATCTTTTTAAAAGATGTAAAGGCTTGAAAGAATGACATATTTGATTTTTACACCATTTTAATTTATCAGAGTAGCAAATGCCTACTCCGTGTCTTGTCCTGCTCCGTTAAATTACCTGAGATACACATGCTTAAAAGTGTCAACACAAAGGTTGGTGAGTTTATAAAGTTTTATGAAAAAACCATTTATTTTGATAGATTTCAGGAATATTTGGAAATGATAAATACAAACAGCAATGAAACAAGTATTGAGTAATATTGTCTATAATCACAAATAAATCATATAAATAATCAATCAAATTCAAATAAGGGATCAATGATCTTAACATGAGCTGGAAACTCATGATACTAATTTAATCAGATATACAATTCAAGTATGGTCAAATTCCTATACAGCTGTATCTAAATATGTGTTGAAAACATACATTTCCTTATAAATATTGCCCCAAGCCTCATGACACACAAGCTTAACAAAAGAGGTATTTTATCAAGTCAATGATAAATTTTGCCCTCTTATAATAGGTGATTTGCCAATTCCTATTTGTCTACGAATATAGTGTATCACGACTAATACGACTAACCATTTGCAAATGGCATTCCGTCAAGTATTAGTGGGACAGGAGGTCAATCCTTAACAAGTTTCGAAGCTGTTCACTATATTCGCGCTCACATAACAGTGATTAATGGCTCATGATTGAGGGACTTTATGGCGATAAGGTAACTTAGACAATATCAAGGTAATAATGGGATCATTCAGGATAGCATCATAAAATCAAGTATCATACCACAGTAATCAATTTGGGAATATTATCGTCTGAGTATCAGTAATTCAGTTTAAGTATTTCGCCAGTAACATATGAGTATCAGTATTTTAGTCAAGTAATTCATCAGTAACATATATATATCACACACCACAATAATTAAATTGGAAGCATTATCATATGAGTATCAGTATTTCAATTAAGTATTTCGTCAAGTATTGTATATATCACACTTTAAATTATAAACCATATCAGATAATTATTAAAAAGGAAATTGATTTGAATCATGTAATTTATTCATATACTTATCAAATTATCAAAGTATATGTAAGCATGTGTCTCCTCCAATGAGTTAAAAACAAGTATTGAAAATGGGGCTATGACTCACCTGGATTGATACGAAAATGATGAAAAGTAGAGTAGGATGAGATTATGAGAATGATTTGGAAACGTCTTTGATACGGAACCTGATAAATAAATTTATCTGAGAATTTGACCAAATACTAGTTGGTAAATACGAACGAATAACGAATAATATTTATTCGTTATGACGAATAGATGATGTGCAGTGTAATTATTATGTCATGCATGATATGATAAAATACTTTATTTAAATTATCCATCGAAGTTTTACCTTTTTAAACGTAAGTAAAAATATTAACTTTTGAAATATCGTTATATATATTATTAACGTAAAAATAAATAATATATAAATAAAACGTAATAAAAATGCATATGACGTGATGGTTGACGTAAAATAGAAAATAAAATAAGAATGTCAAATATAATATGTTGGTCCTTGTCCTTTTCCAGTTTTTACACTTTTTATACTAACGGCGTTAGCGTTACACCGTTAGTCCTTTTTATATATAATTTGCAATTATAGTCCACTACATGTCCAATATAGCATTCTAAGCTTGGAATATTAAATAATATCAAGTTTTATCCTAAATTTCTGTTTTGACAGTTTTAGTCCAAGTTTTTAAGGTTTGGCAGTTTTAGTCCTTTTAGGTGTCGTCGCGTTACATTTTTAGTCCAAACGTTCAAAAATTATGGGAAAAATTATATTAAATTTTCTGGAGCTTATTGAAGCTTATTAAAACTTATTTCAACTGCTTATTTGCAAAAATAGCTTATTTTTCAATAATTGGGCTTTAACGAGCTAAATTAAAGGCCCGTTAGCGTTTAACGATCCGTGAGTGTTGAGACAAGTTGGGCTTATCCCTAGACTCATTTTTAATGTTATAAAATCATATCAAAAGAGCTTTTTGGTCCAGCTTATACGCATTGCTTATTTTCAGCTTATTGGGCTTTTCAGTCCATTAAGCTTTTTATAACTAGTTTTGAAAATGAGTTTTTGTGTTTTACTTTGGCCAATTTAAAGGGTCTAAACGAGCTTATTATTACAAAGTATAAACACGAAACTTGTAGCTTGTAGCAAGGAGAAACAGGTTATGTAAAAATAATGGGTGGTTATTAAGTTGGATTGAGTTTTACAAGGTCGTTTTGGTCGTGATTTGGAGTAGTTTTCTGAGTAAAAAGACTTAGAAAAATTCTAAGTGTTTATGATATGTACGAGTTTTGAAATTCACTTTGGTCGATTTAGAAGGTCGAGATGCGATTATTTTTACAAGTTATCTTTATGAAAGTTGTAGCTAGTCATGGCGTCTATGAGGTCGTGTAAAAATATGACATGCTTGTTACACTAAATTTCAAGATACACGATTGTTTTATGGGACACTTTTATATATAAAAAGACTTAGAAATATTTCTAAGTATTTAGAGTTTTTGTACCGATTAAGCAAGGTTCTAAAATAGTGTCAAATGATGCATGTAACTTAAAAATAAACGTGAAGTGAGTGAGTATCGTGACTCCTAGGCCTTCCAAGATAGAGGCTAGTCACGTTTGTGTTTCTATATGTTTGTATGTACGTATGTATATATATATATATATATATATATATATATATATATATATATATATATATATATATATATATATATATATATATATATATTTTCAGAACCAAATGAATTGCGAGAACTGCGAGAACCAATCTAGACCAATCATTTATTTTCCTTTTTGAAGCATTTATTTTTAAATCAAAAGGGCATTTTGGTAAAACTCTTTTGTGAGTGATTTACAAATTTATCTTTTAAACCGATTTACTTTTGGCAGATCCACAATTTTAGGAAATGCGTTTAATCGTTTTTACGTTTTATGAGGCTAATGTTTTTTTTAATTTATTTGTTTTCAAGTTTGAGCTCGTCATTTTTTGGATACAAAATGCACAGCTGTTTTGTCTATCTCTAGTACAGAAATGCACAACTGTTTTGAAACACTTTCAGGTGTAGTTTTGCATATCACTAACTTTAGTCTAGTTTAACTTTGACATTATAAGAAAAATTGAAATAAAATACAGAAACTTAATATAAGCAAACGTAACTGTATTTATAAGATAAAGGCAATTCATTGAAATACAAGTGCATTGAACTATATATGTACATGTGCATATCTTGTGTATACTAACAAAAAACTATTTCATGCAATTAACCGTATATCTTCATTAGATAATAAAATACATGTGCATCGTTAAATAACGTAATGTAGATGTCCGCTCCATTGTTGTTAAGTCAACTTCAGTTGTGAGATATGTACACATTGATTGTCCTCGTCGTCTTCATATAAAAATGTGTTCTACACGTACGTGTGCGTCTGTAATCTACATCATCCATAAACCTGATTCCAAGACAGGGAAAATAATTATTGTGTGAATCATATATAAATCCAATATCGACATCGAAACCAAATATATCTTAAAAAGGCCATCTTTTAAAATATACACTTCAAGATGTTTTAGCAAATTAAAATGCATGCACATGTATACTTCAAACTTTCATCAACCAATATTTTAGAAAATTAAAAAACAAATAGATAGAACTCAAGACAGAGATAATAAACAAAAAAAAAAAAAATAACACAAAGTATGCATTTATGCACAAGTATATTCTTGGCCATGACATACGTATACATATGTGTTCATCGGCATGCGTTTGTATATTCGCGTTACTCATCCTTGTTGATTTCATCCTACACAATCATCTTCATCGTCTTTATCATCTTTATCAACCCAATTAAATCGTAAACCAAATAAAAGAATGCATATGTGATTCAGGTTCATCCATGTGCACTTGTATAGTTGTATGTACGTATCTCTTTTTGTTTAGATGCACTTGTGCACTTACTACACCTTTAATCATAACATGTAACAAAACACATATGCACAATGTATTTCTAGCTTGTTCACAAGAGACCATTTTAAGAAATTAGTAAAGCCTTAAAAAACAAAACACAAGTGCATCCTTAAACCAGAACTAAACAAAAAGCATCCTTATATCATAAATAAAACATATATGCACTTTCAATACATTTAAACTCAGAAACTGTAAAAACACATATGCACAAAAAACATCAAATTCACCATAAACTATGAAAACACATATGCACACTCCTTTTATTGATATTGTATCAGCCATAAAACCAGTTTGTACATGTATGTATAACTCTTATCCTAATTTTACACAACCCTAAAACTATAAATGCATAATTTAAAACATAAATGCATAACTCTTACCTTGAATTTATACAACCCTAAAAACACATATGCACACCCTTTTATTAAAATTTATTGTTGTGGATCAATAAGTAAAATCATATAAGAAGATGACACACCATTAGTTGATTAATTAAAAAAATAAAAAAATAAAAAAAATAAAAATAAAAAAAACCCTCATATATCAAATATAAAACCGCAACTGAGTCGATACCCAACTTAGAACGGAAACAATTTTTTCAAACTAATGTTTTCTATTAGTTATGACCTCAAAAGAAAACAAGATTTAAATAAACTAAATATTAAAGCTCAATTTGGCCACAAATGATGTTACACGTAATTTGTAATAAATTGTTATATCTAATAATGTAAAAAAATCAATCCTCCATTCTGTAATATCAAAACTCAAAGCAAAAAAGATATTTGTAAATCAAATACAAACAAAGATTTACCTTTGCCTTAAACTGAACGAAACAAACAGTAGACTGATGCAAAATAGAGAGACCATAAATCAGAGAAGTTCATATGTATATCTATCTATGATTCGAGATATTGAGAATCAAAAATTGATTATATATAAAATCGATTTCTAATTTTCTTTCTTTTTTTTCGTTGCCGGAGATTGTTGTGGCTGCTGTCAAAGATGGATTAAGGTTTGAAAAAGAAATACGTGAGAGATAAAGATGAACTTGTTCCCTTTAATTTAGGATCAGTTATTGAAAGGCTATAATGCAAAATTCCATTATTACCCCTCCATCCTTTATGTAAAGTAACATAATGTTTCACATAATTACAATTATGCCACAAGTCATCCTACCCATTGATTAACTCATCCAAAGGTTCAAAATGGTTCTCGCAGTTCTCGCAATTTATTTGGTTCTGAAAATAACCTCACACTATATATATATATATATATATATATATATATATATATATATATATATATATATATATATATATATATATATATATATATATGAAACTAAATACTTTCGATAGGAATAATATATGATGCATGGACATGAAATATCGATTGAAATAAAATCAAAGGAGTTGGAAACGACTTACTACACCTCTAGGGTGGTGAGGGTCGAGAGTGATTGAAGGAAACACAAGGAAATTCTCACGTTCGCTTATTAATCCAAGAAACGAGTTATATATATAACTCGATACAACTCAAAAGTTCCTGAACTTGTGCATGAGTTGTTCCTGGTCTTTCAGAGAATATTTGAGAGTGAAATGAAGTGATATTGAGTGTATTGAATGGATGAAACAAGAGGAGAAAAATATAGTACATGTAGTAGGAATATATAACACGTAAATATGCAAATTTTTCAAGGGAACCAATTCAACTATGCATTGTCAGTACTACACAACTTCAAAATGACTTTCTTTTCTTCCTAAGAATATAATAAATGTTTGTGAGAGCTTAAAATGTGGGATTTGGCCTTGTGAGTTTATATATATGTCGACATCCTTTATATATATACACGATTTACAAAATCGTGTAATACTTGGTCTATAGATGTCGAAACATATTTACCAACATGAAAACATGATGGAATAAATACCAGGATCACGTAGAAATAAACCGGGATTAAAACGGTTGAGTTTTGAATTTATTATATATCGATTGGGTTGGATTTTGGCCAAACACTTTGCCTCTATTAAACGTATCAAATGTTCGTTTTAGAAGCTAATATTTGGCATTCTAATTCTTTGGTGGGTAGACAATTAGGAGGTACAAAAATATGAATACGTTGTGTTTAGAAATCGAAGAATACGAAGGTGTTTTGGAGAGGATCTGCTCGACAGGAAATAAAAATAAAAGGGATGTTGGGCTTGTATTTGGGCTGATGTGAATAGTACGCTGAAGAAGGAGTTGGGCTGGAAATTTTGTTAAGGCCCGTTTGGTTATTTAGTGTTATTATTAGTGAAATAATTAAGTTTGTGAAATAATTAAGTTTCGTTTAAACGTGTCGAGAACTTGTTCCGTCATTTGGTGAATTATGGGATGACGTGATTTCGTAAATATAGTATAATAAGAAAAATTTTAAATTTTCCCGTAAAAATGGTGATTAAAAATAATGACGGAGATTAATATATAATTAAACGTTGTTAATTATATGGATTTTTGCGAGGTTTCATTTCCCCTTACACTTATCTTTTGCGAAATACCTTTGTATGAAGTTAAGACGAAGTTAAACGAAAAAATAAAGCATTTTCACAACATGATCTACCAACAATAAAAATAAAGCATGCATACGGAAACAAATAACTATCAAACAAATAAAAATCACACAACTTAAAACTGAAAACTTAAACAATTAACATCCTATATGAAAATAAAAATAAAAATTATCCAGGGCCAACAGAGGCCATACCCTAAATTATTACAAGACAAATTGTTTCAAATCACACAACCATGAATAAACTGTTCAAAGATCACAAATATCATGACAAATCACTGGGGAGGGGGACCATAGCGGTAGTCATAGCCAGGGGGAGGTGCCCGGTGTACCCGTAGGGAGGGTAGTCCATCTCGTGACCAGGGAATGGGTCGATCTGTAGCTGGGGCTCAATGTGATCACAGGTAGAAAGATGCTGCATCTGGCGGATGGTGTGATCATACATCCAGTCAAACCTCTGGTCAGTGGTGGTTCGTCATGCGTCCACCTGACCCATCCAAGCCCCCTGATGCGCCTGCCAATCTCCTCGACCCATGTGTCGGTAATAATCCGCAGACCCAACCTCATAATCCCCGTAATGCGGCTGCTGGGGCACACCCTCATCATCATCCTCATCATCGTCAATACCCGCCGGTCCTCCCGCAACATACCAAGTAAAAGACCCATCCCCCAGCTCCATCACAATACTCATATGCTTGAGGGACTTGGCCCTCACCACCCTACATGCCCCACAGTCGCTCAGGTACCCCATAACCTCAGGAACAAGGATCCCATAGGAACGAGCCAAACAGGTCACAAACATCCCCCCATACACCTTGTCGGTGTCCCTCTCCCCCACACTAGTCTTCAAATAACTCGCTACCCAGAATGGGATGTTACAGTATACATCCGCTGAAAACATGGTGTACAGGTAGAAAAGATCTGAAGCAGTGACACGGTGAGTAGTGCCATGACGCCCCGACAAACTGTAGGTGATGCATCTGTGGGCTAACCTGATCATAGGGTCCCTGATTGAGGCCGCCCCAGTGGTTGAGGTATATACCCCATTCCCAATACTCGGCCAAAACATGGAACACCTCAATTCGTTCCTCATCGTCTCCCCATTCAACAACCTCCTCCTGAGTATATAAGCCTAATCTCCAACCAAACTCAGTAACAGAGCACGATCTAAGCTCTCCCCCCAGCCTAAAGTAAATGGTGGTACCTCCCATATCTGTCCTAGCCTCAGCTAAATCAAAGCGAAAAGTAGCAAAGAACTCCCTTACCAACTCACTGTAAACCGTTTCTCTCATCCTAAACAGCCTTTCCCATTGAGGACCCGTAAATGCATCAGTTTGGATCCTCCCAAGGAAGTTACCCTCAAGACCTTGGGACCTTAAAAATTCCCAATCGATCACTGCCCCTGCATCGATATGGTGATAGAGTAGTTCCGCGTACTTGGATGTAGAAGCGTTATTATCAAACTCACTCCAACTATGGACCAAGTCACCATAGTTCACATGTTGGGATCTTGATGAACTCCCTCGGTGCTGTCGGGATCGCTTGCTCATTTTCCTGGAAAAAGATGGAATGGAATGGAAATGGTTAGAATGAGAGTTTTACGAAGTCATGCTGTCAGACACATCTGACGCAGCCAGACCCAACAGAAGTCCATCCATGCAATTACGAGGGAAAAATCAATTTTCAAACTCTAAATCCATGACCCAAACACCCCTTTTTGCAGAAAACATGGGTGGGAGTCAAAAAATATGTGGTATGAAAGATTTTTCCGCAATTGACTCATGATTTAAATCAACCATTACTACCTAATGCTAAACTCATGATTACAAAACACCTAAGGAAGGGCATTATGATTTCTAAAGATGGGTCAATGATAGGGTTTCGGATGATGGGGGTTTTCAAAATTGGTAGGTTCTAAGGATAATTGAACGAACAAGGATGAAGAAAAGTTACTTACCACGTGGAAATTTGTCACGGAAGATGTCGGATTGGATCTTGGAGATTCGGAGGTGGAGCAGCACTTGGGTATAATTTGTGGGGTATGAGTTGAAAGTGATGGAAAAGGGGGTTATTATTGCTGAAAATGCGAGGTGACGGCGTCAAGAGTAAAATCTGACGCCGTCAGATGCCCGTTTTATGAGCACTTAGTGGCAATTTCAAATTCAGTCCCTGCACTAATGTAGATAGCTAATCAAAAGTAAGAACTATGAGTAGCCATCCCGTTAGTAAAGTCCACCAGGGTCAAACAATTTGTTACTGTCACGAAGTGAGGTGTGGTTATTAAAAGGGGTGGGCAGAGTTCCATTTAGGTTGTGATCTTTATATTGGTACGCGGTGGGTACGGGAAGGAGCCGTTCCATAGGAGTTTCCAAAGTTGCGGTGTTTTCGAGGTGCAACCTCTTCACACCATGTTTAAAACCAAAGGAACGTCTCATGTACAAATTGGGGAGCGTGGTTTGCAAGCTTCCAACGAAGATGTTATGAAATTGCAAGTTCTTTTCCTCCTGAGGACGCTCATAAAAGTAAGGGGTAATTGAGGGTGAAGCACTTGTAAAGGATTTATTATCCTCTTCGTCACACACCAAAGGGGTTGGGAGTTCAAAGATTTTTTCGATTTTTTTTTTTTTTGGTGTGGATTTTTCCCTAATCTTCTCCTTAATTCTCGATATGAATTCATCTGCTAAGTCCATAAAAGAATTACGAGTGCTTTCCATGCGAGCTTCTAAGTGCCGAATCTGTTTTTCCTGATTATCCATGAAGGTTATCATTATCCCTTCGAACTCCTCTTGTCATGAACGTTCAGGAAAATTGTATTTGCTAATCGCATTCACACGTATATCAGGACTCTTTGCGGTTTCAACTGCAGGCATTTCAGCTCTCATCAATTCCTTAACCTGCTTCTCGATATTTCCCAATAACTGTTCTTGGGTAGCGTTTATGTAATCAAGACTTCCTTCTCTTGAAAACATCGGGTCCTCCCATCCTTCTTCTTCGTATTGTGCTAACCCCTCAAGAACTTCCCAGCATTTATCGATGCTAAGTCCGTTTAGTCTGACATTGGTTGCGTAATCTATGGCCCTTCTCGTTTGATAATTAACTTTATCGTAAAAGATTTGAATTTGGAGCCATGGTTCAATGCCATGATGAGGGAATTTTTGGAGTAAGTCCTTGTATCGAGTCCATGCTTCACAGAAGGTTTCATCTTGACGTTGTTGGAACATCAAGATATCATTTCTAAGCTTGGTAGTTCTCCCCGGTGGGAAAAATTGAGCAAAGAAACGAGTGGTGAGATCATCCCATGAGGTGATGGATCCCGCGTGTAAACGTTCAAGCCATTGACTAGCTTGATCACGTAGAGAGAATTGGAATAGGCGTAATCGGGTCGACTCTCTAGTTGTAACATCAAGGTCTATAGAATCTATGATTTTAAGGAAATCCTTGAGATGTTGATTAGGATCTTCGGAACGAAGTCCATGGAATGCACATCCGCTTTTCACCAACCGGATGGTGTCGGATCGCAAGGGGGACACATTGGCTCCTTGAGTGAGCTCAATAGTGTTTTGATAGCCTTGGTGGCTAGGACGGGAATACTCTGCTAGGGTTCGGGGCCTAAGAGGTTGGTTTGCTAGTGGTGGGTTTTCTGGGTGGTTTTATTGTGGTGGGTTGATGAGTTCAAAGATGTTACCACCTTCCATGATGTCGGATGGTAAAGGTTACGAACAAAGACACGAAGAAATAAGATAGACTAAAGAAAACCTAAAAATAAAAATAAAATCTTACTAGAAAGAAATCTAGCAAGTAGACCTAATAAAAAGAAATCATAACCTAGACAATAATTATTCCCTGGCAACGACACCAAAAACTTGATACGTGGGAATCGCACCAGGCTTTACCTCTCGAGGGATCTCGAGAAGCTTACAACCCCCACCAGGCAGTGTACCTGATCGTTGTAGTATAGTATAGTGACAAGTACCGGGGGATTGATTGTTCAACTCAGGAATAGTGTCGCTAGGATTAGAAAACCTAAAAACTAGATCTAGAGGTGAGTGATGATTCTTTTTGTATTTTTATATTTTTATAAAAGTAATTAAAATCTCGGTTTTTGGAAGAGTGGGCGGAATTAGTTGCTAGTCAACTAACCCAATAACTAAGATGTAATCAAAATAAAATAACATAAATGAAAATAAAGCTAATTAAACTAGTGGTGTGAACAATAATGGGGAGAATTGTGTTTACTTAGGTTTCATTACTCCCTAGATATCTTTTACAAGTTGATAGTTTGTTATAATTGTATGGATGACGGGTTATATTCCTTAATACCAGTCGTGGGGTGGCGTACTGATGCATGGGAATCGCACCTTGCTTTACCTCTCGAGGGATCTCGAGAAGCTTACAACCCCCACCAGGCAGTGTACCTGATCGTTGTAGTATAGTATAGTGACAAGTACCGGGGGATTGATCGTTCAGCTTAGGAATAGTGTCGCTAGGATTAGAAAACCTAATTAATAGTTCTAGAGGTGAGAGATGATTATTTTTGTATTTTTATATTTTTATGAAAGCAAGTAAAATCTCGGGTTTTGGAAGAATGGGCGGAATTAGTTGCTATTCAACTAACCCAAAGCTATTAAAATAATGAAAATGAAATTAAACTAAATTATACTAAAGTTGTGAGCAGTGGTTGGAGAAATTGTGTTTACTTAGACTTCACTACTCTCTAGATATCTTTTACATGTTAATTACTTGTTACACTTGTATGAATGACGGATTGTATTCCTTAATACCATTCGTGGGGTGGCATACATAACTCCCCAACTCTATGAGCTCTTATCTCCTCCTACACCATGACCCAGCACAACTATAGGGATTGTAAACAGTGGCTCATGCATTAAATACAACCAATAAAGACCTAGTACGCCTCGGTTCATGTTTCTTAAGACGTTCAAGCATGTTACCATTTGGAGATCTGGCAGTTTTCTTAAGCCTAACATATAAATCATTCATTCAAAACAAGAATAGACAAGTAATCAACACATAATCAACATCTAGGTTTCATTAGATCTAAGCAAACACAAGAGAGATCTAGCCTAGCATAATGGAATTGAGACAAGAACAAGAGATAAACAACCAACACATAGACATATTGATTGAATTGAAAGTACACTTATCTCAATTACAATGCAAGGTCTCAAGGGTTTGGAACCCTTGAAAAACCTATAAAAGAGGCACCAAAATCGTCTTTAGGGTTTCACCAAAACTTCTCCCTTAATGAAAAAACTAGAAAACTATATATAGGAAAAACAGTCTGACGGCGTCAAGAGTAACTTCTGACACCGTCACCTCGCCGCCATATACTTCCTCGGACGGCCTTGATCCACTTATGACGGCCTATGTGACGCCGTCACCACTCACGGTATATTAATTTTGCCACTTTGACGCCGTCACGAGTCCTTCTGACGCCGTCACCACCTTCGGAGTTTAACTCTTCATGTCTGACGCCGTCAAGCTGATGGTCTTGACGCCGTCACCTTGTATTTTCAGCATGCAAATTAGGTACTTAGCCGTTTTCTTCACTTTTATGCTCCAAAAACGTCCAAAATAGTTTCTTTTCCAGAATTCACTCTCCAAACACCTAAAATCACAAAAGGAACGATTTAGGGCAATATTTGATCAAATAAAGTCGGATTCGGGCTTAAATGACCCCCTAAAAACGGATCATTTTTCGCCTCATCACGTACGTACTTCCCCAACTCTATAAGCTCCTACTTCACTCCTATGTCAAGCCTGCTAGAAGCTCCTAACATGAGATCATTAGAATTCGCTCATGCATTAAATACAACCATAATAACCTAGTACACATTGGTTCATGTTTCTTAAGACGTTCAAGCATGTCACCTATGGAAGTCTGCCAGTTTTCTTAAGCCTAACATCGAAATCATTCATCGGTAACAACTATAAACAAACAATCAACCAATAATCAACATCTAGGTTTCACTACATCTAAGCAAACACACAAGAGATCTAGCCTAGCATGTTAAATTCAAGACAAGCGTAAGATATATTCAAACAACACATAGACATATTGATTGAATTGAAAGAGTACTTATCTCAATTGAACATGAAAGGTTTCAAAGGGTAAAAACCCTTGAAAGAACAGTAAAATTTGTGCTAGGGTTTCTCCAAAGTTATACCCTACTTGTTCCTCTCTAATAAATGAAAATTGCAAAACTATATATAGATTTTACAGGGTGACGGCGTCAAGAAGGAATTTCTGACGCCGTCAACTCGCCGCCCATAATGAGATCGGATTGCCTAGATCCAGATTTGACGCCGTCATGTGTAATATTACTCTGGGCCATCACCATATCTTGAACCTTGACGGCCATACGTGACGCCGTCATGTTTTCTCTGGATCGTCACCACTTCCAACTCTTGTTTTACTCTTGACGCCGTCACATGAAGACTCTTGACGCCGTCAGGTATTGTTCCCAACAAGAAAAATTAAAACTTTGCCGTTTTTTTCACTTTTATGCTCCAAAAACGTCCAAAATGCTTCCTTTTCCAGAATTCACTCCAAAAGTACCTAAAATGACAAAAGGAACAATTTAGGGCAATATTTGATCAAATAAATTCAAATCCGGGCTTAAATGACCCCCTAAAAACGGTTCATTTTTCGCCTCATCAAATATCCTGAAAGAAACATCAATCAGCTAATACTCAAACTATTGACACAAAACGTATACTTTTTTTCTTCATTTCTTTCGGACTTAACAACGCGCACAATACACTTTCTGTTAAAGTAATAAAAAAATAGAAGGTGCAGCCTAATAGAGCATATCACTTGTCAAAATGAGTAAATTAGCTTTGTATAACGTTTTTAACTGATAGACATACTGAGGTTGATGGTGATGTTATTGCTTAACTTTAACTATTGTTATCATGTAGTACAAAATGTGCAAGTTTAGTAGCACATAATGAGTGTTAATGAAGTTAAAATATGCTCTGTAAAGTTTTTAAAATGTTTTTATGGATACTCATATATAAATTTTAAATAACAATTTTGTGAGTCGTTGTTATAAATAGAATCGCATATATTTATTTTCATATCAAAGTAACTCGTGCTTACCATTTGATATTTATATTCCCGTTACTAATAATTTAGCCGTATTTAATATTCAAACCCGTGTACGCATAAATTAAACTTTTAAATAGAATAACACGAGTCCTTATTTTAAAAAAAAATTAATAGATGAAAGTCTAAAACTAACGATATTAAAACTATTTCGCATATTTACCAAATTTTGTAATTTTAATGGATGAAAGTCTAAAAAATGCTCATGTAATTTTAAACAAAGTTAATATTATAAAAGTATAGGGGATATAAAGTGTAAGGGGTTATTTGTGTTTTTTATAAAGTTATTAAAAAACATGAAAACTTGTAATTTTACACTTTACTCTTTACAAATTATTTAAAATTCAATCACTAAAGTTTTATTAATTACTTCCCCTTTCTTAAAGTTTTTGTTTTCATAAATTTGACACCTATATTTTTATCCATTTTTTTTCTTAACCAAATTTCTCCACCAAATTTATTAAGTTTGAACATAATCAATTTAATTTTGACTTTTTATTAACCAATCACAATGCTCGATTTCGCCTACGTGGCAAAATCGAGCTCTGCTATTGGTCTAATTTTTTTTTCAATGAGAAGAGATTTACAAAAATACTCCGAAATGATGTAATTCTTTTATTATATAAAAGATTATGGAGTTAAGAGATATACAACCAATGTTTTGATAACCGGATTGGAAGGTTCATCCGAGAACCAGTTGGTTCAGAACTGGCCAGCTGAACCGGACAAAACCACAAAAAACCACCAAAAATCGGGAACTGTTTGGGAAAGTGGATCGTTGTACTGTCCAGTTTTAAAAACCATGTATACAATATAAAAGGTAAAGTTATATTAATTGTATGAAGATTTATATGTTTCATTAGCTTGTACAATAAGCATATTAATGTGTATCTTTTATATAGAGGGCGTGTTTTTTTATAGCATTAAATGGAGAGTTGAAAAGTTAAATGGGTGAAATTTATTGTATTAGATGGTTGTACTAATAGCTTAACAAATTGTATTTACTTAAATTTTATTTTAAAAAATCTTAAAATTTAATAGGAGAAAGAGTGTTAAATGATTTATAAGTAGTATAGCAAACAGACACCAATTACAAACAGGAAAAAGACAGCACCTAAACTTTTATATATATATTTTTTTTAGAACGGTTTTGTTAGTATCGGCTTAGTGGTTACAGTTAGTAGGTGGGTTTTCAACCACCAGCGGTATTTGGCCTTCACGTCCCTGCAGCATAAGCCCAGATTTCCCCACTCCTCGTCCGCCTGAAAGGAAAACCCCAAAGATTCGTCTCTAGCGAGAATCGAACCCTGGATAACAACCTTTCCTCCAAGCCCCAGAAGGGCCCAAGGTGGCCAACTGCGCTAGGCAGTTGGTTAGCACCTAAACTTTTATATTAGTCAAAGCTTGTGGGCTTATTATAGAAATACGTACACGTGTAATAAATATAGCTTTTAAATAAATAAAAATGGTAATATGAGTATAGTAGGAAACAAAGCAAGAGTGTTGTTTCACTGTTGTACACTAGCAACTTGATTTTAGTTTAACGGGAAAGCATGGGAAAGTTATTGAATTAATAACGTGGGCATATAAGATGCATGAGCTGTAAAAATTAATAAAGAATAGGACCATGAGGAACTGGAGTTAGATTATAAGTATGCTTTGGATTTGCTACTCTTTTAAGTGTTAGCATCACGGGTTCACAGCTACTCTCTTTGGAGCAATAATGGCTGCGTCGGTGGCTGTAGCATTAAAGACGTTGTTCAGCGTACTGACATGTGTAATGATAGCTACGATCATCTACTTATTTACCATGGATCGCTTCAGATCTTGTTTTGATCCAAAGGCTTGGTAATTAGAAGCTTATTCTAGTATATGTATATGCATGTCTTTGTATTGTTATTGCATAGTCAAATTCTACACTATCTCGGTTTAACACATCTTATAGTGCGTAAATGTATAAATAAAATTACACCTTTTCATAAGACGTGTAAAAATAACCGGTGTAGAATTTGAACTTTTTTTTAGTGCTAAGTTTGATTTGTTTTCAAATTTGTCACAGGTGGATGATGACGGCTGTTACTGATTTTTGCATATATATATATTCTTAGTAGTGGTACGAAAGTTTGTTTCATTTGCAACGCTAAGTTGTTGATTTGAAATCTAATCATTGCACCTAAGTCATATACAGTATGTATGCAAAAAAATAATAATAACAATAATAATAATAAATAAATAAATAAATAAAAATCATATGCATGTTTATCCCATGCGAATCTTTGGTTTCTAGGCTCGATTTTTCAGTATTTATTCAATCTAATCTACTACAACTGATCACTAGAGGAGAGTAAAATTTGTTTTAAAATATATGCTCATGTCTCTTTTAATCAATTGGACTGATATGAGGTTGTATACTTGTTATTTTAGACTTGGTTTTTCTACAAGGAATCAAGCTGGATCAAGACACTTTTGTTTTCAGTTGTACTATTTTGGTTCGGAAGGTAATTTTATCGATCTGTTTATTAGTACTGTTCTATGTTAGGAGTCCTTTTTCCAGTCTCTTAAGAGCATTACATTTGGTTTTTGGACTACTTACCAAATGATAACTTTGTTCTAATTATGAGACTAGTTACTTCCCAGTAAGTCAATATATTATGCAAATTGCAACTTATCTTGATGTGCTGGTGTTACAATCAATTTTTCATTACTTGTGCAGCATAATTTCATGCGGATCCATCACTATGCAGTTCTTCAAATTGTCACCTGAAGAATCTTCAAAAAATCCCGTGTTTTTTGTGCTGGCAAGACATCAAAAAGGGTAAGGCAAAAGGCACTTAACCCTCCAACATACATACCAGGTCCTTTACGTTATTTGACCACATTTTGTGCTTGGAAACTTTGGGGTGTTCGACGGCATGTATAGTATTTGAGTTTTCACTGACTTGTTGCACATATAAATGTGCATATCTCTTTTCTATTTGCTACTATTATGCTATCATTGTCATGAAAATATATGCCAAGATATATAGTAGCAAGCTTCTAATTTAATTTATATATATTGAGTATGTAGGGATGTCATGGGACACACGAGAAGACATTCTCTTGTTATAGCAAAAGCAATCGTTGCAGCACTAGGATGTTTCATGCTGGGATTTCTAACACATGCCATTATCGTTGATGGATCTCCATTCCACGCACAAGTGCTCACACCGTAATTTCCTTTCTTTATGGGCAATATGAAATAACCCTTTGGCTATATGGTTGTTTGGATAGCTAGAAGATTTCCCTTTGACATTTGTATCTGCAATTTATACTTATTGCTCTACTTCATAACACAATGTAAGTTTGACTTTAATAAATTCTCACAGCTGCATGCGGACGTCGCTAATTGACATCCAGGTCGAAGTTGTCGTTTTCTCAGTATGTTTCCAGTCTTCAATTTTTGCTACTCTAAGTACTATAATACATCTTAATCTCCACAACAATAATATGCAATGTACTGTTGCTTTTCAGGTGTGGATAGCATATAAGGAATCAAGTTGGACCAGTGCTATCGTTTGGATACTCTTATCCCAATGTTTTGGGAGGTAAGCATATATTAATGGAACTAAATCATCGTCCATTATTCACTCTATTGTTCAATTCAGTGCCCAATGATCTTCGACTATGATTTGAATAAAAATATCCTAATAAATGAAGTCCTTGAGTATATTCAATTGGTTTAACATAGTTCTTACTTAAAATTAACTTTGGTTTATGTTTAAGTTTAGTGAGGAGATCATCAAACATTGCTATTCAACTTAGATTGTTACTCCGCAAACAATTTTTACTGTAAATTCTTTGATTTACTGCCAATAAGAATTTAAATATTGAAAAAATCTTAGTGTGTACTTACTCGTTTATATATCGTGTTTTAAGTATTAAACTTAATTATTAAACATGAAAGTTGATTAGTTAACTTTGTTAAATCAATGTAAACCAACAAAGGGACAACACACTCCCTCGCTCCTGAGCCAACATTTGATCTGATCACTGTTCTAAATGAATTTGTATTAGCGCAATATATATTATGATTTTCTAATTATGTTGAATGTGAACTATTTGGCAGTATGGGCTTATGTGTATACCTTCTACGGCAATTGAACCGCCTCTCTCCCCAGCAGCATATCTCTCTAATACTTTTCAGCCAAAGTGACAGGCAAGTTCACCAAATAATTAACTTCAACCTCTTTATATGTCAAGATACCACTAAGTTAATGTATAACACCAAATAATTAACTTCAACCTCTTTATATGTCAAGATACCACTAAGTTAATGTTATACATTACTTGTTAACCTGGCGAACCGGCCACTAACCCTTGTGTTCTAGCCTTTTAGGGTGTCATAAGGCTCAATATTGTGCTTATATACAATTCTTTGGCTACAAATTTGCTATAATACCTTTCAATATTGAAAAACAAAACTAGTACTAACATTTAAGAAGAAAACCAATTCAGTCAATAATCTAGACTACTTATAAAGCATTTTAGACATTCCTTCCTTTTTTTTTTTCTTTTTTTTTTTTTTTTTTAATAGATTTTAAACATTAGAAGTTCTTAAGCAATGTTTACAATTATTTAATGCATCAATACATATATACAACATATTCAATTAATGTTACTCTTAATACACACACTCATTTAAAAATACAATTAATATAGTACATGGTACAAACTACAAACCAAGCTATTAACATGAAAATTGAATATGAAAAACATTGTTATAGGTTAAAGAGTTCAAGTTGCTCCGACATGAAATTCTCCTCAAAAATTTCAAATTTTAGGGTACCTGTTGCCGCAACATGCGAGTAATCTGCTAGTTATAATTAATTCAATCAATAGTTATAACCGATCCGAGCAATAAATTTTTGAATTTTTTGTTTTTTTCCGCTATCTTTGACACACATAAATATTGAAGAACTTTCTTCATCACAATTTTTTCAGAGGTTTTTATTCCACAACCTCACTTTAATCAGGCTTTATTTATTTATTATATTTTGGGGAGGGGGTAGAATCACAGTTTTTTTTTTTTTTTTTTTTTTTTTTTAATCTCATTATATCTTTCTAATCTTGCAGAGCCTTGATGTCCAGTGATCCTTTGTTGACCGAGCATTCCAATGCATAAGAGTAAATTGCCCAAGAATTCCTTCCCTAAAGAAAATAGTAGCATGCATATGGGACATTTGCTCAACAAATAAACTCGTTGCTTGCTGAAACTAATATCAATTAAGAATATTTTAAGTAAGAAATAAGAATTTGGTTGTTATAAGTACTTTTATTTTCTATATCAACAGGTATTTTGCCTATCGGTACTCGCGTGAGTTAATATTCTCAACTAACAGATTGTGTAAGAGAAATGATAGCGTATGTATTGTTCAGCCCAATTAGATTGGGACAAATACAAACATCGGGTCCATCACATTTTAAAATACCGGGCTTAACCTTTAATATCACTAACTCAAAGGCAAAGCTTTTGGTGCCTCCAGGCTGATCGTAAGCTTGGATCACAGTCATCCATGCAGCGTCCGATAAGACGCGTAACCGTTAGCGGTCTCCACAAGCCCGTTTTCCTTACACACGTTTCATGCCTTGAGTGGCCAGACGCCAAGATTATGGCAGACAAACGAAGGACAAGTATACACGATCACATGGCAAGGCATGGACCAATGAGGCGTCGATACGCATCATTCTTGTCTTCTTAATGGATGATCAAAACTTGTCATATGATGAGCCAAACCCTAGGGCCCTCTTCTATTATAAATAGAGAGAGGGTCACTAATTATTTTCAAAAGTTGATATCATAAACATTTCATGATATTCACAAACAGACACACTTCATGCTTGATTTTTGTGAGCGTTACTCTAGCTACGAGATTATCATCTTCCTTACATATCAATATCGGAAAACCAAACATACGATCAATCCATATCTCCTAATCAATACGTAAAACATATCTTGAGTAAACAGGGCGTCATCCGCGAGACTCTTGACACAAAAAGTCACATAAACTTTTGTTATCAACAGTTTCTTTTCATGCATTTCGTAAAAAATAACCTTAATCTTTCGTTTTGTTAAAAAGTATTTTCAAAAAAGTATCTTTTTGGAACAAAACAAACAACATGTCGGTGACCCTGTATCAAATACTAAAATTGTTCATTTTCACTCGGACATGTTTTAAGTTGTTGCCCAACTCAAGCACATAGCACCTCAGATAAGAAGATGAACTATGACTTTTGATCGTTCCTTTGCAAGTATTGGGCAAAATAACAGAATCTACTACGTGCTAGATTATTTGAACATTCGGTACAATGTATATATCTCAACCTCCAGCAGCTTATTATAAACATCTTGATGGGAGGTATATTTCCGTGAAATAAACGCTCAAGTAAACTATACAATGGCACCTTTTGGTTCTCCATATAATCAAATAACCACATTTTAAGCAAAAAACCTACATCTATACACCACTACCCAAATTGCATTTTACCAAACAAGTGATTATGCTTTTAAAGTTCAACCTCATTAAAATCATCACTAGAAGCATCACTATTAGTCACCGGCGCAAGGAACGACTTTGGATGCATACCTAAAACCTCACCATGTGGTTTCATTTCACTATTTGAAACAGAGAAACGTTCATCCGTGCTTCCAGCCCATGAAGCTGTTCGTCGTGAGTGAGGTGAACCGGAGGTACTAGGAAATGAAGGCATTCCCCCTTTTGTGATATTATCCATGCTTGCAAATCTTGGAATGGAAGATTGATATGTAGGAGGTTGGAAATAGTTATGTGCTGAAGTTGGCGGATGATTATCATCAACTGTGGTTTGTTGTATATTTTGCTGAAAAGGATCTGCTGGCTGTTCAGCTGAGGGTTCGGCCATGGGGACGAAGAACTTTGGATTTGTTTTTGGGATGGGTTTAGTGGAAGTGACGGAAGGTGACTGGAACGCCTTGGTTGGATTCCCGCCACCTTGGTTGAAAGTGTCGACGTACCTGCAATGAGCATATGAAAACATCAATCATATGGTTTCAGTAAAAACTTCTAAATGATAATCCTTCTATGGTTCCATTTAAACAAGGCAAGTAACCATTTACTCCTATTTCATACTAAATAACATCTGTAGGTATTCTCATGAAAAATTCATTTTTTGGTCAATCTATCTACTAATTCCTAATTCTTAAAAATATGTCAAAAACTAAAATATCAGATTATATGATCATCATACAAAGATATAAAATCATGGTCGAGAAATGAGTCACCTTGCTCGAACATTCTTTCCACGAGCCGAGAATTGACTTGAGGTGGCTGGAAGTGGTGGAATTCCTGAACTATGTCCAACACTCATATTTCCACTTAAATATTCTGAGCTTCCATTGCTCACAGATCCTTCACTCTTTAGACTACTTCTTGAGCCATAATCTGATGTTCCATTCTGAAAATTTCCCATTGTTGGTGGTGGAGCAAGTGCTACTTCCTCTGCTGGTGGATCAACACCTTCCTCTACCCATCTTTTAAGTTTATCGTCGTAATAAAACTTATTTGTCTCACCCAATTTTGCCTCCAAACATTAAAGGAAAGATTTAGAATAGGAGAATCAGATAATATGATCGCATGGATACTAACTACAATAAAACTTTCTGTTACCTGTTTGTCCTGACGGGGTTTTAAAACTAAACCCATCTTTTGGAAAAGCTGTGAGCCAAAGCCAAAACGACGAAAGCGTGAAGTGCCAGATGCTTTACTTTGTGAATCAGGGGAGTTTTCCTTTGACGTATCAACCTGATTCTACATCAGAAATTTCCATATCACGTATTATGAAAAAAATTGCCCATTTTTAGTACAATACACCCCATCCAAAATAATAATAATGAGAAACTAATAAACCAATACTAGTAGTTAAGGTTAATTATAGACACTGAATTATATCACAACCTGCCGGGGAGATCGACTAAAGTCGGGCTCGGAAACGCTTCTATTATGCATGATTCTTCTGTTATTTCCCTCTGTAGCTTTCTGACTGATAGGCTCCATGGATGCAGAGGGTACTAATGACGACATCGCCATTGTTGACTGACTAGAAGATACCCGAGGTCCCGTGGGTTGGTGATTATATTCATTTTGTGCACTAGAACTAGATGTTGATGGGATCGGTGGTGGTAGTCCCCCAACCACACGATGTGCGGTGCTGTCAATAAAATTTCGCAGTTTTCCAACCAATTTACCAGGAGCTAAGTTTGTAGAGAACCCACCCTGAAAAAATAACAAACAAATTAGAGTTAATTTCATAATCGTCCTCTTCGAAACTATTTGCACAAATCATCCCTAACTATACTGTTTGCTTTCACTTTGAGTAACTAAAGTACATAATAGTTTCACTTTTGGTCTCTAAGTATGTAATTAATTTCTCTTTTAGTCCTGAAAGGAGTAATGGGTCACGAATGAGGCCATGAAATCAAACAGTGCACATAGGGAAAGTTTACGAAAATATAGTATTGACAAGGGACAATTTCCGTTACGTTTTGCCAAATCACTGAAACAATATGTGTAATTTCCTCAAACATTATAAGGAAATATGAATAACAAACAGTTTACCTGTTGGTAAGTTTTTATCCTATCCTCTAAAGACAAAACCATGTGCCTCCATGTGTCTACCTCAGAGGCCCGGCCAATTTTCAAAGATCTTGATATCACTTGACAATACCTGAATTATTAAAAACCATTTAACGAAAAAAAAAGAACATAAAGAAACAATGCCTAAAAAAATAAGAAAAAAACTGATTTATGTATACATACTTCAACGAATCGGATACTCTTCCTACTTCAGCCAACATATTTGCATATATAAGCTTATATGGCTGAAATGGCAACAAGGTGAACTGAGAGTTCCCAAGCAGCTTTGAGTATTCATACAGCTCCGTCCTCTGCCAGAATTCATGACATTGTTATTTTTACAAAGCAATATAGTAAAATATTATATGCAAGAACTATGCTAAAAGCGAAACGGGTTGAAAGCCGCCTAGAGTTCCTTCATATGCTTAAATCACTTTATTCAATAAACTTAGATATATAGTATATATGTTTTATAGAATTTCTAAACATACTTAATTCCTCAGCTCAGTAAAAATAAGAGTTTACATGATACAAATGGACCAAAACATGTTGGCGGATCAACTCATTCCAGCCCGTTTTAATCCATATAATATTTTAGCTGGTTTGGCCCAAACCATTTTGATCCATCGCCCCCAACATGTTGAGAGTAGTGATTGGATATAAGCAAGCACCTGAATGGCCTCTGGAGAGGCATATGTTCGGGGATGTTTCCAATGATCCGCACCAATGAGACAGAGTCTAGCACTATCTGAATAACGCTCAAAGTTTGCTTCAGCAACTAAGTAGCAAATGTGGGCTGCAATAATCTAGATCGTTCATAAAAAAAATTACAGCCTGAAATTAGGAAATTAACAGTAGTATGCTTCAGTAAAATTAGTGTATAATATGTAACACTTACATTACTAGTTTCCTTCCACAAACAGTCCCCAAGATGAATAAGCACCAGTTCATCGTCTTTGGTCCTGTTAGCAGTGATCATAGCCAAATTTTCTTCCCAGTTATCTAGCATAGTATTAGCACCAAGTTGAGCCTACAGCAAAGGACCAAAGTGATCAGGTCATCCATCACACATCAGTTTAAAATAATAATATTCAGAATAAAAGTGTACAGGTTGCAAAATGAGTGGGTCAGGGTGGTTGGGTAACGGGTCAGTGTGGGTTTAGCTGAATATGGTAAATTCTAGGCCAGGTCAATCTGATAGTTTTGATCCGTGAGTTTTTATGTCATTCTCTTCTTGTATTGCATTAAGACTAAATTACATAACGTGTCCATGAGGTATATTTAAATAGATATCGTCCCCGCTCAAAACAATATACCAGTAAGGTTCACTGTTTTCTTGCCATATTGGTCCTTCCAAGTGAGAATTATTTTTCCTTAGTAATTAAATTCATTAAATTGAAGAACATCAAGAACACAAACATTGTTACAAATATTTTTAGTAAAATAACGATAGATTTTGACAAAATGACCTTTGAGCTATATCCTTTTTTTAATATTATGTAAGGTTGAGCCATAAGCAAATACGAAATAGCTCAAATGTGAGATTTATTTACTCCCTGTGGAAGCACAACTAAAAAATATGAGTGCAGAGGCACCACAGACTGTTAATACTTCTCTATACACCCATAGTCATAGTTGCACCTCAATTCAGGTTAATAAATAAAGGGTTCAAAACTCACATTCTTGACAAACTTACAACACTAAGACGAGGGTAAAAAGTAAGAAATAAGAACAAGTTTGAACAAAGCATAACCACACCTGCGCAGGCGGCTGAAACATATTTACACCACCAACGGTGCCATATTCTGCTATAGTGTCATTTGAAAACACATCTGCGGGTTGACCAGCAATAAGAAGGCATAACGTCCGCAAAGGTGAACCTGCTACTATCTGGTGAAGAGCCATCTGCCTAACAGTATCCGCGTAGAACTGCAATAAACAGCTCGACCCCATGCGAACAAACTTTGTTAATAACAAAAGAACATCAAATGCTGTAAATTCCTGAAACAAAATAAACAAAATTAACCTGATCACCAAGTTGTGCTGCAAGAACAAGGGCAAGCCCCCACAACTGACCCTCTTGTGCACGATAAAGGGCTTCCATCTTTCTACCAGAAACCAGCAGTGTTTGCACTTCGGCAGCAGTTGCCTAAGTCATATACATAAGCAATGAAGGATGAAGCAATTTCATGGAACAGAACTAGAGGTGCAAAAATGGGCGGGTTGGGTAACAGACCAAACGGGTTCTGGTCATAACAGTACAAATTTTAGTACAGGTGAAAATCAGGCCAGGCTAGGTTGGCTTGACCTATAAACACTTTGTGTTTATAAAAAATGTATTATAAAATAAAGTTAATAGAGAAAGTATATTATATTTACTATAATTTTTGATAGAGCGATTTAGGTGGTCATATCAATGTACTAAAACTACACTTTAAGCGACTTTCAACCCGTTTGACCACTTCCAATTTAGCTAGAAAAACCAATTTGGCCCATTTAACCTATTTGAGATAGAACATAACCCAAATAAACTAATTCATGAGTAAATGGGAAAATACATATAGAAACAGATGAATACCCTGGTCCGTCCTTCTGAAGGTAACTGTTGCAAGCAATTGGCGAAAGCACCATAATTACCGTATTCTGCATTGCTTTTCTTTGCAGATGCGAACAGTCTAGCAACAGCTATATCCGGGGCATCATTTTCCTGCTTGACATACCAAAATACCAATGTTAACATTCACAATGCTTGCAGATAACTTGTGGATCCTTCGTTAATCTGATTACCTTTGACGTATTGTCAGTGCCAAAAGGCGAACGCAATTTTCCATAGTGTTGTGAAGCTATTTTCAGCAAAGAAAGAAGGAGCTTCAAAGTTTGGTCTCTTTTGTAGTCAGTGTCATTAGGGTGTGTAATTCTCTCATCAATCCATCTATTTAACTCTTTACTGCCAACATTTCCACCAGCCAGCGGGCCAGGAAATGACTGACGGCAGAGAGTATGAAAGTAACCACGGACACCTGTCCCATTATCAGCTACTTCAGTGACAACTTCTGCCAGGTTATGAACCGAAATCACCCCACCACTCGACTCCTTCTATATGGCAAACAAACAACGGTAAATAACATGACAAACATTCAAACTAAATTGATAAAACCAAAATATCATTATCTAAAACTAATAAATTGAATATATGGGTGACGGGGATGAAGATCGACAGGCTCACCTGGCCTCCATAGGACGCGTTTGTGTAAGCAGTTGTATCCTTCATCACTATCAACTTTCCACCAAACCCAAACGTAACTAAAGCATGACGAGGTTGACCAGCAGACAACCTTTCAGAATTAGAATGATGCGATTTTTGGTGTCCACCCTGATGAACATTTTGTTGAGAATACTCCACCTGATTCTGATTTACATAGGCGTTTGTGGCACTCATCGTTTCACTTTTCCCCGCCATCGATGGAATGTATGATTGGGACGCATAAGCATATGGTGATTGTTGTTGCTGAGTAAAGTTGTTATCTACACGTAAATTAGCATCATGTTGACTCTGTACATGTTGGTTAGTATAAGACGTGTTCCAGTTATAGCCTTGATTACTATTTTGATTGGTTTGTGTAGAATGATACGTATCTAAACCACACCATTGTTGTAAATTCATATCGTAATACCACCCCGGATACTGTGCATCAAAATACATATGCGGCGGATACCCATTATTCGATACACTCACGTTAGCATGACTAGTTTGCGAGTTCGGACTCCAGCTTACGACACTTTCACTCACCCCTTTTTCCGCTACTAGATTCTGAACGTTTTGTTGCAAATAACTAACTTCCGTTTTAACCCCCGAAACAGTCCAATCAGACGCAACACTAACATTATCCGACACCTGTGCATTTACCGTTGTGTCATAACCTTCGTCAACTTGATACCATTGTCCCGTATTTACATCATACTTCCATCCCGGACACATATTCTCCCAATACTCTCTACTATTCACAACATCCTGAGCATCCACACTTTGTCGAGCAGACGTCGTATTGGAATATTCTATCACACTCCCACCATGTGACAAATTATCTACGGAATTCACCTCACTAGCAACAAAATTATCATTTTTCGCACTCGGTTCAACCAAATTACCATCAAACTCCGTAAAGAAATCATCGTCACATGTCCCAAAAACATTACTATCAGTATTATCCTCGGTACTAAAAGCACTCCACTGCACTTCCTTAACTCCCGAACCACCACTACTAACTCGCTGGTTCACATTAGACGACTGAGAGGGGCCCACATTCTCTTCTAAACCTACTTTCTCCAATTCTTTCGCTAAAATTCTACCATTATCACTTACGCTCAAATCACCTTTAACCTTAACCACCTCATTCACATTCGACGACTCATTACGCTTAACCGAATCGATAATATCGACATCGTCAACCAACTTATCAAAAAAATCCTCATCAGTATCCTCCATTTATACAAAAATGGAGTATTCGACTCAATACCGAACCGTAATTCGCTTCGCTAGTCTCAAATTAAATCCATCCATATCAATCAATACACAAAACTAGCCCTAATCTGACCTAATTATACCTAATTTGACCTAAACAGCCCTAAATTGAGATTATAGCAATATCTAGGGTTTTAGTGGATCCCTAATTTGGTTTATAAATAGATCAAATGAGCAATAATTGAACCTGTGAAGAGCTATAATCTGCAACGAAATTAAGAAAAAATAAAAAATTAATTTAGCGGGATATAAAAAAATTGGGGAAAAAATGAGAATAGATATAGAAATCTGTATGTATAGAGAGAGAAAGATGAAATTACATGGTTTTCGGAGGTGAAAGATGACTGAAGAGTTATATTTTTTGTTTGGAGCAAAATTGATTGATATGTAATTTTTTGTTTTTCTTTCTAGTTTGGTGTGAAAGTGGAGAATGGAGGTAGCTATATTGGTTCAAGTATGACGGTTGTGAGACTATTTATACGTATGGGGGGCCACTCGGCCAAGGGGATCATGACACAAAGGCAATTTTGTCGCGGCTCTTTTCTTTATGACATACAAGTGAAAAACAATCTATTCGCAAAGTTTCGTCTTGATACGTATTATTAAATGTAACGAATTTTCTTAAAGTGTTTTAATGATACGTGTCATTGGGCTAAGCAAACCATCCGAAAACCGACCCAAACTGATAAATCGATCGAAACCGGATCGAACCGAATTGAACAGACCTTTTTTAGTTTGGTTCGGTTTCGTTTTCGGTTCGAAATCCGAAAACCGAACCGGACCGAGTTATTCGGTTCGGTTTCGATTTTGATATCTATTTCTCGATTCGGTTCTTGGTTTGAGGTTTTTCCTTTTTCGGTTTTCGGGTCGGGTCGTTTTTTTCGTTTCCATTTGGGTTTGACCCGGTGCTCACCCCTACGTGTCAATGCTATGACAACACATCGAAATGTGCATATCACAACACTTATAAAAATCTGTTGCATTTAATGATAGTTTATATATACTTCATGTACCAAGACGGAGCTTTAGAAAAAGTCTGTTGCTATTTTGCGACCTAATCAATCAACTATATTAAGATGATAAAACTATACTCGCTTAAATGTATTTATCAGTTTATTAGTGTATCTATTTTCAACTTATGTTAAATACGCCTTATATTATTTGCTTAATTGGGACTTATGCGCTTATATAATACAAGTTTGTCATAACAAACTTATATAAACCCACAAGTTTCAAAACAAACCGAATAAGGATAATGTATTGGCAAAAATGTTAAAAAAAAAAAAAAAAAAAAAAAAAAAAAAAAAAAAAAAAAAAAAAAAAAAACTATCATATCTTATTTAAATTGGGCTAGCCTCTTTTTGGATAAGCTCGTATTAAGATGTATAATTTCATGCATATACATTAATTATAATATAATGATAATATTTATAGATAACAACATACATATTGTTTTTATTAAAAATAAAATTAAAAATTTAGTGGATATTAAAAAATATGAAAATTGAAAAGTTTACTTAAGTCCAAGTAATTTATTTAAAATTTAACGACTATAGTGTTATTAATTACCTTTTCCTTTTTATAGTTTTTTTATTTTTTTACAAAATCGAAACATGTGTTTTTATACATACTTATTTTTTTTTGATAAAATTTAGATGAGTTTGGCCGAATTGAAGCTCATTCTGACTTTTATCGGTCAATAAGGATGTTTTATATCATCTACATGCCAAAATCAAGCTCTTCTAATTGATCTAATTAAAAAGTCCTCAAAGATTTAGTTATCCATTTTGTGTATGTTCTCATATTATATAAGAGATTAGCTTACACACATTCAAAACCTCCCCTTTTTTTGATAACCTTGTTGTTAGTAACCATGTACGGGAATTCATCTGATGGGCAGAAACAAAATTACTTGCTCAGTCCATCTCCAACTTAGCACCCACCAAATTTAAAAGATGAAATAGCATCTGTCAGTTACATGGTGATTCTTCAAATATGAAATATTTTTTTGGCAATGCTTCAATTTTCTTTTTCAAATATAGAGCATGGTTGAAGATGGATTTTAATGCTCTACTCTTCAAAAAAAAAAAAAAAAAAAAAAAAAAAAAAAAAAAAACCACTTGAAAAAATCATATTTTAAGAATGTTAGTGAATATAACGGATATTTTTGGTAAATAAACGTATGTCATGGATGAATTATTATTTTTGGTAAATAAACGTTTGTGGCACTCATCGTTTCACTTTGCCCCGTCATCGATGGAATGTATGATTGGGCCGCATAAGCATATGGTGATTGTTGTTGCTGAGTAAAGTTGTTATCTACACGTAAATTAGCATCATGTTGACTCTGTACATGTTGGTTAGTATAAGACGTGTTCCAGTTATAGCCTTGGTTACTATTTTGATTGGTTTGTGTAGAATGATACGCATCCAAACCACACCATTGTTGTAAATTCATATCGTAATACCACCCCGGATACTGTGCATCAAAATACATATGCGGCGGATACCCATTATTCGACACACTCTCGTTAGTATGACTCGTTTGTGAATTTGGACTCCAACTCACCACACTTTCACTCACCCCTTTTTCCGCTACTAAATTCTGAACATTTTGTTGCAGATAACTAACTTCTGTTTTAACCCCCGAAACAGTCCAATCAGAAGCAACACTAACATTATCCGACACCTGTCCATTTACCGTCGTGTCATAACCTTCGTCAACTTGATACCACTGTCCCGTATTTACATCATACTTCCATCCCGGACACATATTCTCCCAATACTCTCTACTATTCACAACATCCTGAGCATCCACACTTTGTCGAGCAGACGTCGTATTGGAATATTCTATCACACTCCCACCATGTGACAAATTATCTACGGAATTCACCTCACTAGCAACAAAATTATCATTTTTCGCACTCGGTTCAACCAAATTACCATCAAACTCCGTAAAGAAATCATCGTCACATGTCCCAAAAACATTACTATCAGTATTATCCTCCGTACTAAAAGCACTCCACTGCACTTCCTTAACTCCCGAACCACCACTACTAACTCGCTGATTCACATTATCAGACGACGAAACTAACGACTGAGCGGCGTAGCCCACATTCTCTTCTAAACCTACTTTCTCCAATTCTTTCGCTAAAATTCTACCATTATCACCTATGCTCGAATCACCTTTAACCTTAACAACCTCATTCACGTTTGACGACTCATTACGCGTAACCGAATCGATAATATCGACATCGTCAACCAACTTATCAAAAAAATCCTCATCAGTATCCTCCATTTTTCGACTCAATACCGAACCGTAATTCGCTTAGTTAGTCTCAAATTCAATCGATCCATACCAATCAATACACAAAACTAGCCCTAATTTGACCTTATAATCCCTAAATTAGCCCTAATTAGCCCTAAATTGAGATCACAACAATATCTAGGGTTTTAGTGGATCCCTAATTTGGTTTATAAATAGATCAAATGAGCAATAATTGTACCTGTGAAGAGGTATAATCTGCAACGAAATTAATAAAAATAAACAATTAATTTAGCGGGATATAAAAAAATTGGGGAAAAAAATGAGAATAGATATAGAAATCTGTATGTATAGAGAGAGAAAGATGAAATTACATGGTTTTCGGAGGTGAAAGATGACTGAAGAGTTATATTTTTTGTTTGGAGCAAAATTGATGTGTAATTTTTTCTCTCTTTCTAGTTTGGTGTGAAAGTGGAGAATGGAGGTAGCTATATTGGTTCAAGTATGACGGTTGTGAGACTATTTATACGTATGGGGGGCCACTCAGCCAAGGGGATCATGACACAAAGGCAATTTTGTCGCGGCTCTTTTCTTTATGACATACAAGTGAAAAACTTTCTATTCGCAAAGTTTCGTGTTTTAATATACGTATTTTAATGTGTTTGTCTTGTTAAAAATAATGACACGTGTCACTAGGCTAAGCAAATTCACCCAAAAATCGATTAAAACCGACAAATCGACCGAACCGAACTGAACTGACCTTTTTCGGTTCGGTTTCGGTTTTGATTCAGTTTCAGTTTCGGTTCGAAATCCAAAAACCGAACCGAACCGAGTTATTCGGTTCGGTTTCGATTTTGATATCTATTTCTCGGTTCGGTTCTTGGTTTGGGGTTTTTCCTTTTTCGGTTTTTGGGTCGGGTCGTTTTTTGTCGTTTCAGGTCGGGTTTGACCCGGTGCTTACTCCTACGTGTTACTGCTATGACAACACATCAAAATGTGCATATCACAACACTTATAAAAATTTGTTGCATTTAATGATAGTTTATATATACTTTATGTACCAAGACAGAACTTTGGAAAAAGTCCGTTGCTATTTTGCGACCTAATCAATCAACTATATTAAGATGATAAAACTATACACGCTTAAACGTATTTATCAGTTTATTAGTGTATCTATTTTCAACTTATGTTAAATACGCCTTATATTATTTGCTTAATTGGGACTTATGCGCTTATATAATACAAGTTTGTTATATCATAACAAACTTATATAAACCCACAAGTTTCAAAACAAACCGAATAAGGATAATGTATTGGCAAGAATGTTATTAAAAATAAAATAAAAAATAAAAAATAATAATAATAAAAAAACCTATCATATCTTATTTAAATTGGGCCGGCCTCTTTTTGGGTATGCTCGTATCTTTTATATAATAAAACAAAACACCTATTAGGAATTTTTCATTTCAAAAAAATGCATTCATACCTTATTTAGTAATAATTTTATTTTTAAAAAAATATTATTTTCTTATTAGATAACATTTTATATTTATCCATAACACAAGTAAAAGATAAATACAAAAAATATAGATAATGTGCAATTAATAATAGAATTAAAGTTTTTAAATAATTATCTTTAATAATAAAAAACTATAATTAAACATCATAAATCAAACAAAACAAAGATTAAATTATTTGTTTTTTAATAAATAAAAATATATAATTCAAAAAATTTTAAAAAACCCGCGCGTACGCGGGTATTATAACTAGTTAAGATGTATAATTTCATGCATATACATTAATTTTAATATATAATGATAATATTAAGAGATAACAACAACATATATGTTGTTTTATTAAAAATAAAATTAAAAGTTTAGCGGATATTAAAAAATATGAAAATTGAAAAATTTACTTAAGTCCATATAATTTGTTTAAAATTTAACAACTATAGTGTTATTAATAACCTTTTCCCTTTTATAGTTTTTTTTCTTTTTTACAAAATCGACACATGTGTTTTTATACATACTTATTTTGTTTAATAAAATTTAGATAAGTTTGGCCGAATTGAAGCTCATTCTGACTTTTATTGGTTAATAAGGATGTTTTATATCATCTACATGCCAAAATCGAGCTCTTCTAATTGATCTAATTAAAAAGTCCTCAAAGATTTAGTTATCCATTTTGTGTATGTTCTCATATTATATAAGAGATTAGCTTACACACATTCAAAACCTCGTTTGCCCCCCTTTTTTTGATAACCTTGTTGTTAGTAACCATGTACGGGAATTCATCTGATGGGCAGAACCGCAGAAACAAAATTACTTGCTCAGTCCATCTTAGCACCCACCAAATTTAAAAGATGAAATAGCATCTTTCAGTTACATGGTGATTCTTCAAATATGAAATATTTTTTTGGCAATGCTTCAATTTTCTTTTTCAAATATAGAGCATGGTTGAAGATGGATTTTAATGCTCTACTCTTCCAACAACAACAAAAAAAAAAAAAAAAAATCATATTTTAAGAATGTTAGTGAATATAACGGATATTTTTGGTAAATAAACGTATGTCATGGATGAATTATTATTTCTAGCCCTTAAAAAAGAAACCCTTACAAAAATTTAAGAGTTCATATAATTTTTCCAAACGCAAATATTACACCCAATAAACTTATTGGTATACCATCTTGCATTTGAAAGCATAGTATTAACTTTAAAACGTAGAATCCATATGCACTATGGTATATAACCTTAGAAGATTTTCTCCCATTTAGCTATGTGGGACAAAATACTCAAATTGTTTCATCAAAAAATAGTAAAGCATTCATTTCACTAATCTACTAGTAGTAACATTCATTTCACTAATCAAGGTTGTCTAGTCGTACAATAGTCGAGACGTTGAGTGAGTCCGTTGTTATGTATCTTTATACCACAATTCTCTATATTCTTCAATGTAATGCAAACTGGTCTAAGACTTTGCAAGAGAATGTGTTATCTGTTGTTATCAAAAGATTAGATGAAATGGGAGTCCTTTTAACATAAACTTTGTGTGATATTTCAGTAAGCTCCTTTTTCAGATGTTTAAGCAGGGGCGGATGTACATGTAAGCCAGGGGTAGCGGTCGCTACCCCTGAAGTTTTACCCGGTAGTGGAATTTTTTGCGATTTTTGGCCATTTTTGGCCATTTTTTGGCGATTTCGCGACCCCTGAAACAAATTTTCGCTACCCCTAAACAAATTTTCGTATTTCGCTACCCCTAAGCTTGGCTCCTAGTTCCGCCCCTGTGTTTAAGGTTTGGGCGTTTGGCTTTAGACTAATCGGTTTCTATTTCTGGTAGTTTATTCATAACTCCAAACTCAAGAATTGATTGGGACATGGGATTTTGTACGTACAATGTTGCGGTCGAAAGATGATAATCTCTAATTCAAAAGATACACAAACAATAAGCGAAACTTTATCTACCTGGATTATTATAATTATCAAAGGTAAAGTTAAGATCAACTTCATAATAGATCGTAAAAAAGCAACTAAAAGCTGAACCCTTAAAAATGATACTACGCTTAGCTCTAAAAATGAACTTTATTTAACAATTAGACAGTACAAACAAAATATGAATGTCTAGAAGAAAGCTTTGAACTGGTTCATAGGGTCATTACGGAAGAAAGTGTAGGCGTCTGGTAGCTAATAAAAAAAACTGTGGTACATGAACAAGGTGTCCCTGACAGGCATCGAAGAATGTCAAAGTGCTATAAGGTTTTTATTCACAACTGATATGTGCCAAAATACATAGCTCGTCAATCGACTCAAACCTAAATCTTGGTTGCAGAAAGGTTTTTGAAACCGGTAATTAACCGTTTAAAGCTATCTTTTTTGTCCTCTCTATCCTGATCATAAGTTCTAAAAGCTTTAAAGAATGCACGTTTCGGTCAGAAAATTGAAGTGTATGGTCCAAGGATGTTTTATGCGATTAGTATTGGTAGTGAATGAATCTGTTTGGGTTATACAAGATCTACAAATTGGAATTGTGAATCATGCTTTTGTAAGTAGTGATTGTCTTTACAAATCTATTATTTGCCCCTTGGATAACGAATGTGATTTCAGCTTTAATCCAGCTTACATGTTTTCGAAGATGTTAAGACTATTAGAGCTAGGATTAGAGTTGGGTTGACCCGTGAGTTTTATTATATAAATAGTTAGTACTTCACCTAACATGCCTCTAGCATCTCACTAAGCATAGGGTGTGGATTCAAGTATCATTAGGAACTGTGTGCGGGCAGGTATTTGCTGTTCAAGATAAATGATTACCAATGCTACATTATTTGTTTGAGTAAATTAATAAAGAAGGTTATATGCATAAAAAAATACACTTTTTCACTATTAGTATGGCTGCTAAATCAGCAAACGACTATGGATATAAGCAATTAACTTTTTTTTTGCAGAACTTTTGTTTAATACAGCATAGTAAACATCATGTGTACGCAATCGATCCTGAATATGAATCTTCCATGATGAACCATATGTTCAAAAATATTAACACAATTGTTCAAAGAGTTTTGACTGATTTTGAACTAGTTTTGACCAACTCCACTTTTTTGGTCAATTTGGCTCAGCTCGACTTGCCTGGGTCACTGACCTAATCTCCAATTTACGCTTTGTTATCTGAGTTTTACAACACTGTACAAGGTGCTTTTTAGCTGTATCAGAACACATTGCTTGTACCCTGCAAGTATTTTGTAACTCAGACAACAATTCATCACTGGTGTTCAAAACGTTTGGTGATCTCTGATTATTATAATGGTGTATAATTTATCATAATGTTGTATAATTTATCTTAATTTTGCAAACTTGATAACGCTAGTACTAGTTTTATTGTTTTTGTCATTGTGGAATGTGGATATAATTCTTAATTTATATAAGAAAAGTTAAGTTTCAAGTTTTTGTTACAAAAACTTAAGAGTTGATATAATATTTCGAAATTAATATACCATATTAAATTTGACATATTTAATGATATGGTCGTACCAAATCGAAAGCATGGTATCAGCTTTAAGATCCGTAGTGCATATTGACTACGGTATATAAGCTAGAAGATTTACTCTCATTTACCTATGTGGGACAAAAGGTTCAAATGGTCTCATTAGTGACCTTTTGTGTGATAAATTACAATACAAGTAATCAAGAAAGTGCACAGGTTTAGTACCGATATAAGCAAAAGAATGGCTGAATAGCTCAAAGATAGCATAACTTGGTTCGGTAGTTGAATGACTTTTTGTATTCGAATGTGAGCTCTGTCAAGATTGTTTGTACAGCTGGAATAGCTCAAAGTTATCTCCTAAATTCAATTTATGCTGAGAATTGGCTTATAATTTATAACGATAATTACCATTACGTTAAAAGGGTGTTAAAGGCTATTTGTGAGGATAAAAACCGAAAAGAGTAAGTTCTTCATTATTCTAATCCCAACTGTAACCAGCTTCTTTCTTAACGTCCCTTTCGTCCATTAATTTCTTAACTTTTGAACTTTCTTGCCAATTACCATATATTGTGTATATATTAGATAACAATACATAAGCAAGTGAATCGTGTGGCTTTAGTGACATAAATTTGTCATGTGCAATTGTTCTTGTTACTAAATTTTTTTGAACATGGCAGGAAGCCGAAATTGATCACCAGATCGTTGCACCAACAGGAAATGGCAATAAAGACCAAAGATTTTTCCACTAATCCTGACCGTACAAACCAACCATACATGAATAATGTTCTCATGTTGAATTGGTATTTTTTGTAGTCATATTTTCTTTGCAAATCTTCTACATATAACTAAAAACTCGATCTCCACTTAGAAGTGAGGACACTAGCTAATTTTATTGTTTTAATTGTTGTGGATTTATTATACTTAAATCTTTATAAAAGATACTAGTTATCGCGCGGGTTTTTTTTAATTTTTTGAATCATATATTTTTATTTATTAAAAAACAAATAATTTAATCTTTGTTTTGTTTGATTTATGATGTTTAATTATAGTTTTTTTTATTATTAAAAATAATTATTTAAAAATTTTAATCATATTATTAATTGCATCTTATCTATATTTTTTGTATTTATCTACTATTTGTGTTATGGATAAATATAAAATGTTACCTAATAAGAAAATATATATTTTTTTAAATATAATTATTACTAAATAAGGTATGAATCCATTTTTTTAAATGGAAAATTCCTAATAGGGGTATTTTTTTAAATATAGTTATTACTAAATAAGATATGAATCCATTTTTTTAAATGGAAAATTCCTAATAGGGGGTATGAATCCATTTTTTAAATGGAAAATTCGTTTTGTTTTATCATATAAAAGATGTAAAGATTGTTTCACTTGTTGTGGATTATTATTGTTAATCCTTATAAAAGAGATGTAAAGTTTGAGTTTAAGTATTCAAACTTATATGTATGAATTTGAAAGCATAGTATTAACTTTAAAACATTGAATCCATATGCACTACGATATATAAGCTTTGAAGATTTTCTTTCATCCGTCTATGTGGGACAAATGGTTTTATAAAAGGTAGCATCTATTTCACTATCTAATAGGCTGATACTACTATCATAGTATCATCTACAACAAAACAATGTTTCGAACATTAAGTAACTAGTCCATGTTTACTGGGGATAAAAAGTTGGTTGTTAAAGATTATCGGGCTATAGAAACACATATTTTACTATGTTAAATTAGTGACACATTTGGTGGCTCAGCTTGCGACATCGTCATCTTAAAGCATATTGTGCGACAATAGGCGTTATTTTACACCTCTATATATTATACTAATTAAGGTAGTGTTTTGGAATGTTTGTGGGGTTGTTATCGGCATCTGTTAACTACGAACTTAATGCAAATTCTTTCATGACTAGTTTGTTGTGCTGTACAGAGATAAAGCTGTAATTAAACAATGTTATACTACCTAAAAAATGCATAAAATGTTAAGGCTAAGATGCTAAGTTATATCGAATATAAAATTAGACATAGATTTCGAAACTGAAGTGGCTGATAACGACAAGTACAGTTCAACCCTTTTAATCCGATCATCGTTTGATGTCTCAGTTCAATTGCAGCGATTAACATGTGCAAGTGGTGCAACCGCACAGGCCCTCGTTTGTGAGGGGGCCCTTGATTTATTATATGTTCATTGGTAATTATACATGTCTAAGTATATTTATATATGTCTAACTTAAATTTTTACATCCTATTTTAAATATTATGTGAGGAAGCCACCGATTTAGTATATGTATGTTAGTATTTATATATGTCTATTATATTTTGAATTTTCTTTTTTGTGATTTAAGGGCCCATTCGTAATTTCGCACTGGGCCACTAAAATCAATGACACGGCCTGCTCAGTTGTCTTAGTTATAAACTGTAATAATGATTGCTTCAGCTGTCTTAGTTATAACAAAGGTAATTAAAGATGGTACAAAAGTTTCACGTATGACGGAAAAAACCAAAACTCATATATATTTTTAAGGTTTTGTTGCAAATGCTTCAATTGCCATTCAGATTAGCTTCGTGTTGAGCATATTAATATTAGCTCGTTAACCGGCTTCTTTCTTAACGTTCCTCTCATCCATTACTAGATGTTGCGTATACACTTCATAATTAAAACAAACAATACATATGGACTATGGTATATAAGCTTAAGAGATTTCTCTCATCTACATATGCATGTGAAACAAAAAGTTCAAATTGTTTCATCAAAAAATAATATCTATGCATGTCATTAATCAAACAGGCAGAGTAGATAAAGTGAAATTAGTATGATAATGTATGTACGAAAAGACATATCACCTCAAAATTACAAACCGTAATGACAAAATATCATTATTTGCCAATGAAAATGAAGACTTGCTTCTTCCATATATTGCTGGTTCCATATTTTGGAACAACTATGAATCTTGCTTGTCGTGTCGATCAACTTATAAAAAAGAATAGGTATATTAATTAGATCGTGACACAGAAACAGCAAACGACAAACAATTTCTAACGAACGAACCTTCTTTTTCTTCTTCTTCATCTTCGACCTGGCTCCTGATATCATGTAGAAATTAGGGAATACTGACAACTGTATTATCAGATTTACTAAATAAGTGTAATACATGAGCTTAAATAGAAAACAAAACAAATAAACCATGGAGCTAAACGGGCCTAAACAAGTAGACCGGACCGATATGCCTTTATTATCTAATTCTTTCAATTAATGTTGGAGGTTTGTAGTTACACTGTCTTTGCAAATCTTCATCTGCGTTACTGCGTATGATTAACTACTCTCCACTTAAAAGTGATAACGGTAGTTTTATTGTTTTTGTCATTGTGGATTATTATTCTTAATTTATATAATAAAAGTAGAGTTTGAAGTTTTTGTTACAAAAACTTAAAAAGTTCATATAATATTTCCGAATTCATATAGCATACTCATTAAATATGACATATTTAACAATATGATTTATCACTTCGAAAGCATGGTTTCAACTTTAAGACATTGTTCATACTGACTACTGTATATAAGCTAGAAGATTTACTTTCATTTACCTATGTGGGACAAAAGGTTCAAATGCATTAGTGACCTTTTGTGTGATGAATTACAAATACAAGTAAAGGTAGCAGACTTGATAGATTTTTGATTGCGGATTCAACATGGAATCATCTTGGCCCTATGACGGCCGTGGCTTTAGATCGAGCTAAAATCATAGCTTGTCGCATTGCTTTGATTATTGATGACATTTTTGATCCGGTGCAATTGGCTTTTATTAAGAATTGACAGATTTTAGACGGTCCTATGCTTTTGAATGAGGTGGTTCACACTCTTAAAAGGAAGAAGAAAAAAGCGATGATTTTCAAGGTGGACATTGCGAAGGCTTATGATACTCTTAGTTGGGATTATCTCATCTTAGTAATCAAGTTAATGGGGTTCGGTAATAAATGTGTGAGGTGGATTAAAGCATGTATTGAATCTGCTAGATCTTCTGTTCTTCTTAATGGAAGTCCTTCTATGGAATTTCAGTTAAAACGTGGACTTCGGCAAGGAGATCCTCTTGCTCCTTTTCTTTTTATTTTAGCTATGGAAGGTTTCCATATTGCTATGGAAGATGCGATAGAGGCTAAGAAATTCTCTAGTATTAATATTGGTGATATATCTCTTTCGCATCTCATTTATGCGGACGATGTTATTGTTTTGGGCGAATGGTCTCAATCTAACTTGGTAAACATTCTTGATATTTTTAATTGCTTCTACTTAGCTTCGGGCTTGCAAATTAGTGTTATGAAATCCAAGCTTTATGGTATTGGTGTTACGGGAACAAAATTAAATCACTTTGTTGATCCGGCGGGTTGTAAGGGAGAAAAACTTCCGTTTATGTACCTCGGTCTCCCTATTGGTGCTAACATGTCCCGGGTTATTTCATGGCAACCTGTTATTGATAAATTTACTAAAAGATTGTCTAAATGGAGAGCTAATTGTCTCTCGATTGGAGGTCGATCGGTCCTTATTACATCAGTTCTTGGCTCGCTCCCTACTTACTATCTTTCTCTATATCGAATGCCTCAAACGGTTTGTAAGAAACTGGAAGCTATGCGATCTAAATTCTTTTTGGTGGCCAAAGATACGAATAGGAAAATACATTGGGCTAAATGGGATTTGGTTTTGGCTAGCAAAGATTGTGGAGGTCTCGGGTTCGGTAGTCAACATTCGCTTAACTTGGATCTTTTATATAAATGGAGGTGGAAATTCCACAATTACCCTAATGCTTTGTGGACAAAAATTATAAAAAATTTGTATCCTTAATGAGTGTGTAAATACTCATCATTTTTACCTTTTCTGAGCTGCCAAAACATCTAAAAATACTCAATATTGAATCAAAATAGTGAAAATATCCCAGGAATGTGTTTTATACGTTTCAAATGCAAAACAATCAAAAACAGATGAAAAACGTACAAAGTTTGCAAAATTGACAGTTTCAGTCCCTCAACATTCAAAAGTTACCAAATCTAGTCCCTAGTTGTTCTAAAAACTTGAAAAAGTCACCAAAGGTCCTTTTAAATCAAAAAGTTACATAATTAGTCCTTTGGTGCAAAGTTTCACAAAATGTCAAGTTTAGTCCCTGAAGTTTGGAAAATTATCAAAAATGGTCCCTGGGATATTAAAACTTTGAGAAAAATAAATTTTGTCCTTGTACTTCTCATATATGGCAGGATTGGTCCTTGGTTGAAAAGTTTGGTGAAATTGCAAAACAGGTCCCTGAAGTTTGAAAGTTTGGCAGATTTAGTCCCTGGAAATTGAAAATGGAAAAATCATCTCAGGTCCTCATACTATTCATCATATGGTAAAACACACCCTTGTGACAAACCTTGGAAAAATGCCAAATTACACCCCCAAACTTTCGGCTAATTACAAAATTAGTCCTTGTGATAACTAAAACCAAAACCGGACCCTTAATATTTATTACCCAAACCTAAGCCTAGTCCAATCCAAACACCTAGCCCATCTCCCTTTTTAGGCCCAAAATAACATCAGCCCAAACACCCCCGTTATATAATACCAGGGTCAAATGTTTGACCCTTGGTCAAACCGTCTAACGAACACCACCCTTCCCTCTCCTTTCCCTCCCCCACATCCACTTGCACTGTTCCCCATCACCTCAACCCACCATCATACTCCACCGCCCAACCCACCATGCACCAAATATCACCTCAGCATTTAATGCCCCCCTTGTTGCAGAAAAACGCCAAATTGGTATCAAACCAATTTTGGCGCCAAACCACATGGCATTCAATCAAAGGTCTTCCAGTGATCCAATGGCCCTAATTATTGATGGGAAATGATCAGAGAGGCAAGGGAACCCTAAATCTTCAAGTATAAAAGGAAGAGCAGTCCAAGAAGAAAAGTGTTAGCTTAATTTTAGTATTTTAAGTCGTTTAAAGCAGTTTTCAAATTCTCAGTTGTGATTTAGCTTTAAAATAGTTTGATTTGTATTCTAAGTGTACTATTAAGCTGCTTCATCAATCAAAGTTAAGTTTCAAGTTATATCTCAACCTTTGCAATTTTCAAATTTATTTCAAGTTTCTTAGTGTACTGTGTTGTTGTTATCATTAAGTTCTTATGGACTCTTAGGCCATATAAGCTCCCATAAAGCTTATTTAAGCTTTTAGAAACCATAAAAATACGGCTTAGTTATAAAAAAATTCAAAAATACAAAAAATAGTCAACAAAAGTCAACTTGCAGGTTTAATGGTGATTTAAAGCTGGAGCATGGTTAATTCTAGATGGCCATGGGTTTAGTGGCTTGTGGAAGCCTTTAGGATTGGTTCTTATGGTTCTTGGTTCTTGGATTAAGCTGGATGGCACATTGTAAGCTCTTGAAAACTCATTTCTAGATTGGTACTGTAGCATTGCTTATTTCATTGCTTTTTAGCTTTTCTGAGTTTGATTAGTACTAAATAGTGATAGTATTGCTTAACAATCATATCTTGCTCATTGGAATCCTTAGTTGCTTTGTAATCTTAATTTGGCTGTTGAATTAGTAATATCTGTAATCTTGTAATTTTGTTGTTACTTTCTGTGTTCAAGTGCTCAAATAGGTTTAACTTATCATAATAAGTTAAATAGTGATAGTATTGCTTAACAATAATATCTTGCTCATTGGAATCCTTAGTTGCTTTGTAATCTTAATTTGGCAGTTGAATTAGTAATATCTGTAATCTTGTAATTTTGTTGTTACTTTCTGTGTTCAAGTGCTCAAATAGGTTTAACTTATCATAATAAGTAGTTGTGGATCAGGTTCTTAAGCCCTAGCACCCATTTGACTTGAAAAACACAAAACAGACTACCTATAAGGTGTGTTTGGATCAGGGGAATTCAAGGGGTTGTGGTGTTTCATTGTTGCTGTTTCTTGCTCATTAAAGTCATTTAGGATATAAATAGCTCAGAACAACAACAAAAACCAAGGTTCATTTATAGAAAAGTCAAAATCAAGAGTTAAATGGCCTAGTTTACCCTCTGTGTTGGATTAAGAGTGGCTTATGCCCCAAATCCATTCACTTGTGAGTGGTTTAGTTCAATTTAGTCTTATATTAGCTTAATTCATCAATTTTAATCAGAAAATCAGAATCAAAGTTCATATTAGTCAACCTTTTACATAATATCAAAAAGTCAAAAATTACCATTGTTTCAGAAATCCAAATTTTGGAGTAATTTTTGTGAATTTTGTGTTAACTTTGAGAACTTGTCCTTTTCAGAAGTTAAAATCTACCACCTAGTGTGCAAAAGCCCATACTCAGCTTATTTTTAAGAATTTTATACAAGCTTGTGCATTAGCTTAAAGTTACCTGCAGGGCAAGCACTTGCCCTGTGCACAGGTTTGGACCCATTTTCCCAAGTGCTTTGTGACTTACCCAGTGGGACCCACCCTTAGCTTTTTGGCTTTTTGGAAAGCCACACACCCCATTTTGATCAACCAAGGCTTATTTCAGCATTTTGAGCTTATTTGGTAGGGCTGCTAACCCCATCAAGTTTGGCCATCATCTGAACCAACACTGATCACTCAATGTAAGACCCAAACTTCATTGCCTCACCCAAGCTTCATTAATAAGCAATAATCCCTGCTTATTGGCTTATTGGGTAGCCTACCAGTCCAACTCTAAGGTTCAAGACTTTATTTGGACCCCCATTAGCTTTTGTGGACCCCACAGAGGTCCAAAGTTCATTGGTTTGGCCTGTTTTGGCTTGAAGTGTGATAAGTGCTTATTTGATTACCACAGCTTATCCTGAGTGCTTATTTGTCCCCATTTGTCTTATTTCAAGTTGTTAGACATCTGTGATAGCTTATTTGTTCATTTGAATAGCTTTTCACAAATCCACAAGTCCTAATAAGCTATTTAGTGACTGTTTGGAAACAAGGGGGTGCACACAGCTTATTTTTAAGCTAAATAAAAAGTTGTTTCACAAAAGTTTCCTATTTTCATCTTATTTCTATCTGTCAAAAAGAAAAACACCAAAAAAGCAAACATAAAATTAGTGATAGCTTCTATTTAATAGATTTTATCTTTTTTATTTTTCATTTCAGCTTATTATAAGCACTTTTCCATTTTTATAATTTTATTAATTTTCTTGTACCTTTAAGTATTTAAAATAATTTTCTTAGATTTTTCTTAAACAGTTTACTATTTATTAGATTTAAAAGTAGTTTAATTAATTAAATAAGTAATATTAGTAATTAATTAGTTTTCTTTAATTTTTATTAACAACAGTAGGTTTTTATATTTTTCCTAGGTTTTATAAGTTAGATAAGACTTTTAGAAAATATATTTTTAATTTCTACTATTCATTTTCCAATTTTCTTATTTTAATTATTTAAATTAGATTTAAATTAATTAAAAGGTAAATAATTAGTAAATTAGTCTAAAAATAATTTTTATAAGCTTTTTATAATTTTGTAGGATTCCTGTGATGTTTAAATAGTTTTATAAATTTTTCCATAATTTTCTAAGTTAATTTAGTATTATTAGTAATTTAAAATAATTTAATTAGTTTAATTTATATAAGTAGTTTTTAATTAATAAAAAACTCATAAAAAGACAAAAATATTTATTTTTCTTTTTTATACTTTCTTCAAGTTCATTTTAAGGTTTAGAAATTATTTTTGCAAGTTTTTAGTTTAATTTGTAATCTTTATCATTTTTAGTTAATTTAAATTAGGTTTAAATTAGATTTAAAATAGTTTTATTAATTAATTAATATTTAAATATTAAAATAATCATTTTCATAATTTCATTTTCATTTTAAATTTCCTTTTAATTTTATGTTTTTAAAAGTTCACTTGCAATCCCTGTAGTTTGTAATCTGATAAAACCCACTTTCCTGTCTGTTACCTGATTCCAAATTGTGAATTTGTGCATATATCTGTATATCTGTTATTGTGAATATTATATCATTGTACAAATACCAAAATATCAGTAGCAAAATCAATTCCAAATCATCTTGGCTACTGTCCTCAGTGTCACTCATTCCCATAAACGTTTTCCAAAAACACCATTTCAATCTCGCTGGGACTTAACGACCCAGGGACACACTATACTATCACCGGAGAATTGGAACGGGGCTGTCTTTGACTTATTGACCTTGGTCAATAATATCTGACAGTTTCGGGAACAATCAATCCTTTTTCTCGAGAAGCACAAGGTTGGGACCAGGTAAGGAAACATGTTGGGCCTTGGAATAATATTATGCAAATTGTGCCAGAACTTCATAATGCAGGTTTGGTTCCCAGCTCTTCTTTGAAAAGGAAGATTGGAGATGGAATGAGTACTTTATTTTGGCATGATGTCTGGATTAATGATACCCCATTGGCGCAACAATTTCCTCGTCTTTTCTTATTAGAAGAGTTCAAAAATGTTGTAGTTGGGGATCGTTGGAATTGTTCGAGTTTCTCTTGTAATTGAAGACGTCCGTTACGTGTGGGTATTGAAGATGATCAATATAATAGGATTTGTGATATTGTCAAGCAGGTTTCTATTGTTCAATCTGACGGTTCTTGGAGACGGTGTTGTGATACAATGGATTCATTTTCAGTTAACGGGTTACGTAAACACCTTGATTGTTTATCTTTACCTAGTCATTACCTAGCGACTAGGTGGAATAAGATAGTTCCTCGAAAGGTTAATATTCATGTGTGGAGACTAATTAAGGATCGTTTGCCTACCCGTTTTAACTTATGGTTTCGTGGTATCGACAATGTCTCTCTTATATACCCTATGTGTAGTAATGGTTTGGAATCTATCTATCATACGATGTCTGAATACATTATCGCGATTAAGGTTTGGAAATCGGTTGCTAAGTGGCTAGACCTGAATCTCCCTTTTCAGCTTCCTCCTATTGAGTTCCTAGACTTTGTTAATAGCCAAGGTAAATTGCATAAGGCTAAGGATGTTCTGTTCACTATCATTTATACGACTTTGTGGGAGCTTTGGAGATTCCGTAATGAATCTATATTTTGGCTCGGGAAGAAGAGGGATGTTGGTATGGTGGACTCTATTATTCATTTTTCATATATATGGTATCGGAATAGGTATAAGAAATCGAGTATGCGTTAGGATGACTGGATTAAAAATCCGCTTTTGTTTATATAATCTATTTGGGGGAGCTTATCGTATGAAGGTTGTTTGTCATTACGTGATGGTTGCTGTTGTGAATTGCTTCTCGTTGCTGGGAGTTTCGACCAAGAGTTTTTTCATTCTTTTTGTAGTCCTCGCAGTTAAAGCCTCGGGAAGAATCTAGATTGTGTAGCTTGGTTTATTTCTAGAATTATATTGGTACTTGATTGAGCCTCCACCGTCAGATATTATTGACCAATGTAAATGGTCAACAAGTCAAAAACAGCTTAGACCAATGCTCCGTGGATAGTATAGTTTTGTCCCCGGGTCGTTATGTCCCGACGAGATTGAAATGGTGCTTGAAAACGTTTTTGAGAATGAGTGGCACTGAGGACAGTAACCAAAGATGATTAGGGAATTGATTATACTATTGATTGTTTGGTATTTGGACAATTTGAAACAATATAAACAATAACAGATATACAGATATGATTACACAAACACAAAATGAAAATCAGATTTGATCACAGACAGAGAAAAAGGTGAGTTTTAAACAATTTACAACTACAGGGGGTGCAAGTGAAACTTTCACAAACTTAAAGTAAAAACAAAATTACAATTAAAAGAAAATTATTTATTTGATTATTTTAATATTTAAATACTAATTAAAAACTATTTAAAAAGTAATTAAAATCTAATTTAAAACAAACTAAAAATGATTAAGGTTACAAAATTAAACTAAAAATTTGAAAAATTATTTTCTAAACTTCTAAATTAAATTAAAGAAAATATAAAAATTAAAAAGAAATGTTTTTGTCTTTTTGTGGGTTTTCCTTTAATTAAATACTAATAATATTAATTAAACTATTTAAAATATTTTAATTTACTAATTATACTAAAAATAACTTAGGAAATTAAAGAAAAATTTATAAATCTAATTAACCATCTCAGAAATCTTAAAAAATTATAAAAAGTTTCTAAAAATTATATTTAAACTATTTTACTAATTATTTACTTGATTATTAATTAAAATCTAATTTAACTAAATTAATTAAGAAAATTAAAAAGTGAACAGTAGAATTTAAGAAACTATTTTCTAAAAATCCTAAATGATTTATGAAACCTAGGAAAAATATAAAAACCTACTCTTGTTAATTAAAATTTAAGAAAACTATTTAATTACTAATATTACTTAATTAATTAATTAAACTATTATTAATTCTAGTAATTATTAAATGAAAAGAGAAATCTAGGAAAATTACTGAAAGTACTTTAAGATGACAGGAAATTAAGAAAAATATAAAAATGATGAAATGCTTATTAATAAGCTGAAAAGAAAAATTAAAAAGATAAATTCTATTAAATAGAAGCTATCACTATTTTTAAATTTGGGTTTTTTGTTAGTTTTTCTTATTGACAGATGTTAATAAGCTAAAAATAAGAAACTTTTACAAAAACACTTTTGAAATAGCTTAATAATAAGCTATGTGCACCCCCTTGTGCTTAACAGTGAACTTATAAGCTTATTAGGACATATGCAATTTTTGGAAAAGCTGAGAAATGGACAACTAAGCATAAACAGATGATTATAAACTTAAAATAATACAAGTGGGACAAATAAGCACTCAAAAGAAGCTGCTATGGAGCAAATAAGCACTTATCACAACAAAAGGCCAAAACAGGCCAAATACAAGAACTTTCGACCTCTGTGGGGTCCACAGAAGTCAAGGTGAGTCCAAAGCAAGGGTTGAACCTTGAAGGTGGACTGGAGGGCTTCTCAATAAGCCAATAAGCTAGGCTTATGCCTTATTATTAAGCACTGGGTAGGCTATTGAACTAGGTCTCAAACACTGAGTGACTCAATGTGCATAGTCAGATGGGACAAATTTTTGGGGACTTGCAGCCTTATTAAATAAGCCAAAATTAAGCACTTAAGCTCAGAACCTTAAAGCTGGGCTTATGGGGTTTCTATAAAACTAAAAAGCTAAGGGTGGGACCTACTAGTGAAGTAGCTATGGTCTATTGAAATTGATGGTCAAAAACGCGTACGTTACGTTTAAATAAAACGTAAACGTACGAAATAAAACGCGAGTTTTTAAGAAATAAAATACCTACGAATATGAAAATTATATTTTTACAATCCTAATAATAAAAGAAACTTTTTAGAAAATTAAAATTACTTTTTACACTATTTAATTAAATACTATTAATTAAAAACTATTTAATACTTATTATTAATACTTAAATAACTAAAATTTAATATAATATTATTTAAATACTAAAAAGGTGAAAATAAAATTCCTAAAATTATAAAATAACTAAAAATAAGTTTTAAAATTAAAAATAAGTATTTTTGTCTTTTTGTGGTTTTTCTATTAATTAATTACTATTTAATTACTAATTATCTAATTAACTATTTTAAATTAAGAAAATTACTAAATGAACAGTGAAAATTCTAATAAAATTTCTAAAATTATTTTACAACATATAAAAGCTATAAAAAATATAAAAACTAGATTTTGATTAATAAAAACTAATTATGCTATTTTAAACTTAATATTAATTAATAATTAATTAAACTAAGGTTAATTCTAATAAATACTAAATGAGAAAATAAAAATCTGAGAAAATTATTATAACTACTTTAATATATGAGGAATTTAATAAAAATATAAAAAAGCTAAGTACTTAATAAAAATTTAAAAATGAAAATTAAAATTAAATTACATTAAATAGAAACTATCACTTAATTTTAAATTGATTTTTCTTGGTTTTTCTTTTACAAACTTATTTAATACATAAAAATAAAAACTTTTTGTGAAAACAAACTTTTTAGAACTTAAAATTAAGCTGAGAATAAGCTAAAAGTCAAGACAGTTGACTTTCATTGACTAATCAAGGGAAATAAGCTAAACCAGCTTGTGTGGGACCCACAATGGGTAAATCTGGTGTAAATAAGTTAGATAAACTTATTTAAGCAAGAAAAAGCACAATTAGTACACAGAATAAGCCAATAAGCTGATTTAGCACATTGAGAACCTTGCTCAATCACAGAAAAGGGACACACTTAGTGACTGTCTAGGGGGCACACCAGGGGGATTGGAGGCACAAGCCTGGGTGCATTGGAAAGCCCCCCACCTAGGGAGTTTAAAGAACCAAAACTTAAAACCTGGGGCCCACTGATGAGGGCATGAAGGACCTAGGAAGTTGGGGGTCTGACCTTGGGTGACTGTGTGCAGGGGTGAAGCTTGCCCTGCAAGCTACTTTAGGGCAAGCTAGGGCCTAGGAAAAAATTTGCAAAAATAAAAGAAACATGGAAACATAAATTAGAGCTGATAGAGAACAAGTACAAACAATTTTCACATCATGAAAGCAAATACATAAATCAAATTAAATCTTTGAACTTTTGTGAAAATCTGAGTTTGTGCCTTTTGACTTTTTCTGAAAACCTAATACTTTGACTAATATGAACTTTGGTTTGATTTTACATGCAAAATAAGTTGTGATATGTTGTTTTAAGACCAAATTAAGATTAGTGCACAAGATTTAAACCAAATGGGTGAGTTTGGTGCACCCACTGACCCACAGTGGACTGTGATGATCCTTGGAATGGATCTTTGACTTTTGCTATAAAAATGACTAAGCTAAAGGTTGAACTAAGCTTAAATTAACCTAAGTAACTGTTTTAGATAACAAACTTGCATTCCAACACAAAGAAGCTCATTGATAAACCCTGAGCCAAACACTCCCAAAGAAACTGAAATGACAGATATTTAAGGTGAATCAGTGAGCTAGGCCATGAAACTGATGCAGAAGGTAGTACTATGATATACAAAGCTTGTTCTAACACAAATCTACCACAGATAATTACTAATTAAGTATGGCTACAAGAAATTACCAAACTAATAGAGAAATGCTTACATTATTTATTTCCACTGAGAATCACAAAACCAGTACCAATAACAATTCCTATGGCCTCCCTTGAGGCTCTAATACCATGGAATTAAGAAGTCAATCCTGCACCCTTTCTTGTTCCATCTTCATAACTGATTTTCCATTTTTACTATTTCACTTGAACTTTTGTGATTTTACTAAATTTTCATGAGAACTGATTAAAAGACTTTAAGAAGCTTATAATAACATCTCATTACCCTAAATGAGTTCATTAAACAACCAAACCACAACTTCTGATAACATTAAAGTTAAGATGACATTTAACTAAGAAATAGGAAAATCTGAATTTATGAGTAAGACTTAAAATGGAACTGAATTACTTGAATTAAAAGGTCACATTTGCTCTTAAACAAGAGATTACAAAACTGAAGTTAAAAGTTTACATTAATTTGAACTAACTCAAACTTAAATTAAACTAAAACTAAAAATTAACTACTTAAAATCTACACACTTGCTTCTGCCTTTCTTCTTCCTTTTATAGGTCCCAGAATAGCTCCTTGACTTTTCCCACTTCAGTTTGAACCCTTGGATTAGCTTCTTGTGATCTTAACCGTTCAAATGGATTTTGGCGCCAATAATCCCACATGGCAGTTGGGGGGTTTGGTGTAGATAATAAATGAGGAGGGGGTTGGTGATGGGTTGGTGATAGCATTAATGATAGTGGGTGAGAAGGTGAGGAGGGGGGGGGGGCATGAGCCTGAGAATTAGGGTGGTGGATTAGGGAAGATGAACAGTAAGCGTGGGTGTGGGGTTTGACTTAGGTCAACGAACGGGGTGGTATTAGCTTTGGTTTGGTGGGCCGGGTTAAGTGGGCTTGGGGTTGGTTAACTGGATCAGGCCATGTTTTTTTTTGTTGGTAATGGATTTGGCTTGTTTGTTTAATAAATACAACCATAAGGACCAATCATGTAAATTTTAAAAACCAAGGGACTGAAAATGTAAAATTCCCATAGTAGTCACAAGGGACCATTCATGCATAGCTTAAATAACCAAAATCCATTTTTGCAATTTTTGTATTTTCCAAAATTCCCGGGGACTAAAAATGATAATTTTCAAAGTCCGGGGACTAAAATTGCCATTTTATGAAAATCTTTTATCCAAGGACCAATATTGAACATTTTGAATTTCCAAGGACTAAAAATGAGTTTTCATCCAAAAATATTCCACCGGGGACCAAATCTGCCAAAGTTTGAAACTCCAGGGACCAAAAGTGTAAATTTCCAAAACTTTTCCAATTTTTCACCAAAGGACTAAATATGACCACTTATGATTTAAAAAGGACCTTTGGTGATAATTTTCCATATTTTGAATATCCAGGGACTAGATTTGTAATTTTATGAAAGTTGAGGGACTGAAACTGCCAATTTTGCAAACTTTGTGCGTTTTTCATTTGTTTTTGCTCATTTTGCATCTAAGACATATAAAACACAATTTTGAAATATTTTTAGTATTTTGATGCATTACTGAGTGTTTTTGTATGTTTTGCAGTTCAGATTAGACCAAAAATGATGAGTGTTTGAGCACTCATCAATGGTCAATACTGAGTGCTCAGTACACAACTCAGAATAAGACAAACTTTAAAGGCTAAATAAGCACTGAGATCCAATTTTATGATTGATCCTAAAAGAACTACTGAAGAGCTTTTCAAAAAGCTATAATTCAAGACCTAAGGTTTTGGTTTGCACCCTGGAGGGGGGTTTGAAACTTTGACTAAAATCAAAAGTACCTTGGTGCAGGGCAGTACCTTGCCCTGCAGATCTAAATAAGCCTTTGCACAAGCTTAAATAAAAATCACAAAAATAAGCTGAATATGGGATTTGAAAGATAAGCTGACATACTAAGATTTGTGAAAAGCTCAGGGTCCTAATCCTAACATAAAAATTACAATAAATCTTCCCATTTTTGGTTTTCTGAGAAAGGTATGTTTTTTACTTTTTGAAATTGTGACCTTAGGTTGACTTTTATGAACTTTGATCCTGATTTTCTGATTGAAAATGGTTGAATAAGCTATGTTAAGACCAAATTAAGCTAAACCACTCACTTGTGAATGGAAATGGGGCATATGCCACTCTTTAACCAACACAGAGGGTAAATTAGACCTATTGATGTATGATTTTGATTTTTTTATGAATAAGACCAAGTTTTTGTGGTGTTTTTGAGTTACTAGAACCTAATGTGACATGTATCAAACAGAAACAATAACACAAACAACTAGGAACACAGAGTAATAGCTAAATCCAAACACTACTACTCTAATTAGAAATCAAAAGAAACTGAGTGAACTGATACAACAACTTAATCTAATGATCAGGAATTATCTAATAAGCTATAATAGAACTAAATAAGCAGTAATTAACTACAGATAAGCAATGCTGACAGAGAACTCAGAATTTAAAGGAAATTTCTTACAAAAGCCTTCCAAGCAATCTTCAAGGACCACAGAACCAACCTATAGAATCCCCACGGATTCACTAACCCACAGCCATCCAATATTTACTGTGCTTCAGCTTTCTCCTCCATTAAACCTGTTTTGCTTATTTATTTTGACTTTTGTTGACTTTTCTTGTTTAAAAGCTTAAACTTACACTAGAAATTACACTTTAAAAGCTTAAACTTACACTAGAAATTGAAAAACTATTAATTCGACACTAAAAATAGAATTATAAGCTGCATACTTCTTCTCCATGCTTTGCTTCTATTTATAGCTTGAAATTAGTGCTCCTGGACCCTTCTGATCGATTCCCACTTCATTCCTAAGCCGTTGGATCACTGAGATGCTCCCAATGCTTGCCACGTGTATTGGCGCCAAAAATTATTTTGCAATTTGCTTCTGATATTAGACAAGGGGGGGTGGTGCATTTAATGCTAAGGTGAGGGTAGATATGTAGTGGGTTTGGGCGGTTGATGGGATGGTGATGGTGGGGGGAGGTGATGTGATGCTGCAAGTGGTGTGGGGGAGGGGAGGAGAGGGAAGGTGTTTGGTGTTTGACTTGGATTTGACCAGGGTCAAACTTTGACCCTGGCTTTTGATATCAAAAGGGATGGGGCGTTGGGCCTGTGTTGGAGTTGGGCCAGGCAAGGGAGTGGGCTTGGTTGTACTGTGTTTGTTTTGGATTGGATTTAGGGTGGTTAATATTAAGGGTCCGGTTTGGTTTGTAGATATAAAAAGGACCAATTATGTAATATTCTGAAAATTGAGGGGCTTTTTTTAGCACTTTTCCAAAGTATTCCATGGGGTGTAATTTGCCAAGTGAGAATATTATAAGGACCTGTGTTGATTTTTCCATTTATGAAACTCTAGGGACCATTTTTGCCAATTTGCCAAACTTTAGGGACCTGTTTTGTAACTTTTCCAAAAATTCCAACCCAAGGACCATTCCTGCTATAGATGAGAAGTACAAGGACAAAAATTGTTTTTCTCAAAGTTTTAATATCCCAGGGACCATTTTTGTCAATTTTTCAAAGTTCAGGGACTAAACTTGCAATTTTGTGAAACTTTGTACCAAAGGACTAATAATGTTTATTTATGATTTAAAAGGACCTTTGGTGACTTTTTCAAGTTTTTAGAATAGCCAGGGACTAGTTTTGACAACTTTTGAAAGATGAGGGACTAAAACTACCAATTATGCAAACTTTGTTCATTTTTCATTTGTTTTTTATTATTTTGCATTTGAAACATATAAAACACATTCCTAGGATATTTTCAGTATTATGATATATTTTTGAGTGTTTTTAGATATTTTGGCAGCTTAGAATAAGTAAAAATGATGAGTATTTACACACTCATCAATCCCCCATACTAAAACATTGCTAGTCCCTAGCAATATTTTGAGAAAAACTTAATGGATTTGAAGTCTTTTTACCAAAAGCTATTACTTCTAGAGTAGTCAAATGTTTCAGTTCACCGATAACCGTGTGATTTTGAGCAAATCACCAGCTGTAAACGGATTTGATTTGTCTTTACCAAAAGCCATTTGCTTCTGGACTAGCCAACTCTTCACGATTAAGGATATGGTGAGTTAATTCCCATACAATTTTCGGCAAATTGTCAGCCATCAACAGTTTTGATATATCTTTACCAAGAGCCGTTTACTCCTGGATTAGCCAGTCCTTATGTGGATAAGACATGGTGGACTGATTACCATTTGTTGTGTTTAGTGCGAAGCACTTCCACTAAAAAAAATTTTGGGCTAAAATGGGGGTATTATGGCACTTATAGAGTAAAAATGTGATAAAATTCGCCAGAATTCCCCCCCCCCCCCCCCCCCCCACACTAGATATGAATATTGCCCTCAATATTCAAAGTACCAGCCATTATGCCGATATTTTGAAAAACTTTGATTTGAAATTTTGAAACTTGGGCAAGTGTGGGAATAGCATTTTTTTTTCAAGATTACTTTATATACAACAGCATTGGGGACTCCCCCACACTAGTTTGGTAGAAAGTAGAAAGAAGTCAGAGATATGGGTGAAAACCCATATTTTGCTCATTTTTGTTCACCGAGTCACTAGCTTGACTCGATCCCCGAATTCATTGGTCCATGGGGAAAGTTTGGAGATCCGGGACAACCGTGGACGGTATGTCCTCTCCAAAATAGTGTTTCAAACAATGACCAACCACTTTGAAGTTAGGACCTTCGGGTTGAGATAACTCAACAGTCCCGTATGGGTATACTTTTGCAACAGTGAATGGTCCAGTCCATCGGGTTTTTAATTTCCCCGAGAAGATCTTTAACCTTGAATTGAAAAGAAGGACTCTGTCACCGACGTTGAAAACGCGGTTCTTAATTTTGGAGTCATGGATCTTCTTTGTCTTTTCTTTGTAGATCAAAGAGTTCTCGTAGGCTTGATCACGAAGTTCCGTTAATTCATTGAGCTTAATTTTACGGTGATCAACCGCTTTATGAAGGTCGTAGTTTGCATTTTTCAAGGCCCAATAGGCTTTGTGCTCGAGCTCGATCGGTAAATGACACACCTTCCCGTATACAAGCTTGTAGGGAGTACACCCGATGGGTGTTTAATAAGCTGTACGGAAGGCCCAGAGTGCATCATCTAATTTGTCCGACCAGGAAGCACGGTTTTCACCTATGGTCCTCTCAAGAATCCGTTTAATACCACGGTTTGAAACCTCCACTTGCCCACTTGTTTGTGGGTGATACGCGGTAGAAAGACGGTGAGTAACACCGTACTTAAGCATGACTTTTGCGAATTGATCATTGCAAAAGTGTGTACCGCGATCACTAATGATGGCACGGGGAGTTCCAAAACGAGCAAAGAGGGATTTCAAGAATTTCACAACAACTCGGGCATCGTTGGTAGGTAAAGCTTTTGCCTCAACCCTTTTTGACAAATAGTCAACAGCCTCGAGGATGTACTTGTTTCCACGAGAAGATGGGAAAGGCCCCATAAAATAAATGCCCCAGACGTCAAAGATTTCACAAATTTGAATGGCATTTTGTGGCATTTCGTTCTTTTGTGAAATATTACCGTGACGCTGACAAGCATCACAAGCTTTGACTAATTTGTGGGCATCCTTATAAATTGTGGGCCAATAGAAACCGGAGTCAAACACCTTTTTGGCAGTGTAGTTAGGACCATGGTGGCCCCCGGTGGGTCCAGCATGGCAAGCCTTGAGAATATCAGTGGCTTCCTATCCGTAAACACATCGCCTGATGACTTGATCGGCACAGATTTTGAACAAATAGGGGTCGTCCTAGAAGTAATGTTTAACGTCTTTAAAGAATTTATTTTTCTGTTGGGACGACATCCCCTTCACGATGAAGTTACTCGCATGGTAATTTGCAAAGTCGGCAAACCATGGGGTAGAAGAGTCACCACGAAAAGAAACCGCATTGAGTGTCTCGAGAGGAAATGTTTCATTTATTTCCTGTTTCTCGGACACATCCTGGTAAGGGTTTTCTAATCGTGAGAGATGATCAGTAGCAAGGTTCTCGGCTCCTTTTTTATCACGGATAATGATATCAAATTCTTGCAGGAGGAGAACCCAACGGAGTAGCCTCGGCTTTGCATCTTGTTTTGCAAATAGGTACTTCAAAGCCGAGTGATCCGTATACACTACGCATTTGGTCAGTATTAAGTATGGCCATAATTTTTCAAAGGCATACACCACATCTAATAGTTCTTTTTCTGTGGTAGTCTAATGACTCTGAGCCTCGGTCATAGTTTTGCTTGCGTAGTGTATAGGCTGAAAGTATTTTGCTTTTCGTTGCCTCAAGACCGCACCTATGGCAAAATCACTAGCATCGTACATAAGCTCAAAAGGTAGGTCCCAATTGGGGGCAACAAGTATCGGTGCCTCAGTAAGCTTTTCCTTTCAGGTTTCAAAAGCTTCGATGCACTCAGGAGAGAAGATAAAAGGAGCATCCTTCTCGAGGAGATGGGTCATAGGCCGGGCGATTTTAGAGAAATCTTGGATAAACCTACGATAGAAGCCGGCATGACCCAAAAAGCTCCTAATACCTTTGACGGTAGTGGGATAAGGTAATTTAGCGATGACATCAATTTTGGCTTTGTCAACCTCAATCCCGTTTTTTGAAATTTTATGGCCGAGGACAATGCCCTCTTTAACCATAAAATGGCTCTTCTCCCAGTTGAGACTCAAGTTCGTTTCTTTACAACGTTTTAGCATCTTTTCCAAGTGGGAGAGACAAGACTGGAATGAATTCCCGATGACTGAAAAGTCATCCATAAATACCTCCATGGTTTTCCCGATCATGTCGGAAAAGATTGACATCATGCACCTTTGGAACGTGCCGGGTGCATTACATAAGCCGAAAGGCATACGTCTGTAGGCAAAAGTTCCGTAGGGGTATGTGAAGGTAGTTTTCTCTTGATCCTGTGGATCAATGGGGATTTGGAAGTAACCCGAGAAACCATCGAGGAAACAGTAGTATTCATTCCCCGCTAGTCTTTCGAGCATTTGGTCCATAAAAGGCAGAGGAAAATGGTCTTTACGGGTGGCTTCATTCAACTTACGATAGTCAATACATACTCACCAACCCGTGACCAAACGAGTTGGAATCAACTCGTTTTCCTCGTTGGTGACAACGGTTATGCCACCCTTTTTAGGAACACAATAAATTGGGCTAACCCAAGGACTGTCAGATATAGGGTAAATTAATCCCGCATCAAGAAGTTTTAGAACTTCTTGTTTGATAACTTCGTGGATTTAAGGATTTACCCTCCTCTGAAATTGTACTGCTGGCTTAAAGTCATCCTCCATTAAGATTTTGTGTGTACAAAAGTCCGGGCTAATACCTTTAATGTCGGAGAGTTTCTAAGCAATTGCTTGCTTGTGTGACTTAAGAACCTTTAGGAGTGCAGTATTTTCCTCATCTTTTAAGTCTTTAGCAATAATGACGGGTATTTGATGAGGCAAAAAATGATCCGTTTTTAGGGGTCATTTAAGCCCGAATCCGACTTTATTTGATCAAATATTGCCCTAAATCGTTCCTTTTGTGATTTTAGGTGTTTGGAGAGTGAATTCTGGAAAAGAGGCTATTTTGGACGTTTTTGGAGCATAAAGTGAAGAAAACGACAAAGTACCAAAAATCCAAGCTGGAAATACAAGGTGACGGCGTCAAGGGTTTGCTCTTGACGGCGTCAGACATGAAGAATAATTTACCGTAGCTGGTGACGGCGTCAGATGGAGTTATGACGGCGTCAAAGTGGCCAAGATTAATTTACCGAAGGTGGTGACGGCGTCACATAGGCCGTCACGATTGGATCTAGGGCGTCCGAGGAAGTGTATGGCGGCGAGTTGACGGCGTCAGATTTTACTCTTGACGCCGTCAGGACGATTTTCCTATATATAGTTTTCTAGTTTTTTCATAAAAAGAGGAGAAGTTTTGGTGAAACCCTAAAGACGATTTTGGTGCCTCTTTTACAGGTTTTTCAAGGGTTCCAAACCCTTGAGACCTTGCATTGTAATTGAGATAAGTATACTCTTAATTCAATCAATATGTCTATGTGTTGGTTGTTTATCTTTTGTTCTTATTGATGAGGCGAAAAATGATCCGTTTTTAGGGGGTCATTTAAGCCCGAATCCGAATTTATTTGATCAAATATTGCCCTAAATCGTTCCTTTTGTGATTTTAGGTGTTTGGAGAGTGAATTCTGGAAAAGAGGCTATTTTGGACGTTTTTGGAGCATAAAGTGAAGAAAACAACAAAGTACCAAATCCAAGCTGGAATTACAAGGTGACGGCATCAAGAATTTACTCTTGACGGCGTCAGAAAGGATGAATATTTTACCGAAGGTTGTGAAGGCGTCAGATGAAGAGATGACGGCGTCAAAATGACCAAGATTAATTTACCGAGGGTGGTGACGGCGTCACATAGGCCGTCACGATTGGATCTAGGGCGTCCGAGGAAGTATATGGCGGCGAGTTGACGGCGTCAGATTTTACTCTTGACGCCGTCAGGACGATTTTCCTATATATAGTTTTCTAGTTTTTTTTCATTAAAAGGAGAGAAGTTTTGGTGAAACCCTAAAGACGATTTTGGTGCCTCTTTTACAGGTTTTTCAAGGGTTCCAAACCCTTGAGACCTTGCATTGTAATTGAGATAAGTATACTCTTAATTCAATCAATATGTCTATGTGTTGGTTGTCTATCTTTTGTTCTTATCTTAATTCTACTATGCTAGGCTAAATTTCCTTTGTGTTTGCTTAGATCTAATGAAACCTAGATGTTGATTATGTGTTGATTACTTGTCTATTCTTGTTTTGAATGAATGATATTATATGTTAGGCTTAAGAAAACTGGCAGATCTCCAAATGGTAACATGCTTGAACGTCTTAAGAAACATGAACCGAGGCGTACTAGGTCTTTATTGGTTGTATTTAATGCATGAGCCACTGTTTACAATCCCTATAGTTGTGCTGGGTCATGGTGTAGGAGGAGATAAGAGCTCATAGAGTTGGGGAGTTATGTATGCCACTCCACGAATGGTATTAAGGAATACAACCCGTCATTCATACAAGTGTAACAAGTAATTAACATGTAAAAGATATCTAGGGAGTAATGAAGTCTAAGTAAACACAATTTCTCCAACCACTGCTCACAACCTTAGTTTAATATTAGTTTAATTTCATTTTCATTAGTTAATTAGTTATAAAGTAGTTTTTGGGTTAGTTGATTAGCAACTAATTCCGCCCACTCCTTCAAAACCCGAGATTTTACTTGCTTTCATAAAATATAAAAACACAAAAAATAATCATCTTCCATCTCTAGAACTATTAATTAGGCTTTCTAATCCTAGCGACACTATTCCTAAGCTGAACGATCAATCCCCCGGTACTTGTCACTATACTATACTACAACGATCAGGTACACTGCCTGGTGGGGGTTGTAAGCCTCGCGAGATCCCTCGAGAGGTAAAGCAAGGTGCGATTCCCACGCATCAAGTTTTTGGCGCCGCAGCCCGGGGAATAGTTATTGTCTAGGTTAGGATTTCTTTTTATTAGGTCTACTTGCTAGATTCCTTTCTAGTAAGATTTTATTTTTATTTTTAGGTCTTCTTTAGTCTATCTTTTTCTTTGTGTGTTTGTTCGTAATTTCCATTGACTATTCCGTTCACCATTATGGAGTACGCGAATCCACCATACCACCAACCAAAAAGGCCATTCTACCCTGTTGACATCTCGAATTTCAAACAATATCGAGATGAACCCATATATGATGCATGGACTCGTTTTAAAATTTTACTTCGAAAATTCCCTCATCATAGTTTCTCTTTATCATCCCTAACCGAAACCTTTTACTATCGTGTCAGCCAATGTGACCAAATGCGCATCGATGATTTTGCCAATGGGGGCCCTAGGGAATTAAATGATGAAGAAGCGTGGGATACCATAGAAAACTGTGCCCAATATTATTATAGAGTAGACAACCCAACAAACAACATCACAAATCAATCAAAAACAAGTTTGATGGAGCAAACAGGAAGTTTGTCTGGGGATGAATATACTCATGTTGAGATACCTAGTTGGATGGCACCTAATATCATAGTACAAAACAAACATATAGGTAATCTAGATACAATAGAGGATGAGGTGGATAATCCAAGCCCACAAAGTACCCCACAAGTCCTACCATCATTTGAGGCACATACACCGCCCGTGACTTACCCGGAAGAAGTAGAAAAGACTATAGGAACCCCAATTGAGGTAGAACCCTTGGACCAAGCACCACTAGAGGATATAGGTTTGAACACTTGTAGTGATAACCTTACTCCTAGTTCTAGGGAAGTTCCTAGTTTTGATGAACCGGAGCCTCAACCAAAACCATTACCTAATCTTCCATCCTTGGATGAAGATTTAGGAATTGAAATAGGTCCCGATCCACCCATCAAACCATGTAGTCCAGGTAGTTTTACGTTGAAGGTAGTTGACCCCAAGCCTTGTAGAGAAGAAGCCAACATAGGAGTGAACCATGACCTTACATACTTACATCACCCATTCATGATTGATCGTAAGAAACATTATGGGTTTAAACCGGGTTTATTAGGTCAAGATAGATCCCCAACTAGGAGTCTCTTGAAGTTGATTGAAAATGATCCCTTTTTAGGAGAAAACTTCAACTCACCCATTGACCAAAGTGAACTAAGTAAGGTTATGATGATAGGAGCACACCCATTTGAGCATATAATTCATCCGCCACTCTTTCCTCACATGGCATACTTCCACCCTAAGGGTGTGTATCGCTACTTCCACCCGCACCTAATCCTAAGTGTAGGAAAAACTTCCCTTTTATCCGTTAAATAAGGGTAGAGTCAGGCTCGTGACTCGAACAAAAACAAGCGCTTCTTGGGAGGCAACCCATGTTTTGTGTGATTTTATTTGTTTGATTGTTATTTGCTTCCGTATGCATGTTTTATTTTTATTGTTGGTTGATCATGTTTCTCTACTAAAATGTGAAATACTTTATTATGTTGTTTGGCCTAGTCTTAACTTCAACCTAAAGGTATTTTTGCAAAAGATAAGTGTAAGGGGAAACCCCAAATATGTTTTTTAAGAAACAACCCGATCATGATTCTCCACAATATTTAATGGACATGTATATTCGTATTTGTTAGAGTCAAATGCTTGTATTGAGTCATAATGTAGTTTTGCAGGATTTTCCAGGAAGTAGGACAAAGTTTTTCCAGAAATTTTCCGGAAACTTAACATAAAGATTTCTGCAGGTTCATTTTGACGGCGTCAGGAAATTGCTCTTGACGGCGTCAGGAGTCAAAAAAATCTGGAAATTTTACCGATTTTGTTTTTCTAACGGAGTCTTATAGTTTTTGTGAATTATTAAGTTTTATAATCTCCAGGAAATCTGCAAACTTCATTCCACAAGCATTATATCTTATTTTGTTTTCTAGGATTTAGTAACTTATATAGGATGCCGCCGATTTTACGCGAGGTTGCCTTGTCTACTTTTGTCAGGATTTACAGGTTATTTGAGACAAGAAGATGATTTATATTCTGGAAGGGAAGCTTTGATTGTTCGTTTTCTTGGAAGAAGATTTAACCTGGCCAACCTAAAATCCATACCGAGCGAATCAGGGGAGTATTTGAATTCATTCTCTTTACTTTTAACTTTTACATTCTTTACTTGAACATTGGGGACAATGTTCATCTTAAGTGTAAGGGGAGGGTAAAAAGATGATACCTTACATATGCACTTTCGCTTGAGTTTGTTTTGTTTGATAGTAGATGAGTAATAAAACTATGAGAAATACTTGTTAGTGCAATTTTAGCGCCAAATTTAAAATTTTTTACAACATTTAGGAGTGAAACTTTAGCCATAGCAAGCGTCTCATGGATAGGAGGTTGTATGACTAGCACATAACCGTATATTCAGAAAAATTTTCCACCCAAAAATGTGAGGTTCGCCTTTAGATTTGATAGGAAAAGCATTCATTATTGGTGCTTATGAGTGTACCGGTAGCATTTAGATTCTAGAACTTGCGTTAGTGATGCATCCCGAGACCGCTAGTGAGACTACATTCGTGTAGTAGGATTTACTACATGATAAGAGGCATTAGGATCACCCTTGTGTTAAACCCGTATTACGATTACTTGACCATTTAAGTCATATTACTTGGCTAGTTAAGTCAACTAATTTTTCCCACACCCTTAGCGTTGTACTCATTTTTAGTACACGATACCCCTAGTACACCCCTCCGAGCCTATCTTTTCGTTTCTAACTTTAAGCATTTTACTTAAAGGAAGAATTTGTTACACCCCACTTAAATGTACACCCAAATCGCCTTAGCCTTCCGTGTATGCGCTCATTTTTAGTGCATTATTGTTATTTGTTAAACCCTAAGTTAACTTTCTAATTGATTACATGGTTGCTAAGTCGAGTCATATCCTTGTACATATTGTTTTGGGACGATTGGGACTCATGGGTAAGTACTTATTTTATGGAGTAATGGGGAAGAACAACACTTATTACCCCCATATGTACGTTAATCTTAAAAGTGCTCCAAGTGTTTTGATTTTCTTAATTCGAGTCATTAGAATAGTTTAATGTAAAGTATGTAAAGATTCAAGTGTAAGGGGAATGCTCAAACCCCTATGATGTATTATTTTGGATGGTAGGGTAAGAGTGTATGAAAAAAAAAAAAAAAAAAAAAAAAAATCGAAAAAATCAAGAAAAAGAAAAAAAAAATAGAAAAAGAAAAAAAAAATAGAAAAGAAAGAGAGAAAAAAACATACGGACTACCATCCCGTTTTTATTTTATGTTCATTTTATGTTTTTGTTATTTTTCATTTATTAGCTTAAGTCGAGTCTAGTCTTGGCTTAGCAACGCCATCTTGTACATGTAATTAACTAAGATTGTTAACTCGCCACCAGTAAAACTTCCTTTATCCAACAAAACCGTGTAATTCATATCCCTACACCTAACGTTATAACCCTTTAAAAGACCTCTTTGATAGTTTATCCTAGGTGCTTACGCCATGTGGTGGAGGTTTGATCCTTTCCCAAGCCTATGGTAATCTATTTTGCTATGACAGGTAGTGAGAGATATCTTCCATTTCCATAATGTTATATTACTTTATTACACCCGAGAGATGTGAGTATCTAAACACTATTTGTGAGGTGCTTGTGTATGACCTCCGTGCTTGTCTATTGGTCTTTAGTGGAACGATTATTTGTTGTAATTACTTTTATATTAGTGTTAAATGACCCCTAACTTGTCTTTTGAGTAGAATAAAAGCTCATTTGCTTGAGGACAAGCAAATCTCAAGTGTAAGGGTATATGATGAGGCGAAAAATGATCCGTTTTTAGGGGGTCATTTAAGCCCGAATCCGAATTTATTTGATCAAATATTGCCCTAAATCGTTACTTTTGTGATTTTAGGTGTTTGGAGAGTGAATTCTGGAAAAGAGGCTATTTTGGACGTTTTTGGAGCATAAAGTGAAGAAAACAACAAAGTACCAAATCCAAGCTGGAATTACAAGGTGACGGCGTCAAGAATTTACTCTTGACGGCGTCAGAAAGGATGAATATTTTACCGAAGGTTGTGAAGGCGTCAGATGAAGAGATGACGGCGTCAAAATGACCAAGATTAATTTACCGAGGGTGGTGACGGCGTCACATAGGCCGTCACGATTGGATCTAGGGCGTCCGAGGAAGTATATGGCGGCGAGTTGACGGCGTCAGATTTTACTCTTGACGCCGTCAGGACGATTTTCCTATATATAGTTTTCTAGTTTTTTTTCATTAAAAGGAGAGAAGTTTTGGTGAAACCCTAAAGACGATTTTGGTGCCTCTTTTACAGGTTTTTCAAGGGTTCCAAACCCTTGAGACCTTGCATTGTAATTGAGATAAGTATACTCTTAATTCAATCAATATGTCTATGTGTTGGTTGTTTATCTTTTGTTCTTATCTTAATTCTACTATGCTAGGCTAGATCTCTCTTGTGTTTGCTTAGATCTAATGAAACCTAGATGTTGATTATGTGTTGATTACTTGTCTATTCTTGTTTTGAATGAATGATATTATATGTTAGGCTTAAGAAAACTGGCAGATCTCCAAATGGTAACATGCTTGAACGTCTTAAGAAACATGAACCGAGGCGTACTAGGTCTTTATTGGTTGTATTTAATGCATGAGCCACTGTTTACAATCCCTATAGTTGTGCTGGGTCATGGTGTAGGAGGAGATAAGAGCTCATAGAGTTGGGGAGTTATGTATGCCACTCCACGAATGGTATTAAGGAATACAACCCGTCATTCATACAAGTGTAACAAGTAATTAACATGTAAAAGATATCTAGGGAGTAATGAAGTCTAAGTAAACACAATTTCTCCAACCACTGCTCACAACCTTAGTTTAATATTAGTTTAATTTCATTTTCATTAGTTAATTAGTTATAAAGTAGTTTTTGGGTTAGTTGATTAGCAACTAATTCCGCCCACTCCTTCAAAACCCGAGATTTTACTTGCTTTCATAAAATATAAAAACACAAAAAATAATCATCTTCCATCTCTAGAACTATTAATTAGGCTTTCTAATCCTAGCGACACTATTCCTAAGCTGAACGATCAATCCCCCGGTACTTGTCACTATACTATACTACAACGATCAGGTACACTGCCTGGTGGGGGTTGTAAGCCTCGCGAGATCCCTCGAGAGGTAAAGCAAGGTGCGATTCCCACGCATCACTTATCTTAATTCTACTATGCTAGGCTAGATCTCTCTTGTGTTTGCTTAGATCTAATGAAACCTAGATGTTGATTATGTGTTGATTACTTGTCTATTCTTGTTTTGAATGAATGATTTTATATGTTAGGCTTAAGAAAACTGGCAGATCTCCAAATGGTAACATGCTTGAACGTCTTAAGAAACATGAACCGAGGCGTACTAGGTCTTTATTGGTTGTATTTAATGCATGAGCCACTGTTTACAATCCCTATAGTTGTGCTGGGTCATGGTGTAGGAGGAGATAAGAGCTCATAGAGTTGGGGAGTTATGTATGCCACTCCACGAATGGTATTAAGGAATACAACCCGTCATTCATACAAGTGTAACAAGTAATTGACATGTAAAAGATATCTAGGGAGTAATGAAGTCTAAGTAAACACAATTTCTCCAATTACTGCTCACAACCTTAGTTTAATTAGTTTAATTTTATTTTTATTGTTTTATTTTGATTGCATCTTAGCTTTGGGTTAGTTGATTAGCAACTAATTCCGCCCACTCTTTCAAAACCCGAGATTTTAATTGCTTTCATAAAAATATAAAAATACAAAAATAATCATCTTTCATCTCTAGAACTTTTAATTAGGTTTTCTAATCCTAGCGACACTATTCCTAAGCTGAACGATCAATCCTCCGGTACTTGTCACTATACTATACTACAACGATCAGGTACACTGCCTGGTGGGGGTTGTAAGCCTCGCGAGATCCCTCGAGAGGTAAAGCAAGGTGCGATTCCCACGCATCAAGTTTTTTGGCGCCGCAGCCCGGGGAATAGTTATTGTTTAGGTTGAATTTGATTTTTATTAGGTCTACTCATTAGATTCCGTTTTAGTGAGATTTTTATTTTCTTTTTATTAGCTTTCTTGTAGTCTATCTTTTCTTTGTGCATTTGTTCGTAGAAACCTTTCCATTGACTATTCCGTTAGCCATTATGGAGAACGCGAATCCACCATACTACAAACCACGAAATTCACCCACCCCAAATGACATCTTGATGTTTAAACAACATGAGGATGAACCTATCTATGATGCATGGGCTCGTTTTAAATATTTACTCCGAAAAGTCCCTCATCATAATTTTGATCTATGGTCCCAAATTGAAATATTTTACCATCGTGTCGACCACTATACCAAAATGGACATTGACTATACCGCACATGGAGACCTTTGGGGATTAAGTGCTGATGAAGCATGAGAAACCATAGAGAATTGTGCCATACTTGCCAAAAAAATGGACAACCCAACAAACGTTGTTACGGATCAATTGATAGCAAGTTTAAGGGAACAAGCAAGAAGACTGTTTGGGGATAAAACTATAGATGAGATAACTGGGCATACGGGGTGGTATGATTTCACCACAATACAAATGGAAGAGATAGTAGAAAACCCAAGCCCAATAAGTACCCCACAAGTCCTACCATCACTTGAGGAATACACACCACCCGTGACTTACCCGGAAGAAGTAGAAGAGACTATAGGAGCCCAAATAGAGGTAGAACCCTTGGACCAAGCACCACTAGAGGATATAGGTTTGAACACTTGTAGTGATAACCTTACTCCTAGTTCTAGGGAAGTTCCTAGTTTTGATGAACCGGAGCCTCAACCAAAACCGTTACCTAAACTTCCATCCTTGGATGAAGATTTAGGAATTGAAATAGGTCCCGATCCACCCATCAAACCATATAGTCCGGGTAGTTTTACGTTGAAGGTGGTAGACCCCAAGCCTTGTAGAGAAGAAGCCAACATAGGAGTGAACCATGACCTTACATACTTACATCACCCATTCATGATTGATCGTAAGAAACATTATGGGTTTAAACCGGGTTTATTAGGTCAAGATAGATCCCCAACTAGGAATCTCTCGAAGTTGATAGAAAATGATCCCTTCTTAGGAGAAAACTTCAACTCACTCATTGACCAAAGTGAACTAGGTAAGGTTATGATGAAAGGAGCACACCCGTTTGAGCATATAATTCACCCACCACTCTTTTCTCACGTGGCATACTTCCACCCTAAGGGTGTGTATCGCTACTTTCACCCACACTTAATCCTAAGTGTAAGGAGAACCTCCCCTATTTCCATTAAATAAGGGTAGAGTCAGGCTCATGACTCGAACAAAAACAAGCGCTTCTTGGGAGGCAACCCATGTTTTGTGTGATTTTTATTTGTTTGATTGTTATTTGCTTCCGTATGCATGTTTTGTTTTTATTGTTGGTTGATCATGTTTCTCAATTAAAATGTGAAATACTTTATTATGTTGTTTAGACTAGTCTTAACTTCAACCTAAAGGTATTTTTGCAAAAGATAAGTGTAAGGGGAAACCCCAAATATGTTTTTAAGAAACAAACGGATCATGATTATCCACAATATTTAATGAACATGTATATTCGTATTTGTTAGAGTCAAATGCTTGTATCGAGTCATAATGAAGTTTTGCAGGATTTTCCAGGAAGTAGGACAAAGTTTTTCCAGAAATTTTCCGGAAACTTAACATAAGGATTTCTGCAGGTTCATTCTGACGGCGTCAGGGCATTGCTCTTGACGGCGTCAGGAGTCAAAAATCTGGAAATTTTACCGGTTTTGTTTTTCTAACGGAGTCTTATAGTTTTTGTGAATTATTAAGTTTTATAATCTCCAGGAAATCTGCAAACTTCATTCCACAAGCATTATATCTTATTTTGTTTTCTAGGATTTAGTAACTTATATAGGATGCCGCCGATTTTACGCGAGGTTGCCTTGTCTACTTTTGTCAGGATTTACAGGTTATTTGTGACAAGAAGATGATTTATATTCTGGAAGGGAAGCTTTGATTGTTCGTTTTCTTGGAAGAAGATTTAACCTGGCCAACTAAAATCCATACCGAGCGAATCAGGGGAGTATTTGATTTCATTCTCTTTACTTTTTCACTTTTACATTCTTTACTTGAACATTGGGGACAATGTTCATCTTAAGTGTAAGGGGAGGGTAAAAAGATGATACCTTACATATGCACTTTCGCTTGAGTTTGTTTTGTTTGATAGTAGATGAGTAATAAAACTATGAGAAATACTTGTTAGTGTAATTTTAGCGCCAAATTTAAAATTTTTTACAACATTTAGGAGTGAAACTTTAGCCATAGCAAGCGTCTCATGGATAGGAGGTTGTTTGACTAGCACATAACCGTATATTCAGAAAAATTTTCCACCCAAAATTGTGAGGTTCGCCTTTAGATTTGATAGGAAAAGCATTCACTATTAGTGCTTATGAGTGTACCGGTAGCATTTAGATTCTAGAACTTGCGCTAGTGATGCATCCCGAGACCGCTAGTGAGACTACATTCGTGTGGTAGGATTTACTACATGATAAGAGGCATTAGGATCACCCTTGTGTTAAACCCGTATTATAATTACTTGACCATTTAAGTCATATTACTTGGCTAGTTAAGTCAACTAATTTTTCCCACACCCTTAGCGTTGTACTCATTTTTAGTACACGACACCCCTAGTACACCCCTCCGAGCCTATCTTTTCGTTTCTAACTTTAAGCATTTTACTTAAAGGAAGAATTTGTTACACCTCACTTAAATGTACACCCAAATCGCCTTAGCCTTCCGTGTATGCGCTCATTTTTAGTGCATTATTGTTATTTGTTAAACCCTAAGTTAACTTTCTAATTGATTACATGGTTGCTAAGTCGAGTCATATCATTGTACATATTGTTTTGGGACGATTGGGACTCATGGGTAAGTACTTATTTTATGGAGTAATGGGGAAGAACATCACTTATTACCCCTATACGTGCGTTAATCTTAAAAGTGCTCCAAGTGTTTTGATTTTCTTAATTCGAGTCATTAGATTAGTTAAATGTAAAGTATGTAAAGATTCAAGTGTAAGGGGAACGTTTATACCCCTATGATGTATTATTTTGGATGGTAGGGTAAGAGTGTATGCAAAAAAAAAAAAAAAAAAAAAAAAAAAAAAAAAAAAAAAAAAACAAGAAAAAAAAAAGAAAAAAAAAATAGAAAAAGAAAAAAGAGAAAAAAACATACGGACTACCATCCCGTTTTCATTCTATGTTTATTTTATGTTTTTGTTATTTTTCATTTATTAGCTTAAGTCGAGTCTAGTCTTGGCTTAGCAACGCCATCTTGTACATGTAATTAACTAAAATTGTTAACTCGCCACCAGTAAAACTCCCTTTATCCAACAAAACCGTGTAATTCATATCCCTACACCTAACGTTATAACCCTTTAAAAGACCTCTTTGATAGTTTATCCTAGGTGCTTACGCCATGTGGTGGAGGTTTGATCCTTTCCCAAGCCTATGGTAATCTATTTTGCTATGACAGGTAGTGAGAGATATCTTCCATTTCCATAATGTTATATTACTTTATTACACCCGAGAGATGTGAGTATCTAAACAATATTTGTGAGGTGCTTGTGTATGACCTCCGTGCTTGTCTATTGGTCTTTAGTGGAATGATTATTTGTTGTAATTACTTTTATATTAGTGTTAAATGACCCCTAACTTGTCTTTTGAGTAGAATAAAAGCTCATTTGCTTGAGGACAAGCAAATCTCAAGTGTAAGGGTATATGATGAGGCGAAAAATGATCCGTTTTTAGGGGGTCATTTAAGCCCGAATCCGACTTTATTTGATCAAATATTGCCCTAAATCGTTCCTTTTGTGATTTTAGGTGTTTGGAGAGTGAATTCTGGAAAAGAGGCTATTTTGGACGTTTTTGGAGCATAAAGTGAAGAAAACGACAAAGTACCAAAAATCCAAGCTGGAAATACAAGGTGACGGCGTCAAGGGTTTGCTCTTGACGGCGTCAGACATGAAGAATAATTTACCGTAGCTGGTGACGGCGTCAGATGGAGTTATGACGGCGTCAAAGTGGCCAAGATTAATTTACCGAAGGTGGTGACGGCGTCACATAGGCCGTCACGATTGGATCTAGGGCGTCCGAGGAAGTGTATGGCGGCGAGTTGACGGCGTCAGATTTTACTCTTGACGCCGTCAGGACGATTTTCCTATATATAGTTTTCTAGTTTTTTCATAAAAAGAGGAGAAGTTTTGGTGAAACCCTAAAGACGATTTTGGTGCCTCTTTTACAGGTTTTTCAAGGGTTCCAAACCCTTGAGACCTTGCATTGTAATTGAGATAAGTATACTCTTAATTCAATCAATATGTCTATGTGTTGGTTGTTTATCTTTTGTTCTTATCTTAATTCTACTATGCTAGGCTAGATCTCTCTTGTGTTTGCTTAGATCTAATGAAACCTAGATGTTGATTATGTGTTGATTACTTGTCTATTCTTGTTTTGAATGAATGATTTTATATGTTAGGCTTAAGAAAACTGGCAGATCTCCAAATGGTAACATGCTTGAACGTCTTAAGAAACATGAACCGAGGCGTACTAGGTCTTTATTGGTTGTATTTAATGCATGAGCCACTGTTTACAATCCCTATAGTTGTGCTGGGTCATGGTGTAGGAGGAGATAAGAGCTCATAGAGTTGGGGAGTTATGTATGCCACTCCACGAATGGTATTAAGGAATACAACCCGTCATTCATACAAGTGTAACAAGTAATTGACATGTAAAAGATATCTAGGGAGTAATGAAGTCTAAGTAAACACAATTTCTCCAATTACTGCTCACAACCTTAGTTTAATTAGTTTAATTTTATTTTTATTGTTTTATTTTGATTGCATCTTAGCTTTGGGTTAGTTGATTAGCAACTAATTCCGCCCACTCTTTCAAAACCCGAGATTTTAATTGCTTTCATAAAAATATAAAAATACAAAAATAATCATCTTTCATCTCTAGAACTTTTAATTAGGTTTTCTAATCCTAGCGACACTATTCCTAAGCTGAACGATCAATCCTCCGGTACTTGTCACTATACTATACTACAACGATCAGGTACACTGCCTGGTGGGGGTTGTAAGCCTCGCGAGATCCCTCGAGAGGTAAAGCAAGGTGCGATTCCCACGCATCAGTATTTATCATTACCCTCCAAAAATAAATACTCAAGATGAGGAGGCAAGTCCTTGAGCTCGAACTCGAGAAATTCTTCAGATTTTTCAATAGACTTAATTTCCGCTTTATGAAGTTCTTTTGGAGACAGAGAGGGTGAAGGATCGTCATTTAACAATCATTCAAGAAGAAGAATATCCCTCTCCGGGTCAAGATAGTTTTCATCAATCTCATTTGAGATTGAGCTATCTTGAGCAAGAAAAGCCTTGACCTCTTCCAAAAGGAAGTCACTTCCCTCAAACGGAGTGAGAGAAGGGGAAGAGTCGGATAAGATAGGCTCAGAAGAAAGAGTGGTACTGCCACTTGATGAGAAACCGATGACCTCTTGAGAATACTCCTCTGACGCAACATCGATGATGTCAATTCGGTTTACCATTTCAGCGTCATAGTTGGAGGAGTATCTTGAAGTCTTATCAAGATTGAATGTGACGGCTTCATTACCAACACGTAAAGTGATTTCTTCTTCGAAAACATCGATTAGAGCACGACCCGTTCTTAAGAAACCCCTCCCGAGAATGAGAGGAACTCTTGGGTCAGCATCGAAATCAACAATCATGAAATCTGCCGGAAAATGGAACTTTCCTACTTTCACGAAGATATCTTCGGCAATGCCGAGAAGACGAGATATAGTACGGTCTGCAAGCTTGAGAGTCATGCAGGTAGGAGTGAGATCAGGAAGAGAGAGTTTCTTCCAGACTGAGTGAGGCATAAGGTTAATGCTTGCACCAAGATCGGCCAAGGCAAAGCATTCAACCATCCCCGGGAAAATGCAAGGAATGAGAAATTTCCCGGGATCTCCAAGCTTTTCGGGAAGCTTTTTCAAGAGTACTGCTGAGCAGTGCTCTAGGCATCTCACAAAGTTTTTCCTTGTTACTTAACAAACTTTTGATTGTTGATGCAAATTTAGGCATCAGAAGAAGAGCATCCGCGAAGCTAATATTGAAATGTAATTCTTGGAAAGTTTGGTAGAATTTTTCCATCTGATGATTAGCTTTTTCGCGGTTCTTTTGATCATTTAAACGTGAAGGATATGGAATTGAAGTCTTGGGATTATTCTTTGGAATTTCATCAGGAATTTCCGGAGGATCAAATACAACTTTTGACTTGAGAGTCGGGACCGGGACAACTTGAGGGTGGACGTTCTTGGTACCTCCGTTATTAGTAGGAAGTACCGTATCCGTGGTAACCTCAGGTTCATGTTCTGCTACCTTGGTAGGAGGAGAAGAAGAGGTAGAAGGGGTCGTGGGTCCATTGTATGATACTCCACTTCGGGTAGTGATCGCCTTAACATCGCCCCTCGGGTTAGCGATCGTGTTGCTCGGTAGTGTACCTGAGCCCGAGGGTCGATCATTTAAAGACTTCTGAAGTTCAGAGATCTTGCTGACCAATAACCGATTCGTTTCCTCTTGTGCTTTCATGAATTGTTTTAAAACTTCATCGGAGGAAGGTTGGGGTTGAACAACGTTTTGATTTTGGTTAGGAAAATTTTGAACACGGTTGTTTTGAAAATTTCTTTGGTTTTGGTTGTTGTTACCCTGAAAATTATTTCTCTGATTGAAATTTCCCTGATTGTAATTCCCTTGACCTTGGTTTCTTTGAAAATTTCCTTGAAAACCTTGATTTTGATTGCCATTTTGAAAATTGTTTTGATTAAAATGACCTTGATTTTGGTTCGGGTTTTGGAAATTCGGGTTTTGACCTTGGTGAAAATCTCCTCGATTCTGATTTTGATTCGAGTTATGGTTTTGATTTTGGTTAAAACCGGGAGGTCTGAGAAAATTGTTGGAACGATAGCTTAAGAGATTACGGTCCCCTTGTGGTTGGTAAGAATTACCCCCCATGTTGTAGGAACCTTGAGCAGCATAAACGTTCTCTTGAGGAAAACCAGCAGTAGCTGGACACTCGGAATATAGATGTGGGCCTCCACAAGTTTCACAACTTCGGGCTACGGCTTTCACCTGTTGATTTTGGAGGGTTTGATTCATCCTCAACATAGCTGTAGCAAAGTCGTCCATCTTTTTAGTGAGGACCGCGATATCAGGAGATGATGATGAAGGAATGACTGATTTACATGACTCATCCCTCTCCGCAGAGGAATCCCAAAAGTTATGGTGGGCAGTCATGTTCTCAATTAGATCATAGCATTCTTCGGGACGCCTTTTCATGAAGGTCCCACCAGCAGCAGCATTAAGAATATCTCGGTGCCTCAATGTTAAACCATTATAGAAGGTATCTATGATGGTAACTTGTAACATATTGTGGTTAGGGCACCGATCAATTGCAAGCTTATAACGTTCCCAAGCCTCAAATAGAGACTCATCGGGACGCTGCCGGAAGTTGCTGATATCATTTCGTAACTTGGTAACCATGGAAGGTGGAAAATATTTTGCTAAAAACTTGGTTACCAAATCATCAAAGGTACGAATAGAATTCTTGGGGAGTCGGTCAAACCATGCAGTGGCATGATGGGTGAGAGAATAGGGGAAGAGATACAGACGGAGGGCATCATCGGTGACACCGTGTTGTTTCATGCTTTGGGTGACGGTAAGGTATTTATCAATATGCTTGTTAGCATCGTCACCCGGTAATCCGTGGAATTGACACGAATTTTGGACTTGTTGGATCATGTGGTGCTTGAGGCCAAAGTCCGTACCCTCAATAGTGAGTTGTGCAATAGGTCCACCCCTCCCTTGCATGGTAGGCTGGCACAACTCCTCCATCGTTCGGAGATCGGGAGCTGGCTCATCCTTGGGAGGGTCAGGGGGTGGTGGTGGCCCGTCGTCCATTTCTGTTTTTGGTTCTTCAATAACAGTACGTAGCTCGGGTACGTTTTTCTGATTTTTACGCTTTGTTTGTGAACGAGTGCGCATGCACTAAAAACAATTTTTCAAAACAAATTCGAGGCAAAACAACAGGGAACTTAAACCAATAATCACAAGTGAATGGCTTCTTTGAAAAAGGTACACCACTCACAGGGATACAATGGAAAGTTTTAATCTTTAGTTTGGGAACTTATTATGTCCACACTCCCAGTTGGTAGGTGTTCTGCCTTGGTTTGCGGTGGTAAGATTTTATGTATTTATTATTAACAGAAAAATTGTTTTTGGGCTTTTCGGGTGTGTGTGCAAAAAACTTTTTGGAAATATTTTTGGTATCGATTCGTTAACCGAAATCGACCTCTTTAAAATTACTCACAGGGTGGCGGGAGAGAAGAATGGATCTCTCATCAGTTCGCAATTTAATGTCAGAACTTCCGTATTCCACCTGTGTAGGTTGTAATCTTAAAGAAACCGAAGTAATTTAACTTCACGATTTGTTTTGTTGTTTTTTATTTTTTTGGTGTTGCTAACACTTCAGGAAAAGTGTTAATGAACTTTTTGATATGATTGATATTTTTACAAAAGTCGTGAAATTTGTACAGGGAGGGTTTTAAAACCACTAAACTTAAAACGATTTTAAAACATGCAACAACCTTCCCGGCAGCGGCGCCAAATATTGATTGAGCCTCCACCGTCAGATATTATTAACCAAGGTAAATGGTCAACAAGTCAAAAACAGCTTAGACCAATGCTCCGTGGATAGTATAGTTTTGTCCCTGGGTCGTTATGTCCCGACGAGATTGAAATGGTGCTTGAAAACGTTTTTGAGAATGAGTGGCACTGAGAACAGTAACCAAAGATGATTTGGGAATTGATTATACTACTGATTGTTTGGTATTTGGACAATTTGAAACAATATAAACAATAACAGATATACAGATATGATTACACAAACACAAAATGAAAATCAGATTTGATCACAGACAGAGAAAAAGGTAAGTTTTAAACAATTTACAACTACAGGGGGTGCAAGTGAAACTTTTACAAACTTAAAATAAAAACAAAATTAAAATTAAAAGAAAATTATTTATTTGATTATTTTAATATTTAAATACTAATTAAAAACTATTTGAAAAGTAATTAAAATCTAATTTAAATCAAACTAAAAATGATTAAAGTTACAAAATTAGACTAAAAATTTGCAAAATTATTTTCTAAACTTCTAAATTAACTTAAAGAAAATATAAAAATTTAAAAGAAATTTTTTTGTCTTTATGTGGGTTTTCTTTTAATTAAATACTAATAATATTAATTAAACTATTTAAATTATTTTAATTTACTTATTATACTAAAAATAACTTAGGAAATTAAAAAAAAATACAAATCTAATTAACTATCTCAGGAATCCTAAAAAATTATAAAAAGTTTCTAAAAATTATATTTAAACTATTTTACTAATTATTTACTTGATTATTAATTAAAATCTAATTTAACTAAATTAATTAAGAAAATTAAAAAGTGAACAGTAAAATTTAAGAAACTATTTTCTAAAAATCCTAAATGATTTATGAAACCTAGGAAAAATATAAAAACCTACTATTGTTTATTAAAATGTAAGAAAACTATTTAATTACTAATATTACTTAATTAAATAATTAAACTATTATTAATTCTAGTAATTATTAAATGAAAAGAGAAAAATCTAGGAAAATTACTAAAAGTACTTTAAGGTGACAGGAAATTAAAGAAAATATAAAAATGATGAAATGCTTATTAATAAGCTGAAAAGAAAAATTAAAAAGATAAATTCTATTAAATAGAAGCTATCACTATTTTTAAATTTGGGTTTTTTGTTGGTTTTTCTTATTGACAGATGTTAATAAGCTAAATATAAGAAACTTTTACAAAAACACTTTTGAAATAGCTTAATAATAAGCTATGTGTACCCCCTTGTGCCTAACAGTGAACTTATAAGCTTATTAGGACTTATGCAATTTTTGAAAAACCTGAGAAATGGACAACTAAGCATAAACAGATGATTATAAACTTAAAATCAGACAAGTGGGACAAATAAGCACTCAAAAGAAGCTGCTATGGAGCAAATAAGCACTTATCACAACAAAAGGCCAAAACAGGCCAAATACAAGAACTTTGGACCTCTATGGGGTCCACAGAAGTCAAGGAGAGTCCAAAGCAAGGGTTGAACCTTGAAGGTGGACTGGAGGGCTTCTCAATAAGCAAATAAGCTAGGCTTATGACTTATTATTAAGCACTGGGTAGGCTATTGAACTAGGTCTCAAACACTGAGTGACTCAGTGTGCACAGTCAAATGGGACAAACTTTTGGGGACTTGCAGCCTTATTAAATAAGCCAAAATTAAGCACTTAAGCTTAGAACCTTAAAGCTGGGCTTATGGGGTTTCTAAAAAATTAAAAAGCTAAGGGTGGGACCCACTAGTGAAGTAGCTATGGTCTATTGAAATTGATGGTCAATACTGAGTGCTCAGTACACAACTCAGAATAAGACAAACTTTAAAGGCTAAATAAGCTAACCTAATAAGCACTGAGATCCAATTTTATGATTGATCCTAAAAGAACTACTGAAGAGCTTTTCAAAAAGCTATAATTCAAGACCTAAGGTTTTGGTTTGCACCCTGGAGGGGGGTTTGAAACTTTAACTAAAATCAAAAGTACCTTGGTGCAGGGCAGTACCTTGCCCTGCATGTCTAAATAAGGCTTTGCACAAGCTTAAATAAAAATCACAAAAATAAGCTGAATATGGGATTTGAAAGATAAGCTGACACACTAAGATTTGTGAAAAGCTCAGGGTCCTAATCCTAACACAAAAATCACAATAAATCTTCCCATTTTTGATTTTCTGAGATAGGTATGTTTTTGACTTTTTGAAATTGTGACCTTAGGTTGACTTTTATGAACTTTGATCCTGATTTTCTGATTGAAAATGGTTAAATAAGCTATGTTAAGACCAAATTAAGCTAAACCACTCACTTGTGAATGGAAATGGGGCATATGCCACTCTTTAACCAACACAGAGGGTAAATTAGACCTATTGATGTATGATTTTGATTTTTTTATGAATAAGACCAAGTTTTTGTGGTGTTTTTGAGTTACTAGAACCTAATGTGACATGTATCAAACAGAAATAATAACACAAACAACTAGGAACACAGAGTAATAGCTAAATCCAAACACTACTATTCTAATTAGAAATCAAAAGAAATTGAGTAAACTGATACAAAAACTTAATCTAATGATCAGGAATTATCTAATAAGCTAGCTATAATAGAACTAAATAAGCAGTAATTAACTATAGATAAGCAATGATGACAGAGAACTCAGAATTTAAAGGAAATTTCTTACAAAAGCCTTCCAAGCAATCTTCAAGGACCACAGAACCAACCTATAGAATCCCCACGGATTCACTAACCCACAGCCATCCAATATTTACTATGCTCCAGCTTTCTCCTCCATTAAACCTGTTTTGCTTATTTATTTTGACTTTTGTTGACTTTTCATGTTTTTTGATTTTCTTATATCTAAACTGATTTTTAAGGTTACTAATAGCTTTTATAAGCTATCTAGGAGCTTATGTGATCCTAGGAGTCCATACCATTACACAGAAACAGTAAACAAGCTTAATAATGATTTTGAAATTTAAGAGAAATTGCATAAACTGATTTGGAATAGAAAACTTAATTCATTGATTGAAAAAGAGTAAAAGTACACTGAGATTGCTGAGATTACACTTTAAAAGCTTAAACTTACACTAGAAATTGAAAAACTATTAATTCGACACTAAAAATAGAATTATAAGCTACATACTTCTTCTTCATGCTTTGCTTCTATTTATAGCTTGAAATTAGGGCTCCTTGGACCCTTCTGATCGATTCCCACTTCATTCCTAAGCCGTTGGATCACTGAGATGCTCCCAATGCTTGCCACGTGTTTTGGCGCCAAAAATTATTTTGCAATTTGCTTTTGATATTAGACAAGGGGTGGTGCATTTAATGCTAAGGTGAGGGTAGATATGTAGTGGGTTTGGGCGGTTGATGGGATGGTGATGGTGGGGGGAGGTGATGTGATGCTGCAAGTGGTGTGGGGGAGGGAAGGAGAGGGAAGGTGTTTGGTGTTTGACTTGGATTTGACCAGGGTCAAAGTTTGACCCTGGCTTTTGATATCAAAAGGGATGGAGCGTTGGGCCTATGTTGGAGTTGGGCCAGGCAAGGGAGTTGGTTGTGTTTGTTTTGGATTGGATTTGGGGTGGTTTAATATTAAGGGTCCGGTTTGGTTTGTAGATATAACAAGGACCAATTATGTAATATTCTGAAAATTAAGGGGCTTTGTTTGGCACTTTTCCAAAGTATTCCATGAGGTGTAACTTTCCAAGTGAGAATATTATAAGGACCTGTGTTGATTTTTCCATTTATGAAACTCCAGGGACCATTTTTGCCAATTTGCCAAACTTCAGGGACCTGTTTTGTAACTTTTCCAAAAATTCCAACCCAAGGACCATTCCTGCTATAGATGAGAAGTAAAAGGACAAAAATTATTTTTCTCAAAGTTTTAATATCCCAGGGACCATTTTTATCAATTTTTCAAAGTTCAGGGACTAAACTTGCAATTTTGTGATACTTTGTACCAAAGGACTAATAATGTTTATTTATGCTTTAAAAGGACATTTGGTGACTTTTTCAAGTTTTTAGAATAGCCAGGGACTAGTTTTGACAACTTTTGAAAGATGAGCGACTGAAACTGCCAATTATGCAAACTTTGTTCATTTTCATTTGTTTTTTATTACTTTGCATTTGAAACATATAAAACACATTCCTGGGATATTTTCAGTATTATGATGTATTTTTGAGTGTTTTTAGATGTTTTGGCAGCTCACAATAGGTAAAAATGATGAGTATTTACACACTCATCAGTACTTTTTAGCTTCTACCGCCTTACTAGTAGCTTTTTTTATATATATAATTCTGCCGTTCAAAAAAAAAAAAAACAAATACAAGTAATCAAGAAAGTGCACAGTTTTAGTACCGATCAGGGTCGTCTTATGGGTTTCGGTGGCCCCGTGTCATCACCACAAAGATGCCCTTAAACACACATACAAAATACACATGTGTCACTAGTGCGTGAACTAATTAAACTCAAGCCTCATGTTGTGTATATACATATGATAAAGCGCATGAAATTTTGTGGCCCTCGTTAAGTGATGGTCCTGTGCAGTGGCACCTCTTGCACTCCCTTAAAGCCGGCCCTGGTTCCGATATATGCAAAAGAGTGGCTGAATAGCTCAAAGATAGCATAACTTGGTTCCATAGTTGAATGACCTTTTATTTATTCGAATAATCGAATGTGAGCTATGTCAAGTTTGTTTGTGTAGCTGGAATAGCTCAAAGATATCTGCTAAATTCAATTTATGCTTGATAGAAGCAAAGTTAATTTGAACTTAATTGTTGAGCTTATTTACGTACTCAACTTGATAAAGGTCATAGCTTTATCTAATATTCATACGTTTTTCTCATAAATGGTGAGCCTCTAACAAGAAGACGCAACAAAGAAAATATACAAATCTTCCTATTGTCTGTTTCTGGCAATATTCAATTAAAACGTTTATGAGTACTATAATGTTTGTAAGGATATGGGACAGTCTTGTTGAGAATTGGCTTATAAGTTATAACTATAAAAACCAAAAAGGGTAACTTCTTGATTTTAATCCCAACTGTAACTGGCTTTTCTAACGTCCCTTTCGTCCATTAATTTCTTAACTTTTGAACTTTCTTGCCAATTACCAGATGTTGCATATACATTCGATAACAATATACATAAACAACTGAATCGTGTGGCTTTAGTGGAATACATTTTTCATGTGCAGTTGTTTCTGTTTCTAAATTTTTATGAACACGACAAGCAGCCAAAATTGATCACCGATCGTTGCACCAACAGGTAATCCCGACCATACAGACCAACCATACATGAATAATGTTCTCATGTTGAATTGGTATTTTTTTTTTTAGTCATATTTTCTTTGCAAATCTTCATCTACATATGACTAAAAACTCGATCTCCACTTCGATGTGAGGACACTAATTTTATTGTTTTAATTGTTGTGGATTATTATTCTTAATCCTTATAAAAAAGATGTATTAGAAGTGAGGACACTAATTTTATTATTTTAATTGTTGTGGATTATTATTCTTAATCCTTATAAAAGAGATGTAAACTTTGAAGTCTCTGTACAAAAACTTAAAGAGTTCATATAGTTCCTTCACACCCATATGCATACTTTGTCATCTTGACAAAGATGCATATGAATTTGAAAGCATAGTATTTACTTTAAGACATAGAATCCATATGCACTATGATATATAAGCTTTGAAGATTTTCTTTCATCCACCAATGTGGGACAAATGGTTTTATAAAAAGTAGCATCTATTTCACTATCTAATACGCTGATACTACTATCAGTCTATCATAGTATCATCTACAACAAAACAACGCTTCAAACATTAAGTAACTAGTCCATGTTTACTGTGGATAAAAAGTTGGTTGATAAAGATTACGGGGCTATACAAACACATATTTTACTATGTTAAGTTAGTGACACATTTGGTGACCCAGCTTGAGACATTGTTATCTTAAAGCATATTGTGCAACAATAGGCGATATAGGACACCTTATTTTACACCTCTATTATACTAATGTAGTGTTTTGGAATGTTGGTGGGGTTGTTTTCGGCACCTGTTAACATTAAGACAAGATGGAAAGGACTATGAACACAATGCAAATTCTTTCATGACTAGTTTGTTGTGCTGTACAGATAAAGTTGTCATTAAAACATTGTTATACTTTCAAAAAAATGCGTAAAATGTTAAGGTTAAGATGCTAAGTTGTAATGAATATAAAATTAGACATAGATTTCGAAACTGAAGTGGCTGATAACGATAAGTACATGTCACCTTATAATCCGATCCTCGTTTGATGTCTCAGTTGTCTTACTTATATATTGCAATAATATTGCTTCAGTTGTCTTAGTTATAACAAGGTAAAGATGGTACAAAAATTTCACCTATGACGGACAAAACTAAAAACTCATATATAAATCGTTAAGGTTTTGTTGCAAATGCTTCAATTGCCATTCAGATTAGCTTCGTGTTGAGCATATTAATATTAGCTCGTTAACCGGCTTCTTTCTTAACGTTCCTCTCATCCATTACTAGATGTTGTGTATACACTTCATAATAACAATTCATATGCACTATGGTATATAAACTTAAGAGATTTCTCTCATCTACATATGTGAAACAAAAAGTTCAAATTGTTTCATCAAAAAATAGTAAGGGTATCCATGTCATTAATCTAATAGGCTGGGTAGTTTGGAAAAAACTTAATCTACCCAGTGGGTAGTCTACTCATATGCTTGTAATATGTGGCATATACATGTGATTGAAAAGAATAAAAACACAATTAATAATTTGTTCATTCTCTCCGAATGACTGAATTACACCTCAACCGGTTAAACTACCCACTGGATAAGTGTATCCATCTCCGAGTAGTTTTTATGCACTACTCCTCTGTCCTATGGGTTTGTAGATAAAGTGAGTAATTAGTACGATAATGTACGAAAAGACATATCACCTCAAAATTAAAACCTTAATGACAAAATATCATTATTTGACTAATGACAAACCTAATGAAAATTATATCGCTTGTTCCATATGATCTACTCCCTCCCATTTTAATACTATACTCGGTTGAAAAATTATAACTTATGTATAAAAATGGTTTTAAGAATGAAAAAAAAAGGTAATTAATGTCTTGTATAAATATTAAACAAACCAAATTACAAGACAAAAGTAACAATTTCCATAAAAAGAGTTTGACGTGTTGATCAACTTATATATATAGAAAATTCAATACATCAGCAAGTTACTAAACTATGTTTCAACTTTAATGACACGTCTTATTACTAATTCGAACCTGAAATTCTATTTTAACATACATTTCTATATTTTTTGGAACAACTATGAATCTTGCTTGTCGTGTTGATCAACTTATAAAAAAGAATAGGTAAGGTATACTTATGTTGGACAGATGAACATCACTTGCTAATATTGCTTTACTACTTAATTTGTTTATGAATTAACGAGTATTTTCCTTTCGAATGTCAAGCATTGTTTCATTTCATACCGATAAACATGGAATTTTTTTTAGTTATACAATTTTTATTTTATACGTTAGAAGTTACCCTAATTAGAAACGTTACATAACGCTCCAAGTTTTTGTTCATGCGATCCGATAGCTCGAATTTGAATATGATTGTTGAGATGTTCCTTATTTGACATATGTAACAATATGGTCTACCAAATCGAAATCATGGTATCAACTTTAAGACATATAGTTAATATTCACTAGCATGGTTAGAGACGACCTTGAAAAATTCATTTTTTAAGAGTGTCATGAATATGACGGATATTTTTGGCAAATTTTCTGCTAATTATAATAGCTTTTGGCAGGGACATGCCTCCCCCCCCCCCCCCCCCCCCCCCCAAAAAAAAGTGTTGGCGTCAATTTATCCCACCAAATTGCAACTTATATATAACTGTTTGTGTATATGCCCGGACGGGCCTGCACGGTCCGGACGGATCCTACCCGGACGGTCGGTCCTGGCGTCAGCAACAAACCCTGCCCTATGGACACGTGTCCCCTATGCCTGACACCTACGTGTCAGGAACAGTTGTCTACTAGCACTACGCACAATATCGTACAGTAGAAAGGTACAGGTCTAAGGTAGTATAAATACTTCTCATTTACTCTTGTATTTGAGAGCATTTACTGCATATACACACATATACCTTTATCCCTATCTCGTACTTACTCTCACGCCCGAGCTTGGTCATGGGACAAACCCCCAGGGCGAGGCTAACGCGTTTTTCTTGTCTCTCCAGGTCCGAAGAACTCTCAACAAATTACTCAAACAAATTGACGCCATCTGTGGGACCCGGGTTCAATCTACCAGGGTCACAGAATGTCAGGTCCTCCACCGGAAACTTCAGGAGGAAATGAGGACACCCCCTCGAGGATGAGGGAGCAAATTGAGGGACACCTGTCCGCCCTCAAAGCCTTGGTGGAAGAACATAATCGGAGGGAGAAGGTTCAACCCATTCGGTTAAACTTCACTGAGGATGACGTAAGAAATGACAGGACAGCGGGGGGAATCGTGACCGGAGCAAGGGTCTCAGACGAAGACTTGGGAAAGCCTTTCAAGGAAATATCCAACTCCCCCCTGTCCCGCAGACTTCTCGAGTTCTCAGCCTCGGAGCATAAGATGCCACCTCACATTAAACTCTATGACGGTTCATCGGATCCGGAGGATCATCTCACCAGGTTCTCCGGAGCCACGATGCAGGGATGTTGGCACATGCCAGTGTAGTGTCGTATGTTCTAGCAGACGTTGGATGGGAGCGCCCGAGGGTGGTACGACAAGCTCCCCTCCGGTAGTATCGACGAATGGGCAGACCTTCGTCACCAGTTCGCAACCCGTTTTGCTCTTCGTAAGAAATGTTTCAAAGACCCTACAGAAATTACCAAGATCGTCAGGAATGCCAATGAATCCCTTCCTGAATTTAAGGAGAGATGGACCACGGAAACAGGTTTCATTCAAGGTGTGCCGGAGATAATGCGAATATCCTCCTTCATGGATGCATGTAAGACCCCAGAGTTGGCTAAACGTTTCGCTGACAGGGTACCTAAGACGGTCGAGGAGATGATGAGCCGAGTGGATGATTTCATTAGATCGGAAAGGGCTTTCGCCAGCACTGAGTTACCCAGAGGAGAGCGACTAGAATCCTCAAGAAGGCCACCTATCAGTCACTTCCGACGGGAAGAAAGACAGTTTCGAGGGCCATATGGAGGGGATAGAAGACCCTATGAAGGAAGGGCTAATCCCTCAGGACGTGATTGGTATGCCCCTTACAAGCCCAGAGAACGACCTCCGTTGCTTCCCCCTCGAAACGACCATGTCGGACGTCAAAACCACTATCCCCCCAAGCTCACACTGAACTCTCTCACCAAGCTACCCCGAGAAATCCTAGCAACCGAGCGTCAGCTACAGCTCCCATTCCCTAGACCTATCGGTCACCCGCCTAGGAGGGAGGATCAAGATAAATACTGTGACTATCACATGGGTAACGGACACCACACTAATGATTGCATTCAACTCCGGAAACAACTAGAGGCGGCCCTTGAATCAGGGAAGCTCAATCATCTTGTCAAAGACGTTCGTCAGAAAGGTGGTAGACGACGGGTAGATGAACCACAAAAGGGTAGGGTTATTAATATGGTTCGCACATGCACGAATGGTAAGAAAAGGAAGAACATAGAGCAGTCGGAGGAGTGGATGCAGGTGCCTATAACGTTCCCACCTATATCGCCGGATGAAGCGTCAGAGGAACCAATCATTGTAGAGGCGACGATAGAAGGATATCTCGTTCGGAGAGTCTTTGTGGATGAAGGGGCGTCAGTAGAAATCATGTTTGAACACTGCTTCAATCAACTACACTCCTCCCTTAAGTCGAGGTTAAGGCCCACCCGAACGAATCTGTTGGGGTTCGCCGGTAGCGTAACCAAACCAATAGGGAAGTTAGAACTGGAGGTAGAGTTTGGAAACGGGAGGTTGTCTCGAAAGACGGCAATGAAATTTACAGTCATCCGTGCTCCTTCCCCTTACAACGTCATCCTCGGCCGGAGTGGTCTTAAGGCGCTTGGAGCAATCCCCTCAACTATTCATTCGATGATGAAATTTCCTACACCGGGAGGAATCGCCACACTATCCACCCGGTCCGCCGCAGTATTGGAATGCCGGAGGATTGAAGAAAGCCAAACAGAGAGAGAAAATGAGGATGTGACCGAAGGACACGAACTAGATACAGGAGAAGCAGAGGAGATAATGGTCAACCCGGCGTACCCGGACCAACTTGTCACGATCGGAGGTAGTCTGACTAAAGGGTGTAAGGCACAGTTGAAGGCACTGCTCGCAAGAAACCTGGATGTGTTTGCCTGGGAACCGAATGACATGACAGGAGTGCCACGAAGGATAATAGAGCACCACCTGAACATCAATGCATCTGTAGAGCCGGTATGTCAAAAACGCAGAGTCTTTGCCCCTGAAAGAAGCCAAGCTATACTAAGGGAGGTTGAAGAATGGACGCGGGCTGGGATTGTTCAGCCGGTTAAATATCCGACGTGGATATCTAACCCGGTTTTGGTAAAAAAGAGTGACGGCACCTGGAGGATGTGTGTCGATTTCAAGAATGTCAACTCGGCATGTCCAAAGGACTACTACCCTCTTCCGGACATTGATTGGAAGATAGAATCTGTAATGGGACACAAATACAAATGCTTCCTGGACGTATACAAAGGTTACCACCAAGTGCAAATGTCAAAGGAGGACGAAGAAAAGACAGCCTTTTATACAGATCAAGGGACCTATTGCTACACCAAGATGCCTTTCGGTCTTAAGAATGCCGGTGCTACATACCAAAGATTGGTGGACACGGGCACACACGGCATTCCAAACGCAGCTAGGGCGAAATTTAGAGGCTTATGTTGATGATATGGTCATTAAGAGTAAAGAAGAAAGGACGATGATCGCGGACATCGCGGAAACATTTGACAGTTTAAGAGGGATCAACATGAAGCTCAACCCATGAAAATGTTCATTCGGAATGGAAGAAGGGAAATTCCTGGGTTACTTGGTCACTTCCGAAGGAATCCGAGCCAACCCGAAAAAGACAAAAGCCATACTAGACATGCAATCTCCCCGAACGCTGAGAGAAATGCAAAGTCTCAGCGGCAAGCTAGCGGCGCTAAACCGGTTTCTTTCTAGGTCGGCCGAACGATCACTGCCCTTCTTCGAGACATTGAAGAATATTACCAAAGAAAATAAAGAAGAATATAGATGGACAAAAGCTGCAGAAGAAGCCTTCCAGAAGATGAAAAAGCTCATTGAAGACCTTCCGTCCTTGACTACGCCGGTTGCTAAAGAGACCTTGTATGTGTATATCGCAGCCGCTGACGAGGCTGTAAGTACCGTCCTGATGACGGAGAGGAAGGGAAAACAAAGTCCAGTCCATTATGTCAGTAGAACCCTGAACGAGGCGGAGAGAAATTACGCCCCGCTGGAAAAATTGGTTCTATCTTTATTGCACGCATCAAGAAGATTGCGCAGATACTTCGAAGCCCATCCCATTAAAGTCATCACCGATCAACCAATTAAGCAAATTCTTGGTAAGGCACAGGCATCCGGAAAACTCGCCAAGTATTCCATGGAACTGGGTGCATACAATATAGAATACATTCCTCGGAATGCCATTAAGGGACATGTCCTTGCCGATTTCCTGTCCGAGACACCCATTGGAAACAGCTCCCCTTCCTACTTCCAGCTACCGGTAAGGAGACCGAGCAAAGATGAAACTGAACAGTGGACGTTGTTCACGGACGGTGCCTCCAACCAAAAGGGAGCCGGCACTGGGTTGGTACTAATCAGTCCCACCAAGACGGAATATACATACGCTCTCCGTCTGAATTTCAAAGACACCACCAACAACGAAGCTGAGTATGAGGCGCTATTGGCCGGCTTAAGGATAGCGGCGGAGATGGGTGTAAGTAACATAAGGGTGTACGTCGATTCGAAACTGGTAGCCAATCAAATAAACGGCGACTACGTGGCCGCCAACGCCAACATGATGAAGTATTTAGCCAAGACGAAGGAACTGACGGCGGGGTTCAACAGGTTCTCCATAAGTAACATTCCTCGAACACGAAATCAGAAGGCCGATGTGCTGAATAAGCTGGCCACCGTCGCGTTCGACCACCTAACCAAAGAAGTCCTAGTCGAAGTGTTAACGGAGAGATCCTATCGAGAAGAAAGAAATAAATGCAGTCGTAGAGGAAGAAGGGGATAATTGGATGACACCCATCATCAGGTGCCTAAACGAAGGAATCTGGCCAGAAGATAAAAACGAAGCACGTTCTCTAAGAATGAAAATCAACCAGTATGTGATGGAAGAGGGAGTCTTGTTCAAAAGATCTTATTTGGTGCCCATGCTGAGGTGTGTGGGACCTTTGCAGGCCAACTATGTGATCAGAGAAATACACATGGGAGCATGCGGAATGCATTCTGAACCAAGAATGGTAGTCGCGAAGGCCATGAGGCAGGGATACTATTGGCCAACCATGCACCGGAATGCCAGGAACGAAATTCAAAAGTGTGATTTCTGCCAGATTCACTCCAGGGTTCCGAGACTCCCAAAGACACCAATGACATCCATAATGGCACCCTGGCCCTTTTACCAATGGGGAATGGACATTCTAGGCCCGTTGCCTCAATCGGCGGGGGAAGCAAAATATGTGATAGTAGCTATAGACTACTTCACCAAATGGATTGAAGCTAAGCCGTTAGTCCGCATAATGGGCAAGGAGGTCAAGAAATTCACGTGGGAAAACATAGTACGCAGATTTGGACTCCCACGAATAATAGTCACCGATAATGGAACACAGTTCGTCAATGACCCATTCAAAAGATGGTGTGAACAATTGCACATACAACAGATCAACACAGCGGTTGCCCACGCGCAAGCAAATGGTCTAATGGAAGCCGCTAACAAAAGTCTGATGAATGGCATCAAAACCAGGCTGGGTAGAGAGAAAGTCGGATGGGTGGATGAGCTACCCAATGTTCTATGGGCCCATCGGACGACTCTCAAGATGAGCAACGGGGAGACCCCATTTAGCCTTACATATGGCAGTGATGCAGTCATACCTGCAGAGATTGGGATGCCCACTCACCGGACGATGATGATAAGAGATGGGTTGAACGACGAGGAGATTCGTCTTAACTTGGATCTACTGCAGGAAAGGAGAGAAGAAGCGGCAATCCGGGAAGCCAAATACAAGACGAAAATAGAGAAATACTACAATCGATGGGTCCGTCCGGAAACCTTCCGACCCGGAGACTTTGTGTACCGCAGGAATGAGGCCAGCCGTGTCGAGGATCAGGGCAAGCTAGGCCCAAAGTGGGAAGGGCCATACCGTGTGACAGAAGCATTTCAGAATGGATCCTATAAGTTATATACAATGGACGATCAGGAAGTCCCCCGGAAGTGGCATGCTGTCAACCTCCGGAAATGTTACTTATTGTTTGTATTCTGTTTAGAATTCTGGATGTTAGACTCACGATCAAAGTCATTTTGCTAATGAAGTTATTAAGAAACCCCCCAGACGGAGAGTGGGTAATTTTCCATTATGAATGATGCAGGAAAACCTGTGAAATCCGGACGGAGATTAGCTACCTCCGTTCGACTGACGCTTCATCGTAACATTATTAACCCAACGGTGCCAAGCCACCAAGGGTAACATTATTAACCCAACGGTGCCAAGCCACCCAGGGGTAACATTATTAACCCAACGGTGCCAAGCCACCCAGGGGTGACATTATTAACCCAATGGTGCCAAGCCACCCAGGGGTCACATTATTAACCCAACGGTGCCAAGCCACCCAGGGGTAACATTACTAACCTAACTATACGGGGACACTTGAAGGTAACATCACTAAAGCATTTACAATAATAAGAGAATATTGAGAAACAAAATACAACAATCACGATAAATCTGAACGGAAGGGCCATCAGTAAATAAATATAGTACGTCCAAAAGGAAGGACCATCCGAATGTACAAGATAAGAGTAAAATTGTGCAAATATTACAGACCAATCAAAAAACAAGATAATAACTAAGATATCTGATGATCCGACTCCTGTTCTTGTTCTTGACCGGCCGTCACTGAGCTTCCGACACCAGGGGTAACTCCCTCCCCGGCTGGGAAAATATTCATAATGTCAGCCAACGGAAGACGGTAGGAAGCAACAATCTTTTCAACAAAGGGAAACTGCCGAAGGAACATGGCATCATAAGAAGCACGGAAGTTGAGAGCAGCCAGCATATCAAATCCGGAGGTAGAGTTCACAATCTCCTCTATCTGCTCAGGCTTGCGACCAACCTTTACTCCTTCCAACCAACCAGCATATATGGCTGCATTAAAAACCTCTCCCCATGCCATCTGGTACTCATCACTCTCTTGAAGTCTCTTAACAACCGTGGGAACAAGCTGCCGGACATAGTTAAACCGCAAGATCTCTGCTTGGCTTGACTCAACGGTCATCCTTTCAACAGTCTTCGCTAGACCAGCGGCTTTGGCTTCTGAGGCTTCCAAAGCAGTGTTTTTCCCCGCCAACATCTCCTCCAGAACTTTGATCCTCTAAGACTGCTCCTCATTCTTGGCCACCAGAGCATCCCTCTCCTGCTCAACGGCTGACAGCTGATTAGACAACCCCTCCTCCCGGCTGGAAGAATCCTGGTGTTGCTGTTGAAACTCCTGGCTAGATTTTGTCAAGACTTCAGCTACTCGACGCTGCTCTGCCAGCCCGGATTCAAGCTCCCTTATCCAGTCAGCCAAACTGCCACATCCTTCATGAGTTTGGTATAGTTGAGCATAGTGGTAACTCAAGTTCTCAAGCCGTTGGAGCACATCTGCCTGAGCCAAGGAACCACGTGCCAATTCAAACCAGGCACGCTGGGTGGCTTGATAGTTAGTCGGAGTTGCTTGCTCCGCTCGCACAGAAGGAGGGGCGAGATGCACCATAAGGTCCCTACAAACCTCAGCATCATTCATGGTAGCCCCAACGGTCAACTTCCACCCTGGAACGTAGGGCTCGGAGGAATCACCCCGCTAAGAGACAAATTGCCTTAGTATACATATATATATAAAAAAAGAGGGGGGGGGGGGAAGGAGGAATATATGTTTATATCAGGGAAAATTCACCTCCAGACCCCCTGCTGGTAAACGCCTGATGAGTAGAACCAGCGGACGTAGACCCGTGTAAACCTGTGAATAAGGGGAAGCAAAATATTACAGCGTCCTCGGAAGGGCAATGATAAACTAAAAATGGTTCATTAGAAATACCTCCATGTGCAAGGTCCGCAACGTTCGGATGGTCCAAACTCTCATTCAGTTCAGTCGCAAACGCGTCAAGACTGAGACCGTTCCCCTCATGATTACCGTCCACATCCTCAGGAGCAACATGCTCAACATTTTCTTCAAGCTCGATCCCTCCTGCATTCCCAGCACTCTCCTCAAGAGGGACTTCTACATGACTAGCATTCTCTACGTGCTCAGCATTCTCAACATTTTCAGGACGATCAGCATCCTCCACATCTGCGGTATGGCCGTCATCACCAACATTTTCAGAGTCGGGATGATTGATGTTGATGGGAGAAGGGGAACGGGTATGGTCACTATCTGAAGAACCATCATCTTCCGACACTACGATGCTGGAGGCAGAGGCTCTTTTGTGTGGCCGGGGAGAAAGGTTAACAGTCGGACGCTTCTTGCTCACATTCCGGGGTTGGGTGGCTTGCTTCTTCCTGTCCTTAGCAGCCCGAGAATCTATCACCCTTTGGTCAGGTTTCTCAACAACCCTCTGCAACCTAGTCTTGTTGGGAACCGGTTCATTGGGTCCCAGAGGTTCCGTCACATGCATCTCAACCTCACCCCCCTCGGCCAGTGAAGGCCCTTTACCGACGCGAGAGACTGAGGTGTTGGGGAACCTAAGAAAGCGAGACATCGGCACAACTGCATAAGAAAAGAAGAAAATAGCGTAAGTGCGTCATATGACATAAAACACATACAATATAGACGCTAGATTAACAAGAGAGTTACCATTCCCCTCTTCATCCTTAAAAACCGGTCGGTGATCAGGGTACTTCCAAATCTTGGTCAAGCCGGCCTCAAAGAGTAATGCCGGATGAATTGCCTGAATATCAACCACGGCAGCCGTCAGGGCTTCCACATGTTCCAGCTGATAACCACCAAACGGTGGCAGCTCAGAAACGCTGGAGTCCGGATGTCTCCAGGGCATAGATTGAGGGATCGCCCTACGGTCAATAAGGAAAAATATGTCTTTCCAGTGCTTCATGCTTGAGCACGTCTCATTGAAGATCCTAGCTTGACCATTCTTGCCAGTGCGACGGGCGAACAAGAACCAATGCCCTTGTTTTTGCAACATATAGAAAAGGCGAAACAGAGTCAAATATGGAGCAAAATTCAAACTCCTGCAATACACCTCGAACAAAATGACCTTCGACAAACCGATCGAAACCAGTTGGGACAGATGTACTCGGAAATGGTTAAGAACTTGAAGAAGGAATGTCGAAAACGGAACCCTTATCCCTAAAAACTCCAAATATGCTTCGTAAACCCCAATGGCATTCCTCGGTAACCGATCCATGGTCATGCCGGGTGGTGGCAAACGGGGATGTAACTCCGCCGGAATCCCATATATCCGGGCGGCCTCCCGCACATCCCGTTCCGACATGACGGACTGATATATGTGCATGTCAAATTTGGGAATGACATCCGCTGCACCGGACACCGATGCAACGTTATCATCTGCGCCGGGTACCGACGCAACATTTTCTTGTGAACCAGAAGCCATAAGTTGTAGATGGAGGGAAAGGCAACTCTCTTAGAAAAGGAAAAGAAGGGAAGAGTCGGAGGAACGCACCTGATGAGAAGACGAAGAGACCAATTCGCTTGTGTGTGAAGAAAAGTAAAAATAGTAAAAACTGAAAAGTGTGAAAAACAAACATTATATAGGAAGACATGTGGAACAGTAAAACGTCGTTTCGTATCAGACTCACACGTGGACAAATCAGGGCCATCCACACGCGTACTTTGTACACGTGGCTGCATCTCACACTTCCCGGTAAAATACGAGTCACTCCATGTAATGGGCTTGGGCCCATGAATTTATCTTGGCCCAACGATGACCCAGCATCTACACGACCCAGCCTTAGCAGAATAACAATAACAGATGATGCAAACAAAAGGAGACCGAGGACGACAACACCTAGCTTCTCCGGAAGGACAAAATATCATGTCACACCTCCTTGGAGCCGTAACACGATACTGGGGGGGGGGGGGGGGACATGTTTGTGTATATGCCCGGACGGGCCTGCACGGTCCGGACGGATCCTACCCGGACGGGTTAATACCCGGACGGTCGGTCCTGGCGTCAACAACAAACCCTGCCCTATGGACACGTGTCCCCTATGCCTGACACCTACGTGTCAGGAACAGTTGCCTACTAGCACTACGCACAATATCGTACAGTAGAAAGGTACAGGTCTAAGGTAGTATAAATACTTCTCATTTACTCTTGTATTTGAGAGCATTTACTGCATATACACACATATACCTTTATCCCTATCTCGTACTTACTCTCACGCCTGAGATTGGTCCTGGGACAAACCCCCAGGGCGAGACTAACGCGTTTTTCTTGTCTCTCCAGGTCCGAAGAACTCTCAGGATTCCTGGCTGGGAAACAGCAACTAATTACTCAAACAATAACCTAACTGATCATCCTCAATTCGGAAAAAACAAATAAAACAATCGTCAATTCCCACAAAATACACATAACAATGGTCGGTTACATGCCGGAAGAGGAGTGGTCAAATGTTTTATCGTCGACGTATCTATTTAATGAAGTTCTTAATACATATGGCTACGAAATTTTTCATGAATATGATTCTTATAAGAAAATTAGCCCGTGGATGAGAGGCCTAATTCGGGAATGGTTTAGAAAAAAGCCATAATACACAGAGATGTTGGAAGCTCAAGCTGATGATGTTGCAGGAGAAAGCACGCTGGAAACCAAACTTGACGATCTAGGAAATAGGATAACAAATCTTAAAGCTATGTTTGAACATTTCATCAAGCAAAGGGAAGCAAGGAAGGGAAAAGATAGTGTGGGTTTTAGAAAAGTGGGAAGTAGCAAAAAAAATGAATGGGCGATGTTTGTTATGGTCTATGTCGTGTGTTTCGTTTGCTTGTCGAGTTATTTCGTTTGAGTTGTTCCGTTTGCTTGTCGAGTTGTTTCGTTTGATCTATTTTGTTTGCTTGTTAAGTTGTTTCGTTTGAGTCTGTACGTATGAAATGTATGTAGGGTTGTTTGGATACGATAATCTGGTTAACTCAGAATTGATAAATAAATAAAAAAATGATAGTTTGCATAGCATGGTTAGAGATGACCTCAAAATTGATAAAAACAACCTTGAAAAAATTATTTTTTAAGAGTCTTAGTGAATATAACGGATATTTTTGGTAAATAAACGTATGTCATAGATGAATTATTATTTCTAACCTTTAAAAAAGAAAGACACATTAAGTTTGGTGTTTGTGTTACAAAAATTTAAGAAAGAAAGAAACATTAAATTTGGTGTCTGTATTACAAAAATTTAAGAGTTCATATAATATTTCTAAACTCAGCACCACACCCAATATGCTTATTGGGCATGATTTGGATTTCAAAGCATAGTATTAACTCTAAGACATAGAGTCCATATGCAATTTGGTATATAACCTTAGAAGACTTTCTCCCGTTTACCTATGTGGGATAAAAATGCGCAAATGGTTTCATCAAAAAATAGTAAGCATTCGTTTCACTAATCTAATAAATTAAAGGACTTTACATTAAGTAACTAGTCGAACTTTACCCAGAATAAAAGGAAAAATTAGTTGATAGAGTTAACCTTTATAGCAGTGACCATTTCTTCCTATATGTATTAAGTATTAACATCAACAAAAATAAACCCTTAAAAATAATAATACGCTTAGCTCTAAAAATGAATGGCTAGAAGAAAGCTTTGAACTGGCTCATAGGGTCATTAGGGAAGAAGAGTAGGCATCGAGGAATGTCAAAGTGCTATAAGGTTTTTATTCACAACTGATATGTGCCAAAATACAGAGCTCGCCAATCGACTCAATCCTAAATCTTGGTTGCAAAAAGGTGTTTGAAACCGGTAATCAACCGTTAATTAGATAGTTGGCCTATTTCTTAAATAAAAGCTATCTTTTTTGTCCTCTCTATCCTGGTCCTAAGTTCTAACAGCTTTCAAGAGTGCACGTTTCGGTCACATATATTGACACATATGGTCCAAGGATGGTTTATGCTATTAGTATTATTGTTAGTAAATGAATCTGTATGGGTCTTCAAATTGGAATTGTGAATCATGCTTTTGTAAGTGGTGATTGTCTTTACAAATCTATGATACAACCAACTTTTTTAAAGCGCAATATGCCATGTGTAAAGCATAGTAAATATCATGGGTACGTAATCGATCCTGAATATGAATCTTCCATGATGAACCATATGGTTAAAAACATTAACACAATTCTTCAAAGACTTTTGACCGATTTTGAACTAGTTTTGACCAAATCCACTTTTTTGGTCAATTTAGCTCGACTTGCCTTGGTCACTGACCTTGTAGTGAGTAATCTACGCTTTGTAATCCGAGTTATGCAACACTGTACAAGGGTGCTTTTAGCTGTATCACAACACATTGCTTGTACCCTGCAAGTATTTTGTTACTCAGACAACAATTCATCACAGGTGTTCAATTTTATAACGTTTTCTTGTACCACTCTTCCCGTTGAATGAGTAGCTCATTTTGTATTTCCGGAACTATGCATGTTAAACGTTTGGTGATCTCTGATTATTATAATGTTGTATAATTTATCATAAATTTCATGTGAACATGTGGTATACATATAAGTTGAGTAAACTACATATTAGTGGGCAACCTCTTAGTTTTGCAAACTTGATAACGCTAGTACTAGTTTTATTGTTTTTGTCATAGTGGAATGTGGATTGTTATTCTTAATTTAATATAAGAAGAGTAAAGTTTTGAAGATTTTGTAACAAAAACTTAAGAGTTCATATAATATTTCCGAATTAATATACCATAAGTTTATACTCCCTCCTCCGTCTCAAAATATAAGTTCAGTTTGACTTTTTGAATCGAACTTTGACATTAAATATTTTTGTCTGAACTTATATTTTGGGACGGATGTAGTATAATATTAACTTATATTTTGGGATGACTTTTTGAATCGAACTTTGACATTAAATATTTTTGTCTGAACTTATATTTTGGGACGGATGTAGTATAATATTAACTTATATTTTGGGACGGATGTAGTATAATATTTCCGAATTAATATACCATACTCATTAAATTTGACATATTTAACAATCTGGTCTACCAAATCGAAAGCATGGTAAGTATTAAGCTAAGAAGATTTACTCTCATTTACCTATGTGGGACAAAAGGTTCAACTGGTCTCATTAGTGACCTTTTGCATGTGTGATGAATTACAAATACAAGTAATCAAGAAATTGGACAGGTTTAGTACTGATATATGCAAAAGAGTGGCTGAATAGCTCAAAGATAGCATAACTTGGTTCGATAGTTGAATGACCTTTTTTTATTCGAATGTGAGCTCTGTCAAGATAGGTTGTACATCTGGAATAGCTCAAAGATATCTGCTAAATTCAATTTATGCTGAGAATTGGCTTATAACTTATAACAATAATTACCATTCAGTACCTTAAAAGGGCGTTAAAGGCTATTTGTGAGGATAAAAACCAAAAAGGGTAAGTTCTTGATTTTAATCCCAACTCTACCCGGCTTCTATCTTAACGTCCCTTTCGTCCATTAATTTATTAACTTTTGAACTTTCTTGCCAATTACCAGATGTTGTGTATATATTAGATAATAACAATACATAAGCAACTGAATCGTGTGGCTTTAGTGACATAAATTTGTCATGTGCAATTGTTCCTGTTTCAAATATTTTATGAACACGACAAGCAGCCAAAATTGATCACCAGATCGTTGCACCAACAGGAAATGGCAATAAAGACCAAAGATTTTTCCACTAATCTCAACCGTACAAACCAACCATACATGAATAATGTTCTCATGTTGAATTGGAATTTTTTGTAGTCATTTTTACTTTGCAAATCTTCATCTACATATGACTAAAAACTCAATCTCCACTTAGAAGTGAGGACACTAATTTTATTGTTTTAATTGTTGTGGATTATTATTCTTAATCCTTATAAAAGAGATGTAAAGTTTGTTAAAAAAACTCAAGAGTTCATATAATTCTTTCAGATTCTATTTGTAAAGATAACAAAGACGGTGTAGGAACTTGAAAGCATAGTATTAACTTCAAGACACACAATCCATATGCACTATGATATATAAGCTTTGAAGATTTTCTTTCGTCTACCTATGTGGGACAAATGGTTTTATAAATAGTTTTATCTAATATCTAATCGTATTAAGTAGGACTAAGTTTGTAGATACGCAACAAACTTTCTCAAAAGTACCGAAATACGTAACCTACTAAAAAAAGTCTGTAGATCGCTAACAAATTTTCAAAATTGGCACAAGATACGTAATGTTGACTGGATTTTTACCTGGTTGACCGGTTTATAGGTAAACACTTAAAAAAATATACATGATTGGTCTCTGTGGTTTGCGTCTGTTTTCACCGGTCATCCTTTAACGTTATTTCAATTATAAAAGTTACAATAATGGTCCTTGTCGTTTAGGTTGACTTTATTTTCACTTTTTCGTCCGTTTTTACACGTTTTGGTCCGTTTTACACGTTTTTTTCGTTTTTTCCACTTTTATAAAAAAAATCGAATAAAATTTTATAAAAAAAATTCTAAAAAATTTTCGAAAAAAAATATTTTTTCTAAAAAATATATTTTTTCGAAAATATTTTAGAAAAAATATTTTTTTTTGAAAATTTTTTATTCAAATATTTTTTTTTAAATTCGAAAAAATATTTTTTTATTCAAATATTTTTCTAAAAAAATTTTAGAAAAAAAAAAATATTTTTCTTAAAAATTATCGAAAAAAAATATATATATTTGAATAAAATATTTTTTCTAGAATTTTTCCAAAAAAAATATTTTTTTTTCGAAAATTTTTTAGAAAAATATTTTCGAAAAAAAAAATTTCTAAAATATTTTCGAAAAAAATATTTTTTAGAAAATTTTTTTTCGAATTAAAAAAAAAAATTTGAATAAAATATTTTCGAAAAAAAAATTTTCTAAAATATTTTCAAAAAAAATATTTTTTAAAATATTTTCGAAAAAAAATATTTTTTAGAAAAAATATTTTTTTTTTCTAAAAAAATTTTAGAAAAATTTTTCTATAATTTTTTAGAAAAATATTTTTTTTCTAAAATTTTTTTAGAAAAAAAAAATATTTTTTCGAATTAAAAAAAATATATTTTTTCTAAAATATTTTCGAAAAAATATATTTTTTAGAAAAAATATTTTTTTTCGAAAATTTTTTAGAAAAATTTTTTTTCGATTTTTTTTATAAAATATTTTGTATAAAATTTTATTCGATTTTTTTTATAAAAGTGGAGAAACGAAAGAAAACGTGTAAAAACGGACCAAAACGAGTAAAAACGGACGAAAAAGTGAAAATAAAGTTAAGGGATTAAAGGCGAAAGTCAACCCAAACGACAAGGACCATTATTGTAACTTTTATAAATGAAATAACGTTAAAGGATGACCGGTGAAAACAGACGCAAACCACAGGGACCAATCATGTATATTTTTTTAAGTGTTTACCTATAAACTGGTCAACCAGGTAAAAATCCGGTCAACATTACGTATCTTGTGCCAATTTTGAAAGTTTGTTAGCGATCTACAGACTTTTTTTTAGTAGGTTATGTATTTCGGTAATTTTGAAAAAGTATATTGCGTATCTACAAACTTAGTCCTATTAAGTAACTAGTCCATGTTTACTGTGGATAAAAAGTTGGTTGATAAAGATTACGGGGCTATACAAACACATATTTTACTATGTTAAATTAGTGACACGTTTGTCGACCCAGTTTGCAACATTGTCATATCTTAAAGCATTTTGTGCGACAATAGGCGATGTAGGACACCTCATTTTACACCTCTATTATACTAAGGTAGTGTTTTGGAATGTTTGTGGGGGGTTTTCGGCACCTGTTAACATTAATACAAGATGGAAAGGAGTATGAACACGATGCAAATTCTTTCATGACCAGTTTGTTGTGCTGTACAGATCAAATTTTTTTTTTGAACGGCGGCATTATATTAAAACTAGCAAAAGCTAGAAACAATTACAAAGAAGATATAGTGGCTATAGGGTTTTGCAACCAACCTACCCAACTAAGTTTAAAATTAGGATTTCTAGAAGAAATCCACAAATAAGATTGGGAAACAACATTATCCCAAATCATCGCCTTCCTGGGGGGGGTATTAGAAAAAACTAGCCGATTTCGAAAACTCCATATGGACCATAAAAGAACCCCTCCCACACCTTCAAGAAAAACTTGAACATTCTTTGAGAAGGACGACGTATCAAGCCACGTGATCCAATCCTCCATACTCGCGCAAAAAGGGATATCAAGCTCCCACCATTTCGCCAACAAAGACCACAAATCTGTGGCCATCTCACAAGAGAAAAAAATGTGGTTAATCGTTTCGACGTCTTCTTGACAAATGGGACAGAGAAGAGAATGAACATCAATGCCTCTCCTATCCAAATTCACCCTAGAAGGGAGCTTGTTCAACAACAATCTCCACAGAAAAATGTTAACTTTAATAGGAATACTACGATTCCAACGAGTAGCGATGGGAGAAACCTCAAGAATACAAGAGTCAATCAAGGATCGAACCGAAGCAACAGTGAAGCCCTTGGTTTTTAAACAATGTTATATTGTCAAAAAATACATAAAGCGTTAAGGCTAAGATGCTAAGTTATATCAAATATAAAATTAGACATAGATTTCGAAACAGAAGTGGCTTATAACGAATTAACGATAAGTACAGTTCACCTTTTAATCCAATCCTCATTTGATTTCGCAGTTGTCTTAGTTATAAACTGCCATAATGATTGCTTCAGCTGTCTTTGTTATAACAAGGTAAAGATGGTACAAAAATTTCACCTATGACGGACAAAACCAAAACTCATTATATCTTTAAGGTTTTGTTGCAAATGCTTCAATTCCCATTTAGATTAGCTTCGTGCTGAGCATATTAATATTAGCTCGTTAACCGGCTTCTTTCTTAACGTTCCTCTCATCCATTGCTAGGTGTTGCGTATACACTTCATAATTAAAACAAACAATACATATGGACTATGGTATATAAGCTTAAGAGATTTCTCTCATCTACATATGTGAAACAAAAGGTTCAAATTGTTTCATCAAAAATAGTAAGGGTATCCATGTCATTAATCTAATAGGCTGAGTAGTTTTTATGCACTACTCCTCTGTCCTATGGGTTTGTAGATAAAGTGAGTAATTAGTATGATAATGTACGAAAAGACATATCACCTCAAAATTAAAACCTTAATGACAAAATATCATTATTTGACTAATGACAAACCTAATGAAAAATTATATCGCTTGTTACATATTATCTACTCCCTACCATTATAATACTATACTCTGTTAAAAGATTATAACTTATGTATAAAATGGTTTTAAGAATGGAAATAGATTGTATTAATATTAAACAAGCCAAAATTACAATACAAAACTAACAATTTCCATAAAAAGAGTTTGACGTGTTGATCAACTTATATATATAGAAATTTCAATACATCGGCAAGTTACTAAACTATGTTTCAACTTTAATGACACGTCTCATTACTAATTCGAACCTGAAATTCTATTTTAGCATACATTTCCATATGTTAGAACAACTATATGAATCTTGCTTGTCGTGTTGATCAACTTATAAAAAAGAATACGTATATATATACTTATATGTTGGTTGGGCAGATGAAACATCACTAGCTAATATTGCTTTACTACTTAATTTCTTTATGAATAACACGTAATTTCCTTACGAATGTCAAGTATCGTTTCATTTCATACAGATAAACATGGAATTTTTTCAGTTATACAGTTTTTATTTTACTACTTAATTAGAGACGTTACATAACGTTCCAAGTTTTTGTTCACGTAATCCGGTAACTCGAATTTGAATATGATTGTTGAGATGTTCCTTTCAAAATAGACATTTTACAAAGTAGCGATGATCTTTGTATAACTTTTACTTATAAGAAAGTATATGTGGTATATATTTAGTATTTATATATATATATATATATATATATATATATATATATATATATATATATATATATATATATATATATATATGTTATAGTAGTCTAGATGTCATTATGTTATAGTATGATTTTTGAAAGGTAGAGTCGTGCTCTTACGATTGTTGAAAAAAGTCGGGGTTTCATAGCTTCACGCCTTCATCATAAATCGGTTGCTAATGCGAAGCCAATGAGTACGTGATGTGTATTATCAAGAGTAAATTACACCATTGGTCCATGTGGTTTAGCTGGATTTCATGTTTAGTCCCCACTAGGGAGAAATTAATGCAGACCTCCCAAACGTTTGGATTTTTGCACGCTACTAATTTAAAATACTAACGCTCGTTGAATAATCTTGTTATCTTCCACACGTGCAAGACACGTGAGGGTAAAAATGTCATTTGCACTTTCTGTTAGTACAAATATAATGATATTTAAACTAAACGCTATCTTATGTTTTAGTAATGACAAACATGTAACTTGTAATATATAACGTAAAATGCGCAAGTTACTCGTAACCAAAATCGTCAAAGCATATATTCTTCAACACAACCTCAAATATGCTTGTCATGTTGCATTATGATTAAAACATCTTTGTTATGTTGCATTATGATCAAAACATCTAACAAATCATTAAAAATGTTTAAAATATATTTTGGAGTCATTAGGTATTTACAATTTCAATCATATTCTTTCAAGCCTTATTTTACATTTCATATAAGGTATGGACATAATTTTACAAACTAGCCTAATGATCAAAATTGCATTTATTTCATATACATTAAATCAAAACACTTTCATCATCGTGTAAAATCTCGTTCATCATTTTATAAATTGCATACTAAACACTTGTACTATTTTTATAAAAACTTTTTAAATGATTTATAAAAATGAATTTAACAACTAGCAAGAATCTTCCAATTTAGGTATGGGTTCAAATCTCATCCTACATTAAAAGATGGATTAACAATAATTATAATAAATCAAAATCAATTAGTGAAAAATTCATATGTATTCTTGCATTAAACCTTTCATAATTAATTTTTGGCATACTAAGTTTGTTTGTTAAACACATTTTATAAAATTAACAAAGGCTAAACTTATTTATTTATGGATTAAATTCAAATTTGAAGTCACCAAGTTTACATAAACCTCCATTCAGGGAAATCATATTTTGTTTTGGTAACGAGACCAAATCACTTTTATTATTATTATTAAGTAAACTTTCATAAACACTTAAAATTCAAACGTTATTGGTTAGTCAAAAACATACTTATAGGAGCCTTTTAACATGTGAACGTTTGTAGAAAGAATAGAAACATGGTAATAAACTATCGCGGATTTTTGCAAAACACAAGAAATTTATTATCCTCCTAGGTAGAGTTCCTAACCGTTGTAGTGTAGTATATGTAAGACACAGGGGATTGATTGTTCTCTAGGGGAATAGTGAGGTAGGCTCAAAGTGTACATCGAATTAAGTCTAAGGATTGATGGAAGATTATATTTGGGCTTTTATATTATATATAAAAACAAGTAAAATCTCGGGTATTTAAGGAGTTGGTTTTTTAAAACTACTAATTAAACTAAAGTTAAAACTAAACTAATAATGCGGAAAATAAATTGGTGAACTTCTTATATGAGTAAAGTGTATTTACTTAGAACGTTATTACCTTATTATCTTTTATTGATTAGTCGAATTGTCACGTATTTATTTAATAAGAGCATTGTATTCTTTAATATCAATCGAGGGTTGGTTACTCCCTAACTCTTATGAGCTATGTTCTAATTGAGTGGCGCCTAATAATGCCTTTTTATCTCAATTTCCACAATGCAAACACAGTTCACGAGTTAAATACAACGAATATCGAGTTAATATAATAACTATGTGTTTAGTCATACGTTCAAACTAGTACAATTCGACCTAGCTAGTTTTCCTACTCCTAACGCAAAACACTAGTCAACCCAATTTGGACAACTACATGGACCATTGGTGGAATTAATTGCGTTTTAGGACCAAATATGTAATTTTGTGTCAACCACAAGGATCATTTATGTAATTAACTCTAAAAAACCCTATCATCGACCTTTTGTAACGAAGTTAGGAATAGAGCGAAAATAAACCTACCCAAGCCCACTGTATCAAGATTTTTGGTCGAATAAAAATTTTAAGCATTCGACATAATCTTGTACAAGATTCGTCAAACAGTCAAATAAGAAGACTTGTTGTGTTTTTCATTTATTATCGTGGGTCATGAGAACTGTAAGGATAAGAAAATGATGCGTGTGATAGGTGTTATTGATTTGTGATTGTTCTTGCTTAGATTAGTAGAACAAGAAGAACCTTGTTCTTTATTTTTCATAAGAGAGAGAAACCATGCAAAAAAAAAAAGATTGGTGATGTTTTAAAACTTATTAAAAAAAAATCAAAATTTAAGAAGAAAAGAGAGTAGAAGATGAAGATGAAGATGAAAAATGCCAAAAACCGAAATGACCAAAACTACCCTCGTCTGCAACTCACGTGTGGAAGATAACAAGTTTATTTAACGAGCGTTAGTTTTTTGGACTAGCAGCGTCACAAATCTAAATGTTGGAAAGGTCTGCAGTTATTTCTCCGTATACTAAATATGAAATCCGGCTAAACCACACGAACTAACAATGTAATTTCTCTATCATCAATTAGTCATCGGGTCTGTAACGATGTTTTCAGGACAAAATTACGTGTTAGATTCATATAATATTGTTGACAACTTGACAATGAGATGACTCTTTAAGTTATGTGCATACTCTAAAAATAGCTACTTTTCCAAGGATGCTCCGTACATGTTAGGGCACTTGCTTATCTTTGATTACTCATTGTTGAATTTATATATATCACATTTGATTCTGTACATTTTTTTTTTTTTTAAACGACAACATTTTTACCAAATTAAAATAATTTTGAACATAATCTAATAAACACATTTGTGTTGATCAAAATACTGATTTTTCTACTGATAATATAACAAACAAAAAAAGTTGTAAACGAAACTTAATTTATCAATATTGCGTGATCATCACCAATGTCATAAAAATTGACGTATATATATACTCAAAAGCTAATAGCTCATTCAAAGCCTTTGGACTAATGGTATGTGAATAGCTCATCAAACAAGAGGTTTCGGGTTCAAGTTTCGTCAAAGACATTTGTAACATAGGTATTAGAATATTAGTAGTAAACTTAAACATAGTTTAGGGGTTTAAGTGTATTTCACTATTTTGTAATTAGATTAGGTGTTAGACATAAACTAGGATTAGGTAGCTTGGAGTGCAAGGCAAGCTAGGTTTCCACCTCCTCATCTCTATAAATAGAGATGAGGGGATGCTAGTTTAACATTCTTCTTCCTCAATTGTAAAAGCTTTATTGGTATTAATAAAGGGTTCGTTGAGGTTATATCGTGTAATAAGGCTGAGCAAAACCGCCCGCATCCCGATTCCCGGCTCGATCCCGACAAACCGGCCCGATTCCCATCCCGACTAGTAAATGGGTCGGGAGTCAGTTTGCATTTCCGGCGAACTCGGGACTCGGGTCGGGACGGGACGGGTCGGGACGAGGCAAAAACCGAGAAAACACAAGCCAATCCAGACAGATACCAACTAACCGATACCGACCGATACTGATACCGACTTTACCGAACACTATCGGGTCGGGACTCAGTTTAGAATTCCGGCCACAATCGGGAATCGGGCTTCGTCGGGCCGGGTTGGGACGGGTCGGGTTCCGGCCCGATGCTCACCCCTAATATCGTGTGCATATTTTTGTCGATTCTTTGTAGTCTCTCGTGTTTGCTACTTGTGCTCGATACAACTCGCGATCTAGCTTTTTCGCGATCTAATTTCGGGTTTGTTGTCGAGGTATTTTCCAACAATAGGAATGTGTGATAGTTGGTATAGGTATGTAATAAGTTGTCGTTCAAAAGAAAAAACGTTGAGAATATGTGATTTTAGGCAAAGATAAATAAATAAATAAGTTTTATAATTTTTATTGAAAGTCCATAAATTGATGCACGTAAGATACAATATTGTTTTACGTTATCACCATGAAACACACTTTTTTGTTTAGTTGCAAGACGTGATGTAATTTTCCCTTCGTTTAAGGAAAGACTTGTATGAATCTTAAAAGAACCGTTTGCTAAATGAAGAGTAGAAGTCATCACTCGTCATATCCTACTTCTAATCTAAGATAGTTTAGAAAACAATTTAGTATCTTGTTACTAAAATTAGTAGTTTTTAGTCAAATTAACTTTCTACTATACGTATAAATATCAACTCCTTTGCACAAGGTAGCTTAAGCATTTGCACATACATACATCTATATATAAATGTCATCTGCAAAACTCCTAAGCACAAACACACAAAGATCAAACATGTCATTCACTACCAACATGAAGAACAAGACACTTTCTGGCGTCGGAAACTTAATAAAGCTCCTTCCAACCGGGACCGTGTTCATGTTCCAATTCCTCAACCCCGTCCTTACCAACAACGGACATTGTACCACAGTTAACAAATACTTGTCTTCTACTCTCATCGCCCTTTGTGGATTGTCTTGCATCTTCTCGACCTTCACGGATAGCTATACAGACGAAGATGGTACCACCCATTATGGAATTGCTACACCTAAAGGATTCTGGCCATCTCCCGACTCATCTTCAGGTTGATAATATCTATACAAATACGTAAAATACCAATCTAGGTACATGAGAGTCATAAAAAAATGGTTATTTTTATGCAAAATAGTGTTGATTTATGTCAAAAATCAATTTTCAAAACGAAATTTTTTATGCAAAGTAGTGTTGATTTATGTATGAAGATGTCCATTAAGACAAAGGGTTGCAAAATGAGTAAAGAGACATGAAATATATCTTTACATGTTATAATAAAACATTATTTTAATATGTAAATACATACTTGCCATATTTTAGGGGTCGTTTGTTTCACTGTAATTCGTTGTAATTGTAATCTGAATTACATTACAATCCTGTTTAGTTGGCAGGATGAATGTAATTGTAATTCAGATTACATTACATTGCTTGTTTGGTTTGCAAGGTAATGTAATTGGATTACAACCAATTACGTCCAATGATGTAATTCAGATTACATAGCAAACTTGATAGAATGTGTTGAATTACGTTGTAATTCAGATTTTTAAAAGTTAAATACCATTATTTATCTTTCGTTTTTATTATTTTAAGAAATAAAAAACAATAATAATAATAATTTATTATTATTATTATTATTATTATTATTATTATTATAAATATTTATATATTATTATTTTTATTATTATTATATTAAAATTATTAATTATTAATTATTATTACTATATTAAAAATATTAATTATTTATTATTGTTATTATTAAAATTATTAATTATTATTATTATTATTATTATTATTATATTATAATTAAATTATTATTATATTATTATTATTATTATTATTATTATTTAATAAATAATATTATTATTTAATAAATAATATTCTTATTACTATTATTATTATTATTATTATTATTATTACTATTATTATTATTATTATTATTATTATTATATTAAAAATATTAATTATTTATTATTATTATTATTATTATTATTATTATTATTTTATTTATTTATTTATTTATTTAATATTATTATTATTATTATTAATGTTTTTCTGAATTACATTACGTTGCGAGTCAACCAAACACAATAACAGATTTCATCAATTACAATTTCAACATATTACAATTACAACACATTCCAATTCTTTGAATTACAATTTATTCAAATTACAATTCCTTTTAAAGATTACAATTCCTTCAAAAACATTCGGTGAACCAAACGCACCCTTAGGATATATGGCAATTAATACAAAACTTACAAGTTTTATTAATTTGAATATAGGTGTGGATGTTTCAAAGTACAAGCTTCGAATAGGAGACTTTGTGCATGCTGCTTTCACTGTTGTGGTTTTCCCGGTTGTGTCATTGTTAGATAATAATACAGTTGAGTGTTTGTACCCATCGTTTGAGACGAATGAGAAGATGTTGATGATGACCGTGCCGCCGGTGATAGGAGCTCTTTCGGGGTCGGTTTTTATGGCGTTTCCTAATACACGCCATGGGATTGGGTACCCATCTACAAGCCAGAGTAAGGAAACAAGTAACACATGAAAAAGGTCTTTGAATTTATATGCTTAAGAAGCATATGCATATATATTGTTATATTGTATGTTATTTGGTTTTGATTTTGAGTGTGATTTGAATCATTTTTTGGATTGAACTTGATGAATGTATTTGATGTACTCCCTCCGTCCCATTTTAATTGTCCGCGTGCCCGAATTTGACCGTAAATATTTTTGTTTGTATTATATAACACTTGATGAAATTTATATCATTGAAAAGTTCGTTAAACAAACTTTTCAATGATATAAATTTCATCAAGTGTTATATAATACAAACAAAAATATTTACGGTCAAATTCGGGCCCGCGGACAATTAAAATGGGACGGAGGGAGTATAAAAGATGACTTGTATTCAAGATTTTAATATTAAAAGTGACACTTTTCATAAGAGTACTGGTAAAACTTGTGATTTTTTTCCACATTTAGTAAAAGGTGTGATTCCGTTTTTTATGGGACTAATTTCTCATTTTAAGAAGAAAAAAAAAGGTATGAGGTTATGAACATGCCAAAATTATTTTCACTTTTAGTGCCACTATATGGATTCTAACAATGACCGTGCCTACACTTTGTCAGGCTAGCCCTTGTGGGTTACTCACTATAAAATACACCAAAAAAAAAAAAAAAAAAATAAAATAAGGACATGGCCACATATACAAATACACCTAGCTGACATAAAATACCTATAATCACAAGAAACTTCAAACAAAGTGTTTGTTACAAATACATAGAACCGCTTTAACAGAAACATATACCCGAAACCTTGAACATCATTCGACCCAAAGAATAGAAACAAAGTCTTTGTGCATGTAAACTGGAGACTTGATATCCATGTCCTTATCTCTACATAATGTATAGCGTGACTCAATCACCCAAATGAAATGTGTCCTCCATATTCAAGGAACAATAAATTTACATTTGGTCGCACGTCTCCATGTCTCACCATTGGTCTGACTGCGTAGCTGAAATTGTTTGGTTTGAGATTTCAATGGTTTCGTTTTAGTTTTTTAATGTCAGCATAGATCTTACCTGTATCAATGGTTTTTACCAAATGATTGTCCTTGTGTGGTTATGCATTTCGTTGGTTTTGCATGGCCATGTTTCTCCATTGACTTTTTGAATTATCGTAAAATATAGAGGTTGTTAATTAATTTATAGAATCGCCGATGGAGATTATGCACATTAAGAGAAAAAAAAATAATAATAATAAAAAAAATAAAATAAAATTATGCCCTATATGTGACCAAAGGTCAGCTTGACGAGCAATCTTAACCCGGTAAAAAGCTCAAACGAGCTCAAGCCCAAGCCCGAGCTTGCAGCTTATTTATTAATCGAGCTTGAGCCTGAGCTTTACATATAAAGCTCGATTAGGCTCGCAAGCCTAAACGACATTAGGATATTTTAAGTATTAAACTTCATGCATTTGTATTATAGACGAACTTATTAACAAGCACAAAATAGATATATTACGAACCGAGCTCGAGCCAAACTTCTAATTTTTCATTGCCAAATCGTTATATACGAGCCGAGCTCGAACCTATATAACATACCACGAGCCAAACTCGAGCTTAAAAATAAGGCTCAAACCGAGCCTATCTCGAACTCAAGCTTCATAAAACTTAAACGAGCCGAGCTCGAGCTCTGACAGGCTCGGTCTCGGCTCGGCTCGTTTATGCAACCTTCCCTAATAACCGTGCACGCCCCCAAACAATATGTATTCAACCTTTTTCTGCAGACCGGGAGAGTTAGTATCAAACACAAAATTACCCATTTTACAAAAAGCTCTCTTTTTACCAATATAATTAATCTAAATGATAAGCCAAAATAATAATTCCTAAACAATCTTTACACATGAAACTTTTTACCAACTTAACAAAAACATACTCACCAAAACACTTACCCAAAAAACACTTGACAACAGTCACTAAATTCACCCATTATCAAACTGACCAAAATTTAGTCTACAAAATCCACCAATGCACAAATTTTGGTCACTATAACCATGGTGAAACCCTTCACTGCCATGTTTTAAAAACTGGGTCAATAACCAATGTATTCATTTCATCTGCTTTGATAAACTTTTATGTCAAATTTGGTCTAGTGGAAAATGGGCATGTACTATTTGATGAAATGTGTGATAGAAACTTGGTTAGTTGGAACTCGTTGATATCTGGGTATGTTCGAAATGGCAAGTTTCGTAAAGGGTTGAGTTTGTTTTTCGAGTTGGATAGGTCGAGTTTTTGTGCTGATGAGTATTCGTTTACTGCGGTTTTGAGTGTTTGTGGGCAGCTGAGGTTGGTTAAGTTAGGGAAGTGTGTGCATTCCAGGGTTGTGAAATTCGGCGTGGAGTGTAGTGGTTATGTGTGTAACTGTTTGATTGATATGTATGGGAAGTGTGAGGTTGTTGATGACGCGGTTAAGGTTTTTGACGAGATGTGGTTTAAGGATGCGTTTTCTTGGAACTCGGTGATTGCTGTGTGTACTAGGAACAGAAAGATTGAACAAGCTTTTGCGTTTTTGAATCAAATGCCGAACCCTGATACAATATCGTACAATGAGATGATTAGTGGTGTTGCACAATTTGGGGACATGGAGCAAGCGATTGAGATTCTGTCAACAATGCCTAATCCGAATTCATCTTCATGGAATTCGATTCTAACAGGGCATGTGAACAGAAACCGTTCAAGAGATGCTATTGAATTCTTTTATAAGATGCATCTGAATGACATACTAATGGATGAGTTCACGTTTTCAAGCATTTTGAGTGGAATCGCGCGTATAGGTGCGCTTACATGGGGTACTTTGATTCATTGTTGCGTTGTGAAGTATGGTTTTGATGAATCTGTGGTTATTGGTAGTGCTTTGATTGATATGTACTCTAAATGTGGGCAGCTAAACACCGCGGAATTCTTGTTTGAATCACTACCCGATAAAAATTTAGTAACGTGGAATGCTATGATATCGGGGTTTGCTCATAATGAGAATTCAACCAAGGTGATTGAAATATTTGAGAAGTTGAAACACACGAAAGATTTACAACCAGATGGGATCACGTTTCTGAATGTTTTATCAGCTTGTTGGCATAACAAGACACCTTTAAAAGTTGCAACCCAATACTTTGAATCTATGATACATGAATACAAGATCGATCCAACTGTTGAGCATTGTTCTTGCGTCATTAGGCTTATGGGCCATGAAGGGGAAGTTGGTAGAGCCGTAGGTATGATAAACCGGCTTGGCTTTGAGTCAAATGCAGGTGTTTGGAGGGCATTGCTTGCAGCTTGTGGAGTTTGCGGGGATTTAGAAGTGGCTGAAACTGCAGCTAGAAAGGTGATTGATCTTGAAGGTGATAGTGAATATGTTTATGTTATGATGTCGAACATTTATGCGAGGTTCGGTAAGTGGGAAGTTGCCGGTGCGGTGAGGAAGAAGATGAGGGACAGTAAGGTGATAAAAGAGGCTGGTTTTAGCTGGATTGAGTAAACCTTAAATCTTATTGAAAGTGATTGTCAAATTCTTTTGCTCTTTTAAACATGTAAACCAAATTTGATTTTTCAAGAGCGTATTTAAAAGTCAGATTACAAACAAAATTGTGTCATCCATTTGCCTAAACATAAGATTATTATTACAGATACACATTAGTTGATAAGAAAGCTTTGTTGAATTTTTTATGAACGGAAAAGGGGTTGTCATCCCAACTTCCTGGTCGCGCGGCGGTTCCACCGGTGGCCGCTCTTTAAGAGTTAACCTCTTACATCCAAGGTCCTAATACAGCGGGCCGCTTTTTCAATTTTTTTATTATTATTATTATTATTATTATTATTATTATTATTATTATTCATGAGTTTGATGACGTAAGTTACTAGGGAGAGGGTAAATCGTTTCCTTCTAACTTCGATGCGCCCGCCTCTTTCTTCTCGGAATCCTACGTACCAATATTGCAACAACCAGCTCTGAACAATTCGTGTGACGAATAAGCTACTTGGGACGTATTAAGCATCAATAATAAACTTCTTTAACCTTATAACCATTTGACATGTTTCCTGTAAAGATATTATTTCTTGTTTAACCCGTTAAGGATAGACATAAAGCGATTATGTTTAGTTTAACCCATTAAAGATAAACAATAACCCGAATCAACCCATTTATATGTAGAATGGTCAACATTTAGACCTTAAATTATGACAGAAAGCTATGATCAATCACATTCTCTAAAATAAAATAGAACGAAGCACCACTAACAAAAACAACATATCTGATTAACTGAGAATTGTATGTAAACACCAAACAAGAACAATGAAGGCTAATGTATGATTCATAAATCCTTTATGAATTACATAATTAATCAGGAACTGCTGTACTGTTTTGTATAACCTCAAGCATCTTTTATGAATAACAAAATAATCCGGATGAATTACAAAACCTGCCTTCTTGTTCAATGAGGTAACTTTTCTCAATCCAAATGTCTGCTAACAGGTCACCTTGGAACCGATAAACCGAGCTCTAGTTCAAACAAAAAGAACCCATATCAGATACAGATACGACGTTCATGTTTTACCAATGTACTGAACACGTTATGCAACAACTAATCTTGCTGAGTATCTATCTAAATGGTTTTACTTCCTAATACTTGCAAAAGTAGATAAAAACATTATATTTGATCCATGATGACGCAAGCCCACCTCTAGAAACAGCATAATGTATCACGTTCCATCAAATTCATCTGGGAAAAACGAGAATCTCATGTTACTATGATATTCTAGAGTGAGCTATATGCAGAAAGTCTATTTCAAACTCGTCACATTATGAATAGAAATGTTTTCACGGTTATATTGCAGTGACACTCTGCTTAGTTACAAATAAAACAAGATTCAACAAGCAAACAATGTTACTAAATAAATTAAATGCAACATGTATTGTCTGGGTAAAGTTCCTTGCTATTAGCATGATGACGCAAGCCCACCTCTACAAACAGCAAAATGTATCACGATCCATCATATGCATCTGGGAAAAGGAGAATCTGTGTTACTATATACTCTAAATTCATCCTTATGTTGGATGTTAGAATTTTTATTCCAAAAAAAGAAAAACTGATGTGGACCAGTGTCTAATCTTTCATATCTGAGCACATACATGTTTTTATTGCTCCACATAACAAATCTGACTATTTAGCACATTTCGTGGTTCAAAACAAAATTTCTAAATTTAGTATGTTGTTCGTAATATTTAATATTCCGTACATTAGCTATAAGCGAGCTTGTATATTATTTACAATCTTTTATTGTTTGCTTACATTACCTATAAAAAAAAAAGACGATTCACTATCAAGTCCTACATAATAAGATGACTCACAACTTGTCAATAGTTGCTCAATACTATAACTCAAGAAGTAAGCAGACAAAACACATAGGACCTCACATATATTTAAACTAGTAACGAGTAACTTGGTATTAAACAGCCAACAGCCAACAGCTAACTGACAACAGCCACATAAATACCATGAAAGTCAATGGATAACTTGTATGAAATACCAAAACAAACATATGCCAAACACTTAGAAAGTTCCCTCGCTAACTTGTACGCAGAAGTGTGAAGCACAAATACAATGATGATAGTAAATTGGTCTATTTATAAGCCTATAACTTGTTAAATGGTTGACAGAACACTCATACTTGATAAGACGACAGGTCCTGTAAAGCCCAGTTCATTTCGTTCATGCATTCAAAAATCATGTGCCTGCAGGAACCAAACTACAGTCAGGAACCAAAATGTTTTTTTCCCTATCCTCTGATGCCCAATGATTTTAAATTTGTGTTTACACGCTGATTGCCTCTAACACTCTAACCAGCTACTGAGTTATAATCTTACCTTAAATACCCAAGTGTCATGTCCTAACATGTATAGATGCCACATTGATCAAAAAAGTAATGGGTTTGATCCACTTAATACAGCTATGGTGTCAGTTATCTTACTAAGACACTTACGTCTATAAATTAAAATCTAACCTATATATTGTCTCGTAAACTTATCTTCGATTAGAGATATACAACTCACATCTTATAGCTTACATATTTTACATGTATATAATACTAGACATATACCCCCGCAAAGCAACGGTGTATAGCGGCAAATAATTATACTTGCGCAATCGTGATTCTGGTTAGACCCTTAATATAGTGTTTGTTTTTGAAAAGTTGAAAAGTTTAGAATTGATCAAGAAAAGACATAATTTAAGTTGTCAAGTTTTTAAAAATTTGCCAAATTTAAGGGATGCTTAGGGGTAATTTAGGCAAACTACATTAATTTAAGTTTCAAGATTCAAGTTTCAAGAAAAAGAGATATACTCTTTATAAGTAGTATATAGATATAGATTAGACTCCAGAAATCATGCACATTTAACAAAATAAAACGATAGAAAAATGAGTCATTTGTTATCTTTATGATTGCCTTTATATTGAGGTGTGCGATACTCTTGTTTAATATGTCACATACACATAAAGTCAATACATAGTTGAAAAGCAAGAAACAATCATTTTCATTTACATCACACAAAAATGCAGAAGTTTCTACAACAACGTAATATAGTGATTAATGTTCAAAAAACATGTTAACATGGCAGTTTCAACTTTGCAAGAAAACACAAAAATCAAACAACATACGGAATGAACATACAGAGCATGTATATCGCATGGGAGAAGTTGTGACTCACAGTCAAATAACAAAAAACATATTAGAGGCCGGGAGAAGTGCAGCAGAGTATACCCTGTGAAAGAGATCTGCAACTCCTTGAAGTTGTGCTCAGGCACGCTGTCAATCTTGCTGCAGCAACTGCATTATGTAGGGGTAACAAAGACTGCACGCATCCAAGCTCTGATGGGCACCTATCATGTAAATTATTCGAAAACATTAGTATATCGCCTCTACTAAATGGCATAAAACAACCACATACTTTTAATTTCGTGACATATTGGTCACTAAGTATAGTTTTATGTATCACTATCAGTGTTGTAAAAATCGGCCATGGCGGCCGATATGGCGGCGCCATGGCGGATTTCGGTGGTCCACCGCCACGATATTTCCCATATCGGTCTAACTTGGCGTTTTTGGTCAAAATCGGTCAAAATCGGAGCTTGGCGGTCAAAATCGGTCAAAAATCGGCCTTGGCGGTGGTCGGTCAACGACGGTCAACGCCGGTCAACTTCAGATCTGGGTTTTTTTTTTTCAGATTCACGCCGGTCAACGCCGTTTAACTTCAGATCTAGGGTTTTTTTTTTCATATTCACTTCAGATCTAGCCTAGATCTAGGGTTTTTTTTTCATATTCCTTTATAATTTATGGTCACCGCCATAGCGCCGCCAAGACCGCTATGGCGGATTTTGGGGGTCGACCGCCACGGTACCGCCGAGCGATATTTACAACCTTGATCACTATAGTCACCGGGGTAACCATATAAGTTGTTGACAAAGATTAGTTGCCGAGTTACGAGATGGCACCTCATTTTATTCCAAAACTTGGCACTTCTACTTACTTATATACCAACATGTTTTCATTTTGATGTCGTTTTAGCTATTGTAATCAGCTAGTCAACCACTCATTAAGTTACCCCGATGACTTACGTGAAGCACAAAACCATAAAGAAGCCATAACCCACATTCCAAAAAAAAAAAAAAAAAAAAAAAAAAAAAAAAAAAAAAAAAAAAAAAAAAAAAATCACTACCAACACAAAGATGAAAGCAAGTTGTTGTCGTACAGCAAGAAATCTAGTTATAATTTACTCGTTTTACTCTCAGCGTACAACAATCATACATCACATTCTAAACTACAACGATGTTTTACTCCCCCCTCTATTGACATCGCCATTACCCTCTGTTTATTGCTAATTTGATGTTTACTATTCTATTGCCTTGAAATACCAATGTACTTTTACTTTTTGTGTAGATATGCACCGTAATGTAGTAGTTTTAAGTTTCACCTTAGTCACCGGGTAACCATATGTCCAAGCGAAATGGGAAGAATGTCGAGTTTTGGACTTTATGTTATTCACTTTAGTATTAGCAAATTTACCAAGTCACCGAAACATCAGGCTACCCCAATTACTAAAGTAAAGCACAAATTCATCTTAAACACTACACATACGTACAACAAAAGAAATAGTAATACAATTAAAACAACCCAGATATGAAAGCATGTTGTTCTTTTACAGCAAAAAAATCACTATTTATACTCTACTAACTTTACCCTCGTCATAAAACAATCATACATCACATTCTAAACCCCAACGAAGTTATACTCCCTACAACTATTGACCACATACTGTTCTAGTGTTTCCAAAAGACCGGTCCACTTTGTAAAGTAGCTTTGTCATAGCGGTTTTTTCCATAAAATACGAATTCACTAACACATTTGTGGTGCCTTACTTAGCGTACTTTTTGTGTGCAGAATACCAACATGTTTTCACTTTGATATAAGCAACTTCACAGCAACTTCACCAGGTCAACCAGAGATCAAGCTACACCAGAAACTAAGTACAACAAAAAAAAAAAACCATCTTTCAACACAACACATGTTTAGAACAGAAAGTAAAAACCCAAAAATGAAAGAAGAAAAGAATATTTTACAGCAAATCCCTTCATATTTTACTAATTTACCCTTATCATACATCACACTGTAAACTCCAATGATAATTTACTTCCCCCCCCCCCCCCCCCCCCCCCCAAACACCCCCAACACACACACACATCATCATTACTATTCTATCTTCTCCAAAAATAGAAGTCCACTCTCTAAATAACCTGGTATAAGAGTTCTTGCCATCATATACCAATGAACCTTTCAATTTTGTGACGTACTACTTAAAGTACTTTTTTCTACATATACGTCATTAAACGTTATTTTCATTTTCACTCTAATCACCGGGTAACCCTGTGTTCCGATACTCCGATTGACAAGATCAAGTGGCCAAGTTACCAACTTGCACAACATTTCATTGATTAATTGGCACACTTTGTTATTTAGATTTTAACATTAAGTACCAACCCGTTTTAATTATGATGCCGTTTTAAATCAGCAACTGTACCAGGTCAAACATACATGAAGCTACCCTAGCAACTACAGTACAACATAAAACCATCTACATGACACACGTACAGAAAAAAATAGTAACCCATCTACATGAAGTTACCCTCATCATACAGCAATTTCTAAAGTGCAACGCTGTTTTACCCCTCTCGAATTACTTGTCATCAAGCTACCCCAAAGACTAAAGTACAACACAAAACCATCTTTTAACACAACACATATGTAAAACAACAGAAAAAGTAATATAACCAAAACAACCCAAATATGCAAGCAAGTTGTTTTTTCACAGCAAAAAAAATCCCTAGTCATAGTTTACTAACTTCACCCCATACTACAATAACATATCACATTCTAATATCCAACGATGTTTTACTCATCGTACTATTTGTGTACATATGTGTCACTAAAAGTAGTTTATGTGTTTCACTTTAGCCACCGGGTAACCAGAATGATATGAGAATGTTGAGTTACAACGCAGACACAAATTTTCACGTTTATGTCATTTGTGCCATGTACTTTGCAACTTACCAAGTCACCCGGTTATCAAGCTACCCTAGGTACTAAAGTAAACCACAAAACCATATTTTAACAACGTACTTCCACTTTTGCAATGTATTACTTATCATACTTTTTGTGTACATAGGCATCATCAATAAATAGTTTTTAAGTTTCACTAAAGTCACCGGGTAACAATTCATTAATTAACTAGCATTTTCACCTTCCGTGTCGTTTTAATCAACCAGTTTACAAAGTCAACCAGACATCAAGCTAACCCGGAAACTAAAACCAGTAAAACAACCTAAAAATGAAAACCCAGTTGTCATTTTACATGAAAAAAAAAAAAAAAAAAAAAAACCCCATATGATCAAATTGGGTTGGAATATATATAATACCTTGAGAATGAGAAACGAGGAGCAGGTGAGGGTTTTGGAATACTGAATTTTGGAGATGAAGAAGGTGTGGATTTGGGGATGGAAGATGATTGTTTAAAAGCGGATTTGATACTTGAAAACGATGATTTGTTTATGAATCTGTTGCATCTTGATGCCATTTTTTTATAATTTTTAGATCTGAAGAGAAATGTTGAAATTTTTGGTTGTGTTGTTTATAGGGTTTAGGGTTTTGATGTCAGCCACTATTAGGGTATCCGGTGGGAAAACCAAAATCCAACCTGTTAGATCGGGTTCGAGGGCGGGTTGGCGGGTTTGGATGTGGGTTTGGGTATTAATAATTTTTTTGCCGGGTATTGGTTCAGGTAATACCCGCCTGATTACCCGTACCCGTATCCATTTACTCGAATCTATACTCGCTTTATTGATATTATAATTAACTAGAATATATATATTATGATGTTTTCCTTTGTTTTGTAGGTGGATTTTAGTATTACTTAATCTTAATACAGCTATTTTGTCCATATAATATTCAATTGAGGATAATCGTTACCCGTGGGGAAACCCGAAAAACCGATGGATAATATTAATCGGGTATCCGGTGGGTAATAGGGTGGGTACGGGTTTGAATATTATAAACAGGTGCGGGTACGGGTACACTAAAACCCGCCCGAACCCGACCCGTTGCCATCCCTAGTCTTATCCGTTTGTTATGTGACCCGAAGTTGTCCCTTTAGTCCTTGACTACTACTACTAGCACTTGCTTGTTATAGCACTAGGCAACTTGCCTGCGAGTTATACCTTAACTCATTGCCACGTCAGAGTCACATCAGCTTTAACCTTTTAACCTTAACTCACCACTTTTCACCATGGTAACATAACTCACCTATAACTCACCTTCACCCCAATTATTTTCAATTTCAACCTCAAACTTTAACAAATACTTCATTTAAAACTAACATAAACATTTATAAAACACAAATTACATTAATTAGTATACTTAACCACAATCAAAATCAGGGTGACAATCGTACCAAACATATGCTTGTTGGTAAATGGAAAACACTGAACTTGGAATGTAAAAGTTTCAACGCTATTTACATGGAGGTGTTTATTAACAGGGAGGTAAATGATAATGATCGTCTCACCACTGCAAAGACCATTTATGAGCAACACAATGGTGGGAAAAGCTTCAAATATGTTCACGTGTGGAAGGCTTTAAGAAACCAACCCATATGGCAAGTTTATGGTTAACGATGTTGTATGATTTAATATCGTTTTTAATATGTTGTAATGTTACTTTAAGTTTGAATTTGAATAAAAGGCTTAACGGCTAGTTTTTCAAAAAAAAAAAAAAAAAAAAAAAAAAAAAAAAAAAAAAAAAAAAAAACCCTCTAACGGCTAGTTTATCCCTATAAATGCCTTCTTTACTCAACTTCGTATTGTCACACAATTATAACTAAATTTCACACAAACACTATGGCTAACGAACCAGCTGAGGCACAAAGAACAATTCTTGCCCGATTACGCAATAAACAAGAGAAAAAGCTCAGGCTGATTAACAATTTGCTAGGTGAGATAACTCGAATCATGCTACAGAAGCATGATTGTGCTCCATAGATCGAAAGGTTGCGTGCGTTGCCTCAAGACCATCCAGCTATCACAGTCGGTCTAGAAACTCTAATAAGAAACGATGAAACAGATCTGCAACTTCATGTCGGCTTGAAGATGGTTAGGGAACAAGTGTTGCAGGTGTGGGAGGAAAAGTCAGATCTCATCGACAATTACCGGTCTATATAAAAGCTTCATGACTATAGTTGGATGATCTATGTATTCATATTGTTTTGTATTTAATAATGAATTTTAAGTTATGGTTTAAGTTTTAAATCATAGGGGGTGTTTTGTAAAGTTTGCATTTTGGAATTCATAAAAGTCTATAAGAATACAAGAGCCAAAAGTGTAATTTTTTTAATATACACGTAGCTTAACGCTGCGTTAAGAGTAAAACACAGAGCGTTAACGTGCTCTTGCCTTTCAATGCCGGTAAGGCATAACGCAGTACAAACCATGGTAAGTTAACTTGGGGTACTCGGGTAACTTACCGAGTGCTCTTAGTGTGAAAAGATTTGGCTTGGGAAACAAAACTCTAAAATAAACATTGTTTGTCAAATGAGCTTCTGATTTTTATAATTTTATTATTATTATTATTATTATTATTATTATTATTATTATTATTATTATTATTATTATTATTTCTTTTAACAAAAGAGCAAGGTTGGTTCAAATGGCTAACACTCTTGCCTCTGGAGACAGAGGTCAAGGGTTCGATCCTCACCCCTTGCAAAGTCAGAGATCCTTTTCTACCTTTGGTAGAACCGGAAGCAGCCTCTCTATGACGGTATTGTGAGTTACTTTTTTATTATTTTTTAACGACAAATTGTTACATCCTACACACCTCATCTCATAAATTCAATCTCGCATGTCTCCAATAAGATGCTGATTCTAAACTTTTTCACCAAACATACCTTTTAGGGCCCGTTTGGTATGTGGATTTTGGTGCGAAGGAAAGGAGACAAAGTATAAATATGTTGTTTGTTATGTATTCGTGGTTATTAGAACAGTATCTGACACCCATGAATGTAGGGTTCATCGAATCCTTGCATGTTGCCCAACTTTTGTATAGATATCACTTACATTCACTATTTCTTTTGTCCTCTTTCTATTTTTCTTATATTTGGACTTGTCTTTATATGAAAAAAGTGGACCCTATCATTTAAACATCATATTATATATTTTTTCTCTCCTATATCAAATCTAAATTCAAATCCTAATCCAAATTTAAATCTAAATACAAATCCAAATCCCAAACCCGTCTACAAACCAAACGGACCCTTTATGTGTTTGTATAGTCTATTCTAATAAAAATATGAAAATGATAAATTCTCCTACTTGATGTGCCTACAAATCCTCCTACTCACATGAATCTGACAAGTGTCAGAATTGACTGTTTGGATGCAGAGAGAGAATGAGTGAAAAATATATATATAATATTGTTGTGTGTATAGAAGGATTAGTAGGAGGATATTGTAGGAGGATTTAGCAATGCTCATAAAAATATGGTTAGTGATGATAAAATTAATAAATTACGGAGTATTACGGAACACAAGTGATGGATAACACTTGATGTGACTATTGCATATCTTTAGTCAGCATACATAACTTAATTACCCCGAGTAACTTGTATTCTTTTGTTATTAAAGCATCTATTATGATAAACTTATTAACAAGGTTGATATGAAATTGTCACCTCATCAAATGTCATTAATTTACAAACGGTTTCATACTATAAACCTATTCTCGCTATAGATATAGCTTTTAGTAGGTTTATAAAATTGTCAACTTATGTCGTGCGTTAATTTATAAACCTTTTCAAAATACTAGACCTTTCATGCAATCTAAATTTGAAATAGTTACTCACTATTGTACACAAAATTTTAAATCTCTTCATAATTTTTTGAACTTATTCTCAAACTACTATAAGGCATGCTCTTATACTTGGTTAAAAAAATTGTCAAGCTAACTCTTGTTTTTGTTATTATTGTAACTAGGGATGAGCTCGGGACCAATCCCGTCCCGAATTGATGCTCCCGTTTTTTTCCCGGGCATGAAAGGTGTGTACCGATCCCGTACCGAACGGGATTCCGGTACCGGGTCCGGGACACGGGATCGGGAAATCGGTACGTATCGGGTTATTCCCATTTTTTTTAAACTTGAATGATATTTAAAACTTGTATTGTACAAAGAATGTACGAGCCATTTCCATATATATGTGCATGCTTGTTTCAAGAATGTATACTGATATCGAATGTTTCTACATTATTATAATCTCATTATATACTACTAAAACTAAACAACAAAAGTACGTAGATGTTTGTTTCTACTAGGGATATTTAAACTGATATAAATATCTCATTATATACTACTAAAACTAAACAACAAAAGTATGTAGATGTTTTTTAATCTCTACGAATGATATAATCACTGATATAGTGATATCAAATGATATAATAATCATTGATATTGAATGTAGAAACATGGACACTCATTCGAATGATACAGATTAAAGTCATTAAACATAAATATTAAACTTACCTCCATTGTTTTCCAATGATAAAGATTGAGATGACTTATGTTTTCCAATTATATGAATGAAGAGCCGCTGGTGTTACTAATTAGTAGCAGTAGGGTTTCTTTTTTGGACCTTTGGTTAGCTCGTATGCATGGAACAAATGGGTTTTTGGATACAATTCCCTAAAAAACATGGACTATTCTAATTCCGGTACCCAATCGGGATTTCCCGAATAAGTCCCGTCCCGAACCCGAAAGGTCCCGATTTTTTTTGAGCCTTATTTAGTAGTCCCGGTACCGTACCATATATCGGGACTCGGTACGGTTTCGGTACGGTACCGGTACGGTTCCGGTTCAGTTACGGGAATTGGGTTGATATGCTCATCCCTAATTGTAACTAACCAGTAACTTGACTATGTTGCATCAAAACAATAAAGATAACTAAAGTTTGTTACATCAGAAGATAAAAACATAAAAATACGTTTTTCATCATTCATAATAACTATTTAATATTATCAATTTAGGTTGGTTCATAAATTTTCGTTTATACTCTTGAAATGAGGTGCACTTTGTATATATATAAGCAGTTATGGACCTTGTGGTTCCTTTTTCAAATTCAATTATGTGCTTTTAGGACTTTTTTTTTTTTTTTTTTTTTTTTTTTTTTTTTGTGAATAGAAGAGTATACTACTGAGTTAACGGGTAATGATCCGGTAAGAAGAAAACTTAAAATGAGAAGAATGAGAAATAACAATAACTGCATATTTGAGATGCATCGACTTGAATTAGATGCATCTCTATTCATTTAGATGCATCACATTTAGTTTCGAAAGTGATTTTAAAGTGAAAACGATGCAAAGTAGAACTAGCAATAAATTTGACATGCAGAGGACGAAAAATACAAATGATTCGTCTAACTTGATGAAATGCATCTAATATATGTATATGCATCTAATTTTTAGCTAGAAAATATATTATAATGCATCTAAAAGATTAGGGATGCATCTAATTCAAGTTGATGCATCTCTAATGTATAGTTATAGTTATTTCTCATCCTTTTTATTTTAAGAATTTTTCTCATTTGATCCTCAGTCACGAGTTAACCTCGTATAAAGGTTTAACATAATAGTAACCACTTGTGGTTTTATAGTCGGTCCACTAAAGGCGATGATGAGCTTTTGACACTGCTACACAAAAATGGCTTTAGGTACGGTTTTAAAAAGGCTTTTGGTGCCATTCTTGAAACATAATAGTGTGACAAAAAATGATCAACATAAAATTTTGTTTCTGGTACAGTTTCTTAGAAAGTTGTAACAAATGCCTTTATTATTAGAAATATATAAATTTGTCATTTCAATTTCCTTTATATCTTCGTCGGGAAATACCATATACAAATAGGATTGGAAATGAGTCGAGCTGCTCGTGAACAGCTCATGATTGAATTAGTAAAAAGCTCGAACGAGTCGAGCTTAAATGAGCTCAAGCTCGAGTTCGAACCTAAGTTTGGCTCATTTAATAAATCGAGCTCGAGCCCGAACTTTGTATATAAAGATCGATTACAATCGCGAGCCTAAATGAGCCCTAAAATTATATACGTATACATAACATCTAAATATATAGCAATATTTAAACAAGCTCGATTAATACAACAAACCAAGATGACATTTAACAAACTCTGTTGGAATTATATAATCATGACAATCATTAAATATAAACACTAAACATCAAGTACACATGCGGAAGCGTTATAACAAGATCATATAATGTATAATTAATTAACCAAACATAAAAGTAAACGTACATTTTGATTCTAGCCTGCACAAGAATCAAACAATAAGCAATTCTTCTAATCAAGAACCCTAATTAGGGTTTATGTGGATTATTGAATTACCCCTTGCCTTTTTGTAATTCAATCCAAGATACAATCAATAGTGTGATTGTATCACGTTCTTGTACACACGTACTATAACAAGTTAAAGTTATGCAAGTAAATAATCACAAAACTAAATACAACTTTTGTTTTGGAAAATACCAAACGAAAACCCTTAGGGGTTGTTTGTTTGGATCGACTACAAAGAAAAAAGAAAGAGAGAAAAACCAATTTAGGTTTTGTGTGTGTGCATAAGAGTACCCAAAACCTAAAACATTGATTTGTATATATACTAATTGAAACTTGGAGGACAAGTTAGATGTGGGTTGAGTTTCCCCTTGCCCCATAACCGGCCACCCCAAAAGAAGAGGGTTCCGGATCCTTCTTGTAGTCCAATTTCAAATCTAGTCCTTTCCTTTTTCCGTTTAGTCAATTATCTTAATTACTTAACGGTCCTTGTGTGTTTTGTGATTTTAATAAATAAATATAACATTTAATATTTAATTATTAATCTTTAATTCTCATACGTTAAGTGTGCAATCCTGTGATCTCGAGTTCGATCCTAATATACGTCTATTAATTTATGTCCATAAACTAACAGCTCCCACTTGGACATATCTTAATAGTGTAATCACATCGGTTAGCGTCTTGCAACACTTCGATGCCTCTGGTACAACTCTAGTAAGGCTCCTAGAAAAACCTTTTAATGATTTCTCATTATTATTATCCTTTTGTTTCTAATACCACGTTAATAAGGATATGGATTAAAGTCATTCCTTAATTAACCATTCTGTTTCTCGTTGTTTGTGATTGAGTAAGATTACCAAATATTCTGAATATATTCAGGGGAGATCTTGGGTTCGGCCACACATACATCTTACCAACCATACGAGGGGCCCAACAATATTAAACTCCAAAATTAAATTTGAATGAACAAATTCTCTTTTGACTACAAGCAAAACCCACAAACTTTGTAACACTTCCGAAAATAACCCTTATGACTACCAGTTACGTATAGCGTTAAGTTGTTCCACAAAAATGTACTACATTCATCACACTTATTTTGCATCTCAAGTCTGAGGATAACTTCTCATGATTTACTTAATAACAAAATCCATAAAGTAACATCATGTAGTTGGGATAAGTCCTATATTCGATATCTTTGAATATCATCTGAATTTGACATGTCCACACATCAATATACTTAAAGTATATTATACCAACATCAAGATTTGTCTTAATTTAATAATATTCCCATATTATTAACTGGCAATGGATAATTTAGAATAACATTTATTCATGGATTAAACATACAAATATAGGATACAATATATTATAAATTAAACATACCATGTATTTAAATTTATTATTATAATTGTTTAACATCCCTTATCCAAATACTAAATAGATCAATGCATGATAACTCTTGTTGATGAATTATGTCTCAAGTAATGACATTCATACTTGTTGACAAGGCATAAATCATCTAACTTTGATTTATCGGAATTTTGAGAATACTTATTTCAAGAATTCAACTAGTGAAGTTCTTGTATGTGTACATTCAAATAATTTGATATTGCCACATAATATTTCATAAAGTAAGTGTCATCCTTAACCACCAATTTATGATAATCAAACTCCAAACATTTTAAAGTTTAAAGTATTCTTATTCACTTAATGTATAATGCAACTATGCTCTTAGTAAGTACAACTAGTACACATGACCAAGGATGAAATCCTTACCATGACTAGTATTGAGTGTCATCTCAATTTCATTAGCATCATTTTATGTAAACAACAATATGCTATTAAAACCTTCCCGTAAAAATTAATATCTATTGTGTAATGTTTGATGCCCTTCAAACTTTCAAGTTTGTTTGCTATAACAATTTGCACAACAATTGACCAATTGTTCATATATAGAATTTGGAAGCTGTTCCAGACTAAGGATGTGATTCTATAATCAAACATATTCTTTTATAATATTACACAAGTTATCTAATAACTTTTTAATTAGATATTAATTTTGCCAAATCATCTTGTTATCAAGCATGATACAACAAACATGATGTTCATGAAAAATCTTTGAGTCATACTTAGATTTTATTCATGTTAAACATATCCATTTAGACTTTCTAAATGATATATCATGTTATATTAGATTCATTTACCGCATGATAACGTCAAATTTACCCCTGATTCTTAGTGTTAATTTCTCCCATTATTGCATCATTATACGATTTTGTACCTTCATTTATACTCTTATTCGTTCATATTTTATTTCAGGACTAAAGAAGAGCAAATGTACGTTTTTGATGACTTATTGGCCTAAGAATGGGAATTACGCTTGAAGTTATTATGAAGACACTAATACTGCGGTCTAGTGATGTGATGAGAATACACCGTTAGATGATTTTTACCTCAAGTTATGAATACTACGCCGTAGCACGCAACCCAGCTACGACGTAATTAAGAAAACTACCAAGCTACACCGTAGTTAGTAATTGGACTACGGCGTAATTATGAAGATAAGAGCTCTACGCCCGTAACAAGTCATTGAGTTACGACGTAGGATATATTTTACGAAGACTACGACGTAGCACTCCAACAAGCTATGCCGCAGAGGTTATGGACAAAGGCTACGGCGTAGTCCTACCATACAACTACGCCGTAGAATTGATGAGCACTATATATACCAAAGGAAATTCGTCTAAAAGATGTCAAGTTCCTCTCCCCTAAACCTTCACTAGGGTTTGGGGAGAATGACCCAGAAGAAGAATAAAGAGCAAGAAAGCTAGGGAGATGGTGTCTACTTAGACTAGGAGTTCCCTAGTCTAATCCATGTTCGAATTCTATTATGTTTTACATTCCATGAATTCTTCTTATTAAGATTTGGTTTAGTTTATTATTCATATTTATCTATGTAAAATTTTTCTTTGCTTGTTCGCGATCCTTTCGTTTCGATAGTGTTAAAACTTGGTAGTATCTACGAGTCTAGGTGAATTAACCCTAGGACCCTAGATGAGTAGGTTATGGGGATTGGTAAGAATTGGCCATAGTACTACCTTTCCTTATGTGCAAATTAACCCTAGGACCACTTACCAACCAGATTCACTTAAGAAGCTAGAGGGAATCTAAGATCTGACCATGCCGAGTTCCAATATAACAAGTCTATTAAACATGGCACTTAATGAATCTTACATCTTCATAGGTTCATGCCGCTCGATGAACTCTCGGCTTTACAATAGTCGGGTATAGGACAAGGTGCAAGATAGGGCTGACGATCTGACCATTTGACTCTTGTCGACTTTTACCCACTACGTAGAATATTAGAATATGAATGAGCTTGACCCTGATATCTTAATATCCTATCCTTAGATCTCTTATCTTTATTTCCTCTTTTGTTTATTTACTACTTACTCTATTAAACTAATACCCCTTTTTAGTACTTATCTTAGTTTGCCAGAACAACAGCTCTTGGAACGACACTTGGATTTATCTAAAGGCATACTACACATGACCGGGTACACTGCCCATTAGTATGTGTTAATCCTGATAACTCTAAGTTTATAAATGTAAAACAGGATGAATAAAACGCATCACTGCACATGTTTCAACAATAAACATTCATTCCAAGGTTATATGTCTTATTTTCAAAATCTTTCAAGTAAAGTTTAATTCCAAACTAAGACTTAACATTTTACTTATATGGAATATTACTTTTTATATGTTTTACAACATATATGATTTACGAAATTAAACATAATACTCCCACTAGCTTTTAGGAATATTTAGAAATTATCTTATTTTAATTATAAATCAAAACATGGATTTAATAATTAAACATAAAATTAATCTTCTAGATGCATGCATTTATCCATCCATGGATTATTGCACTTTGTACACTTACAAAGATTTATTTGAATTCATAAACTCCTTTTTATTACTTATCATCCTCGCTCAAGTAATCACTCAAGAAAGAGTTTTGATATTCCATTATCAATTTCATATTAATGAAAATAAATATGACAATCATAATCTTTATATTTTTAATGTGTTTAAAATAGAATATTCAATCATAATTAATTGCTTAAGTGTGATTAATAATCTTGTCATAAGACATGCATTAAATACGTGCACAATATTATCCATATGATTTCTATACAAAGATTTAAACCACAAGGGTTACCTTATCTTTGAAGAAACTCATCTTCATTCTCTAGTCTAACTATTAAGATAAACCAAGTTTCTAAAATTGATTATCTTTATGGACAGCATCTTAATCATTCATAGCATGTGTACTTTACCCAATATCATATTTGGTAATGCATCATAATGATTATCAGGTTTACAATAATCCTGTAAATCATAGCCCTCGGCATATTAATCAAATATCTGAGATATTTTGTTATTCTATAAATGAGAATTCCATCATCTTGAGGTTTAACCGTTTAACAGTTTAATGTCAAGCCTCATTATGATATTTACTAATGTATTTTAGAAGATTATGTATCTTGTAATTTTATCTTTTAAAGATCAAAACTTCCACTTACTTTTAGTAATTTAAAGACTATCTTTAAATACTTAGTAAATAGAGCAACAATACAATGTTCTCTTTTGGGACATTACAAAACATAGTGATAGTTCATGACTATTATTTGTTAATAACATACTAATAAGTAGTTTAACAAATTCATAACCTCATTTTAAGACTTAATGTGATTCATCACATTCCATCATATGATGGTGTCTTATTAATCTCCTAGATTGTAGTCTAATTGAGTATATTCAATCCAAACTCAATTTTCTAATCTTGATAACTTTTGGAAGAAAAGAAGTCATAGTTATCTTTAATCAAACAATATAACAAGAGTTTGATTTTCCTAACTGAACATACCATAAACATTTGGTATTTCATTAGTATTAATATTGTAAGACAATCTAACAATATTTAAGATAACCATATTTCTTTTGGCTTGTCTATTTACCAACTAAGTCATTTTAATGCTATAATAATATTTTTAAGCCAATTACATGCTTTATAACACAAGTAATTTTGATAAAGTCACCTCATGTCCATGTCTCAACAAGAAAACATAAATTGTTATGATGCGTATTTTCATCCTGTTTTACATTTATAAACTAAGACGTACAAGGACAAATGCATACTAACGGGCAGAGAACCCGGTTGCATGTAGTAAAGCCTAGGTAAATCCGAGTGTCGTCCTTAAGAGTTGTTGTGAAAGAGATCAAAATATGTCATGTGATAATAAAGAGCAACTGAAATAATAGTTTGAAGGTTTGAATAGTGAATGTAACAATGCAATTCACAGATTGGCATCAAGAGAAAGAAGGAAGAGATAGAGCATTAATCCAAGCCAATCAAGTAATAGTTCAAAATCGTAAACATCGTACACTGGCATAAATATTACTAGAAGTCGTAGGGTTAAATCATCCTAGTCTATCTTTCCTTCTTATCGCCTCAGGAACCACAGGCACTACCCCATGCTAGTAAGCCGAGGTTGGATATTTGGTTGACTCATTAAGCGGCAAATCTAATAGATCACATTCGGTAGAGATCCGGCCTCTCGGAATCTTAGATCTCTCTAACTTCTTAAGTACCTCCACTTGTAAGGTGGTCCTATGGTCAATTCTCACACAAGGCAGTATGGTCAGTTGTCATCCCTCCCATTTCCTTGCAATCTATCAGGCTAGTGTCCTATGGTCAATTCTTCTAGCCTACTAAATGGACTGAGGTATCAAGTCAATCACATAAAGCGTAATAGATACAAACAAGCTTATAATACTACCGAAACTAGTTCACGTGAATTGACAAAGAAGATATCTCTACGAAGCAATAAAAGAGAACAAATAACTGAAATGAACTTGAATTAATAATAACAATTCATCAAATGATTAAAGGAAATCGTAAGAGAATCCAAACTCGAATACAAATGATTAATGTAGACGAAAGCTTCCATCTTCTGTATTTTCTCTCCCCAAACCCTAGAAAGGTTTGGGAAAGGGGAGATGACCTAAAAGTAGCAAATTCGGCTGAAATATATTGACCAGGAAACTACTACGGCGTAACGCCATAACTAGTTACGACGTAGCTAACGTTAGTAGATCTTATCCGTGGGCTTGTTATGGCGTAGTTAGAGAGAATGTTACGTCGTAACATCGTTACGTCGTAGGTGATTAGTGGTGCTACGCCGTAGTCTTCATTAATTCCTAATTTTAGTCACAAAGTCTTCATTACGCCATAACATTATCACTAGTTACGACGTAGTCTTCAAAATGTGGAAAATTCCACGTCATCAAATAATTACGGCGTAACCTCATCACTTAGTTACGCCGTAGTCTTCTTATAGTAAACGCTTACGTCCGTCTTGAGTCCAACTTTGTTCATTTGTCGCTCCATACCCTATTAACAGTCCTGAAACGAAATATGAAGTAATAAGACTAAAACAAAGACAATAATAAGCTAAAATGGTCCATAAATAGGGGTAATTGATACTTAGAATATCATATTATTTGACGTCATCAAATATCCCCCCACTTAAACTCTACTTGCCCTCAAGTAGACCTCATTAGAAGTATCTTCGAAATGATATTCCCCAATATTATATGGGAAACAAGAGTTTAAAAATATCCTATGCTAGAATTTCTCAAAGCCGAACACCTCACGAAAAGGGGAACAAACACACTCTCTCTCTATATATTCTAAGTGTCAATTTTCGGGTGATCACTCATTACTCAGTCATAATATGTATTCTATCATAGGCTTGACAGTTACACAAAACTCCCCCACTAGAGCTAAGGTCGGAACAACCCTCGAAGGCAACATTGGGTGAACACATACAAGGTTAAGGGTGTAGTATCGTTACTAACATGCTATGGTGAAAGCGAAAAAGGCAATGGCACATGACCGGAACGTAGGGCAAGACACCAAGACCTACTCGATTCCTTCACCTAAGCATGATTCACGACTAAAGGGTAGGAATAGACATGGGATATCACATAATAGGTGTAAAAATGAAAAAAATAACAAGCAAATATTCTAAGCCTACAACTAAGTCATCACCATTTACCGTTTGCCCAAGGTCTAAACTTTGAAACGCAAGAACTGGATCATAGCATGTAAATGTGCCATTAGAGGACGCCATTATGGGCACAAAACTTGGTCTTCATGTTGGTGTAGAAACAATCACCAACTCATATCTTCAAATGTGACCGAAGTGGCCTCTTTGATACTAATTCTTGATGAGCTCATAATCAGGGTGCTATACATAGGTGCACCACATATACAACTATCTACAAACAGAAATTTACATTTTGTTTTATCTATTTATTTTTACTAACAAAAAATAAACAATATGTACGTCACCTCCACTTGAGATGAACAATATACGAGGACTTGGGGGGTCTTCAAATGATCTTCAATGATGTGTCTTCGACGTAGGCGTGATTCCCGAATTCTTCCACTTAGACCTCTAACTAGGGCAAACAATGACTTCATAATCATAAACTAGACTACACGGTAGGCTAAGGTGTAAGCAATATACATGGGTGAGAAACGAAAGGAATGGCTCAAAAGGGTGTACTAGGGGTATCTTGCACTAAAAATGAGTGCAACAAAAAGGGTTTACACGGGGGTCAAGAAGTCGAGGTGACTAATCGATAAACGCACACATGTAAGGCTATTTGGGTGATAATCCTAAAACATTGCCTTCTAAAACTGTCCCTTCCAAATGTGACTAGCACATTACTCTTCAATGGTCTCGAAATGATGTAAAAGCCAAGTTCTAAAGTCTACAAAACTACCGGCACACTCAATATTTAGGTGGATTTAGGTAAACATGGTGAAACTGAATAGGCTAAACCTCACCATATTAATTCAAGGGTTAAATGCGCTCGGCTAAGGTCTATTCTAGTTCGGTTAAGAAAAACATGTCAAAAGTTTAAAAATGGCAAAAATTTTCAAAATAAACTAGAAAAAAATGAGGGCAAAATATAGGTCGAACATTTCTATTTCCCATCCCCCCACTTAAGATGTACAAAGTCCCTTTTGTACAAATGATAAAGATGAAATAGAAATGAAAAATAACAAAGAAAAGAAAATAACTCCCCTCTCTTTTCTCTCTTGAAATTGTTGACAGAAGGTCACCATTGGTGGTTACGCCGTAACTGAATAGACTGTTACGTCATAACAAGGGTCTTCAGTGTTTTCCTAACTGGTGTGGAATTACGTCATAGCTCCAAAGGGCAGTTACGTCGTAACTTAAATACTAACCCAAGCAACCTCTCGAATTGACAGTTACGGCGTAGTTCAATAATTAGCTACGCCGTAACTTAAATTCTGGGGAAAAAATGACCTCTCGTAAGTGTGGTTACGATGTAACTCGTAAATGTAGTTACGCCGTAATTGAATATATCTGATATCTACAAAAATCTTGCACAAAGTCATAGGGAAAATTCCTGCCCATATGCACATAGATTAAACACAAAGACAAAAATCCTAGTAGTTCAACTATTACAGACATAGATAGTAGTAAATTGTTTCAACAAGAGCCATAAAGTTTGTTCAGAAGTAACCGAGATCATTGTTCACAAACATCTGGAGATTTCACCCCTGAAAATGGTCGTGGTCCATGGTCTGGGGGTCAGCGGAATGAAAAGGAGTGCTGGAGGTGCTCGCGGGCTGCTGCTGAGGGTCTATGAATGTAACTCTCTGCTGGACTCCAATGTCCGGGACATCGGGGACGTAGACATAGGGAGGACCGTTCCATCGCTCATGGTTGAGGTGCATGCTACCCATCATCTCGCTCATCCGGTCGGCGTTCCACTGATAGAAACGCTGCTGCTCGGCCTGCATCCTCCTCATATCTCCATGGAACCCATCAAACTGATCACTAATACCGAATATACCCGATGCCATATCATCAACATAATCCCTCATCTCCATCATCCCGGTATCAATGTGCCCCAAGCGCCCTTCGATCACCCTAAAACTATCAGTCGTGGTCATCGTTGGGCGAACCCTAACAGCTTCCTCTTCATGAGCCTGGTTTGGACCAGCCTGGCTACTACTAGCACCTCCACTACCACTAGCTCCAGCACCACCATCAATCGCCCCCTCAGGCATCAAATCAGCTCCTCCTAATCCATTGGGCCTACAGATTTTGTATTCAATGAGCTTACTCAATCCAATCATGGCGGTATTCTTGGAAATGGTCACTAATGCCAATTTTCCCGGAGTCATCAAACCTAAATTCCTAGCCAACTGACCAATGAGATGAGCTCCTTGGATTTTGCTCTTAGCTTGCGCCCCTTTAGCTCCATCGAAAAAGAACTTGGCCACGTAATAAGGAACATCAATAAAATTCATTCCATCCATTCCTTCCAACAAAAACAAATCTTCCACCGTGACTTTCTCCCTAGCTCAGTGCCTTGCTTTGACAGACAAAGCAAGGAGTCAGTGGACCAACCTCCGGATAGGACTCTTGATAGAGTTGTAAGAAGGTGGTCTCCTCGAGCTGTAATTGGTAATGTCCGAGATCTTAGCAACATAAGCAACCGGGTTGTAGTCATTAGGGTGGAGCCTCAAACAATGCTCATAAAAGTCCTTAAATTCCCTAGAATTTACTTCCTCCTCAGTGTACAAACCCATTGCCAAAATAAACTGCCTCATGTTCATTTCATGCTTGACTCCACCCATCTGAAACCAGATACAGTTTTGGTGGAGAGTTGTGATACCCTCGTCCAAATAAATACTAGCCAATAATTCCATAACATACTTCGGAATAACCGGCTCATCAATCTCAAACAACCTCAACCAAGCAGTACAAGTGAACTTCTTCTTAATACCAACAGCAATAGCAGTATGCTTAACCGTGCAAAACTTATGCAACTCCCTGATCGCCTTACGGTCACTTACCTCCCTAAAAGTATCAAAATCAAGGGCTTCAGGGGTATCGATGTCTTTGTTGATGAAGATTGCATAGTCCTCCAAACATTCACCCCTAGCTTGCTCATTGTAATTGTTAAATTGGACCCAAGTCGCAGGGTTGTTTCCTGCAATAATTACAAAATGTAAGCAGTCTGTTAAAACGTTACGGCGTAGTGCTAAATTAGTTACGCTGTAGTTCAATTACTAGCTACGTCGTAACCCAAGATATCCCAGAATAATCATAAACCCAGCTACGGCATAACTCTATATCCAGATTACGCCGTAGCAAGCTTGCTGCAACAAAGTCACACCACATGGTTACGGACAACGATTGATTAACTACGTTGTAATCATAAAATTTACCCCTACTATAAAAAGTGAGAAAGAATGAAAAGTAACATATGCGCAATACTAATGTCTAGACCGTTTTTAGTTATTTATAGCTTCAATATTCCCAAAAGGTCAAAACCAAAAATAATTATATGCTAAAACTTAATCAAGTAATTGGGAAACTGATTAAACAAACCCAGGGAGAGATTAAAGAGGTCAATAACATATATCATATCATAAAAATAGATATCCCCAAAAATCAATAAGAAACCCTAATAAAGTTAAAAATTGAAAAAGAGGATAATCAAGGATCATTACCTGCCATCCGAAGAGTAGATGATATAGAGGATTCGTAACGAAAAAAAATTTCTGAAATTTTTTTACAGTGGTAATGGCGGTTATAAGTTGTGGTAAAAACCCTAAAATGAAATTTATTAAAGTTTATATAGGAGAGGAGTTACGGTGTAGTTAGGAAACTGGTTACGCCGTAACCTATTTTCAAGATTCGAATTATTGTTGAAAAGATAAATAGTTACGGCGTAGTTTCAGAAGTGACTACGCCGTAATAAATTTGTTATGAAAAAAAAAATTTAATTATAATACGAGAGAACGAATTTCGTACCTGAAGAAAGGCGTATACGTCTCATAATGTTGTCAAACATCAACATACCTTAAAGTCTTTCAACTAAACTGCTCTCCGGCAACGGTGCCAAAAACCTGATGCGTATTTTCATCCTGTTTTACATTTATAAACTAAGACGTACAAGGATAAATGCATACTAACGGGCAGAGAACCCGGTCGCATGTAGTAAAGCCTAGGTAAATCCGAGTGTCTTCCCTAAGAGCTATTGTGAAAGAGATCAAAATATGTCATGTGATAATAAGAGTAACTAAAATAATAGTTTGAAGGTTTGAATAGTGAATGTAACAATGCAATTCACATATTAGAATCAAGAGAAAGAAGGAAGAGATAGAGCATTAATCCAAGCCAATCAAGTAATAGTTCAAAATCGTAAACATCGTACAGTGGCATAAATATCACTAGAAGTCGTAGGATAAAGTCACCCTAGTCTATCTTTCCTTCCTATCACCTAAGGAACACACAAGCACTACCCCATGCTAGTAAACTGAGGTTGGATATTTGGTTGAGTCATTAAGCACCAAATCTAATAGATCACATTCGGTAGAGATCCGGCCTCTCAGAATCTTAGATCTCTCTAAATTCTTAAGTACCTCCACTTGTAAGGTGGTCTTATGGTCAATTCTCACACAAGGCATTATGGTCAGTTGTCATCCCTCCCATTTCCTTGCAATCTATCGGGCTAGTGTCCTATGGTCAATTCTTCTAGCCTACTAAATGGACTGAGGTATCAAGTCAATCACATAAAGCGTAATAGATACAAACAAGCTTATAATACTACCGAAACTAGTTCACGTGAATGGACAATGAAGATATCTCTATGAAGCAATAAAATAGAACAAATAACTGAAATGAACTTGAATTAATAATAAGAATTCATCAAATGATTAAGGGAAATCGTAAGAGAATCCAAACTCAAATACAAATGATTAATGTAGATGAAAGCTTCCATCTTCTGGATTCTAACTCCATCATCTTCTTCTGTGGTTGCTCTCCCCAAACCCTAGAAAGGTTTGGGAAAGGGGAGATGACCTAAAAGTAGCAAATTCGGCTGGTATATATTGGCCAGGAAACTGTTACGGCGTAACGCCAGTTACGCCGTAGCTAATGTTATCTTTAGTAGATCTTATCCGTGGGCTTGTTACGGCGTAGTTGGAGAGAATGTTACATCGTAACATTGTTACGTCGTAGGTGATTAGTGGTGCTACGCCGTAGTCTTCATTAATTCCCAATTTTAGCAACGAAGTCTTCATTACGCCGTAACATTATCACTAGTTACGGCGTAGTCTTCAAAATGTGGAAAATTCCACGTCATCAAATAATTACGGCGTAACCTCATCACTTAGTTACGCCGTAGTCTTCTTGTAGTAAACGCTTACATCCGTCTTGAGTCCAACTTCGTTCATTTGTCGCTCCATACCCTATTAACAGTCCTGAAATGAAATATGAAGTAATAAGACTAAAACAAAGACAATAATAAGCTAAAATGGTCCATAAAGAGGGGTAATTGATACTTAGAATATCATATTATTTGACGTAATCATGTTATAATCCCACTATATTTTATAAGTTATTTAACAATTTAATGACTTCATGTATATGTCTTAATTAAAAAACATAACAAGATAACGTCTTACTTTATTATAAGTCTTGTAACAATTAAATGACTTTATGTTTGTATCCTTACAATGAAACATAAACATGTTTAACTAAAGTAATTATGAACACCATCTTTTGGTTTCAATAGTAATTTCAAGTTAATTTATTACTTCACAATAATGTAAACAATATTATTTCTTCATTTATTTATGTCATTCCAAGAACACATAAATATTCATATTGAAGTAGCATTAGATTACTTTATTAATTTATGTCATTCCAAAAATTCATAAATATATAAATTAAAGTAGTATTAGGGTGTGACACTTCGATAGGTCTAATTGGTTTAGCTTATAATTCTTGTTTCCTATTGTCTCTTGTTTAATTGAATGATATCGATGTTAGGCTTAAGAAAACTGGCAGACTTCCAATTGGTAACATGCTTGAACGTCTTAAGAAACATGAATCGGATGTGTACTACGATTATATGGTTGTATTTAATGCATAAGCGAATTCTAGTGATCCCATGTTAGGAGCTTTTAGTCGGCTCGACATAGGAGTGAAGTAGGAGCTTATAGAGTCAGGGAAGATCGTACACGGCCCTATGAATGGTATTAAGGAATATAACCCGTCAATTAAAACAAGGTGTGACAATTTAATAGGTAGAATTGGATAGCTAGCAAGGAGTAATACATCATAGGTAGACATGCTTCACTTACCTTGTAGAACCCTAACTTACTTTTCTTGCACATTAGTTTAATTGGTAGCTTTTGGGTTAGTTGATTAGCAACTAATTCCGCCCCTTCTTCCAAAACCCGTGATTTTTAATTGCTTTCCATAAAATATAAAAATACAAAAAGAATCATCCCTCACCTCTAGACCTAGTTAGATTAATTTCAATCCTAGCGAACACTATTCTTTGTGTTGAACGATCAATCCCCCGGTACTTGTCACTATACTATACTACAACGAACAGGTACACTACCTAGTGGGAATTGCAAGCTTCTCAAGATCCCTTGAGAGGTAAAACCTTTTGCGAGGGCGCAATTCCACGCATCAAGTTTTTGGCGCCGCAGCCCGGGGAATAGTTATTGTTTAGGTTGAAATTTATTTTGATTAGGTCTACTCATTAGATTCCTATCAAGTGAGATTTTTATTTTCTTTTTATTAGCTTTCTTGTAGTCTATCTTTTTCTTTGTGCCCTTTGTTTGTAAATCCATTTTCATTTGTCTTCATGGCGGATGAAATTCCATTTTGATCACTAACAATAGAGGAACAATTAGTTTACTCGGATAGATTTGCTTCATGTTGCTCCAATGAATTTTAAGTGATCTTAGATATATACAAGAGGAGATGGGTGTAAAGTTAGATGGGTTTGATGAATTCTATGCATGTGTGATTTCTATTAGACGATCATTATCAGGATCAATTCCTTTTAGTGAGACCCGTTGGATGAATTTTGAGAAAAGCTTCCTAACCATGACCCATAAGTTCAACGAATTGGTGGATTCGTATGAGCAAGATGACCTAGTTTCTAAGAACATGAACTTAGAATCAAACCAAGATTATGAAATGGTTAGTGTTGAACTACCTAGTTGCATGAGCGGGATAGATTTCACCAAAACATACGACACACATGAGGTTAGAGTTGAGCCACCTAGTTGCATGTCATGGTCAGGCACTACCATAATAGAAGATGAACACATAGGTGATATTGATGTGAGGGAAGAGATAGTAGAAAACCCAAGCCCACTAAGAACCCCACAAGTCCTACCATCATTTGAGGCATACACACCGCCCGTGACTTACCCGGAAGAAGTAGAAGAGACTATAGGAACCCCAATTGAGGTAGAACCCTTGGACCAAGCACCACTTGAGGATATAGGTTTGAATACTTGTAGTGATAACCTTAATCTTAGTTCTAGGGAACTTCCTAGTGTTGATGAACCGGAACTCTCATCAATTAGGGTGTGACACTTCGATAGGTCTAATTGGTTTAGCTTATAATTCTTGTTTCCTATTGTCTCTTGTTTAATAGAATGATATCGTTGTTAGGCTTAAGAAAACTGGCAGACTTCTAATTGGTAACATGCTTGAACGTCTTAAGAAACATGAATCGGATGTGTACTACGATTATATGGTTGTATTTAATGCATAAGCGAATTCTAGTGATCCCATGTTAGGAGCTTTTACTCGGCTCGACATAGGAGTGAAGTAGGAGCTTATAGAGTTAGGGAAGATCGTACACGGCCCTACGAATGGTATTAAGGAATATAACCCGTCAATTAAAACCAGGTGTGACAATTCAATAGGTAGAATTGGATAGCTAACAAGGAGTAATACATCATAGGTAGACATGCTTCACTTACCTTGTAGAACCCTAGTTTACTTTTCTTGCACATTAGTTTAATTGGTAGCTTTTGGGTTAGTTGATTAGCAACTAATTCCGCCCCTTCTTCCAAAACCCGTGATTTTTACTTGCTTTCCATAAAATATAAAAATACAAAAAGAATCATCCCTCACCTCTAGACCTTGTTAGATTAATTTCAATCCTAGCGAACACTATTCTTTGAGTTGAACGATCAATCCCCCGGTACTTGTCACTATACTATACTACAACGAAAAGGTACACTGCCTGGTGGGGATTGCAAGCTTCTCAAGATCCCTTGAGAGGTAAAACCTTTTGCGAGGGCGCAATTCCACGCATCATTTGTTTTGGTTTTAAGAGTCAAAATTTCAAGGTTTAATTGAGTGATGTTTTTGTACGTAATGGTTTAATAGGCGGACCGTAGTTTTACAAACTATAAGGTAGGTATAAGTGGAAACGGGTTCTTTAAGAGATTCGCTCCTACCGAGTTTTCACGCTTGCTTGTGCATCAAATTAGACTTACTGAATAACCATTACATGTTCATTGTCATCTTAAGGGTGAATTAACCATAATTCCATTATCCGAAACACTAACACTACTTGAAAACAAGTCTACTGCAACATTTTTGAAGCAACACTTCCAAAATGTGTTGGTTTTTAAGTAAAACTTTGTATAAGGCAACAATTTATAAACAAGTGTTGCATTTGAAGCTCTATTGCAACATATTTCTAAAAGTGTCGCATCTAGTGCAACAATTTAATAAAGTGTGACATCTGTAAAGGCTTAAAGACAACACTTGATTTTAAGTGTTTTGTTGTGAAACAATGGCCTAATAGCACAATAAGAACAATAATCAAAGGAACATAAAAGAGTATGAGAGGGAAATATAGAGCTTGTTATTGGTGTGTCTTCACATTACATTAGGTGCCTCTATTTATAGGGACCTTAACATGAATGGTATTAAGTACATATTGGGTGTTACAAGACTAATTATAAAGGTCATGACTATGATGATTAATGTGTACAATCAATATAATAAATATATTCATAACATTCCCTCTTGATTGTACATCATTCAAAATACGCTTTGGATACCGCCTCATTAAAAACCTTGCTAGGAAAAACCTGGTGGGAGAAAATCATAGCTAAAGGAAAAAGAGTGTAGTGCGTATTATTCCCCCTCATAATCACTTCACTTGAGCTCACTGAAACGCCACATTCTGATGCCATATATCAATTTCTTAAATGTTGAGGTAGGGAGTGCCTTGGTAACTAAATCTGCTAGATTGTCGCTTGAACGAATCTTTTGAACAATAATATCGCCATTCATTTGTAGGTAATGAGTTAAAAAAAAAGAATTTCGGTGAAATGTGCTTGGTTCTATCACCTTTAATAAACCCTTCCTTCAGTTGAGCAATGCATCCTGCGTTGTATAAAATTTTTGGTCCCTCATTTCCAGCATAAATACCACATGATCTACGTATGTGTTGTATCACACTTCTTAACCAAACACATTCTCGACTTCCTTCATGGATCGCTAGAATTTCTGCATGGTTATATTACAATATTACTAATGGTAGCTAGACTTTTTATTCCAAATATGAAGAAGAAAACTAACCACATATCATTTTCATGTGTAGCAGGTTACGTTGCTTACGAGTACTTAACAAAAAGTTGTATGTGGAAGGTTCCAAAGAAGATGTCAAGATTTCTAGAATTTTAATTAGATAACTTTTCTTTCTACCATACAATGTACGTAAGTTATGTTACATTGACCAAATGGGTCAAAGTACATTATCACATTTTTTTATTGTATTTGATTATTTCTTTGATAGATTGCAAATATCAATGTATATATAAGACCGCTTGATGTGCATATGAAAATACAATATTTGTAATATCTGTGTTGCATGAAATAAAAGTGTTACAAATCATTAGAAAAAGTGTCCTTGATATGATACAAAACACTAGAAAGTGTTGCAGTTCATAAAATGAAAGTGTTGCATACTTAGTGGTTGCAAATGAAGAAGTGTTGCATATCAATGCGAAAAGTGTTGTTTTTGAATCTAATAGTGTTGCACTTGGGTGTCAAAAATGTTGCATTCGAGTGTATAAGTGTTGCACTTGAGTGTAAAAAGTGATGCATTTTTATTTAGAAGTGTCACATAATAAAGTATCATGATTGCTATACATGGGCAACACATTTAATAAATGTTGCATATTCCAACATAAGTGTTACATATACATAAGGTAACGTTGCGTAACGCAGCACTTGATAAAGTGTCACATTATGCATAATGCAACATTTTAAAGACTTAATACATCACTTTATTGGTGTTGCCTTAACTCCATTTTGTTGTAGTTATAAGCTTTAGGGCTTATGCAAAAGTACGATATAATGGACGATAATTGTTGGTAATTCTTTGATTGGTGAACCTAATACCTCAATCAAAACTTTGTTAATTTGTTCTTAGTGAATTGGTAAATAAAATTGTTTTGTAAAAACTAATGTTATAAAGTTGTACGCATGCTTCTTCATACATTATTTTGATTACGCACATCAAAATTAATACCCTTATAAAATTAAGTCGAATGCCATCTAATTAAGAACACTTGAAGTTGTAGTTTACGTCATGTGAGAGCTTGGCTAGATTGCAATGGAAAAGTAAACTTCATATTTTCATTACCAACAGATTAACTGATGTAATAGAATTATGGGTTTGCAGTTTTTAAGTTAGACGACTTAAATTGAGTAGGAAGTGAGAGCTTGGACTCAAGGCATTAGATGGGGATGAAACATGCTTACATTGCAAAAGGTTTTGTAAATTCCCATAATGATCTAGGAATTGCAATATGATATTGGCAATTATTGTTCGACAATTACCTTGTTGAATACTTTCATTACTAGCAGATCAACTGATGTAATGGAATTATGTCAATTTGGATCCTAGCTTTAAGAAAATACTATGGTTTATATGAATATTTACCTAGGGTATTTTATTTTCTTAAAGATTTAATTATCAAAAATACTGAAATTGAATTTTGTAATTCGTTTTAATGTATTAATACAATGTTCAAACCGTAAACACACTTTGGGCTTTGGTAAATTGATCTCGTTCTGTTTTCAAATAAATGTTTGATTAAGAATAATTTACTTAAAAGACAAAAGAAGTCTCCTTTTTATGAAAGAAGAGTGAGACACACTCCTATTTCTTTTCATGAATGAATAAGAATAATAGGAATATTAGATATGTCTAAATTCTAATATAACTTATAGCAAATTTTTTAATAGTTAAGACAATTACATATTTTCCATAGGGATTTCATCACCCTCATTCGGTGATTAAATTCTTACTAACAAATATGATATTTGGTTAACAAAAAATTATGTATGATATTTTATGAGTTATTATAATTAGAAGCTAGATTAATTACCGCTAAATGGGTAAAACATAAACTAGCTTATTCATCTAGTTGTTTTTGCTATTTAAAATGTGCTACATACATTGTAGGATGGTAGAACTGTTAAGGAAGAAATTGCATGCTCAATTTTCAAGTTACTATCATTGATGGTTATTTCATCATTTACGTAGTAGAATACACTTTTTAGTGCATAAGTAATTGTTACGTATGGACATTCAAAGGTGTAGGAAAATTAAAAGCACACTATTTTTTTTCACTGGATATGAAACACTTACAATGTTGTCAAATTTAGTGGGAGTATTGTGTACTTATTATTGAGTAAGGAATTATTATAATGATCTTTAATTCTGTGGGAGTTACAAGCTTTGACATCTTGGTAGCTAAAGATATTACTTTCCAAGTGTAGACACTCATACTTTTAAGGATAGTCTTGTACATTTTCTTACTAGACATTATTGTTCTACATCTACTTGTTATGCTAAGATCTATGACACAATCATATTGATCACATAAACAAATGCATGACATGTTGTTTATCAATTATATGAGGTTGTTCCATGCACAAGTGGGAGAAATGTTATCTTTAATGTGTGCAAGAAACAACTCATAAAGATACGATTTAATAGATTCTCTTAACTGCAAGGTAAGAGAATAACGTTCTAATATGGATTATACAAATCTAATTCAAGAAACACTTGGTGTTGCAATTTATGTTATGTGAGAGCTTAGCTAGATTGCAACAACAAGGTAGATTTCATATTTTCATTAATAGCAGATCAACTGATGTAATGAAATTATGTTAATTGCGGTTTCTAAATTAGATACCTATTAGAACATGTGATGGGCCAGGCCCGGCAGACAGTGGCCCACTCTACGCCTAAACTCTTATCCATGCTCTATAAATATAGGGCTGGGATTCTCTTCTTAACAGAACATAACAGGTTACTCTAAACCTAACTCTTATATGTTATATCGCATGGAGACTAACTTGACCGTTGGAGGTGGATCCCGGGGCTAGGGCCTCGGGTCCACTCCTAACGGGTTCTCTTTGTTGACAGGTCTACTCAGGGCTCGAGAAGACGACGAATGGCCCAGGTAGAATCGTCAAATCCGGCCCGCGCCAGATTTTGCATCAACAAGTGGCGCCATCCGTGGGACCATGACTACGACAAGTTTCGTGCTCTCACATCACCGGAAAGCAACCATCGAGTTCAAAATCCGGTATCTTAATCTTTTAACTTGTTAAACACGATTTTATATATAGCCGCACTAAGTCCACACGATCGGACCTACTTTATCTTTTAGCCGCGGATTAATTCGTTCACATACTATTTTTACGGTTGGTATGCCTGTTCGCGCTTGTTTGCACTATAGAACTACGTGTTCGAACAACGCAGTCACGATAAATCTACCCGCGTTAGGCCGTACGTTCGGACATCTTCGCAGATTAGCGCCATGAGCGCACTGTCACGTACAGGCACCACGATGCTAGTCAATCGCCATGAGCGCACTGGACAAAAGTCGTGGTCATCTGCGATCATCCACAAACGTTCGAGTCTATGCGGTCACGATACGTCCATCTGCGTTTGTGCGTGCGATTGAAACTATTAGTCGCGGTCACGGTGCGTCCATCCGGGTTTTTTTTATATAAAAAAATAAACAATTAATTATATATGTTATGTGCTATACATTGCTTCACGCTAATCTTTTACTTCATTAGGTTTTATATGTTGCGATTCGCGGGATATACTTTTAATATTTGCATTAAGTGTTTTTCAGGATTTGAATAATTAAGTTTAATGCTCCTACAAGAGTAGCACCATCAAACTTGGGGGGCTACCAGGGTATATAGTACCACTGTTTCCGTACGCGTCACGCATGTATATTTGGAAGCAGATCGTACGTAAGAGGTATTGCAAGCCCGGTACAAAGACGGATTTAAATATTCGCACCATCTTGCCACAGGGGAGACGTTCTATGTCGGTTGTAAAGACGGATGTAATGTTCGAACCACCTTGTCGCGCACAGCGCGCATAGAAGCACGTCTTCTGTCGTACCTCCTTGTCGCGCACAGCCCGCACAGAAGCACGTCTTCTGTCGCACCTCCTTGTCACGCACAACGTGCATAGAAGCACGTCTTCTATCGCACCATGTTGCATCGCTACTGGTACAAATGGTACGCCCTTAACCAGGATGTAGCATACGAGATCCACCTTCACTATTGTGAGACTCTCACAATTGCAATGCCAGTGTTACCTCAACTATAGAACTACGTGTTCTTCTTACGGGGTCTTTACTGTCACACTGTGGCGGAAAACCTAGCATATGCACATCCTTCCCCGTCATGTAAGAACGGGTGTTACTCAGGATGGAACATGGTCACCACGGACGCGCCTACAAGGTCGCGGATTCGGATATAGTCTAATGGGCTAAACAGGACTGCGCCTCTGGGACAACTAGTGCGCACTGTCGCATTTGGGCTGAGCAGTATAGTCCGTCCTATGCGCACACCTGAGTTGCGCACACATGGGCCATGCCTTCATCGTTGAATGGGCCTACGCGGCCATGAACAGAACTTAAGTCTAGCATAACATAGCCATGCACTACGTCACACTAGACTTGGGGGGCTTGTGGACGTATAGTCTGGACTGGACTAGGAATGGGCCAGGCCCGGCAGACAGCGGCCCACTCTACGCCTAAACTCTAATCCATGCCCTATAAATATAGGGCTGGGATTCTCTTCTTAACAGAACATAACAGGTTACTCTAAACCTAACTCTTATATGCTATATCGCATGGAGACTAACTTGACCGTTGGAAGTGGATCCCGGGGCTATGGCCTCGGGTCCACTCCTAACGGGTTCTCTTTGTTGACAGGTCTACTCAGGGCTCGAGAAGACGACCAACGGCCCTGGGAGAGTCGTCAAATCCGGCCCGCGCCAGATTATGCATCAACACTAGGTGTATAACGTATATACTCAACTAAAGCTTTCTCTTCAAAGGAAGTAGAGCCATATACATCAAAGAATCGATTGCGTAAGCCTTAATTAAATAAATACCACATAGCACAAAAATTGATTATTGAATATATTGGAGTCTTTCCCAATTCGACATCTATCAATTAAATTACATGTGCATAAACTTAACAATTAATTTAATCAACTTAACCATTAATTCATGTAGCAAATTTAAACAATTTAAATTATATACACAATAAATCCATGCTAAACATGCACGCTTTCATGGATTTCACTTAACAATTAATCACATATTGTCACAAGATTGTTTACATAACGCATTATAATAACATGTTAATTCTAGGGTTTCTAATCAAATTAAAGATCAAAACCAAAACCCTAAATTAAAAAATTAGGTAATCAACCCAATTAAAAATTAGGGTTTGGATAATAAATACCCTAAATCGACTAACATGAACAAAAAAACAAATCAATATTCATGTTTTTGTTATTTTTCATTTATTAGCTTAAGTCGAGTCTAATCTTGGCTTGACAACGCCATATTGTACATGTAATTAACCAAGATTGTTAACTCGCCACCAGTAAAAACTTCCTTTATCCAACAAAATCGTGTATTTCATATCCCTATACCTAACGTTACAACCCTTTAAAAGACCTCTTTGATAGTTTATCCTAGGTGCTTACGCCATGTGGTGGAGGTTTGATCATTTCCCAAGCCTATGGTAATCTATTTTGCTATGACAGGTAGTGAGAGATATCTTCCGTTTCCATATTGTAATTTATACTTTATTACACCCGAGAGATGTGAGTATCTAAACACTATTTGTGAGGTGCTAGTGTATGACCTCTGTGCTTGTCTATTGGTCTTTAGTGGAACGATTATTTGTTGTAATTACTTTTATATTAGTGTTAAATGACCCCTAACTTGTATTTTGATTAGAATAAAAGCGCATTTGCTTGAGGACAAGCAAATCTCAAGTGTAAGGGTATATGATGAGGCGAAAAATGAACCACTTTTAGGGGGTCATTTAAGCCCGGAATTGAATTTATTTGATCAAATATTGCCCTAAATCGTTCCTTTTGTGATTTTAGGTACTTTGGGAGTGAAATCTGGAAAAGGAAGCAATTCGGACGTTTTTGGAGCATAAAAGTGAAGAAAACGCCAAAGTCTTTATTTTCCTTGCTGGGAACAGTAGGTGACGGCGTCAAGAGCAACATCCTGACGGCGTCAAGAGTAATTTGCATGACGGTCCAGTACAAACATGAAGGCGTCACAAGGAAGAGCGTCAAGAGTAAAAGACGTGACGGCCTGGAAGACCATAACACATGACGGCGTCAGATGTAGATCAAGGCAGTCCGAGAAATATTTTGGCGGCGAGATGACGACGTCACCTATTTGGTCTTGACGCCGTCAGCCTCAATTTCCTATATATAGTTTTCTAATTTTCATTCATAAAAAAGGGAGAAGTTTGGAGAAACCCTAGAGGCCGAACCTATTACGAATTTTACAGGTTTTTCAAGGGTTTTCAGCCCTTGAACCCTTTCATGTGTAATTGAGATAAGTGTTCTTCTAATTCAATCAATATGTCTATATGTTGGTTGTCTATATCTTGTTCTTGTCTTAATTCCATCATGCTAGGCTAGATCTATCTTGTGTTTGCTTAGATCTAATGAAACCTAGATGTTAATTATGTGTTGATTACTTGTTTATGGTTGTATTGGATGAATGATTTCGATGTTAGGCTTAAGAAAACTGGCAGATCTCCAAATGGTAACATGCTTGAACGTCTTAGGAAACATGAACTGACGTGCACTAGGTTTTATTGGTTGTATTTAATGCATGAGTAAATTCTAATGATCCCATGTTAGGAGCTTCTTAGCCGGCTCGACATAGGAGTGAAGTAGGCACTCATAGGAGTGGGGAATTAAGTGCGCCACCCCATGAATGGTATTAAGGAATATAATCCGTCATCTACGCAACTATAACAAGTAATTAACGTGTAAAAGATATCTAGGGAGTAGTGAAATCTAAGTAAACATAATTTCTCCACTTATTGCTCAAAACCTTAGTTTAATTTAGTTTATTTTCATTTCTTGTATTTTATTTTGATTGCATCTTTAGTATTGGGTTAGTTGACTAGCAACTAATTCCGCCTAAATCCTTCAAACCCGAGATATTTACTTGCTTTCTAAAAAAAAATAAAAATACAAAAATAATCATCCCTCATCTTTAGAACTAGTATTTAGGTTTTCTAATCCTAGCGACACTATTCCTAGCTGAACGATCAATCCCCCGGTACTTGTCACTATACTATACTACAACGATCAGGTACACTGCCTGGTGGGGGTTGTAAGCTTCTCAAGATCCCTTGAGAGGTAAAGCCTGGTGCAATCCCTACGTCATCAAGTTTTTGGTGCCGCAGCCCGGGGAATAGTTATTGTCTAGGTTAGAATCTCTTTTTATTAGGTCTACTTGCTAGATTCCTTTCTAGTAAGATTTTATTTTTATTTTTAGGTTTTCTTTAGTCTATCTTTTTCTTTGTGCCTTTGTTAGTAAATTAAAATTCATTGACTATTCCGTTGACCATTATGGAAAACGCGAATCCACCCCTTTCCCCTAGAGAAGTAGCTGTGTTACGTGAACAAATTGAGAGTGAGATTAGGGAACTTAGGGAGCTTAATAGGTTGATTAAGGTTGAGCTCGAACATGCATTTAGTGACCTAGTGACCGCCTTGTATTCAAATGAGGACCTAGGGCCTAATGACTTTGTGAATGTTGTTGAGGGACTAGATGAGAGGGAAATAGATCCGAAGCTTAATGACTATTTTAATCTATACCCCACTAAGGAGGAGATTGCATATTATAATAATCTTATTGATAACCCGCGATCTCCTTTTACTATAATCGAACCTAAGATAAAGAGAGGCGATCCTAAGAATGCTAAAATACCATGTATGATTGGGTACAGACACGTTGAGAATGCTTACATTGACTTTAAATCCCCAATCAACATTATGTACTCAAATGTTTATAATGATATAGTGAAAACAAGACTTGAACCTAGAAAAGATCTCAAATACCCTGGTGGAATTTGTAACCTTGTCGGGAGAGTTAAAGGTTTACATGTCTTTGTTGGGAATTTCACTTTTATCACCGACTTTATGATTGTGGAAGATCTTGCTAATGTTATTGATTGTCGATTGTCAAATGTCGTGTTTGGTAAACCGTTTGTTGAGGAGTCTAAGTTAGAATATGATGAGATAGAAGGGACAATCCGATTTGCAAGTAACACCGATAGGATCACTTATAGGATGCCTAATAGAATGAAAGAGTTTCGCTTTATATCCCGATTTGATAAGGATAACGTTGGTGCTTTTGAGGACATCAATGAAGAGGATAAGAAAAAGGGCATGGATTATGTATGGGAAAAGAGGAGTCTTTTCTACAAAGATTGCTTGGCCCTAGGACCAAGGTATAAAGTCGATAAGGAATTTGCCCAAAGGATTGTGGGGGCGATTGAGAAAAAGGTGATTGGTTTCTACAAAGAATATTTACAATCGGAGAGTGAAACCAACGATGAGGTCACGTAGTAACCCATGACCTTGAGTCTAGCTACAAGACTCGTAAATAAAGAAAAGCGCTTCTTGGGAGGCAACCCATGTTTTGTGTGATTTTATTTTGTTTGTTTGTTTGTTATTTGTTTCCGTATGCATGCTTTATTTTTATTGTTGGTAGATCATGTTTCTAAACTAAAAAGTGGAAATACTTTACTTTGTTGTTTCGGCTTAGTCTTAACTCCACCTAAAAGTATTTTTGCAAAAGATAAGTGTAAGGGGAAACCCCAAATATGTTTTTAAGAAACAAACCGATCATGATTCTCCACAATATTAAGTGAACATGTATATTCGTATTTGTTAGAGTCAAATGCTTGTATTGAGTCATAATGAAGTTTTGCAGGATTTTCCAGGAAGTAGGACCAAGTTTTTTGATGCGTGGGAATCGCAACAGGTTTTACCTCTCGAGGGATCTCGAGAAGCTTACAACCCCCACCAGGCAGTGTACCTGATCGTTGTAGTATAGTATAGTGACAAGTACCGGGGGATTGATCGTTCAGCTAGGAATAGTTTCGTTAGGATTGAAATTAATTTAACTAGGTCTAAAGGTGAGGGATGATTCTTTTTGTATTTTTATATTTTATGAAAAACAAGTAAAAATCTCGGGTATTGGAAGGAGGGGCGGAATTAGTTGCTAATCAACTAACCCAAAAGCTACTAATTAAACTAATGTGCAAGAAAACTAAACTAAGGTTCTACAAGATAAGTGAAGCATGTCTACCCATGATATGTTACTCCTTGCTAGCTATCCAATCCTACCTATTGAATTGTAACCTTGTTTTAATTGACGGGTTGTATTCCTTAATACCATTCATGGGGTGGCATACATAACTCCCCAATTCTATGAGCTCTTATCACCTCCTACACCATGCCCAGCACAACTATAGGGATTGTAAACAGTGGCTCATGCATTAAATACAACCAATAAAGACCTAGTACGCCTCGGTTCATGTTTCTTAAGACGTTCAAGCATGTTACCATTTGGAGATCTGCCAGTTTTCTTAAGCCTAACATATAAATCATTCAATCAAAACAAGAATCAATAGGAAACAAGAATTATAAACTAAACTAACTAGATCTATTGAAGTTGTCACGCCTTAATTGATGGAGATAGACACACACATCAACAAGCCCTCATTGATGGAGATAGACACAACCATCAACAAGAAATCAATGAGATCTAATCAATTATATACAAGTTTCACATAATCATAAGTAGACACAAGGTGAATTAACAAAACATAATCAAAGAAGGACAATCAACAAGAATAATGAAAGACATAGTTGAGATAGAATCATCAAACCAATACATGATGTTTATGGAGTGGTTGAAACCCTCTAAGTTGCTGGAAAAACACCCACCTAAACCCAGGAATTGACCTTAGGGTTTAGGGCTTACAAAAAGTGAAGTTATGATGTTATATTTATATGCATGTTTTCTGTCGGCCCTTCTTGACGGCGTCACCTCGTTTGTCTTGACGCCGTCAAGACCATTTTTTCACCAAATTGTAGATCTCTTCGTCCTCTTCACGTGGGCTTTTGAATCACCTAAATCCGAGTTCGTATGCAAAAGTTATGACCAAAACAATATCAGCTACTCCGCGCGTAAGTTTTAACAAGTTAACACGTGACGGCCTTGGTGACGCCTTCAGGTACACGTGACGGCCTAGCTTGACGCCGTCATGAACTACGTATTTTAATTCTTGGGGTTTTGACGCCGTCAGGAAAACTCTTGACGCCTTCATGAACTCTCGGATTATATTATTGAGGTTTGACGTCGTCAGGAAATTACTCTTGACGCCGTCACCTACTGTTCCCAGCATGGAAAATTGAGACTTTGCCGTTTTCTTCACTTTTATGCTCCAAAAACGTCCAAAATGGTTTCTTTTCCAGAATTCACTCTCCAAGTACCTAAAATCACAAAAGGAACGATTTAGGGCAATATTTGATCAAATAAAGTCGGATTCGGGCTTAAATGACCCCCTAAAAACGGATCATTTTTCGCCTCATCATATATCCCTACACTTGGGATTTGCTTGTCCTCAAGTAAATGCGCTTTTCCACCAATCAAAATACAAGTTAGGGGTCATTTAACACTAATATAAAAGTAATTACAACAAATGATCGTTCCACCTTAGTCAAAACAAGCACGAAAATTATACACTAGTACCTCACATTAAGTATTTGGATACTCTCATCTCTCGGGTGTTGAAAATTTATATGTCATAATTGAAAATGGAGAAATATCACTCTCTACCTGTCATAGCAAATAGATTACCATAGGCTTGGGAAAGGATCAAACTTCCACCACTTGGCGTAAGCACCTAGGATAGACTATCAAAGAGGTCTTTTAAAGGGTTATAACGTTAGGTGTAGGGGATATGGAAAACACGGTTTTGTTGGATAAACGGATATTTTACTGGTGGCAAGTCAATTGTCTTAGTTAACTACATGTACAATGAGGCGTTGCTAAGCCAAGACTCGACTCAACTTAAACTAATCACAACTCTTTTTGGATTTTCAAGACACTATTTGACTTAAACATAAATAAAAGAAACGGATGGTAGACCGTATGTTTTTCTCTTTTCTTTTTCTATATATATATATATATATATATATATATATATATATATATATATATATATATATATATATATATATATATATATATATATATTTTCCGTTTTTTTTTTTCCGATTTTTTTTTTCATACACTTTTACTCTACCATCCAAAATAATACATCAAAGGGAGCTCGTTTCCTCCCTACACTTGAACTTTTACATACTTTACAATCAACTATTCTAATGACTCGAATCAAGATAATAAAAACACTTGAAGTACTTTTAAATATTAACGCACATATGGGGGTAATATATGATGTTCTTCCCCATTACTTCATAACACAAGTACTTTACCCATGATTCCCAATTGTCCCAAAACAATATGTACAAGATATGACTCGACTTAGCAACCATGTAATCAATTAGACAACTAACAAAGGGTTTAAAGAATTAACAATAATGCACTAAAGACAAGCGCATACAAGGAAGGCTAAGGCGATTTGGTTGCACATTTGGGGTGGATTGTAAACAAATTCTTCCTTTAAGTAAAATGCTTAAAGTTAGAAACGAAAAGATAGGCTCGGAGGGGTGTACTAGGGGTATCGTGTACTAAAAATGAGTACAACGCAAAGGTGTGGGAGAATTACTTGACCTATGAAGTCAATGTAATTATATTACAGGTGTAAAACAAGGGTTATCCTAATGCCTCTTATCATGTAGTAAATCCTAACTACACGAATGTAGTCTCACTAGCGGTCTCGGGATGCATCACTATCACAAGTTCTAGAATCTAAATACTACCGGTACACTCATAAGCACCAACAATGAATGCTTTTTCCTAAAGATCTAAGGGCGAACCTCACATATTTGGGGTGGAAATTTTTGAGTGGTATGGTTTTTGTGCTAGTCATACAACTCCTATCCATGAGACGCTTATTAAGACTAAAGTTTCACTCCTACATGTTGTAAAAAATTTTAAATTTGGCGCTAAAATTACACTAACAAGTATTTCTCATAGTTTTATTACACATCTACCATTAAACAAAACAAACTCAAGCGAAAGTGCATATGTAAGGTATCATCTTTTTACCCTCCCCTTACACTTAAGATGAACATTGTCCCCAATGTTCAAGTAAAGAATGTAAAAGTGAAAAAGTAAAGAGAATGAAATCAAATACTCCCCTGATTCACTCGGTATGGATAATAGGGTGGCCAGGTTAAATCTTCCTCCAAGAAAATGAACAATCAAAGCTTCCCTTCCAGAGTATAAATCATCTTCTTGTCATACATAACCTGTAAAACCTGAGAGGAAGATCTAACCTGGCCACCTAATTATCCATACCGAGCGAATCAGGGGAGTATTTGATTTCATTCTTTTTACTTATTTCACTTTTACATTCTTTACTTGAACATTGGGGACAATGTTCATCCTAAGTGTAAGGGGAGGGTAAAAAGATGATACCTTACATGTACACTTTCGCTTGAGTTTGTTTGTTTGATAGTAGATGTGTAATAAAACTATGAGAAATACTTGTTAGTGCAATTTTAGCGCCAAATTTAAATTTTTTTACAACATTTAGGAGTGAAACTTTAGCCATAGCAAGCGTCTCATGGATAGGAGATTGTATGACTAGCACATAACCGTATATTCAGAAAAATTTTCCACCCAAATATGTGAGGTTCGCCTTTAGATTTGATAGGAAAAGCATTTACGATTAGTGCTTATGAGTGTACCGGTAGCATTTAGATTCTAGAGCTTGCGTTAGTGATGCATCCCGAGACCGCTAGTGAGACTACATTCGTGTAGTAGGATTTACTACATGATAAGAGGCATTAGGATCACCCTTGTGTTAAACCCGTATTATAATTACTTGACCATTTAAGTCATACTACTTGGCTAGTTAAGTCAATTAATTTTTCCCACACCCTTAGCGTTGTACTCATTTTTAGTACACGAAACCCCTAGTACACCCCTCCGAGCCTATCTTTTCGTTTCTAACTTTAAGCATTTTACTTTAAGGAAGAATTTGTTACACCCCACTTAAATGTACACCCAAATCGCCTTAGCCTTCCGTGTATGCACACATTTTTAGTGCATTATTGTTATTTGTTAAACCCTAAGTTAACTATCTAATTCATTACATGGTTGCTAAGTCAAGTCATATCCTTGTACATATTGTTTTGGGACGTGGGACTCATGGGTAAAGTACTTATTTTATGGAGTAATGGGGAAGGACATCATTTATTACCCCCGTATGTACATTAATCTTAAAAGTGATCCAAGTGTTTTGATTTTTTTAATTTGAGTCAATAGATTAGTTCATTGTAAAGTATGTAAAGATTCAAGTGTAAGGGGAATGTTCATTCCCTATGATGTATTATTTTAGATGGTAGGGTAAGAGTGTATGCAAAAAAAAAAAAAAAAAAAAAAAAAAAATTGAAAAATCGAAAAAAAAAAAAACATACGGACTACCATCCCTTTTTATTCTATGTTCATTTTATGTTTTTGTTATTTTTCATTTATTAGCTTAAGTCGAGTCTAGTCTTGGCTTGGAAACGCCATATTGTACATGTAATTAACCAAGATTGTTAACTCGCCACCAGTAAAAACTTCCTTTATCCAACAAAACCGTGTATTTCATATCCCTATACCTAACGTTACAACCCTTTAAAAGACCTCTTTGATAGTTTATCCTAGGTGCTTACGCCATGTGGTGGAGGTTTGATCCTTTCCCAAGCCTATGGTAATCTATTTTGCTATGACAGGTAGTGAGAGATATCTTCCGTTTCCATATTGTAATTTATACTTTATTACACCCGAGAGATGTGAGTATCTAAACACTATTTGTGAGGTGCTAGTGTATGACCTCTGTGCTTGTCTATTGGTCTTTAGTGGAACGATTATTTGTTGTAATTACTTTGATATTAGTGTTAAATGACCCCTAACTTGTATTTTGATTAGAATAAAAGCGCATTTGCTTGAGGACAAGCAAATCTCAAGTGTAAGGGTATATGATGAGGCGAAAAATGAACCACTTTTAGGGGGCCATTTAAGCCCGGAATTGAATTTATTTGATCAAATATTGCCCTAAATCGTTCCTTTTGTGATTTTAGGTACTTTGGGAGTGAAATCTGGAAAAGGAAGCAATTCGGACGTTTTTGGAGCATAAAAGTGAAGAAAACGCCAAAGTCTTAATTTTCCTTGCTGGGAACAGTAGGTGACGGCGTCAAGAGCAACATCCTGACGGCGTCAAGAGTAATTTGCATGACGGCCCAGTACAAACATGAAGGCGTCACAAGGAAGAGCGTCAAGAGTAAAAGACGTGACGGCCTGGAAGACCATAACACATGACGACGTCAGATGTAGATCAAGGCAGTCAGAGAAATATTTTGGCGGCGAGATGACGGCGTCACCTATTTGGTCTTGACGCCGTCAGCCTCAATTTCCTATATATAGTTTTCTAATTTTCATTCATAAAAAAGGGATGTGGAAAACTAGAAGGGGGGGGGGGTTGAATAGTTTTACGTCTTTTTAATTTTATTTTGAAAACTTAGTTTAGTTTTAAAACCTTGTTTGCTTTTAAAACTTTGGTTCAATCTTATGTGAACTCAAATCTTGAACAATATGAACAAGTATATCTAAGTATAAACAATAATAATAATGTATGCTAAGTATGTGAAATCAACACATGCATAATATAAACAATTGTAGCTATATACGAGAGATAAGTACGTAATCGTTTATTTTATAATCCTTAGTTATGTTTTGTATGAAAACTATACTTGATCGAAATGATCAATTATATGTATGTAACCTTTTTAGTTTGATTGTAAAAACTTTGTTTTGTGAATAAAACTTTCATTTGATCTTTAAGTAAAATCAATACTAGCACTATATGAGCAACTATATATATACGTCTACGTCTACAAAAGTAATAACGATATAAGCAAGATAATAAGTAAGATATGGAAAGATCTAACCGCGAGACAAAGGATTTATAGTGGTTCGGCTACAAGGATACCTTCCTTGCCCTACTCCACTCCTCGAGTCACCTACTCGAGAGTTTTCTTCACTATATCAACAAGCTCCCTTATGGCGGAGAAAACCTTACACACCTTGGCTTACACAAGTTAACGACACTAAGCTAAATGTCGAGTTCTAATCGTAGCTAGAACCAATCTCACACCAAATATCACACCACGTGATCTTCACACCTTAATCACACCTTCACACCTTCTTCAAGACTTCACACCGTCTTCACACCTTGTCAATCTTCACACCTTATTCACAACTACTTCACACCAATCTACTACACACCTATCTTCACAACTACTTCACACCAATCTACTACACACCTATCTTCACAACTACTTCACACCAACTATCTTTACTACAATCTACTAGCCAATCACTCTATCTATATTCCTAACACAACTATCTACAATCAAATATTCACAACACACTACACAAAGATATATGTAAATATTCTTGATGATGCACCAACAATTTGGATGTGGAGGTCACAACAAGTTGTAATACTTCTTGTCTTGGAGGATAGAAGTATTCTTCTCTTGCACTTGAGAGGATGATGTAAGAATCACTTTGAAACAAAGGATTATGTATTTATGATCAAAGGATTTGGAGAATAGAAATGGGGATCTAGAACAGAAAGTTTAGGAGTGCAAAAGGTAGGAAAATTCTGTGGGATGAACCAGTATTTATAGGGAGAAAAAATACTGTTCTGGAGCGTGGCCGGTCCCCTTAATTAGGGGCCGGTCCCCTTAATCATTAAGGGGGCCGCCTAGGGAATTAAGGGGGCCGCCCCTCCAGAATGTTGGGTTTATTTGTCTTTTTGTGGGGAAGGTTTTTCTGGATTAGATTTGCCATTTTTGGTTGGAAATTTGAATTCATATATTTATAATGAATTAAACATATTCCTTTAATTCCAAAAATGTTTTGTAAAAGATATAAAATGTTTTGTGACATTTTATAAAAAGTCTAGTGTTTAAGAAAATTGTTCCTTTGATCATAGAATGCAATAAACACTTTGTTTATTCATACCTTAAGTGATTTGGATGTAAAGACAAATGTTAAGCACTAAAAACTTGTTTACGTCATAAGTTTTAGATTAATGAGTTTATGCTTTGTAATTATCAAAACATAGAGACATTGTTAATATGTTAACAATGTTTTTAGACATTATTAATTTATGTCAACAAGGGAGAAGTTTGGAGAAACCCTAGAGGCCGAACCTATTACGAATTTTACAGGTTTTTCAAGGGTTTTCAGCCCTTGAACCCTTTCATGTGTAATTGAGATAAGTGTTCTTCTAATTCAATCAATATGTCTATGTGTTGGTTGTCTATATCTTGTTCTTGTCTTAATTCCATCATGCTAGGCTAGATCTATCTTGTGTTTGCTTAGATCTAATGAAACCTAGATGTTAATTATGTGCTGATTACTTGTTTATGGTTGTATTGGATGAATGATTTCGATGTTAGGCTTAAGAAAACTGGCAGATCTCCAAATGGTAACATGCTTGAACGTCTTAGGAAACATGAACTGACGTGCACTAGGTTTTATTGGTTGTATTTAATGCATGAGTAAATTCTAATGATCCCATGTTAGGAGCTTCTTAGCCGGATCGACATAGGAGTGAAGTAGGCACTCATAGGATTGGGGAATTAAGTGCGCCGCCCCATGAATGGTATTAAGGAATACAATCCGTCATCCACGCAACTATAACAAGTAATTAACGTGTAAAAGATATCTAGGGAGTAGTGAAATCTAAGTAAACACAATTTCTCCACTTATTGCTCACAACCTTAGTTTAATTTAGTTTATTTTCATTTCTTGTATTTTATTTTGATTGCATCTTTAGTATTGGGTTAGTTGACTAGCAACTAATTCCGCCCAAATCCTTCAAACCCGAGATATTTACTTGCTTTCTAAAAAAAATATAAAATACAAAAATAATCATCCCTCATCTTTAGAACTAGTATTTAGGTTTTCTAATCCTAGCGACACTATTCCTAGCTGAACGATCAATCCCCCGGTACTTGTCACTATACTATACTACAACGATCAGGTACACTGCCTGGTGGGGGTTGTAAGCTTCTCAAGATCCCTTGAGAGGTAAAGCCTGGTGCAATCCCTACGTCATCAAAACTCATGATTCTCCATTTGATGTTGTCCATTATAGTTTGCACCAGTACTTCAATCTTCCTCTCACAATTCATGAAGATTCTTGAGTTTCTCTCTTGCCATATAAAATAGACAGTTGCACCCAATACCAATCTTCTAATGATACTCCAAATATTTCTGTTGGCTTTCAACTTGGAGAATTCATCAATAATCTCATGCCAGTTAGAGGAGAACTTCATATCAATAATTTTCTGCATCTCATTCCACACTCTATTGGTATATGTACCTAAGAAGAATAGATGCTCATGTGAATCTTGATTAAGCTTATAGAACACACATTTTATATCTTGATTTGGTTTCCATGCTGCCAATCTATCTTGTGTCATTAATCTACATTGAACTGCCATCCACAGGACAAAAGCATGTCTTGGTATGCTCTGAGGAAACCAAACTACATCATTCCACATCACTTTATTGCCATTGTCACTCATATCTTTCCACACAATCTTTGTTGCATATTCAGTTCTGTGCCCTGCATTTGATACCCATAATGCTTTATCTGGTACACCATTGAGCAATTTAGGGATTTGTATAGTGTTTAGGATAGGAAATTTAATAACCCATTCCTCAGGCCAACTCCACTTTCCATGATTGATCAACTTATCCACAGTACAATCACTAGTAAGCCTTGCATTATAGACTTCTCTTGCAGATATGAATTCATTAAAAGGGCCTACTTCACACCATCTATCAAACCATGCAGAAACACTCATACCATTACCAACTTTGTAAACCACATGTTTCCTGATTTTATCCCTAAGCTTCAAAATGTTATTCCACCCAATACTACTATTACTATCCTGTGTGACCTCCCATACACTCCTTCCTTTCAATTTCCTCCTTCCTTTCAATTTATCCACATTAATCCATTTTACCCATAGAGTATCTTTTTTATCAGCTATGTTCCAAAGATGCTTCATAATCAAAACCTCATTCCATACTTGCAAGTTTTTAATACCTAAACCTCCTTGGTCTTTTGGTTTACAAATACTATCCCATGAGATTTTAGCTTTTCCTTTTGTAAGTTCCCCTTGAAACCATAAGAAACCCTTAAGTATCCTATTAATATCCTTTATCATAGTCTTAGGGAGAATGAAAACAGAACCCCAATACACTTGCATTGAAGATAAAACGGAAGCAATCAATTGTAATCTTCCTACATATGTCAAAACCCTGTTCCTCCAGTCTTGAACTCTGCTTCTGATTTTCTCAATTAATGGTTTGCAATCATTAGTACTGAGTTTCTTTGTAATTAATGGGACCCCAAGGTACCTAACATGCAATCTTCCTATTGTGAATGGCAGTATTTGTACAATGTTTTCTTATTCTGGCACAGATAAACCCCCAAAGAAAATAGTGCTTTTCTGCATGTTTACTTTCAATCCAGAATATCTACTAAATTCTTACATAGTATCCTTAATGACTTTAACAGAGTCACTATCTCCATGGCTAAACACTAAAAGATCATCAGCAAACCCTAAGTGTGTAATTTTTAATCTTTTGCACCCCTGATGGTATTAGAAGTCCACAGCAATATCAATATTTTTCTTGATAAGCAAATTGAGAAATTCCATGGCCAATGTAAATAGGTAAGGAGATATTGGGTCTCCCTGTCTTAGGCCTCTACCCCCACAAAAATATCCTACCCTATCTCCATTAACATTCAGAGTAGATTTGGTAGTTGTGACACAAGTCATGATCCTACCCACCATCTTCTCATGAAACCCAAACTGCTTCAAGATATTCTTAGGGATGGCACCCGTGGGCAATGGGCACGGGTACCTCTAACCCGTCACCCGCCCACCTAGTTTTTTTCTCACCCATCACCCACCCGTCACCCACCACCCACCCGTCACCCACCAATGGGTACGAATTTCTACCCATGCCCTTGCCCGCGGGTATTTGTTGCCCATGGGTAAACCCATGGGTTAGTGTTATGCAACAAAATTACAAAACGATGATATGAAAACTAACTATGAAACTGCGTAATAAGACACCAATCAATTTGCCAAATACAACTTTGATTACTTGATATTTCATACTCTCTTTTTAGTCTTGAAACTCAAACAAACTTTTAGGTTAATGTGTTTTTTTTAGACTTGGTAGTAACTGTTAAATGTATACATGCAACATCATAAATTTAATTAGTATAATTAATTTTAACATGGGTTTATGGGTACACCTACGAGTATTTTGACAGATATACCCGTGGGTATTTTAAATGGGTGTCATGGGTTTACCCGCGATGGGTATGCCTTACCCGTAACCTACCCACCACCCAATGATAGGTAAAGATTTTCACCCATGACTCACCCGTGGGTGAAAATTGACGCGTTTACCCACTCATTTATGGCGGGTACCCGCGGGTTGTGGGTTTTTTCTCGCCCATTGCCATCCCTAGATATTCTTAAGAAACTCCCAGTCTAAGGTATCATAGGCTTTCTGCAAGTCAATTTTAAGGGCACATTTTTTAACCTTTTGCTTCCTATTATACCCCCTTAACATTTCCTGTGCTAATAGAATGTTATCCGTTATTTGCCTTCCTACAATAAATGCACTTTGGTTCACATTGACTAGTTTCCCTAACACCCCTTTGATTCTATTTGTAATCACCTTACTTATGCATTTGTATAGAACATTACAACATGCTATTGGTCTAAAGTCTGAGACCTTATGAGGGGTTGTAATTTTAGGAACTAAAGAGATTAAGGTAGCATTAACCTCACCTAATAATCTCCCTGAATTAAAGAACTCCTGAACAGCCAAACATACCTCTTTTCCAATTATGCCCCAAGCTGCTTTGAAGAACTTAGATGTGTATCCATAAGGACCTGGTGCTTTAGAGTCTTCAATATCAAACATAGCCTCTTTAACCTCATCATCAGATACATGTCTCACTTTCAGCTTCATCACTTGACAGTTTATTATTAAAGGTAACATGATCTCTGTGTAGCTCTGCAACAACATTTTTAGTACCTAAAAACTTTTGAAAATGTTCCAGAAACTTCACAGCAACTTGCTCATTCTCAAAACTATTCCCATTCTCATCACAAATGGTCATTATTATGCTCTTATGCTGTCTACTTTTGATGATATTGTGAAAGAATTTGGTATTTCTATCTCCTTCCTTTAACCATTTTATTTTAGCTTTTTGTCTTAGAAGATTATCCTCATCTCTCACAGCTTCACAGTATTCCTGTAGAATCTTGCAACTTTGCTCTTTCCTTTCCTCACAGAATGGGTTCTTATCAACTTCATCTTGGGCTATCTTGACTTTATCTCTTAGAACACTGAATCTTTCATGTACATTTCCATTCTTCCAACTCAATTTATTCAGTTTTTGCTTCAATAGTTTCATTTTTTGGGTTATCTTATACATCTGAATTCCACTTACATTCTTTTCCCATTCAGCCTTCACCACAGTTAAAAACTCCTCTTTCTCAGTAATAAAATTTGACATTCTAAAATCCTTTTTCTTTTTAACCCCACCATTTGGTATTACTAACATAGATGGTGAATGATCAGATATAATGTATGGTAGGAATATACTATGTGCAGTACTGAAGGTGTCCAGAAAGCTTTCATTGATCATTACTCTATCCAATTTCTTCAATGTTTTACATTTAGGGTTCTTGAGACTCTTAGTCTAGGTATAATGAAAACCAGAACTCAATAAATCTTCAATCTCCACTTGTTCAACACATTTTTTGAACTCAATCATGTCACTTGTGTACATTGAGCTCTGATGAGGCGAAAAATGAATCATTTTTAGGGGGTCATTTAAGCCCGGATTTGAATTTATTTGATCAAATATTGCCCTAAATCATTCCTTTTGTCATTTTAGGTACTTTTGAAGTGAATTCTGGAAAAGGAAGCATTTTGGACGTTTTTGGAGCATAAAAGTGAAGAAAATGGCAAAGTCTTAATTTTCCTTGCTGGGAACAGTACCTGACGGCGTCACATGTTACTTAATGACGGCGTCAAGAGTAAAACAAGAGGTGGAAGTGGTGACGGTCCAGAGAAAATGTGACGGCGTCACCCAAGGCCGTCATGGTTCAAGATATGGTGACGGCCTAGAACTAAATTACACATGACGGCGTCAAAAGTGGATCTAGGCAATCCGATTTCATTATGGGTGGCGAGTTGACGGCGTCAGAAATTCCTTCTTGACGCCGTCACCCTGTAAAATCTATATATAGTTTTGCAATTTTCATTCATTAGAGAGGAACAAGTAGGGTATAACTTTGGAGAGAAACCATAGGTCGGATATTGCAGCTTTTTCAAGGGTTTTTACCCTTTGAAACCTTTCATGTTCAATTGAGATAAGTACTCTTTCAATTCATTCAATATGTCTATGTGTTGTTTGAATATATCTTACGCTTGTCTTGAATTTAACATGCTAGGCTAGATCTCTTGTGTGTTTGCTTAGATGTAGTGAAACCTAGATGTTAATTATGGGTTGATTGTTTGTTTATAGTTGTTACGGATGATTGTATTCGATGTTAGGCTTAAGAAAACTGGCAGACTTCCATTGGTGACATGCTTGAACGTCTTAAGAAACATGATCAGAAGTGTACTATGATTTTTGGTTGTATTTAATGCGTAGGAGAATTCTAATGATCCCATGTTAGGAGCTTCTAACGGCTCGACATAGGAGTGAAGTAGGATCCTATAGAGTTAGGGAATATTGTACACAGCCCTACGACTGGTATTAAGGAATATAACCCGTCATCCATGCAATTGTAACAAACTATCAACTTGTAAAAGATATCTAGGGAGTAATGAAACCTAAGTAAACATAACTTTCACTATCATTGTTCACACCACTAGTTTAATTAGATTTATTTTCATTTCTGTTATTTTATTTTGATTGCATCTTAGTTATTGGGTTAGTTGACTAGCAACTAATTCCGCCCTTTCTTCCAAAAACCGAGATTTTATTTACTTTTATAAAAATATAAAAATACAAAAAGAATCATCCCTCACCTCTAGACCTAGTTTTTAGGTTTTCTAATCCTAGCGACACTATTCCTGAGTTGAACGATCAATCCCCCGGTACTTGTCACTATACTATACTACAACGATCAGGTACACTGCCTGGTGGGGGTCGTAAGCTTCTCGAGATCCCTCGAGAGGTAAAGCCTGGTGCGATTCCCACGTATCAAACTCCCATTTGAATGCTCACTTGCTTCTAAAGTAACATTAAAGTCACCCATAATCACCCATGTTGTGCCATTTGTTATTTGTTTATAAGCTCCCAATTCATTCCACAACCTTCTTCTTTCAATTCCAGAATTGCTAGCATAGATGACTGTACAAAAGAATCTCTTTTTCTGACCAATGGTTTCAACTAGCAATAACATGCTCTGTCTAGTCTTATTAATCATCCCCACATCAACCATGTTTTGATTCCACCCCATCATAATTCTGCACCCTTTATTGTTATTCTTAACATTTGTTACATATTCCCAGTTTCCAATACATTATCACCAAATTTTTTGACTTCGTCGTATTTGATATGTGTCTCCAGGATAGCACACATTTGTAAATTCTCCTCAGCAATAAATTTTTTAACCTCCTTCAGCTTATCAGAATTGCTAAGGCCTCTTATGTTCCATGATGCAATTTTCATATCCATTTTCCTCTCTTTCTGTTTTTGGCTCACTTAATCTCTCAATTCTTTAGGCTCACTTTTACACCCTGTCTGTTTTTGAGACACACCATCCTCTCTTTCTGTTTTTGAACTCACAACTTATCTCAATTCTTTTTGTCTCACAAACACTCTGTCTGTTTTTTCACTCAAATACTCTCTTTCTATTTTTGTGCTCCCAACTTCTCTCAATTCTTTTGGTCTCCCTTATACACTCTGTCTGTTTTTGAACACACACAAGAAACTCTCTTTCTGTTTTTTTTCTCCCAAATCTCTCAATTATTTTTGCTCACTATACACTCTGTCTGTTTTTGAAACATACAAATACTCTCTTTTCTGTTTTTATACTCCCAAATTCTCTCAATTCTTTTAGTTCTCTATACACTCTGTCTATTTTTTCACATAGTACAAAAATAAAATTCTATATACAAATCAGATACACTTGCTATATACACTTTTGTATCAAGATACAATTGCATTATTCAATTAAGGGTATGATTGCACACCCCCTCAACTTCATTCCTTAATACACTTTCTCCAACAGAAGATAAGTCATTAATAACATCTTCTTCATTCATTGGTGTTTTAGCTACACCTAATAGTTCTTTTTGATCTCTATAATACTTCTTCATATCCTCATTCCAACTCTCCCATTCAATCATTATTGGATCTCCATTTTTACCTAAAACTTCATCAACTTGCTTTCTTTCATCATTGCTTGGTTTTAAGCATTCCTCATTATCAAGTGAATCCAACAGTGCAAAGCTATTATTACCTAGAATGTCATTTTTAGTCTTTTTCTGAACACTTTTAGAGTTGGTAGGTATGTTATTTACCTTTGTTGGAGTAACTGTCTTGCTATTGTTCTCTTTATTTTTAGGTATACTAGTTTCTTTGCCCTTCTCCATATCATTTCTAGTACCCACTTCCTCATTACTTTTTGCCTTATATTCCATTTTATTGATGTTTTGTTTTTGACCATCCTTTCTATTAGGATACATATTACCCCTAGTATAACCATTCTTACCATTCTGATCATTCCTCCTATTATTGTTTCTGTCAGTTTCATTCCTATTTTTCTTGTATGGTACTTCCTTAAAACCATCATTATTAGCATCATGCACATCAAGTTGTTTACCATCATCCTTTTCTCTAGGTACCATACTACATGTTTTCTCTTCATGTCCAAAAACACAACAGTGGCTACAATGAGCTGGTTTCCAAGCATATTCCACTTGTACATACTTAGTCAAACTAATACTACCATCCTTTTTCCTATATGCAACTTCAATTACATCTTTAAACTGTTTTTCAGCATTAAGTTCAACAAGTACCCTAGCATAACCAATTCTTCCAACCCCTGTCACACACATTTTAGTTGTTATTTCATCCATGATGACTGGTTTATCTAAACAACTTGCTAAAGAACTAATTCCCTTAACACTCCAAGCTTCTAAGGGCACATTCATCAATTTAACCCAAACAGGCAACTTTTGAGGTTCAGTTTTATCTAAACACACATCAATGCTCCATCTTTGCACAAATAGTGGTTTGTTATTAACCATCCATGGGCCATTGCATATTACCTGTAGTATCCCTTGTTCATCTTGGAATTTAAAGAAAAAAAATCCCCTTCTCATTCACAGTTATATCTACCAATCCAAACTTATTCCACATTCTTCTTAGGTGATATCTAGCCTCATGGAAACTCACCATACATCCAAGAAACTGATCACAAACAGTTTTGTCCCATCTAGCACTTCCTAACTCAACAGTCTCTTCATCAAATATTGCAATTTCAACTCCATTATCATTAACACCAGTAGGTACTATTAGTAACTTGTTATCTAATGCATTAGCCCTAATAACATCAACAAGTGTACTACCATTCCTTTTGTTAGTCTCATTATCAGTAGTATTAGCACATTTTCCATTCAATGATTTGTCACTAGTTTCAACCTTAGAACTAATACTATCCTGAGAGACACAAGCATTCTTATTAGTATTTTTTACATTACTACTAGTCCCCTGATCATTAGTCTTATTCACCACATTTTCATCATTCAAAACATTAATATTGATGTTACTAGGAGTTGATGGATTAGTGTTTACCTGACTTTGTAGATCAGGAAACTCCTCTCCATTCAAGTCACCCTCAAACACACTCTTACCCCTTTACTCCTATTCTCTACACATTCTTTTTTCTCCCCTTGATTCTTAACATCATCACCTTTCCTTTTCTCCTGATTGTTGCCTTTACCTTTATTCTTATCACTTTTCTTCTGAACACCTTGTATCGAATCCCCATACCTAGCCGAAGGCCTAATATCACGATTAGATGATCTTTTCCTACCCGACATCCTTTCAGATCAATCAATACTTCAATTCAAATGAAATTACTACTATTTTTTTTTTCTGAAAGAATTGAAAAGATTACACTAAAGAATGAAAAAGCCCTAATTCAATTGACCTAGGTCAAAATTGGCTCTATACACACAAATTGGGGGTTTACTTAGTACTTAATGCAAAACAAATCGGATCACATCATTGTATGCGCAATGAATAGACGAGTCATTTGATGGTTTCAGAATTGAAATTGGATAAGAATTGGTTGAGAAATTGAAAGAAAACTGTGATTAATGGAAATGGTAGAAAAGAAGTGGGAAAAGTAGTACTCGTGATGCCACTGTTGGAATTATATAATCATGACAATCATTAAATATAAACACTAAACATCAAGTACACATGCGGAAGTGTTATAACAAGATCATATAATGTATAATTAATTAACCAAACATAAAAGTAAACGTACCTTTTGATTCTAGCCCGAACAAGAATCAAACAATAAGCAATTCTTTTAATCAAGAACCCTAATTAGGGTTTATGTGGATTATTGGAATTACCCCTTACATTTTTGTAATTCAATCCAAGATACAATCAATAGTGTGATTGTATCACGTTCTTGTACACACGTACTATAACAAATTAAAGTTATGCAAGTAAATAATCACAAAACTAAATACAACTTTTGTTTTGGAAAATACCAAACGAAAACCCTTAGGGGTTGTTTGTTTGGATCGACTACAAAGAAAAAAGAAAGAGAGAAAAACCGAGTACCCAAAACCTAAAACATTGATTTGTATCTATACTAATTGAAACTTGGATGACAAGTTAGATGTGGGTTGGGTTTCCCCTTGCCCTATAACCGGCCACCCCAAAAGAAGAGGGTTCCGGATCCTTCTTGTAGTCCAATTTCAAATCTAGTCATTTCCTTCTTCTGTTTAGTCAATTATCTTAATTACTTAACGGTCCTTTTATGTTTTGTGATTTTAATAAATAAATATAAAATTTAATATTTAATTATTAATCTTTAATTCTCATACGTAAATTGTGCAGTCCCGTGATCTCAATTTTGATCCTAACATACGTCTATTAATTTATGTCCATAAACTAACAAACTCTACATTTTATATATACATCAGGATCACAATAATCAAAGGGGAAATGACATGTATACACACAACATCACTAAATACAAATACAACTGTCCAAAATATATATCATGATCAAGTGACTACCATTTGAAAGAGAAACACATCATTAAAACTTCATTTATTGAGTGGCCAATGTAAATAGAGGAGTAACTCTCATAAGTGCCACTTGGTCGATCTCATATTGTTTTTCATTGGTTAGGCTATGTGGTTAAAATATATATCATGACCAAGTGACTACCATTTGAAAGAGAAACACATCATTAAAACTTCATTTATTGAGTGGCCAATGTAAATAGAGGAGTAACTCTCATAAGTGCCACTTGGTCGATCTCATATTGTTTTTCATTGGTTAGGCTATCTGGTTGTTTAGTTTATTTGGTTTGGTTAGTTTTGATTTTTTTATTTTTATTTTTATTTTGGTAAAACCGAAACAGAATTTGAATTCAGTTCGGTTTTCGGGTTAACCCGAACTACATAATTTATATTTTTTCTAAATTAATTATATAGATTTTTAGAAAAGAAAAATACTTCAAGCGTAAAAAGTGTTTAATGTAAGAGTAGAGTTATTTTACATATCAAATTTTTCTCACGTACCAAAGGATTTATCTCAACCATCCATCTAAAATAAATCAATGACTGAGATTAAAATCATTTTAATATTTTACATACTTTTTATAATTTAAATATCTGATTAACCGTTAATCGGTAGACAAAACAAATTATACCGTCACGGCTAGCATTTAATTATCCTTCTATAGACAGTCGTGATTTTTTTTTTTTTTTTTTTTTTTTTTTTTTTCGAAAGTATATCAAAATGCACATTTATAGAAAGATAATTAAATGACTGTTGTGATTTATAAAAAAAAAAATGACTGTTGTGATTTTTTTTTTTTTTTTTTTTTTTTTTTTTACGATTAACGGTTTAAGAGATATTAATGTTTGAAAAAAAAAATGAATGTGGGTTTTCTTAAGGGTGAGCAAACAAACCCGACCAAACCGAAAACCGAAATACAAGATGTTTTCCAACGTTCTTAGGACTCTTTTCAAGGAGAGTAAAATACCAAGTCAAACACCTGCATAAGTATACAAATACGTATACCATATGGTTGTATGGTGAGTTCACAACATCTTCTATAATTTTGATTTGGATCAGAGGTCGGCATCATGTGTGTATAATTTGCTGGAATCCTGGGATGGTATATGATCAGTGCTAGGCTTCGGAGCTTTTGTTATCTTTTGTTGGGCGTTGGCGTGCCACGTGTACTTTTGATTATGAGTACCCGTGGTCATGTCTCTGTTAGACTGCTATTCTTCTTTTTTTGAACGATAAACAAACACACGTACGCCTTTGTTCCTGGTTGTGACTTGTGACTGAACTCTCAATCACTTGATTAAATCATCTGTACTTTAGATACAATTAAATCAAAGGCTTGTTGGCAATTTGGCATACACTTTACATGGATTTGGATATCATAGGATATGAGTGATCCATTTATGCGACATACTAATTAATATGACTAATGTACTAGCTAGTATGTGAATTTGCTCCATAAGAAACTCATTACATATACACCAACCTGCAGTATTGCACGAATGCACGCTGATGTGTTGCACGTTCTTTTGTGAACACCTTTAGACCATTTTACTCTCATATGAATATGGTCTAAAACATTTTGATTTTAATCAATGTGTAATCCAAATCTGTAACTAACAATTAGAAAGAAAAGAATAAATTAATTGAATTTGTCAACAAACTAAAACCCCCAGAAGTAACACCAACAAAGTCACCCATTTGACCCATACTCCTCTCACGGGTCGATAACAACCTGAAGAAATATCCGACTCCATAGAGGGAGTATACCTAAAGTTCGGGTTCGACCCATACAAAGTCTGAATCCCCTTCACATCATCCATTTTTAAATCCACCTTTTTAATCCTCGGACCCAAACTCGGGTACATAATCGCCTGTTTCACAGACGAATGGGCCAACCCAAGTATATGTCCAATTTCATGAGTCGCAACAGACTCCAAATCAATAGCCACATTTGATTCGGTTGATCCAAAATCAACGGCCCAAGTTTCGGCCGTATCCAAATGAAGCCTACCATTTTCGGGCGAAAAAGCATGTGCCAAAACCCCTAAAACCCCATCAAAGGGCTCCCCGTCCCCATGGTCCCCACCATAAAACGCTATTTTTATATCAGCGTTACGATAATCGTCAACTTCAGTAAAGTTGACGGGTATCGTAGAAGCCCAACGCCCAAAAGAACGTTGGAAAACATCTTGTATTTCGGAATATTTAATGTAATCAATCATATGACTGTCAGAAAAAGCATATGTCAACATCAAAGTCTCGTCTTTCGAGGTTTGTCGCCACCTCGGCTCCCCGTCAAAAAACGCATACTTTTTCGACACGTGAATCTTATGTTTTCGCGTAACATAATCCGACACGCCGCACCTCGGCAACATGATCTGACCTACTGTACTCGAATCCAACTTCCCCGTAACCGGTAAACCCAACTTTTTTTGATACCTCAAGACCGCGTTTTCGAACTTGTCGTCAAAAGTGTCGCTAAAAGTGTCGCTAAAGTTATCGAGATACCCGAACCTGTGAAAGTACTTTTTGAGCTCAGAAATGCCTGAAAAAGTGGCACCTTTGCCCGCGTTGGTAAATTTTGAAAAGTTGTGCCACGTGGCGTTTGCTGAAAGGTTGATGGGAAATTCCGGTGGTGAGATTGGAGGCAAGATTCTGGCGGGAAAAACATGTTGGATGAGAGATAATAAGATGAAAATGTTGTAACGGTAATAACGGTACATGGTTTGTTAAATTAGTTTGTCTTAGGATATTATTGTGTATTTATATAAGATTCAAAGAGTATATACAAAGTAAGGTGCTAGTTTTGTTGCATGATGTATAAGTTATTATAAAGTTTGTTTAATTTAACTATCGTTTGGTGGACTAATTTACACAGTAGGGACAGATTATTAATAATTTACACAAAAATACAATCTGGTTCTCGTAAACCTCCGAAAATCCTCTAGGTCCGCCCTAGCTACAAAGTTTGAGCTACCGTAACACAAACTTAAAACCAGATAAAGTCATTCCTTAAGAAAAGTTTACGCGGTCAGTGAAAATTGTTTGTATCAAACATAATTTAAACTAGAAACATTTTATATTCTAGTAATGAAATCAAAAGTTTTTACCACATGTTCAAATAAAGATCTTCTAAAGTTGTTATTAACATGATATGTCGTGTGTATTGTGAGAGGGAAAAACATAAGCGAGCTTTTAATTTTTATTAAAAAAATAACATTTATTTATTTAACTTGTTTATAATTGGTTAACATGACCTATTATGAAAATCAATTTTAGAGAATCTTGATCTGATATATTTTATACCTTAAAAAAAGTTTTTTTATGTGCATACGCAACCAAACATTAGATATACCCAAAGGTTGTTGTACTTCAATTGACTAATTCTACTAAACTAATGTAATAAGACTAAGACGGCTTAACAATTTGTTGTTTTATTTAATCCCTCATGACGATATCAACTATTTTAGAACAATTCTGTCGATATTATCATAAAAGTTACTCATCTTTTCTGATAAAATTAAGATATATTTGTAAAGGAAATATGCATGAAGTGTGCCCATTTACCCTTTAGACCTGTAATAAGTCTCGTGATAAGCACAATTTTTAGTAGTAACTCATGTCTATCTTGTAATGAAATTTTTTCATATATGACGACCACGGTTTTGTTTTTCGATAGATTACTACAAGTCACAAGTAGTGAATCATATGCCAATATGAGATAACACAAAGGATAATGTTGTGGGTAATATCTATGCTAAGATGTGACCCAATATTGGTGACAACCTTAACTACAAAATTGCATTGTAGGTTTTAGACAAGATGAATGCAACAAGAAAATGGGTGGAGAAAGTTAAGAAGATTCTTTGGTTCAAATCATGACATTTTCAAGATTCTTAATATGGTTTCATGAAGGCACGTTTGGGTCATCAACTTGGGTAAGATTCTATTTTTATCTATTTTATATTTCATAAAAATATAAAAATGATAAATGGTCAATGGGTTTTAAAGGTTGTTAAATGGATAATCATTTTAAATAAGGATTTGGTATATAAAATCTTATAGTAAACGCTAAAAAGATGCTTTGGTTCTATATTTTTATAACTCATTTTCATGTTAATTATGTTTGAAAAGGAAGATTCAAGTGATATCTTTTTGTTATAATTTTTCATCTTCTTATGTTGGTTAGTCGTTATTTCAAACCTTTTCGTCGACTAAGATGCAGTTCTGTCTAGGTTTATATTCTTCAGATTAATGAAGCTCGAGTGTGTTGCGTCTACACATTTATTGGTTTGAGATTGATTTCATTCTACTCTAAACAACTTTTGGTTTCCTTATGTTAATCTTTCTCTTGGTCCGAATGACACCGAGATGCAGCCCTAAAAGTTAATGCACAACATTCACCGAAAGGGATCACGATTCAACATAATCAGCATAAGATAAACGATAGAAGTGTTATTTTAAGCTTTAATACTATCGCGTTTACTATACCAAAGTTGGTTGAAATTTGTATAGAATCATAAATCTTCATAACATAACCACAAGTCCACAAGTCCACAAGTCCACAATGGTTAATTAGTTTCGGGCTTTCGGCCTATTATTATTGGTCCATTTAGCAAAGCCCATATATCTTTATAAAACCTTCTCTGCGGCTCTGCCTTTTTTATCTGTTTGAACTTATTGGGCTTGATTGAGTCCAGCTGAAGCTTATATATTTGTTGTAATTCTCAAATTCATCCCATACAACAACAATTTATTAGATTTCTTTATTATAGGCTTTATAACAAAGATTTTTCAAACTTGTTTAATACATCAACTACAAAACTGCCTAAATATATAAAAACGTTAGTAAGTTAACCAGACCGTCCGATACGACAAATGAAAAAAGTTAGCCATTAAGATTTTTGCCGCTCATGAAATAGCCAATTTCATACGAGATGCTATACAGGAACTTTTAAGCTCTAGATGTCCCGCATTTCTCAAGAACGATAGCTAAAGGCCCTGAAACTACAACTTGAATCTGGAACCTACATATTGCAACAATTGGGTCGTAACAAAGGATATACGCCAACGAAGACATTCATAAAGGAATCCATAGTAGTTTTTCGAAATCGTGAAGAGGAAAAAAAAAAAAAAAAAAAAAGTCATGAAACTGATTAACTGAAAATCGTAACTTATGTTTGAGATCTTTATCGGTTTATCCTTTAACTAATAAACTAACACTTCAAGATATAATACAACAATTGATTAACTATACACACAAAACATGTAAACATCACTTCATGAATCATGACTTGGTATCTCATTTAATGCACACATGGAGTCCAGAGGTATGTTTTAATACACTAAAAAAAAATGCATTCAATAAAGAATGGAATTAAAAGCAGAAAAAAAATCCTGGGTAGTAGAACTTACAGTTAATTACTACTATATACTACGTAGTAGTTATTTATTTATTTAATTAGACTTTATCTGGATTTTTATTTTTATTGTTATTTATTTTTTTGAATGACATTAATTAGTTTGAAAGATTGGGTTTAATTACTGTAGTTGTTTACAACATTGTCTTATGTCTAGATCTTTTATAACATTATTTACTTATTAGTCAACTATAGCAATGAATTTTCATCCACACTAGCCACTAATCTGATGTGGATCTCTATTTATCATTTTATCTGATCATTATACTGTCTGAATTGAAGTATAGGGTAGTGCCACATGACAATGAAATAATAATGATTTAATAAATGTTACAAACTAGCAAATTTAACCGAATGACCATACCAATGAATGACTTGACGTCTCAATAAAATGGGAAGTTATTGTAAAATTTCAAGGGACACCCGGTATAAATAGTTAAAGCAAATTATATTTAAAATATAACTGTCTATAGCATACAATAGAGTGTTTCAATAAATATTTAGAATGTACCAATCACTTCTTTAATAAAATTATAGAATTAGTTTGAACACTCAAAGTTTTGATTGAGACACTCCATTTTGTGCATAACATAGTTATATAGTGTTTACACTATGCTATGTATATGTATATAATGACATCTCAATCAAAATAAAAAGTGTGCAAATCACCTCTCATAAAATTGTCAAGTGTTTCAATTTATCCGTTTATCTATTATCTCTTATATACTAAAAATGGGAACCGTTTACTGTAGCGCACTGTAGCTACAGTGGACGAAACAGTACATGTTTACAAATTAGTCCCTAAGGTGTAAATATCTTTGCAAGCAAGGTCACCAGGGACTAACGATGCAACACGTCAAGAATTTTAAGGACTTTTCCCGTCAAAAACATATTTTTTCCAGAATTTTTTTCCTAAGGAATTTACAAAAATGGTCCCTCAGATTAGCTATAAATAGCACCATTAGTCCCCTGTTAGCGATCTTTTGCAAATTTACTCCTTAATAACAATTTATTTTAATCATTTTATTTCGATTTTAAATTAAACACAACATTCTCGCAGCAACGCGCGGGTGTCCCCCACTCGTTCTAACTAACTATGAGTACTGCTAATGGTCACAACAGTTCACTTTCTATTTCAGCGGTACATCAACTTTTCTCTCTCCGCTACTCCCTCTCACTTTTCACCCTCAATAGTCACATCCTTTATCTTTTGTTAAAATACCCATTTTCATACAAACATATTTTACTAAATACCTCACACACACTCACAAACCAAATAATAAATAATAAAAACATTCAAGAGTCCCACATTTACATGGTTCCATATATGGTGAGCATCTCACCGATTAAGCCTTGGTGTGAGCGGCTCACACGCCACCTTCGAACCTGCCCAACAAGCCTCACGCGTTAGGTGAGGGTGTCACGAAAGGATTTGGCTCCCATTGGGAGCAGCCTAAGGGAGGGGATTAAGTGAGAAAAATAATTAAAGAAAGAAATGCGAGTAATAATTCTAGCCACGCAATGTGAGAAATAATTCTGGACACGCATTTCAAGTGAGGGTGTCACGGAAGGATTTGGCTCCCATTAGGAGCAGCCTAACGAATGGGATTAAATGAGAAAAATAATTAAAATAAAAAATGTGAGAAATAATTCTGGTCACGTATTTCAAGTTAGGAGGAAAAATTTGAACGAATATGCAGATACTTTTGTAAGCTTATCTGAAATATGAGATTGTGATTACTCGTCCTTTTAATTTTATTCATTTTTCTCATTTAACCTTAACTCTTCTAACTAATATACCACACCTTTTTCCTTCCCGAATAAATTTTTTCTAAATATAACTAACGAGCAAAATAGCCCGCGCGATGCTGCAGTGCAGGTTTTTGTTGTTTTTTTTTTTTTTTTTTTTTTTTTTTTTTTTGTTTTTTTTTGTTTTTTTTTTACATTATGTTTTTATGGATTTTTTTTAATTTTTTAATTTTTATTTTTACATGTTATATTTGTTTAAAGTTATTTAAGTTTAATTATCGTAAACCATTTTTCCATTAATAGTATTTGTAACTGTATGACGATATAAGTTTTACTGATTACATTTTTTTTTGACATTACATGTTTTCTCATATAACTTATACAATTGTTTGTTTTGTTTTATTTAAGTTGTTGTCATGGTATCATCTATTTTTTAAGTACCACTTTGTTTTGTAATGTGTGCTTATCAAAAGTTGAAGGGTTGAATGTGTTGTTTACCAGTTTCATGCATGAAAGCTATTTGATGTTTCTGCATGGGAAAATAAATCATCTCTGCAAATAAATTGATGAGTTAATTTCTGTAATCATGATTCAAGACTATTGGTATGAATCTCGATGCCCGATTACCTATTCATCTATTTTATCCTTTATATACCTAATTTTTCACCCAAATAATTTATTTGTGCCCTAATAATCTAATCAATGGCGGCTGATGATGAAACCCCTCTTCTCACTGAACTCAAAAATGTTTCTGGGTCTAAAGAATTGCACAGAGCTTTCAAGTTTATGTATGCTCATGAGCACGTGGAAGACGAAGCTTTCATAAGGTTTCTTGGAGAAAGACGCGATGAACTACAACACACAATCCAACAAAAAACAGCTCGATTGGCAGAGCTATTGTAATACCTAAAAATCTAAAACTCTGTAAAATTACCAAATTGCCCTTACTAGTTTAAAAATTTATAAACTATAATTAAAATACCAAATAAAACCTAAATAAATAACACAAAGTATTATATGACCACAAATAATTTTGTTAGCATTTTTTTTATATCATAAAATAAGTACAAATTATATAAATGGTGCCTAAGGATTCTAATGGGTCTAAACTATTTATTTTATGTATACATATTATGGAATTAAATGAAAATAATTAAAGATATATATCAAGTAAATATGGAAACCATTAAAATCTGTTTAATATCTCATTATGGGCCATAAAACTCGGTCAAATCAGTTACCAAAACCCCTATTTGTTCTCTATAGACCGTATATCTAAATACTAGCTTATAGGCCCGTGAAATTCACGGGATTTTAGAGTAGTTTTGAATAAGAAAACGTAAGTACGTGAATCAAGTAAGAGAGACTAAATAACGTAAACGATGTGCAATTTTCTTAGAATGGAACAATAAAGTTATAAGTGACTGAAAGTATGAAATAAAATGCTTGTAAATAACATACACTTTATTTGAATACGGATTCATTGTCAATAACATCCACTTTCATTGCCTCTTTATACCAGTTTTTGTTGTCCTTGCGTACGCTATTTTGGTCGTATTAAATGTATGTAGTGGCGATTCAAACAGTTTAACATAAGCTCATTTCTGGCAACCCCTGAGATCGATTTAAAAGGGTGTAAGTACTATAAAATTAGGATATATAATAATTGTAAATTAAAAAAAATCGTATAAACATTTAACATGTATAATGTACATACCTATTGATCGTTTGATCATAAAACTTGAAGAACTTCTTTATATACGACATTCGTAGTAGTATTGGATAGGTTACCATCCCCATCTGAAGCAACTACTTTCAAACCCTTTTTGCTTTTGACACGGGAAAGAGCCACATATAACTGTCCATGTGTGAAAACAGGACGCGGTAGTTACAACCCGATTTTTGAAAGCGATTGTCCTTGGCTCTTATTAATTGTCATGGCGAATGACACAGAAATGGGATATTGTTTCCTCACAATCTTGATAGGCAAACGTTTATCAGATGGAGTAATTCTCAAGCGTGGTATGGTTACCTTATGTCCAAAATGTGTACCATTAATGATCTCCGCTTGAATAGAAGTACGTGATAAGCGTAACACCTGAAGTTTTGTCCCGTTACACAATCCATTCGATTGATCAATATTCCGCAGCAACATTATGGGGACAACAATTTTTAACACCAGCCTATGATTTGGAACACCTGAGAACTTTAATCCATTTATAAAATCTGTTGAGAAAACAGATTCATCTAATGATGACCCACGATCACTTTTATCAATAGTATCACAACTAAGGTAAACCACCTCCTCACCTGGAAATGTCTTGAGCAAATGATCATTAATATTGTCGACCACTTCATTGGTCGGAGCAAGAATTGCCTTTTCTTGAAAATAAGACGGATCGTCTATATGATTCAAAAGGTCTGGATAGGTAAAAACTACAATGGATTGTATCGGGTCCGAAGAATCACGTATTAGAATATCTTTGGGTATTTCTATTTCAACCTCTCCGTCTGGTGCATCTCCAACGTCTCCATCTCCTATTTTAAGTATCCATTCAGCAAATTCACGTATTTCGTTAACATCTTCAGGGCGAGATCCTATAGTTAGCCTCATGTTAGCAGTTAACTTCAGAACCGTGCAATAGTCCCACAAATATGATTGCTTTAAAGAAGCACTTACAATGTCTTGGCGGGAACCTTTTGGAATAACGGGAAGAACCTGCCTAAAATCACCACCAAAGACCACTGGATTTTATAGACCCGTAAAATTTACGGGTTTTTAGAGAAATGATTCGTTATGAAGTTGAGTGTGTGAATAAAGTAATAAACAACAACGGACGATATAAGTTCGTTCTTTTAATGAATACGGAGTAATAAATAATAAGTCAACAGTCCTATAAACAATTATTGATTAAGGAGTTACGTGTATGAATAAATTAATAAACAACAACGAACGTAAATATGTTTCATTATTTTCTGAAGGAAATAATAAGTAATATGTTAATGATACGATAAACAATTTGGTTTTTAACTATTTAAAATAATACACGCGCATGTATCGTCTTCTCCAATTGGTAGATAGTATTGTAGAGCAAAAATATGCCGTAAACGTCGAACGTAAATTAACAAACACGGGTATCTTTAAAGGAATTATTCATTACAGAGTTATGTGTATGATAATGACAAATTAACTGAAGCCTTGGTTAGTCTAAAAAAACATTATTGCGTATGTTCAATTAATAGAGTAAAGAAAACAGCGTGAGAACAACACACTTCTTAATGTATACCAACAAATTTTTTATTTTTATTTATTGAACAAAGGATACCAACACATGAACTATACCATTTTTGTGAAATTATAAACAAAAAATTCGTCGTGTCGAATGAATTCCTTTCTTTCTGTCTTCTTTTTAACCATACTATGAACAGTCAATTCTGTTGTAACTTTATTGATTCCGATTTTTTTTCTTTTCTTTTTTTCTTTTTTTCACGGAAAGGGAATTGTCCCAAAAAAGACAACAACCATCTTTAGTCACATTTTTCGGCCAAAAGGATAGAAATAAGAATTTCTGAACATCAATACACCAAATCTATTACAGTGTCTTTTGGTTTCTAGCTTACCAATTTAAAAGTCAGAACGCACCAATAATCCAAGGACAATATATATCAAATTCAGGATATAAATTATGAACCCCAAAATAAAGAACTTGTTGTCGTACCAATTAAGATTCTTTGAATATAGCTTCATGATCATAAGACAATGTAACTTCAAAGTAGCAAGATAAGATCGAAGCACACCATATAGTAACAACCAAAATCTAATGCTAAGCTATTCATCATAAGTTTAATCAATCGATCCAACATGAATCTTTCTTAACAAAAAATTGGTAATTAATGCCACAGTGCCACCCAATCTTGCCCACAAAATTGGTGTGCATGTGTGAGCTCAAATCTTCAAGTTTTCTAAACTGCAAGTCAACGTAACTGTTAGTTCATAAAAATACAATTAATCCAATTTATGTACAAAAAGTAGTTACCTTTGACAGGTAGTTCATCATGTGTCTTCATTGCCGGAAAAAGGAGAACTTCATGTTTACGATAAAGAAGAATAAAGTTAAGCGCTTGAGCACCTGAAAACATTATAATAAATGAATAAAATATTATAGAAATTTAGAACATATATACAAACCTTAATATTTTGTGAATCGGTGAGCAACATAGCGATTCTGTCAATGTCCAACCCCCAGCCACCAGTTGGTGGCAACCCATATTCCAGAGCTGTTATAAAAGTTTCATCCAAAGCCATTGCCTCGTCATCACATGACTACCGATCCTGAAATTGTAGACAGAATTAACGGGTTGAGTAATGGGCTATTCTGGGACGGGTCAAAAGAGGGTGAGTTTACCCAGCATACAAGAACAGTAAAAGCGTGATATTTTCACTGAAACTACAGTTTATCCTTAGAAATAATTTTACGATTAACTGGGTTCTTTAATAGTATGAGCACTTTAATAGTAACAGCTATTTAAACCATCACAATTATTCTACACATTAGGTGATCATATCTAGTATAACTCAACCAAAAACATAAATTCATTATTTGTTATTATTGAAACTTTGATACTTTTCTGAATCTTATGCGGGACAACAATCATGAAAGTCTTACTATAGTCACATAATCTTAAGCACGCAAGTATTAACCTTCACCAAGATTCGTGATATTTGTAACAAATATAATTCGCTTCAGCTTAGATAGCATATCCCTGTAAAAATTATATCATATAACATATAGAAGAATGTCCATACCTTGCTTAGACAGGATTGGGTATAGTTGTTATAACATATAAAAAGATTGCATTCAGCAGTACCTTTAAGTGTTACTTTTAGAGTAAAAGAATTTACAATATGTCAACCTGAATAATAAACCTTGATCTCAATCGGAGCATATCGACCCACACATAAGATCTTATATCTCCTTAGGTTTGATTTTCTTGTACCTAAGCAAGTTGTCAATAACATAATTACAAATTAGTTTGCGAGATAACTGAATAACATTTAATAACATATCAACATAGGTAAAACATGATTGTGTGAATTATATGTACTCTTGCTATAAACATGTTTATGGAGAAACTTCAATGGTGCTTATAAAACTCTAACCATGTTCTGATCCACGATCTTTTTGGGCTTCTCAAATGAATATTGAGAAACTTGCAAATTTTGCTACTCTTAAGATGTAAAACCACTAAAATCATATTATTGGATCAACTCTTAAGATATTAGATGTATTGGATCAACTCTTGAGGAACCAAAGTTTTTCTTATATTAGACCATTACTGAACTTGGTCCACCTATTTTTCCACCTCAAAAAATATCTTATATTTGATAAGTAAATCAAGGCACATGAACTTCCTTCTCTAAATTACAACTTTGTGGAAAGAGTAAATCATATCATCCACACCTCCCAGAATTTTTCATAAACGGTTCCACCATTTGTAGCCATTACAATTCCTCAATAACTATTATATAATCATTTTCTAATAGCATTCATTTCCACAACTATTTCAGTTAACAAAACAAATAGCAAAGCATAAACATCTATATAACAATTCCTCAATAGCTATTATATACGTAGTAATCATTTTCTAATGGCATGTAGGTAGTATTACAAAGTTGTAACTAATATTTACAATTATTTCAATATTATAATAGCATGTGAAACGCTTTCAAAAAAGTTTTTTACGACTAACCACATTTAATGTATTTGAATCGAGTTGAATTCCATATACCTGGCGTATTGCAACTTCAATTTTCCTTTGTGCTTCCACGTCAAAAGGGTCTACATAAAGTAGTGCCTTGTTTTGGAAAAACAACAAATCATTTATGTTATAGCTTAACTACTTTATAAATGAAAAAAAAAAATATTCAAATTAACCACGATGCAAGAAGATTAGAATTAACCACGGGAAATAATTACATACCAAATGTATGGTCACTAACATTTTCATGCAATAACTTGCAACCATATAACTCTAGGAAGCACCTAACTTGAATCTTGCAAACCTGCTAATTCAACAAATTCAATGGATGAATCATCATGTACAACATCATCTATTGGTTATAAGAAATAATCATGTGATCCATTTTTGCCGTACAAACGACATTTACACAAACATAATTTATCAAACAGTTGGCGTGCATAAAAAACACATAGAGAACATAAACTACAAATGTTCATTTTCCGCAATCTATATCATCTACTAACAATTAAATTGAAGAATGAAAAGAGATAAAACATGTCAAACCTGGTTAATCTTTCTCAATCACATTACCTACAAAAATAAATTATAACATAATCAATCAAAACATGTTATATATTTGAATCGAAACAATATTATCAATCAGAAGAAAATTAGATGAAGGATATGCAAAAACAAACTCACAATTTTACGATAATGACAACAACAAATCAATTCTATATTACAATGTTGACACCAAAAGAATATCTGTTATAGACCCGCACTGAATTAGGGTTTATGATTGATTGTAGGAACCGCACTGAATTAGGATTTTGAATTGGTGATATGAAACTGAAGATTGATTTTGAATTGAAGAGGAGGAGCGTTTTCATTTTTGGAAAAGGGGATTTTGACTTGGTTATGAATGAATTGATATCATTAATGGACGCGTTTTTTCGTTTCTTTTTTATTTTTATTTTTTGTTTTGAAGAGTGTAAAACATGCATGCTTATACTTGTTGTACGCAATAAATCATCGACCAATAGGAGAAGAGACACATCAGTGAATTAATTGCAATGTGTGCTTTAAGGGGCTTGTAAAGTTTACTGGTTTATTAGTATAGATAGATTTACCAAAAATCAAACCCTAAAACACTCCAAAATTTCATACGGCCTCTCCACAATTTTTCCAGCCATCCCATTATTTTTCCCAGCTAAATTGAAGCCTTGTGAACGTGAAAAAAATAACGTGATACTCCAGGAGTGATCGAGTTGGTCGGGGTGATTTATTTTGTGTCGTTATTTCAGCCGAGTAAGTGAAAATCGTTTTTGATCATTCCATTCATCCATAAATATTCTGGGTATTTTTGTATCACTCCTTATACTCCATAACATTATAAAAAAAAAAAATATAAAGACCAGGTCATGCAAATTTATTGACTCGTTTTAATTTATTTTCAATAGAAACCCTAATTTCAGGTTTTAATTAAAACTAAGTGAAAACGAATTTTATGAGGTCCCTACTTATTTTTAGAACATGTTAGTATAATGGTAGAACACTGTAAAGATGGTCCTCATATTGTTTGAAGGCTTAACGTGATGTTTTGATAATTATTTTATGTTACCGATTGCTAAAAAAGAAAAGAAAATAGAAAATGCATGTAAAGAGCTAGGGTTTGAATTTTTAGTATTTCTACAGGTTAATTAATGTCTCATGATGATGTAATAATTGCTAAATGATTTGGGAAAAAATAGGTTTAGGGTTTGTGGAATTATTTAGCACCGAATGGATTTTAAAAATGTTAAGGGTTGTTTTGAAAATTCTAAAACTTATGGGGCTGTTTTGGGAGACTTATAAACTGATGGGAAAATCATGTAAAAATAGTGCATGGGCTGTTTGAATGTCTTTCATAAATAAAAGGGCTTAAATTGTAATTATTAATTATTTAATTACACGGTTTTAAATAAATATTAAATAAAGGGACTAATTCTGTAAATTTGATATTTTTGTGGTGGTAACTGTATGTTAAAGTTATTGGAGGGCTAATAATGTATATTTGATAATTAATTGGATTTTATGTGCAAAATGTATAATTAAAGGATATTAAATGTAATTAATTAAATGTAAGGACTAAAAATGTAAATTCTGGAAACTTGAAGCCATTTTGAGTAAATGATAATATTAAAAGTGTTTTGTGTAATTTTGAGTATTTATGGGCCTAATGTGTAATTATTATGGAATTATGATTTAATTAATACGTTTTGTAAACTTAAGGGACTAATTGTGTAAATTCTGAAATCTGAGGGGCTGAATAGTACTATATGTAAACTCTGATGTAACATTCTGAAATTTAGTAAAATAATATGCTTGTTTGGTAAATATGGACATTAGAGGGATTAAATCATGAATTATGTAAATATAAGGTTTGCTTTGTAAATATTATAACTAGAGGGGTATAAACTGTAAAATTATGAAAAAAAAGGGATTATGATGTCATTCTGAATAAGATGAGTATTAAATCAGTAACTTGAAGTATTTTCACTTAATGCCTTTGAAATTGATGAAATTACAATTAAAACCCTGAACTTTGTGAACTTGTCATACTTAACCTTAGACTTCTGTAACTTGTTAAAATATACCTTTATTCCATTATAATCTCTGAGTAAGGACTTAATCTAATCTGAAATGATAATATCTGTTAATTCTGGAAACCTGCTAATTATGGAAAGTTACTAAATCTGAAAAGTTACTAAAAATAGAAAGATTACTTAAAATGGAAAGGTAAACTAAAAGTAATAATCTGAATTGGAATCCTTTGTAATTCCATCTTCTACTCCTTTAGGTGTGAAGAAGGAGTGACCCTCTATTTTCTGTGATTCTTGCTTTGGTCTGATTTGCTTTGGAATAAGGTACAGATATTCCGTACTCTTTCAGTAAGAGTGCACACCTCTTCTCTCTCAACTTTGTCTTCGATTTGCTATCATATTTTGATTCCGTTTGAACTCTTATGATCCGTTCGATAACCTTTTGTGACCTTAACCTTTGAACCTTTGTGAGACTTTGGGTACTCTTTGGGATATTCTAACGGACGGTGAGACCCTTGGGACACTTGGAATGTTCTTTTGGGATAATATAACGGGAGGTAAAAGTTCTTTTCTTAAATGTGATATAGAACCTTTTAAAGGAGAAATTATTTATAAAGACACTTTAATATGACTTAAGGCCATTTCTATATGGGACTTCCTATAAATTCATAAAGACTACTTTTAAAGAACACCTCATGACAACCTTTATTAAAGATCACTTTTATAAATTTTATCTTTTGGAAGATCCTTGTTAAATAAACCTTTGTTATAAACCTTTTTGAATGCGGTTGTACTACGGATTTTTTTAAACAAGTGATGGGAACCTGCTAAAATGAACGTTTGTTTTAAACTCTCATTATGACCCTTTAATCATTAACTATGGGACTTTGGAGCTTGGAACATTGACCTTTGATACTAAACTTTTGATTTGAGCTCTGAATATGAACCTTGTCATTTGTAAACGTTGACATGAACCTTTGCTATCTGAACCTTCTGATTTGAACCTTCTGAATTGGACCTTTTGATATGACCTATGATATGGATTTCTGATATGATCTGATTATGATGACTTATGATCTGTGTCATTTATGACATACTGTTGACCTATTCTGTTTGACACCCGAGCCAAATTTATTTCACTAGGCATGGGGGTTCCATGTCCGTGTCAGAGATGCACCTCTGGCATGACTCCAGGGCAGTGGAGTGATGTTCTGCCACATCCCCTTTTCTGTTATATGATATGCGCACTTTATGATATGATTTATTATGGCCAATCTAATTTCTGTGGGGGCGTATAGATGCATCCTAGATCTGTTTCTGTTATCTGTTATCTGGTGAATGTGGCCGTGTGTGCAATACACGTCCTTCACAACCCATTAAGGTCACCCCTCTGTTTACATCTGATATTTTGAGGTCTCCCCTCATTATGACTATGATTATGATTATGATGAAGGCATTTATGAAGGCATGATTATGTCTGTTTCTGGGCTCGTGGTTGATGACTAACCTTTACCTTACCTTTTTCTACTATTTCATACTTACCTTTGATTTCATTGCTGTTATTTTCCTTTATACATTATTCAGTATTCATTTTCTGTTTCATTATTACTTCGTTGTTATATCTGTTCACTGGGCTTTGTAAGCTCAACCGCATTTCTTTTCTGATGCGGCAGGTTTAGTAGAAACTGGGTTATGGACGGAGAGATCTTATTGTGGGCTTAGAAGACTTCACCCTGATTAGCTATTGGATGGACTTAGAGTTGATTAGAAGTTTTGATCTTGGGCTTAGTTCATTATTGTTGTTCTTTTGCATTTTTTATTTTGTTTAGTTTTTCCCTTGTAACCTTTGTAAGCTTTGTATAGATATGTATCTCCGTTTGGCTTGTGTTCTGAATTGACTCCATAACGTTACACTTTAGCCCTTTGCGGGTCGGGGTGTTACAGCTATGGTCTTTGAATCATGATGAGGAAGAGTCTGTTGGTGATGTGTATGATTGTGAGCATAGTGCTCTGGTAAGGCTGCGTGGGAGGTTGGAGGTGGTGATTGGTCTCTTGTTTGAGCTTCGTCAAGGTCTTAAAGAGAAGGAGGAGCACATCTCCATCCTTGAAGTTTATGATTAGGCCGCTGCTGGAGGTTGTCTTTTGTGGTATCTTTTGGTAGTCTTTTGATGTTTTAACTTATGATTGGTCCTTGTTTAATCATTTTAATGGATAATTATTAATGAAAATATAATGGTTATGTTTATGGTCATGGACATTGTTTATTATGTACTGCATTATCCAAAACATGTCACATGTTAATGTAATCGTTGACTAAAAGCAATAATAAGTGAAAGAAGAACCATTTGCACCAAATACATGTTTCATTAGCTGCTGATAGTTAAGCTAGATACACGATACGATGCATTCATGCATAGGTTCCGCTGAGTCACAGTTACGGATTTACACGCTTCATAGTTTTTAGGATGCGCATAAGTGCTTTGCATCTAAGTAGCAAAAGGTGGAAGTGAGTGGTGCTAGTACGGTAAGTCGCTAGGAGTTAATTTACATAGTAGGTAGTTTTTTTAATGGACCTAGCAAGCCTACACCTAAGTAGCAAAGGATGGTGTTAGGAATACAAATATTCCTATTGAAGACTCGGTCACCACAAGAATGTAATAGCATTGAGATTGCTCGTAGTTATATTAACATTAGTTAGATATTAGTTTAATAGTTAGTTAATATGTAAATAATATTCGTGGAATGAGTCGGGTCTTCACCCACTGTACTCGCTCTACAGCCTGTTTCATGAGGCACTATACTTGTAATTGTATATATAGCCTTTCCACCCCATTTGGAAAGGTTGGTTGTTTCATAATACACACACACAACTAGTGTGTTTTTCTCTCACTAGAAACTTCCCCTCTCTTACTCTCTCTCTCTAACTTTACAATGCATAACTTCATCTTCCATCACCCAAGACCTCCCGAATCACCACAATAATCAACATGTTTTGATCCTACAATTGGTACCAGAGCCATGGTTGTTTGTCTTGTTGATTTATTTGTGGTTTGAGTCTTGTTTTTTAAACTGTTTTTGTGCCCTTTTTATGTAGTCCGAAAATTTATTTTCCTACCCTTTTTATTGATAAACAGTTTATTATACAAAGTGTTTTTTGTATCAAAATGGTACAACAAGTCATGCTCTTAATTTTAGGTTACAACAAACTGTATTTTGTGTCAATTTATCCACATGACAGGTTTTTGTTAACTACTCTCTGTAACTTGTTTGTATCATTTCCTGTGAAAAAAAATGGTCAAAATTACCAAACTGATTTGCGTCTAACTTTTTGTCCAAACAGTTTGTGTACTTACTCTGTTATGATTCTTTTGTACCAAACCGTGAAATTCGTGGTTAGAATATGGTATGATTCTTGGTGGCGATTTGTGTCAAAATGGGATGTTCTTGGCTAAGTTTCGGTCCAGCTATTTGGTTTGTAGCTATGAAAGGGTAAATGACAAACCTTATTGATAGTGACAGTCTTGTCTGATAGCAGTTGCAATTTGGCTTGCGGTAGCGATTTGGTGTAGCGGTTTATGTGTGAAAATAAATTTATCAAATAAATAGAAAAGTTATGCTGCCAAATTATTCTTCAGACCTAGCGATTTGCTAAAGCATAAAGATGAAGACAGATGGACATGTTGACGTCACCCAAGACCACATGAAATCCATAACACAACCGACACCTAATCATCACATCCTTAACTCTTCGACACCACAACTACATTCAACAAATCCATCATCTAATCTAAATCCCATATCAGCCTACTACAAAGATTCAAAATTGAATTTTAACGAGCATACAAAATCTCAGGTCGTCTTTTCGTGTGACTCAATAGTTTATTAGACGTTTTAAGATCTTATCAACACATGAAAAGAAAACATCATAGATCTTCAAAGTCAAAAGGTTAATTATAAATGAAAGGATCTCAGATTGTTTGTTCATATGCTATGATAGCAAATCGATCTAAAAAGACCAACCACTCGAACAAAATATCATCACAGATCGTGAAGGGAATACTTGCATCGAATAATTAAATAATCAACGATCTCAGAACCGGTTCAATGTTTAATCTTTCAAAGATCTTTTTGAACCTTAATCATCATAGATCTATTACTTTTGAAGCAAGACATTATTTTTTTTCTTTTCGAACAATTAAAGAAAGAAGAAAACAATAGTTGTTTCATTCCCACTTTCATTCAGTCACACAACGAACAAGAAATAGATGCCGATGATCTCAAACTTTTCTTTGATTTTTTTAAGACCGTCAAAGATCTTAGCAGTCAAAGAAATTTAATATCATCATAGATCGTTTTTTTTAACCCTCATTTAAATATCCGAAATAAAATAAAGAAAAGGATCAAAACAAAACTGTTGTATCCTCTCTTTCATTCGGTTTAATCAAAAACATAATCAACTCACCTACGGGAGATCTTCCTGCTGGAACGAAAAGGATAAAAGCTTTTGATCTATTTTTTACGGTGCTTGGTCAACAGCAGTGAAAAGAGAATGAGATGGGGGCGAATTGTTTTATTTTGGTGTGTTTAGGGTTATGTTATGACTAAGTATTAGGGTTATATCTATATCTATATCTTCTAATAAACCAAAATAATTTACAACTCAATAAAGCACCTTTTGTAATTAATTTGCTGATGTGTCTCGAATCTGATTGGTCGATGATTTAATGCGTACAAGTAGTCTATGCATCCATTTTATTGTAAAACTTCTGTAAAATACATTTTACTGATAAATAATGAAATATCATCCCATTTTTTAGAAAGTCATTAACACACTTTAATGAAAAAACCAGTCAAACATGACTTTTTCAAAACATCCACGTTCCTCCTTCACACACTCTCCTCCATTTTTTAGAAAGTCATTAATTTGGTTTGTAACTGTTCTTCAATAAAACGCATAAACCATATCAAATTCGAATCAATCCACCAAAAAACTTCATCTGCATTTGTTTCTTAAATTATTCAATATTCATTCTTTCTCATTCTTCCTCTATACGCTCCTCTTAACTCATTCTTTCTTATTTTTGTTAGGTCATTAAATTATTCAATATTTTCAGTTTCATCTTCCTTTATACTCTCCTCAATCAGTATTTAGTTTCAATTTACCAATTAATGTCAATGCATTAAAAAAACATCCAAAATTAACCTACGAATTGGTTTGTATATATTTGATTCAAGCATTAACATCAACCCTAACAATTGGAGAAGATGCCTTAGGTAAATTTACTACTTTCAGACTCATTATTATTGAGCTTATTTTTTTAATAGTTGGATTTGGTTGCTTCTTTTATTGAGTTGCCTATAGGTTTTTTCATTTGATTTTGACCACACACCAACAGTTTGATGAAATGCTTGAAAGAAAAAGACATGCTTAATATGTAAGTGATTCTTCTTCTTCTTTGTTATACTTTCTCTTTCAGTTTAGGTTATTGTTTTATTCTTGGACTTTTTAGAAAATATAACTATTAATTGAGAAAAGTACTGTTACTTGTGTCTGGGTCAGTGAGACCAATGCTTCATGGTTGTCTGTTTTACTGCATAACATTTATTTTATATATTAGACTCCTTGCAAATTAACCCTGAGTTGGAACTGATTTTAATATAATAAACATGGAAATGCTTAAGCAATTGTTCAAATGTTTATGTAAAAGATAACTCCAAGCAATGGAGATGTATGCTCATTTTATTTTTATTTTTATTTTTTTTTGTTTTCTTGTGACTACATGGCTTTAAAAGCAATCAGTTAACATGCATCTGTTAGTTAGTTAAAGTCAGCTTATTCCGTTTAGAAACACGGGTGTGCATAAGAACTTACTTTGGTCTTTTTTCAGTTTAAATTTATATTCACACCTTCAAACCTTCATACTTTCAAGTATTAGGATCGAGGAAAGTGTATGAACTATTTCTTTATTTGTTTTGATCACACTGGCTTACTCTTAATATTTTTGGTACAGTGAAATGGGGGCCAATTTTTCACCTTCAAACCTTCATATATGGCTGCTTGTGTTGCGTGTGTACTTCCTCACTTTGAAGCTGATCCTGGCATACCAACCCATCTTCATCACGAGAGGGTTGGGACATCTCCAACCATGCATTCAGTCTCAGCTCACCAAGTGAGTTATGAACTTCGGATTCATTCACTTGAGGAGGCAACGTAAAGCTTTAAATCCCTTGTGCATCTATGGTTCTGCCTTCATGGTTTTATGATGATTAATGATCCATATTTTTGTATCCTAATCTATAAATTAATTTACTCATGCAGTTTCGGTTCGGTGCTTATCTCAGGGTTAAGTAGAGCTGCTCATTGTTTAACATCTATTCAAGTGATTTTCCCTCTAAATACCTTTCATTGATCAGTTAATAATAATATGACTCTAAATAATCTTAGTGACATGTGTTTGATAATTTGGATAGAAAGTTGTCTCCATTATATGTTAATGAATGTTTGTATAGGTAGCAAGGTAGACAAGGGATAAAAAAGTATATTTCATTATCTGTTAATCGAGACCATGGAGAGAAAGTTTTCTCCATTATCTGTCAATGAATGCAATATATTCTTCGCTGAACAAATGGTATTTCATTAGTTTTTGAAAAGACACCCTTGCTAACTAGAATTTTTAGTTGTAATATATTTTATTGTGATTGATAGATTGAATGCAAAATAAGTTAATTACTTGATAATTTGAGCATCTTTTTGAGTCTTGGGTATGGCTTTTTATATCACAAAGCGACTATATTGGTACTATGGATGTGTTATACTATTGCTAACTTCTTTTAATTTGAATGATAAAGACAGTTTCCAAAGGGTTACTTTTCAAGATGCGGCAAAATGGGTAGGTGGATTAACTATCAAGCAGGTGTGAATTTGAAATTGTTTGTGCAATTTTGTTTATAGAGGTTGTGATTTTATTTGGAACAAAATTATGTTAATAGAATAATATTTGCGAAATGTTAGTCTCTAACTGTGGCTTTAACAATCTTCCATAGATGTCACCTATCATGCTTTACTTATATTACCTTCATAACTTGAATCACCGATGTATATCCTGCATCAAATTACATCCTTACCCTTGAACCGTGGGTATACGCTTGGTTAAATATATCGTGTCATCCTTTTAGAAGGTTCCAGCTTAAGTGATTATGATTGCATTACCACTAATGATTTTTGTACTAAGAATTTATAATGTTATTAACAGAATTTATTATTGAACTGATTTGTTTGTTTTATCTTTCACTTACCTAGAATCATTACTATTATATTCCAAGTGAAAGATCCTGAAATTTTCTGTTCAGACCTTCTAAAGATGACTAATGCCTAATCTGGTTCTGCAGAAATGCTTGAGAGAAAGAAAGGTGGTAAAAGCATAGCGTGGTAATCCACAAGAGCGGTTTTATACCACTTATGGCAAATAGTGTCAAAAAGTAGACAGGTACTGTTTTGAACCGAAGTGTGTCTCTTATAGGGCAAACTGAAAAATAGCTAGAAAGAGGTCAAACGATCGAAATGAACTCAAAGTGGATTACTATTGAAAATCTATTATTTTGTACTTATGATCAATACATGAGAAAATGATAAGACCTTAAAGCTAGCAGAATTTGTCGAGTTGGGTCAATATGTACAAATTATATAGACATCAATAGGTGGCTTGGTGATTTTTTGCAAAACAAAAAACTTTTTAGCCATTTGTATAATAACTATAGCGTCATGCTTTTTTCATGAGTTGTGACAGGAATTGGCAGCATTTGTAGTGATTAAGATTCATTTGAATTTGATTAACCTCTTATTGAATTTACTTTTCGCGAATTTTGATGTCTTGCCATTTTACAAGGACAGTATTTCAATACAATTGTTGTTATATCATGAACTAAATATGACCAAAACTGAACAATATAGTAAGAAATTAGAAAGTCTTTTTGTTGGGTCTGTGTGAAATGGTTTTTAGGGATGAAAAGATAAGAAAATAGAAAGTCTTTTCCTCAATACATTTTTATTTGGCATATTATTTCCAGTGATACCAGTGGCTGGTAATTGGAAGTGAGGTTCAAGCTGGAGTGTCCAGTAGTTCAACCAAAAGAATCAGTTCATTTGATCATACTTGGTTTTCACTATCTATTGGAGTTGTAAAGAAATTCATTTAAAATTTCCAAATTAGATAACAAGTAATCTTTAACAAACAGGGCAAATTTTTTTAACTTATCCCATTCATGATCAAGGTCTCTTTAAGATATTTTGGTTTAACTATATTATGGTTAAATTAAGATATTTTTAAATCATGAAAATTAGGTAAAAGTTGTAAATATATATAGTCACATGGTATTTTATTAAGATGACTTGATTTTGATTTAATTTGTTTCTTTGTCATGTTTGTTTGTTTTTTAAGTAAGTACCGAACTTTATGTTAGAATAACTAAGATATTACTATATGATTAATTTGTTTCTTTATCATGTTTGTTTGTTTTATAATTAAATACTGAACTTCATGATAGAATAACTGAGATATTACCATATGAACTTCATGATAGAATTTAAATATCTTAAATTTTCGGGCTTTGATATGTTTCAGTTTATTCCAAGCTATCTTGGGCAAAGTGGTCAACTAAAGATATGAAATACGGGTTGAGAACGCTTTTGCTGGTGCTGGTTCTCAAGCGGATCAGAATTGGTACACCTCAAAACCAATATTCATTCCATAATTTGGTCTACTTATAGTTGATAGTTTAGGTAAGCAATCCTAACCACCATTAGTCTTTATAGTATACTTACAGCTCATATATCTATAGGAATTTAGGATCAAATCATTTATCTTTTTTTGCTGATTTTGAAATGACTAGAGGTATGCTTGGTGGGAGCTATTGGAAACTTGAAGATCACAATTCTTCAAGGTGAAAATGTTGTTGTTTATGATATGTTATCAATTGATCCTTATGTCATCATTTCACTAGGAGAGCACGTTATTTTCTTTCCTATTTTCCCTTAACGGAGACAAGATAATCAGAGAATGCACTACTATCACGCAAAAATAATTTGCATAAAATTATGTTCTTTGTTGTCCTATATATATGATTTTTAACATAATTATGATGTTATTTAGATTTTTTATTGTTTGGATAAATATATTTTAATATTATATAAAATGATAAAAACGAATTTACTAATTTACCCTTAACTTAATTGTTTGGATAATTAAATAATGATGTATAACTTTTTAATCATATACCTATGCTAAAATTTTGTGATCCAGTATCTAAAAAAAATGTCCTCAGTTAAGTTCTTGTGTGTTCTTTTTATAATCTTCTTTCATATTTATTCAGGAACTGTAATAAAAGAGGAGGTAGGGTTAACCCTTGAGAATGCTGGGAGTGAGGTTTTCGGACTTGCTGCAAAGGTGGTACTCACCAAGGATACCACAACTATCGTTGGTGATGGCAGTACCCAGGAGTTGATCTACGAACGGGTCGCTCAAATTAAAAACCTGATTGAGGTGCAATTCTATACAACTCTGTTGAGCGTTAATTTCAATTCAACGTTTGTATTTGTGTCAAGCTATTATTTGTGAGTTGCTACTCTTTGTCCTTGGAACGATGAAATTCGTAAGGACCATAAACTAGCAAGGTTTTGAATCATGGTTTGAGGAACTACCACTTAGCAAGGCTGGTGTAAATTCATTTATGAGAAGAATTGAATTTTGAATCGGTACCACTGAGCTAGACTGAAATGCAATTGAAGGCAAAACAACCATCAGGAAAAGATCGAGCCAGGAGGTCCTACTATGGAAATCTCCAAACTTAAACACTGGTGGTGTGTCATGGCTTAGGAGTAATTATCAAGTTTGAAGTTGTTGGAGTACTTGTACTGGTCTAAAGAGAGGTGTGAATAATGTTCTTATTTATTGAGCTATTTCTTTGTAATAATGCTACTTTGACTTTAAAATGAAGAAAAGTTTATTTTTGTAATGGTCAAAAGCAGGTTCCACTGATTAGTGTTGTAGGAAGAAGTTAGATCTTAAATCCTTATTGTAACGGTAGTTGTGCATACTGTGGAGTGTCAATCTAGACCAACAGGTCTAGCCACGAGCTCATAATCTGCATGTCTTGAGACTTTTATGCTCCGTCACATTAGAGTATTTATCTACACTACCTAACTCCTTAATGGATATATCATTTTGAGGAAGTTATTGATAATTTATCTAAACACATAACTCTTTAATTAATGAAGACATCCTCAATGAATATATCATTTTGACATGTCCGTGATTTTGCAAGAAGCTTGATCAAACACTAAATCTTAAAATGGGTTATAAAGTATTTGCCGTGTAAATTTTACAAAAAACTTTTGAAGTATCTGACTACTATGTTTTTCTTCTCAATCGAACCTATTTTCAAAACTTTCAATATCTTCACTTCATTAGTATATGAAGAAGTTGATTATTATGTCAAAGTTTATATAGTATAGACACATCAAGTGTTAAGAGGATTTTTTAAAACTTTCAATAATGCACTTCATATACTTTGTTTTTAATACACTCTTTTAATTTTCGACTCCTTTTTTTTCTTTACTGAAATATCTTCTATAAATGCTTAGATATCGAGTAATAAAGTGTTAGAAGCATATAATGCAAGTATCTAATACGTTAATTATTGTATCACTCCGATCTAACATATTATTTACTCACATATTCTCAACAATCAATTATTTATATGTTAAATTATGAAAATGATTTTTTTCCTACAAGAAATAATGACACCTATTAAATATTCATTTTTTTTTCTTTTTTCTTTTTATCTACAAACAAAACCTTTTCGTGAATAGATTTGTTTTAAGATATCCGTGACTCCACGGGTCTTTAAGCTATATTAATTAAAACTTTTTCGATACAAACCTTTTCGTGAATATTTCTTTTTAAGATACATGTGATTCAACGGGTCTTTAAGCTATCACAATAAACAAGAGCCAGGGTCAATCATTTCCAAAGGTTGGTTTGTATCTACCACCTCCAGTTTTCACACATAGACAACTATACGTTTCCGTTTCCAAAGTCAAAAGCAAAATAGGTTTGAAGGTTGTCATTTGTGATAAAGATGACAATATCTCGAAAGGTACTACAAATGTTGTATAAAAAGAAGTACTTCAAGGTCTATGATCAATATTCAACGTGTATGTACAATTATATAAATGATATGTCAATGATACCATTTTACCTTTACATATACTCTTATCAACAATTTTCATATTTAGGTGTTTTCAAAATGAATATGGACTACTAAGTGTTTGACGTTGACTGCATATCTTTGCTCTCCAAAACTATTTACCAGTTGGAGAAGAGGATACATGCACGCTTATTTTCTTAATAAAAGTGCTTAACAAAATGTTTATCGTATCATTGACATGTTACTTATTATTCCTTTCAGAAAACATTAGAACATATTTACGTTCTTTGTTGTTTGTTAATTTATTCACACATAATGAATAATTTCTTTAAAAAAGTTTGAAGGTTGTTGTTTCAGATGCGGATGGTAAGCTATCAAAAACTACTACAAATGCTGTATATAAAGAAGTTCTTCAAGGTCTATTATCAAACGGTCAATAGGTATGTACAGTATATATATTACATGTTTTGTGGTATTTTTCTTATTTACACTTATTATAAATCCCAAACTTCTTTTACTTACATTTTTTTAATACTTATTAGGTGTTCACGGAATGAAGATTTTGTTGAAGTGTTAGAATGGTCACTACATGCATTTTCTTCTCAAGACAAATATATTGGAGATCAAGAGGCAATGAACGTTTATTACACAGATATTTACAAGCATTGTATGTTATACTTTCTGTCACTTATAACTTATTGTTCCATTACAAGAAAATTTCATAGCGTTTACGTTCGTTGTTCTTTCTTACTTTATTCACTTACTAACATATTTTTAATCAAAAACCCTCTAAAATCCCGTGGATTCCACGGGTCTATAAGCTAGTAACATATAAACGGTTAAGTAATTATTTACTGGATCGGGTACTTTCTTTTTGGACGGGCATATAATTGGTTTGGATCAGACTATTTGATTTGTTGGGCTTTGGATTATATCTAAATATTTGGGCTGATATGTTGAACCGCGGGATGGACTAGTCATACGAATATATGGAATCACATAGTTGTTATCCGAAATTAATTTTTTAGATACAACGTGTTTGATTTTTTTGTGAAAAAGAGTGGTATTTTGGTTTGTCACAAATGTTCACGGGGTTATGTATTTTTTACAAGAACGCAAAACTTAACATACAAAACCCTAGTTTTCAAACCTCAATTTGAGATTGAAGTGGGTTTAACCGCATGAGATGATCATGAAGTTTATTTGGTATCTCTTATTTGAGATTGAAGTGGGTTTCACGAAGGCGCGTACTTATTTTATCTTGAAGTCGTGGTTGGTTGGATGCATGACTTTCAATGATAACTTGCTCGTGCTTAAGATTTAAGCTAAAGACTTGGTTTATCTAGTTACCAGTAGTCAGGGTGGATGGTTGAAGACCTGGTTAACTATCACTTAAAGGAGTTACATTATTGTACTCAGTGTCACACGCATTAGACGATGTGGATAATCGCAAGAGGTGATGAAAGTCTCATACTTTGTCATGATAGTATTGAGTACTCAGAGATTTGCATGGTGCACTAATTCTCTACACCGTTTTTCCAACAACTGTGCAAGCTTAAGTAACAAATTTGGGGAATTCTACTTCATTTTCAAGTGGGGTATATCGGGCTTACTTCACCAAGTGGTCACTGCAATAGCCGACAGAATACGTAGTTGGGTTGTTTGCCACGAGTTCAAAGGTTGAGATGTGGTCAGCAATTCTCATGGGACATTTGATGCTACATAATCTCAATGATACCTCACAAGAGCTTCTCGGGTATATGGTCGTACACGGTCGTAGACGTCAAATGATGCATCCGAAAGCTCGAAACCATCATTGGGGGAGAAACGTGTACTTTGATGATATAAGGTCAACCTCCAGGGGGAAGTAGTTTATACTACTTTACTTAGTATGGTTTGTGAAGTATTCTACATATGTGAGAAGAATTGTTGCTGAGGTTTTACATGTTTCCCCAAACAAATATTCACCAAGACCAAATTTGTCACAACACATTCAATTTATCATTGTCTCATGGTTTCTTCTTGGTTTTTTAAAATCCCGCGAAAGAATCTATTTCTCGGTTTAAATCATAGATTTGTAAAATCCCGTGATGATGGAACTATCCTGGAGAAAGAAGAGTGCATTTCCGAATCTTAATTGACTCTGGTGCTACGGTCTCAACTTCGAGGAAGGGATATAGTATGTACTTCATGTGTTGGATGAGCTTGGATATATTTCATGGCATTTTGGTTATAACGAATTTTTACGGGGTTATGTGTTTTTATGGGGTTATGTGTGTTTGACAAGATCGGGATAAAACCATTATCAAAGTTCATTCAAAACATCCAAGAGGCTAGATTTGGGCAGTTAAACCACAAGATGTGACTACGCGCGTCAACTCATTATTATTTATTTGAGGTTGAAGTGAAATTTCACAGGTACGTGTACTTAGTAACTGAAGATATCGGGGTGGTTAGATGAAGATTCTTCGAGATACTTGTTTGAGCTTTTAACCATTACAATGACTAAGACTTGTATATCTAGTTATTTTTGGGATTCTTCCTTTCTATTACCACAAAATAACTATCATTTTAAGGAGTTACGTTGTAGTGCTCAGTGTCACACGAAGTTGTGGATATTCAAGAGGTGATGTACGTCTTATACTTGATGGTTGGTTGGTTGAAGAGTATAGAGTACTTAGGGATTCGATGTTGCACGAACTCTCTACACCGCTCTTTGTCATACATTAGTGCAAGCTTAAGTCACAAGTTCGGGTTACTTTACTTCAGTCTCAAGTTCATCATATTGGGTTTTTCTCAATCAGTAGTAACGACATATAGCCGACAGAATGATAATGGGGTTGGTAACGAGTTAGCAGAGAGAAGAAGAAAAGAGAGAAATGACGTCTGTTCACTTCAGTTCAGGCCTCGCTCTTCAACATTATGGCGTCTGCAGATAACACTGCAGGCCCCATTCATCAAAGAAAAGAAAGGTGTACGTTTCAGTGCGCCTTATCTTAGAAAGAAGAGAAATCTTCCTATTTATGACCATTCTCATCAACAAGCTTCATGCTTTTCCCATGTTCGTACAGTCATCAAGTGGATCGACATACATTGGAATATATTTTTGTGCTTCACTTATTCAATCAAAAATTGTAAACAGGCATATGCAATTTTTGAGGCGGAGAAGGGAAAGGATGAAGATACTACATGTTGATGATGTTTGTAAAATGGTCATTCAGCTCTTGTACGCAGATATTTACTCCTTCTACAGTTCAACATATTTCTACAAGTGGTTTAAGCATATTATATGCTTAATTGAACTCTTCATTTGCTAAGCCACTGATGAGGAGACAAAAGAGGGACTGCTACAAGTGAGCTTTTGATGCGTAGGGATTGCACCAGGCTTTACCTCTCGAGGGATCTCGAGAAGCTTACAACCCCCACCAGGCAGTGTACCTGATAGATGTAGTATAGTATAATGACAAGTACTGGGCGATTGATCATTCAGCTAGGAATAGTGTCGCTAGGATTAGAAAACCTAAAGACTAGGTCTAGAGATGAGGGATGATTCTTTTTGTATTTTTATATTTTTATGAAAGCAATTTAAAATCTCAGGTTTGAAGGAGTTGGGCGGAATTAGTTGCTAGTCAACTAACCCAATAACTAAAGATGCAATCAAAATAAAATACTAAAAATGAAAATAAAACTAAATTAACTAAAGGTGTGAGCAATATATGGGAGAATTGTGTTTACTTAGATTTCATTACTCCCTAGATATCTTTTACAGGTTAATTACTTGTTACAGTTGCGTGGATGACGGATTGTATTCCTTAATACCATTCATGGGGTGGCGTACTTACTTCCCCAATCCTATAAGCGCCTACTTCACTCCTATGTCGAGCCGGCTAAGAAGCTCCTAACATGGGATCACTAGAATTTGCTCATGCATTAAATACAACTAATAAAACCTAGTACACATCGGTTCATGTTTCTTAAGACGTTCAAGCATGTTACACAATGGAGATCTGCCAGTTTTCTTAAGCCTAACATTGAAATCATTCATCCAATACAACTATAAACAAGTAATCAACATATAATTAACATCTAGGTTTCATTACATCTAAGCAAACACAAGATAGATCTAGCCTAGCATGTTAAAATTAAGACAAGCATAAGATATATTCAAACAACACATAGACATATTGAATGAATTAAGAGAAGACTTATCTCAATTGAACATGAAAGGATTCAAGGGGTGAAAACCCTTGAAAATACTGTAAAATACGACCTAGGGTTTACAAAGTTTGGCCCTAGTATTCTCCACACAAGTCCCTCTCCTATAAATGAAAAATAGAAAAGTATATATAGTTTTTCTGAGGTAACGGCGTCAAGAACAAATCTCTGATGCCGTCATCTCGCCGCCAAATAGTTTCTCGGACTGCCTAGATCTGGGTTTGACGCCGTCATGTGTATTCAAATTGTAGGCCGTCACAACATTAACTCTTGACGCCCTTCTTGTGACGCCTTCAGGTTTTCACTGGGTCGTCACGGATTTTACTCTTGACGCCGTCAGGATTTTCTTCTTGACGCCGTCAGGTACTGTTCTTAGCATGGAAAATTAAGTCTTTGCTGTTTTCTTCACTTTTATGCTCCAAAAACGTCCGAATTGCTTCCTTTTCCAGAATTCACTCCCAAAGTACCTAAAATCACAAAAGGAATGATTTAGGGCAATATTTGATCAAATAAATTCAATTCCGGGCTTAAATGTCCCCTTAAAAGTGGTTCATTTTTCGCCTCGTCATATACCCTTACACTTGTGATTTGCCTGTCCTCAAGTAAATGCGCTTTTATTCTAATCAAAATACAAGTTAGGGGTCATTTAACACTAATATAAAAGTAATTACGACAAATAATCGTTCCACTAAAGACCAAAGACAAGCACGGAGGTCATACACTAGCACCTCACAAATATTGTTTAGATACTCACATCTCTCGGGTGTAATAAAGTAATATCACAATATGGAAATGGAAAACATCTCTCACTACCTGTCATAGCAAAATAGATTACCATAGGCTTGGGAAAGGATCGAACCTCCACCACATGGCGTAAGCACCTAGGATAAACTATCAAAGAGGTCTTTTAAAGGGTTGTAACGTTAGGTGTAGGGATATGGAATACACGGTTTTGTTGGATATAGGCAGTCTTTACTGGTGGCGAGTTAACAATCTTGGTTAATTACATGTACAATAAGGCGTTGCTAAGCCAAGACTAGACTCGACTTAAGCTAATAAATGAAAAATAACAAAAACATAAAATGAACATAGAATGAAACGGGATGGTAGTCCGTATGTTTTTCTCTTTTTCTATTTTTTTTTCTTTTTCTTGATTTTTTCCATTTTTTTTTATTTTATTTTATTTATTATTTTTTTTTTGCATACACTCTTACCCTACCATCCAAAATAATACATCATAGGGTATGAATATTCCCCTTACACTTGAATTTTTACATACTTTACAATAAACTAATCTAATGACTCAAATTAAGAAAATCAAAACACTTGGAGTACTTTTAATATTAACGTACATATGGGGTAATAAATGATGTTCTTCCCCATTACTCTAAAATAAGTACTTTACCCATGAGTCCCAATCGTACCAAAACAATATGTAGAAGGATATGACTCGACTTAGCAACCATGTAATCAATTAGATAATTAACTAAGGGTGTAACAAATAACAATAATGCACTAAAGATGAGTGCATACACGGAAGGCTAAGGCGATTTGGGTGTACATTTAAGTGGGGTGTAACAAATTCTTCCTTTAAGTAAGATGCTTAAAGTTAGAAACGAAAAGATAGACTCGGAGGGGTGTACTAGGGGTTTCGTGTACTAAAAATGAGTACAACGCTAAGGGTGTGGGAAAAATTAATTGACTTAACTAGCCAAGTAATATGACTTAAATGGTCAAGTAATTATGATACGGGTTTAACACAAGGGTGATCCTAATGCCTCTTATCATGTAGTAAATCCTACTACACGAATGTAGTCTCACTAGCGGTCTCGGGATGCATCACTAACGCAACTTCTAGAATCTAAATGCTACCGGTACACTCATAAGCACTAATAGTAAATGCTTTTCCTATCAAATCTAAAGGCGAACCTCACATATTTGGGTGGAAAATTTTTCTGAATGGTACGGTTTTGTGCTAGTCATACAATCTCCTACCCATGAGACGCTTGCTATGGCTACAGTTTCACTCCTAAATGTTGTAAAAAAAATTTAATTTGGCGCTAAAACTGCACTAACAAGTATTTCTCATAGTTTTATTACACATCTACTATCAAACAAACAAACTCAAGCGAAAGTGTATCTATAAGGTATAATCATTTTACCCTCCCCTTACACTTAGATTGAACATTGTCCCCAATGTTCAAGTAAAGAATGTAAAAGTGAAATAAGTAAAACGAATGAAATCAAATACTTCCCTGATTCGCTCGGTATGGATAATAAGGTGGCCAGGTTAGATCTTCCTCCAAGAAAATGAACAATCAAAGCTTCCCTTCCAGAGTATAAATCATCTTCTTGTCATACATAACCTGTTAAACCTGAGAAAACAAACACAAAAACCCAAAGCATCAATCCAAACAAAGAAAACTCACAACTAGATGTAATTCCAGACTTAGGAATAGAAACAAAACAATTAAAGATATAATGCTTGTGGAATGAATGTTTGCAGATTTCCTGGAGTTTATAAAACTAAAGAATTAACAAAAACTTTAAGACTCCGGTATAAACAAAACTAGCAAAATTTCCAAAATTTTACACTTGACACCGTCAAGAGTAAACTCATGACGCCGTCAGAAGTGACCTGCAGAAATCTTTACGTTAAGTTTCCGGAAAATTTCTGAAAAAAACTTATGTCCTACTTCCTGGAAAATCATGCAAAACATCATTATGACTCGATACAAGCATTTGACTCTAACAAGTACTAATACACATGTCCATTTAATATTGTTGTGGTTCATGCTCAATTTCGTTCTTATAAACAAATTTGGATCTCCCTTACACTTATCTTTTGCAAAATACCTTTATATGCAATTAAGACGAAGTTAAAAACAAAATAAAGCATTTTCACAATTTACTTTGAAACATGAGCCATAAGCAACAAAAATAAAACATGCATACGGAAACAAATAAAATCAAACAAAATAATAATCACACAAAACATGGGTTGCCTCCCAAGAAGCGCTTTTCTTTATTTACGAGTCTTGTAGCTAGACTCAAGGTCATGGGTTACCGTTTGTCGCTTATGCTCACATAACCAAGCGTGAGCCATCTAAAAGTCGCCTCATCTTTCTTATAATCATCTCCTAACTCTAAACATCCGCGATAGTATCTTTTATTCTTTTCATGAGTATATTTAAGCCCTTTTCTCTTATCATTCTCACTTAGCATTTCTATGGGCGGATACCTACTACACTTCTCCATGGAAAAATCCTTGAATCTAGGGTGTGCACAGGGCATTTGGTAGACAAAATCTTCATCCCCATCCGAGAATGTAATTAACCCTTCCATAAGTTTTTCATCGAGGTTGATTAACCTTTTGAAAGGTTTTCCATACACAACTTGGGTTAACTTACTATCAATAAATTCTCCTAGATTCTCGATAACCATGAACTCAACAAGATAAGCAAAGCTTCCTACAAACACATGCAATGATATTGCCCTAGCAATAATATTATCTCCTTTGTATTCTAACTCATCTACCATGATTTTATTATATTTATTACGCGAGATTATGTTCATCGGGAGAGATGAGTTAAGGCAGGCATTAAAGCTCCTAAATCCGATCTTACAAGGAAATTACATGTTGAATGAACTATCACTCTCAATCCTCGTTCTAGGGTCGACATACCTAAGAGGGTTCGCTTCATCTTCCATTCTATCCTCATTAATCACATCACCATCACCTAGATCCTCATCGGAGTCTGAATAGTAAAAAGGACTAGCCCTATGGTCATTATCGTGGTCAGACTCCTCCATTTCAGAATTATTGTCAAAGTGGTGGTTAGGCAATAGGTTAGGTGGGTTCTCATTTTCCACTAAAGGGATTGGGACAGGCATTTGGAAAATCCTACGACGAAAAATACGAATAACAGGAATCAAACGATCAATGTTATTGTTATCCATCGAGCTAGTTTACAAACAAAGGAAACAAAGAAATAAGATAGACTAAAGAGAACCTAAAAAATTAAAATTAAATCTTACTAGAAAGGAATCTAGCAAGTAGACCTAATAAAAAGAGATTCTAACCTAGACAATAACTATTACCCGGGCTGCGGCGCCAAAAACTTGATGCGTAGGGATTGCACCAGGCTTTACCTCTCGAGGGATCTCGAGAAGCTTACAACCCCCACCAGGCAGTGTACCTGATTGATGTAGTATAGTATAATGACAAGTACCGGGGGATTGATCGTTCAGCTAGGAATAGTGTCGCTAGGATTAGAAAACCTAAAGACTAGGTCTAGAGATGAGGGATGATTCTTTTTGTATTTTTATATTTTTATGAAAGCAATTAAAATATCAGGTTTGAAGGAGTTGGGCGGAATTAGTTGCTAGTCAACTAACCCAATAACTAAAGATGCAATCAAAATAAAATACTAAAAATGAAAATAAAACTAAATTAACAAAAGGTGTGAGCAATATATGGGAGAATTGTGTTTACTTAGATTTCATTACTCCCTAGATATCTTTTACAGGTTAATTACTTGTTACAGTTGCGTGGATGGCAGATTGTATTCCTTAATACCATTCATGGGGTGGCGTACTTACTTCCCCAATCCTATAAGTGCCTACTTCACTCCTATGTCGAGCCGGCTAAGAAGCTCCTAACATGGGGTCACTAGAACTTGCTCATGCATTAAATACAACCAATAAAACCTAGTACACATCGGTTCATGTTTCTTAAGACGTTCAAGCATGTTACACAATGGAGATCTGCCAGTTTTCTTAAACCTAACATTGAAATCATTCATCCAATACAACTATAAACAAGTAATCAACATATAATTAACATCTAGGTTTCATTACATCTAAGCAAACACAAGATAGATCTAGCCTAGCATGTTAAAATTAAGACAAGCATAAGATATATTCAAACAACACATAGACATATTGAATGAATTAAGAGAATACTTATCTCAATTGAACATGAAAGGATTCAAGGGGTGAAAACCCTTGAAAATACTGTAAAATACGACCTAGGGTTTACAAAGTTCGGCCCTAGTATTCTCCACACAAGTCCCTCTCCTATGAAAAGTATATATAGTTTTTCTGAGGTGACGGCATCAAGAACAAATCTCTGACGCCGTCATCTCGCCGCCAAATAGTTTCTCGGACTGCCTAGATCTGAGTTTGACGCCGTCATGTGTATTCAAATTCTAGGCCGTCACAACATTAACTCTTGACGCCCTTCTTGTGACGCCTTCAGGTTTTCACTGGGTCGTCATGGATTTTACTCTTGACGCCGTCAGGATTTTCTTCTTGACGCCATCAGGTACTGTTCTAAGCATGGAAAATTAAGTCTTTGCCGTTTTTTTCACTTTTATGCTCAATAAACGTCCGAATTGCTTCCTTTTCCAGAATTCACTCCCAAAGTACCTAAAATCACAAAAGGAATGATTTAGGGCAATATTTGATCAAATAAATTCAATTCCGGGCTTAAATGTCCCCTTAAAAGTGGTTCATTTTTCGCCTCGTCAGCTTTAATCATCATCTTCTTCGCAGTAGTGTTTGGGCCTACATGCATATTTATGCTGCACATGTTTAATCTCAACCATCATGGAATCTCAACTACGGCTAAAATGTCATTTGCTTGCCATTTTTGAGGGGGAGATAAAGAAGAAGATGGTTAACATCAAGACCCTCAAACGTGATCATGACTTAATGTATTGAATCTATAAAAGAGGATGGTCAGCTTGAGGGGGAGCCGATTCAGAAACTTTTCAAGTTTCGAAAAGGCTCTTTACAACGATGGCCTAATTGAGCGGGAGCAAACTCAATTAGTCATCATTTCATGACTCCTAAAATCTTCAGTTCAGGACTCATGAGGGTTTCTCGACATCTTCTCATGGGCTGATATTATTAGTGATGAAGGGCTTCCAGTTAATGCTTCATGTACACATCAGTATGATGATTCCGATTAATTGCAACCATCAGGGGAGAGGAATGTGTACACCAAGGACGCACAACAAGTTCACGTGATCGGGCTTAATCACTTATTCCGGGATTGATAACCGCAGAGATGATCAGTGGTTCAACTTGTTACTTTGGTAGTATCACTTCATGTGCATTATCAAAGTTCATTCAAAACATCCAAGAGGCTAGATTTGGGCAGTTAAACCACAAGATGTGACTACGCGCGTCAACTCATTATTATTTATTTGAGGTTGAAGTGAAATTTCACGGGTGCGTGTACGTAGTATCTGAAGATATCGGGGTGGTTGGATGAAGATTCTTCGAGATACTTGTTTGAGCTTTTAACCTTTACAATGACTAAGACTTGTATATGTAGTTATTTTTGGGATTATTCCTTTCTATTACCACAAAATAACTATCATTTTAAGGAGTTACGTTGTAGTGCTCAGTGTCACACGAAGTTGTGGATATTCAAGAGGTGATGTACGTCTTATACTTGATGGTTGGTTGGTTGAAGAGTATAGAGTACTTAGGGATTCGATGTTGCACGAACTCTCTACACCGCTCTTTGTCATACATTAGTGCAAGCTTAAGTCACAAGTTTGGGTTACTTTACTTCAGTCTCATGTTCATCATATTGGGTTTTTCTCAATCAGTAGTTACGACATATAGCCGACAGAATGATAATGGGGTTGGTAATGAGTTAGCAGAGAGAAGAAGAAAAGAGAGAAATGACGTCTGTTCACTTCAGTTCAGGCCTCGCTCTTCAACATTACGGTGTCTGCAGATAACACTGCAGGCCCCATTCATCAAAGCAAAGAAAGGTGTACGTTTCAGTACGCCTTATCTTAGAAAGAAGAGAAATCTTCCTATTTATGACCATTCTCATCAACAAGCTTCATGCTTTTCCCATGTTCGTACAGTCATCAAGTGGATCGACATACATTGAAATATATTTTTGTGCTTCACTTATTCAATCAAAAATTGTAAACAGGCATATGCAATTTTTGAGGCGGAGAAGGGAAAGGAAGAAGATACTACATGTTGATGATGTTTGTAAAATGGTCATTCAGCTCTTGTACGCAGATATTTACTCCTTCTACAGTTCAACATATTTCTACAAGTGGTTTAAGCATATTATATGCTTAATTGAACTCTTCATTTGCTAAGCCACTGATGAGGAGACAAAAGAGGGACTGCTACAAGAGAGCTTTTGATGCGTAGGGATTGCACCAGGCTTTACCTCTCGAGGGATCTCGAGAAGCTTACAACCCCCACCAGGAAGTGTACCTGATCGATGTAGTATAGTATAATGATAAGTACTGGGGGATTGATCGTTCAGCTAGGAATAGTGTCGCTAGGATTAGAAAACCTAAAAACTAGGTCTAGAGATGAGGGATGATTCTTTTTGTATTTTTATATTTTTATGAAAGCAATTAAAAATATCAGGTTTGAAGGAGTTGGGCCGAATTAGTTGCTAGTCAACTAACCCAATAACTAAAGATGCAATCAAAATAAAATACTAAAAATGAAAATAAAACTAAATTAACTAAAGGTGTGAGCAATATATGGGAGAATTGTGTTTACTTAGATTTTATTACTCCCTAGATATCTTTTACAGGTTAATTACTTGTTACAGTTGCGTGGATGACGGATTGTATTCCTTAATACCATTCATGGGGTGGCGTACTTACTTACCCAATCCTATAAGCGCCTACTTCACTCCTATGTCGAGCCGGCTAAGAAGCTCCTAACATGGGATCACTAGAATTTGCTCATGCATTAAATACAACCAATAAAACCTAGTACACATCGGTTCATGTTTCTTAAGACGTTCAAGCTTGTTACACAATGGAGATCTGCCAGTTTTCTTAAGCCTAACATTGAAATCATTCATCCAATACAACTATAAACAAGTAATCAACATATAATTAACATCTAGGTTTCATTACATCTAAGCAAACACAAGATAGATCTAGCCTAGCATGTTAAAATTAAGACAAGCATAAGATATATTCAAATAACACATAGACATATTGAATGAATTAAGAGAAGACTTATCTCAATTGAACATGAAAGGATTCAAGGGGTGAAAACCCTTGAAAATACTGTAAAATACGACCTAGGGTTTACAAAGTTCGGCCCTAGTATTCTCCACACAAGTCCCTCTCCTATGAATGAAAAATAGAAAAGTATATATAGTTTTTCTGAGGTGACGGCATCAAGAACAACTCTCTGACGCCTTCATCTCGCCGCCAAATAGTTTCTCAGACTGCCTAGACCTGGGTTTGACGCCGTCATGTGTATTCAAATTGTAGGCCGTCACAACATTAACTCTTGACGCCCTTCTTGTGACGCCTTCAGGTTTTCACTGGGTCATCACGGATTTTACTCTTGACACCGTCAGGATTTTCTTTTTGACGCCATCAGGTACTGTTCTCAGCATGGAAAATTAAGTCTTTGCCGTTTTCTTCACTTTTATGCTCCAAAAACGTCCGAATTGCTTCCTTTTCCAGAATTCACTCCCAAATTACCTAAAATCACAAAAGGAACGATTTAGGGCAATATTTGATCAAATTAATTCAATTCCGGGGGCTTAAATGTCCCCTTAAAAGTGGTTCATTTTTCGCCTCATCATATACCCTTACACTTGAGATTTGCTTGTCCTCAAGCAAATGCGCTTTTATTCTAATCAAAATACAAGTTAGGGGTCATTTAACACTAATATAAAAGTAATTACAACAAATAATCGTTCCACTAAAGACCAAAGACAAGCACGGAGGTCATACACTAGCACCTCACAAATAGTGTTTAGATACTCACATCTCTCGGGTGTAATAAAGTAATATCACAATATGGAAATAGAAAACATCTCTCACTACCTGTCATAGCAAAATAGATTACCATAAGCTTGGGAAAGGATCGAACCTCCACCACATGGCGTAAGCACCTAGGATAAACTATCAAAGAGGTCTTTTAAAGGGTTGTAACGTTAGGTGTAGGGATATGGAATACACGGTTTTGTTGGATATAGGCAGTCTTTACAGGTGGCGAGTTAACAATCTTGGTTAATTACATGTACAATAAGGCGTTGCTAAGCCAAGACTAGACTCGACTTAAGCAAATAAATGAAAAATAACAAAAACATAAAATGAACATAGAATGAAACGGGATGGTAGTCCGTACGTTTTTCACTTTTTCTATTTTTTTTTTCTTTTTCTTGATTTTTTCCATTTTTTTTTTTTTTTTTTTTTTTTTTTTTTTTTTTTTTGCATACACTCTTACCCTACCATCCAAAATAATACATCATAGGAAATGAATATTCCCCTTACACTTGAATTTTTACATAGTTTACAATAAACTAATCTAATGACACAAATTAAGAAAATCAAAACACTTGGAGTACTTTTAAGATTAACGTACATATGGGGTAATAAATGATGTTCTTCCCCATTACTCCATAAAATAAGTACTTTACCCATAAGTCCCAGTCGTCCCAAAACAATATGTACAAGGATATGACTCGACTGAGCAACCATGTAATCAATTAGATAATTAACGAAGGGTTTAACAAATAACAATAATGCACTAAAGATGAGTGCGTACACGGAAGGCTAAGGCGATTTGGGTGTACATTTAAGTGGGGTGTAACAAATTCTTCCTTTAAGTAAGATGCTTAAAGTTAGAAACGAAAAGATAGGTTCGGAGGGGTGTACTAGGGGTTTCGTGTACTAAAAATGAGTACAACGCTAAGGGTGTGGGAAAAATTAATTGACTTAACTAGCCAAGTAATATGACTTAAATGGTCAAGTAATTATGATACGGGTTTAACACAAGGGTGATCCTAATGCCTCTTATCATGTAGTAAATCCTACTACACGAATGTAGTCTCACTAGCGGTCTCGGGATGCATCATTAACGCAACTTCTAGAATCTAAATGCTACCGGTACACTCATAAGCACTAATAGTAAATGCTTATCCTATCAAATCTAAAGGCGAACCTCACATATTTGGGTGGAAAATTTTTCTGAATGGTACGGTTTTGTGCTAGTCATATAATCTCCTATCCATGAGACGCTTGCTATGGCTAAAGTTTCACTCCTAAATGTTGTAAAAAAATTTTAATTTGGCGCTAAAATTGCACTAACAAGTATTTCTCATAGTTTTATTACACATCTACTATCAAACAAACAAACTCAAGCGAAAGTGTATCTATAAGGTATAATCATTTTACCCTCCCCTTACACTTAGGATGAACATTGTCCCCAAGTTCAAGTAAAGAATGTAAAAGTGAAATAAGTAAAACGAATGAAATCAAATACTCCCCTGATTCGCTCGGTATGGATAATAAGGTGGCCAGGTTAGATCTTCCTCCAAGAAAATGAACAATCAAAGCTTCCCTTCCAGAGTATAAATCATCTTCTTGTCATACATAACCTGTTAAACCTGAGAAAACAAACACAAAAACCCAAAGCATCAATCCGAACAAAGAAAACTCACAACTAGATGTAATTCCAGACTTAGGAATAGAAACAAAACAATTAAAGATATAATGCTTGTGGAATGAATGTTTGCAGATTTCCTGGAGTTTATAAAACTAAAGAATTAACAAAAACTTTAAGACTCCGGTATAAACAAAACTAGCAAAATTTCCAGAATTTTACACTTGACACCGTCAAGAGTAAACTCATGACGCCGTCAGAAGTGACCTGCAGAAATCTTTACGTTAAGTTTTCGGAAAATTTCTGAAAAAAACTTATGTCCTACTTCCTGGAAAATCCTGCAAAACATCATTATGACTCGATACAAGCATTTGATTCTAACAAGTACTAATATACATGTCCATTTAATATTGTTGTGGTTCATGCTCAATTTCGTTCTTATAAACAAATTTGGATCTCCCTTACACTTATCTTTTGCAAAATACCTTTATATGCAATTAAGACGAAGTTAAAAACAAAATAAAGCATTTTCACAATTTACTTTGAAACATGAGCCACAAGCAACAAAAATAAAACATGCATACGGAAACAAATAAAATCAAACAAAATAAAAATCACACAAAACATGGGTTGCCTCCCAAGAAGCGCTTTTCTTTATTTACGAGTCTTGTACCTAGACTCAAGGTCATGGGTTACCGTGTGTCGCTTATGCTCATATAACCAAGCGTGAGCCATCTAATAGTCGCCTAATCTTTCTTATAATCATCTCCTATCTCTAAACATCCGCGAGAGTATCTTTTATTCTTTTCATGAGTATATTTAAGCCCTTTTCTCTTATCATTCTCACTTAGCATTTCTATAGGCGGATACCTACTACACTTCTCCATGGAAAAATCCTTGAACCTAGGGTGTGCACGGGGCATTTGGTAGACAAAATCTTCGTCCCCATCCGAGAATGTAATTAACCCTTCCATAAGTTTTTCATCGAGGTTGGTCAACCTTTTGAAAGGTTTTCCAAACACAACTTGGGTTAACTTACTATCAATAAATTCTCCTAGATTCTCCATAACCATGAACTCAACAAGATAAGCAAAGCTTCCTACAAACACATGCAATGATATTGCCCTAGCAATAATATTATCTCCTTTGTATTCTAACTCATCTACCATGATTTTATTATATTCATTACGCAAGATTATGTTCATCGGGAGAGATGAGTTAAGGTAGGCTTTAAAGCTCCTAAATCTGATCTTACAAGGAAATTGCATGTTGAATGAACTATCACTCTCAATCCTCGTTCTAGGGTCGACATACCTAAGAGGGTTCGCTTCATCTTCCATTCTATCCTCATTAATCACATCACCATCACCTAGATCCTCATCGGAGTCTGAATAGTAAAAAGGACTAGCCCTATGGTCATTATCGTGGTCAGACTCCTCCATTTCAGAATTATCGTCAAAGTGGTGGTTAGGCGATAGGTTAGGTGGGTTCTCATTTTCCACTAAAGGGATTGGGACAGGCATTTGGAAAATCCTACGACGAAAAACACGAATAACAGGAATCAAACGATCAATGTTATTGTTATCCATCGAGTTAGTTTACAAACAAAGGAAACAAAGAAATAAGATAGACTAAAGAGAACCTAAAAAAAAAAAAAAAAAATCTTACTAGAAAGGAATCTAGCAAGTAGACCTAATAAAAAGAGATTCTAACCTAGACAATAACTATTCCTCGGGCTGCGGCGCCAAAAACTTGATGCGTAGGGATTGCACCAGGCTTTACCTCTCGAGGGATCTCGAGAAGCTTACAACCCCCACCAGGCAGTGTACCTGATCGATGTAGTATAGTATAATGACAAGTACCGGGGGATTGATCGTTCAGCTAGGAATAGTGTCGCTAGGATTAGAAAACCTAAAGACTAGGTCTAGAGATGAGGGATGATTCTTTTTGTATTTTTATATTTTTATGAAAGCAATTAAAAATCTCAGGTTTGAAGGAGTTGGGCGGAATTAGTTGCTAGTCAACTAACCTAATAACTAAAGATGCAATCAAAATAATATACTAAAAATGAAAATAAAGCTAAATTAACTAAAGGTGTGAGCAATATATGGGAGAATTGTGTTTACTTAGATTTCATTACTCCCTAGATATCTTTTACAGGTTAATTACTTGTTACAGTTGCGTGGATGACGGATTGTATTCCTTAATACCATTCATGGGGTGGCGTACTTACTTCCCCAATCCTATAAGCGCCTACTTCACTCCTATGTCGAGCCGGCTAAGAAGCTCCTAACATGGGATCACTAGAATTTGCTCATGCATTAAATACAACCAATAAAACCTAGTACACATCGGTTCATGTTTCTTAAGAAGTTCAAGCATGTTACACAATGGAGATCTACCAGTTTTCTTAAGCCTAACATTGAAATCATTCTTCCAATACAACTATAAACAAGTAATCAACATATAATTAACATCTAGGTTTCATTAATCTAAGCAAACGCAAGATAGATCTAGCCTAGCATGTTAAAATTAAGACAAGCATAAGATATATTCAAACAACACATAGACATATTGAATGAATTAAGAGAAGACTTATCTCAATTGAACATGAAAGGATTCAAGGGGTGAAAACCCTTGAAAATACTGTAAAATACGACCTAGGGTTTACAAAGTTCGGCCCTAATATTCTCCACACAAGTCCCTCTCCTATGAAAAGTATATATAGTTTTTCTGAGGTGACGGCATCAAGAACAAATCTCTGACGCCGTCATCTCGCCGCCAAATAGTTTCTCGGACTGCCTAGATCTGGGTTTGACGCCATCATGTGTATTCAAATTCTAGGCCGTCACAACATTAACTCTTGACGCCCTTCTTGTGACGCCTTCAGGTTTTCACTGGGTCGTCACGGATTTTACTCTTGACGCCGTCAGGATTTTCTTCTTGACGCCGTCAGGTACTGTTCTCAGCATGGAAAATTAAGTCTTTGTCGTTTTCTTCACTTTTATGCTCCATAAACGTCCGAATTGCTTCCTTTTCCAGAATTCACTCCCAAAGTACCTAAAATCACAAAAGAAATGATTTAGGGCAATATTTGATCAAATAAATTCAATTCCGGGCTTAAATGTCCCCTTAAAAGTGGTTCATTTTTCGCCTCATCAGCTTTAATCATCATCTTCTTCGCAGTAGTGTTTGGGCCTACATGCATATTTATGCTGCACATGTTTAATCTCAACCATCATGGAATCTCAACTATGGCAAAAATGTCATTTGCTTGCCATTTTTTAGGGGGAGATAAAGAAGAAGATGGTTAACATCAAGACCCTCAAACGTGATCATGACTTAATGTATTGAATCTATAAAAGAGGATGGTCAGCTTGAGGGGGAGCCGATTCAGAAACTTCTCAAGTTTCGAAAAGGCTCTTTACAACGATGGCCTAATTGAGGGGGAGCAAACTCAATTAGTCATCATTTCATGACTCCTGAAATCTTCAGTTCATGACTCATGAGGGTTTCTCGACATCTTCTCACGGGCTGATATTATTAGTTATGAAGGGCTTCCAGTTAATGCTTCATGTACACATCAGTATGATGATTCCGATTAATCGCAACCATCAGGGGAGAGGAATGTGTACACCAAGGACGCACAACAAGTTCACGTGATCGGGCTTAATCACTTATTCCGGGATTGATAACTGCAGAGATGATCAGTGATTCAACTTGTTACTTTGGTAGTATCATTTCATGTGGACATCACGGGCTGATTAATCGCAACCATCAGGGGAGAGGGAAATGTGTACATCAGGGACGCACAACAGGTTCACATGATCGAGCTTAATCAGTTATTCCGGAGTTGATATCCGCAGAGATGATCAGTGCCTCAACCTGTTACTTTGGTGTTATCGTTTCTTCTTGTATTTGGTACATGTGGGCTGATTTGGTATATGTAATATAACTGGAATGCATTTAGTGAGATGGAGATGTTGATATCCTATTCCCCAAATGGACAACATTGAAGAAGGTCGAGTCTACAGTCTGTTCTAAATTCTCCGCTACGTGTTAGAAGACTAAAGACGATATGCAATTAATTATCAAAAGACTTCTTCATATTCAAGGCACTCATCTGAAAGGTTGCCAGTTTGGGGGAGAGCACTAATTAGGGGAGAGTGAAAAGTCTGAGTTAATCCCTAATTAGATGTGCTTACATTGCTCTTCAGCATGTTGATTCTCACATGATACATTTGAGCTAATTTTGTTCTTCTCATAAGATTTCAAGAATATGTGCCTAAAATGTGTTGCTGATTCTGAGGTATCAAAACCAGCAAGGGGGAACGAGACATACATCGGAATGCACAACGAGTACACATGATGTTCTTTATACTTCGTCTTAATTGAAGTCATTCTGGGAAGACTGATTGGCTCCAAACGGTCAACCTAAATTGACCAAAGGATGGTCAACAAGGTCAAACTGCCTAGAATCAATCTCCGTGGAAGTATAGTGTTTCCCCGGGTCGTTATGTCCCGACGAGGTGTGGATGGTATTTAAAACGGTTTTGTGATCGGGTGAATTTGGACGGGAAAGGGTAATAAGGGTTTTGAATGATTACACTACTGGAATATAAAAGATAATAGCTTAAATATACTATATTAACAAGACTGGAAAGTCAGAAAAACCAGAAACGTTTAAAACTTTAAACGCGTACGTTCACGTTTAAATAAAACGTAAACGTATGAAATAAAAAGTAAAAACTGAAATCTGAAAACACCCAGGGGGTGAAAATGACTTTTTTACAAACTTAAAGGTAAAGGAAAATTTTTGGAAAAAGAAAATAAAATTTTACACTATTTAATTATTTATTATTAATTAAATACTATTTATTACTTATTATTAATATTTAAAATACTTAAATATAATACAATATTAATTAAATACTAAAAAGGTGAAAATAAAATTTCTAAAATTATAAAATAACTAAAAACTAATTTTAAAATTAAAAATAAGTATTTTTGTCTTTTTGTGATTTTTCTATTAATTAATTACTAATTAATTATTAATGACCTAATTAAACTATTTTAAATTAAGAAAAATAGTAAATGAACAGTAAAAATTACAAGAAAATTTCTAAAATTATTTTATAATATATAAAAGCTATAAAAAAATATAAAAACTAGGTTTCACTTAATAAAAACTAATTATGCTATTTAAAACTAATTATTACTTAATTACTAATAAAACTAAGATTAATTCTAATAAATACTAAATGACAAAATAAAAATCTGAGAAAATTATTAAAATTACTTCAATATAAAACGAAATTAATAGAAATATAAAAAAAACTAAGTACTTAATAAAAATTTAAAAATGAAAATAAAAATTAAATTACATTAAATAGAAACTATCAATTAAAATTACTTTGATTTTTCTGGATTATTATTTTAGAAAACTATTTTACAACTAAAAACATGAAACTTTAATAAAAACAACTTTGGTGGAACTCAAAAATAAGCTGATTATGCAACAAAACGCAAAACAGTTGACTTTGGAGGTAAATAAGCTCAATCCAGCTTGTGTGGGGCCCACAATGGATGATTCAGGTACAAATAAGCTATGAGAACTAGAATAAGCTGTAAAATTCACTTGAGGTCCACTGGATAAGCCAATAAGCCAACAATAAGCACTTGGCTTATTGTTTTTGGACTGAAAAGTGGGACAGAATTGGGGGGTAATTCCAAGTGGGTCCCAGGGGTTCCCAGGTCAAACCAAAGGTCAACATTTGAAGCCTGGTAGTAGATGTGTTGAATGAACCAAGGAGGGGGGTTGTAGGATCATTGTGGAGGCCAGAAACCACCACCAAAGTGGTGGTGGTGGGCTGAGAAGCTGCTGCAGCCGGGCAGTTCCCTTGCCCTGCAGCCTAGTTTGGTGATGTGTGGACCCCACAGAAAAAATGGCAAAATTAAGAGGACAATGGAACCTTGAAGCTGAGGTGTTGGACTACAAAACCTAGCAATTTCAAGCCATATATCTAAACACAAAAATCTAATTAATTCTTGCTAGAAATGAAAAAAACTGAGACATGCACATTTTGACTTTTCACCAAAACTTGGTATGTTGACTTAAATGGATTTCTAATGGGTCTAGACTGTAAATGATGATGAATTAACTTGGATTAGGACTACATTAAGTTGAAATAACAACTAATGAAAGGGTTTTAGTGAGTTTGGACTCAACAGTTCCATCAGTGGAACTGCTATGTGACAATGGGTGAGATTTTGACTTTTAACCTTAAATTGACCAATCTACTGACTTATGTAACCTAAATGGACCTTAAGGAATCTAGTTATGAAGAAAATTCACCAAAAAAAACACAAGAGTATACTGATTTGGCTTAAACCAAACACCCCTTATTGAATGACTGTTTTGATTTTTCATTACCAAGGTTTGTTATAAGCTGTATTTTGAAGACACATAAATGGATTAAGACTAAAAGTCATCAAATGGGCATGTCTTAACTCAACTTAAGCAGTTTAAAGCCAATGTCTAAAATTACTAATGAGACTTCACAGTTAACTAAGCAACTATTAAACCAAAATTATACTAACTACCAAATAAGCATAAATGAAACATGTGATCACTACTAAACCTACAACAGCTAAAATGAGTAAAAATTAAGTAGAAAACAAGCTAAGCTACAGTGAACTTGTAAAAATTTAACTAATACTTACTAGGAATTCCAAGCACAGAGCAATAACCCAAGGACCAATAACCAATTTTACACCTCCCCTGAGGCTACTGAACCAGAAATATCCCAATTCAACTTTGTTCCAATGCTTAAGCCACCTCCCTCAATGATTTTTTTATTTTACAATAATTTTCTATTATTTTTAAGTAATTTAGATTGAGCTGAGTTCTATACTAAAAAGAGCTTATGATTCTTGATAATGAGCTTATATAAGCTTTTATGACAGTAAATTACTACTTTCAACAAGATTAAAGCCAATTTAGATTTTTACTTCAATTGAGCACAAACTGAATTTGCCAAGAAAATTTGAATTTTATATTAAAACTTACTTAGATTACAATGAGAATACTGGAAACAAATTTCTTAAACTAAAAACAACTGAAATGTGAATTACATGGGGAATTTAAAATTACACTATTAAAACTACATTAACTATTGCCTTCTCCCTGATGCTTCTTTTTCTTCTTATATGGGACTTTTAGGGTTTAGTAGGACCCTATGAGTGTTTCCCAGCAAAAACTATATCCATTGGATGATAGAAACTTGATCCCAGCCATTCAAAGATTTTGGCGCCAAAAAGCTTTTGTCATTTTCCTTTGATTAGTGGTGCCAGAGGTAAACTTTGGAAGTTTGTGTTTGTTTGGTGTGCAAGGGGGGGGGGTGGAGTGTGTAGGAAGGTGAAGGAGTGTAGGGTAATGATGGAGTTGCAGGGGTGAGTGGTATTGTGGGAGGGATAAGGTGGTTTTGGAGTTGGGGTTGACTGGGTCAAAACCTGAGAGGGAGTATTATTATTATTTATTAAACGGATGGGCTGGGAATTCATGGGCCAAGGTTTGGATAAGGGGAGTGGGCTGGTAAAATGGGGTAATGGATTGGTTTTGGATTAAAGGGAAGTAGTGGTATTATTTATGATTCGTTTGGTTTGTAGTGTGAAATTCACAAGGACCAAATTTGTACTTAACTGAAATTTGAGGACCTAATTTGACAATTTTCCAAAATGGTACCCAAGGACAAAACCTGCCATATAATAGTAACCAAAGGACAAAAGTTGTAAATTTCCAAAATTTAAAATCCTAGGGACCAAAGTTGTCACTTTTCAAACTGCAGGGACCAAACATGTAATTTTCTCAAATTTTTCACCCAAGGATCGTTTTTGATAGTATTTTACTTTAGAAACCTTGGGTTGACTTTTCTTTCGTTTCAAAACTTCAGGGACTAGTTTTGTCAATTTTTGAAACTTGGGGGACTGAAACTGCCAATTGTGCAAACTTTGTTCGTTTTTCGTTTGTTTTTAAACATTTTGCATCTAAAACATATAAAACACACTTTTGAAATATTTTTAGTATTTTGATGCATTACTGAGTGTTTTTGGATGTTTTGGCAGTTCAGATACGATAAAAATGATGAGTATTTGCACACTCATCAATCCCCACACTAAACTATTGCTAGTCCCTAGCAATCTTTTGAGAAAAACTTAATGGATTTGAAACTCTTTACCAAAAGCCATCACTTCTGGAGTAGCCAGGTGTGAGAACTGTGGTATACCTGATAACCGTGTGATTTTGAGCAAACCACCAGCTGTCAACGGATTTGATTAGTCTTTACCAGGAGCCGTTTGCTCCTGGACTAGCCAACTCTTGATGGAATAGTCAACATCTTGGTGAGCTGATTACCAATTATGGATTTTCCACGGCCTTTACCACAAGCCATAATCTTGCGGGCTAGCCAACTCATTTGTTTTTGGGGAGTTGAGGAACCATACAATTTTGGGCAAATTGCAAGCCATAAACGGATTTGAGATGTCTTTACCAAGAGCCGTTTGCTCCTGGACTAGCCAATCCCTTTTGTCGGTTAGACAAGGCGGACTGATTACCACAAAAATTTTGAGCTCCAGTGAAAAATTTTTAAAATTTTGGTCAAAAACGGGGGTATAAGATAGTAAAATGTGATAAAATTCGCTAGAATAGCGAAATACCCCCCACACTTAGGATGAATATTGTCCTCAATATTCAAAATCCCGGCTATTATGCCGACATTTTGAACGTAAAAGGGCAACATTACAAGCTAAGCGTGGAAAACACCATTTTGTTTTTCACTCTTGCAACCATAGCATGGGGGACTACCCCACACTTAGGGTGAAAACCCTATAAACATGCTACTGTTTTTGCTTACCGAGTCGCTAGCTTGACTCGACCCCGAATTCATTTGTCCTTGGGGAAGCATGATGTGGAAGAAGCAATCTCAATCGGACTTTCATTCAAAATGTTTGGACAAACATTTGAAGCACGTGAAAGTTCCACACCGATGAGATATAATCCCGGCTCAAGATAGTATAAACTATAAGTGGTGATGTCGGGGTCAAACATAAGGTCTTCATTCCCGAAGGAGTGAAGAACAGGAGAAGTCACCCTATAGGTGAAGAAAAGGAAGAAAACCATGATGAAAATCTTTATAAGATTTTCTTCCTCTAGATCAGGCTCCGTAGCCTGAGTTTGGATTGCAAAGGTTAAGCTCGTAAATATCCCGGGAGGGTGGGTGGGAATTTGTAAATTCTCATGATTGAGTGCATATCCCCCCGGGCTATCATACTCCGGAGGAGTCATGATATGAGTGAGTTCACCGGAGAACTCCTCAAAGGTGAATGAATCATATTCGGGGAGAGAAATTTGAGAATGAGAAGTGGTACTGCCACTAATCTTCTCTCCCATATGATCAAAAGTAAAGGCTTCAAACTCCGGAATAAGATCATCGGAGAAAATGTCACTATCCTTAATGGGGATAGGAGATGAAATAGGTTTCTCTTTGAAAGCCTCGATTTTTGCAATGAGGAGACTGACATTCAATAATGTTGCACGAAGTGCTTCATCCTTGATTTCAGTGTCAATCTCATCATTCTCTTCTTCTAAGCTAACTAGCTCAGAAGGTAATCCTTCCACATGACTGATGTCTCCAGAAGATAAAGAATTTTCATCAGCATGTGAAGTACTAAGCTCGATGTTGGGATTAGAGTTTAAAAGATTTTCAGTTTCTCCGATATCGGCTTCAAAATCAAGGAGACCATCATCATTTCCCAAAGGAAGTGGATTGATGTGAGTAAGTTCGTTTGTGAACTCCTCAATAAGAGGGTCAACATCCGAATGAGGCAATGGTGCCTCCTCATACTCAACTTCTCCATAAGATGTGCAATCATCATTAAAATCGGAGAAAGTCTCAAAATGATCTTTTGGATTTTCAGGGTGAGAAGGTAGGTCACACACATGATCAAAAGTCCCCTGTGACTCTCCTGGGATTGGGACAAGGATCTCAACACTAGACTTTATGAATTCGTCCGATTCCTTTTGAGGAACAGTGCTAAGATGCTCATCCCCCATATTTAGAGAGTGAGTGTGAACTTCGGGTGTGATATCAATAGACTGAGGGAGTTTAGAAGTACTAGCAGTTATGGAAGTTTCAAGTTCCATTTGATCAACGGCTAGTGACTTCGTCACATTATTTTCTCCCTGATTCTCCATGGAAGGAATCACAACTGATGAATCTGATGAATCTTTTTGAATAATGACAATGTTATCTTCATCATCATCACTGTCATCATCATCATCATCATCATATAGAGCAGCATAGCGAAGATTGGCACGTATTTTAGCCGCTCTTTGCTCAGCAAGTAATTCTTCCATGCTCATTTTGTTTCTAGTATCTCGTTCTTCGGCAAGTAATTCTGCCATTGATTTTTCACGAGATCCTTGAAACGATGTAGTGGCAAACTCCTCCTTAAGTTTTTGCAAAATTTCACGAGCCTCTAGTAAAAGGTCTTGCTCGGTATCATGAGGAGTTGCTTGGACCATTTGGTACTGTGGAGGTTGGTCTTGACATGAATAGTCCTAATTGTTGCAAGGAAATTGATTCCCTATTTGACAATCCGAGCTAAAGTGAGGACCTCCACAGTTTTCACAACAGTAAAACTGATGTGGCTGTGAGTCGTATGTGCTTGAGTCATAATTGTTATCGGGAAACTGCTCATAGACAAGCGTGTTGCCCGATTGACAATCAGAACTGTAGTGTGAACCACCACAATACTCACAACAGTTAAACTGTTGATTCTGGTTTGGTGAATTGTATGGATATTGGTCATAACCAAAATTTTGACTATTTTGACAATCAAAACCTTGGTGAGGACCTCCACAATATTTACACGAAAAGTTTGGTGTATTTTGATACGAACAATCATTGTGGTTTGGATAATATGATTCTTGCTCGTATGAATGTGATGGGTAATTGGAAAAATTTGAAGAGTCGTTGAATGAGTTCTGATTAGGATCATAAGAAAATGAATTCCTCGAACCACAAAACAAACAACTCCCGTCTCGAATATGGCGAGCTTAGCCGGGGTCACCAAGCCCGGTTAAGCGAACAATGCAACTGGAAGCTGCCAGCTTCCCCGCCCCATTAGGACTCATGATGCGCTTGTCCAATCAGTGCCTTCTTGTCCATCTTGACTTGCAGCTCAGAAGATGCCGCATGGCATTTTGTTAGAGCTACTTAGTCGATGGGTTCACTGATCACATATGACATTATGAAAGTTGGGATTATGACATTATGAAAGTTGGGACTATAGGGAAAGTACAGCAAGCACAGCAAGTGCGATAAAGCACTGCAAGCACTGCAAGCACTGAAAGTGCGATCCTCTCTTTTTTATAGATGGGAGGCTATACTGTCGACCGGAGGGAGACTACTGTCGACCAACGGGAGACTATCGTGTCTGGAGACACGACAGCGGCAAGCAGGAGCAGAGAGTGCTGCTCGGGGAGTGGCACTCTCGGAGTAAAGCCACAAGCAAGAAGCAAAGCAAGAAGCAAAGCAGGAAGCCAAGCAAGAAGCAAAGCAGGAAGCAAAGCAGTGTCCTTGTGTTACTGTCCTTGTGTACACATGTACACCAACGACATGGTAAACCAAAAAGTGGCTCACCACAACCAACACAAGGAATAAAATCCGGAGGTGGGACAAGTGGTGTGCTCTTAGAGCTAGCAATTTCCACCACTTCCGTTATGGTCTCGGGTTTTGGTTCTTGATAAACGTGAAGATTGGGTAAGTCGTTCTTTTTAGTCACTGTCCTAAGCTCAGTATGTTTGCTTGACAAACTTTTAACCGTAAACCGTGAAAGGTTAGGATCAATTCTTGACGGTTTAGGAGCAATTGTGAGCTTAGATTTTTGGGCAACCGTAGGTTGGACGTATTTAGCACTTCCATCGTCAGAGGGAAGTACAGGGTCCTTTGTCACCTCGGCTTCATGATCTCTTTCCCTCACCGGAGAGGGAATAGGGATCGATGGTCCATCATAATCAACATGACATCTCGATATCTTTGACAAGGCCATAAGTTTTTCAACTTTGCTTTTAAAGGCCCTTTGTTCAAAGAAATCGTCATCGAGAGATGCCATTTAGAATTATACATGAGAGGGGTATAAGAAGGTAGAATCAAATGGATAGAGGGTAAGGAAAAATATTTTTGGGTTTTTTATGAAAAGATATGAACAAGGATGGATAAATATACAATGGAATGAATTCCAAAATCACTAATCAGAAAAACCGTTTAGAATACGCGCACAACCTCCCCGGCAACGGCGCCAAAATTTGATTGGCTCCAAACGGTCAACCTAAATTGACCAAAGGATGGTCAACAAGGTCAAACTGCCTAGAATCAATCTCCGTGGAAGTATAGTGTTTCCCCGGGTCGTTATGTCCCGACGAGGTGTGGATGGTATTTAAAACGGTTTTGTGATCGGGTGAATTTGGACGGGAAAGGGTAATAAGGGTTTTGAATGATTACACTACTGGAATATAAAAGATAATAGCTTAAATATACTATATTAACAAGACTGGAAAGTCAGAAAAACCAGAAACGTTTAAAACTTAAAACGCGTACGTTCACGTTTAAATAAAACGTAAACGTATGAAATAAAAAGTAAAAACTGAAATCTGAAAACACCCAGGGGGTGAAAATGACTTTTTTACAAACTTAAAGGTAAAGAAAAATTTTTGGAAAAAGAAAATAAAATTTTACACTATTTAATTATTTATTATTAATTAAATACTATTTATTACTTATTATTAATATTTAAAATACTTAAATATAATACAATATTAATTAAATACTAAAAAGGTGAAAATAAAATTTCTAAAATTATAAAATAACTAAAAACTAATTTTAAAATTAAAAATAAGTATTTTTGTCTTTTTGTGATTTTTCTATTAATTAATTACTAATTAATTATTAATGACCTAATTAAACTATTTTAAATTAAGAAAAATAGTAAATGAACAGTAAAAATTACAAGAAAATTTCTAAAATTATTTTATAATATATAAAAGCTATAAAAAAATATAAAAACTAGGTTTCACTTAATAAAAACTAATTATGCTATTTAAAACTAATTATTACTTAATTACTAATAAAACTAAGATTAATTCTAATAAATACTAAATGACAAAATAAAAATCTGAGAAAATTATTAAAATTACTTCAATATAAAAGGAAATTAATAAAAATATAAAAAAAACTAAGTACTTAATAAAAAATTAAAAATGAAAATTAAAATTAAATTACATTAAATAGAAACTATCACTTAAAATTACTTTGATTTTTCTGGATTATTATTTTAGAAAACTATTTTAAAACTAAAAACATGAAACTTTAATAAAAACAACTTTGGTGGAACTCAAAAATAAACTGATTATGCAACAAAAAGCAAAACAGTTGACTTTGTTTGACTTTGGAGGGAAATAAGCTCAATCCAGCTTGTGTGGGGGCCACAATGGATGATTCAGGTACAAATAAGCTATGAGAACTAGAATAAGCTGTAAAATTCACTTGAGGTCCACTGGATAAGCCAATAAGCCAACAATAAGTACTTGGCTTATTGTTTTTGGACTGAAAAGTGGGACAGAATTGGGGGGTAATTCCAAGTGGGTCCCAGGGGTTCCCAGGTCAAACCAAAGGTCAACATTTGAAGCCTGGTAGTAGATGTGTTGAATGAACCAAGGAGGGGGGTTGTAGGATCATTGTGGAGGCCAGAAACCACCACCAAAGTGGTGGTGGTGGGCTGAGAAGCTGCAGCAGCAGGGCAGTTCCCTAGCCCTGCAGCCTAGTTTGGTGATGTGTGGACCCCACAGAAAAATTGGAAAAATTAAGAGGACAATGGAACCTTGAAGCTGAGGTGTTGGACTACAAAACCTAGCAATTTCAAGCCATATATTTAAACACAAAAATCTAATTAATTCTTGCTAGAAATGAAAAAAACTGAGACATGCACATTTTGACTTTTCACCAAAACTTGGTATGTTGACTTAAATGGATTTCTAATGGGTCTAGACTGTAAATGATGATGAATTAACTTAGATTAGGACTACATTAAGTTGAAATAACAACTAATGAAAGGGTTTTAGTGAGTTTGGACTCAACAGTTCCATCAGTGGAACTGCTATGTGACAATGGGTGAGATTTTGACTTTTAACCTTAAATTGACCAATCTACTGACTTATGCAACCTAAATGGACCTTAAGGAATCTAGTTATGAAGAGAATTCACCAAAAAAAACACAAGAGTATACTGATTTGGCTTAAACCAAACACCCCTTATTGAATGACTGTTTTGATTTTTCACTACCAAGGTTTGTTGTATGCTGTATTTTGAAGACACATAAATGGATTAAGACTAAAAGTCATCAAATGGGCATGTCTTAACTCAACTTAAGCAGTTTTAAGCCAATGTCTAAAATTACTAATGAGACTTCACAGTTAACTAAGCAACTATTAAACCAAAATTATACTAACTACCAAATAAGCATAAATGAAACATGTGATCACTAATAAACCTACAACAGCTAAAATGAGTAAAAATTAAGTAGAAAACAAGCTAAGCTACAGTGAACTTGTAAAAATTTAACTAATACTTACTAGGAATTCCAAGCACAGCGCAATAACCCAAGGACCAATAACCAATTTTACACCTCCACTGAGGCTACTGAACCAGAAATATCCCAATTCAACTTTGTTCCAATGCTTAAGCCACCTCCCTCAATGATTTTTTTATTTTACAATAATTTTCTATTATTTTTAAGTAATTTTGATTGAGCTGAGTTCTATACTAAAAAGAGCTTATGATTCTTGATAATGAGCTTATATAAGCTTTTATGACAGTAAATTACTACTTTCAACAAGATTAAAGCCACTTTAGATTTTTACTTCAATTGAGCACAAACTGAATTTGCCAAGAAAATTTGAATTTTATATTAAAACTTACTTAGATTACAATGAGAATACTGGAAACAAATTTCTTAAACTAAAAACAACTGAAATGTGAATTACATGGGGAATTTAAAATTACACTATTAAAACTACATTAACTACTGCCTTCTCCCTGATGCTTCTTTTTCTTCTTATATTTGACTTTTAGGGTTTAGTGGGACCCTATGAGTGTTTCCCAGCAAAAACTAGATCCATTGGATGATAGAAACTTGATCCCAGCCATTCAAAGATTTTGGCGCCAAAAAGCTTTTGTCATTTTCCTTTGATTAGTGGTGCCAGAGGTAAACTTTGGAAGTTTGTGTTTGTTTGGTGTGCAAGGCGGGGGGTGGAGTGTGTAGGAAGGTGAAGGAGTGTAGGGTAATGATGGAGTTGCAGGGGTGAGTGGTATTGTGGGAGGGATAAGGTGGTTTTGGAGTTGGGGTTGACTGGGTCAAAACCTGAGAGGGAGTAGTATTATTATTTATTAAACGGATGGGCTGGGAATTCATGGGCCAAGGTTTGGATAAGGGGAGTGGGCAGGTAAAATGGGGTAATGGATTGGTTTTGGATTAAAGGGAAGTAGTGGTATTATTTATGTTTCGTTTGGTTTGTAGTGTGAAATTCACAAGGACCAAATTTGTACTTAACTGAAATTTGAGGACCTAATTTGACAATTTTCCAAAATGGTACCCAAGGACAAAACCTGTCATATAATAGTAACCAAAGGACAAAAGTTGTAAATTTCCAAAATTTAAAATCCTAGGGACCAAAGTTGTCACTTTTCAAACTGCAGGGACCAAACATGTAATTTTCTCAAAATTTTCACCCAAGGATCGTTTTTGATAGTATTTTACTTTAGAAACCTTGGGTTGACTTTTCTTTCGTTTCAAAACTTCAGGGACTAGTTTTGTCAATTTTTGAAACTTGAGGGACTGAAACTGCCAATTGTGCAAACTTTGTTCGTTTTTCGTTTGTTTTTAAACATTTTGTAGGACCTTAGATCTATCAACTTTAAAACAAATATAAGCACTAGAAGAAGGAAAGATGGTGAATTGATGAGATATGTGTGACGTTAGATTATATGAAAAAGAGTAATAAGATGAAGAGAACTTTTATTAAAAAACACACACAATACACACACAAGCACACCTTACAAATGAGAGGTAAGGTGCCTTTTATAGTTCCATAAATAATGCCTTAAAAGGCTTTCCATGGGCTTGGCTTTCTTTTAGATAAAAAGGCTAATATTAATTAACCTATGACATATTACCTTACCAAGACCAAGGCCCATTGACTATTCTAATAACATAAACTACAACACATTACAACGTTACAATAAATGAGAATGACCATCACTTTCTAATATAATTTTTAATGCTAACAATCTCCCCCTAAGGGGTGGTCATTCGAATGATGTTCCACGTGATTAGGTCTTCTTTGTTCTTTGTTGTTGACCATTGTGTGTCGCAGTAGAATAGTCATTAGTCTTTGTTCCTTCATGCTTTGTGATCTTTGATGATTGACATTTCATCATTCTTTGTTCTTTTGTGAAGTGGAGTCATCTGCCATTCGTCACTTCTGCGTTTCTGGTGGTTGTCTGCCATTCCAACATGCTCATACACCTTCAGTCTTTGTGATACATGCAATTGTTGTTACCGTTCTTTCACCCAGATCTTTGTCACTTTACTTCTGTAGATTCTTTCATATTGTGTAGAATCTTTCTTTGAACCTTACTTTACTTTGATATTTGTGAGAACTTTCCTTTGACGTGGTGATGCATGTATGAGCATGTGGAATCCTTCGCCATAGAGATGTTGTGTCCCTGCAGGTAAACAGTTAGCAATAAAACATCCGGTACTTACAGATAAGAATTAGAGATCGTCAACAGCATAGTGTGAAGACTCCTTCTAACCCTTACCAAGGCCGTTCCCATGTCAGATACTCTCGAGAGAGCTTACAAGACCTACTTAGTAGCTCAATGACTGGGTGAGTCGCTGGGGATCACTCCACGACTGTAGACCATTTGAAACCACCGCGAACACTAAGCGTAACCCATAAAGACTTACCGAAGTGACCTACTGTCAGGGCTGCTTGATGTTGACCCTGGCAGGAATTTCCATTCAATCATTAAGAATCACAAATGTGAATCCTCTCATAAATGTTCTGGCAGATTGCTAAGATCTGCGTAGGACTCTAAAGTTTACATCTGGCGTCCTTAATGATGAACAACCAGTGTAGAAATACCATGTGTTCCTATGAGATCTTTTGATGAATCTCGGGGCTCTAGACTCGATAAGTGCACATTTGGTTTCATATGCGGAGATTAGGGAGAGGTCTCCTGCTTCAATATCAACCATCTCTAAGAGACAGGTCGATAGATTACACCGGTTCCCCGTGAGAATGAAACAAGCTCTTTTAAGAGAACTTGAGTGGTTAAGAAGGTTTAGTGCAGTGCATCACTGGGTCTATGACTTCTTTGTCTTCAATACCGGTGTCACCTTAGTAACAACCAGTAGCATATGAGTTGAACCCGGTGTCTGCCCTAAGGTTGAACATTTGGAGGGCTATTTCTTTTCACCCTTTTTCATAACTTTTCTTTTTAATTCTTCAACCCCTTCTTTCTCCTTTCTCATTTTCTCCTTTTTTCCAATCATACCTAAGGACTTCTAATTCTAATCTATTGGAATTGTCCTTGGGTAGATCCCTCCGGCTCTGGCGGATCATAGGACGGTTTTTCCTAACCTTAGTCACCTTATAACTCCATGAATCCTATAATTGCCATGAAACCTTTGATTGAAAATCTCTCAAAGTGTTTATGAATATAAACACATTTTTGTTGACACTTTGAGAGTTTTTGTTTTTTTTTTGAAGGACTCCCCCTTCACATGTGCTCATGGATTTTTAAGAAATTTGCACATGCGTGAGGAGTTTGCACTTTTTGAATTGATCCACTTTCAGTGAACATGACCGATTCGAGACACGCTTACATCACTAGTTAGACTAGCTTGAAGTTATTACCCGTCCTGGTCAAGTCCAAAGAAAGTTTCTCGATACGGTACACTCTACTCAGACAAGTCCTATTCGAGACACGCTTACATCACTAGTTAGACTAGCTTGAAGTTATTACCCGTCCTGGTCAAGTCCAAAGAAAGTTTCTCGATACGGTACACTCTACTCAGACAAGTCCTATTCGAGACACGCTTACATCACTAGTTTGACTAGCTTGAAATTATTACCCGTCCAGGACAAGTCTTTTCGATTACTGACATTTTAAGCTTCGTCAATTCATTGGTACATTCTGAGTCTAGCTCTTTTGAGATTCAGTCACAAGCTTTAAACATCTTTGATCACATTTTAATCATGTCTTCTCCCCCTCAAAAATAGCATATCGTGATATTTTTGATATCAACTGATTAAGAAAAAGCTTTTTGGAGAGAAAAACAAATTCTGCATGAATTTGGAACATTTTTATTATTGTACTCTCCCTTAATGATAGCATATTTAAAATCAATTAAGGGTTTTTAGGGAGTTATCTTGAGCACTCATTTTGAGAGATTTTGAGAAATCTTTTGAACAATATTGAAGAAGTGCTCAAGAATTCTGTTTGAAAACGAGTTTTTGTTTGAAGTCTTTTTCGTTTGTTTAGACTCGAACTTTTTGAAAAAGATTTCGTCCTTGAAAATACGAGTCCTTGATTTGAAAATAATCAGAAGTCATCGTTTAAGCCCGGGTTTCGTACTGAAGTATTCGAAAGCCATAGTGAAGAAAGTTTTGAAAAACGACATGTTTTAGAAAAACATTAAAAAGAACTCCCGCTCAAGCATCTGTACATGTCCGTATCATTGTTGAATGACATTTCTAGAAACATACAGAATATTGATTTATACGAGAGACATGTCGTGAGAAGAATATTTTTGGATTTTTTGATTTTATATTGTTTTTGTATATTTTGAAATTTTATATTTTTGTATTTTTTTTTTTGTTGGTTTTTCAAATTTTGTATTTTGTTTTTCAAAAATATTTACAGCGAAGCGATTTTGAAATCATTTTTCAAGAAGATTCGAGAAGACGTTCTAGCTCCTCAGGAGTTAGGCTTCGCATGCCAATTCGTCGAACTAAATAGTCAAACCGTTCTTTTGGAAGGGCTTTAGTAAATAGATCGGCGAGTTGGTAATCAGTCTTAACGAAAAATAATTCAACAGTACCCTCTTCCACGTGTTCTTTGATGAAATGGTAGCGGACTTTGATGTGCTTCGTCTTAGAGTGATGTACGGGATTGCACGAGATGGCTATGGCACTTTTTGAGTTACAATACATAGGTATTCTGTCAAAAGTAAAGCCATAATCTGTGAGCTGTGTCCGCATCCAAAGAACTTGGGCACAACACGCAGATAGAGACACATACTCGGCTTCGGCGGTTGATAGCGCAGTACAATCCTGTTTCTTTGACGACCAGCTTACAAGCTTTTCACCCAAAAATTGTGCTCCACCTGATGTACTCTTTGCTGTAACTTGATCACCAGCATGGTCTGCATCTGAAAATGCTGTTAGATTGAACTCCGAATCCTTCGGATACCAAAGTCCCATGTTAATGGTTCTTCGTAGGTACCGAAAGATCCGTTTAACCTCTTTGAGGTGAAGTTCGGTAGGCTTTGCCTGAAACCGTGCTAACAAACATACAGCAAATTGAATATTGGGTCGGCTAGCAGTTAGGTACATGAGAGAACCGATCATGCTCCGATATTTCTTCGGATCGATAGGTTTCCCAAACAAATCAGCACCTATTTTTGGTGAAGTGACCATTGGTGTATCAACAGAATCACAATTTTCCATTCCATGTTTTTTAAAAATCTCTATTGTATATTTAGCTTGATTGATAAAAATACCACGAGGGGATTGATGGATTTGTAAACCAAGAAAGAATTTTAGTTCCCCCATCATGGACATTTCAAATTTACTTTTCATGAGATTTTCAAAATGTTTTGAATGGTTAGGATTGGATGATCCAAAAATAATGTCGTCCACGTAAATTTGAACGATCAAAATGTCATCTTTGAATTTTTTGATAAACAAGGTGTTATCAACCGTTCCTTTTGTGAAATTGTTTTTAAGCAAGAAAGATGATAGTTCGTCATACCACGCTCTTGGAGCTTGTTTTAGACCATAAATGGCTTTCTTAAGCTTGTAGACGTAGTCTGGATGATCTCTGTCGATGAATCCCTCTGGCTGACTCACATACACTTCTTCTTTCAGAGTTCCATTCAAGAAAGCTGTCTTAATATCCATCTGATAAACTGTGATGTTTTTGTGAGCTGCATAGGCTAAGAAAATCCGGACTGCTTCAAGTCTAGCTACAGGCGCGAATGATTCCTCGAAATCTATCCCTTCTTCTTGTGGATAACCTTTAGCCACGAGACGAGCTTTGTTGCGAATAACAGTCATTTCCTCATCCAGTTTGTTCTTCCACAACCACTTGAGATCAAGAACACGTTTATCAAGTGGTCGTTCAACAAGTTCCCAACTATCATGTAACAGGTATTGAAGAAATTCCTCTTGCATCGCTTCAATCCAAGGGTTTTCTGCCATTGCTTCTCGAATGTTCTTTGGTTCTTTGAGGCTGATTGAGCAAATGTAAATGCACAATTCGAGATCAGTGGCAAGTTGTCTCCTTGTCTGAACTGGCTTTGAAGGTTCACCAATAACATGTTCTAGTGGATGGTCTTTTGTCCATTGAAACGTAGAAGGGTACCTTGGGTGTAACGAATGTGTGTTAGATGGTTCTTGTAACCTTGAAGAAGATTCAGCAGAGTCTGTTGCAAATGGGTTTTCAAATACTTCTTCATCTTCTAACGCAACATCGTTTGAATTGTTTGTTGGTTCTTCTTGAAAATTTGTGTTTTGATTTTGCTCATCAACTCTCGGTAGATCAGTTTCAATAACTGGAGTTGCTGGAGTAGATGTTGATGATGTTGAGGTGGTTGGTGCTTCAGCTTCGATTGTTGTAGATGCATCCTGTGGTGGTGGTGGTGGTGGTTGATGGTTTTGAGCGGATGCAGCGGAATGTTGTTGAGATGCATTAGTCGAAGTTCCACCATAATATTCATCAAACATTAACTCGAAGAAATTTTCCAGTTCTTGTTCTGAAGGTTTATCCGTGTTTGTTGACTGAGCTCCTTGAGGCACGAGTCCTGAACTGATGTGTCCAGAAGTCTGCATGTTTGGTGCGGGTCCTAATCCGTTTTGATTAGAAGCCATCGGATTAAGCGCGGGTTCTAGAGCGTATCTCTCAGAAGCCATTTGTGAGATCTCGTCAAACTTCACATTCATCGTCTCCATTATCTTTTTCGTTCTTCTATTATACACCCTGAATGCCCTCGAGTTTTCTGAATATCCAATGAAGATTCCAATATCACCCTTAGCTTTTAACTTTCCTAGATCTTCTCTATCATTCGTCGGATAGCACAAAGCGCCAAACACGTGAAGGTAAGAGATGTCAGGTTTACGGTTGTTCACTAGCTCATATGGGGTTTTATTGAATCTCGGATGGACTAGGGATCGGTTTTGAGTAAAGCAAACAGTGGCTACAGCATCAGCCCATAAGAATAGTGGTGCACTAGAAAAAATCAGCATTGTGCGAGCAGCTTCCACAAGAGTTCGGTTTCTTCTTTCAACTACCCCATTCTGCTGTGGAGTTCTAACAACTGATGTTTGGTGAGTGATTCCCACATCTTCAAAGTAGTTTCTTAACTCCTGATTAGTGAATTCTGTGCCATTATCTGTTCTTACAATCCTTACTGGAGCTTGAAGTAGAACTTGAATACGCTTCAGAAAGGTGATGATAATGCCTGGTGCTTCGTCTTTTGATCTCAAAAACTTTACCCAAGTATATCTTGAATAATCATCAACAATAACGAGAATATACTTCTTCCCATTAATGCTTTCAACTCTCATTGGGCCACATAAGTCCATGTGCAACATATGTAACCTTGCTTCCGAACTAGGTACGGTTTTGGGTTTATATGATGCTCTTTTACTTTTTCCTTGTTCGCATGATGGACATAGGTGTTCCTTGGTGTATTTGAACTTAGGAAGTCCGGTGACGATGTTGTCTTTGGCTAATTTGTTGATCGTGTCGAAATTGAGATGGGATAATCTTCTATGCCACAGCCAGGACTTAGTTTCGGTTGCCCTTGTCATAAGACAAATTGGTGATGTAGAAGCCATTTGGTTGATGTCGATAGCATACAAGTTTGTACCATGATTACCAGTTAAGAGTTCATCACCAACCAAATTTCTTATAAAAACTGTGTTTCTCCTGAATGCAACTTCTAAATCTGCATCACAAAACTGCCCAACTGAAAACAAGTTGTGTCCCAACCCTTCGACGTAGTAAACTCGAGTGATTAAAAAATTCCCAAACTGAAGATCTCCATAACCCTGAATAGCTGCTACATGATCATTTCCAAAGCGTACAGTTCCCATGAATTTCCAGACGAAATTGATCAGCAGCTTTAAATTCCCGGTCATGTGCTTGGAGCAACCCGAGTCGACGATCCAAAGACATATTTCGATAACCTGCCAATAACAGAAGAATTTGTATTTGGACACCTTTTTGAATTTGGTTCCATGGGGTTAGGAGTAAAAGCAGAATCATACTCATGGACAGTTGCTACTTGTTTAGCTTGAGTTATTTCTAATTTGCCGTCCTTAAGAGTGAACTCTCTACCCGTTGGTATCCACATACAAAACTTAAGGTAGTTCCTAGGCATTCGACTACTAGTGGTAGACCTAAAACGTGCAACTAATCTTTCTATAGATCTAGATCTCGCACTAGTTCCCTTTGGAACATACTTCTGTTCAGGCGTAACATTCACATTCTTAGAAACACATTCATCATGAACATCATTAATTAAACATTTCTTGCATATTAAACAAACAGAGTCATTACATGCATTAGAACCAGTACTTTCGACATTACATTCAGATGAATCATGTTTCTTATTACAAAGCGATAAATTCCTAGGGTGTTCTTCTACTTCTTCAACTTTATTCTTGCTACTACTCGTAGAAACAGGCGAGACTCTATTGTTCCTTGTATTGCTCCTAGGCTTTAGTCTGCTGCTCCTAGAGGTGCATTCTAATCCTGTAGAAGGTAAGGCACACACATTAGGATTTATATTGTTGTCCTTTTTAGCATCACTAGACTCTTTAGAATTATCCTTTTTGCACGCATTTGTCTTAGAAGTGGAGGCAGACGCATTAGTGGGACTAGTCCTAAAAAGGCCAGGTGCTATAACTTTTGGTGTTTCGACAACCGCTTTTCCTTTATCAATAATCTTATCATTTTCACTTTTCTTGGGCAAGGGTGTTGGAGTGACTAGTTTTGTCAAATTCTTTTTCTCATCGACTTTTGGAGCAAACCTTGAAATTGACATCTTTGGTTTTTGAACCGTGTTTGAAACATTTGGTTTCTCCGAAGTCGACGGTTTTGCAAACTTAGTTTCCTCACCCTTTCCTTTTTTACTTTCAAGCTGAGCCCTCAAAAGATCCTTTTGCTCTTTCATGTTCTTTAAGGTACGCTCATACGACAATTTGTCATACTTGCATTCTTCCTTTTTTCGATCAAGTTGTTTAAAATATGACACATTTTCTTTTTCAAGCTTTATAAGAGCATTTTCATATTTTGAAACAATTTCGGAGGTCTCAGCTCTCAGTCTTTCATCGTCTTGAACAGAATATGTTTGTAAAATGATGGACATAATGTCAGTGGTCATAACAGCTTCGAAGAGAGAATCATTTAGGTTTTCCAAAACATTCATGTTTTCACGAGTTTCGTTAGTTTCGTTTACCAGCGATTTGTGGTCCTTGACAAAGTCGGCCGTTTCTTTTAAGAAAGCACGTTCAAAATGGATTACCCTCGCACTGATGTTATTCAGTGGGATAGTAATTTCGTTTTCAAAAACTTTTTTCTGCTCAATATGAAAACTGGAATGCCAGTTGTTAATATCGATAGTAGTTTTAGAAGCAACAATATTTTCAAGTTCTTGAATTCTCTTTTTAACGTCATCCAAAATTTCTCTAGCCTCACTTGTATTAAAAGTGTTGTTAGAAGAAATTTGTTCCATTTTTTAAAGAGATTTGGAAACAATTACTTTCTTAGAAAACATTTTTGAGAATGGTCGTTTTATGGAAAACACAGATGGTTCTTTTTGTGGAACAAAAGTAATTCCCGAAAGTTTGTTCAATTTGTTGTAATCAATGGGTTTCAAATCCTTTTGTTTCATTTTAGTAATGCTCTCTTCGACATGTTCTATCGTTTGCACAGAATCCCGAACGACGGGAGGATCATGTTTGGTGTAAATCATATTACCATTATACAAAACATTCTGTTCTTGCTGAGCTTTCTTGAGATTACTGGGGGTGTTGTTACCAACAGCCACTTTATGTTTCGTATGGTAAATCGGATAAGTTTGATTTGAAATCATTTTCATTGTTTGACTCGACTGACCCGACTTAACCACTAATTCTTCTAAATGAGCAATCATGTGTTCTGACTCTACGATTTCGGCCAAAAGTTTGTCTTCTTTCTTTGCAAAGTCCTTTTTCAACTCATCCCTTTCTTTTTCAAGATTGGTATAAGCTGTTTTTTGTTTAGAAAGTTGGTTTTGTAAATCAGAAATTTCCGCGTTTAAAGATTTTATCTTTTTGAAAGAATTAACATCAAGTGTATCAAACTTGAGTTGCAATTGTTTTTCCCTTGAAACGGAATTTTGATAACCAGTTTCTAATTCAAACAATCTTTTGTTATGAAATTCAAAAGCTTTAACGTTTTCTTTGTAACTCTCAAGCTCAGCAGTCAATTTAACATTCGCGGCCTTAACATCGCGATTGACCTTTTTCACATTCTCAATTTCAATACGACAATTATTCAATAATGATTCAAACAAAGGACGTGTTTCCTCATCATTCTCAGCATGCTGTGAAACGAAGCCTCCATTATGATTCACATCTGGAGTTGCTGAAGGAGTATTGCTACTACTTGGCGTATCCAGGTATGTATCATAAGTGGGTGCTAGCTTCTCAGAATGCTGTTCCTCATGAGGAGACATATCAAATATATCATTATTGTGACATGTGTTGAAGTTTGATACCTCAGATGGTGCATTGGTGTCATAAACAGGAAGTGTGTCAGAATCCGTGTCATACTTAGCTTCCTGAAGATTCGCCATGAATATGCAGTTTGCATCGATATCCTCTCTATCTTCCATGTCATCCATAAGAGCCATAAAATCATTCTCCTCTGCGTTCAACTGGAATCCTGCCTCTGCCTTTTGTGCCAACATCACTGCTTTCTGCAAGTACGCTAGATCTTTCTTGTTCGGCTTAGTAGGACAGTTCCTTGCCATATGACCTACACCCTGACAGTTGAAACACTTAACCGGATTACCCTGATTCACATTTCCCAAATTCCCAACTACTGGAGCTGCAGCATTTCTATTCTGATTACCCATTTCCTGATTACCAACATTCTGACCCCTCTGATTTCCAACAAACTGACCCAACTGATTCCCTGCATACTGACCATACTGATTTCCTGCATTCTGATTCCCTGTATTCAGCATATTCTGATTCCCCATGTTAATTCCAGTAGCATATCCTTGCTGATTCCCATAAACTCCAACCATTTGACCTGCGTTGCCCATATTGAAACTCGGCTGAGCAATCTGCTTGTTGCGAGTGTTCGATGAAATCCTTTGGTTGTTGTTAGTTGGTGTAGAATAGTGATGAGTGCTCAAACACTCATCATTTTTGGTCTAATCTGAACTGCAAAACATACAAAAACACTCAGTAATGCATCAAAATATTGAAAATATTTCAAAATCGTGTTTTATATGTTTTAGATGCAAAATGAGCAAAAACAAATGAAAAACGCACAAAGTTTGCAAAATTGGCAGTTTCAGTCCCTTAATTTTCATAAAATTACAAATCTAGTCCCTGGATATTCAAAATATAGAAAATTATCACCAAAGGTCCTTTTGAAATCATAAGTTGTCATATTTTGTCCTTTGGTGAAAAATTAGAAAAGTTTTGGAAATTTACAGTTTGGTCCCTGGAGTTTCAATAATTGGCAGATTTGGTCCCTGGTGGGATATTTTTGGATGAAAAATCATTTTTAGTCCTTGGAAGTTCAAAAATGTTCAAATTTGGTCCTTGGATAAAAGATTTTACAAAATGGCAATTTTAGTCCCCGGATTTTGAAAATTGACATAAATGGTCCCCGGAAATTTTGAAAAGTACAAAATTGCAAAAATGGGTTTTTGATATTTGAACTATGCAAGTATGGACCTTATTGTTACTTTGGAAAGATTGCATGATCAGCCCTCGCAGTTTTCTACAATTACAAAATTGGTCCCTATGGTTTCTTTACAAACAAAACAAACAAACCAAACCACCCTTTGTTATTACTAAACCCCTAACCCTGATCCAGTGAAATCCCAAGCCCAAAACACAAAACCCGGCCCAAACCTAAAACTAATAATACTACCCTTTGACCCCGGTCAAACAAACACACCCAGTCCACTATTCACCTTCCCTCAACCTCCCCTAAACCACGCTTCCATGTCTCACTTCCCCCCTCCTATCTTCCACAAAACACTCACCAAACTTCATTTAATTCATTCACCAACACCCACTAATCCCCCCTCCATTTATTTCCCACACCAAACCTCTCAATCTGCCAAGCTCAGTTTTCCCGCCAAACGTGTTTAAACGGCCCAGATGACTTTGACTAATCCAAGGGTCCATAATGGATGTGGGAAAGTCCAAGGATGTCCCAGGGACTATAAAAAGAAAAGAAAAGAGAAGAAGTAGTCAGTAGTTAGTGTAGAGCTAAATTAGGGTAGTTTTAGTTAAATCGTCCTTATTTGTAATTTCTATTAAGTTGTAATTTTTATTCTCAGTAAGTTTTATAAAACTTTGGTAATGTAATTTAATTAGTTGTTAAGTTTGAGAATCAAGTGTTATTGCAATTTCAGTTTTATGAATCATTTTTATTAAGAAATATCATTGTGTCCTTATTACTAAAGTTAGCTGTTGTTTAGATGTTATTAAGCTCACAGAAGCTTAACTATAAGCTTTGAAAGATTTTAAATCAGTTAGTGTATTGAGATTCATAATAAGTACAAGAAGAAAAAAACACCAAAAATCAAAAATACAAATAAGTGAGGGGACATAAGCTTGTATAAGCTCTAATACCCTCTGGATAAGCTCATTAAGCTCTCTCTTAGCTTATATGAGCTTATTTCATCAGCTCATATAGCAGTCTCTCTAGCATCATATTTTCAGTTTCCAAGTAAGCCATCATTTCTATTTCTGTATTTCTTTTATTCTTAGCTTATTAGCTGAAGCTTATAGCTTATTTGTGTTTAATAATGCTTGTTAGAGTTGTTTTAGTGTTTAGGATTAGCTTTTATGTACTCTAGTTCAATATTACATGCCATACCTCATAGTGGTAATCTGTTAAGGGGTGTTTGGCACAGGGGATTACCCTGTGCATTTAGGATGTCTAGTGGTTAAATCTTATGTAAACATATCATATTAGGTTATGTTAGTATGGCATATGCTTTAAATCCAAGTTCTAACAGCCAATAGTCAAAATCCACCCATTTGCATCTTAACTGTCCACTGTTGGACAGTTGAGACCTCAAACCCCCCATGTTTGCTCATAATTCATAATCTTAGCTTAGGGTAGTCTTTTCATAGCTTAACATAACTTAATAAGTTCATTAGGATCAATCAAAATTGGCCAAAGTCAAAGTTCTAGGTTTTCTTCAAAAGTCAAAGTTCACCATTTTCAGATTTTCACAAAAGTTCAACCAATTGTTTTGATTTTTGTAATTGCCTTCAAGGGCTGAAATTTGTTCCTAAATGTAATCTACCAGCTTAACTTTGAGTTTCCATACTTGTTATATTTTTAGAATTTTTCTTGTGGGCCCCACAAAGCCACAAAGTGACTTGCAGGGCTGTGTATTGCTCTGTCTCAGCAGTTACACCACCACCACCACCACTTGGTGGTGGTTTTCCAGCCAAACCAGTGGGCCCCAGGCCATCAATATTGTTCCTCCCAACCCCCCTCCTACCAGGGTCCATGTTTTGATCTTGGGTTTGACCTGAGATCCACTGGGCCCCACCTGAATTAGCCCACATAATCTGTCCCCATTTTCAGTTTCAACACAAAGTTCCAAGTGCTTATTTATAGCTTATAGCTTATTCTGTGGTCCCTTTTGGCTTATTCCAGCTTATACAAGTTAACATAGCTTATTGGAACCTGATTCATCCAGAGTGGGTCCCACCTTAGCTGATTTAAGCTCATTTTCTCCTTTAGTCAAACAAAGTCAACTGTCTTGACTTTTAGCTTATTCTGTGCTTATTTTTAGCTTCTAAAAAGTTTGTTTTTACAAAAGTTTGCTATTTTTAGATGTAAAGTAGGTTTCTAAAAGAAAAATCCAGAAAATCAAAAGTAATTTTTAAGTGATAGTTTCTATTTAATTTTCATTTTTATATTTTTATTAAGAACTTATCTTTTTTATATTTTTCTTAATTTCCTCTTAAGTTAAAGTAGTTATAATAATTTTATCAGATTTTTATTTCATCATTTGGTATTTATTATATTTAATATTAGTTTTATTAATTATTAATTAATATTAAGTTTAAAATAGCATATTTAGTTTTTATTAAGTAAAACCTTGTTTTTATATTTTTTCTAGCTTTTATAAGTTGTAAAATGATTTTATAAATTTTCTTAGAATTTTTACTGTTCATTTGCTAATTTTTATAATTTAAAATAGTTTAATTAGGTAATTAGTAATTAATTAATAATTATTTAATAGAAAAACCACAAAAAGACAAAAACACTTATTTTTATTTTTAAAACTTATTTTTAGTTATTTTATAGTTTTAGAAATTTTATTTTCACCTTTTTAGTATTTAATTAGTATTAAAATTATATGTAAGTGTTTTTAATATTAATAATAAGTATTAATTAGTATTTAATTAATATTAAATAATTAATTAGTGTAAAATTTTATTTTCTTTTTCTAAAAATTTTTCTTTTACTTTTAAGTTTGTAAAAAAGTCATTTTCACCCCCTGGGTGTTTTCAGATTTCTATTTTCACTTTTTATTTCGTACGTTTACGTTTTATTTAAACGTAACGTACGCGTTTTTAAGTTTAAATCGTTTCTGGTTTTTCCCACCTTCCTGTCTTATTCATATAGCTTGTTTAAGCTATTTCTTTGTATATTCCTTAGTTCAAATAACTCAAAATCTTTTCCCATCCAATTTCACCCGATCAAATAATCGTTTGTTTACAATTCACACCTCGTCGGGACATACGACCCGGGGAAACCACTATATTCCGCGGAGCATTGACTCTAGGCCTTTGACCTTGTTGACCATCACCTGGTCAATTTAGGTTGACTGTTTGGAGCCAATCAAATAGCATCCTTGGAATGCCTTTGACAGAAAAGCAAACGCTTGGGTTAATGCAGCAGTAGCTTCATCATTTTAAGTGAATTCTGGTTCTTGGAATTGTTGGTATTGCTGTTGTGGAATAATATGTTGTTGTTGCTGTGGGTAGAACTGTTGTTGGTAGACCGGTGTTGGTTGTTGAACGTATGATAGTTGCAAGTAGTTGTGAGTGGAAGATGATGGTTGTTGTGTGTTCACTGGTAGCGGTGTTGGTGTAGTAGCAATTAATGCAAGAGGATCATGATTCTTTGCCAATCTTTCTTTCCTTACTTCATTAGCCTCAGCTTGGTTTTGCTTCAAAAAGTCATAGAGTTGATCATAGTTCACCTTATGTAAATCCTTTGTTTGATTGACAATTGTAACATAACGACCCCATTCTTCTGGAAGGTTATTGATGAATTTGATGTTTGTTGCAATTGTTCGAGGTGTCAACTTGTTTCTGATTAACTCATTCATCAAAGTGAAAAACCTTGTGTAGTAAGATTCAATCTGTTCACCTTTAGTGGATGTGAAATTCTCCCATTCAGTAAGAAGTTTGTTCTCAACGTCCTGTTGTCCAATCTCTGTTCCATGACATATCCTTCTAACACGTTCCCACATAGCATAAGCAGTTTCACAACTGTCGACTGCAGCAAAGATCTCCCGTGGTAATCCAAGTTGGATTAAATGCATTGCCATATCATCAGCGGCGATCTGCTTCTTGTCTTCCTCTGTGTAATCTGCTTCTGTTTGTTCACGCACGAATGGTTGAGTAGGAGGTGTTGTGTTTGGATTACCTTCAATTTGAACTTGTCTTGGCTTGAATGGACCATTTGTAATGGAGTTGATCATTAATTTACCATCAGGCTTTGTTTTGATGTAACGAAGCATGCGGCTTGTCCATGGGAGATATCCACCTTTTTCAAGCATAGGAGGTCGGTTTTCCGCACCGGCAGCATGAATGTCTTGCTGAGTTGCCATTGATGAAGTGTATATTGATAAAGTTGATTCTTGGATCGATTCAACGAAGTAGGAGTTGTGTTTAGTGTAAGTTGATGCAAGTTTTTATGGTGAAAAATTTGATCTGAAACCTTGAAACCTCAATAACTTCCGTTCAGAGTGGATTTGGGCCTCGAAGCTTGGCTTTAGATTATTCAACGTGTCCTTCTTCTCGGTCTCACGGTCGTTTTGACAGCAAATTCGTCGAAAACAGAGTTACGGTTCAAAAGTTATGGCCGTTTGAAGTTTGGTTGTCAAAAAGTCAAATTCATACGCGTAAACCCAGAAACTTATGCGTAAACAGTGATTCTTACGCTTAACTTCAAATCTTATGGTTAACTTCAAATCTTACGCGTAAGAAAAGTTATGCGTAAACTTTCAGGTTATGCGTAAAAATTAAGGTTATGCGTAAACAAAATGTTTATGCGTAAGCTTTGATTTTTACGCGTAAACTTTGAGTTTATGCGTAAGAAAAGTTACGCGTAAGGTTTTTCAACCAAATTGATCTCTCAAACTTGTCCAAGCTTGAAAGATATCCCTTGTCGAAGTATTCCACAAACTTATCCAAGTCAGGGAAATACCGAGTCACCGTAGCACGAAGAGAGAACCTTTGAAGAAACTTAAGTGTAGAAAATAGGTACTTACGCGTAAGATTAAACTTAGGCGTAAGTTTTGACTTATGCGTAGAACTTAGGCGTAGAAACTCTTCAGCGTAGGACTTAGGCGTAGAATCTTCACTTAAGCGTAGGATTTAGGCGTAGACTTCCAACTTATGCGTAGAAAGAGAGTTTTGACTAAAGTTACGCGTAGGGAAAGGGTTTTGACCAAATCTTATGCGTAAAAAGGACAGAAAGTACTGTTCACAGCTGTAGATTCGTACTATTCACCCAAGTTACGCGTAAGGAGACCAGAAAGCTTGAAAAATCCGATTTTTCCAACCAAAAATACTTTTTCCACTTGTTTCTTTTGATCAAATCTTTCCCAAAACACTTAGAATCACTAAAACTTCAATAAAGCTCAAAACTTTAACACCAAAACTTGTAAAAATCAAATTTTTTTGAAGAAAAAGTACACAAATGAATGAAAAGTGTAACTTTTTAACAAAAAACTTGATAAAAACACTCCTAAATCATTGTTAGGCGATTGATACCACTTGTAGGACCTTAGATCTATCAACTTTAACACAAATATAAGCACTAGAAGAAGGAAAGATGGTGACTTGATGAGATATGTGTGACGTTAGATTATATGAAAAAGAGTAATAAGATGAAGAGAACTTTTATTAAAAAACACACACAATACACACACAAGCACACCTTACAAATGAGAGGTAAGGTGCCTTTTATAGTTCCATACATAATGCCTTAAAAGGCTTTCCATGGGCTTAGTCTTGGGCTTGGCTTTCTTTTAGATAAAAAGGCTAATATTAATTAACCTATGACATATTACCTTACCAAGACCAAGGCCCATTGACTATTCTAATAACATAAACTACGACACATTACAACGTTACAATAAATGAGAATGACCATCACTTTCTAATATAATTTTTAATGCTAACAATCTCCCCCTAAGGGGTGGTCATTCGAATGATGCTCCACGTGAGTGGGTCTTCCGTGTTCTTTGTCTTCAACTTTGTGTGTCGTTGTAGAATAGTCATTAGTCTTTGTTCCTTCATGCTTTGTGATCTTTGATGATTGACATTTCATCATTCTTTGTTCTTTTGTGATGTGGAGTCATCTGCCATTCGTCACTTCTGCGTTTCTGGTGGTTGTCTGCCATTCCAACATGCTCATACACCTTCAGTCTTTGTGATTCATGCAATTGTTGTTACCGTTCTTTCACCCAGATCTTTATCACTTTACTTCTGTAGATTCTTTCATATTGCGTAGAATCTTTCTTTGAACCTTACTTTACTTTGATCTTTGTGAGAACTTTCCTTTGACGTGGTGATGCATGTATGAGCATGTGGAATCCTTCGCCATAGAGATGTTGTGTCCCTGCGGGTAAACAGTTAGCAATAAAACATCCGGTACTTACAGATAAGAATTAGAGATCGTCAACAGCATAGTGTGAAGACTCCTTCTAACCCTTACCAAGGCCGTTCCCATGTCAGATACTCTCGAGAGAGCTTACAAGACCTACTTAGTAGCTCAATGACTGGGTGAGTCGCTGGGGATCACTCCACGACTGTAGACCATTTGAAACCACCGCGAACACTAAGCGTAACCCATAAAGACTTACCGAAGTGACCTGCTGTCAGGGCTGCTTGATGTTGACCCTGGCAGGAATTTCCATTCAATCATTGAGAATCACAAATGTGAATCCTCTCATAAATGTTCTGGCAGATTGCTAAGATCTGCGTAGGACTCTAAAGTTTACATCTGGCGTCCTTAATGATGAACAACCAGTGTAGAAATATCATGTGTTCCTATGAGATCTTTTGATTAATCTCAGGGCTCTAGACTCAATAAGTGCACATTTGGTTTCATATGCGGAGATTAGGGAGAGGTCTCCTGCTTCAATATCAACCATCTCTAAGAGACAGGTCGATAGATTACACCGGTTCCCCGTGAGAATGAAACAAGCTCTTTTAAGAGAACTTGAGTGGTTAAGAAGGTTTAGTGCAGTGCGTCACTGGGTCCATGACGTCTTTGTCTTCAATACCGGTGTCACCTTAGTAACAACCAGTAGCATATGAGTTGAACCCGGTGTCTGCCCTAAGGTTGAACATTTGGAGGGCTATTTCTTTTCACCCTTTTTCATAACTTTTCTTTTTAATTCTTCAACCCCTTCTTTCTCTTTTCTCATTTTCTCCTTTTTTCCAATCATACCTAAGGACTTCTAATTCTAATTTATTGGAATTGTCCTTGGGTAGATCCCTCCGGCTCTGGCGGATCATAGGACGGTTTTTCCTAACCTTAGTCACCTTATAACTCCATGAATCCTATAATTGCCATGAAACCTTTGATTGAAAATCTCTCAAAGTGTTTATGAATATAAACACATTTTTGTTGACACTTTGAGAGTTTTTGTTTTTTTTTGAAGGACTCCCCCTTCACATGTGCTCATGGATTTTTAAGAAATTTGCACATGCGTGAGGAGTTTGCACTTTTTGAATTGATCCACTTTCAGTGAACATGACCGATTCGAGACACGCTTACATCACTAGTTAGACTAGCTTGAAGTTATTACCCGTCCTGGTCAAGTCCAAAGAAAGTTTCTCGATACGGTACACTCTACTCAGACAAGTCCTATTCGAGACACGCTTACATCACTAGTTAGACTAGCTTGAAATTATTACCCGTCCAGGACAAGTCTTTTCGATTACTGACATTTTAAGCTTCGTCAATTCATTGGTACATTCTGAGTCTAGCTCTTTTGAGATTCAGTCACAAGCTTTAACATCTTTGATCACATTTTAATCATGTCTTCTCCCCCTCAAAAATAGCATATTGTGATATTTTTGATATCAACAGATTAAGAAAAGGCTTTTTGGAGAGAAAGACAGATTCATTTTGCATGAATTTGGAACAATTTTATTTATGTACTCCCCCTTAATGATAGCATATTTTAAAACATATAAAACATATAAAACACACTTTTGAAATATTTTTAGTATTTTGATGCATTACTGAGTGTTTTTGGATGTTTTGGCAGTTCAGATACGATAAAAATGATGAGTATTTGCACACTCATCAAAGACAAATGTCATAACCGCGGAGAAAATCTGTGTTTTAACTCGTTCTTTTGGTGTATTATTCCAACTACGTGGGGGAAGTGATGTAAGAAACAGTTTCTGATGACAAAAGACGTACACAATTGATTATGTGTGTACTTCGGGTTTTTGAGCTTCCTATAATGAGACTGATTGCATCATTTCTACTACTTGGGGGGAAGTGGTCTCTGGATACTTTTTGGTACGCATTACTTCAGCCTTCAGCGGGAAGAAAGATGAGAAGAACTATTCAAGTGTGAGATGATACGGTGTTGAGCTATCAAAGCTTCAGATTGAGATGGCTCAAGTTCAGACGACTATTTAGGAGCCTCAAACGCTTTGGTGGTGACAGTTTATGAGATGTTGACTTCTGACTTCTACAACTTGCAGACCGATATCCTCTTCTCAGTATTCTGATCAACATCCTCTTAAACTGCATAATATCCTTTGTACATATACTTTATCAAATTGTAAATAGAAAAAATATAAAACATATAAAAACCACTAAAAAAAATCAGAAAAACATAAAAATTCCAAAAATATTCTTCTCGCGACATGTCTCTCGTGTAATCAATATTATGTACGTTTCTAGAAATGTCATTCAATAATGATACGGAAACCTACATATGCTTGAGCGGGAGTTTTTCTATTTTTTCCAAATAATTTTTTCTAAAACATGTCGCTTCTCAAAATCTTCTTTAAATATGGCTTGCAGTTATTTCAGACTGCAACCCGGATTTAAACTTATGGCTTGCAGTTATTTCAGACTGTAACCCGTACTTAAAATTCTGGCTTGCTATTACTTCAGATAGCAACCCGTTTTTTAAAATGGGGAAAACACGTCGCCAAAAAGACGGTTGTTCCTCTTACCGGGTGAAGTTCACCTGGGCATGGATTACTTTACATCCATGTTTCCTCGATTTAATGTACGCTTCAGTGCATTATTTCTTGATAAAGAAGAGAAGTCTTCTTTTTATCGCCAATACTTTCTCTTCTATGATTTTTTCCGGAAAGTATTTGTGCAAAACTTGGTGGTACCATGAAATTTTGGTTGAAAATCAATCTGAATTCATACTTTCATAAAATTTATCACTCAATCAATGACATCAATTATTTCAGTTTTAACATGCATCATTGATTGAGGGGGAGAGTGATTTCAAAATTTTATGTATCATCAAAACTCTCCACTTTGTACATATCAAGCAACCCTTCAAATTGTGATGGTTATGTGTCAATGCATGCATTTTTCATGAGTTTCTCGTTGAACTCAAAATCTTTCAAACTCATCAGTTTTGACACATAACCTTCCCCCGCTTAAAATTAAGGGGGAGCAAAAGATGTTCATATTATCAGACAAAGTTTAACCTGACCACATTTTCTCCCAAAAATGTTTCCTAACTTATTTAAATCAATTGAGATCCAAAATCTCAAAAGATTTGATATTTTTGACCGAGGGAGAAAATGTGATTTAAATATGAAATCTGATAAAATGTGATCTTTTGGACTCAATAATAGGCTCCCTCATATGTGCTAAACTCTTTCGTTATACCGATGCACATATTAAGGGGCAGCAAAAGGCGTTTGTGGAAGAAATACCAAAGACCGACCATTTACTTTAATGCACGGAGTTATAAGGATGGTTAACGTTTGGTATGAGTTCCCATGATCCACCAGAACCGGAAGGATCTTCCCAGGGATAATCCATAGATAGATTAGAAGTCCTTACGAATGATTGAAAAAAGGAGAAAAGTGAGAAAGGGAAGAGTGCGGACTGAGATAGAGCTAGGACTGGAACAAACCCAACAAGGTTCTAGTGATGAAGTCTCGGTAAGCACTGAAGGGGTTGAAGAATGTAAAAGAAATGAAATGAGAAAGGGTGAAAAGAAATGAGCCCTCCATATATTCAACCTTAGGGCAGAAACTGGGTTCAATTCATAAGCTACTGGCGGTTACTAAGGTAACACCGGTATTGAAGACAATACGTCATGGACCCAGTGACGCACTGCACTAAACTTCCCAACCACTCAAGTTCTCTTAAAAGAGCTTGTTTCATTCTCACGGGGAACCCTGTGCAATGTATCGACCGCTTATTGCGAGCTATGTTGATACCTGTGGACGTATGGTCCGGACTGGATCCTACATGGGCCAGGCCCGGCGGACAGCGGCCCACTCTACGCCTAAACCCTAATTCCATGTCCTATAAATATAGGGTTGGGGTTCCATTCAACACAATACAACAGGTTACCCTAAACCTAATTCTAATATGCTCCGCGCATCAATACTAATCTGACCGTCGGAGGTGGATCCCGGGGCTACGGCCTCGGGTCCACTCCTAACGGGTTCTCTTTGTTGACAGGTCTACTTAGGGCTCGAGAAGACGACTAACGGCCCAAGGAGAGTCATTGAATCAGTCCGCGCCAGATTATGCATCAACAAGTGGCGCCATCCGTGGGACCACGACTACGACAAGTTTCGTGTTCTCACATCACCGGAAAGCAACCATCGAGTTCAAAGGCCGGTATTCTTTCTTTATTTTCTGCTAGTACATGTTGCGCAGATACAAAATAATACACGATATACAATAAACCTAAAACACATTGTTTCTTTTCCCTGACACCTCGATAGACCAAAGCAGCTTGTGTTCTCCATTTGTTTCTATCAACAGATTGCTAACTAGTTGTTTGATTGGTTTGACCATTCAAACATATCAAGCTATAAATAAGAAGCATTAATAACAAGTATATTAATTCTTATAGTTACTGTTCTCTTTTGTTACGCATGTTCGAACGTATACTATTTTAGTATTCGATCGTGTGTAGGTTACAACAAGACACATGTTTTTAAATATTCATAAGATTTTATGTAAATCTTTTAAATTTGGTAAACATGATTTTACCTATAACCGCACTTAAGTCCGCACGATCGGACCTACTTTATCTTTTAGTCGCGAACAACGCAGTCATGATAAATCTACCCGCGTTAGGCCATGCGTCCGGAAATTTTCGCAGATTGGCGCCATGAGCGCACTGTCACGTACAGGCACCACGATGCTAGTCAATCGCCATGAGCGCACGAAGACAACAAGCCGTGGTCGTCTGCGATCATCCACAAATTTTAGAGTCTATGAGGTCACGATAAATCTATCTGCGTCTGTGCGTGCAACAGAAACTATTAGTTGCGGTCACGGTGTATCCATCTGTGCCATTGTTTTTATTATAATAAAAAAGAAAACGATCATGAGCGCACTGCGTTCACATATTAGCTACGTGCTATTTTTTTATGTAGTTTGTAAAACCTCGCGATAGGTGTAATTTGCACTACTACTTATTTTATACGCTATGTGCTATATGTTGCTTCACGCTAATCTTTTACTTCATTAGGTTTTATATGTTGCGATTCGCGGCATATACTTCTAATATTTGCATTGAGTATTTTTCAGGATTTGAATAACTAAGTTTAATGCTCCTACACGAGTAGCACCATCAAACTAGGGGGCTACCAGGGTATATCATACCACTGTCCGTACGCGTCACGCAGGTATATTTGGAAGCAGATCGTACGTAAGAGGTATTGCAAGCCCAGTACAAAGACGGATTTAAATATTCGCACCATCTTGCCGCAGGGGAGACGTCCTCTGTCGGTTGTAAAGACGAATGTAATGTTCGCGCACAACGCGCATCCTTGTCGCGCACAACGCGCACTTCTGCCACAGAAGCACGTCTTCTGTCGCACCATGTTCCATTGCTACTGGTACAAAAGGTACGCCCTTACCCAGGATGTAACATACGAGATCCACCTTCACCATTGTGAGACAATCACAATCGCAATCCCAGTGCGCATTGTCGCATGTGGGCTGCGCAGTATGGTTCGTCCCATGTGCACACAAGTTGCGCACACATGGACTTGACCGTCATCGTTGATTGGGTCTACGCGGCCATGAACAGAACTTAATTCTAGCATAACATAGCCACGCGCTATGTCATACTAAACTTGGGGGGCTTGTGGACGTATGGTATGGACTGGATCCTACATGGGCCAGGCCCGGCGGACAGCGGCCCACTCTATGCCTAAACCCTAATTCCATGTCCTATAAATATAGGGCTGGGGTTCCATTCAACACAATACAACAGGTTACCCTAAACCTAATTCTAATATGCTCTGCGCATCGATACTAACTTGACCGTCAGAGGTGGATCCCGGGGCTACGGCCTCAGATCCACTCCTAACGGGTTCTCTTTGTTGAACAGGTCTATTTAGGGCTTGAGAAGACGACTAACGGCCCAAGGAGAGTCGTTGAATCAGTCCGCGCCAGATTATGCATCAACAATACCTAAAACAGGAGACGCCTCCCCAGTCTCCAGGAGCGGATCAAAACACACTATTGAGTCTAGAGCCACGAGATCATCCATAAATCTCACTAGGACACATTCCTAATATGCTTATTGTTTCACACATTGTGGAAATTAAGATAAAATATTTAGAGTCCTACGTAATATCCTTGTGGTATTGCCAGAACATCCGAGTGATATGAAAATATTCACGATGAAGATGGAAATCCTTCTAGAGCGAACATCACTCAAGCTCTTGGTAGGTAACATGTGAGATCCTGCAAGGATCAAGCTTGTGACAACTGGAAAGCAACGATGGGGTGATTCAATATTGAATCAACCTTGTTCCAGGATATGGATTGACGGATACTTTTGCAAAAACCTTTCAATGTGCTCACAAAATAATTTTCGAGCACATTGATTGTGTATAATCTTTCAAACAAAAGTATTTTTGCTGGAAATGTGATTCTGAGCATAAACACTCGTCCTGTCTCAAAAATGTTTATTATATGACACGCGAGTGATTTCTATAAATCAATTTCTCATCAATCAGTGAATATCAATTCACCGATTCACTCTATCGTGTTGTCTGCTTTGAGACGTTCCGGTATGAGAACATGCTTAGTATGATGATTCCAAGGTGGATTCTTTGGTTGATTTATTACTACAAGTTGGAAATTCCTGTCAAGGAGAGTCCTCTTTAAAGAAGACTCTACCTGATCACAGGTCGATCCTCACGGATTCGAAGGTTAAATCCAACCACCTAGAGCGAGTGACAAAGCCATACTTTCTCTCCAACTTTATTGCTAACTGTTTTATTTCAGGGACACATTTAAAGATGGCGTTGGTGGTTCCTAATTCCGGCTGAATCGGGTCAATCCATACCTCATGCTCACACATCCTACACACTTCAATGATGATCATGAATGATGAGAGACTCACTACAATGAAAGTTGAGAGACTACCAACAATGTTTCCGCAACTCTGATGAAAAGTCTCCTAATACAGAAGGGTGTGAGCATGATGGTCCCAAAGTCACAACATCACATGAAGGCAATACGACTAAGGATGAGCTTGGAGATTTACTGTGGCTGATGATCTCAAAGAAAGCTCAAAGATCACTCACCTCAAATGAACTCAAATCACAATATCATTTCATGAAGTACAAAGTGTGCTGAACATGAAGAATCAATACTACAAGCTACATGATCACAAGAATGCTTGATGACAAAGATCTTAATCTTCAAAGGTGACCTCGCTTAGGGGGAGATTGTTAGGAATACAAATATTCCTATTGAAGACTCGGGCACCACAAGAATGTAATAGCATTGAGATAGCTCGTAGTTATATTAACATTAGTTAGATATTAGTTTAGTAGTTAGTTAATATGTAAATAGTATTCGTGGAATGAGTCGGGTCTTCACCCACTGTACTCGCTCTACAGCCTGTTTCATGAGGCACTATACTAGTAATTGTATATATAGCCTTTCCACCCCATTTGGAAAGGTTGGTTGTTTCATAATACACACACACAACTAGTGTGTTTTTCTCTCACTAGAAACTTCCCCTCTCTTACTCTCTCTCTCTAACTTTACAATGCATAACTTCATATTCCATCACCCAAGACCTCCCGAATCACCACAATAATCAACATGTTTTGATCCTACAGATGGTGGGCGTGTGCATTCTAGTTCCTTTTTTTTTACTTTCCGACGGTTCCTTTGTGAGGATGCGGCGCTTCACTGTTTTCTGACCCACATTAGATTCCATCTCCGCCTTTGATCTAGTTTGCATAGTGATTGAGGTTGCCTGTGGTGGAGTTGCTTCTGCATGGAAAATTGAAATCTGTTTTAGCAAATAGAGAGTATCGTTTTGTTGATGACCGAAAGTGTCTGACCTTGTTTGGTTTGTGATGCGTAGGGATTGCACCAGGCTTTACCTCTCGAGGGATCTCGAGAAGCTTACAACCCCCACCAGGCAGTGTACCTGATCGATGTAGTATAGTATAACGACAAGTACCGGGGGATTGATCGTTCAGCTAGGAATAGTGTCGCCAGGATTAGAAAACCTAAAGACTAGGTCTAGAGATGAGGGATGATTCTTTTTGTATTTTTTTAGTTTTTATAAAAGAAAATAAAAATCTCGGGTTTGAAGGAGTTTGGCGGAATTAGTTGCTTGTCAACTAACCCAATACTAAAGATGCAATCAAAATAAAATACTAAAATGAAAATAAAACTAAATTATACTAGAGTTGTGAGCAATATGTGGGAGAATTGTGTTTACTTAGATTTCACTACTCCCTAGATATTTTTTACACGTTAATTACTTGTTATAGTTGCGTGGATGACGGATTGTATTCCTTAATACCATTCATGGGGTGGCGTACTTACTTCCCCAATCCTATGAGCGCCTACTTCACTCCTATGTCGAGCCGGCTAAGAAGCTCCTAACATGGGATCACTAGAATTTGCTCATGCATTAAATACAACCAATAAAACCTAGTACACATCGGTTCATGTTTCCTAAGACGTTCAAGCATGTTACACAATGGAGATCTGCCAGTTTTCTTAAACCTAACATTGAAATCATTCATCCATTACAACCATAAACAAGTAATCAACATATAATTAACATCTAGGTTTCATTACATCTAAGCAAACACAAGATAGATCTAGCCTAGCATGTTGAAATCAAGACAAGCATAAGATATATTCAAACAACACATAGATATATTGAATGAATTAAGAGAAGACTTATCTCAATTGAACATGAAAGGATTCAAGGGGTGAAAACCCTTGAAAACACTGTAAAATACGACCTAGGGTTTACAAAGTTCAGCCCTAGTTTTCTCCACACAAGTTCCTCTCTTTGAATGAAAAATAGAAAACTATATATAGATTTTGATAGGTGACGGCGTCAAGAACAAATGTCTGACGCCGTCATCTCGCCGCCAAATAGTTTCTCGGACTGCCTAGATCTGGGTCTGACGCCGTCATGTATACTCCTTATGCAGGCCGTCACCATATTAACTCTTGACGCCCTTCTTGGGACGCCTTCAGGTTTTCACTGGGTCGTCATGGATTTTACTCTTGACGTCGTCATGATTTCCTTCTTGACGCCGTCAGGTACTGTTCTCAGCATGGAAAATTAAGTCTTTGCCGTTTTCTTCACTTTTATGCTCCAAAAACGTCCGAATTGCTTTCTTTTCCAGAATTTACTCCTAAAGTACCTAAAATCACAAAAGGAACGATTTAGGGCAATATTTGATCAAATAAATTCAATTCCGGGCTTAAATGACCCCCTAAAAGTGGTTCATTTTTCACCTCATCATATACCCTTACACTTGAGATTTGCTTGTCCTCAAGCAAATGCGCTTTTATTCTAGTCAAAATACAAGTTAGGGGTTATTTAACACTAATATAAAAGTAATTACAACAAATATTCGTTCCACTAAAGACCAAAGACAAGCACGGAGGTCATACGCTAGCACCTCACAAATAGTGTTTAGATACTCACATCTCTCGGGTGTAATAAAGTATATATCACAATATGGAAATAGAAAACATCTCTCACTACCTGTCATAACAAAATAGATTGCCATAGGCTTGGGAAAGGATCAAACCTCCACCACATGGTGTAAGCACCTAGGATAAACTATCAAAGAGGTCTTTTAAAGAGTTGTAACGTTAGGTGTAGGGATATGGAATACACGGTTTTGTTGGATATAGGCATTCTTTACTGGTGGCGAGTTAACAATCTTGATTAATTACATATACAATGTGACGTTGCTAAGCCAAGACTAGACTCGACTTAAACTAATAAATCAAAAAGAACAAAAAACATAAAATGAACATAGAATGAAAAGGGATGGTAGTCCGTATGTTTTTCTCTTTTTTTTTCTATTTTTTTTTTCTTTTTCTTAATTTTTCAATTTTTTTTTTTTTTTTTTTTTTTTTTTTTTGCATACAGTCTTACCCTACCATCCAAAATAATACATCATAGGGAATGAACATTCCCCTTACACTTGAATTTTTACATACTTTACAATAAACTAATCTAATGACTCGAATTAAGAAAATCAAAACACTTGGAGTACTTTTAAGATTAAAGCACATACGGGGGTAATAAATGATGTTCTTCCCCATTACTCCATAAAATAAGTACTTTACCCATGAGTCCCAATCGTCCCAAAACAATATGTACAAGGATATGACTTGACTTAGCAACCATGTAATCAATTAGATAATTAACTTAGGGTTTAACACATAACAATAATGCACTAAAGATGAGTCATACACGGAAGGCTAAGGCGATTTGGGTGTACATTTAAGTGGGGTGTAACAAATTCTTCCTTTAAGAAAGATGCTTAAAGTTAGAAATGAAAAGATAGGCTCGGAGGGGTGTACTAGGGGTTTCGTGTACTAAAAATGAGTACAACGCTAAGGTGTGGGAAAAATTAGTTGACTTAACTAGCCAAGTAACATAACTTAAATGGTCAAGTAATTATGATACGGGTTTAACACAAGGGTGATCCTAATGCCTCTTATCATGTAGTAAATCCTACTACACGAATGTAGTCTCACTAGCGGTCTCGGGATGCATCACTAACGCAAGTTCTAGAATCTAAATGCTACCGGTACACTCATAAGCACTAATAGTAAATGCTTTTCCTATCAAATCTAAAGGCGAACTTCACATATTTGGGTGGAAAATTTTTCTGAATAGTACGGTTTTGTGCTAGTCATACAATCTCCTATCCGTGAGACGCTTGCTATGGCTAAAGTTTCACTCCTAAATGTTGTAAAAAAAAATTAAATTTGGCGCTAAAATTGCACTAACAAGTATTTCTCATAGTTTTATTACACATCTACCATCAAACAAACAAACTCAAGCGAAAGTGTATCTGTAAGGTATCATCATTTTACCCTCCCCTTACACTTAGGATGAACATTGTCCCCAACGTTCAAGTAAAGAATGTAAAAGTGAAATAAGTAAAATGAATGAAATCAAATACTCCCCTGATTCGCTCGGTATGGATAATAAGGTGGCCAGGTTAGATCTTCCTCCAAGAAAATGAACAATCAAAGCTTCCCTTCCAGAATATAAATCATCTTCTTGTCATACATAACCTGTAAAACCTGAGAAAACAGACAAGGCAACCTCGCATAAAATCGGCGGCAATCTACATATGCAAATAAGTCCTAGAAAACAAAGTAAGATATAATGCTTGTGGAATGATGTTTGCAGATTTCCTAGAGATTATAAAACTGATAATTCAACAAAAACTTTAAGACTCCGTTAGAAAAACAAAACTGGTAAAATTTCCAGAATTTTACACGTGACGCCGTCAAGAGTAAACTCGTGACGCCGTCAGAAGTGACCTGCAGAAATTCTTATGTTAAGTTTCCGGAAAATTTCTGGAAAAACTTCGTCCTACTTCCTGGAAAATCCTGCAAAACATCATTATGACTCGATACAAGCATTTGACTCTAACAAATATGAATATACATGTTTACTTAATATTATGGAGAATCATGAATGGTTTTGTTTCTTAAAAACATATTTGGGGTTTCCCCTTACACTTATCTTTTGCAAAAATACCTTTAGGTGAAGTTAAGACTAGGCCAAACAACAAAGTAAAGTATTTTCACTATTTTAGTATTGAAACATGATCTACCAACAATAAAAATAAAGCATGCATGCGGAAGCAAATAACAAACAAACAAAATAAAAATCACACAAAACATGGGTTGCCTCCCAAGAAGCGCTTTTCTTTATTTACGAGTCTTGTAGCTAGACTCAAGGTCATGGGTTACTACGTGACCTCATCATCAAATGTTACATCCTCCTCACTAATCATTTCATTATTATTTTCTTGATAATGTTTTACACGTTGTATGTTAACAGTAAATTCTCTACCTTCATCGTCTAATAACACAACGGCTCCAGTTTTAGAGGAACTTTTCACCGTAAATGGTCCATACCATCTAGACTTGAGTTTCCCTGGAAATAATCTTAACCGAGAGTTGTACAATAGGACTTTGTCCCCTTTTGAAAATTCCTTGGGTTTCTTAATTCTTTAGTCATGCCATCTTTTTGCCCTCTCTTTATATGTAATGGAGGACTCATAGGCTTTTAATCTAAGCTCATCAAGCTTGTGTAATTGCAAGAACCTATTGGTTCCGGCAATTGTATAATCTAAGTTACATGCCTTAAGCGCCCAATAAGCCTTATGTTCTAATTCTACTGGCAAGTGACATGCCTTACCATACACCATGCGAAACGGGGTCGTTCCGATAGGTGTCTTGTAGGCGGTTCGGAATGTCCATAAGGCCTCGTCGAGTTTAAATGACCAGTCTTTTCTATTCTGACTAACCGTTTTTTCCAGTATTCTTTTAATAGCCCTGTTGGTGTTTTCGACCTGGCCATTGGTTTGTGGATGATAGGCGGTGGAAAATCGACGGGACACCCCATACCTTTTCATGACCTTTTCCATTTGCCCATTACAAAAGTGGGTTCCCCTATCACTGATGAGGGCTTTAGGAATCCCGAATCTAGCGAAAAGCTTTTCCAGGAAATGAATAACCATCCTGGCATCGTTGGTCCTAAGGGCTTTTGCCTCTACCCATTTTGAAACATAATCGATGGCAACTAAAATGTATTCGTTCCCCCTGAAGATGGAAAGGGTCCCATGAAGTCAATTCCCCAGACATCGAAGACCTCACATACTTGTATAAAATTCTGAGGTGCTTCATCCCTATGCGATATGTTCCCGGCCCGTTGACATGCATCGCATGCCTGTACCATTTCTTTGACATCACGGAAAATTGTGGGCCAATAGAATCCCGCGTCGAAAATCTTTCGGGCGGTGGTGCTTATCCCATGATGCCCTCCAGAGGGACCAGAGTGACATTCCCTCATAATCTTTACTACCTCACTCTCCGAAACACAACGTCTTATTATTTGGTCAGGACACCTTCGGAATAAAAATGGTTCATCCCAGAAGTAGTATTTTAACTGAGAAAAGAACCTTTTTCTTTCGTACCTAGTCAAGTGTTCTGGAACGAGTCTGCTTGCGAGATAGTTGGCAAAATCAGCGTACCAAGGCTCCGAATCAGTTATTGACATGAGTTATTCGTCAGGAAATGAATCCCGAATCTCACTTCTATCGTGGTCATCCAAGGGATTTTCAAGACGAGATAGATGATCTGTGTCCAGATTTTCTGCCCCCCTCTTATCACGAATCTCAACATCAAATTCTTGTAACAACAAGATCCACCGAATTAGTCGTGGCTTAGCATCTTGCTTAGCAAAAAGATATCGAAGAGCCGAGTGATCAGTGAAAACGACTGTCTTTGAAAGGACAAGATATTGCCGGAATTTGTCGAATGCGAACACCACGGCTAACAATTCTTTTTCGGTGGTAGAGTAATTCTATTGAGCGGGATTCATGGTTTTGCTAGCGTAGTAAAAAGGTTGGAATAGCTTGTCACGCTGTTGGCCCAATACAGCCCCGACAACGAAATCGCTAGTGTCACACATGATTTCAAACGGTAACTCCTAGTTGGGTGTAATCATGATTGGAGCTTGCGTGAGCTCCTTTTTTAAGAGATCGAATGCATCCTTGCATTCTTGGGAGAAATCGAAAGGAGCATCCTTCATTAGCAATTGAGTCATTGGCCGAGCTATTTTGGAGAAGTCTTTGATGAATCTCCGGTAAAACCCGGCGTGCCCCAAGAAGCTGCGTATTGCTTTAACAGTCGTGGGATATGGTAGCTTAGATATAGCTTCAACTTTAGCATGGTCCACCTCTATCCCATTACCAGAGATCTTATGACCTAACACAATCCCTTCTTTCACCATGAAATGACATTTTTCCCAGTTTAACACCAAGTTGGTTTCCTCACAGCGTTTAAGCATTTTTTCTAGATTAGCAAGACAGCGGTCGAAGGAGTTCCCGAAGACCGAAAAGTCCTCCATGAAAACTTCCATGCTGTCTTCCATAAGTTCGTGAAAGATTGCGGTCATGCATCGCTGAAAAGTGGCGGGGCCATTACACAGCCCAAAAGGCATTCTTTTGTATGCGAATGTTCCATAAGGGCAAGTAAACGTGGTCTTTTCTTGGTCCTCAGGTGCTATGGGAATTTGAAAATATCCTGAGAATCCATCCAAGAAGTAATAGTACTCATGCCCAGACAATCTCTCTAACATTTAGTCAATGAATGGTAGGGGAAAGTGATCTTTCCTCGTGGCATCATTGAGCTTTCTATAATCGATGCATACCCGCCACCCAGTAACCGTTCTTTGGGGTACCATCTCACCCTTGTCATTCTTAACTACAGTCATTCCACCCTTCTTAGGTACAACCTGTACAGGACTAACCCACGGGCTGTCCGAGATTAGGTAGATCAATCCTGCATCCAGAAGTTTGATGACTTCTTTCTTTACCACTTCCCTAATGTTGGGGTTCACCCGTCTCTGGGGTTGCACGGTAGGTTTATAATCTTCTTCCATGAGAATTTTATGCGTGCAAAAAGTTGATTCAATCCCCTTGATGTCGGCTACTCTCCATGCAAGCACTCCCTTATATTTCTTTAGGACCTCTATGAGTTTACCTTTTTGTTCATGTTCGAGGGAGGAGTTTATGATTACCGGTAGTTGGTCCTCTCCCTGAAGGAAGGCGTACTCTAAATGGTTAGGAAGTTCCTTAAGATCTAGCTCAGGGGGTTCGATAATAGAGGGCTTAAGCTTGTTTTCGGGTTTTCAGAGCTCGAGATGCTCAGTGGCCTCTTGTCTAGGGTAGAAGGAGACTGCACCAACATCTTCCATCTTTTCCACCTCCAACAAGGGGAGAAAACTCTCGTCCCGTAACCAGCCTTCCTCGATCTGTTCATCAACACAGTCATCGATGACATCTGTGAGTTCATCAACCTCTCCAATGAAATAGAGCTGGTTAGCTGCTTCGAGAGAGAGATCCATAGTGTCCTTAATGTCGAAAGTTAAGCTATCGGTTCCCACTCGTAAGGTTAACTTGTCGTCATGAACATCAATGACTGCACGAGCGGTAGCAAGAAATGGTCTCCCTAAGCTGATAGGTACCAAGTCATCCTGCTCCATCTCTAAGATTACGAAGTCGACCGGGAATTTAAATTTCCCAACCTTGACTAGCACATTCTCGCATATCCCTACGGGGTATTTGACTGATCTATCGGCTAGTTGGATGTTCATACGGGTAGGCTTTAATCCAGAGTATCCTAGTTTAAGGAACATAGAGTGAGGCATGAGGTTGATACTCGCCCCCAAATCGGCAAGAGCATTCTTTATTGATAGAGATCCTATGGAGCAAGGCAAGGTGAAGCTGCCTGGATCGTCTACCTTTTTTGGTAGCCCTCGATGGGTCACCACTGAACATTCTTCCCCCAGGGTCACAAGACCCTCGAGTTTCTTTTGGTTAGCGAGTAATTTTTTAAAGTATGCGCTATACTTCGGCATGTGATAACAAGCATCAAGGAGGGGTATGGTGACTACTGAGTCTTTTAGATATGACAGGAATCTTTTATTATCATTCTCAGTTTTCTGGTTTTTTAATCGGGATGGGAATGGGATTCTCACAGGTTGGTTAGGTGGGGTTGATAGGGATGGGGTCGCCAAGGGAGGTTGGTTGGGAGCCTCGCTGCCCACATCATCTTCCTCTTCGCGAGGCTTGTTTGGATCGGGAGTGATGAGGGGCGAGCTCGGGTAAGGGGGTCCTTGGTTGTTGTTCCAGCTCGAGTGGTTATCGCGAGCATGGGGTCTTTTTGGCTTACTTACGGCATTTCAAGGTTATCGAGGGTGGAGTTAAGCTTGTTGAACCATTCTCCAATGCCATTCTGCTGCTCATCAACAAGTTCATTAAGACCTTTTAATTGTAAGCCTTTTTCTTGAGTGAAGTGACCAAGGTCATCTTCAAAAGTGCTCCTGATTTCGAATTCAGGACCTTCCTCTCCTTCTTTTCTTTTTACCAGATTTCCCCAGAGGGTGTAATCGTCATTTTGGTAAAAAGGCAAAAGGGAGGGATCAGCATAGATGTCACCACCTGACAAGCATGCATGTTCAGTCGTAGTTTCTCCTCCGCATTCCTCTACCTCATGCGGGCTCCCACAATAGTCGCAGATCAAGTAAGGATTTGAAAGTTGATTAGGTAACTGTGACCCAGCTAGGTATTCCATTCTTTTGTGAATTTTTCTTAACCGATCTGAAGATGTTGAAGTGATTTCAGACATGCTGACAGTCGACTCAGGTTCATCCCAAGTGTCATCCTGGTCTTGAGCATATTCCTCAATCCTATCCCATCCTTCCTCGGCACTAAGATTGGCTAATTTCCCTTTTCTAGAATTGTTGATTCCGTTCCGATCATTTGAGGAGACATTGTCATAGAAGATTTGGACCAAAATCCAAAGTTCGATGCCATGATGGGGAACTTGTCTTATTAAATCCTTGAATCTAATCCATGATTTATGGAAGGGTTCGTCCTTCCCTTTTCGGAAGCGGAGGATCCTATCTCTAAACGCTGAAGTTTTTCCAGGTGGAAAGAATTTCTCATAGAACTTGGATATGAGTTGTTCCCATGTGAAAATAGATTCAGAAGGGAGTTTATCATACCACTCTTGGGCTTTTTCATAGAGGGTGAAAGGGAAGAATCGTAATCGGGACGTGTCTCTAGTAGCCCCATCCGTATGGAGGGTGTCTACTATTTTCAAGAAGTCCTTAATGTGTTGAATCGGGTCATCATCATCTAATCCACAAAACTTGCACACACTTTGGACAAGCCAAACATCTGTCGCATGCAAGACCTCATTGGTGTGTTCGTTTGGGTAGACAATGGCATTCGAGAAGCCACGAGGGTTTGGGGAGGAGTAGTCCTTAAGGCGCTTAGGAGTGGGAGTTGCAGGGGTACTCATTACGTTGTTGGATTGGGAGCTAGGGGTTGTAAGGTGATTTTCTGAATTTTCTTCAGAAAGGGGTGCATCAAAATCGATGGCTATGCTAGATGGTTCAGGTGTTGAGTGAGATCGTCTTAGCCTACGCATTTCTCTATCGGGTTCTGCATAAGGCAAGACAAGGTCTCTAGCGGAACTACGACTCCTAGTGATCCTAAGGTTAGAGAATTCGTCGGTTGCCATAATGGCGGACGGCAAAGAGTTACGAACAAAAACACGAAGAAATAAGATAGACTAAAGAGAACCTAAAAATAAAAATAAAATCTTACTAGAAAGGAATCTAGCAAGTAGACCTAATAAAAAGAGATTCTAACCTAGACAATAACTATTCCCCGGGCTGCGGCGCCAAAAACTTGATGAGTAGGGATTGCACCAGGCTTTACCTCTCGAGGGATCTCGAGAAGCTTACAACCCCCACCAGGCAGTGTACCTGATCGATGTAGTATAGTATAATGACAAGTACCGGGGGATTGATCGTTCAGCTAGGAATAGTGTCGCTAGGATTAGAAAACCTAAAGACTAGGTCTAGAGATGAGGGATGATTCTTTTTGTATTTTTTTAGTTTTTATAAAAGCAAATAAAAATCTCGGGTTTGAAGGAGTTTGGCGGAATTAGTTGCTAGTCAACTAACCCAATACTAAAGATGCAATCAAAATAAAATACTAAAATAAAAATAAAACTAAATTATACTAGAGTTGTGAGCAATATGTGGGAGAATTGTGTTTACTTAGATTTCACTACTCCCTAGATATCTTTACACGTTAATTACTTGTTATAGTTGCGTGGATGACGGATTGTATTCCTTAATACCATTCATGGGGTGGCGTACTTACTTCCCCAATCCTATGAGCGCCTACTTCACTCCTATCTCGAGCCGGCTAAGAAGCTCCTAACATGGGATCACTAGAATTTGCTCATGCATTAAATACAACCAATAAAACCTAGTACACATCGGTTCATGTTTCCTAAGACGTTCAAGCATGTTACACAATGGAGATCTGCCAGTTTTCTTAAGCCTAACATTGAAATCATTCATCCATTACAACCATAAACAAGTAATCAACATATAATTAACATCTAGGTTTCATTACATCTAAGCAAACACAAGATAGATCTAGCCTAGCATGTTGAAATCAAGACAAGCATAAGATATATTCAAACAACACATAGACATATTGAATGAATTAAGAGAAGACTTATCTCAATTGAACATGAAAGGATTCAAGGGGTGAAAACCCTTGAAAACACTGTAAAATACGACCTAGGGATTACAAAGTTCGGCCCTAGTTTTCTCCACACAAGTTCCTCTCTTTGAATGAAAAATAGAAAACTATATATAGATTTTGATAGGTGACGGCGTCAAGAACAAATGTCTGACGCCGTCATCTCGCCGCCAAATAGTTTCTCGGACTGCCTAGATCTGGGTCTAACGCCGTCATGTATACTCCTTATGCAGGCCGTCACCATATTAACTCTTGACGCCCTTCTTGTGACGCCTTCAGGTTTTCACTGGGTCGTCATGGATTTTACTCTTGACACCGTCATGATTTCCTTCTTGACGCCGTCAGGTACTGTTCTCAGCATGGAAAATTAAGTCTTTGCCATTTTCTTCACTTTTATGCTCCAAAAATGTCCGAATTGCTTCCTTTTCCAGAATTTACTCCTAAAGTACCTAAAATCACAAAAGGAATGATTTAGGGCAATATTTGATCAAATAAATTCAATTCCGGGCTTAAATGACCCCCTAAAAGTGGTTCATTTTTCTCCTCATCAGTTTGTGTTGGTGCTAAAGTGTCTTGCTGCTGTTTGGTTGGTGTTTCGTTGTCTTTTTGAACCACTGTTGTTTCCACTTTTGCTTGAACAATTTCGATTTTAGGCAAAGTTATGGTGCCTGTAAAAGTAAACACGTAAGTTAGCTCACTTTCTAGTTGAAAGTCATGACAGTAGGTTATTTGTAGTGAAAAAATTTAGGACCTTTTGAAGAGTCATCCTGGGTTGCTGCCTCGGTAGTTTCCTGAACCTTTAGGTCTGGGGTTGGTGCGGGTAAAGCTTTTGGCAAGGAGGCTGACCCTGCATCATGAAAGTTAAGGGTGCAATTGTCATAGGTAATAGAAATGACACTTGTTATGTGAAGCCAGAGGTTTAGTTGTTTACCTGACGGGTTTGAGTCAATTTGTTTTGGCTTATCTGTTATGCCAAAGACTTCATCCATGACAAATTCAGTAACTCTTGGATTGGTTGTTGGGTTGTAATGGAACTGAAACGTGTTGTTTGTTCCAACAATTGCTTCTATCTCAGCAGGAAAGTGACCTCGTTCAAGATCTTTGTTTGATGCAACCAAGTCTCCACAATCGACCCCAATAAAGTCGTCTGCCTTATGGGTGAAGAATATGAATGTTGCTGAGCCGGTGCCATCTGTCACGGTGGCTCTGAAATTATAGCTGCAGAAACATAATAATTAGACAGGGAAGTATAGATCGGTCAATATTTGTATGGCATAGTTGCTTACCGGTAGATAGGGGCTGGTATCACCCCGTGAGTCTTGCATTGATAGTTTCCATCGATCTGTGTGGCCTTGTTAATGCAAACACAGCATGAGGTATAGTACCATCCTCTGTTTGTGTTTAGTCTCGTAATTGTTGCCTGGGAAGTAAAGCGCACCCCTGGTAAAATATAGCAAAACGGCGTGTTAAGTAACGTTTATCTGTCAATAGATTTTACAGTATAGACATACATGAGTAACTGTTACTACTTACGCTATAGCTTGTTGGTTTGTGCTTGAAAAGTTGCTGGAATGGGATACGGTTTTTTTGCTGTTCTTGTTCAGTGTCTTTTAACCGGTATCTAGTGACACATAGTGGTTGTTTCACTTCGTAAAGCATCCTGTATCTATTAGATGTTCATTTTTTTTAGGAAAAGGAAAGCAGATATAAATTTGATGGACTATCAAAAAAACCAAAAGTGATGCTTACGCTGCTTTGTATTGTTCAAGGTCAGGGATGTTAGGGTTTATGTAGTAGTACGTTGCAGGGGTGGATGAAAGTTGGATCTCTGCAGTTACAAAAAAGTTCATGGTAAGCTAGTGAGGATATTTATGCATATATAGGAGATGTTTTTACCTCTCTTTTGGTACTTGTAGACCCGGCAGGAGGTTACAGCTATTATGATAGGTCTTTCAAGCTGTTCAATTTTTTCTTTTTCAAACTTGTCAACGAGGGCATCCCACAAAGTCAATTCGATAGAGATTCGACTGTTTGCAAAAGTAGTTTAGGCTTACTATGCAAAGGCGGCTACTTTTCGTATTATTTGTTTCGAAGAACTTACTTGAGATTTTGTATTTCAACTTTTCTGATCCTTGATTGATTTGTCGTAGGACTCCCGATATCCCCCGCGTCGCCTGATGTAATGTAACATCCAATATAATCTGCACCATTTGAGTATACGCGGAGTTATGTTTTTTGTTTTATAGTATTATAGTAAATGAGAGTAATAGAACGCGTTAGGCAGTACCTGTAAGCACTGGGTAGTCCTTTATGCCCTTGTCGCGTGGATCCCATAGTTTTGTAGGTAATTGGTTGTAGGAGGTGAAATGGAAGTAGTGGTTTGGGAAGGATTCTGCTGATATGGCATCGATTCTGGTTGCCCTGGTAAAGGAAAGAGATGTTGGGTTTTGAAGCGTCCGTTGCCATTTTCTGGTTGGAGTACATTGAAAATCAGAGATTCGAAATGCTTGTCCAGGGATGAGAATAGGTCTGAAGTGGTGAATATCATCGGCGTCCATGTTTTCTTGGATCGCGTCGCCCTGTTTATATTAAAAGTAAGTTTCATAAGGTAACCGCAAGAACATGAATATTTGATTAGTTCTTTGACTTACATGGCGGTCCAATAAGATTGTACGGTATCCTGTTTCAGTTGTGTCCGGAGGATTCCAGCTTGCCCATACACGGTAGACCTTTAGCTCTAGCACTTTTCCTGTGTCCCCTTGGTTGAGATCTCGAATAGAGCTTAGTTCCTTAAGTACTAATGCCATTCTGCAATAAAGGAATGTAACAGAAAGTGTTATGTGACAGAGAAATTAGGGAAGGAAAATAAAGTTAGATAAGCATCGTGTACCTTATCGGTGATAAACTACTGAATGGAATGCAACAAAAAGAAAAAAGTAAAGAAAATGTAAAACATCATCTACAATAAATATAATTAGCTGTACATTTTCCAACTTTATTGTATGTTTCTAAACTTATGGTACCGTTATTGTGCTAAGGAAATCTTTGTAAACTATATTTTTAGTGACGCTTGGAGGGTAGGAATCATGTTTTTTTATAAGAATTTTCAAACCGTTTGGGGTTGTTGCCCGCGATAATGCAACAGAAAGTTGGCCATGCGAAAACACAGGTTCTGGAAGATAAACGCCTATTTTATTCAGAGATTGTCCTTGACTTTTGTTTATTGTCATTGCGTAGCGCAGCTGCACTGGGAATTGTTTCCTTTTGAAGACGAAAGGCATGTCTTCATTTGTTATCTTTAGAGGTATTCTTGGGATGAAAACCCTGTCACCAATTTTGTTTCCTGTAATAATCTCAGCCTGTATTAAATTGGCAAACAGTTGTATGACTATCATTCTTGTTCCATTGCAGAGGCCCCCTCCAAGGTTCAGGTTTTGCAACATCATAATCGGGCTGCCAATTTTAAGCTCAAGTTTGTTTGGTGGCAGGCATGGAAATTTTAAAGTGTTAAGAAACTCTGGCGGATACAGTAGCTCGTTTGCGGCGCCACCTGCTGCTTTAGGAATGGCCTCGTCCGAACTTATGTAAGTTGTTGTTTCACCCTCCACTGATGAAAGAACCCTTGTATTAATTATATCGGCCGTTTCATTCTTAGGACAGACGATTGCTTTTTGCTATAACATTTCTGCTTTTGGCGAGTCTAATGTCGCTTTGTCATAAATAAAATCGATAAGTGTAGCCAAACCATCATTGTCGTCTTCAATTAGATAATCTTGTGGAATTGTCACCCATTTTTCATTCTGTGGGTCTTCTTCGTCACATTCACCGATGTTACCGTCTCCAATGTCCAATAACCATGAGGCGAATTTCTCTGTCTTTTTTTTCTCAGCCTCATTAAGCTGTGTTTGTAATAATCTCATGTTTTGTTGAAGCTTGAAAACCTTAAAATGTTCCCATATATAGGAAGCAGTTATTGATGATGCCACAATGTCTCCTTTTGTGCCTTTCTTTTTAACCGGCAATGTTTGCCTGAAATCACCTCCCAGCATTACTGACTTACCACCAAAGAATGCATCTGGTTTCGTCAGAACATCTCTATGTGTTCTGTCCAGTGTTTCAAAGCATTTCCGGTCATTCATTGGAGCTTCATCCCAAGCAACTAAATCAGTTTCTGAAAGGAGCTTTGCAAGCAGCGTATTTTTTTTAACATGACACATTGACTCATCAGTCAAGTGGCAATTTGAACCTTGAATGTGCTGTTGCGCCACGTGGAAGTAACAAAGAAGCGATTCCAGATGAAGCGACTGCGAGAACTATCCTCCCTTCTGAAAGCAGCTTGTTAATTATTGTTTTCCATAGGAATGTTTTACCCGTCCCTCCATGACCTTAAACGAACACCAATTGTTGTTCATTTATGTGAGACGATTGTACAATAAGGTTGTAGATGTGCAGTTGCTATGCATTTAGTTTTGTCACTGCAGTTTCAACCTCGGCTCCCAGTTCATTGCGGTTGTAGTTCCTTTCTTCCATGAGTAGCCGGTTGTGTAGATCATCTAGCAAGTGTTGTGGAGGAAGTTGGAGGCCAAATTCTGTGACTGTTTTTTAGCACCCATTAAGTATGATCTCTAACTCGTACAAAACGTATCCTTTCAATTCTGGATTGTTTGGGTCATACCAGCAGCTCTTATTGGAATATTGTCAGCCATCAGTGACCAGTGCTTTTCCCAAAGGCTAATTGTGTCTGCAACTTCATAATAAAGGAGGATCTGAGCAAATAGTGTACGTAGCTCGCTTGCTGTAGCCGAGATAGCCACCTCTTGTAAAGCTGTGTCCCATTCTTTGTCGTCTTGCAGTAATCCCATTGCTTGGCAGGCTGCTCGGTGAGTAGGGAAGATTATATTATTAACTTTTCTAAGCTCCTCAAATGATCTGCATTCTTTCTGGTGACACAACAACATTCTTAGGTAGAAGATCTCCCCCGATGCTGGGTGCACATATGCGAGCCTTCCAACTGAATACCTTGTTTTTAGTTTCCTAGGCGTCCAGATCTTTGTAGCGTCGTTCCACACAAAAGACTTAGGGAAGTCTAAATACGTTAGGTGCCGCCCTTCTTGGTATAAATTGTTGCATGTAAACCATTCGGTAAGTGTTGTCAATGTTCGCCCTTGATCATTGACAACATGGCCCAAAGGTTCTCTATCCCGGAAACTTATCCGTTGCATACCTTCAAGATGTACTGCAAGGATTTGGACGGCTGGTTCCCGGTGATGTATCGGGAAACTGAGAATCCTCCAGCATGCCTCGCGTGGGCAGATAAACCGTGTTGGGATATAAAAGATTAAGGTACTTCTGTATGTCAAAGTACTGCTGCATGAAGAATAAAGTCAAAGTACTGCTGAAGATAGAAGTCAAAGTACTGCTATTTACTGAAGAATGTTCAAAGTACTTCGAAGGATATAAGGACTTATGTGCAATATTAGTTAAAGGATTAATGTGTAATATTGAACGAATATTCTAGAATTAGTTAGGGATAATGACTTATCGTTCAAGTTATATGTTGTAAACCGACTTAAGGTTATCTATATAAAGAGCCTTAAGAGGTATTAGTCGATATAAGTTTTGGAGTTGTTCAAAGTCGATAATAGTTAGGGATTGTTAGTGAATCTGTGTAACAAAGCAGGTTCAAAGTTTGGTTAATATAAAAGTTCTTCTTAAGCTTTGTGTTAGTAGATTCCGCATACTTTACAAGGTTAAACAGTGTTTCAATATTAATAGTGTTAAGTTTACTTAATATTATTAAACCTTTACAAGCTACAAAGTAGTTTGATCAGAGTACATCGATCCAACAAACCGGCCATCTATGAAGTTCTTAATCTCGTCAACCTGAATTGGTGGAGCATTAGCTGATGTTGATGGTTGGCCAATGGGTCTCGTTATTCGAGCTGCAATTCTATCTGTCCCTTTTGATATGTATTTGAATAAGTACTTGATGAGCATGCTTCAGCCACAATATTCCATGTTTATGTGTGCATGGAACATTAGGCAGAGGGCCCTATTGTATGGGACCACATACGTGTTATCTAGTTTCACCATGTTCCTTGTTGCATAACGGCGGTTTTTTCTTCTTCGGTAATGTACATGGCCATTCTTGTCAAAAAAACGTCTTCTCTTCATTTTTTTTTGGGAAATTTTTTTTGCACGAACCTCCTTTCATGCATGGTGCTCCCGGATTAGCGGCTCCACATGGTCCATGCAACATCATTTCGGTCACAACTTTGTACCCTTCTGGATCTGTTTCCCGGTCAGGTAGCTCCGCACATATGAATTTGTCAACATCCTCGAGTGACTGTATTTTGTGACCTGACTTTAGCCAAAGCAGGGTGTGACAGTGTGGAAGGCCACGCTTCTGAAATTCTATAGTGTATAGAACTGCATTGGTAATGAAATGTAAAGAAAACGCAGGTTAGTCATACATACATACATAATAGTAAAATTTTGTTTTTTCATTATTTTATCTACCACTGTCCTGTAGGTTTTATTTACCAATGCAATATGCAATAAAGACATACCTCCGGAAGCAGCTCCAAATATGGTACCCTCTTTTAAAGCTGCGACAAAATCATGGACCTTTTGCTCAAATACACGGTCCACAATGTCTGCTCTGTTAGCCGGTGAAAGGTCTGGATGAGAACGCATATACCTTTGAATTTCTGGCCATTTCACGTTGCACGTAAACGTGATGAAAAATTGAGGATTTCCAAGAACTCAACAAATAGCAAGAGCATCGAGATAATGGCTATACATATATCGGGGCCCGCCAGTGAAACTTGGAGGAAGAATTATTCTCTTCCCTATGTCTGATCCTGAACGTTCTCCCCTTGAAATAGCATCGTAGATCCCGGACAAATACTCATTTCTTATATCATTTTGCTTTGCTCTTACAAAATCAAGCCGTTCTTGCTCCAGGGCACAATAAACCGACACAACGTATTGCTGAAACAACCTGCCACCCCTGAAGAGAAGCCCGTGCAAATGAGGTCTTTCATGTATCTGGTACGTGTAGTAGGTCTTCATAGTCATTTTAGGTTTCTCTCCATCTGGCCTACGCGTTTCCAGTGTTAATTTTGTAGTGTACCCTGGTTGACCATACACAAAGAGGGGCGGGAATTGTAATGTTATCGTAGTCTGTATTTGTTTCAGGGCCACTTCCAAAGACAATACCACCCAAGATGTCTGTTGATGGCAGGTCATATTGGAGAGCTCCATCTAAGTTATAAAGTCGAACAGTGAAATCAGGTACGTCATTTTCATTGCATATGTCTCTCGTTGTCCTGAACAATGCCACCAATTCATTATGAGCATCCAAAGTTTGTAGCAGGCGTTCAACAATCTCAGGTTTCAAAGACCTTGAAGTAGCTTGGCTGAAGTGGTGCAATCTATTTGCCACCTCATTACCGGTGTCATATATGTACAGCTTCAAGAATTTTGGCCGCGCATTATCTGGTGGACACAACGCTCCTATCTGGTGACGTATCTCCCCTGAAACTTTGAACACATATGGACCCCTCCCATTATTAACTGTCTCATCACCAAATGAGGTCATACTGAACATTGGTTATATGCTCTAATGTTTTCCATAAAGTGCTTGTCCTTGAATAATTGTTTTATAGAATCTGGTGGGTCCCTTTCTTGCTGAAGACGCACTTTCCCCTCTCCACAACACCGGCTATAATGTATCCTCGAACGTGTGCTACTCTTTAGCCGTTCACCAAACCAAAAAACCGCCCCGCACCAGTGACACCTCCAATCAGCATCACCAATATCAATATACGTAGGTGACACACATGTAACAGACGACATAAACATGGCTACATGAAACGATTGCAGTGTAAGTGGTGTCAATTAGAATAGAGTAAACATATTACATGATTGAATTTACCTTCACCACTAATAGTACTTGAAGAAACATGATTAGAATGGCGCCTTCTTGAGCTTTGTTGTGGCCTACGTGGAGCCGTTTGAAAGCTCATATCTCGGTCTTCTCCTGTAAGTTTATGACAAAAGTTAAATTTGGTATGATCTAAAACTGGTGAACAACTAACCTGACAATTGAAGTTTCATTAAACCTCTAATACTCACCTCTATAATATGATGGACCCACTACATTGTTAACAACTGCAGGGTCTGCCACGTCAGGTTGCAACATAAAGGTGGACATTTCAGTATCTGAAAAATAATTCAGGTTAAGCCCGTTCCTGTGAGTTGCTAATTTTGTTAATGACATCATAGCAAACATGCTAATAGAACCTGTTTCATTTTCTTGTTCATTTTCTGAATGCAATAGGTGCTGATTCAATGGCAGAGGCGCATGCGAATAATGCATCGTTTGAGCAGCAGCAGGTTGCGGCATTGGTACATGGGATTCTATGTCCAAAGATGCATCATCGCTATAAAGGTAACACATTTCATTCGCATAATGTGAATTTCCTTCTCTGCTACCAACACCTGTTTGTCGTTGTTCTGTATGTGCATCTACAATGACAATCCATGCGTAAATTAGTTGGTAAATATAATAGTCGCTATTAGTTTTAAGTAAATACAACTGACCTTTCCTTCTTTTGGCCTGTAACATTAGACCCTGCGCAGGCATACTCGCCTTCCTCTTGCACAGCTGACCCTTTGAGGTTAATGGATGCATTGCTCTTTGTGATTGATGACCCTCAGAACCATAATATTCACTATTAGGTGGAATAAGCCCCCTCGCTTGAAATAGTTTATTCTCATAGGTTTGAAACCCATGCACCGGGTTGTCACATAGGGTACCTGCAGTGGCAAAAAATAGTTTAACCAACATAAGCATGCGACAATGTATAATCAAAACCATCATAAGGACTAATATTACCTAGAGTATAAGAAACTGCATCTTCAACAGAATGTAACTCCGAAGATGTCAATGTTTCCTTCCCAAACCTCCTGTGACAGTCGCTGTTGTTCACCACAGCCCGTGAAGACTCGCACGGGTTCTGTTGACTTAATGTACACTGATTGTGTCCAAAAAGACTCTTCTCACCACAGTGTGACACATGTTGCACCTCATCCTCATTAGATCCACGCTTATTTAAATCATAAACATCCCCAAACGGTCCATGCAAATTTACATGTGGTGAATGCATGTTCGGAACATGCAAGGTTTTTTTCTTTGCAACACCCCTCACCAAAGGCTCAATATTGTATGATTGTTTTTTTTTAGGCATCATTCTCACACTTTTTTTTTCTACCACAACTAATGCTACTTTTTTAGTTCTAGCTAGTTTCTGATTTGTATCTAGTTCTTTTGTTGGGTTTTTCTAACTTGCTTTAACCTTTTTTCAGGACATGGACTTTGCAGCAAACAAAGAATGCACAGCAGCATAGACAAAACACATCAGACCACACCCATATGCACCCTGAATGATCCCACATGCATACATGAAAAGGAAAAACAGACAAATAGCCCAAAAAACATACCTGCCAGTCGTCCACTGATGATAATGCAGCCTTCTACTTTGATCAACAATTTTTTATTTATTTTTTCCTGCATAAACATGCAGTGTTGCACTTTTCTTCTTGTTGAGTTTTTTTTTTTTTTTTTTTTTTTTTTTTAATAATGAAGATACAATGTATGTATGTATTAGTACATCCTGCAAACTGATTCATGAACCTCCCAAACAGTCATAAAACCACTGTTATGGACACTTGTTTCCTTCACATTCAGTTGTACATTGTATTAGGTCTGGAGCCCTCGTGGGTTTGAAAATAGAGGCACGGTTGGTGAATTACAAAAGGATTAGCGATGCTAATCTATGAACAGGAAAACCTCCAATGTTTGCCATCCAATAGGCTGCTGCCAAGCCCAACATTAGTCACTATTGGGTCAATAAACATGGTATAATCAAAATTGGCAACCAATAGGGGCAATGTTTAAGGGTACTAAGCAAGTTTAAGGAAAGTCATTTGTGTCACATCAAAAATGGCTATTACATTATAGTATAATTATATTGTTTGACACGTGACATGCCTAAAATTTTGAATTAGCTCCTCTAAAGAAAGCGCCAAAATCGAATTTAACTGAATCTCTTCAATTAACATTTAAAGTTATAATCATGCATTAAATATTTTAGTTAATCAATATTTTAATAAGTTTTGAAACAACTAAATGGCTAACACCTTATATGTTTCAGGGTAAGGATCCAGTGAGAAGAAAACTTAAAATGAGAATAATGAGAAATAATTATAACCACACATTTAAGATGCATCGACTTGATTTAGATGCATCTATATTCATTTAGATGCATCCCAATTAGTTTCGAAAGTGATTTTGAAGTGAAAACGATGCAAAGTAGTACTAACAACAAATTTGACCCGCAGAGGACGAAAAATGTATAGGATTCTTCTAACTTGATGAAATGCATCTAATATATGTATATGCATCTAATTTTTTGCTAGAAAATATATTATGATGCATTTAAAAGACTAGAGATGCATCTAATTCTAGTCAATGCATCTCAAATATGTAGTTATAATTATTTCTCATCCTTCTCATTTTAAGTTTTCTTCTCATTTGATCATTAGTCATATGTTTCATAATAAAAACCTATTCTAATTATGTATAGTTTATAAATGCATTCCATGAAAGAGTTTGGGTTACTTATTTATGTTAAGTTTATAACAAAATTAAATGATATGCGTTAAAATTAGTAATTACTTGCATTATTTGATACTTTGATAATATATATATATATATATATATATATATATATATATATATATATATATATATATATATATATATATATATATATATATATATATATATATATATATACACACTAGCTTATAGACCCTTGGAATCCAAGGGATTTTAGAGGGGTTTTGATTAAAAAAAGGTAAGTACGTGAATAAAGTAAGAAAGAACAACGAACGTAAACACTATGAAATTTTCTTGTAACGGAACAATAAGTTATGACTGAAAGTATAAAATACAATGCTTGTAAATATCTGTGTAATAAATGTTCAATGGTTGTAAATATCAAAAATAAGAGTGAGCCAATCAACACTCAAATACTAAAGGCTCTCACATGATATGTAATTATTTCATACAAAACTTGCAAACTAACAAACCACCTCACCAGCAAGATGGCAACACAACAAAAAGAACACACGCCAAACAACAGCCCGTATCGCAACCAATTACCAAGAGTAGCCAAAAACCATCACGATACACCAGTAGGAACAGACCTGCAACTCTGATGCCTCGCAATCCATAATTCCCATTGAAAAATACATTTTTTAAAGTTCAGTAGATCCATTTGAATGCGGTCAACTGAATGTATTGGAACAACTTTTGTAATTACCATGTGACCTTTGAAAACCTCTTTCATATACAAAATATACAAACCATCCACAACGTAGTTTACCACAATATTCTCACTATATTCCACATTGACGAACCAACACATTATTATTTTTAAACCTTTGGTTCATCAACAATATTTTTCACTAAATTATAAGGCTGCAACTTGATTCTTGCATTCACAAATTTAAATTTAAATTAGTATTTGCAAAGAACTGTGTAAACTAATTTGTGTCAAATTTAAGCAAGCATGTACGATATTGGTAAAAATAACACTATAGAGTGGACGACAAACTTTAAATACATATAAAAAGGGATATTATAGACTGGACGACAAAGTTCATCAAGTCTTTACATGATCAGGTACGTAAAATTTACATTGTATACATACAAATATAATTTTAGTTGCAACAACTCACAAACATACATAATATAGTTTACTTCATGCAGTAGAATGTATATGTACAACTATTCATTAGCTTACATCATACTTTTACTTTGGATATAAATATTAAAAAAAAGCCTAAACCATATTGGATTTGGGTTGCTGGTCACATATGGTTGCTGATGACATTAAGTTGTTGGACATCAGGTTTCCTGATGACATTGGCTTTGGCTTGCTAATGACGTTAGGGTGCTGATGACGTAGGTGGTGCTGATATTGGGCCTTTGACCAGCGAGTTTCAAGCTTCATCCGAAAGCCACGACCAGTAGCATTAGCAAGTTGCAACCACCAGCAGTAGCAAGTCATCAATGCAGCACCAGCCATCACCACCTGCAGCAAATAGCGCCTATGGAGTAGTTTTAAGCCATTCTGATTCATTTTTATCTAATTATTTTTTGAATCACAAAGGATAAGAGTAGTTATTCCATGTGCCTTTGACATCAAAAAGTTTTGAAAAGGTGTCTGATCACACATTCTTATCAAATTAAATAGAATTTTCTTCAATGATGCCTTATCTTCTGATCCCAAAAAGAACAAAAAATAACAGATAAAATCATTAATTCATGAGGCTAATGTTCTATATAATACGACATATGAGGAAAACAGGCGACACATAAAACATTATATATGCATACCTACCCTACTTTTTTATTACGAAAGTTTCTTTACTACGTTGTTTTGGCATAAATATCGTTAAATAGTAATCCCAAGTAAGAGTTGTTAAGATTTAAGAGTGAGTATGTATATAGTGAACTCCATTTAAGAAACATGCTGCAATAGGTTATTCCTGGAAACAATCAAACAGTGCACTTAACAATTGAACTTCATAAATATACACTTTAAGCAACTTTTTATTTCTTTGCGGCACTTGACCCGTTCAACATACAATGGACCAAAATGGGTAAATTTTGGTGATTCTGGGTCAAGTTGCGTCATGTTCATTTTGGTTGACCACTATCAATTACTAAATCCAGTTCTTGCCCAATTTTTTTTGTAGATGTGTAACATGACAATTTACCTATTGAAATTATATAAAACTCATAGTGATTTACTTAAAAATTTTAGTTTTCAAGAAAACAAAAGAACAAAGGCTATATACATAAAGATATTCAAATAGTCAATCATACTATAAACAATTGTCTTAGGCACTATTGTTATGACGACTTAACCACATTCACTGATTGTCCATAGCTTATTGACCCGTGAAATTTATGGGATTTTAGAGGGTTGTTGAATAAGAAAACGTAAGTAAGTGATTTAAAGTTATAAGTCACAAAAACCATAAAATACAATGGTTATAAATATATGTGTAATAAACGTTGATTGACTCTTGATTTACAATGTGTTTATAAAAGGTTGGGAGAAGTCAACAAAAAGTTTGGTTAAAAAGGAAACAATTCAAAATCTTTTTACATCATTACTCAAAGTTAAAATTATTACTATCTTTTATAATCATTTGGTCATACAAAGGTGTTTCGGGTGAATCTAACCAGGCCCAATCTGTTTCGACTTGTGAGCCGACTCAAGATTTACCCATTTGACCCATTACATAACCCGTCCATGTTTTCACCTTTACATCCTACTTTAGGCACAAATCAATATTACTGAATGCTAATACCGAAATTCAAGGATTACCTCTTCATTAAATGCTAATACCGATCTTTGCAAAGTAATCTTGAAGTCACAGCTTGATATGTTTTTGAGGTCTCTTCAGTATGACCACCTACTAAAAAATTTAAAAAAAAAAGTCAGTATCCTGTGCCAAGTTCAAGAACCGAGAACTAATTTATATACATTAGCATCGGATTTAAGGTATACTATATATAGACCAAACATTATTAGCTGTGATTAAAATAGGAACTGAAGGAACCAAACTCTTACTGTATATGTGAAAGATCATACAAATATCTGAGGCAACGCCATTTAATCACAACTAATATATTAGTTTTAGAGTTCATTTCAATCATCCATAAATAAACTAATGTACCCGAACAATACGAAAATAAGCTAATGATGGCGAGGGCAAAAAATATTGTCAAAAGTACATTTCAGATTATGCATATATATAGGCCATAAGCATAAGTTAGAAATGTATTCCAAAACACTACTAACTTCAAAATAAAGCCACATATTAACCTTTAATAAGATCTATCTAGCAATCTTAAGCACCCTGACCCAAATTAAGTTGTTCCACATCAAAGGTAAATCAAACTTTTGTTTGAAAAAAAAGGCAAGGGAACAAATACTATGGCCCCTCATATTATTAATATCGACACCAGATTCAGGAAAATGGTAAAGGGCAAGCCTATGTGATAATCTCATACAGAACAATGATCATAAAACAACCAAATGATAACAAAACTTACACTTTAAGTCTCATCCCCAGGTCCTGCAGGAATGTGCAATATGATTTGTGTAGGTGAGAAACTTGGAAATGAAGACTTCCAAGGGGTGTCTGTGACTTTCCATCAAGTTCATTTGCTAGATCATCCAGAGCTTTAATACCCGAACCATACATTGTTTTCTTCTTGTCTAGACCAGCTTGAAGTTCTTTTGTAGCCTGTACCAGTGTACCCCCGTATTAAAATATGTATTTTCATTTCTTATGTATTCAAATCTATCTAAATACTTTCTGGCTAATCATACATGATCCTTGGTTGACACAAAAGATTGCATATCATCCTCTATGCCTTTTAGTTGTTGTTCTTGTTGTGTCACGGAAGCCACACTCTTATGCAAGATGTCAAGCTGTTTTGTTAATTGAGGCTGGAATTGCTGGTGCGGGTCATTCGGCTTTACAGTGGCGCCTGTAAAAAAATCATATAATTTAGTTAGAATTTTACCTCGTCGGCTCTTTTTCAACTCCTAATTATTTCTTCATTTTTTTCTTTAACGTCTCCACTTCTGGTATTGAACTAAAAAATAACATAATTTCCCTAAATGATGAAAAGTTGACTACATACAGTAAGAAGCTTAAATGCTTAAACGTAAACCTGACCTACTAAGACTCCTGATCCGTATGTTTGCATCCATGTTGGTCAATCAGCTTTTGCCTTTTTGTCTTCACAACTGGACATGGATCAAATTAATTAGATGTATAATAATTAAACGCATCTCTCATATAAAATTTCGAATGTATAGGAAAAACTAAATCCATTAGTGAAAGTGGAATTTCAATTGGTGTAATTTGAGTTGATGTATTGCACAATTAGTAATTATATTTTATTCACAATAGGAGCAGCTAATTACTAAGAAGCATTAACATTAAGCATAAGAGTTGAGCTAATGGCTTGAATTTCCATCACTTTATATACCTCGTAAACATGCATTCACATCTATATTGTATGGGCTTTTACCATTTAAATGCGGTCATCGAGATACAGATCATTGAGATTGCTAAAAGAAGGATTGATAACCATTAACTTATTATGACTTATGATATGATACATACGTTGCTATTTTAGCTTGATTAATGTTTAATATTGTCTTATGTGTAATAAGTAAAAAGGATGTTGAGAACCTTAATATCAATTGAAGCTGGGCAACATAAGTAAGCAAAATATCAGTTGAATTGTTGTCATAAGGTTTAGAAAGCTTACCCCCATACATAGAGCAAAACAGAATTGACCCAACCATGTAAACAGTGACACATATTGATTATATCATTACGATAGTATTCTATGATAGTAGGACGTTGTACCTTTGGGATATCCGAGAGCTCGACCATGTGCATCATTTCTGCAGAAGTTGTAAAATCTTCTTTTGTCGAGTATCTTGAGACCGTGGAGATGCTTATTGTATGTTTAGATGTTTCATCTGCCTTCTTAGCAAGCAACCTATATACGAAATGTTTTTTAATAGTTAGGAATCAGTTGCACACATCCTTTATGAAAACTGCAAAATGTAAAAGTTGAAGAAGCTATTTTAAATAATCCATTACGTATTTTTTACATACAGTTGTCTAAAGTCGTCAACATCTTTGAATTCAGATGCTGTGATACTTTCTTTTCCGCTAAACAGGAACAACCTCGTTGCATTGTAACCATTCTGAACCCCCATTTTCCCCATGCAAATCAAATAATTATATGGTTAGATGTATACATATAACTTAAATAAAAAACTGACCACTTCTGTTATAGGATGATAAATTACCGTCCCACATTTTCATCATCGCAAGATGAAGAACAACAATGATATTTGAATGGTCATCACATTCTTAAAGTCAGAAAACTGCTGCGCAAATGCTCCCCACAGTGTGCACCTCATTTCAGTGCCCCTGCAAGAATAAGTAAAAGTGGTGGACATTATTCAGTTTTGAAAGTGAACATGTATTTGACAAATTCTATAATGTATAATATTGACTTACTCCGCATCAAGAAGGGTGAGTGGTTTCTTCTTCCCAGGTTTGCCATTCTTGTCGAAGCAATCAAGATCATCGCAAGCGATAACCTGCCCTATGACATCTGGACATGAACAACCAAATGTAGCAAATTTTATCAATCAAAATTAAATGCAATGGCCAACATGAGAAAAATTAGTATAACGCACATGAGTACTTACCAAACTGGCCGACCTCCTCAACTCCTAGATTAGTTATGGTTTTAAAAGCTCTAAAGTCAAAAGCATACATAGTGGCAGTAAAGTCATTACATTTTTCAACAATTGTATCGGTAAGAAGCTTAGCCAGAGCCCGTTTTAACGCACATGAGAAGCCCAATAAGCTTAGCCGGAGCCCATTTTTAACAACGTCATATAGCGAATCCACATTCCGATTTTTGAATCACCAACACTTTCAAATTACTAACACATTGTTCTCATGTCTTTAGCATTTGTAGATGAAAAATCTGGAATAGAAGATGTACATGATAAAAAAATGTTAGCTCGAAACAAAAAATAATCAAATAATTTCAATCAACACTGCAAAATATTTTTCAGTCAACTTCATGTTGGAACATAAATATGAATTCAAAAAGTATTAAACTATTGAATAATGGAAAACTAATTGCATTAAATGGGAAAGGGGAGAGTGATAAAGAGGGAGAACGACCTGCACATTCGGAATCATTTGCAAACTGTATAAATTAGAGGTACTTCCTTCATCATTTAAGCATCCATCACCACTTTTTCAAACTATTGGATTCAATAAGGGGAACAAAATTAATGCTATAATAGCAAAATCAAAATTCCAAACTTCAACAAATCAGTAATATGATCTCAAAATGCAACAAGTTCACGCTGATTATAAATTAAACATTCCCAAATTATTAGTCACACGCGTCATCAAATCAAACTGAATATATATAAATCAATCATAAAAAAATAATTCATTAAACAAAATGAATTAATCATTAAACATACAATTAAAAAAAAAAAAGCAAAACAAATTTATTCTGGTTCTATGCATAAACTTATTTAGGCGTAATAATCATGTTTGCCAATAATCATGATCATTGTCCAATTTAAATAATTTTTCTTTTATATATTCTGATTAAAAAAAAAAGAAAAATTATTTAAAAAAATGATGAGAAGAAACTTACAATCGAAATGAATAATATGTTTGCCAATAATCATGATCATTGCCCAATTTAGGGTTTTATTGTTTTTGGGTGGATTGATGATCGATTCAATTTTTGGGTGGATTGATAATCGATTGATTTGGTGTTTCTTGGAGAAGAGAAAAACGCAGGAGCGTGTGAAGGAGGAGGATTATCTTTGACTTGGTTATGATTGACCGAGTAATTGATATAATTAATGGACGCGTTTTTTTTGTTTCTTTTTTATTTTTATTTTTTGTTTGGAAGAGTGCAAAACATGCATGCTTAGAGTGGTTGTACGCAATAAATCTTCGACCAATAGGAGAAGAGACACATCAGCAAATTAATTGCAATGTGTGCTTTAAGGTGCTTGTAAAGTGTACTGGTTTATTAGTATAAATATATATATATATATATATATATATATATATATATATATATATATATATATATATATATATATATATATATATATATATATATATATGATGACGTATAGCCTATATCTGGACCACAAGCCCAAATGATAGACATTACTCACACCTAAGCCCACCATGAGTGGGCTACCATAACAATGGTACGGGCCGCAGTATTAATGCTTTGGGCTCACGAAGCCCAATGCCCAAATCCAACCCACCGGGTACACGATAAGGATTATCTATTCATGGAATAGATATCCTTACCTCGGATAAGTACCACGCGTGTGAAGAGTAAGGAGCAAGAAACACGGTTTCTTAGCCCCTATATATAGAATCATACGATTCTCATTCAAGGTACGACATACAAACCTTAACTCTTTACGAGAACCCTAAATCGATTACTTACTCTCACGCCGGAGTCTAATCGGGGGAGACAATCCCTCGATAAGCCTAACGGTGTTGTTTTATTTTCTTAGTACGCAGGTAACAAGTGCTAAGAAGAGAATTGGTACGAGAGCATAAGCCCATAACCAGGTACGCCCAACTTTTGTATCAACAAGTGGCGCCATCCGTGGGACCCTACTAAGAACTAGAATGACGAAACATAAGAATTCGAGCCAGCGGACTCCGCAGTCAGAAAAACGTGACCATCAGAGGAAGAATCAACAAGATCCAACCTCCAGACAAGTCGATGGGACAACCAGCACACCTGGTCACCACGAGGCAGGAACAACCCCACCTCGTCTAGCAGTAGAACTACCTATAAGAACTACTCAAGTCACACCAGTGGTCCTAAGCGTTGAGGAACTCCAACGCACCCTCTTCACCACTCCTCATCAGGCTACACCCGCAGTGAACAACACTGCGCCGCCAGGCGCGCCTGAACGAAACAGGGCGCCAAACACTGAGGCAGAAATTCTTGCAACAACTGAGGACGCACCTGATCTAACTTTGGGAAACTTTGTATCCCAAAATTATGAAACCCTAACCGCCCTCATGCAAGAAGAAGCAACAAGAAGAGCAAGCGCGGGTCTACAAGCCCGACTCAATTTTGGTCCTCAACGCGAACCATCACCATCGCGTCACCCACGAGGAAGACGCGCAGAACGTACCACTATCCATGATAGATTGGGTACGATATCTGATTCACTATACTCAGGAGACAGCGAGAGGCGCACCAATGTCCACTCCAGACTTGGCAGTCGGGGAATACAAGATCGATTAGGGCCTCAACATTCGCCAAGCCAAGGATCTTCCAAACCTGGGAGTAGGAGGATTCAAGACAGGTTGGGGAGAAGAAGATCCCCAAGCAGAGATCCCTCAAGCTCTTCTTCTGAAAGAAGCCGGCGCAAGCGCCGAAAAAGAGACTACACTTCTTCCAGCGACTCCTCGGACAACGAGGATAAAGAAACAGGACACTGGAAGTCAAGAGGGAGACGTCACGAGGAAGAGAATGAAGATATGTCTCTCCCATGGCGACGCCAGAAAATTGATGCGTTTACACGGCGCATCAGTGATTACTCAGACCGCAAACGCAGGCGCATGCCCGCTAACGTGAAAACATATGATGGAACAGGTGATCCTGATGATCACCTAAAAATTTTCGAATCAGCCGCAACTATCGAAAATTGGCCACAGCCTGTGTGGTGCCACATGTTTAATTCCACGTTAGTAGGAAACGCGCGCACATGGTTTAGCAAACTCCCACGTAGGAGCATTGGTGGATTTGAGGAACTACGGAAAGCATTCCGCCTCAACTTCACCCAGCGAAAGAAGTGCGCTAAAAACCCTGTGGAACTAGCAAGAGTGAAACAGTGTCAAGGGGAATCAACCAGCGCTTTTATGGAACGTTTTAAAGATGAGTGCATACAAGTCAAAGCATGTCCCGAAATCCTAAAAATTTCAGGGTTCATGAATGGGATCAATAACCCAGAACTCATCCGAAAGCTGAATGACAAAGTTCCACAAACCTTTGACGAGTTAACAAAGCGCACTAGATCCTTTATACAAGGAGAAGCAGCTGCCGCGGATAGCAAAAAAGGTTATTCAAACTATAGGCAACAAGAACAGCCGCGGAGACAATCCAACGATCAGAATAACAACCGCAGCAGGAATTATCGCAGTGGAAGAGACAACGACAAATATACTCCTCTCACTAAGACTCCGAGAGAAATATTTGTAACAGAATGTGCGAACTTCCCAAAACCACCACCAATGCGCACTGCAGAAGAAAAGCGCCTAGGTAGTGGATACTGCGAGTACCACGGCCAAAAAGGCCATACAACTAACGAGTGCGTCCAACTAAAACAGCTAATTGAAAAGCTAGTTAGAGAAGGCAGGATGGACCACCTCGTAAAGAACATCAAGGAGGGAAAAGATAAACAGAGAAACGGGGGTAAGAAAGAACCCCCAAAGGAAAAAGCTGACACTATATACATGATACAATCATGGCAACGCAGGATAAAACAAAAAGTCAGCAAAAAATTCTCTCCAGAAAAAGAGATATCCTTCCCTACTATAGCTGCGGACAACGCAGTCGTGGAGCCTCTAACCATTGAAATACATACAGGAGGACATGACATCCACCGAATGTACATTGATGGAGGAGCATCCGCAGACATCCGGTACGATCACTGTTTCAAAAGACTGCGACCTGAAATCCAAGGTCAGTTGATACCAGCCACAATGTCATTAACAGGATTCACAGGAGAAAAGATTTGGCCCATGGGGCAGTTACGCCTGTTGGTGGTCGTAGGAGATGAACAACACTCAACCGCAACATGGATAAACTTTATGGTAATAAAGTCTCCTTCACCATACAATGGTATCATTGGAAGACCGGGAATATCATCCATGCGCGCGGTACCATCCACAGCGCACGGAATGCTTAAATTCCCAGTGGAAGGAGGAGTTGTCACTCTCTATAACACAACAGTACCACCAAGAGAATGCATCGCAGTAACAACTGAAGTAGAGACTATTCCAGAACAGCGCACGGAAAAAACGCCAAATTTAAAAGTCGCTATTCACCCAGATTATCCGGAGCAACAAGTTTCGATCGGAGGATCTTTATCTGACAAAGGTAAAGCAGCTGTATGCGCACTCTTGCAAAAAAAACCTAGACATCTTTGCATGGGAACCAAAGCATATGACGGGAGTACCACGCTCTATCACAGAACATAAGCTACAAATCCGACAAGGATACCCTCCAATACGACAAAAGAAGCGCGGCCAGGCCCCAGATCGTGCAAAGGCTATTCTGGAAGAATTACATAAGCTCGTAGACGCAGGCATCATGCGCGAAGTATACTATCACGACTGGCTTTCTAACCCAGTTATGGTAAAGAAGAGCGATGGCAGTTGGAGGATGTGCGTGGACTTCACGGACCTCAACAAAGCATGTCCGCAGGACTGCTATCCACTGCCAGAGATAGACTGGAAGGTCGAGTCCTTGTGCGGATACCCCTTCAAGTGCTTCCTAGATGCATATAAAGGGTATCATCAGATCCAGATGGCAGTGGAAGATGAAGAAAAAACAGCTTTCCACACCAGTCAAGGAGTATACTGCTACACAAAAATGCCTTTTGGCCTGAAGAACGCAGGCGCGACATACCAACGACTGGTGGACACAGCCTTCGAAAAACAAGTAGGCCGCAACTTGGAAGTCTATGTTGACGACCTTGTCATCAAAAGCCATACAGAGGACGAATTGGTGCGCGACATCGAGGAAACATTCCGAACGTTGGGGCGAATCAACATGAAGTTAAATCCAAAAAAGTGCACCTTCGGCGCGACCGAAGGGATGTTCCTTGGATACCTGATAGAACCCGATGGAATCAAGCCTTGCCCAGAAAAAACAAAGGCCGTTATTGATCTCCCCTCACCGCGCACACTCAAAGAAGTCCAATCATTGAATGGAAAGTTAGCAGGGCTAAACCGTTTCTTATCTAAGTCAGCAGACAAATCTCTTCCCCTCTTTAAAACACTCACGAAGTGTACAAAAAAGGGAGACTTTCGCTGGACAATCGAAGCGGAGGAAGCTTTCCAACAACTTAAAAACCATCTGGCATCTCTTCCCAAACTCGTCGCACCGCGACCAGGGGAAGAACTAATCATGTACTTATCGGCAACCAATGGAGCAGTCAGTGCCATCCTATTGACAGACAGTAACTCCGTCCAGACACCCATATATTTCGTAAGTAAAGCCCTAAAGAAAACAGAGACTAACTACAGCGCTATGGAAAAGCTGGTCTTGGCTCTAGTGTTCGCAGCCAAAAGGTTGCGCAGATACTTTCAAGCACATCCAATAGTTGTAATCACTGATCAGCCAATCAAACAAGTTATCTCTAAGCCTGACGCATCAGGACGCTTACAAAAATGGAGTGTACTGTTAAGTGAGTATAACATCTCATACAGACCGCGCACTGCAATCAAAGCACAAGTCCTAGCCGATTTTATTGTGGAGAAGCCAGACAGCGACAGCCCGACATCTGCAGCTAAAACAGATTTACAGGAACCCTGGATTCTGTTCACAGATGGATCTTCATGTGTAGAAGGATCAGGCGCAGGCCTTATTCTTACAAATCCAGAAGGTATGGAATTCACCTATGCGCTACGCTTTGAATTCACAGCCACAAAAAATGAGGCAGAATACGAAGCCCTACTAGCTGGACTACGTATTGCAATTCAAATGGGTGTTCGCAACCTAGAAGCAAACGTAGATTCGCGACTGGTCGCTAACCACGTGCTAGGTGAATATGAGGCCAAGGATGAACACATGACCCAATACCTGGAAAAGACAAAATCCTTGATCAAAAACTTTGATAGGTTCACAATAAAACAGGTGCCTAGAGGAGATAACAAGAAGGCGGACGCACTCAGCAAGATCGCATCCACAAGCTTCGCACACCTCTCAAAACAGGTATTGGTGGAAACCCTAAAAAACAAGTCAATCTTGGAGAGGGAGATATCAACGGTGATAGTGGAACAAGATCCTACATGGATGACACCTATCATCGAATTTATTAACAAGGGAGTCCTACCCCAAGATCATAAAGACGCCCGAAGAATACGGCGCGCAGCGCAACGATTTGAACTACGCGACAATGTACTCTATCGACGGTCTTTTTTACAGCCGTGGCTCAGATGTGTTGGACCCCTTCAAGCAGAATACGTCCTCCGCGAAATTCACGCTGGATCATGTAGTATGCACTCAGGGCCACGATCCGTGGTGGCAAGCGCTCTAAGGTCAGGATACTATTGGCCAACAATGCATCGCGATGCACGCGACCTGATAAGAAAATGCAGCAATTGCCAAGTACATAGGCCAATTCCGCGCCGACCACGACAAGAGCTAACACCAATTACCTCACCATGGCCATTTTACAAATGGGGTATTGACATCGCAGGACCTTTCCCTGTCGCAGCTGGAGGAGTAAAATTCCTCATCGTAGCCATAGATTACTTTACGAAGTGGATCGAAGCAAAAGCGGTGGTGAACATCACGGGCAACCAAGTCAAACGCTTTGTCTGGGACAACATTGTCTGTCGCTTCGGACTACCGGGTGCGATCATATCAGACAACGGAAAACAATTCTGTGATAACCCATTCAAAGATTGGTGCGCACAATTGAACATCACACAACACTTTGCTTCAGTCAAACACCCTCAAACCAATGGCCTAGTTGAGCGCGCAAACCGCAATCTAGGCGAAGGAATAAAAGCACGCCTTGACAGACACAAAGGAAGGTGGGTAGATGAGCTCTCGCATGTCTTGTGGGCACATCGCACAACAATCAAAACCAGTACTGGCGACACGCCATTTTCCCTAGTCTATGGAACAGAAGCCGTCATACCAGCTGAGATAGGAATGCCAACTATACGCATAGCAGAGGTCAACGTCACGACAAATGACGAGGAACGGCGCATAGACTTAGACATACTGGAAGAAAGACGCGAACGCGCAGCTATACGCGAAGCAAAGGCTAAGGCAAAAATGAAGAAGTATTATAATGCAAAAGTCAAACACACTTCATTCAGACCAGGAGACTTTGTTTACCGCGCCAACGACGTGAGCCACGCAGAAGACACAGGCAAGCTTGGACCTAAATGGGAAGGACCTTACGAGGTCACAGACGCGCTCGGCAACGGCGCATACAGACTGCGCGATATGGAAGGTCACGACCTAGCGCTTCGCAAAAGAAACCCAACCATTTGACCACGTTGTGTGGTAAAAGGAGCGGAACAAGGCCACGGTCGGTTCTATCGCCAGTAAACGGCAGTTTACTTCAAAATTCGACACCTTCGCCGCACCTATACAGTGCAGCTGCGAGATGTGAAGGCGATAGTGATTGAGCAAATCGCTCAGAAAAATAGATATGGGTACGCGATAATTCGCGTACTCAAAGAATTTCGTGTATAGCCCTATTTTCCCTTCGGGGAAGTCAGCTATACACGCATCGACATCTGGAGCCTCTGGACGTACATCCAAAGGCACGAAATAGTCGGACGAAAACTGGGTAACATCCTCAATGGACATCACGGAGCGAAACTCCTCCAATTGAGCAACCATTTTCATTTGAATACTAAGTGGGACGCACACAAATTACCTACGAAAATGAAGTAGTTTCTTTGCAAAAAAGCTCTCAAAGAAGGTGAATAGTGATTAGTGTGTGTTTTACTGCGTGATTGTAAAAAGTGGGGCGGTGACTCTTATATAGGGAGTGGTAAAAACCCTAATTTCTATCCACGTGGAACCCACTCACAGCAAACGTATGGCTAGAAGTTGAACGGGTACATGCACTTTTTCCCGAATTCCGAGGGCTACGTGGACACCACCCCCGATTTTCGAGGCATCCATTTTGAAATTATTATTAGTTAGGTGCATTGCACCTACAAAACGGCGGTAATATTTGTTCAATCTCCCGCCACGCTTACCGCTGATGGTATTAAGTCTAGTACCCACGGCTACGAGCCGCGCACACTAGACTGGGGGACATGATGACGTATAGCCTATATCTGGACTACAAGCCCAAATGATAGACATTACTCACACCTAAGCCCACCATGAGTGGGCTACCATAACAATGGTACGGGCCGCAATATTAATGCTTTGGGCTCACGAAGCCCAATGCCCAAATCCAACCCACCGGGTACACGATAATGATTATCTATTCATGGAATAGATATCATTACCTCGGATAAGTACCACGCGTGCGAAGAGTAAGGAGCAAGAAACACGGTTTCTTAGCCCCTATATATAGAATCATACGATTCTCATTCAAGGTACGACATACAAACCTTAACTCTTTACGAGAACCCTAAATCGATTACTTACTCTCACGCCGGAGTCTAATCGGGGGAGACAATCCCTCGATAAGCCTAACGGTGTTGTTTTATTTTCTTAGTACGCAGGTAACAAGTGCTAAGAAGAGAATTGGTACGAGAGCATAAGCCCATAACCAGGTACGCCCAACTTTTATATCAACAATATATATATATACTTTCTAATAAAATAGAGAAAGCTTCTCATAAATACTTCACTAAAATATCTTAAACTCTTCTACTAATACATGTCCTTTTGTATGGACAATAGTGAATATCGCTATAATTAATGAAAAATGGTCAAAACCTAATTTCAAATTATTTTGAATTACATGAGAAGCTTTCTAAGCTAGCTTCGAATATAAGTACAGAGTTATTATTAAATGAGAAGAAAAATTAAAATAAAAATGATAAGAAGAAATCACAGCCACTCATTTCAGATGCACTTACAAAAATAGATGTATATACCCTTAAAATTCTCACTCATATTTGAAATGCGTGTTTAAAAATTCTTTTTATTTTTTTATTTTAGTTTTTCTTCTTACCGGATCCCTTCTCTATGGGTACGTACACTTTTATTTTGAGTCACAAAATTAAATTGGGTTTTCAAATTTAAATGATCGCACATCATAATTCATATTGTTATATTACTGATTGTCTTTCATCTTAAAATTAACAGTTTTGCAAAAGCTAATATAGTTTAGGGTGCGTTTGGTTTCCTCCTAAGGGAATCAAACTATCACTATGAAAGTGATAGTTTGTGTTTGTTTAGAATGTCTGAGCCCACAACTATGACTATGAAAGTCTAATATATTCTATACTCTATATACAACTCTTGAGGGGGGAATGGATCTTTCATAGTTGAGGGACCCACCACTACTATCAAACTCATACCCATTATCATTCATCGCAGCATACCAAACGCACCCTTTGTTTTTTTTAGAAGGTGATTCCACATGAAGCACCACAACATGTTTTTGCTTATAAAATTGATTATTACGTTGAACTTGAGTTGACAACATTTGTAATTGCTTTTGTTTCAATTGCAATCAAATTTCACTATTATTAAATGTATTAATGAGTGCAATTAGTTATAATATCGTTTAATTAATTCAATATACATACTAAAAAAATGAATCGTGACTTAGGACTAAGTTATCGAGAACATGGTCAAACATGATAAATTTATCGGAGTTGGGTAAAAGGATCTTCGCTCTTAACTTTTTTCTTTTTTTCTTTTTTTTTTTTGAACGGCAAATTTATTATAGAAAAAACTAGCAAGGCGCTAGAAGTTTACAACAAAATAAGATTATGGTTTTTAAGCCACTAAATCCAACTAAAACTAGTTTTGCTTCTAAACCGAATCCAAAAGAAAGAACGAGAAACAACTTCATCAAACATAATTGCCTTTGGAGGAATCTCTTGACCGAAAATCGTTCGGTTGCGCCAATTCCATATGTACCACCACACAATGTAGCATACACCTTCGAACGCCTGTTTTTGCTTCATCGGGAGCCGAATAGACAACAACCAATCCAACCAATCATCATAAGAATTAAGCTCCTTGTACTCCATATCCCACCATCGAGTGATCTTATACATAATCTCACAAACTAATTGGCAAGAGAAGAATAAATGCCTAGATGATTCAACCATCCTCTCACACATAGGACATAATATAGACTCAATCTCCATACCTCTACGAGAAATATTGAATTTGGTAGGAAGACAATCGTTTTTAACTTTCCAAGCATGAACATTAATCTTGATTGGAACCGCCTTTATCCATCTTGTCTTTGAATTACCATTCGGAAGTAAAGTGTCGTCGATAAGTTTCCTAACCGAGGATACCGAGAACTCACCCGATCCATCAAAGGACCACGACCATCTATCTTTCGAATTACTTAGAATACACCCATCTGTCTTTTCCTTTAGCAACTCCAACTGAACCTGCTCTATTCCACCCCTAGGATTTTGACGAAGAGAAAACTCCAACCCTCCATGAGACATTTTCAACGCAACCTCAATCCCTTTCATCGTTTCCAAATCATAAATTCTAGGGGCCAAATCTTTAAAAGCAACATCACCACACCACTTAGTTTCCCAAAACGAAGTATTCACCCCATTACCCAATATCGGAGTAATATATCTGAGAAGATCAATACCATACAACTTCAATGACTCGATTTCCTGAATTATACTAATCCATACAGACGGGTAGCTCAATTTAGCTTTCATACCAATTTTTCCACTTTCACCATGTAACGCTTTTATAACCCTAGCCCATAACGAATTCTTTTGGGTTATAAACCACCACACCCATTTGAACAAAAGGGCCCTGTTAAGTGCAAATAAACTCAAAACCCCAAGGCCTCATGTATCCTTAGAAGCCATCACATTTCTCCATCTGACCCAACTTGATTTTCTCGAATTTATCTCCATGCCATTAAAAAACCGCGCCCGGATTGATTCCATATTCTGCAGCACCTTCATAGGCACTTTAAAAATGAACATATGATAAATAGGAATCGTGCCTAAAACCGATTTAAGGAGAGTCAGTCTTCCTCCTTTTGAGAGTGTCTTTAATTTCCATCTAGATAGCCGAGGAACCATACTATCAATGACCTCCTTCCAAGACTGAATTCGTGACATAAAATCTCCCACTCTAGATCCTAAGTATTTGAATGGCGTCTTAAGAACCACACAACCAATCTTGACGGCAGCCTGCTCAACTTTACAAGAGTCCACAGATATCCCCATCAACTTACTCTTATTCATATTGATACGAAGGCCCGACGCACGATGAAAAATCTCCAACACACGAGTAATAGTTTCAATATTCAATTGGTTCCATTGCCCCATGAAAATAGCATCATCCGCATAAAACAAATGAGATATATGTAAAGATGAGCCCACCATAATCCCCTTAAATAAACCTGCGTCCACCACTCTTTGAAATGAAATATGTAAGCTCTCCATGACCAAAATAAATAAGAAAGGTGACAACAGATCACCTTGTTTAAGCCCTTTATAGAACTGAAACTCTTGCGTAGGGCTTCCATTAACAAGAACCGAGACCCTAGAAGAGTGAAGACAAGTTTGTATCCATTTACACCATTTTTCTCCAAATCCAAACTTCTTTCGAATGTCGTCAACATAATCCCATCTAACCGAGTCATATGCCTTTTCGAAATCAACTTTAAACACCATAGTATGTTTCTTCTTCTTCTTCTTGCACCATTGAACAAGCTCATTCAAAATAAACGGACCGTCTAAAATTTGCCTATCCGCCACAAAAGCGGATTAAATTTCATTCACAATATCACCCAAAACCGTAACCAGACGATTCGCCAAAATCTTAGCAACAATCTTGTATACACTCCCAATAAGTAATTATAGTTTGTTTTATCTAGATTAAGAACCAAGATATGATTCTATTTTGAGTTGACAAAATGAGTAATTTTTAAAATGTGTAATTTCATGCCTTAGCTTGATTATTTTTTTCCTGTTACACAATACTTTATGGGTTAAACGTTTTTGCTTTGAAAGGGTAAGAGAAATAGTCGTTAGAGCTTTAAACATTTTGTAAATCTTTATATTTTTACAATGCTCTTATCATCTTTTGACTCCTATTTTTTTATTTTATTTTTTTATATTATTATTTTTTTTTTAATTTGCATAAATGATTTCTAAATCTCACAGCACTATTTTGTTGTCTTAGACGGCTAGTGCAAGAGTCTAACACTAAGTTATGAAATAGCTTGAACCAAAGTTTTTTCACTGTAAAAAAGATACTTAACGTCTCAACTATGGTATTTGGGTATAGGGATGGCAAAAAAAACCGCACCCAATGAGGAATTCGATACACACGCCGTTTGACCGGGAAATCCCGATTTGACCAGGTATGGGGATGAGGACGTGGAATATTCGAATTATGAAATGGGGATGAGGGCAGGGATGGGGCAACCATTAAATTCTGGCCCTGACCCCAAACCCGACCATGTTACGTTTAAAAATGTCAATTGTGTATATTGATATGCATATGTTGCTTAAAATTATGCACCGTTGATTTGTGTATCGCAACCTTATAATATTTCATTTCATAAACTACATTTTCTATATGGTTATATATACTTCAGCAGCTATATGCTACTTTAACTATGTATTAAGTAAGTTTTTTCACAAATACTAAACAAAAATAAAAGTCCCTTGTTAGATTAAAAAAATATTTGTAACAATATAACAAGTTTATCTTTTTCTATAATTTAACAGATTGCTGGAAATAGCGTAGTATAAACAATGTTTGTTATTACAAAGCTTACTATGAGGATGGGGATGGGCAAGCAAACATGTTCTTCAACGACGAGGATGGGGATGGGGACGAGGATGTGGAATTAGGATCCGCGACGGGTATATGAAATGCAATCCCCCGACCCGTTGTCATCTCTAATTAGGTATTTTTTTTTATTTTTCATGTATTCTAAATGTTGTTTTTGAAAATGAACGTGATTATAAGAGTTTATATTTTTGGTTGCACGTGTCTCGCGTTAAAAGCGAAAAATGAATTTTGAAGATAGTTATTTGTGACAAAAACAACAACCTTGCGAATAACACAACAAACAATTTTAGGAAGAAGTGATAAAAAAAAATTACTCCGTATATGATATAGAAAATCAAACATACCTAATTTTTTTTCTTATACATTATTTTTTATTACTCACACTTATATTATTTTAAGGTGTCTAAATCACATATACACATGTCAAATTCTTGGCCGAAATTCCATGCATCTTATTGGTTTCTAAAGATCACATAAATGTCGACAAGTGGATCAACATCGCTTTTGTTCTCGCAACAAAAAGAATTTCATAAAAACCAAATATATGCGTGTTCTTGCAACTTTACGTTATTTTAGCTATCTGGCTATGTTTTGTTTACGTGTATGTTTCATTTGTAGGAACTTCATCTTTTCAATTGTGTGTAATCATGTGTTTATTTGTAACGTCTAATTGTGTTATTTACACGTCATTCTCTACTTTTTATTATTATCTTTTTTAAATACCCGTGAATTTTACGAGTCTTTTAGCTAGTAAATGTATATACACATGTTTTTCTTTTGAAAAATCGAGTTATCTTTTCTAATCTGTCAAGTAAATTTAGACACCACAAATCATCTCGCTAGATTCATATATTATGAACTTATGATGATCAATATAACCCTTACAACTATTAATTATATGCATAGGGTTGGTGATATCAAGAAATTTGCATCTGAAATTGAACTTGAGCTTGTTATGGAGACTTTAAAACTGTTACTATTAAACTACTATCGTAAGTTCACATAAATCATATTAATAGCTAAATTCACTACAAACATTTACACTTGTTGTGCAATTAATTAACTTTTGTCCTCTTAAAACAAAACTACTTGTTATAATAACCAAAGTACGAATTTACTAATTCAATTGATAGTAGTTAGTTTGCAGGATTGAGATTCTCTGAATTTATAATGAACATGATATGTCATGTTTCCTTATATACAAAATTGTGAGGTTCACTGCGAGACTCAGTTTTTATTTTGTTTGTGAGGAAACATGACCTATCATGTTTATTCTAACTTGAGAGAATCTTATTGTACTCTATATTCTTCTCGCATCATTTTAAGTTTATTCTTCTATGCACTCATTTGTCACTGTTGAAAAGAAAAGAGAAACACAATTCGATTCCATTGTACTCAATATTCTTCACCCACATCTTTTGATATGTATTTTACAATGCAATAATTTATTACCGTTAAAAAAAAAGAGTTCGATCTGAAGGTACTAGGAACATATGCAGGGTCGGAACATAAGTGGGGGCACTGGCAATTTTAGGAATATTATGATATAAAAATGATTCATGCATGTTAATAATTAGACATCTCTTCAAAGGTTGAAACAAGAACGTAATAATCATTTTTGTTTTGTTAGAATGTAGTATATAACATCATCATTATCTCACAGGTGATCCAAGAAAACTAACAAAATGTCGCAAATTAATGGCATTAGCAGTTTATGATGTTTAATGACTCTCCAAACCATGCATGCAAAATCTGATTAGTTTGTGCTTTTAATTTAATGTACGTACTCCTAGTCTGTAACCTTGGTATAACTATCAAAGGCAGGTTTATTTAGCGTCGCAGATCGAGCTAGTATTCTCTGTATCTACCCGGTACTCGTATTAAATTTTGTTAAAAGCTTGGTTACATTATGTGTTTGGTCTATTATTATTTTCTTCAGCTCAGTTTCAATCATCACAAATCAATGCTAAATTGAATCAATGGTTTTAGAGAGTTTGTCATGTTTTCAAGAAATGATGATTTTATATACTAGATTCTAACAAAACAAAATGGCTATCAGATTATTCCGTCCTTGTTCCTGAAGAGATATTTATTCGGTAATCGACATGCCCTCTAACTGATGGCTTACACGATACAATATATTTTGGCCCCCCCTCAGATAAAATGCTCAAGTTCCGTCACTAAACATGCGTGTAAGTTACATATCTATCTAGATTCCCAACCACCAGTAGTGGAAGTGTCGAATTAACTACAGTAAATGAGATAATGCAAGGAGTAAAGGACCACTCACCTTTATATAGTTATTGCAACTTACTCACTGTGCACTAGATTATGCGATCAATATCATATTTGCTACCTTCACAGACTTGCTTCCAAAGGCAACAATGTGTGTTATGGAAGCAAGTTGTAACAATTATGATCCGACTTAACTTTTAACAAAGGGTTAAAAAATGGACAAATAATCCCATCTTGCAAAACCAAAATGCATTAAGGCAGTGTATGCTGCTATTCGAATCACAACAATATGTTTCTACTCGTTGCTAAAGGTGTTCAACAGCATGCTTTGCAACAACTAATGTACATGAAATAACTGGATTAGAATGTTCATTAAGGTTACGAGTGCTATATACTTGTTGCATTAGAGTTTAGAGTACGTAATAAGATTTGAAGACACAATTTATTGTCAAAAATACTCAAAATATTCGAAATTACCAATCCGAACTTGTAGCAGTAGAGTTAATTAACGATGTCGTTTATGCAGTAAAAACCCTATAAGTTTGGTAGTAATATTTCACGCATTTCAAGTTATATAAGTAAATGATGTTTCTAACAACTAACGTTAGGGTAAAAGTCATAAATGCTTAATGTATTTACAATTTTGACTATATACATAATATATTTTTTTTATTGTCAAAATGCTTAATTAAGTTTGTGTTTTTTTTTTCATTACGCATAACTAATAGGATTTGTTAAAGATACTTTCGTCATTTCTTACGTCTTCATCTCCTACCTCCCACCACCATAATTTCCAGGGAGAAAACCACAAAAGAATAATTGTATCACCAAAGTCCCCAACAAGCCCTATAAATAACCCTTGATAATAATACTAGGGTTTGGTTACCCTCTCCTCTCCAAAGCAACCACCCTCCCCCCCCCCCCCCCCTTAGCATTTCCGGCCACTTTCCGGCAACCGGAGCTCACACCGTCGACCACTACCTCTCACCGCCACCACCACCTTACTCCTCTCAACCTCCCCGTCATTTCTACATAACACACGCGCCTTGTAACTCCCTCTAGCACCACGAATACATCACCGCCGCCGCGTACATCACCACCACCAAGGGTTTTGGGTTTTTATTTAAAATAAATTTTATAAAAATAAAATTTGTAATCGGATTTGGTATCATTTTTATTATTCGTGTTGTTGTTGTGTGGTTTTGGTCGCGTTAGTGGGCACGCCGTGAGTTTTAAACTCACGACCATGGTGTTTAGGTCGTTTGGTTCGTAGCCTTGAGTCATGGTTATGGGTTTTGCATCAAGTCGAGTGGTCATGGTCTTGTGGTGATCAGGTGATGGGATTTGGATGTCGAGTATGGATTTGATGTTATTGATGGTAGCCGAGAGTTAGGATTGGATTTAGTTTTGGTTTGGGTTTGATTATGGTTGTTGTTGAGGCATGGAGGCATGGAGCATTTTTAACTGGATTTTTTGTGGTAAGAATAATCCAAGGGTATTTAAGTCATTTTGCATAATAAAGAACCATTGTTAAGCATTATGACAATTAATACGAACTTAATTAAGCATTTTGACAATAAAAAAAAATACATTGTGTATAATGAGTCAAAATTGTAAGTACGTTAATCATTTATGACTTTTACCCCTAACGTTACCGCCCAAACATAACTCACTTAAAAACAAATATATCTCACAAAAACCAAAATCACACACACATCCACAAAAATATAGCTCCAAGACTTGGTCTTCTAGACGACCAAGTTCTCCAAGTGTTGGCCCAACATGCGTGCTTATGAGGTGACCGCAGGGATGGAGCTAGGGGTTCCCGTGCCGGGAACCCTATGGATTTTTTCAATGTAGTGTTAATTTTTGAATAAAATACCGATTTTTTTAAATACATCTTAAATGCACCCGGTCTTTCGAAATGTGTTTACAGTTACGGTTCAAAAAAATTTGTGCACCCGATCATATGTGATCCTGGCTCCGTCTTTGAGAGACCAGAGCAAGCAAGACTCGATCGTGGGGTGCTAGATGGACAAAGGAGGCGTGCAATTATTCATTATTCCGATGTTCTTATATTTATTTTGAGTGGAAGAGGAAGGTATACATTGCTTTTTGGTTATCACTATCACATGCTAGAATTTGTTGAAGACTCTTCCATGTGCTTCGAAATAAAAAGTATTGAAAATGACACTCAAGCACATATAACACTCATTCTATTTTATTCCCTAAAAGGCTAAAATGTACCTAAGTCATTATCATATTGTTTAATTAATTAAAAAACTTCTTTGACCAATAATTAGCTTTTTAAAAAGAAGCCTAACCACACTACATGATATGCCTGAAAAAGTAATGGCTAATTGCTCCGTGATCCCATTCAAAATCATGACTATAAATTAATTATTTTAATGCTATCAAATATAACAATGTTAATTACATGGACTATAGATAAGTGCATATTAATTTTTTTTCGTAAGTACATAAAGACATACATACCTAAAATAAAAGTGTGTATATTACATTAAATAATTAACGAATAAAAGTGTCTATCTTTATTTGAACCTTTAAATTTATTTATTCTTGTATCAATTTTCTTGTCATACACACTTTTAATCCGCTTATCCGCAGGAGAATCATTTTCTTTCGTGTGAAAGAAAGCTTAAAGATGTCTTTGAGTACAAAAAAAAAAAAAAAAAAAAAAAAAAAAAAAAAAAAAAAAAAATCCTTTTTTTAGATAGTATGGGAAATAGTGATTTCTTTTTGTAAGGCAAATAGTATATGAGAAATACTCTGTATTTATTAAATCGGAAACCCGTTTATTAAACTTTATTAATCATCAACTATTTATAGAGTACACATGACAAATGATATTAAAATCATGATGGACTCAACTCATAACCGGGCTTGGGCCTTATTGTCTCGCCTACAGTCCGAGTAGCGAAGTTGTGAAAACTCAAACTGCGGTAGAAAACTCAAACTGCGGTAGAAAACTCAAAACATAGTATTAACTATTTTGTTGATGAAGATATCCAACAGTGGAAGCAAATCTTCAAACAGCAACAACAACAAAAGCAAAACAAATAGCATAGCAAAAGTGGCCGTTCGTCGACAACAACGATATTTTCTACCATATTTTTCTTTTACTTAATGAAAACATGCCAAAGATCGCAATGGTGCAATTGGTATGATATCAATCGTAATGAACAGACAAGCATAAACAATGAAAGAAAGATAAGGTTTTTGTTTTTTTCTTTTTGTAATGATGATGTAAACGATTTCAAAGATGCAACCAAAACAGAATTCAATTGGCTTGTGTTACGACTTGGGAAAAAGAATAAATAATTGTTGGTATTTGGGGAAGAAAGTTACGGCAACAGCAAGGTAAGAAAAAACAGTATGCACACACACATACATAGGTAGTTTTTGTGAGATATGTAGGTTTGACGGGGTGATACAGAGGTAGCGGCTTATGACGGTTGACTAGGTCTTGGATTATACCCATTTTGATAACATGTTAACATTGAAACCCCGTCCGTTAAACTTCATATGCATAAAATATAGTAATATCAAAACACAACTTTGATTTTACGGTTTTTATATTAGAACTTTAGTTACTGTATTACACATTGACATATGTGGAGCCGCAAAGCTATTAAAAAAAAAAAAAAAAAAAAAAAAAAAAAAAAAAAAAAAAAAAAAAAAAAAATTGTTGTTAAAGGGGAATCATAAAAGTAGACATACATTTTTAAAAAATTACCCCACAAATTACTTTGTTAGGGAGCATGTGACCACTTTTCCCCCCTCCTGTTTTCGGCCCTAGTTACAATGTCTTTGCCGTTTGAAAATGAGCAGGAAAATTAGTTTTTATAGGAATTTATAAAAAGAAATTGTCATTACCTTCTAACCAATATAACCAGTAACGAAATTATATATACATGCATGCAACATAGGTATATTTGAGAATTTAGGGGCCGTTCGGTTTGTTTGGTAGGAATTATAATAGGTATTGAATTCGGTATAGGGTAGAATGACAATGGATATGAAAAATTGTATCATTACGATTGTTTATTTTTGAATGAGAAAATATGGTATGAAAAAGTGTATAGATAGTTGAATTTTGTGGTGGAAAAGAGAGGGGCCGGCGGAATGAATTTCATATACACCAAATTGGTGAGTAATAAATATATAATTATGATATAACATTTCATTCCCGACCTACTAAACAAACACCTTTAATCATTATGAAACTGATAACCCCATTCCCATATACTCATACCAAACGCACCCGGGTAATCTATGATTCATAAGACCGAGTCTTTGAATCTTGAGGATGCATCCACCTTGTCACGGAGGTCCCATTCGACGCGTTTTAGATGAGAAAAATGCAAGGCTCGATCGTCTCCAAGATCGAGTCGTGTGTGTTTTGTTGTGTGTGTGTGTTTTCTAAATGGTTTTTGTGTGGTATATATGTTGGTAGTTTAATTGGTTGTTTTATTACACTAATTTGATGACAAAGTTAATATAGTTTTAATAATAATAATTAAGAAACCCTAACTTTTCTCTCTTGTGTGGGCGATTTCCTGCCGCCACCACCTAGGCTTTTTCCGTCCATAATTCACAGCCTATCTCGCCTCTCTGCCTATTAACAAGTGATCTTATCCTTGCTAACTGGTATGCAATCGATTTAGGTTGCGTTTTCTTTCTCTGGTGGTGGCGGTTGGGGTGTTTCTATGGTTTTTCATATAAATCGATCCACTTGGAAACCCTAAGACAATCGTTATTTTTCTATCAGTGTGATCTTAGGGTCACTCGTTATTATTTAGGGTTTCTGTCTTGATGTTTCACGGCCTATCAATAAACTATAAATCGTAATAGTCGGTTTTGCATATCGATTATATATTAAGGGTTATTGATTCTCGTTTGGTTCTACGTTGTTATGCCTGCTGGATGTTTTTGGTTCGATTATTGGAAGAGGGTTGAGAGAGTGGATGTTTTTAGTTCGCATAGTGGAAGTGCTTATCATAGCCATCACGCATTCTGCTAAGATTCTATGATTACTATTGTGGCTGCAATTTTGGGCATGGTTTATTCCATGGTGTTGCTGTCGTTTCAGAAGTGTTGTTGGTTGGTTATGGAGGCTGGGGTTTTTTGTAAACCATATGTTTGGTTTAATCATTGTTCGGTTAAGCCTGCTTTGTGTTTCTCATAATGATCACATGCGTCTTTGTGTGATCAGGAGAGGTGTTCGCATCTCAAGTTTGTCTTATTATTATGCCTAGTTTGTTACTTTGTAATTAGCTAGGTTTGGTTTGTGTTTATGGCATGTCATAAACACTTGTTTATCAAGCGTCTGTGCTTGAGGTTAATGTGGTACTTCAGCCACATTTCATTTGTACTTAAACGTTTTTTTGGATAATATATTTACCGGGTCGTTGACCTTTTACCCAAAAAAAAATAATTTGATGACAAAGTTGGTTGTAAATAGAAAGCTGATGTAACGATAGTGAATACGGTATCAGGTATATTTATTATATTACATCTAGTCTTATACGTACGAAAATACTATATCATGATTCATGAGTGCATTATCATGGACAACTTGCAGGTTACATTAAATTCATGTAAAGATACATACTGTATGTAATAAGTTTGACTTCAATTATTTATTCAATCTTTTAATTGCTTTAAGTTTGGTCAGTTACTTATTTTGGAAATGTACCATTCAAGTTAATAATCCTTGAATTCAGTATACGAGTATTATTTATTTGATTAAAATACATTTGAAACTATACTTTACTTTGAGTTTACTGTAACGATTTCCCCAGAAGCATTCTATATGCTTTTATAAAATTCAGTGTTATGGAAGCTTTCATTCATTGCGACAGCAAAGAGTGACGAGTGCTCTATTAACTTATGTATTGTGAACTTTTTGGGTCGAAATTATATTGATTGAACATGTTGGTTAATAGGAATAAATAACTTATGTATTGTGAACTTTTTGAACCAAATGACATATAAGTGTTATTGCTTAAATTGAACCAAATGACATATAAATGATTAAATGTGATAGTCTAATATTACTAAATATATATTTTTATACTCATTAAAATTTTTAAAAAATTTCACTAACCATATTTTGTATCAATTAAATATTATTTTTATCCATTAAAATTTCTTTTAATTGATTAAAATACAAATAAAAGTTATAAAACACTTAGTTTAAGATCACTCAAAATCGAAATAAGGACATTTTATTTTAAAACCAAAAGAGTAACAATATAAGAATATCTCCTTCCATTAACCTAATGAATGTCACATTTCAGCTTCGGCTGCCACATACATTAATTGACCAACTAAATCTATGAGCATTTAGAGTGTCCACCACTTATGACACACTAAATGCTATGTTATTATCAGTATCCAACTACTTTTATCCCGCTATAAAATTACCCGACAGTTATATCACAAACAAATCTCTAAGCAAACTCATCCAAGAGACCAAGGCAGAAGGCTAATCTGTAACAAACTACTAAATGGAACTGTATTAGACTAATGAAACGAAATAACATGATAAACTATGAATAACTAATAAGCTAGATCGATCTATGTTGTATTTGTTACCTCTTCCGTCTCAAAATAAATGTTCATTTTTGTTTTGCCAATTAAATACCGTTTGTAGTTCCGTGTACCTACTATAATCACTTTTGATTGGTTCAAACCCAACATTAACACTTATCTTGGGATTTTGGGTCTCTGCCTCTTTAATTTTCTTGTTAAGGAGGCGAGATGCCTTTATTTTGTTCTTTGGTTTTTTAGTGTTGAATAAATTGTTGCATTTCCAAAAAAAATAAAATAAAAATAAAATAAACACTTATCTTGGGATGTCGACTGAGGGGAGTAATCGTTGGCAACTATAACAACATTTAGATAGGTGATTCAGGGAAACGAGAACATGCTAACATCAATACCATATGATATCATAAATGGTTCTATTAATGAGCATTTAGGTTAATATTAGATAACTACTTGTAACAAATTCAATGTTCGGGTTATCAGGCTATCAAAGTTCACATCTACCCTAAAGAGAACAAGTGCTCCTTCTGAAAAGCTATTGATTCGGTGACAAAAAAAAGTAACCAAAAAGATCATGTTGACCAATATTTTAATAAAATTTGATCAACTTTTAGTAATCTAAATACTTTTTCCAAGTTTTTGAAACAATAAATATTTGGCTAATGTTGATAATTTAAAAATGATAGATGAATATGTTTGTCAATTTGACTATATATAGATGCATGTGATTATGATTTGATTGAGATGATCTTTTTTTTTTTTTTTTCTTTGTGCAAAAGATGAATTATATTATATACTTCAAATTTGATTGAGATGATCTTAAGTTGAAATCAGCATGGTGGACTATGTTGTGCCATTGTATAAAAGAGAACAAATATGTAAAGCCTTTTTTTCTGAACATAAGCATAAACAAATGCTAACTTGGCTAAATATACGGTTATCGCAAGTGTTTAATCACGTAGTGCTCAATAAGTCAACAACGATTATCATAAATAAACATACACTACTATTAGGAGTAAAATTACAAACATGAAACATGCACCAAGGTCCTAGCTGTATTTGTGTTGACATTTTTAAGTTGAGTAACTTTTGATTAATATCTTAAATCAAATATTTAAATATAAAACATTCATGCAAAAATATTGATATGAATAAAATAGTTTAATTCTAATTCAAGATAGATAAGTTATGCCAACTAACGGTAACAAACATTTTAATCTAGTTAACTATAACGTAAATCTTACTTGACACATGGGCTTGAATCCTTTTCGTAAAGCTTGTTCATTTTGTCATGCTTCTACTACATTAACTGTTTAAGATCATATTTTTGTTGTTCAAGAATGTGTAGTTATTTGGGTAAAGAATATTTGTAATTTGTGATACCACCAAGCCGTACATGATAACTCAAAAGGCTGGATACTTCGAACTAGTACTACTAAACTGACAAAAACTAAGAATGTGTATTATTTTGACTTAACTATTTAGGAATTTATTTAACAGGATATGATTGAGTTAACTAGGGTGCGTTTGGTATGCTGTCATGAATGACAATAGGTATGAGTTTGATAGTAGTGGTGCGCCTTTCACATATGAAAGATTCATACCTAGCTCTTTTGATGTATATGAAGTATGGATTATATCTATCATTCATTACCATAGTGGTAAGTCCCTCATCATAAACAAACACCTTTAATCACTTTCATAGTAATAGTCTCATTCTCATAGTGGGATACCAAACGCATCCTAAATCTTATAATTGATGAGTTAAGATCAAATGATATAATTAATGAGAAAATTAAGAAGTAACTACAATTACACATTTTAAATGCATTTTTTTCAAATTTTTCATCTTCATTTAAAATGTATGACTATAATTACTTTCACACTTCTCATTAGATCCCTTCCTTTCCATAGACCTGATTTCGTAACTAAATTGTGCCATTCATTTTTTTGTTTGCGAGTAAGTTGACCTTTTCTTAAACACCAATACATGCATACACACATCGATGCAAGGCATATTCAAGCTCTAGCTTATTCGGCTTAGCTACCGGTTACTCGATCAACATATGAAGTCAAATATTTTAACGATTCGAGAAAATGAAGGGTAAAAACAACAATTTATAATTGTCGTTATCTATCTTTTAATATTTTTATCTAACTATTTTTTGTTAGAGATTTGTTTAGATTTATAAGAGTTATATTGTTGTCTTACTTTAGTTTTGGTAGAATTTGTAGTTTCTCTTTAATATTCTTTGATAAAGATTTATTTGATACCTTTTTAAAAGGTCATTTAAGTCCAAAATCGTGTTTATATGATCTGTTAATACAAATATCGTCTAAAAACGTTATTTATATTTTACGTTCTTTGTTAATATTTTGTTGTTGACAAAGTATAAAATTTATTTCCTAGCAATATATAACTATAGTATAAGTCTCATATATAAAAACTTTATTTCTAAGTAAACATCACATTTGCTACATGATTCATTGTTAAACTTATAATGTTGGTAGCATGTTAAGTGTCAAAACATATTTAGTAAATTTTACTAAGTAATGTGTCTAATTGAGTTACAAGTCTTCAAACTCTTTTGATAACTCAAATCACTTACTAAATGCATCATACAAACATTATTCAAAATGGCTACTGTAAAACCTCGCTAAAATTCGTATAATTAACTTCGGTTAATTAAATAAATAATCCTTGTCATTATTGTAATCACAATTTTTACGGGGAAATTTAAAATTTTCTTTGTATATTAAAATGGTCACGATTACGATATTGTCAAATTCGTCAAACGACAAAACAAGTTATCAACACAATTAACAAAACATTAATTTTACTAAACTTAATTAATAATACTAATTACAAAAAAATCCAAACGGGCCTTGTTTCTAAATTAGCCCAACCGGCCCAATGAATTAACCCAAAATTTATTACAAATAATAATACAAATCGACTAAACATACTCCAAATCACCTCGTTCATTTTTAATTTCTACACACGACCTACGTATATTTTTGCACATCCTCATTAAGCTCCTAGCCAACTATTAGTGTGTCGAATCTCACGTTCATACGTTGAGGTTTGATACGTTTTTAAGAGGCAATTCGTTTAGCTATGAATCGACCCAAACGATTCATACAAAATCCATTTCTTAACCGTTTTTATTCCCGTTTGTTCCTATGAGTTCCTAATATTATCTATAACATGTTTTCATGTATAAATAATAAGTTTGATCGACTAAGACTCCTTAAAACACAAATGAACACTCGTTTGTGTTAAGAAATTGGATGTCGACATATCAAGTACTCACAAGGACAATTTACATTTGGCTACCTTTCACAAATCATTTTAAAATACTACTCTAGCTATCTTAGGACTTCTATTCTCTGGCATAGCATAGTGGTTCTTGTCCCATGCAATAATTTGCACCATACGAAACACAAAACTTCCCATATATACCATACCCGATCGTCCCTTTCCTTCTCCATTCATTCACAAATCGTTCCTACTCTTTTCTCCATTCTAATATATCTTAAAAACATCAAGAGAACCATACGAAAGCATTTGGAAGCAAGAAGGTTCTAACTTTAAGTTATACGATCCATAATTGTCGATTTCTATTCGAACGTAATCTATTCCAACGTTTCTTTCTTTCCACCTCGACTCTCTACCACCCTATAGGTGTAGTAAGTCGTCTCCACTCTTTCTCGTCTCATACTACTCGTTATTTTCATATCATGCATCATATTTATATTCGTTTCATCATATGTCATTTTGGTATATATATATATACACGTATATATTTATTGTTAGAACACGAAACGTGACTAGCCTCTATCTTGGTAGGCCTAGGAGTCACGTAACACGTACACTTCACGTTTATTCTCATGTTACATGCATAAATTTATTAATTTTCGAACCATGTTTCACGCGTATAAATTTCCAAAAGGCTTAGTAAATATTTCATAGTTTTTCAAAATAAGAAATCGATCCAAACATGTCACAAAGTACACGCATAACTCAAAATTTCACGTAACAAGCATATAATATTTTTGCTCGACCTAATAAACCACCTAGAAAACTATTAGTTTCATGTACACGACTTATAAAAATATTCACGTTTTGACACCCTACTCGAGCCAAAGTAAATCGACACAAACCGGATTTTTCAAATTAAAACTTATATAAAAACTAATGTTTTGTCGATTGGGCTTAATCTAAGCCCAATAAGACTTTACGTTTTAACAGCCCACTAGGCTCATAAAATATATTTTTAGAATCATAAAGGAAGCCCAAGTTCAAGCCCAAAATAATTTTCATGCCCTCGCCTCTAAATTTTTAAATGGGCTTTTGTTTGGTTCGAATTAAGGCCCATAAGCTAAATAAATAAGCTTTTATTAAAATAAGCAGTTGAAATAAGCTTGAAATTCATAAAAGAAGCTATGGAAATTTTTATAAAATTTTTATAATCACTTTTGCAAAATTGGACTAAAAATGTAACGCGACGACACCTATAGGGACTAAAAGTGAAAATTGTGAAAAGAAAGGACTAAAAATGTAGAAACAGAAAGAAAGGATAAAAATTGATAATATAGGATTGTTACAAGCTTAGATTGTAATATTGGACATGTAGTGGACTATAATTGTAAAATATATATAAAAAGGACTAACGGTGTGACGCTAACGCCGTTAGTATAAAAAGTGTAAAATTGGAAAAAGGACAAGGACTGCACATAATCTATTTGACATTCTTATTTTATTTTCTATTTTACGGCAACCCTCATGTCATATGCATTTTATTACGTTTTATATATATATTATTTATTTTTACGTTAATTATATATATAACGATATTTAAAAAGTTAATATTATTACTTACGATTAAAAAGGTAAAACTACGATCGATATTTTAAATAAAGTATTTTATCATATCATGCATGGCATAATAATTTCACTGCACATCATCTATTCGTCATAACGAATAAATCATATTCGTTATTCGTTCGTATTTACCAAATAGTATTTGGTTATATTCTCTGATAAATTTATTTATCAGGTTCCGTATCAAAGACGTTTCCATAATCATTTCCATAAATCTCGTTCTACTTTACTTTTCATCATTTCCAAATCAATCCAGGTGAGTCATAGCCCCATTTCCAATAATTGTTTTAACCTCATTAGGGGAGATACATGCTTACATATACTTTGATAACTTGATAAGTATATGAAATAAAATAAAATACATGATTCAAATCAATTTCCTAACTGATATTAAAATAATATGATTTGTGATTTAAAATGCGATTATTGTGGTATGTGATATGTATATATTTTACTGATGAATTACTTGACTGAAATATTGATACTCTGATGATAAATGTTTTCAATTCGATTATTGTGATATATGATATATATGTGTTACTGGCGAAATATTCAATTGAATTTCTGATACTCCAACGATAATATTTTCAAACTGGATTTCTGATACTCAAATGATAATATTTTCAAACTGAATTTCTGATACTCAAATGATAATATTTTCAAACTGGATTTCTGATACTCAAATGATAATATTTTCAAACTGAATTTCTGATGCTCAAACGATAATATTTTCAAACTGAATTTCTGATACTCAAACGATACTATTTTCAAATTGATTACTGTGATACGATACTTGATTTAATGATATTATGCTAAATGAGCCAATTAGTCCTTGATATTGCCTAAGTTAGCTTATCGCCATATAGTCCCTCAATCATGAGCCATTAATCACTGTAATGTGAGCGCGAATATAGTGAACAGATTCGAAACCTGTTTTGGATTGACCTCCGATCCCACTAATACTTGACGGAATGCCATTATGCATGTGGTTAGTCGTATTAGTCGTGATACACTATATTTGAGACAAGTAGGAATTGGCAAATCACCTACGAATAGAGGGCAAAATCTGTCATTGATTTGATAGAACACCCCCTTTGTTAACGTCTTGCGTGTTATGAGGCTTGGTGCAATATCTATAAAGGAAATATATATGTATTCAACATATATTTAGATACAACTGTATAGGTTTGACCATACGTGAATTATATATCTGATTGATTTAGTATCATGAGTTTTCAGCTCATGTTAAGATTATTGATTCTTTATTGAATGTGATTGAATATTTATATGATTTATTTGTGAATATACTCGATACTTGTTTCATTACTGTTTGTATTTTATCAATACCAAATATTCCTGAAATCTAACAAAATAAAGGGTTTTTCCTAAAACTCTATGAACTCACCAACCTTTGTGTTGACACTTTTAAGCATCTGTATCTCAGGTAATTTAACGGAGCAGGACAAGACACGGAGTGGGCATTTATTACTCTGATAAATTAAAATGGTGTAAAAATCAAATTTGTCATTTTTACAAGCCTTTATATCTTTTCATAAGATTTTAAATCAAATGGTTTATCTTTTATCAAAATTATTATTTAAATGACAAATGACTTTCAAAATGTTTCTTTTAAACCGTTTTATGTGGTTAAAACTTCGATCCTCACCGTAACACCCAAATTACTTTTTCGCTGCGACAAACTTAAAAATGGGGGTGTTACAGATTGGCATCAGAGCTACAGTTATAGAGAAATAAATGTTTCAAACATTAAAACTATAACTAAATTTTCAAAATAATGATTTTACACCATAATATTTTATGCCCTCCGTGTCTGCAGACTGCCGTGCTCCATACTTTATTTGTTGAGATTATCTTACATGCTTAATAGTTACTCATATACAATTGTTATTTCATCTGTACTGTTATATCTTTAACATACAAAATACTCATAAAATATTATTCTCGGTTACTACTGTAGCATGTCTTCAGGAACGCCCGTGAATATCAAATCTACTCTCCATAATACTAATACCTCATCAATCAATAAAAATTCTCCAAATAATGAAAATCCTTATGTACAAATAATAAAATCCCAACCTAATATAGAACTCACTCCGAGATCACCTCCATCGTCACCTATTCGTTCACCTTTACGTCAAAGAATCAGGAGAGCTACCGAATCATATGAAAATTTGATTGGTGGCCAGGCAACATTCGAAGTTGGACAAGGTTCGAGCCAAGAGATATCATGGACGAATGTTGAGCCAATTTCTCCGTTACCTTATACTTCAGATTCTACAATACCAAATTCTCCAAATAATTTATCTTCACCTAACTCTCCCGACTACGGTATAAGCACTCCTGAATCAATATGGAATCTTATTTATCGACATGCCGGCATATTGGATGCTCACACTGAACAACTAAAAGGGTTACGACCAACTCAATTTGAATGGTACGACCGTAACCTTGACGCTTTGTTCAAGAGGGCGGATGCTGAGAGGCGAACAATATGTGAGTTAGGAATAAAGATTAGTGAAATAAAGGACAACACCAACCAGGAACTTGGAAGTTTGGACTCCAGGGTTCGTTGTGCAAGAAGAGAACACGGTCAAACACATGTAAGAATTGGAGATATTGAGAGAACCCTATGGATGGCCAGAGATGTAGCCAGAAACCAGGGTCAAAAGATTGCCGCATTAGAGAGTATGTTGGCAAACCAAATGAACATTTGTCAAGAACGTTTCTCAAACATGGAAGCTGCACAACTTGAACTTGAGAAAGAAATTAGATATTTACGTCAGAGGCGTAACTAATCTTAAGTTTACAAGTTTCCTTGTTGTTCCTAATAAACCAAATAGACTTGGTTAATATTTCTTGTAATGTTCAATAATTCTGAAACTTCAGAACGTGTAATCAAAATATATTGTATAATAACATCCTTTTTGTTATATATATATATATGTTATGAATCAATCTTTTCTTCCGTATAAATCATGCATGTAATGAATCCTCATATTTTCATGCAAAAATCTCATCATTTGTTATCTCTTTAATAACCAAATGATTCTATTCAGATCAATGGAGTATTAATAAAAGATCTTGTATCGTTTATCTTGCAAAAATAATCGGTCAAGTTATTAATATTCTGTTTACATCTGTAATATTATTCAAATCTACCGTAAGATTTCTTACAAATTGTTAAGATTTCTTAAAAAATTTTATAAATAATATAAAACTTTAAGAATCGTCTAAATACCAATTTTTGAAAGTGGATTTAAAGAATGAAGAAATGATAATTAAACTTCATTTGAAATAGACAAGTCGGTTTGTTCCTTAGTAATCCCATATCAAGAGTTGATCATTGATAAAATGATACAACAAAGACATATCTTGAAATTAGATTACAGTAGGGAGTCAATTCAGTCTATCATCAATGAAATAATTAACTTCATTATTTAAATCTTTCTGATATTATATGGATTCTAATGTTGAGTTTCATTCATGTTTACAGAAAATGGACAACATGAACAATGCATATCAATCATCATCAGAAATCACCATGACTCCTGGAGCTATCCAGAAATTGGTAAATGACATAGTGTCGGTGGTACTAGAAGGGACTACCGTAGTTTATCCGAGAAGAGAGACGGGTATACTTGGTAATCAAAACCCTGCAAATTTCATGAAGTATAGGCCACCTCACTTAAAGATTCAAGAAGGAATGATCAACCCTACCATCAACCATCATCAAGGAATTAGGCATGGAATTTTACCAAATGGAAATAATCAAAAGAGGAAACTTCCCGAGACAGGAACCATCAATCCTATCTACTGCAACATCTTCAATGCTCAAGACCGTTATCGCAAACATCTAGAAGAACGTATGAAGTATCAACATCAGCTAGGACTCAATCAGAAAGCTAATAGAAATTGTCTTGTCGCACCTATTTCTGGAAGTGGTTATCTTGGAACTCTACCCTGGTGTCAAAAATGCAACCATCATCACACCGGGAAATGTAGGATTAAATGCACGAAATGTCATAAAATAGGTCACCAGACAATTAGCTGCAGGACTAAGGACATGAAAGTACAACCAACAACCATTGTATGTCACGGATGTGGTGGACATGGTCATCATGTGAAACGATGTCCAAACTACAATGTTAATTGGAAAGCCAAGACCTTTACAAGAAAATGAAGAATCTTTAAAGACCTTGATAGTATCAAGGGAATGGCAACTAGATTGGAACAGATGAATAAATTCCTGTTGAAGATAAATAAAATCTAGTTTAAAATTTCCTAAGTTGTATTTCTTTCCTGTATTTCACTTCAAGTTACGATGGATGTAACTTAAACAATAATCTTTCTACTGTATCGAAAAATCTCCCTTGTAATATTTCCATAATAATGATAATATAAGTTAATTTTAATTTCTGTCTCATTTACCAAATGACAATATACAATAATTACTCCATAAAATTCTGATTTATATTATGAACCCTAAAATTTTCCACTTTATTTTCAAAAAGAAATTACGTGTTATATCATAAAAACAACACGTTGAACACCATCTAAAATAATTTATAGAAATATATGATTGAACCAAACATCACATCATTTGGTCCTCAATTATACATAACCTGATCAACTATGTATAATTTAAGAAGAATTATGTTATGAAATGAACAATGATATTATCAAAATTTTAAATAACAATCTTCATTCCAAAGCAAAATAATAGAGCTAAAATAAATTATTCATAATACATTAAACAACCCACAATAAATACCTATCTTATATAATCACCATTAAGATGGAAAATCAACAAAAGTATAAGCAATCAAAAACACAAATAATTCGTAAAAACTGATAAAAGACATTCATAACGAAAATTTTATTAAAATCCATAAAAGTTAATACATAAACAAATAATTAGCATCGGAAGTGCTATCGTTACAATTATTACAATACAAACAAAAGAATCTTCAATAGGTTGATCCGCTATGACAAATAAGACTCCCACCAACAAAACAATAGCAAGAGCCACCACAGGATGAATCACCTTAACTATGCTGAAAAATAAATATAAATCAAATATTAAAAACAATAATGAGACATATTCTTAAAAACAAAACGAGTTTTATTCCTTATTCGTTACAAATACATAAAAACATAACAAGAACTTAATCCAAAACAACCCTAGCTCAAGATTTTACCCCCAGATCTTGTTGACGGTAATAGCAAGGATAGTCAGGGGTACGACAAACATCAAGATCGCGACCAAGAATCCAAAGTCTTCATCCGGAACGTACGCCAAGTAGATAGCGGCAAGGACGACGTACACAATCGCTAAGATGGTTATGAGATGCGGCATTTTGATGGAAAATGAGAGGAAAATGGTTGATGGAAGGAGTGGAAATTTGAAATGGTATATATAGGCTAAAATGTGACCGTTGGGCACTATTACTAGCCGTTATTTTACTATTCATGATCACTATTTTCAATATTCACAACCCTTAAATACTTCAGTTACCTTGTCTTGTTGGGTACAAGTAAATCTCCCGACAACTTCTGTTCAAAAAAATTCTTTACTCAAGTAATCACATTAAATTTGAATTTCGGGACGAAATTCAGAATGACATGTGGGTACTGTAAAACCTCGCTAAAATTCGTATAATTAACTTCGGTTAATTAAATAAATAATCCTTGTCATTATTGTAATCACAATTTTTACGGGGAAATTTAAAATTTTCTTTGTATATTAAAATGGTCACGATTACGATATTGTCAAATTCGTCAAACGACAAAACAAGTTATCAACACAATTAACAAAACATTAATTTTACTAAACTTAATTAATAATACTAATTACAAAAAAATCCAAACGGGCCTTGTTTCTAAATTAGCCCAACCGGCCCAATGAATTAACCCAAAATTTATTACAAATAATAATACAAATCGACTAAACATACTCCAAATCACCTCGTTCATTTTTAATTTCTACACACGACCTACGTATATTTTTGCACATCCTCATTAAGCTCCTAGCCAACTATTAGTGTGTCGAATCTCACGTTCATACGTTGAGGTTTGATACGTTTTTAAGAGGCAATTCGTTTAGCTATGAATCGACCCAAACAATTCATACAAAATCCATTTCTTAACCGTTTTTATTCCCGTTTGTTCCTATGAGTTCCTAATATTATCTATAACATGTTTTCATGTATAAATAATAAGTTTGATCGACTAAGACTCCTTAAAACACAAATGAACACTCGTTTGTGTTAAGAAATTGGATGTCGACATATCAAGTACTCACAAGGACGATTTACATTTGGCTACCTTTCACAAATCATTTTAAAATACTACTCTAGCTATCTTAGGACTTCTATTCTCTGGCATAGCATAGTGGTTCTTGTCCCATGCAATAATTTGCACCATACGAAACACAAAACTTCCCATATATACCATACCCGATCGTCCCTTTCCTTCTCCATTCATTCACAAATCGTTCCTACTCTTTTCTCCATTCTAATATATCTTAAAAACATCAAGAGAACCATACGAAAGCATTTGGAAGTAAGAAGGTTGTAACTTTAAGTTATACGATCCATAATTGTCGATTTCTATTCGAACGTAATCTATTCCAATGTTTCTTTATTTCCTAATTGATATTAAAATAATATGATTTGTGATTTAAAATGCGATTATTGTGGTATGTGATATGTATATATTTTACTGATGAATTACTTGACTGAAGTATTGATACTCTGATGATAAATGTTTCCAATTCGATTATTGTGATATGTGATATATATGTGTTACTGGCGAAATATTCAATTGAATTTCTGATACTCCAACGATAATATTTTCAAACTGGATTTCTGATACTCAAATGATAATATTTTCAAACTGAATTTCTGATACTCAAATGATAATATTTTCAAACTGGATTTCTGATACTCAAATGATAATATTTTCAAACTGAATTTATGATGCTCAAACGATAATATTTTCAAACTGAATTTCTGATACTCAAACGATACTATTTTCAAATTGATTACTGTGATACGATACTTGATTTAATGATATTATGCTAAATGAGCCCATTAGTCCTTGATATTGCCTAAGTTAGCTTATCGCCATATAGTCCCTCAATCATGAGCCATTAATCACTGTAATGTGAGCGCGAATATAGTGAACAGATTCGAAACCTGTTTTGGATTGACCTCCGATCCCACTAATACTTGACGGAATGCCATTATGCATGTGGTTAGTCGTATTAGTCGTGATACACTATATTTGAGACAAGTAGGAATTGGCAAATCACCTACGAATAGAGGGCAAAATCTGTCATTGATTTGATAGAACACCCCCTTTGTTAACGTCTTGCGTGTCATGAGGCTTGGTGCAATATCTATAAAGGAAATATAGATGTATTCAACATATATTTAGATACAGCTGTATAGGTTTGACCATACGTGAATTATATATCTGATTGATTTAGTATCATGAGTTTTCAGCTCATGTTAAGATTATTGATTCTTTATTGAATGTGATTGAATATTTATATGATTTATTTGTGAATATACTCGATACTTGTTTCATTACTGTTTGTATTTTATCAATACCAAATATTCCTGAAATCTAACAAAATAAAGGGTTTTTCCTAAAACTCTATGAACTCACCAACCTTTGTGTTGACACTTTTAAGCATGTGTATCTCAGGTAATTTAACGGAGCAGGACAAGACACAGAGTGGGCATTTATTACTCTGATAAATTAAAATGGTGTAAAAATCAAATTTGTCATTTTTACAAGCCTTTATATCTTTTCATAAGATTTTAAATCAAATGGTTTATCTTTTATCAAAATTATTATTTAAATGACAAATGACTTTCAAAATGTTTCTTTTAAACCGTTTTATGTGGTTAAAACTTCGATCCTCACCGTAACACCCAAATTACTTTTCCGCTGCGACAAACTTAAAAATGGGGGTGTTACAGCTACAAAAATACTTTTACAAGTTTACTTTCATATTAGTAAAAGTCTAAATTTAGAAATAAGTATTTACATCATACATTACATCATACATGCATTATCAAGTTGACTTGGTAAAGATCTCATGCATATCTTAGATAGATTCACACTCAACATATCTTACAAGTTGACCTTGAAGGATCTTGATTAGACTTGACAAAGATATGGAAAGATTTCTTGGTGATTTACTGTCAGCCTCTGGCGGAACCAAAGTCATACACGGATGGAACCCTCAAAAGGGTTCCGCCGGATCCGTGAACTTGCAGGAATTCTTGCCTATAAATAGCAAGCCACATTCAAGAAATCATTCATCACTTTTAGCCATACATTACATACATACTCTCATTACTCTTATCTAACTCAGTAGCAACTCACTTGTGTGATTATCTTTTGTAGCAAAGAAGTTCACCCATCCTAGAAGTTACAAGTTTCAACTCAATGTTGCAAGACTTGTTAACTTTGTATTGTATAAACTCGTATAGTTTATACTTCATTTGTATCTTGTATTGAAGTGATCGGTTAGTATTTTAGTCCTCAAAATACATCAAGTGATAGGAGTGGTTGTACCTTTATAAAATAACTTGACATCTAGCTTAGTGTCGAAAATATTGGTTAGGCGACGTTAGGGTGGTTCTACCTTGAACTAGGACCCGGTATTTAGCTTTGTACCGGATAAAGTGTAAGCGACGTGTAAGGTTTTCTCCGCCGGTGAAAGGAGCTTGTTGACTAGTGATTAGTAACTCTCGAGTTGGATACTCGGGGCGTGGAGTAGGGCAAGGGAAAAAAGTTCTTGTAGCCGAAACACGATAAACATCCATGTTGTGGTTTGATCGTTTCTTACTTTACTCTTGCATATTACTTATTGTCAATCAGTTTCAATTGTCTATTACACGCAAAGTTTTCAAAGATAAACGAGTTAAAAAGCGGTAAACTATTCAACCGCCCTTCTAGTTTTTCACAATTGGCATCAAGAGCTACGTTACTCAAGATCTTTAAAATATATTGTATTTTAAAACTTGGATCGATCCATGGATTTTGAAAATCTCAAAGAAGGGCATTCTACTCAAAAACCATCGCTATTTGAAAAAGAAAATTTCATTGAATGGAAAAATAAATTTGAAAACTATGTGAGATCAATTGATCAAGATCTTTGGCATATTATTTCCATTGGTAATTTTAAACCAACAAAAACAAGTTTTGAAAATCAAGATGATTATCTCAGATTTGATAAAAACACTAAAGCTAAGATAATGATCAATAAAGCTTTACCGAATATTGAATATGAAAGAGTGTATTTTTGTCAAACGGCTAATGATATTTGGAAAAATATATTAAACTTTCATAAAGAAATACGTCAAATCAAAGATGATCAATTTGATCTTACATATGAGTTAGAAGTCGTAGAAAAACTAATAGATAGACACTTAGTTGAAGTAAATACAAGTGCTACGAGTTTAAATGTTTTAAATGAAGGTAGTAGTGAAGATGAAAACTCGGGTCAAGTTCACAAAGGACTTGCTTACGAATCATAGAGCGACACGGATATAGATATAGACAACTATCCGGTTTGTAATTGTAAATTGGATAAAACTACAAACAAGGTACAACTTGAAACCGAACACTTTTGCTTTGACACATTCATCTTAGAATTCTCCAAACTAGAAAATGGGTCTAAACATTTGTGTAACATTGACCTAAAAACAATCTTTAACAATGAACCTTCAAAATCTCTCGAGAACAATTTTGAAAAAGAAATCATGATGGAAGATAAAATGTCTAGACTTGGGAGTAACGTTGAAATTGATCTAGAATGCAAAATATGTCAAGATTATAAACATGAAATTAAAAGACAAAATGAAAAAGAAAAAATGTTAGTTAAATTCGAAGAAAGTTCAAAATCTCTTGAAAGCTTGTTGAAAAGTCAAAAGTCATTTAGAGACAAAACCGGATTAGGATTTAACTCGAATGCACCATCAACAAGTAAAACAAAGCAAGTAAAGTTTGTTAAGCCTAGGAGAGAAGTTTAGAAGTAACTCAATCTCAAATAGAAGCTTATGTTAAAAGGACAAAGGATATCTTGTTCTATGCTTATATATGTGTTAGACCCGTTTCCCGGGTACTTGGACCCCACCCTAGATGAAATGGACTAAGGGCCTTACGTGATTGGCCAGTCAACGAATGTTGCATTGCGGTCAAACCCGATAGTCAAACTAATAGTCAAAGTATGACTAATATAGTTTTGGGAAGTTATGATGTGTAACTTGAGGGACTAATGTTGTCAAGCATAAATATGTTATAAGTTGGTTGTGGCCAAAGTAATAGAAAAGAGACTTGAGGGGCCATTCTTGCTATTATCCCAAAGTTGTGCCTAGATAAGTATATCCAGGGAATTCTAGAAAATCCCTCATCATTCTAGGTGTGTTTGATGTACAGTTTTAGAGAGAACAAAGGAGGGAAGAAAGCTAGTTGGATGATCAAGTAATTGATGAAGGTTTTGTGTTCCACATCAAGAGTTAAGTTTGTTATGATCCTCCCTACAAGTAAGTATTCATTATCTTGATCATTAAGTGGTTTAGAGTTATGGTTAGAAGTGGGAAATCATCATATAATCAAGGTATGATCATATGATGATATAGAAAGGATGATGAGTTATTTATAATGGGTTTTGTATAAACCCTTGTTTATGATATTGATTTTTATGTTATTAGGTCTTGTTGATAATGATGAAGGATGATGATGACTAGTAATGATGATAATGATGGTGGTATTATTATTGTTAACTTAGCTTTGGAAGTTAAAGTAAGTAAACCGGTTATAATTTGATGTTATAATGATTTCTTACATTATGTGTTATATGATTGTTATGATGAGATGATTGATAGTGTTTGAATGATTATGTGAGGAAAAAGTAGAGGTAAGGCTAGTTTTGGATAACTAGCAAAAGAAGATTAAGAGTTTAGTTGGACTAGTGTAAGTGTGTAGGAAAGGTTGAGATGTAATGATAAGGCTTGAAGTGGCCAAGGTATGTGTTATGTTTATATTGTGATAGGATGAGTAGATTATGATGCTTAATGTGTGATTGAGTTATAATGTTGTATTATGATCGTTTTACTTACTAAGACTTGTGCTTACGGTTTAGTTGTCTAACCGTTTTGTAGGTTGGCATGTTGTTATGGATGGCTTGGATAAGGATTAAGTTGGATATGCGATGTAGAAGGACTTGGGTAAGATAGTAGAGCTAGGTAGAATACCGAGCTCAAGTCAAGGTTGTACCCCCAAGAGTCTTTCTACGATTTGTAAAGTGTATGTCAAAGATGTGGTAATGATTTGGTAATCAATTGATGTGTCAAAGTATGTTTTGTGAGTTATTGAGTCAAGTTAAAGGGGTGTTTGACACAAGCATGATATTACCCATTTGGGTTGTTAACGGGTCAAGTAATTATGAAACAGATTTAATATGTTAAGTTAATGATTTTGGTTAAGTTTGAGATGTTGTGGAAGTCGTATGTATCTTATGTCATGAAATGGGTCAAAATGGGTATAATAGACGCCTATTTGTAAAGTACTATACCAAAGTGTTAATTGGGCAATGTTGTTGAATGGAAATGATGTTTATGATGTGTTTATAAAATCTGGAAAGTTTCGTGGGTTAACGAGTATTGGAAGTCGGCTTTCCGGAATTAGAGCAAATATAATCTTCTTTGAAAAATCTGCAGTAGGCATATGGCCATATAAAAATCTCAGAATATGGCCATATTGTTGCTCCAGAGATTTTGTAAAGGGGCATATGGCCATATCGAATTTCAGCATATGGCCATATGCTCTCATCAGAAAATAAATAAGAGAATTTTAGTTTTTGGTCATTTTTGGAATTTCATATCTTTTAAACCGTAAGTCGTCACGGGTCGCACCACCCGTCGTTTCAAAGGTAAATGAGTCTATTTTCATTTAAAAATAGTCTAATGGTCTGAAAGTGTATGGATTTTTATAAATAGTCAAAAGAGTAACATGATGTCCATTAAAGTCAAGCGGTTCCGCCCAAAAGTTTTTAAATTTTTGTCTAAGCGGGCACGGGGTGTAACAATATGTTTGTCTAACCTCCTCGGATTCCTAAGAACTTGAGTTTTTAAGCTTTCCTACAAGTTAAGATATAACGCATAATGAATATCTTCTTGGTAGCATCTCTATGGAGCTTAAAAGGTACGTTTTCTTTCAACTTACCTATTGTTGTCTCATGTTTTTAGCTTAAGACTTTTCATGTGTAGTATGTGTCGTTTATTCCTTAAGTAGTCATTCTTTCTAGTTGGTTATAACGAGGATTGGATCCTCTGTGGTCAAAGGATTTCTACATAACAACGTATAGGAGACATAAGGTGCTTCAATTCATTAAGCTTTCGGACATAGAAAATTAAAACTCTTGTGTGAGTCTCACTTAATGCTTGTCTACAAGTGAGCTAACTAAGAATTTCCTAGGTGATAAGGTGACCAACACTTTTGTGATGCTTGCAAACTTAATAGACAAAACTCTTCACAAATGTTTGTGATATAACGTCTTTTAACACAACAACTTATATTTTCAATCATGTCGTAATTCAACTACTCTTTAACAAAAATTCATATGGAGTATACAAAGGTTAAATATCTTAGAGTGTTTGGGAGAAAATGCTTTATGTTAAAAACCAAGGACTCACACATCAAATTCGACCCAAAAGTCTTATGAAAATGTATGTCTAGGATATTCACAAACAACAAAGCCTATATTGTTTTTAAAACAAAGAAACCTAAAGAGTCGAGAAATCGGTAAACATAACATTCAACGAATAACTACCTCCTTATAAGGCATCACCTATGGTAGATGATGTCCTAGTCAAAAGTTCAATCAATTATAAGACAAGAAAGCCTAGATAATGACAAGGAAGAATAAATACCTCCTTCTAAGGCATCACCTATGGTACGTTTTCTTTCAACTTACCTATTGTTGTCTCATGTTTTTAGCTTAAGACTTTTCGTGTGTAGTATGTGTCGTTTATTCCTTAAGTAGTCCTTCTTTCTAGTTGGTTATAACGAGGATTGGATCCTCTGTGGTCAAAGGATTTCCACATAACAACGTACAGGAGACATAAGGTGCTTCAATTCATTAAGCTTTCGGACATAGAAAATTAAAACTCTTGTGTGAGTCTCACTTAATACTTGTCTACAATTGAGCTAACTAAGAATTTCATAAGTGATAAGATGACCAACACTTTCGTTGTATTTATTGCATGAATTGCGGCTTGTAGATCCTAGAAAACTTAATAGACTTTAAGGTTTTAGGGGAGACTAATGTTCATAGAGTTTGGTACTTCGGCACCTCCCCACAACTGATATTAAGGAATACAACGCTTCAACTGAAACAAGGACGTGACAATTCAACAAATCAGTAGGAATTAACTAGGGAATAATTTTATCTAAGTGAACACCTTTTTTCCATTCCTAAGAATTCACCAATTTACTTTTCTTGTTATTAGTTTAATTAATAGTTTTTTGGTTAGTTGACTAGCAACTAATTCCGCTCATTCCTTCAAAACCGAGATTTTTACATGTTTTCTAAAAAACATAAAACTCAAAAAGAATCATCCCTCACCTTTAAACATATTTCGTAACATCTGGACCTTTCCACAACTATTGTGAGACTATTCCCCTAGAGAACAATTAATCATCCGGACTTACCTATACTACACTAAAACGATCAGGTACACTGCCTGAAGAATTGTAAAACTTCGTTTGGAGGTCTTACAAATCTCGCATCACTCTTTTAGACTATAAATAATTTTAATTGGTTTTTGTTTTAAAACAGTTATGATGTGTTTATAAAAAAAATAAAAGTGTATTCCTTGAAGTCCCAGTAGGGCACTTTATTGAATTCTTTTGATCTTGTGTGGTTTCTTGCATTCACAACGGTTCCACATCATTTAATATCAGAGTTAAAAATCTCCATCAAAACTAAAATAAGGAAACAATCGAACCCTTTTAAATCTAAAAAAATCTTTAATAAGAATTAGATAGATTCAAATATTAAATGATTGACAGTGACAATTAAGCATTGTCATTTTTACCTTTTAATCTTCTAAAAATCATTAAAACACTTAATTTCACATGTTAATCGAAAAACCGGCAGTTAAATCAGAGAAGTTGGAGCTCAAACATGCCCTGCAATCACACATAATTTGGTCATTGATTAAATATAATTCAGTAATCCAAACCGTTTCTCATATTTACATAAAGAAGATAAGTTAACAAAATAGTGTTGATACTAACACCATAACTTTTTATACTTTTACCACAATTCGTGCATTACAGTGTTGTACGATGTGATGTACAGTTTGTACAAAATGGTGTAACTATGAAATAAAATGGTGTGAGTATCAACACCCTTAACAAAATAATGTCAGGGAGGTGTAAACTTTTTCACTTAAATAGTGTGAATTTTTGCAAATATAAAGTAGGGTTGGATCAGTTGGAAAACCTGTTGCCTCTAATCTAGAGGTCAAGGGTTCGATCTTCACTCCCTACAAAAGGCCGAGTGTATTTAAAATGCATTTAGAAAAAATTGGTGTTTTTTTTCAAAATTTAACACTGCATCGAAAAAATTCATGGGGTTTTCGGGCACCCGCGGGAACCCCTAGCTCCGTCCCTGCTACCTTAGGTAAGGTAAGGTTGTCTACATGTCAACCTCCCCCATACAACGTGAAAGACGGTATTTGGACCCATAACTCATGGAATACGGTAATGAGAGCTATTTTTTGTCGAGTAGATTAATAGTAACAATGGTACTTCAAGTTGTGTAAAAAACTTTTTAAACTTTCTTCACTCGCATTTACATTCATATATAAAATAATAAAATAAATACACACGAATAAATTAACATTATTATAAATTATCGCCGGTATGAATGAGTAATCGGCTAGTGCTCATTATACATTTTTTTTCCCAAATATACTTCTACATCATAAGATGCGTCCAGTAGGTATATTTTACAAATTAAATAGTTAGAAACTTATTTGGAAGTTAAATTAGTAAAACGAGTCTAAGTGGTTGTTGAGTCTATGTGGGTCATGCATCTATATAAGCCTATTAATTGAGAGGACTCTATAATTTAAGCCTTGTGGATATAGACAACTAAGAGAAATAGTAGGCTACATTAAAAAAAAATAATAATAATTAATAAGTCCCACTATTCATTCCCCATAACTAAAAAAGAAACACCCTCTAACATTGATCAAAGCATATTTTCGTGGTTGATTACATAGTTATCAGTTATCACACAGTTTTTATTTCAAACCATTAACATTGAATTTGTGAGTAATTTTTTTCGCGGGTGTTTAACTTTAAAAAAAAACTCTTAACAGTATCTTAATTTGACTCATTTATTCATAACTTAACAGTATCTTAATTTGACTCATTTATTCAACGGTATGTGGTACTAAAACTACATTTGTATTTATTTCTTTGTTTAGACACGGCCAAATGTGTAAATATCTTATTTAGCTAGATGTAGAAGAGATATTTTACAATCTCTTAATTTCTTTTAACTGTTTTTCTTTAATCTTATTATTTATTATGTATTTTTTATGACTTATGTTTTAGCTACTATCAAAACCACCATTTTTTCTCATCCCAACTACATTTCAGACAAATCAAATTTAATGAAAGCATTGTAAAAAGTAAACCAACGTTGTACCGTTGTTACTTTATATGAGGCTAACAATAAATGGTTCGGGTCTATATCTCACAAAACCACTACAAAAATGGTTCAAAAACCATAATACAGTAGATGAGAAAGGACCACATATATATAAGTAGTAGAAAGACCTTTGTGGTCAAGGTGTAGCTATCTAACATAACAACCAATTTGTGAAATCATATTGTTTGTTCCATATTAAACATCTCATTCATCGCTTTATTTTCTTGTATTCATCATATATAAATGTTTGTAGGTTTCTTATTAGATTCTGGTAATTGGAAAGTAATACAACATTGTGGGGTTACAAAGTAATGTTTTAAAAAAAGAAGTTGGTCCATCTCATAAGTGACAACTAAATTTAAATTTATTATGGGGCCATGTCGTACGTGACAATAAGTCTGTTTGGGCCCTGAGTCCCTGAGAGGAAGTGTGCATCGGTTTGGAACTTACTCGTCGTACTATGTATATATGGTAAAACTCCAGCTGCACAAATTACTTGTATTGTCTTTAAGCTGAATGTAATGGTGACTCGACTGTGATCGGTCACTTCAAATTTTTTTAACGTCAACTCAATTTTCTCTCTCTAATACATTTTGCATGACTAAAAAAAATGCCCCTGTTGGAAAGAGTGGTCACATTTTTTTTTTTTTCATTTTCAATTTTTTAAACACTAAAATTAGATTCATTAATATTAAAAAAAATATATTAAATTAACAACTCAACTAAAATAAATACATGACAATAAAAAATAAAACTAATCTAACAGTCTAAATTATAATTTTTTTTTTCTTTTATTTTCGCTTCATCTCCAACACCATTTTTCATTGTTTTCCAATTAAATGGTTATCGGGAGTATGATAAAACAAGAGGGTTTTTTTTTTTTTTTTTTTTTTTTTTTTTTTTTTTTTTTTAATTTAAATTGAAAATTTGATATTGCAGTTCAAGTTCTTCTTTCTGGTATGCAAGCCTTTGATGTTTCAATTCTCTTTGGTGTACAAACCTCTGTTGTTCTAATTACATTTGATGTGCAAGCTTCTGTTTTTTCAATTCCACTTGCTCCCGATGCGCCTGATCTTCTATTTCGATTTGCTGTTCTTCAACTCCAAATAAGGAATCCAAGGCTTGCTTCTTTTGACTCCAAAAACTCGATGCGACGTTTCTTCATTTATCAACCAAATGATCAAGAAGATGTACAATAGATCAAGAAGATGTACCATGTGCCGAGTCCGATGTGGCGTGTGAGGTAGTTTCTGACGTCTTTGATTATTTGAGAGTCTTGCCTTAGATTTGTAAAATTTTGGCATGTCAATCTCTTTCCAATTTTTTTCTTCCCTCAAAAGCTTTCGTGGCTCAATCAATGTAAGTGGTTGATTGTATGTCGCTTGATATTCTTTACACGTTTTATCGAACACATGTTGGTCATCTGCGCCACTTTGGTTCCTCCGTTTTCACATGATTGTAATTGTAAATAGCGCAAAATTGACCAACTTGAGGACATTTTTTTTAGTTGAGGGAATCGTATACTTGTTTCGATTCATTCATTTCTTTCTCAAAGTAACCAAGTACTTTCGTCCAAAATCCACTAGCATTTTGAACATTCTCTTTGACGCTATTCTCGAACTGGTTTATCCAAGCTTTGCACAACGTTAGCTCTTCTTCCGGGGTCCATTGTTTAGCCACGGGAGACGCCTTGGATTTATGACGTCATCTATAGTCTCTTAGCTTTGACGAGCGCCACATCTTCGACGGGAGAGTCATTTTTAACGTTTCGGATGAACCAACCAAACCTTGGGCTGTAAAATAATATTGACTACCAAAAAAAGGATCCGTATCTACATCAAGATTAAAAGGGTTAATCGGAGAATATCGTTGAGAAGTTTTAGCTTGGTCCATCAGTTGGTTAAAAACGTCGGTGGTGAATCATGTATCATTTGCGGACGATACAATTGATATTGTTGTTATTGTTGGTACATCGCATGGTTATACGGAGGTTGAAACGGTTTATTTTTATATTAAGGTGGTTGTTGTTGTTGTACAAAACTTGCGGGGTTAAAATTGATGGGTGGTAAGTGACAATTTAATTGAAAGTTGGGATCCAATGTCGTTTTTTTTAAATTGAAAATTGGGATCCAAAATTGACCAAAATGACATATAGAAGAGGAAGTGTGTTTTTAAAAATGATAAGTGATGTGGTATTTATAAGAGAAATGTATATGTTATTATATAAATTATGTCATTTTGGTAACAAATTATGTCATTTTGGGAATATACTCCGTATGATATGTAAGCGGTAAAGTAGGGATGAGCATTTCGACTCGAATCTCGAAACCGAATCGGAATCGAACCGGAACCGTACCGATTCCTGATATAATGTACGGTACCACTTGTACTATTTTAATACTAAAAAACACACATTTTTTAGTAAAAGTAAAAGTTAGTCTCATATCTATAAAAAACACACACACACATTTTTTCAAATAGATCTGGACGACTGTGCAACTTGAACGACTGGACCACTTGTACTATTTTAATAAAATATGTGACATATATCAAAATTTTAGTAGAATCGCTCGGTTGTCCTTGTAGTTTATTACTCCCTCCGTCTTAAAATTATTGTCATAAGTGAGAAAGCACCAAGTTTAATAAAAATGAGACCCCTATAAATCTCAACCACTTAAAGAGAATATTCTCCTAACATATTCTCTAGTTTTTAATAAAAATAAAAAGTGAACAATATTTTTGAGACATCCAAAAATAAAAATATGGACAATTATATTGAGACGGATGGAGTAATAAGAAATTGTGTCACTGTGTCAAATTTTAAGTAGATTTGTCGGTCTTATAGGTTTATTTTGAAAATACCTTTTTGAATAGAAATGAGACTATCTTTTGTTTTTTTTTTTTTTGGTTCATTTAAGAATTGGATGTTTAAATACTGTCCCTAGACAAAACAAAGAAAAGTTATTGAAGGATGTAAAATCCCAACTCGACTGATTGATGGTGAAATTGTCGTGAGAGCCTCATCTCAAGAATATATCTTTAGTATATTTAACTAATAAGATAGCGTTGTTATGTTTAAACATTGTTTCAGTAACTTGTTTTGTCTCACATGTATACATCCAAAACATGTGAAGGACCATTCATACAAAGTTACAAACACATTATATATCTCTTTACGGTTCAAAGTATTAATTGAAAATTGGCATATTTCTTCACAATAGCAGCTTTTATATGTGTACTATACTACTATAGTACAAAAATATAGAATATTTTTATGTAACAAAAAACATGTAATAAAACAAAGAGTTATACAAAATAAGATCTTCTGAACATGTTGTTGGGTCATGGTCAAAAAGCATCACTTTACCTCATAGAAATGTTTGTCGCAAACTTCCAAATCGTATTGGTTTATACAATTTGATACATCCAATATCAATTTTGAGGAATGCGAAACAAATATTTTAGTGTAAAGTTTATTTGTTCAAAAACAAGTTAGTGAGTATAATATTGTTGGTTCTCTTTACAAGGAATTCTTTTTGATAGTAAAGAGATTTATTTTATGTGCTTAAGAGTAAGTGAATAGCATGAGTTTTAGTGTTGTAGAATTAGTTAAATATAATTTGTTATTAAATAAATGTCATTGGTTTAATGACAAAATTATTTTTGAAAAATTATGCGTGTAACAAAAAAGAAACAGAATATTTTGCACTTATTCCGGTGTTTGACGTGCCTTTTTGTAATGATTATTGCAACGTTAAAAAATCAATGTGTGAATTAATTACTGTAAATAGATAAAGTTATTTGTTTATGCATAATTTTTTTTGAATCAGTCAAATATATCAATAAACTGGGAGAAACATACGCAGATGTATGATCTCAAAAGTAGCACATCAAAATGACTGAGACAATAAACCTCTCTAAGAGCCATTACAAGAACAAAAATTTAAGGATTAAAAAGTCAAAACAATTTAAACTTGTTGAACACAAACAAAATTATGGGTAAACTTATTTGGATTTATTTATTTATTTATTATTATTTTTTAAAACGGGTGTTAAAACTATCTCATAATTCGGCCTAGGCGGCCTTGTAATCGGCGATTACAAGGTAATCGGCCTTGGACCTTGTTGAATTTTTAAAATCAGGCAAAAAATCGGCCTGGTCAAAAGTCGCCCACTAATCGGCCAAAAATCAGTCTAATCGGTAAAAAATCAGCCTACTCGGTTAAAAATTGGCCAAAACGTCTTAATCGGCCAACTTAGGTCAACTTTAAAGAAAATATCAATTTTGGCTTTTTATTTAATTTGAGAATTGTTTATTTCACTTATAACGCACAATGGACCTCATAATCAGAATAGATGCTTTTTATTGAGGTTTGGGAACATAGTATGCTTGGAATCAATAAAGATATTTAGTTTGGTTTTCAGAAATACCAAAAACTTGCAGGAAATGTCAATCCGATTAATCACCGATTAATCCCGCCTAGACCGATTACAGGCTACAGGGTGATCGACCGCCTCACTACCGACTCACGATTTTGGCAACATTGATTTTAAACACTACAAATCTATGTCAACTGTTCTACGTAAGACTTGAACCGACAACCATTTGGTTGAGGAGCTTCTCACAAAACATGTGATATCACTGAGATACAAGCCATTGGTTTATTGGCACCTCTCCTATTTCATATTTGCACCCCAAAAACTATTTTGACATTTTTTCGTTTTTGTTGTATTTATTTGTCAGTTTGTTGCGGGAATTACAGACATTGAGAAACTTTTTCTTGTCGGTTATGGTATTTAAGGGGCGCTTTAAGTAAAGTTTATGAGAAAATGAAAATACACACACACACACACACATACATACATACATACATACATACATACATACATACATACATATATATATATATATATATATATATATATATATATATATATATATATATATATATATATATAAGTTCGAACACAGATGCAGGCTAAGTAAATCAACGAGCAATCTTAATCCTATTGCAAGTGCATAAATTTAAAAAGTAATAATATTTGTCAAATTAAGGGGGTGAAAGTATTACGGGGAGGGTGCGGATAAAATCACCCAAAACTATATATAGCTCAGAGGTTTCTAAAACTGTCAACCTGTTGGGAATTATTTTTATATATTATTTATAAAATTTTTTGCATGTTAGAGTCGTGTCTTCTAATATGATTAACTAAACAAATTTAGTTACACCAACCTATTGATCAAATTAGACAAAGTTGTCACCCTTGCTAAAATGAAGACCTAAGACTATGCGTAACACTTTTGAGCGAGCATGCACGAAACTAATGTGGTTGAGTAGCTCACTAATGAGTAGTGAATATCAATACCCCTCGCTCAGATGTTCTAAAGTCATCAATGTTGCCACACCAACACAACATTATCACCACTATCTTACCAGTTATACCTGACAATAGTTTCATTATTACTGTTATCTATTTTTTTAAATTTAAATATACTCTAACACAGATACCATTTAATCACAATAAAAAGACAAAGAAATAGTGTTCATTCGACATCATAATTACAAGCATTATGACCACGCTACATGGGTGACACCGGTCGAGTTCATCCCCATCGAGCAACCTCCGCCCTATTTGTGGATGTTCTCGTTAACTAGGCTCACTTGGTGGGTTAGCTCATGAGGTGAGGCTCATTTTTGTTTTTATCTATGCATGTGCTTATGTTATATGAAAATCATTTAATAAAACGGATACAAGACTAAATGAAAAGTGTGGTGGGGTCTTTCATTATTTTTGCACTAAAGTCAGTCTAATGTAGTACGAATAAAAAGCATGTTGTTTACACTTGTTAATCAAATTAATATAAAATACATAGTAAAAAGATCAAATAACTAATATCGTTAAGGTCCCATCATCAACATAATTAGCAACAGCAATAACCAAAATCTTTAGCAATTTTGTCATATTTCCAAATATAGGTAAGAACGATGGGTGTAGTCGCATGCCAAATCAATGTGGCACGCTTTTGCCTTGAGGTAAAGCTAAGGCACCGTAAACCCCCCCCCCCCCCTCCCCGCCTTCTCTCCCGCTGCCGTTATGTGAGTGATGGCAGTGGCTTGCGCCAAATGATTTATTTATTTATTTATTTATTATTATTATTTTTAATGTATGATAGGATTTAAAAATAGAGTTGAGGTTTGAATGATCAGTGAAGGATTTTTTTTATTTATTTTTTATTATTTTTTTTATGTGTAAGTGAAAAGAAGAAATTATAAAATGACATATACATGAACTTTTAGCTTTTACTTAAGTCATCACACCTTGCCTTTGCCTTTCACTAGGGATGGCAACGGGTCGGGTTTGGGGTCGGGCAGTCATTCCCATTCTCAAACCCGATTACTAAAGTTATCTTCAAACCCACCTCGATCCTCATCGGGATCTAATCAGGGCGCCCCGTTTAGGGCGATGCTCCCCCACCCGCCCCGTATTAATCGGGGATCTAATCGAGGTGTCATTTTTAGGTGCAACTTTTTAGCTTTTACTTAAGTCATCACACCTTGCCTTTGCCTTTCACTAGGGATGGCAACGGGTCGGGTTTGGGGCTGGGCAGTCATTCCCATTCTCAAACCCGATTACTAAAGTTATCTTTAAACCCACCTTGATCCTCATCGGGATCTAATCAGGGCGCCCCGTTTAGGGCGATGCTCCCCCACCCGCCCCGTATTAATCGGGAATCTTATCGATGTGTCATTTTTAGGTGCAATTTTTGACCAAAGCCGCACAATTTCACATTTATTACTATTTTTAGACAGTTAATAATAACTTGAAGAATTAAAAACATATTAATAATCAATTACAAACAAGCTTTATTAAGTTTTCAACGATAATATTATACATTAATAATGATAAATTATACCGCTGAAAATTAAAATTTAAAAATAAGACACTAAACAAATTTCTATAATCACAATTTTGCAATCTTACAAAGATTAAAATATATATATATATATATATATATATATATATATATATATATAAGTAATATATTTTTATTACGTAAATACTGAAAAAATACTATATAGTATAAATAAATTTGTATATGTGTATATATATTATTCGGACGGGGCGGGACGAGGATTTCCCGCTCTCTGGCCCAAACCTGATTAAAATCCCTGTTTAAGCCTCAAACCTGCCTCGTAACCCGATTAGCATGACCCGTCTCGCTCTAATTAGTTCGGTTCGAACTTTCCTGTCGGGTTCAAGTTCCCAACCCTACCTTTCACAAAAAGAACATGAACTCACAAAATCTACCATGGAAGATCCAAAATACAAGTGACACACTTTCTAAAAAAAAATCTACTGTAACAAAAAAGAATGGAAGATGATGCAAACAAAACATGTTGCAACTGACAAAGTGACAAACACAATCCACTGGCCCACCACCTCTATTATTTATTTATTTTTCTTTATTACATATAAAATATAAAAATAAAATCTTAAAAGTTAATTCCAAAATATTTCCCTCCTATTAATTAACTTTCTCATCATTCTTCCTAAAATAAATCACAATATCCAACACACACACACTTACTATTTTTAATTGTTCACTACATTCCACTTATTTCTCTCTCAAAAACATACACACACTAAAACACACTTTTCACATACTTAAAAACATCATATATTAAAATTTTACTAAAAAGGTGAAAAACCCATAAATTTAGCCTTGATTTGAGTCCAATATTAATAACCCATTTCACAAAAACTCACATTATTAAAAACCCATTTAAGAAAAACTCACATTAGTACTCCTGTGCAAAAAAAAAAAAAAAAAAAAAAGTTTGATTTTTTTAAAGGGTGGAATGTAATATGAAATTGTTTAGTTTTAAAAAATTTGGAATCTTTTTTGGAATTTATAAATGGGAGTAGCAAAATCTTGGAGATACAGTGGAAAAGTGCTAATCTTGGCTAAAAAAGATGACTGTAAATTTAGCAAGAAGCACCATTGTTTAGTGTGGGCGCCGCCAGAGAAGGTGGCGGCTGGTGGTGGTGGTGGTGGGGGTGGGCTGAGGCGGCGGATCTCATGGAGTGTGGTGTGTGGAGTGATGTTGTTTGTGTTGGGTTTGGTGTCTTTTTTTACTGGTCATATTGTTGCATCTTCTAGTGATCTTGATTGGTATTCACATGGTAAAAAAAGATTGTGGAAGAAAAAAATGGTAAACTTTTTTTTTTTTTTTTTTTTTTTTTTTTTGATCTTTTATAGTATGGAAATTTGTTTTTTTTGTGGTAATTTTAGTAACTCTTTAATGGGTCTATGTTGTTTTTTTGGAAGAAAAAAGTGGTCATTTTCTTGATTTTTCTAGAGTTCTCTTTTGTTGCAATTTTAGTAATGTTATTTGGGTGTATGTTTGTTTTTTTAGAAGAAAAAAGTGGTGATTTTTTATATATTTTACATACACATAAAAATTTGTGGCAAAATGTATGGACTATTTGGTTGATTCTTGAAAAATTTGTGATGCTTTTTGGTTGTGGTGTTTCTTGATTTGGAAACCTTTAGGGGTGTTTAGTTTCTTGAAAATGTCTTTTAAGTAAATTTGCTTTTGTAAATTTGTGTTTAGAGGTCTAATTTCTTGAAAAGAAAGTGTTTGCTTTTAACCCGGATTCGAAACTTATATGCCCATTTTTCTGGAATAAAGTTTGGTTCTTGGAACCTTTTAGATCACACATTTTGGCTATAATGTATAAATGAATTTTGTTGTTTTTATGTTGTAATTTCAGTAAATGCTATTTGTGTCGGTTGTTTTTTTGGACATGAAGTTCAGATTGAACACACATTTTGTTTGTTTGCTGGTTGTGTAACCCCATTATTTGAGGTTTTTGGACCATGGCAAATTGCATAGAAACAACTAATTTTGTTTGGGTATGAGATATTTTTTAAAGGTCTATTCGAACCGGAATATTTTTTTTTTCTTACATTTAGAGATTTATTTGTTGAAGAAAGTAATATTTGGAAGCCAAATTCAGTGTATGCAAATTTTTGGGGTAATCTTGTCTCATGCATTTTGTGAGCTTTGATGTCAATTTTCTCGTATTTTGTCTTTAGATGTCTAATTTATTGATAAATAAGTGAAGTTTTGATAGGTGCTGGCTTTGTTTATGAGTTTTATGGGGTAAGGTTTTGTATTTTTATTATTGTTGTTTTGCATTGCTTGAAAGGGAGGGTCCATGTGAATCATGTGTTGCATTGCTTGATAGAGCGGTTTGTCTTTCTTTACCGACGTTCTTGAGATTTGTCTTTGGAGATTTTATTTCTTTTAAAAAAAGTGATAAACTACCTGCCAATTTTTACTCCGTCTTGAAACAAGTTTGATATTAGAAGTGTGCTCTTATTTGTATTTCTGTATGCTTTTTGTACTTATCAAGAATCATAGCTCTGCATTTAGCATACTACATCTTGCAATACACTCGTATGATTAACCTTGTTTTTTATCTTTTTGGAAAACATAGAACCGGGTTAGTGCTGTACCAGTTGACATTTGGAAATCCAAGTATTCTAATTTCTACTATGGATGCAGCGAGAGAAGCCCTTATTATGCACGTAAGCCCTCTTACTACTTATTTATAATCACAACTATAGTTTATCTAACTATGATCCAGTTCGAGTCGAAAAAGCGTATGGTTCTACAATAGTTTATTAGTTTTCCACTAAATGTCGTATAAATATTTTCATTAATTTGTGTTATCACCATCCTTTAGATCCGTAACCTCTACATTATTACTTATGCAGCTCCTGCTCTTCAGCATCTTTCAAATGGATATCTACTAATCGCTGCCAGTGGTGGGTTGAACCAACAAAGAACAGGGGTAAAGTTGTCCACTTTTTGCAAATGCTACTACTTTCTATTAATCGATAGTTTTTGTTACAACGTATCGTAAAAAAGTTAACATTCTTGGTTTTTGAATTCCTTTTATAGTTAACTTGTATGTTTGTATAACAAATTTACAAAGTGAGTTTTCTTTATGCAGATTACTGATGCTGTAGTTGTTGCAAGGATTCTAAATGCTACATTAGTAATTCCTGAGTTGGATCATCATTCATACTGGAAGGACGATAGGTGAGTGTCATAATTTTATTTGAATTTGCAGGAAAGAAAGTTGTTGAACTTATTGTAAGTTGGATTTTTATTTTTATTTTTTTTGAATTTGCAGTGACTTTGCCAACATATTTGATGTCGATTGGTTCATATCAAATCTTGCAAAGGATGTGCCTGTTGTCAAAAGAGTCCCTGACAAATTCATGAGATCACTTGAAAAACCACCTTACACTATGCGTGTTCCTAGGAAATCAGAACCTAAATACTACCTTGATGAAGTACTACCATTTCTTGAGAAGAGACGTGTAAGATATTCTCTGAACTCAAATTAATAAAATTCTTCATCCCCAAAGCCTATGGAAACGACGACAATATTTGACTTGATACATGGTTTTAACAAAGTACTTTGATCTTTGTCAAAAAAAAGTTAATATACCCTTTCAATAAATACAAAAATAGGAACATTCCCTTTTTCCTTGCAGTTTTCATGGGACTTAATGATCTTTATTATCTTGGTGAGTTATATTATTCTATTTTTGATTTGGGATAATTGAATTGTGCAGGTTCTTCAGCTAACGAAATTTGATTATAGGCTTGCTAGTGATCTTGATGAAGAGCTTCAACGGCTGCGTTGCCGTGTGAATTATCATGCTTTACGCTTTACAAAACCAATACAAAATCTTGGTCAGAAGATTGTTATGGAAATGAGGAAGATGGCTAGTAGCTTCATTGCAATTCACTTGAGGTTTGTTGCTTAAGACGCAAGCTTCTGTTTCATTCATGGATACAACTGTTTTTGACTTTTGACAAATGCAACCAAAGTGTAAAGATGGCAAACTAGGCAAGTTGGGTAATAGGTCAAAAGGCATTCAAGTCAAAACTGTGTTTTATCGGGGATGGTTGACCCGAAAAACTTTGTTCTTTAATTAAACTTATTTATAAATAATTATTGTTTTTTATTACAACAAATTTTTTTATTTATTTTTTATTTTTTTTAAATAAATAATTGAGTTGGGATGTTTTGTGCATTAAAAAGGCACTTGGTATATTTCTATATATCCGACCCGTTAGCTCTTACCGAACCCAAGAAAAGTGTTTAACTATGCCACATTTACAGTTCTACCTGCACCGAGTGCTTTAAAAGGGTGCACTTTGAGTGTATCCTGAAAAAGTCGACCATAATTATAATATGAGTAATAGTAGCTTTCACTCTTCTATATATATGAAAAAGATGGAAATCCTCAATTAGATATTCAACACACTTTTTTTTTTAAAAACTTTATTCTTGTGCTTAATGGTCAACCCGTATATGATTTACAGGTTTGAGCCCGATATGCTTGCCTTTTCGGGTTGTTACTATGGTGGTGGAGATAAAGAAAGAAACGAGCTCGGTGAAATCAGGAAAAGATGGGCAACATTACCCGTAAGATTTGCTATAAACTTTTCTGTATATATAAAAAAAATAAAAATAAATAAATAAATAAAAATAAAAAATAAAACTTGCCACATTTTACAAGACTTTTTCTAACCATATTTATTTGAAATTTAGGAAACAAGTCCTGATGGAGAGCGGAAGCGAGGAAAATGTCCTCTTACACCTCATGAAGTAGGTTTAATGCTTCGAGCACTTGGTTTTGAGAATAACACGTATCTTTATGTTGCCTCGGGTGAAATATATGGTGGGGAAGAGACTTTGAAGCCTCTTAGAGAATTATTTCCAAATTTTTACACAAAGGAGATGCTTGCTAGTAAAGAGCTTGAGCCTTTTCTTCCTTATTCTTCTCGGCTTGCTGCCATTGACTACATTGTTTGTGATGAAAGTGATGTTTTCGTTACCAACAATAATGGGAATATGGCGAAAATTCTTGCAGGTCGAAGGTATGAATGTTTAACTCTTCCATTCAAGTATAGTGTGTTTGAATCTTTGCCTAATTTTCAGTCTTAATATCCGTTGTTTAGGTATGCTTCAATACTTATAATGTGCTTATTGCTAGTTCAGACAATGTAGTCAATGACAATCATCTGATTAACCTAAAATGAAAGTAAATTGTCACTGTTTCAAACATCTGATTATTGGAATTGTACAACGTCTAACAGCCCAAGCACACTCAAAAAATACTTTTAACAACCCACTATATTGCAACTACTTATTTGATCTTGATTATTTAATGTCGATATAATCACTTTTGAAGTGCATGTCCAAATACCTTCCAAAATAGGGATTATGGTAGGGTTTACGGCTTAGTGTCAAAGGAATCATGGACCACTGCTCATTATAACGACAACCAACCTTCGGTTGCATTCATATTAACACTTACTCTGCCCCATGAAAAGTGGAATGGCTTGGATCGACATATTTTAAGGAGTTTGGTTACTTATCTGATATGCATAATGCCCTTTCGTAAATAGAAAGAGCAAGTAATAATAATTAAATATTTTTCCGGGTTTCTTCCCCAAAGGAAAGTTGTATACTTTTCTACTCTTGTAAATTGATTCGGTCATTGTTGTTAAATGACTAAAATGCGCTCTTAGCATGTAGCACTTGTTTGAGTTTTATATGTTTTTTACTCTTATATTATTTGTTTCGACTTTCGAACCAACTAACTCTAATTTTGTGGCATTCAAAAGGAGGTACATGGGGCACAAGAGAACCATTCGCCCAAACGCAAAAAAGCTCAATGCTTTGTTTTATAGACGAGAGAAAATGCCATGGGTAACATTTGCTAAAAAGGTGAAAGCTGCCCAACAAGGATTTTTAGGCGAACCAGATGAGATGAAAAACGGACGTGGTGAATTCCATGAATACCCTTCTACTTGTATTTGCAAGAAACCCTTCAAATTTTCCGATCTTGACAGTAACTACAATGGATCCCAAGCCCTCTCAAAATATTCTTTTAACCCCGAAGCGGAAACTGAATACGGACGTAATGAAGAAGATCAAGGTGTGCGTAATGTGCAGCAAATAGAAGATGCAAGTATGATTAGAGATCATGAATCATCACCTAAAGAATCCAAGGCTTGTGTTTGACTTTTTGGTTGACTAATAGCAACAAGAAAAATAGTGATGTTAGGTTTGAGTTTTTGTTTCTTTTTTTGGATTTACATGTTGAGCTAAGTTGGCTCACTCTTGTATTTATATTTTTCTGATTGCCCATTTTACCCTTGTGTCATTAGGACTTTAAAGATTGAGGTCTAGTAATGGCATTTGAGTATGAAATGAATCTGTGTATAGGAAAGTACTGACTTCTTGATGGGCTTTCAAGTGCTGTAATATTTTTTGTAAGGTAGGAGTAGCATATCGTTGTTTAGCAGATTGGATTTGAGTGCCGCTATTCATACTGAATCGAAAGTTGGTTTGGTTTCAAACGAGTTTATTCCGAAACAATCTGCAATACCGAACTGAATCGAATCGTTGTATATATTTTATTTAGCATGGCATCTTCAGAAGTTTAGCCAAAGTCAAACCATTAAACTAAATGTGCCAGCACTTAACACCAGCTCAATGTGCATATCTACATCACATCTCACATGCAAAAATTTATGTATTTATACAAACATATATAGCTTGACACTAATTCGGTCCACACTCCACGTGCATACATATGTTTACACACAAGAACAACACAACATTAATCTCGTGCACACCTACATTTACATATACCACATGAATACATTTAATGACATGTAGACATTGATACAGCACACAAACACAAATAACAAGATCACCGATCTGTTACCGATATTCCACCAAAATATCAATAGTAGTTTTTATCAGGGTGTTTCTTTTTTCTCTTAGCTAAGGGAATGAGTCCACATAGGTCCACACAAATATTTAATAATATATTTTTTTTTTGTGTGAAACCCACTTATTTCCACTAATACATCTATATGCCCAAGGCATAAAATGTCTTCCTCTCCCCATTAAGACACACTAAGAGTCATGGGTCCCATATGAACCCCACACATCTCTTAGCTAACAAAAAAAATAAACACCCCCAAGTCACATTAGTTAAAACAATCTTGGTTAGGTAATTGGTATCAGACAAGTCACATTAGCTGAGACAAGCTTGATTCAATAGATCAACATCAATTCTTGATAGAAGGCCAATAGTCGATTTAACACAGATATTGATTCGATTAAGCAAGTCTGATTCTACCTCAGGTCCTTACATCCAGCAACTCGACAGGCTATGTTTGACCAAGTTGATAAAAAGTCAACTCATATGCATCTACAAACTTATTTTCAAACTGGCTCGAACTGTGTTTTATGTTAACTGGAAAAAGATTTGACTTGTTTACAACCATAGAGGTGATAGCAAACCTAAATTCCATTACCAAAAGCGTACAAGTTGATAACTGATCAGAATATTAGCAGAATAGTAGCCCGAGACACAACTGTGATTACATTGCAGCACAAAAACAGATGGGAATAACTTGATGAGTATATGGCGATCCAAATGCAATTTACCACAATCATGATACAATAACCACAGAAACGTCCATATACAGATTACAGCCTCGGGCGAAATTTGGTCATAAAAGGACAAGATTGATATATAAACTTCTTCTAGAGCTACAATAATTCTTAGGATCTTAACAGGAGCCGTTCCTAGTTCTATAATCTCTGCTTAATTACACACAACAATGGAGTTGGACCGGTTCCCATCTGCTTAAGGTGATCTTCTCAGCTCGGGTTGGAACCTCCTGTTACAAAGACGATGGAGAGTGTTAATAAAGTGCTATGGTCTTAGGTCCCATGTAACAAAATTATCTTCCAGCATAAAAAACGAACTTAATTTCCTTATAGATTATTCTCCACACTTCGAGGTTTAAATAAACATACTCGCTATGAAAAGAAATGTGAACTTCGGCTTAGGTATATAGTTCTTTTTCTAGACTAAATCAATATTTTCTAATGATAACTATCAAGTAATGTTAAAATATTGTATTTATTATGTGAAATTCATGGAAAAATACTAAAGCTTCTGACAGGAACTTTAATAGTTTGTAAAATTTTCTCCAAAAGGTTTAAATCAGCGGAGAAACCCCAACTCCGTACACCTTTTGGTGTAACCTGTAGCGTTTGAACTTGAGACCTCTACTAGAGAATCCCAAGCCTCCACCACTAGGCCACACCTTTGAGGTTAACAGTATAAAAATTGCCATCCATTTTTTGTTTTATTTTACCATATAAGATAACCAAAGAGCAGTGACGCCAAGGAGATAAGTGACAAACAGAGGTACACTCCAAGAGAGTAGACCAAAATATAGGTTTGACTTTGAGGTTCCGGGTCAATGCATAATTTATTTTGAGTTGAAAAGAAACACCCCGGTGACACACCCAGCAATGCATGCATCCATGTGGAACCACCAAAATATACAGAACAGTTTACAATTTCCAATTGCTTACTGAGGCTGAAGTATAATTACCTTTTGATGTAACCTTGTTGTGGCTTCTTTGACTTGTGTGTGAAGCAGAAGGTATCTTTGAGACGGTCAGTGAACTTTGCAATCCTTCTAACATCTGTGAGAAAAAAGACTCAAAAACTTAGTTCTGAAATTAATATGCCCTACTGTCATCCATGTCATTTTCGAGGTATAAATCATAGTCACTCACAAAGTAACAAAGAGGTTCACGTGGAGTCGTGGATAGAGTTTAAGAAAAATTATGTTAAGGCTGAAAATGACAACATTTTGACTTAACACGTCTTTGTGGGGTCAGGGTTGGATTGATCTAACTACTGACTTAGGAGAAGACTTAAAGTGGTATAGCTGTTAAACTCAATAAAATGCTATACATTTACAATTATAATGAGCATACAGTAGTAAGTACAAGTGTAGATGCAGGGTAACAGAGTTATAAAACAGACAAAAGGCATGCACATACACGAAAGGGTAATTTAGTTATGCACATACGTTGGTGAAAACAGAAACAGAAAACTCACCCTTGAAGTTGGCTGAATTTTCCGATTTGATCTGCGTATCTCCACTTCTGAAGTTGGCTGTTCTTTGACTTCAACTTTCATTGCCTTCCTATCGCCTGGTGTCGTTATTGCTTTATTTGAACGCTGAGATACTGGCTTTGATGATGAAGTTCCCTTTGCATCCTCGGTATTAGAAGAAATGTTTTCATCAGCACTAACAGCATCACGTGATGTGGATTTAGACGATTTCGACCTATCCTTCTGAGCTAATGATCTGACAGATGGAACTGGAGGTTTCCTGGGCTTGAGAGTTCTGGATTTTACCTCAACTTGTCTTTCTTCACCGTTATCTTTTAAATTACTTTTAGGAGTACGGCGGCCCGGTTGAGGAATCATACTACTTGCAAAATTTACTGAATCATTTGATGTATTATTCTTAGTGCTTCTATCGGCAACATATTGTGTGCGTACGTCCATGAATTTCTGTTTCTTTCCCGGCTTAGGAACACCAAAAACGACTCTCGACCGTTCCTTCTTCAAGCTGCTCTTCATCGCTCCGCGAGTGTCAAGCTTGTCTTCATTTCTAGAATTTTTACCGATATCAAAAGAACTTTCTTGAGTAGCAAAAGGAAGTATCTGTGATTCTTGTTGTCTCGGCCCAACAAGATCAACACTGATTGAGAATGTGTCCTCTCTACCTTCCACAATAGGGCTACCAAACTTCTGTCGCTTTTCAAGTGGCGCATCATCCTGTAATCAGATAATTCGTTCAAGGAATGAAAACCAAATATAGCCCACCAACAATTATAAAGTAAACCAGTGATCAGGTGTCCAGTCTAAATTGATCAAGTGATCCTAGATAATCAAAGTCAGATTAACAGTTGTAACAAAACATGTTGCGTGACATACTTCTGAATGTGCTTTTATAGTATACAGTTACAATAAACAGATAGTCATTGTCCGAGTATTATACAAATCTGATTATCTTAAGATATAGTGGCTAAAATGGCCAAAATGGTACATCATATATATTGATGTATCGCAGTTTATAATATGATTATTTACATTTATTAACTACTATAAAACTATTATTTAATATTTATTTATTTTTTTACATTCATGAACAAAATTACGTTATTTAAAACTGAAATAATTATCTTCTAATACAAAAAATTACGTTATCTAAACACTAAAACCTGATTATTACCCCTACAAGTCACAATAATTAGATAGTTAATTCTGAAACACGCATCCGAACAAACCCCTGATATGAAAAAGATTAATCTAACCTCAGAAGAGCGGCATCCCTTCAAACTAGACCACTCGATCCACTTTCCATCCTTCCATATATGTGATGGCCTGACATGCCATGACCTTACAATTGACGTCTCTCCAGTAGCTGCAAGGGGGCGGGGGGTGTTACAATCAGGTTATACACAACAAATTCAGCACATTTGATAACAAAAGTGTTCAAGGATAATACATACCAGGAAATTTAACAGTAAGAGAAGTTAAATCAATCTTATTTGTCTCCAAGACAACTGCTTCACACCAGCTATAAGAAGATACACAGCGTTAAGCATGTCAAGCTTTGTGTACCAATTAGACAACAGGATATAACTTAAAATGAAGGCCTTTAAGCCCACAAATTATGATCAAATAAATGTGCTATATAAAAGTTTAAGCTTAGTGAAATACAGATAGGCATGATGTAACAAAAGATAAAATATTCTGTAAAATGCTTACCGATTTTGTACCCACACATCAACTCGGTCTCCGCTAAACCAAGAATCTGCCAGGGCCGTTCTTCCTCTCTTTCTAGTGCCTTCAGGCTTCATAGTAGTCAAAGGATGAGCAATGCGTATCCTGGGTGCCTGGGTGTTATCATCAACCTCAAGTGGTTCCCATTCTTTATATTGCCCTGACCCAAAAGAAAAAAATATAACTTTATAACAATAATCTGATTTTCTGGTGGGATGACTAAATCAACACATAGTTGTCTGCTTAGATTTTTTATTGTCAATTCACCAGGATAGAACAACGCAATAAAAGCAATACCCAATCCCGCCAGAGCGGGGTATGGGAGGGGTAGGGCGTAGACAGTCATACCCCTACCGGAGGGTAGAGAGACTGCTTCCCAAAAGACCTCCGGCAAGATTCACCAACATATCAGGCCAACTATATATTATTCGGAGAGCCATGGATATGATAAAAGTGAATAAAATACCCCAAACATACAAGAAATAAAAGAACATAAGTTAGGTTTTTAAAAAGTTGAAACAGCAGATCTGGTTTATATTATTGCCGTTAAAAAACATGTGTCTATATTGTACCACCAACATAGCTCGAGACAGGAACTACAGATGACTTGTACCCGAAATGTAGATCTTTGTTCAACACAAAGCACAGCATACTATGCATGTTTAATGCTTTTAACCAAGTAAAGAAAATTAAACCATGCAAAATTGACATCCAAGTATCCAACAAAAACGTTTTAACAATATCCAAGTGACAATAGAAGTCCAATCCCATATTTTCACTTTAAATGCCTACACAATTCCATTCAGGTTCTACCCCAGTGGTGCCCCATGTTGTGTAAGAAGCTCCCCAACCAATGGTTGTAAGTTCAAGTCCTGCTTAGGACATGTGAGACTTGTGGTGTAGATGTTGTGAGATAGTTAAAATTGCCATTCTAAAAATTAAAAAAAAAAAAAAAAAAAAAAAACCCCATTCAGGTTCTATCATATTTGGTACTATACATTCATTAAGTTGCACTTGAATATAGATCTAATAGGTAACATTTTAACCTATTACTCACAATGATGCATATTGTAATATCTTACCTTGATCTGATTGGATTTCAGTGTAGCAGACGAATGCTTTCCCATTTTTCAAAGCCAGCACATTCCCTGCAAACCAGGCACCATTGTTCTTGTGGTCGTTTTTATACACCTAAAACGCAGACAGATGAATCAAACAAACATGGAAGGAAAAAAAATCACACAGAGAACTACTTTGCTCACAAAGAAAAATATAAATTAAGCATGGCTACAACAATGCAAAGTGAAACATTTGAACTTCCTACTCCAATTCCCTTACCTCAACAAGGCAACCTTCTTTTATGACGTTCTCTTGCGAAAAACCTGAAGTACTTTGAGGCATGTTCTGATCAACATCAGAAGTACGCACCGATCCAGACTCTGGTTCAGGAACCAATGCAACAGTTTTTGCAAGCTCAGGACCTTTTTGACCCCTTGCTGTACTTTTATCATTTTTATTGCTTGTAGTTGAACCTGAGATGCTATCAATAATCATCATCTGACTCTTGGCCAAATTTCCAGAATCCTCTTGCAATGTCAAACCATGTTTTAAAGACTGATGCTCTTTATTATTAGAAGCAACTTCAACTATCTGATTATCAGAACTCTGTTGATTGGATGACTGGGGACTCTTCCAATACCCCTCAGGACCAGCTTCAACTAACGCTTTTAAAGACATAGGATTACCCATTGCAACAATTTTTCCAGCTTGAGAGACTGCTTCTGCTGCCAGCTCAGCAGCTTTTACAATAGCGTCTAGATTTTCAGCATGTTTTGAAGCAGCTGATGCAGCTTCAATTCTTCTACGAGCGGCTTCTCTGGCAGCTGAAATTATTGAAGAGGGATGATCAGTTGACATAGCTTTATCATGCGAAATCATGCCGCTTTGACCATGACTTTCAATTCTGCTGGACAAAAATACTTCATCGGCCATTAATCTTGCTTGTTCTGCAACATTTGATGCAATTCTAGCAGCGGCAGCCGCTACTTTAGCAACAGAAGCAGCTGCTGCTATTGAGACAGCTGAAGAAGCTAGCTTTGCTTCATCGTCTGAAACCAAACCAGAATTCTTTTGCCTTTCCAGCTGGCTCCATACACCTTGGCAGTGGCTGACTGCAACGGCAGCCTGCAAAGCTGCATCTGCTGCTTGTAGCTTGGACTCTTCAATTTTGCTGACATTCTCCTCTCTTCTTACAATACTTTGGTCAATACCACTAGGATGACCAAGATTGCTTTTAGAAATGATGGGAACAGGTGTCGATAGGGCAGCAGCTGATGTTGGAAAATGACTACTAACAACAAGAGCAGTCCCTAGATTTGTCTGACTTTGAGTCAAAAACAAGTTTTTATTGTGATCTTCGGTACGAGGGGCCTGCAGCAAATGAGCTACAGGCGCCGACGGTGGTGTCACCTGAACTTGACTAGCGGTAACCTTTTTCCGCTTTCTGCTTTTTGAATCACTTGAAGGCTGATTGGTAGCAACAAGTGGACCAGGACTAGGGTCCACAGGAATCACAGATGTACCTGAAGCACCTGATTCTTTGACAGTGGTTAGTTTGATTGCCTCTGTTATAGGCAACGCTGAAAAACGAGCACTAAATGGAGCAATTGGTGATGCAGCAACCCATTGACCAGGGAAAGGGCCCTGAGATAGCCAGGCTGGATTATTTCCAGCAACATTCTGCACAGGTGGAGTTCGATAAGGATGCAGAGGAGATGGTGTTTGGCGATAATCACCCGGGGTACTGATATTCCAAAGAGGAGATGAAACGGGGATCATGGGACTAACAATCGATGAAGAAATGCCAGAGACAACTTTACATTGGGCAGAACCAACAGGATCTTTGTTGCCTAAATTTAAGATTAAAAAATAAATAAAAAATGAGTTCGGATAAAAGCTAAATCAACAACCATATGGCATTTCGAACAGCTTGGTCTCATGAGGTACCTGATGGTGATTTAATGGGGGTACTGGGGTTGGGGGTCTGGGACTTTTGACCACGAATCCTTTCCAGACAGGCATGCCAAGCAGCCTCCCAGGCTTTCTTTCCATCATCTGTAAATACATTTGACCTCACTTGTATGAGATAACTAGTCTTTGGTACAAAAACAAAAATACTGAGGTATCTGGTTCAGTTACAAATAATAATTTTAAAATGAACTGACCAGATTTCCCAAATGCAGCAAGCATATGAGACTCTTCAGGTGCCATTCCAGATCTGAAACATTCAGTTATGCATATAAAAACCAAAATACAGGCATACACTTGAGAAATAAACTTCCAACTCCATGACCAAATAAAACTAATGGTTTAAAAAATTGAAGTCAAAACATATGTTGCAAGTTCTTTCAACCCTAACTGTGTTCCTGTTTTTCACTCAGAAGTCAGCCCACCCAAAAGTTCCTCTAAAGAATGCTAGCAAGGTCACCCCAACTCATACACTAAGCAGAGTGTGCTTGTTTCTTATTGGCATTGCATGTGCATATCATGAAAATTAATAGTACTCACATTAATGATCCATATACTAAAATTTGTGCTCGTAATTGTACTTGCTGATTGTCAGTAAAAGACTGCTGAAATTGAGAGGTTAGATTATTCAAATCAGGCAGATTTGATTTAGATACAGGAGCGCCAGCAGACTTTGAGCTACTGCTCTTAACACTCTCCTTAGTCTCTTCGGTACGAATAACATGTCCAGATGGTGACTTAACATGTCCAGCTGGTGACTTGTCTACTGCTCCTGCGCGTCTCCTGGGAGTTTTTTCCTTCAAGTGGTTATCTTTCTTGGCAGTTTCTCTCGCAGCTGATTTTCTCCTTGATTTAGGCACAGAATTACCTTTGGCTCCTGCTTCATTGGCAGCACTGCTAGGCGTTTGAGGACTGACCAGGGAATCTTTATGCAAGTTAGCAGATGATACCTTCATTATTCAGACAAAAGTTCATGACAAAGTCAGTTTTAGAAAAGGCTTGGGATGCAATGAAAAACAGGGTATGCAAAGCAAAAAACATAAAAACTATTACCTTTGATAAACCAAGATTTTGAGTGCCAGTTTGCCCAGGAACAGGACTTGCACTGACCTCAAAAGTAAAGCTTTTCTCCTCTGTTGTAGCAACACTTGTAATTGGGGCATTCTCATTAATGGTACCCTTGACCTCAATCGTATCTTTTGCACTTTGAGGAAGTTCGGAGCTTAAGCTTTGAGGTTTATCCAAAAGAGAACCACCTCCATTCTGCACTACATGATTAGTGTCGCATGCAGATGGAACAGCAATATCAACAGAAACCTGCTGCTTATCTGACACGTTTACTGCAAAACCCAATCAAGCAATCACAATAAATATTCACAAAATAAAAAGGCATTTGAACACCTTTCTTATGGCAGAATAGCCTTGTAATTAGACACAATAAGTCATTACATTATTCTGCTGTCACAGATACCTAAAGTCTTTTATTGGTAGCAACTACTCATAAGAGACAATCCCTCACAAAAATATCCGTAAACAAGGATGTTACAGTACCCTGATATTTTATGTCTTAGAAGCCAGCTGCAAGTGTTTTAAATTATCTTGCACCTCTTATGCCAACTATAACTTAAATCAAATTTATGTTCACTAAAAAAGCATTTATCTCTACTGTAAGAAAACTAATATTATAGTGATTTCATGCAATGTCCTTTGACCAACATACTTCTTTCCCAGTCACAACTATTTCACAAGATTCAATAAAAATAAGTTACCTCCCCCGGATTCTACTCCATGTTCACTTGACTTTGATTCCTTAGGGTCCAGCAGACCTCCTTCCTCCTTATTACCCTGTTCTACTGACAAATCACAAGGAAGGGTTGTCTCCAATGCATTGGAGCACTTGAGACCACCTGGGTCACCCTCTGATGTTTGTTCCCTTGAGCTCGCATTCAAGTTTCCAACAGGAGGTTCCTCTGCTGTTTGTTCACTTATGCTTCCATTCAAGTTTTCAACAGGAGGATCACAATGACCAGATAGCACGTGTACAACATGTTCAGCACCATCAGACTCTCTGCCTTTTTCAGCCACTGGCAACGGATCATCCAACACAATATCTGCTGAACTATCAGCTTCTGGGGTCGCTTTTTGGGAACTTCCCTCGTCGGATAATCCTGCTACCGCTTTTTCTTTGTTATCAGCATGCACAAAACTCACCCCAAGTATAGGTGATCTTGGCTGGTCTTCATTGTCATCCGTAGCAACAATTCCAATAGGTGTCTGCACACCGCCCGCTGTGTCAGGGGAGGATAATTTACTTGATTCCGCGGCAGCAACTGATTATGCAAAATTAAACAGAAATTAGTTCATACACAGGGAGAGCAAGTACATATCCTATGTTTTAACTCAAAATAAAGACCTAAATAATTTATAATCACAAGTCTAATATACCAGCATCTGTTATAGCAGCCATATTAGAATCGGATTGTTGAGCATCAACATCCTTTTGGCTATCAGAAGCTCCAGCGTCATCCACGTCCATATCCCTAAAATCAGAAGGTAATTTTGCATCCCGGCCCTCATTGAGAGTAACATCTTGATCCATAGCAACACCATCTGGCTCTGATGATTGAGTTTCATCATCCACCTCCACTAAACCAGAGACCTTGGCAGGCAAGCTCAGGTCCCCATTATTTGTATCCTCTGTTTGAACTTCAGAAGCATTATGGGATATGTCTTCAACAGACCTTTCAGCTGAAGTACCTGCCGCTATTGAGGTTGTACCAACATTATCTATGTCACTTCCTTCAACCACATTGTTTGTATACTCTGTTTGAACCTTAGAAGCATTATTTGAAAAGTCTTCAGCCGGCATCTCAGCTGAAGATCCTGCTACTATTGATGTTGTACAAACATTATTAGTGTCACTCCCATCAACCAAAGATGTACCGGAAGTAACATTTTGATCATCACCACCAACAACATTTTCTGGCTCAACCGAATGACTTTGAGCATGAGAACCCACATTACTTATATCCTCTGTTTGAACTTTAGAGGCATTCTTTGATAAGTCTTCAGCCGGCATTTCAGCTGAAGATCCTGCTGCTATTGATGTTGTACCAACATTATTAATGCCACTCCCTTCGACCAAAGACGTACCGGAAGTAACATTCTGGCCATCGCCGCCAACAACATTTTCCGTCTCAACCAAATGACTTTGAACCTGAGAACCCACATTAGATATTGGAGAATTCGGCATCTCTGACTTTGTGTTGGCATCCTCAGTCGCTTGCATGTTTTCACATCCACCGTTTGGAGAAGCTGGAAGCAATTCCTCCTGCATGTTATCATTAAGTTCATTGCCAGTCCCTTCATCCGGTGTCTCTGCATTTGTGTTGGCATGGTCAGTTGCTTGCACATCCACACATCCAGTGTTTGGAGAAGCATGAGATTCCTCCTGCATGTTATCATTTGGTTCTTTGTCAGGCCCTTCGTCTGGTATCTCTAACTTTCTGTTGGCGTCTTCAGTTGCTTGCATTTCAACACACCCACCGTGTGGAGAAGCTGCAGGCAATTCCTCCTGCATGTTAACATTATTCTCTTTGCCAGGCCCGTCATCTATCTGCATATCAGAGCTTTCCGATGGTAATGAAACTATCTGTTCCTCATCAACATGAATAGTATTTTCAATTGATGGCTTGTCCAAAGATTCCACATTTGGAACAGCTGAAACTTGGTCGATACTATATGTACAAGTTTCAACAACGGTGCCACTAATGGTTGAATTCTCCACAGTATTCTCCGTGTTATTATCAACGTCTTTTGACTGACCACCAGCATTTTCGGAACCACTTTCAGGAACTTCTTGCCGATTCTCCTCACAATCCTTGACACTTGCAACAAGATTATCAGAGGAGCCTGCATCTCCACATTCTGCATTGGAGACTGAAGGTTCCTCTTGCACTTCAATAACAAGGGATTCATTTGCTATTTTACCAGCACCTAGATTTACATCATTTTGTAAATTATCGACTTTTTCCACACCTAAAGATGAATCATTTTTACTACCTATAACTACTGAATCTAATCCCCCGCCAGAATTATGAGTCTCTTGAGATTGCTCGCAATCAGAACTCACTTTTGACGCAACTGAATTCTCATGGGACTCTTCTGGTACTACTGCATTGTCGGTATTAATAGAGTTATCCTTTGTGTCACATTGCTTCAAGCTGGGATCCATATCATTAGTTACGTTATTGGGCCTATCACAAGCATCCAATTCTTCAACTATTGTTTCTTCTAAAACCTTATCTTCCTGGCCAACCGAGTTTAAAAGCATTTCAACAGATTCTGAAGATGTTGCTTCAGACCATACATTTTTACTTTTTAATTCCACAGCACTTGAACTAAACTGTATTGCACTAGTTCCTCTTGAATATTCCTCAATCCACTGATTGTCGTCCTGACCCGTGATACCAAGAAAAACGTCGTTATCAACAAGATTGTCAAACCTTAAATGCCCCTGTAAGCTATCGTCAAAGTCAAATTTAGGAAGATTGTATGCAGGAGAAACTTTGTCACTTGCTTCACCAACTAAGTGAAGATTTTGGTCTTGAGCATCATTGTCATCATAGTCCATTGAGTAACCCTAAACGTGAGATAAGGTTGTAAGTTGAATATACACATAAAAACCCATTCTATGGGATCCATTAGACTAATAATATTGATAAATAAAGAAAATTTAAGCAAATACAAGAATTACATAATGCTAGAATCTAACTATCCTTCCATAAAGAACGAACTAATGCTTAATGCAAACTGCATTCAACACTTTAATCACTTCCTCGCCTGATTAATAATACACAGTAGTACAAGATTACAAGATCCAATTAACCTAACTAAATAGCTAGTAAAAAAACGTTTTATTTCCTACACCACACAAAAATTGGCTCAAAACACGTAGTGACAAAATTCAGTTGAGAGACCAAAATTCGAGCACAATTTAAGAGAACTTAAGGGAAACCTTACGAGGGGATGTCCATGATCTTATCAGCTACCTCACTAGTCACTATATAAGTATAACATTAACTATAATACAGCTTGCTTAACGAATAGCATTACAAGTACTAGCTGAGTAAGTTATTAAAACTCCTAGCCCAAATAAGAGAAAACTAAAATCAATATTAAGGGGGTGTTTGTTTAAGCTTATATGTGGTTTATGAGCTTATTTGTGTTTCGTCTTATATTTCATAAGCACCAATTTTCAGGCTTATTTTGAGACTTGTGGGCTTATATAAGCTTATTATGGTATGATGAACTTATATACGCCCATAAGTCTCAAAATAAGCCTGAAAATTCTTATGAAATATAAGCCGAAAATAAATAAGCTCATAAGCCCACATATAAGCTTAAACAAACACCCCCTAACAGTGAGCAATATAAGCTTAAACAAACACCCCCAAACAGTGAGCAAACAACAGAAAGTACATTCGTTAAAACATGAGAGATCATTTTATTGAACCATATAAGAATTCAAAAAGGTATGATCTTTAACAAAAACACTCTTTAAAGCATCCAGTTGCAATAAAAAAGCAAGCAGTAACCTATTCATATAGAGGTTTAAGCCTCATAATATTCAAAATTTGGCCCAAAGCCAAAAGCAATGTGCTACTCGGGAACTAATAACTCAAATGTCTCATCTCCTACCAATAAGAACACGCAAGTTTCACAACAACCTCGCTCGCCCTCTCCCTCAATAAATAAAAACACAATTCTTTTACTTTTTTTTTGGTTTCCGACCTTTTTGCCAACTAATCATCACTGGGTGTTTGTTTAAGCATATATAGCGAGCTTATAGCTTATCTGGTTTTCGGCTTATGTTTCATAAACTCACTTTTTGTAGCTTATTTCAAAACTTTTCAGCTTATATAAGCTTATTATGACATAATAAGCTTACATAACAGTATAACACCATACGTCCTAAAATAAGCCACAAAAAGTGAGCTTATGAAACACAAGCCCAAAACCAAATAAGCCATAAGCCCGCTATATAAGGTTAAACAAACACCCCCTCCCCCCAAAGTCTCACATTATAAAACCATTAAGTATTATTTACGCTGCGCAAAACCACATATAAACTTTCATTCAAAAACAAAATCAATATAAAAAAGCAATCCAATTCCCCCAAATTTCACAATTCGCCCCAAAGCCAAAAGCAATCTACCACTCGCGAACTAATAACTCAAATGTCTTACACTCTTATCTCCTACCAATAAAAACACGCAAGTTTCACAACAACCTTAACACAAAATTTTTTCCTTTTTTTTTGTTTCGGACCTTTTCGCCAACTAATCCACACAGAAACACCACTACGCCTCACATTTTAAGCAAGTATCATTTACGCCGCGCAAAACCACATATAATTTTCATTTCAAAACACAATCAATTAGCTTATACATAACCTAAAACACAATCAACATAAAAAAAAAAAACAATCCAATTCCCCCAAATTTCACACTAATAAGTCAACAGCAAATTTTTATAAAACAAACAATCAAAAGATATAAAAAGCATATAAGTATAACAACCTCCCTCCATTCGGTGGATAAATCGATCGATCAATCGCTAGGGCTCATTAAACTCGAATCAAACCCTAATTCTTTATTGATTTTATGAAATTGATGAGTTGATTGAAAATTGATTGAGTGAAATGAAGGTACGTTTGTGTGACCTAATTAGGGATGATAGTGCAGACAGTCACTCTTTTAGTGTGTGTGTGTTTAGAAAGAGGGTTTGAGGGGTGTTTTGGTAAAATGGGGGTGATTTCTGCGTGTGGGAATGTGATTTGTTGTTTTTTTATGCTTTTTCCAATGTCATAAATAGGAATTTAATTGTAGAATTATCATTAGACTACTAGCAACAAATTACCGCAAAAGGGAATATGTAATCACGGCTATGGTTAATAGTCAGAGCTCACCGCAAAAAGAAATATGTAGTCATAGCTCACTATTCATCGCTCGTAGCTTCATAAAGTAGTATTGGGAAAATAAGCTTTTTCAAAAAAGATAGCAAAGCTTGCAGCTCTCATTTCAAACGAACACTAAAAATAAAAAAAGCTCATTGTTCACCGCTCGTCCCTTCAAAAAACTTTGCGCCAAACATAGCCCACATCAGCATTAAATCAACTTTTTATCTTTTACATTGTGTTCTCAAGAAAAAAATAAAAAGAAAGTGAAAGTAATTAAAGTAAAAAGGAGTAAAGAAATGAAAAGAATGTAAAGTTGTGGAGAAAGTTTTATATGCAAAATCATCTCACTTTCACTTTACTTTCAAACAAAAGACAAAAATACATCGTTGGTCCTTGAACTTTTCACAAAACATCGCATGGCACCCTAGCTTTCTAAAAACGTCATGTGGCGTCCAAAACATGTGAAATTGAGTCCGAATGCGTCCCTTGACCACTTTTGTCTCGGTCAACGCTCATATTTTGGTACATTTCCAAGGGTATAATATGCAAAATACATTTATCACCACACTACGGTTAAATTAACCATAACATATGATAGTTTAGGGACCAACTAAGAACTATGCTTCGTAACTTGAGCCTATCTTCTCTGATACACTAGTTATTATTCGCGCGATAACCAATTAACCCACAAACCAAACACATTTATATAGGTGATGTTTGAATATAAAATATATAACAATCAAATAAACGCACGGAACAACATCACCCACACCGGATCCATATAGCCATATGATCAATCAAATAATAAACAACAACATGTTATACCTTTGTAGCGTGATCGGTAGAATCATATGGAGACCATCACCAACACCATGAACCACCTATGAAATCAAGTGACCAAAATAGATCACCTTTATGATGGAAACACACTACACGTCATAGATCACCACCCGATGCTAGTCTTGACCCCGTAACACGCGATCTAGCCTTGAACTACACTAGAATAAGGTTAGATGAGATCAAAAACACCAAACCCTCATATGGTTGAGTTTTATTTCGTGGCTTTTGAGGATGGGAAGGAGGAGAGACATTTGGTAAGTGGTTATTATAATTAATTACCTTAATTGACCAATTCCATAGGAGGTTATAACAAAAATGTTACATTTAACCCCTTGCTATTTTTCCTCTTGTTTCCCACCATGTCCGGCCATATGGGGGCCTAAATGGGCTTGCCCATTTGTTGCTCCAATCCAATAAACTAAGTATTAGCTTAGTTATTAGTAGCCCGTTATTGATCCCGAGTTACGTAGTCGTTTATATATTGTAAATACGATAAATACAATCTATAAAATGGTGTCTCTGTGTATAAGTGTGTGACCCCATAGGCTCACATATGTCTAGCCATATAATTATTTATTATGACACGAGCATACTCCAACAATTTACACACCATAATTACACAAACCCTTATCCAGACCATCACCAGTAAATCAAAAACCAAAACCAGTCACCCATTTCCAGAAGTCAAAGACCCAACTAAAATTCCAACATTACAATGTCTTTTGGAGACAATGTGATCACTGATATGGCAGATTATATCAGCAATATGCCAGATAACGTGACCACTAATATTATGAATCGATTGCCACTAAAAGATGCGGTGAGGACCAGTAGTTTAGCCAGAAGCTGGAGGTTTAAGTGGACTTTGCTGACGGATGTCATAGTTGATAAGGATTTGTTTTACTATTTGTTTGAGCAAATGTTCGTAGATGCTCTTCAACCCTAAGCTTCAGAAGACTCCGCGGCAGCCCCTTCTTCTTGTAGGCTGAAATAAAAGAGAACACCGTTAGCTCGCCCCGGGTTTTTAGTCCGAGACCAAGCTCAGGCGTGAGAATGAGTACTTGGTATAAGTGAGTGATAAATGATAAAGAGTAAGTGTGGAAAACTAGAAGGGGGGTTTGAATAGTTTTACGTCTTTTTAATTTGTTACAAAAGATTGTTTGAAAGTTTCATTTGTTTTCAAAAATTTAGATTCGATGCTATGTGATATCAAGTCATACACAATATGAACAACACTAAATATGTACGATAAAGCAATAATAATGTAAGTAAAGAAATAGATGAGAGTTGGAAAGATCGAACCGCGAGACAAGAGATTTATAGTGGTTCGGCTACAAGGTCACCTTCCTTGCCCTACTCCACTCCCCGAGCACCTAACTCGAGAGTTTTCTTCACTATGTCAACAAGCTCCCTTATGGCGGAGAAAACCTTACACACCAATGTACACACCACAACTACATCACAACTTATTCACAACTTCTTCACACCTAGTCACTACTTAATCACAACACTACTTCACATCTATCTACTTCACACCAATCTTCTTCACACCTAGTCACTACTTAATCACAACACTACTTCACACCTATCTACTTCACACTAATCTTCTTCACACCTATCTTTTTCACATCAATTTTCTTCACACCAATCTACTTCCTAACTCTTCTTCTTCACAACTAACTACTAACCAATCACACTATATATATACCTAGCTAAACTATCTTCTATCAAGTATTCACAACAAATTTCACAAAGAGATAAATACAATGATGATGCTCTAACAACTTAGATGTGGAGATCACAACAAGTTGTAATACTTCTTGTCTTGAGGGATAGAAGTATTCTTCTCTTGCACTTGAAAGAATAATGTTTGGATCACTTTGAAACAAAGATTAATGAATGTATGATCAAGAGAATGGAAATGGAGATCTAGAACAGAAAGTTTAGAAGTGCAAAAGGTGAGAAAAATTCCAGATTTAAAGAGGTATTTATAGGCAACAAATTCTGACAACTGGAGCGTGCCGGTCCCCTTAAATCAAGGTCGGCCCCCTTAAAATTAAGGGGACCGCCCCTTATAATTAAGGGGGCCGCCCAGCTGTAACGGCCAGAATTTTTGTCTTTTAGTGGGGAAAGTTTATTTGGTGAAAAACTAACTGATTTTGGTTAAAAATTTGAATTCATATATTTAGTATGAATAAAATATTTTTCTTTATTACCAAAAGTGTTTTTCAAAAATATATAATATGTTTATATAATTAAATAAACTTTGTAATAATTAATTAAATATCTCTTTGATCATAAATTGCACAAAACACTTTGTTTATTCATACCTTAAGTGATTTGGATGTAAAGAGAATGTTAATTACCAAATACTTGTTTACGTCATAAATTTTAGTTCATTGAGTTTATGTTTTGTAATAATTAAAACATAGAGGTATTGATAAAATGTTAATAATGTTTTTAGGCATTATTTATGTCAACAATCTCCCCCTTTTTGATTATTACAAAGCCTTAAACTCAATAGGTCTAAAAGTTATTTTTAGACAAGTATTTTAGAGTTTACTATTCTCTTCTCCCCTTTTTTGTTAAATCAAAAAGGTTAAACCGAGTAAGCTTCATAGATGAAGTTAAACGGGGTAGAATGCTCTCCCTTGATGTATGCTCCCCCTTGATGTATGCTCCTCCTCATTTGAGAGCACCAAGGGAACGAGCTATGAAAATCTTGGCTACAAAAAATATGTGAAGAGAACAAGACACATATACATGCAAAGCAACAATTATGCAAATAAAAATAGATTTATTCAAGCATCATAGAAATGATTAGCATTACAACATTCAATATGCTTGAAGTATATTGATTACAATAAAACAAAAGAAGAGACATAGTCCTATATTGCCTAAGAGAGCACTTGGACTTGCTTGCAACCCATGGTTGATCGTTTTATTTGCTTGAAGGGGAACAAAAGCATAGAGCTTAGTTGTTAGATGGAGAGGGATGTGGAGTGGGGTATGGAGCGGAAGAGGTGGATCTTACGATGTTGTATCGAATTAAGGGTGGTATTGGATGAGGACGAGTGAGAAGATATTCAATCCAAGAAATATCTTCACTCAAGTTTAGAATTTGTTTTTGAAGGAAGATGCAACAAGGGCAATAATGAGTGTGGTTTGTAACTTGATCCAAGTTGAGAGAGTGGGGTAGGCAATTATTATAGGGTGATGATGGAGGTTGCCCTTTGTTGCGTTGTGCACGATGCATAGCAAGGAGATCACTAAGATCATGGATTTGGGTTATTTCATCACGGAACTTTTGCTTTTCCGTGGCAATGTGGAGAGAGTCATTGTGTTGATATGGATGAATAAGGTTTATGTAGTTGGAATTGAAGTTTGATGGTTGATCAAACTTGTATGGATCATTGTAAGTGGTTGGTGGATGAGATGTGTAGTTTGGCATGAAAGACGATGTTTGGCCAATGTTGTATGGTTTGTAAAGAGGATCAAATGAATGTCCTTGTGAATTTGGTGTAAAGTTTAGGAAGTAAGTGGTTGGATGTGTTGAGTGATTTCCAACTTCATTGGTTATGATGGATTTGTTTCGAGGGCTTTTTCTTCGCCAGATGGATTTTTCCGTCATCCTTGCTAGCCTTGAGGCTTTTGATTTTGGTTTGTTTGGAGAAGTCATGAAGGGATGAATGGAGAGTGTTGAAGATTGGGGATATTTATAGTGTAAGATTTGTGTATTTATGGATGGATAAAGTTTGTTTGGGAGATTAGGACAAAATATGTTGGTGAAAATTGGGAAATGTAGGTTGAAATGGGCTAAAAAACATAAAAGATTCTGTAAACCCGTCCAGCAGATGGCCGGTCCCCTTAATTAGGGGGCGGTTCCCTTAAAATTAAGGGCGCCGCCTTACATAATTAAGGGGGCCGCCCATCTGATGATTCTCAGATTGCCAGAATTGGGTTTTTGGCAGAAAATTTGCAGAAATGTTGTGTTTTTAGATTTGGATTCAAGCAAGTTCAATTCCTTTAGGCAATATAGCATCTAATCTAATCAAGATATAGCATGCATGCAAAAACACTTAAGCAAAAGAGCAAATAAGCAACAAATAATAAGCTAAAGGAGACAAGTAAAGGCAAGAGTACTTAATCTTCCCAAGGCAACTATCTTAGATCAAAGGCAAAGGCAACTAGTGAGTCAAAAATCTAGTGATGAAACAAGATGACAATGTTATGAGTGATTTTGTCCTAGTGTGTGCCTATATGCAACAAATGTGGAGTTGTGATTGTTTCGACTCCTAAAAAAAATTTCTTAAGAAACATTCCAAAATTTCCTTTGATTCGATTTTTTGCTCAATCATGAATGTCAAAGATATATATTTGATTATATACCTTGACAATTTATGTGAGAGTTTATGCATGATTTTGAAAAAATATTTTTAGCATTAGTCAACAATGCAAGGAAAATGATGTTTATGTAATTCCTAGATGTGAGAATAATTAAAAAAAAAAATTGATTGGGTTTTACAAAAGAGTATATGCAAAGAAAATAATATTTCCCAATCTTTAATTTTGTGCGAAATAGATTCCTAGACTCAGAAATGGAGAAGTAGAAGAAAAGTAAATCTTATGCAAATTAAAAAAAAAAAAATCTAAATGCAATAGAATTTAATCAACTTGTTCCATCATTTCTAATCCTAAACGCAAGTGATTGAATAATTCACGCTTAAGGGGTTTAGTGAATATATCCGCAATGTTATCTTCCGATGTAACTTTTTCTATAGATATGTTCCCTTTTTGTACATTATCCCTAAGAAAGTGGTGACGTATTTCTATATGTTTAGTCCTAGAGTGTTACACCGGATTTTTACTTAAATCTATCGCACCTTTGTTATCGCACATAATGGGAACGTTTTCTAACCTAATGCCATAGTCTATAAGAGCTTGTTTCATCCATAGTGCTTGTTGACATGCCTTTCCAGCGCTTACATATTCGGCTTCGGTGGTAGAAATAGCAAGAGCGGTTTGCTTCTTCAAAAACCAAGATGTTAGACAACATCCCATAAACGTGCAAATACCGCTAGTGCTTTTTCTATCGACGTAGTCTCCCGCATGATCCGAATCCGTATAGACGATGGTTTCTATGCCGGATCCCTTAGGATACCATAATCCTAAGTGTATAGTGCCTTTAATGTATCAGAAGATACGCTTAACCGCTTCTAGGTGAGAGGTTTTGGGATCCTCTTGAAAACGGGCACAAAGGCAGACACTAAACATGATATCGGGTCTACTTTCCGTCAAGTATAGTAAATTACCTATCATTCCTCTATACTTGGTGTTATCTACGGACTCACCTTCATCATCCTTTGTGAGTTTTACTTCCGTAGACATGGGAGTTTTCATGGGTTTTGAGTCTTCTAGGCCAAATTTCTTAAACATTTCCTTTTTGTATTTAGATTGGTTAAAGAATATTCCATCTTCTAATTGTTTTATTTGTAATCCTAGGAAGAAGTTAAGTTCACCCATCATACTTATCTCAAACTCATCATGCATGATTTTGGCAAATTCATCACACATGTCTTGACAAGTCGATCCAAATATAATGTCATCAACATATATTTGAACAATGATGAGATTTGGGTCTTTCCTTTTAGTGAAAAGAGTGTTATCTACCATTCCCATAGAATAATCATGTTTAATAAGAAAAGCTTTTAATCAATCATACCAAGCTTTGGGAGCTTGTTTGAGTCCATACAAAGCTTTCTTTAACTTATAAACATAATCAGGTTTTGCAAAGTCAATGAATCCTGGAGGTTGTGCCACATATGCCTTCTCATTGATAAAACCGTTAAGGAATGCACTTTTCACGTCCATTTAGAATAACTTAAAATCTAGGGCGCATGCATAGGCAAGTAATATCCTAATAGATTCTAGTCTAGCTACGGGGGCATAAGTTTCGTCATAATCAATTCCTTCTTGTTGATTATAACCTTGGGCAACTAACCTGGCTTTATTCCTAGTAACTATTCCATTTTCATCTAACTTATTCCTATATACCCATTTAGTTCCTATGATAGTCATATTCATTGGATTTGGGACTAATTCCCAAACATCATTTGCCTTAAATTGATTTAATTCTTCTTGCATAGCTATAACCTAACTTTCATCTTTTAAAGCCTCATTAATATTCTTATGTTCTATTGCTGAGAGGAAACAAAAGAAATTATTTTTATCTTGAGTTTGTGACCTAAGGGATTCTTTAAAATTTACAATTTCGTTATTTCCTAAGTTAATGTTTTCATTATCATTTCCTATGGGTTTTGTTTTACTAACCTCAATAGGAGGTGGTGGTGTTTCATCATATGTTACATTTAGTGATTCTTCTACTTTCATGGAATGTTTGTTAAGTATTATATATGTTTTACTATTTTGTGAGTATCCTAAAAATATTCCTTCATATGATTTTGGATCAAACTTAGTGAGGTAATTCTTAGTGTTTAGAATATAACATTTACTTTCAAATACCCTAAAGTAGCTTAAGTTTGGTTTTCTACCTCTTAGTAACTCATAAGGAGTTTTTCCTAGAATTCTCCTAATTGATACCCTATTAATAATATATGTTGATGTATCTACGGCGTGACACCAAAATTTTTATGGGATGGATTGTTCATTTAACATTGTTCTACTCATTTCTTGTAGTGACCTATTTTTTCTTTCTACTACGCCATTTGATTGAGGAGTACGATGAGCGGAGAAATTGTGAGATATTCCATTTAAATCACAATATTTTCCGAATTGTACTTCATTGTCAAATTGCCTACCATGGTCCGTCCTAATAGCTACTACATTGTGCATCCTAATTTATTTTGAATAATTTTACTAAATATTTCAAATTTTTCAAAGGCTTGGGTCTTGTCACTTAAAAACCTAGTCCACGTGTATCGTGAGTAGTCATCTACTAATACTAAGGTATATCTGTTTCCTCCATAGCTCCGCACAGCGGATGGACCAAAAAGATCCATATGTAATAGTTCTAGGCACCTAGTAGTGGATACTATATTCTTAGCTTTGTGACTAGCATGAACTTGTTTTCTAATTTTACATGCATCACAAAAATGCTTGTCATATTTTAGGTTATGCAAGTTTCTAACTAGTTCTCTAGAGGCCAAAGATTGTATTTGTTGCATGTTAGCGTGTCCTAATCTCCTATGCCACAATGTGGAGTTTTCGTCTAGGGTTGTTAGGCATATCCTATCCTCAGGTTTGTTTCCTAGTTTCATAACATATATGCCTCCTTTCCTAATTCCTCTACCTATAATTTTTTCATTCTTAACTATTTCGCTATCCACTTCGGTAAAGGTAACTCTACATTTATTATCGCATATTTGTCCTATACTAAGCAAGTTATATGTTAAATTATCTACATGCTCTACATTTTCAATAGTAAGTGAGTCTTGAGAAATCGTACATTTGCCAATGATTTTTCCACGTAAGTCACTACCGAAAATAACGTTACCTCCATTGTATGCCTTGTATGTAGAAAATAGCTTGCGGTTCCCCGTCATGTGCCTCGAACATCTGCTATCCTTGATCCATTCGTCAGGCTCCAAGTCAATTCTTAAACATATTTCGTCGGTTCCTTTTGCCATAAAACACTTTTCGTCTCTTGGTTTTTCCACTTCTTCTTTGTCACTATCACTCCATGTTCCACTAACAAAGGCGCCTTGATTTTCATAACCCGGCGGCTTTAGACATTCGCCAATGAGATGATTTGGACTTCCACATCTAAAGCACTTTCTTTTCTCGTAGTTATCACTTCTATTTCTTTGGAACGGTTTTCTTTCGTCTCGTGGTGATCTAGTGAATCTTCCTCGTCTCTTGAAGAATTTCTTGAATTCTCTTACGGCCATTGCATTTTCTTCGTCTTCACTCTCGTCACTTGAAACATCATCATCACTAGGTTCCTTTTTGGCTTTTAGAGCAATGGATTTAGTTTATTCTTTCTTGACTTTGACCGTTTCCGAATCTCTTCTTATAATTTCTTCATGGACCTCAAGTTGCCAATAAGTTCATCTAGTGATAACGTCATCAAATTCTTTGATTCATCAATTGCCGTGACCTTAGCTCGCTATTTCGGATGCAATGCCCTAAGAAATTTCCTAACACAATTTTTACTAGAAAATGTCTCATCAAGTGCTTTTAAACTTGTGATAATAGTGTTAAATCTAGCAAAAGCATTATCAATTGATTCCTATTCCGGAATCGTAAATTGTTCATATTGTTGTACAAGAAGATCTATTTTGTTGTCTTTAACTTGACTATTACCTTTGTGAGTAATTAGTAAAGAATCCCAAATTTCTTTTGTGGTTTTACACATAAAAATTCTTTCATATTCTTTACGTGGTAACACATTATAAATAACCATTTTAGCCTCATTATTTTTTGCTAGTTTATTTTTCAAATCATCATTTTGTTTTTCAAAAGATACAATTTTATACATTTTAGTTTCAACATTATATTGAATAAGGGGAAAATCACCAAAGGTAATGACATGCCAAAGATCAAGATATTTTGATTTCACATAAGTTTCGAATCTATTTTTCCAATATAAAAATCCATCACTTTCAAATAATGGTGGTCTTTGCATAGATTGCCCTTCTAAATATTTTAAAGATTCCATAGATCGTTACAAGTTTTAAAATACAATATATTTTAAAAAATCTTGCTAGACGTGACTCTTGATACCAATTGTGGAAAACTAGAAGGCGGGGGGAGGGGGGGTTGAATAGTTTTACTTCTTTTTAATTTGTTACAAAAGATTGTTTGAAAGTTTTATTTGTTTTCAATAATTTAGATTCGATGCTATGTGATATCAAGTCATACACAATATGAACAACACTAAATATGTACGATAAAGCAATAATAATGTAAGTAAAGAAATAGATGAGAGTTGGAAAGTGATGAGGCGAAAAATTAACCACTTTTAGGGGGTCATTTAAGCCCGAAATTGAATTTATTTGATCAAATATTGCCCTAAATCATTCATTTTGTGATTTTAGGTACTTTGGGAGTGAATTCTGAAAAAGGAAGCATTTTGGACGTTTTTGGAGCATAAAGTGAAGAAAACGGCAAAGTCTTAATTTTCCTTGCTGGGAACAGTACCTGACGGCGTCAAGAGGCTTTTTATGACGGCGTCAAGAGTAAAAGTGGTGACGGCCCAGAAGAAACGTGAAGGCGTCACCCAAGGCCGTCACGTGTCAACTTGTCAAAACTTGCGCGCGGAGTAGCTGATATTGTTTTTGTCATAACTTTTGCATACGAACTCGGATTTAGGTGATTCAAAAGCCCACGTGAAGAGGACGAAGAGATCTACAATTTGGTGAAAAAATGGTCATGACGGAATCAAGAAAAACGAGCTGACACCGTCAAGATGGGCCGACAGAAAACATGCCTATAAATATAACATCATAACTTCACTTTTTGTAAGCCCTAAACCCTAAGGTCGATTCCTGGGTTTAGGTAGGTGTTTTTCCAGCAACTTAGAGGGTTTCAATCACTCCATAAACAACATGTATTGGTTTGTTGATTCTATCTTAATTATGTTTTCCATTATCATTGTTGCTTGCTCTTCTTCTTTGATGATGTTTTGCTAATTCACCTTGTGTCTACTTATGATTGTGTGAAACTTTTATATAATTGATTAGATCTTATTGATTTCTTGTTGATGTTGTGTCTATCTTCATCAATTAGGGTCACTTCGATCGATCTAGTTGATTTAGCTTATAATTCTTGATTCCTATTGTCTCTTGTTTGGTTGATTGTAATCGATGTTAGGCTTAAGAAAATTGGCAGACTTCCATAGGGTAACATGCTTGAACGTCTTAAGAAACATGAACCTATGTGTACTAGGTTTTTATGGTTGTATTTAATGCATGAGCGAATTCTAGTGATCCCATGTTAGGAGCTTCTTAGCCGGCTCGACATAGGAGTGAAGTAGGAGCTTATAGAATTGGGGAAGTAAGTACGCCACCCCATGGATGGTATCAAGGAATACAGCCCGTCAATTAAAGCAAGATGTGACAATTCAATAGGTAGAATTAGATAGCTAGCAAATAGTAACATATCATAGGTAGACATGCTTCACTTATCTTGTAGAACCTTAGTTTAGTTTTCTTGCACATTAGTTTAATTAGTAGCTTTTGGGTTAGTTGATTAACAACTAATTCCGCCCCTCCTTCCAATACCCGAGATTTTTACCTGCTTTTCATAAAATATAAAAACATAAAAAGAATCATCCTTCACCTTTAGACCTAGTTAGATTAATTTAAATCCTAACGACACTATTCCTGTAACACCCCCAAAATACCGCAGCGGAAGACTGTGTCACAGGGGTGCTACTTCATAATACAAAGTATAAGTTATAGAAAACGAACTCTAAATGAGACGTTTTGAAAAGTTACCATTCGATTAATGAATTCAAAGTTACAAACATGAGATTCCAAAGTATGATACATAAATGTATACAAATGTTTTGAATGGTAAATGATAAAAGCGTAAGTCTTCAGAATATGCAGCTTGACTCTAAGTTCCATGCACTAGCTATCGCCTTACTAACCTGAGATAAACATGCTAAAGTGTCAACACAATGGTTGGTGAGTTCATAGAGTTTGTCTTAAAACAGTTGAAAAAGCCTTAAAGAATGATCACACAGCAAAGGCATCGTGAATCCACTCAGTTACAAGTCCCGCCATAAGAGACTTGTAACCTGTGTGTTCACAACCCACTGCTACAATATAGTATAATAAAGACATGTATAAGTTCATCAAGACAATTAAGCAATTAGTAGTGAGTCTCTACTTCATCTCCGAAGACCTCACTTTAGGAGCCAATTCCCAAAGACAACTGGGAGTCAATTCCCAAAGACAACTGGGAGTCAATTCCCAAAGACAACTGGGAGCCACTTCCCAAAGAAAAGACACAGTCATGTATGTATTAAATCAAGTATAATGCCATCAAGTATAAGACAATCAAGTATAACACAGTTACGTATAAACGTTTTGAGTATTTGTACAAGTAAGCAAGTAGTTGAGCATGTATCCCCCCAAGAGTTTAAAACAAGTACGACAAGAGTAGGGGCTATGACTCACCTTAAGTCTATGTAATGAGAAATGAAAGTGGTAGTCGAATCGCGAAAGTCTCTAAGAGCAGCCTATAATAGAACGTTGCGACTTAGGTTTGGAGTAACGTCTAAGAACACGAAGAATTGCCTATATATGTCTTGCATAATGTTCATGATGTAGTACTTAGTATATAGTGTAAGTCGTTGAATATAAATGGTCTATGAAACATGTATAAGTTGTATATCTCTTACTACCGTTCGGGCCGACATAATTCAGAAGTCATGGAGTAAACGTTCGAGGAGCCAGGACACTTTAACTCGTAAATCCACAACTCGTCTCGACGGCTTACTCAATGAACTCCTCACATGAGGCTCCCTACTATTGTAGTATTTGATAACATATATATATATATATATAAGCTTTTTGATCTTTAATAGTTATATGGTCTTTAGCCGTGGCTTTGCCGTGACCTTGGTCATTGTTACCATGATCTTGAGACTCAACCTTGGCTTTAGCCATGGTTGTGGTCTTGGCTTTTAGGTCATTAGACCTCTTGGTCTCATCTAATTATAATGATTATATAGTAACTTTGGTCTAAAAATGGCTGTTAAGAATTTGAAGAAATTTATCACTCAGAAAGCGTTTTCAGGGCTCAAGCTTCTTCATTCCTGAACGAAAACGTCGTTCCGGACAACTTTCGTGTTTTAACTTTTTGATGAATCATACCAGAAGTGGGACTTTCAAAATCATAATTTGATCAGAATGCTATTTAGGCAGATTTGCCGTTTTGGTTTCGCTAACTTCAAATGGTCATAACTTTTGACTCGTGTACTCGTTTTGGGTGATTCAAATTGCTATGTTTTCCTTTTGAAGTCCTTTATAACAGTAAGTAAGTGTCAAATATCATAATTATACTATTTTGGTCGTGGTTCTCCATAAAAATCACTAGTTTGCTTGTTTACTTGTCATAAGTTAACATATGTATACCAATACTCGTTTTATCCATTTTTAAACATCATGAACACAATACAAAGACCATATATAGCATGAAAGAAACATAATAAGCATGAAATGATATTGAGCAAGAAAGTGTATAAGGGTTTGCTTACAACTTTTGGCTTTCTAAAGAAAGGAAGTCAAGTATAGAACTAGGACACTAAACCTAAGCTTGTAAACCCTTCACCATAACTCTTGTAACCCTTGCTAGCCTTGATCTAACCCTTGTGAAAACCATTTAACTTCAGCCCTAGTAACCTTGTGTAGCTCCTAATTCAACCATGGAATCACCAAACAAACTTAAGAACTAGGTAGAGAATACTAAGACCTTGAACTTTGGTATGTAATTTGTAACTTGAAGATCAAAGATGATGAAGCTATGGAATTATGTTGGGAAGTTTTAAATGGTGATGAAAAGAATGAAGAGATGAGTTTCCTTTTATAGTGCAAGTGAGGAGGTTAGCTAGTACTTACTTGTGGTTAAAATTGGAACACATGAAGTATAATGAACTAATGGTTAAAAACTAAACACATCTATGCATACTTGGTTGTTCTTAGACCACATACTTTCCTAGGCTTATTATCAAGCCACCAAGGCCACCATATACACGTTCATGGACAAGGGGAAGGGACTAGGTGGATGAATCTTGGCCTTATATAAGTTACGTAGTGAGTTTTGGTCCCGTTAATCGCTAACCGTAAGTTGTTAAGTCACGAAACGTAAAACCGGGTATCCTAAAAATATGAAACTTATAAATATGGTTAAACATGTCAATATAGTCCATAATAAAATATAAAATGAGTGGTAGGTTCTATCGGGTGCGAAAACCCTGCTAAAAACTGGAAACACGGGTCTAAAACGCGCAATTCGCGTAAAACGCTGAACTGAAAAACGTAAAATTCCGAAACTTTTGGAATTGTCCTAAAATGAGAGAAAATCATATTTCTATTGTTTATAATGTTTTATGGACATATCGGGATGCTGGAAGGACGTTTAAACCTAAAAGTAAATCTCGGACACGGCTTTGTGATTTTTGCAGAAATGATCCGACGAGCGTCAAACTCTCGGATTATCGTTAAAATAGTTTAACTTACGAGAATATGAAATAAAAATTTCTGAGATGAATAGTGAAAAGTGAATAGTAAAAGTGAATAGTAAAAAGTGAATAGTGAAATTTTCGGGAATAAAAGTTAACCTGAAATTGCGAATTGTTACAGTCTCTACCCCTTAAGGAGAACTTCGTCCCGAAGTTCAGTTGATGTTAACTACTTACGGTGTGTCTAAAAGAATTCGGGATCTCTAATATAGTGGTGTTCACTCTGATTCGTCTAAGGTTCTGGTTAAGGAGTTGTATCGGCTACAATTAAGCCCACTTATTTATAACACATTACTTACATAAAGAAGCGTCCAAATTTATGTAAGTAAGGGATCATAAACTCATGGTTCGGTGATTTACAATTTCTTTATTTAACTGAAGAGGCGTCCCAATCCATTTAAATAAGGAGATTCTAAAACATCCTACTTAAGAATTTCCGACACAAAATCCGCCTTCTGAGGCAGATGGTAAGATAATCCAGTCATCAAATCCCTAAAGCTAAGCAATAATATTATTTAACTCAAATCTTGTGTCTCATCAAACAAGAACTGTCACAAGATCAAGTTAACTAATTAGTTATTACTGAGCTCTATGCTTTTAATGACTCGACGAATCTCTGGGGCTCCTTATAATACTAAAGTCACATCATCTAACAGCGTGGAACTAAGCAAACGTCTAACCAAAAAGCACATGTGTATGTATTGTGTGAAAGACAAATAAAGAGGAAGGTCCCAACGTATATAGCAGTTATAGTCTAGGTACTAAATGCAACCTAGTTCTCTATAACCAAGGCTCTGGTACCAATCTGTAACACCCCCAAAATACCGCAGCGGAAGACTGTGTCACAGGGGTGCTACTTCATAATACAAAGTATAAGTTATAGAAAACGAACTCTAAATGAGACGTTTTGAAAAGTTACCATTCGATTAATGAATTCAAAGTTACAAACATGAGATTCCAAAGTATGATACATAAATGTATACAAATGTTTTGAATGGTAAATGATAAAAGCGTAAGTCTTCAGAATATGCAGCTTGACTCTAAGTTCCATGCACTAGCTATCGCCTTACTAACCTGAGATAAACATGCTAAAGTGTCAACACAATGGTTGGTGAGTTCATAGAGTTTGTCTTAAAACAGTTGAAAAAGCCTTAAAGAATGATCACACAGCAAAGGCATCGTGAATCCACTCAGTTACAAGTCCCGCCATAAGAGACTTGTAACCTGTGTGTTCACAACCCACTGCTACAATATAGTATAATAAAGACATGTATAAGTTCATCAAGACAATTAAACAATTAGTAGTGAGTCTCTACTTCATCTCCGAAGACCTCACTTTAGGAGCCAATTCCCAAAGACAACTGGGAGTCAATTCCCAAAGACAACTGGGAGTCAATTCCCAAAGACAACTGGGAGCCACTTCCCAAAGAAAAGACACAGTCATGTATGTATTAAATCAAGTATAATGCCATCAAGTATAAGACAATCAAGTATAACACAGTCACGTATAAACGTTTTGAGTATTTGTACAAGTAAGCAAGTAGTTGAGCATGTATCCCCCCAAGAGTTTAAAACAAGTACGACAAGAGTAGGGGCTATGACTCACCTTAAGTCTATGTAATGAGAAATGAAAGTGGTAGTCGAATCGCGAAAGTCTCTAAGAGCAGCCTATAATAGAACGTTGCGACTTAGGTTTGGAGTAACGTCTAAGAACACGAAGAATTGCCTATATATGTATTGCATAATGTTCATGATGTAGTACTTAGTATATAGTGTAAGTCGTTGAATATAAATGGTCTATGAAACATGTATAAGTTGTATATCTCTTACTACCGTTCGGGCCGACATAATTCAGAAGTCATGGAGTAAACGTTCGAGGAGCCAGGACACTTTAACTCGTAAATCCACAACTCGTCTCGACGGCTTACTCAATGAACTCCTCACATGAGGCTCCCTACTATTGTAGTATTTGATAACATATATATATATATATATATATATATATATATATATATATATATATATATATATATATATATATATATATATATATATATAAGCTTTTTGATCTTTAATAGTTATATGGTCTTTAGCCGTGGCTTTGCCGTGACCTTGGTCATTGTTACCATGATCTTGAGACTCAACCTTGGCTTTAGCCATGGTTGTGGTCTTGGCTTTTAGGTCATTAGACCTCTTGGTCTCATCTAATTATAATGATTATATAGTAACTTTGGTCTAAAAATGGGCTGTTAAGAATTTGAAGAAATTTATCACTCAGAAAGCGTTTTCAGGGCTCGAGCTTCTTTACTCCTGAACGAAAACGTCGTTCCGGACAACTTTCGTGTTTTAACTTTTTGATGAATCGGACCAGAAGTGGGACTTTCAAAATCATAATTTGATCAGAATGCTATTTAGGCAGATTTGCCGTTTTGGTTTCGCTAACTTCAAATGGTCATAACTTTTGACTCGTGTACTCGTTTTGGGTGATTCAAATTGCTATGTTTTCCTTTTGAAGTCCTTTATAACAGTAAGTAAGTGTCAAATATCATAATTATACTATTTTGGTCGTGGTTCTCCATAAAAATCACTAGTTTGCTTGTTTACTTGTCATAAGTTAACATATGTATACCAATACTCGTTTTATCCATTTTTAAACATCATGAACACAATACAAAGACCATATATAGCATGAAAGAAACATAATAAGCATGAAATGATATTGAGCAAGAAAGTGTATAAGGGTTTGCTTACAACTTTTGGCTTTCTAAAAAAAGGAAGTCAAGTATAGAACTAGGACACTAAACCTAAGCTTGTAAACCCTTCACCATAACTCTTGTAACCCTTGCTAGCCTTGATCTAACCCTTGTGAAAACCATTTAACTTCAGCCCTAGTAACCTTGTGTATCTCCTAATTCAACCATGGAATCACCAAACAAACTTAAGAACTAGGTAGAGAATACTAAGACCTTGAACTTTGGTATGTAATTTGTAACTTGAAGATCAAAGATGATGAAGCTATGGAATTATGTTGGGAAGTTTTAAATGGTGATGAAAAGAATGAAGAGATGAGTTTCCTTTTATAGTGCAAGTGAGGAGGTTAGCTAGTACTTACTTGTGGTTAAAATTGGAACACATGAAGTATAATGAACTAATGGTTAAAAACTAAACACATCTATGCATACTTGGTTGTTCTTAGACCACATACTTTCCTAGGCTTATTATCAAGCCACCAAGGCCACCATATACACGTTCATGGACAAGGGGAAGGGACTAGGTGGATGAATCTTGGCCTTATATAAGTTACGTAGTGAGTTTTGGTCCCGTTAATCGCTAACCGTAAGTTGTTAAGTCACGAAACGTAAAACCGGGTATCCTAAAAATATGAAACTTATAAATATGGTTAAACATGTCAATATAGTCCATAATAAAATATAAAATGAGTGGTAGGTTCTATCGGGTGCGAAAACCCTGCTAAAAACTGGAAACACGGGTCTAAAACGCGCAATTCGCGTAAAACGCTGAACTGAAAAACGTAAAATTCCGAAACTTTTGGAATTGTCCTAAAATGAGAGAAAATCATATTTCTATTGTTTATAATGTTTTATGGACATATCGGGATGCTGGAAGGACGTTTAAACCTAAAAGTAAATCTCGGACACGGCTTTGTGATTTTTGCAGAAATGATCCGACGAGCGTCAAACTCTCGGATTATCGTTAAAATAGTTTAACTTACGAGAATATGAAATAAAAATTTCTGAGATGAATAGTGAAAAGTGAATAGTAAAAGTGAATAGTAAAAAAGTGAATAGTGAAATTTTCGGGAATAAAAGTTAACCTGAAATTGCGAATTGTTACAATTCCTGAGTTGAACGATCAATCCCCCTGTACTTGTCACTATAGTATACTACAACGATCAGGTACACTGCCTGGTGGGAGTTGTAAGCTTCTCGAGATCCTTCGAGAGGTAAAGCCTGGTGCAAATCCCTACGCATCAAGTTTTTGGCGCCACAGCCCGGGGAATAGTTATTGTTTAGGTTGAATTTGATTTTTATTAGGTCTACTCATTAGATTCCTATAAAGTGAGATTTTTTCTTTTTATTTTGTAGCTTTCTCGTAGTCTATCTTTTCTTTGTGATTTTGTTTTTAATTTGCTTCAAATGGACTTTACACTTAGACTTCTAAGATTGCAAGATAAGGTTGAGTGGCTAAAACACCAAAGATTTCAAAATACCTCATTTAGAGACACCTATGAATCACATGAGCCTTTACCTAGGATAGATTCTTATGAACAACCTCCATGTTTAAGATTTAGTTTTAGTGATGCCAATAGAAAATGCGACCTAGTTTGCCAAGGAATTATGGAGAGAGCCATTGCAACAAATCATAAGTTGGATGAAGCACTAGGTTTGCTATTATCACTACCTAAGAAAACAATTGAGGAGGATCTAGCCGAGCATGACCACATTGATGAAAAAGACCTAGGTTTTATGATCGATGATGATGAATCTCAAGAAACGGATGATGAATCTTTTGGGCAATTTGTATATAGCAGTCAGAATATTGAGGATGATCCTTATGATTCGGACATAGAAGTTGAGATTCCTAGAGAAGCACGTGAGTTACTTAGGAGAATGCTTAGGATAGATCCTACCAAAACACATGATGAGGATATAGGTGATCTTGACACATGGAATGATAAGGTAAATAAAATAAGCCCACAAAATACTCAACCATCATTTGAGGCACACACACCGCCCGTGACTTACCCGGAAGAAGTAAAAGAAACTTTAGGAATTCCGATGGAGGTAGAACCCTTGGACCAGGCACCACTTGAGGATATAGGTTTGAATACTTGTAGTGATAACCTTACTCCTAGTTCTAGGGAATTTCCTAGTGTTGATGAATCGGAACCTCAATCTTTACACACCTTTCCATCCTTAGATATATTTCTAGGAGACAAAAAAGGAACCGACCCACCCATCAACCAATATTATCCGGGTAGTTTTAGGATGAAGGAAGCCATTCACTCACCCCCTTCACCTCACGTGGCATATTTCCACCCTAAGGGTGTGTATCGCTACTTCCACCCGCACTTAATTCAAAGTGTAGGGAAAACCTCCCCTATTTCCGTTAAATAAGGGTAGCGTCAGGCTCATGACTCAAACAAAAACAAGCGCTTATTGGGAGGCAACCCAAGCTTTATTTGTTTGTTTATTTGATTTTATTTGTTTCCGTATGCATGTTTTATTTTTGTTGTTTGTGGCTCATGTTTCAAATTAAATTGTGAAAATGCTTTATTTTGTTTTTAACTTCGTCTTAATTACATATAAAGGTATTTTGCAAAAGCTAAGTGTAAGGGGAGACCCAAATTTGTTTATAAGAACGAAATTGAGCATGAACCACAACAATATTAAATGGACATGTGTATTAGTACTTGTTAGAGTCAAATGCTTGTATCGAGTCATAATGATGTTTTGCAGGATTTTCCAGGAAGTAGGACATAAGTTTTTCCAGAAATTTTCCAGAAACTTAACATAAAGATTTCTGCAGGTCACTTCTGACGGCGTCAGGAATTAATTCCTGACGGCGTCATGTGTAAAATTCTGGAAATTTTGCTAGTTTTGTTTATACCGGAGTCTGAAAGTTTTTGGTTGATTCTTTAGTTTTATAAACTCCAGGAAATCTGCAAACATTCATTCCACAAGCATTATATCTTTAATTGTTTTGTTTTTATTCCTAAATCAGGAATTACATTTAGTTGTGAGTTTTCTTTGTTCGGATTGATGCTTTGGGTTTTTGTGATTGTTTTCTCAGGTTTAACAGGTTATGTTTGACAAGAAGATGATTTATATTGTGGAAGGGAAGCTTTGATTGTTCATTTTCTTGGAGGAAGATCTAACCTAGCCACTTTATTATCCATACCGAGCGAATCAGGTGAGTATTTGATTTCATTCGTTTTACTTATTTCACTTTTACATTCTTTACTTGAACATCGGGAACAATGTTCATCCTAAGTGTAAGGGGAGGGTAAAATGATGATACCTTATAGTATAAACTTTCGCTTGAGTTTGTTAGTTTGATGGTAGATGTGTAATAAAACTATGAGAAATACCTGTTAGTGTAATTTTAGCGCCAAATTTAAATTTTTTTACAACATTTAGGAGTGAAACTTTAGCCATAGCAAGCGTCTCATGGATAGGAGATTGTATGACTAGCACAAAACCGTATTATTCAGAAAAATTTTCCACCCAAATATGTGAGGTTCGCCTTTAGTTTTGATAGGAAAAGCATTTACTATTAGTGCTTATGAGTGTACCGGTAGTATTTAGATTCTAGAATTTGCGTTAGTGATGCATCCTGAGACCGCTAGTGAGACTACATTCGTGTAGTAGGATTTACTACATGATAAGAGGCATTAGGATCACCCTTGTGTTAAACCCGTATCATAATTACTTGACCATTTATGTCATATTACTTGGCTAGTTAAGTCAACTAATTTTTCCCACACCCTTAGCGTTATACTCATTTGTAGTACACGAAACCCCTAGTACACCCCTCCGAGCCTATCTTTTCGTTTCTAACTTTAAGCATTTTACTTAAAGGAAGAATTTGTTACACCCCACTTAAATGTACAACCAAATCGCCTTAGCCTTCCGTGTATGCACTCATCTTTAGTGCATTATTTTTATTTGTCAAACCCTAAGTTAATTATCTAATTGATTACATGGTTGCTAAGTCGAGTCATATCCTTGTACATATTGTTTTGGGACGATTGGGACTCATGGGTAAAGTACTTATTTTATGAAATAATGGGGAAGAACATCATTTATTACCCCCATATGTACGTTAATCTTAAAAGTACTCCAAGTGTTTTGATTTTCTTAATTCGAGTCATTAGATTAATTTATTGTAAAGTATGTAAAAATTCAAGTGTAAGAGGAATTTACATTCCCTACGATGTATTTTTTTGGATGGTAGGGTAAGAGTGTATGCAAAAAAAAAAAAAAAAACATGGAAAAAATTAAGAAAAGGAAAAAAAAAGTAAAAAAAGAAAAGAGAAAAAACATACGGACTACCATCCCTTTTCATTCTATGTTCATTTTATGTTTTTGTTATTTTTGATTTATTAGCTTAAGTCGAATCTAGTCTTGGCTTAGCAACGCTATATGGTACATGTAATTAACTAAGATTGTTAACTCGCCACCAGTAAAGACTGCCTATATCCAACCAAACCGTGTATTCCATATCCCTACACCTAACGTTACAACCCTTTAAAAAGACCTCTTTGATAGTTTATCCTAGGTGCTTACGCCATGTGTTGGAGGTTTGATCCTTTCCCAAGCTTATGGTAATCTATTTTGCTATGACAGGTAGTGAGAGATGTTTTCCATTTCCATATTGTGATATTGCTTTATTACACCCGAGAGATGTGAGTATAAACACTATTTGTGAGGTGCTAGTATATGACCTCCGTGCTTGTCTTTGGTCTTTAGTGGAACGATTATTTGTTGTAATTACTTTTATATTAGTGTTAGATGACCCCTAACTTGTATTTTGATTAGAATAAAAGCACATTTGCTTGAGGACAAACAAATCTCAAGTGTAAGGGTATATGATGAGGCAAAAAATGAACCACCTTTCGGGGGTCATTTAAGTCCGGAATTGAATTTATTTGATCAAATATTGCCCTAAATCGTTCCTTTTTTCTTCACACCAATCTTCTTCACACCTATCTTCTTCACACCAATCTACCTCCTAACTCTTCTTTTTCACAACTAACTACTAACCAATCACACTATATATATACCTAGCTAAACTATCTTCTATAAAGTATTCACAACAAATTTCACAAAGAGATAAATACAATGATGATGCTCTAACAACTTAGATATGGAGATCACAACAAGTTGTAATACTTCTTGTCTTGAGGGATAGAAATATTCTTCTATTGCACTTGAAATAATAATGTTTGTACCACTTTGAAACAAAGATTAATGAATGTATGATCAAAGGATTAAGAGAATAGAAATGGAGATCTAGAACAGAAAGTTTAGAAGTACAAAAGGTGAAAAAAATTCTAGATTTAAAGAGGTATTTATAGGCAATAAATTCTGACAACTGGAGCGTGCCGGTCCCCTTAAATCAAGGCCGGCCCTCTTAAAATTAATGGGACCGCCCCTTATAATTAAGGGGGCCGCCCAGCTGTAACGGCCAGAATTTTTGTTTTTTAGTGGGGAAAGTTTATTTGGTGAAAAACTAACTGATTTTGGTTAAAAATTTGAATTCATATATTTAGTATGAATAAAACATTTTTCTTTACCAAAAGTGTTTTTCAAAAATATATAATATGTTTATATAATTAAATAAACTTTGTAATAATTAATTAAATATCCCTTTGATCATAAATTGCACAAAACACTTTGTTTATTCATACCTTAAGTGATTTGGATGTAAAGAGAATGTTAATTACCAAATACTTGTTTATGTCATAAATTTTAGTTCATTGAGTTTATGTTTTGTAATAATTAAAACATAGAGGTATTGATAAAAATGTTAATAATGTTTTTAGGCATTATTTATGTCAACAATCTCGCCCTTTTTGATTATTACAAAACCTTAAACTGAATAGGTCTAAAAGTTATTTTTAGACAAATATTTTAGAGTTTACTATTCTCTTCTCCCCCTTTTTGTAAAATCAAAAAGGTTAAACCGAGTAAGCTTTATAGATGAAGTTAAACGGGTAGAATGCTCCCCCTTGATGTATGCTCCCCCTCATTTGAGAGCACCAAGGGAACGAGCTATGAAAATCTTGGCTAAAAAAAACATGTGAAGAGAACAAGACACATATACATGCAAAGCAACAATTATGCAAATAAAAATAGATTTATTCAAGCATCATAGAAATGATTAGCATTACAACATTCAACATGCTTGAAGTATATTGATTACAATGAAACAAAAGAAGAGACATAGTCCTATATTGCCTAAGAGAGCACTTGGACTTGCTTGCAACCTGCTCCGGATCGGGCTACACAACCTGCTCCGGTAAGAACCGTTATTCTCGGTCCCACTCCAGAGGATCTCGCAGCTACTCAGCCTAACTCTAGGGTGATCACAAAGGCTAGGAACGTGGCCAAGCGAAAAGCCTCTATTCGGACCGAGGGATCCACCGATGCGACCAAAAGAAATAGAGTAGACGAAGAGCATTTTGAAGCAAGACCTCATGAGCAGCCTGGTGACGATGAGCTAGCTGATGATGACATACTTCATGATGCAGATGCTGCTATGGATGACTCTGAGCATGTTGAGGGAGATCATAGAGGTAAGTACCTAAACGTTGTTCCCCTTAAAACTTTTGATTCGAGAACTGGATTGGACGTGACACATGCTATTATTCTTTCAGGTGGTGGGTCTTTAGATGCGTTTCATGCTGAGCATGGATCCCCTATAGAGGCTGCTGAGGTTGATACTGAAGCAGCTCATGGTAAACTTCTTCTTTTACCATTTTTGTGTATATATAGTCTTTAAATTATGGAGTCTTTTTCTTACTCTTTCTCTTGTATATGTGTGTAGGTACAACTGAGGATACTCATCCTACTGTTGAGACAGATGACCAGGTTCATGACGATACTGGAGTTGATGCTAATCATCGTGCTAGCGAGAGTGACGAGTTTGACTATGAAGATTTGCGCTCTGAGTTTAGATATGAACCACGGGAGGGAGACACTACTGGAGATGAGTTGGAGGCTGAGCTCCTCCATCCTGGTCCCGCTGTTGGCCCTTACTATATGCCTTACCCTTATGATGATAGTTCTACTAGTCAGTTTCCTCCATACTATAGAGATCAGTGGGATGACCTCCACGCGCCATGTCTTGGAGTTTTGAAGAAAGAAATCTTCAATGACCCCCAAGCTTGTCGTGCGTTTGCTCAGCGATCGATTACACCAGCTGAGGCTCTTCGGGTGGACGATCTTACTACTGAGCAGCTTTCTGATCGGATGAGTGTTCTGACATATCTTATGTTTTCCCATAGTACCGCGTTGAATGGCCGTTATACTGCTGGATCTGAAAAACTTAACCGCCTTTTAGCACACTATGAGCGACAGAAACGTCTCCTTGACTGTCAGGCAAATGACTTGAAGAAGCAAACTTAGTACACGGTTAGTGCCAACAAGAAGGTAGCTGAGTTGACTAAGAAACTTGAGAAGTATGATCGTAAAAGCATGAAACATACGAAACTTGCGACCGAGCTTGTTGAGGTGAAGTCTAAGTTGAAGGCGTATATAAAAGGATTGAGTTTGAAAGTATGTATCAAAATAAAGAAGTGATAAGGTATTTATAGGTTTTTTTTTTTTTTTTTTTTTTTTTTTTTTTTTTTTTTTTTTTTAAGTCCATTAGCCCAACGGCTAGATTTTTTTTGGTATACAAATTGTGCTCAATTGTTTTGGTCGTGCAGAAGGCCAAAACGTTCAATTTCAAATTGGGGGGGGGGGGGGGGGGGGGGTTCGTTTGGTCCTTATAGCAAGGGGACGCGTCTTAAATGGGAAGATCGACCATTTGGTTCGGTCTTGTTACGAGCAATCTTATGACCGAATTATGTGACCATCATAAGAAGATACGAAAACATCACTTCGTAAATGATACGCAACAATTGATTGTTGTAGAAGGGTACCAAGTTCACATCTCGCCTCTAACGTGATCACTTCGTAATAGTGTTAGTGGGCTTGTATTTGTATTAATACTGGTTTAAGCCCAAGCCCAACTATCTCAAGAGGATTCAGAGGATGATGAAGCACTATCTATGTACAATATTGGGGCTTCATTCGGCATACCTCTCGATGGAAAAACGGATCGCTCTAAAAATGACGTGTTTAGTGATTTCTTGTTACAGGTAAACAATAAGGACATACCACTTCCCTCTTTGTGAGCTTCAGTGGTTGCTTATAGGACAATAATAGCTTGCGGCTCCTCACATCATTTTGATCATCATTACAACTGTGTGGTCGAGTTATTTCACTTTGGTTACTTCAAGTATTAACATTAGCTCTATAGTTTCATCCATACTTCTCCATTTTCAAGTTGCCCTCAAATACTCATTTTTATTTTGTAGTTGCAGAGTTTATCGATAGCAAATTAGCTATTAATCTCAGTCTCATGTGTCAGAGGTAACAACTTTTGTGTTTGTTCTCAAATCATTGTTCTTTAGAATGTCATTTTGCTTTCTTCAATTGTATCATTTTTTGGATCTCTTGCGATTCATTTATAATACAACAATTAAAAATAAAATAAAATAAAAAAATAATAATAATCTCAACAATTAATTAATAAATATTAAAGTTTACATAATATGGAGCCTAAGATCTTAAAATTTTTTTTTTTCTTTTACTTAGTCATTTTTTTTTATAGAAAAGTTCATTTTTTCAATGCTTCTTTAAGAAGCGGTGAGCTGTGACTACTGGTCACCGCTCACAGCTTCTTAAAGAAGCATTGAAAAAATGAGCTTTTTATCAAAGAACAAAGCTCACCGTTCTTTTACAAAACGAACACTAAAAATTAAAAAACTCATTGCTCACTGCTCATCACCGCAAAAAACTTTACGCCAAACATAGCATTCCTCGACGGTAACAGAAGTCCTATCAAAAAAATTTCAATGACTTTAAATTATTAATTTGTTGGGTCCCGTATGTAAAAGCCGTTAATGTTTGGGCTACTGTTTGAATAGGTGATTATATTCGGATGCAAGGTGAATTAATTGGCGAATGATTTAATTATTTGATTGATTTTCTTATTTCCTTATTGGTTCTCTTTTTATTGGTTGCAACAAGTCTTATCAGTTATCTTGCAACAAGTTAAAAACTCAGTTATCTTTGGCTATCTTTTAATCGACTGAAGCAATAGTCGACCTTATTTTTTGGTTGTCTTTTAGTAGATTGTTAAAAAAATGAGTAGCTGGGGTATATAGTGTTGATCTTTTTCCCTCTCTTTGTTGAATTTTATCGAACTCATTTCATGTAGTTGATATATGTACATAATTTTTACATCGCGTACATTGTTCGTATAATGATATTTTACTATCAATATTGAATGAGTAAATACATCTATCCATTTAAGATTTTAAGCTACTTAGAAAGCATTTATCGTCCAAGTCCAAATTTTTAACTTAAAAATAGCAATTAGTAACATTCCCACCAATTTGCCAGCAAAAAAAAGAAGACCATGCCGGCCTCTTTAATCAATTACCTTATGTTTATTTTCAAACGAATTAGTTTGATATTGCTTTACTTTATTTTAACATAAAATTATCTGTCATATATAAAGTTATTGTCATAAAAAACGTATAGCCAAAAGATATTGCTGAAAATATTAATTACAGACTACCTGCGACCGAAACATGTACCCTACTAGTAACAATAAATGCTACGTAGTATATTACTAAAAGTCAATGACACATGGGAGTTAGCAAGGAGTCGACACTAAAGACCTAGAAATGTGTCGCATGTTCCAAATGTTCGGTATTTTCAGATGTGAGCTGAAAATTTATCATTTGGGTGCATGTCGCTACTTACTAATTATGTAGCAAAGTGTACCGAGAGCCAAACATTGGAGAATATAACCCAAACTGAACATGACATGATTAACTAATTGAGACAAGATACGATCATCACAACCGATTATCTAAACGGGTCAAATGAGTTGGCGGGTCAATGTGATACTAGAGCAAAAACTGACCAGGTACATCCATGATTCAACCACTCAAAATAGTGTTCCAAAAGCAAACACAATAGTTCTCCGTAATAAAGTACAAAACCTTTTTATGGCTTTGTTGTTGGCTAATGCTAGTAATGTTGATGCTTTGTCTAAACAAGTGGGAAAACCCTCTTTACTAATGCCTTTTTACCATGTCATAAGTCATTCTAATCAACTGCAAAAAAGTGATAAAGCAATAAGCAAAACTAGCAACTACTAATATCAGAAGCAAAGTTAGCAACAACAGAAGATTTCATTGAAGAATGAATAACTACCTAATGCTAAACCCCTTTCATAAACTGAGTCATCAGCTCATAACAATAGACCGACTAATATTTGTTGTTAAAGTACCTCAAGAACAGAAGAATGCTAAAATGTACAGCATCACAGAAGTTTTATACACAGAATAACAAACATAAATGCATACTGCATAAACCACATATGTATGGTACTAACATAAACACAAGGCATGGTTAATAAGAGCAAAAGTTTGGGTAAATGAGTTGGGCATGTCGCCTCACCCTAACACGAAAAATAAAGGGTCAGCCGAGTCAATCCATTTCAGGACGCGAACCTGCAAGTCAGAAATTACCACCCCTAAGTATAGCTATATAATTCCTAAATATTTTCTAAGACACTTTGGCATGAATTTATCCTACTACAGAAGTTACCATTTTTTAGTTTTTGTCAAGTGTCCATTATAGGATTTGTAGGAATAAACTTAGGGATATACAATCATGATATGAACCTTTTATAAAATCTTAATCTGTAGGTTTATAGCTATAGTAATGATTCATATAGTTATGTGGTCTCTGCTGAAAATAGCAATCACGATATTGACTTATTCCAACAATCATCAATACACAAAATGAACAGAAATTTTATGGATATATCTCTAAATAACTTACAAACTAATGCAATGATCATGCTCACATTCCTCCAAAATTATTCTTAAAAAGTAGCCTATGTGTCATGATTCAACTTTCGAGCCTCAAGAGAAGGCCTAACATCATGACCTCAAATAAGAATTCGGTTTATTTGCAAAATAAACTGGCTGCAAAAAGCCAAAAACTATCAACCTTTAAGTGTGAGTTGGTTATCTGTCTGGCTGTCTCTAAATGAAAAAGGTAAATACCTAACCATAAAAGATTCAAACAGAAGTACCTGCAAATCTGCATATGTATTTGCGTTTTCAACAGCACTTGATATCCAGAGACTGGACCTCACTTGCAAGTATACAAATAGACATTTTGAAGCCAACATAAAGTAAAAAGTAAATATTGCACTTGCAGAAAACTTAAATGGGAGAATATTAACTGTTGTAACTTCATTAGACGTAAAGTAGCAATACAAAACTGTAATACTAATGTCAATACTTGAGCGCAAGATGACGAGCAATAGAACAAGATTGCTGAAAGATATTACCAAGTTTTTTTGGGTAAAGGGTTTCTAATACCCGGTGAATAAGATATTACCAAGTTGCTAACAGGAAAAATGATTAGTAAATTAGGATGACTTTTAAAGAGTACATTCATTTTTTTCGTTGTTTCTCATTGATCTATCTAGTTTACAGTCACACAATTCGATATCTGAAATGTGCCACACTTCACGCTTTTGTATCCCATAAGTAGAAGTTGTGCGTGTAACCAGGTTCAATTTACGTAATCATCCCCAATCAAATGCGGTGATTTACATATAATCAACCTTCAATGTGAACAAAATTGTTTCTTTCTCATCATTTCAATGCTATCTGCAATGGTAGATCCAGCAGTTCCAACAAAACCAAGAGACGCACAGCTACAAACAGTTTCTTCAACATGTAGAAGTATATCAGGTAACTTTTGACCCCTATGACAAACGTTCTTAATCCCTTCACTAGAAAAAGCACCAAAATTCCAACCATGGCCCTCATCCAAAACTTTCTTTGCAGCTCCCTTAATTAATTCATCGTCTTCTGAAAGAAGAAACAACTTAATAGAATCTGAGTCATTTGCTAGGTCCCCTAAATAAGTTCCAGTCCAATTACTAATGGGCAAATCCGTCATAACAAAAATATGGATGGGCAAACTCTCTTTTTGCCTTAACGAATCTAGTTTCTGTTTTAAACCCTGGAAAGTAGCACTTCGGTGGTTTTTGAACTGCCCGTCCAATAGTCTAAGCTGTGCACACACAAAAGGTGACTTTATAGTGTGAAGAGCATATGCTTTCCCTGCATCCAAAATCTCCGGTACAAATGGAAGAAACTCGATCTTGTTAATCAAAGATTGTATCTTTTGATCTTTTGGAGCTTCATGTATATCGATGTATGACTCAGAGCCCTTATATGGACCCGTAAAAAGTGTACCAAATGACAGAACAGTGGCAGAGTCGGCTATAGAACGAGGACCGAGTGTTTCATATACATCTTTCCTTTGCCTAACAAACGAAATCTTCTTTTTTCTTTTTAATTCCTCGTCGGGTTGGAAAGAATCCAACGCCCCATTTTCAACATCTTTCTGATATGTCCAAACAGTAGTCCTACAATCTTCTTCAACAGCATATACACAATCATTTATGTCACCAATGTGCCCAGATAATACAGATCCACATTGCCTTAGTTTTTCCAGCAAAGAATCATCCACCTTTGAACCTTTAGAACAGAAATAGTTGACGTCGACGTCGCAAAACAAAGATACAAAATGACGGAAATCTATAACTCGAACCGCCGACTCAGAAACCAATGATGAGATATCAATCACATCTGCCATTGATAGATATCTGCAATCAAGTATGTAGCAATATACGCCAAAATCAGATACCGGTGTCACAATTCATCTTATAACATAAATCCTCGTCTCATATTTGGCCTTATGTAAAATCAGACTCTGAAAGTAAAATTTAACAAATTTTGAACCAAAAAGTAGACAATGACGCACAATGCGGTATACGGATATAATCTCTATAGAAGTAACTATGTTCATAAAAGTTGCCAACATAAATTTATCAAGTTTTTTGTCTAAATCTTATGAGCCAAAAGTTGAAGCAGAGAAATAATGTGCAAAAGGTTGCGGAGATCAGAAATAGCGACAGTTAGTTTTTTACAAAACAAGGAAATAAAAAATCGCGTGTAAATTAGTTTATTTTTTCGAAAGAAACTATCCAAAGAAAATTGATATTTCCTAAACTATCTAAGAAAATTACAAAACACGTTACGAGGTTTTCCTTGTTTCCATTGTATACAAAGCCCCCCTCCCCCAAACACCCACACCCACACATTCCTTCTTCAAAATGGAGAATACAACATTATCTAAAAGCGTTTCCTCCAACTAACTGCACCCTAAGCTATGTGTGGCAATCTCCATATGCTCAATAGATAAATAAAAGAAGTTGGAATTTCGATATTTGAATATACCTTTGGGTTCGAATGAGTTCGATTGCATGATTCCAGACATTAAACCGCAACTCCTTGGGATCAGTCACCCTAAATTTAGGACAACTACCAAGAACAACAGCGTGGTGATCAAGAACTGGTGGAACAACCAATGTACGATTAAGTATGACAGACATCAACACTGCGTTCTTGAATTCGGATAACTGGTTGCTGAATCCACTGTGTGGCGCATATGTAAGGAACTTGTTTGTTTTTTGAAAGTTGAAGCATCGAGTGGTTTTTAAGAAACTGGGGGCGAGTGAGTTGTTGTTGTTTGGAAAGAAGAAAATGAAAAAGACGAAGAGTGAAAAAAGAGCAATTAAGATGAGGAGATGTTTGTTGGATCTGAATAATAATGTGTTTGTCTGTTTTTTTCTCAATCTGTTAACACCTTCCATCGGAATCCTAAGATGTGATCTTAGAAGCAAATTATAGAATTGGCTCTTGCGGTTTTCATATATTTTGTGTTTATACTAGGTAATGGATGTAATGTAGATTGTTGAACCTTAAATGTCCTTGTAGGCTATCGTCAAAGTCAAATTTAGGAAGAGTGTATGGACGTACTGCAGGAGAGACTGTCACTTCCCCAACTAAGTGAAGATTTTGGTCTTGAGCATCATTGTCATCACAATCCATCGAGTAATCCTAAATGTGTGATATAATATTCAGTGACCGAATTATAAATTGATATAGAAAAGTAACAAAATAAACACGAGTAACATAATGCTAGAATTTTAACTATCCTTCTAATGCAAATTGCATTCAATTACTTCCTCACCTGATAGTAAGATATCTAAAAAAACTACCGAATAGCTAGTAGTACTTAACATTGACTTTTCTATACCACAGTTACGCGCTTTTGAAACATGTCCTGACACATTCAGCCGAGAGTCCAAAATTCCATCTTCACATATCCGGGGCATATCTTAAAAAGAGAAACCTTAGAAGCAGGAATTCATAATTTTATGAGCTACTATATAAGTATGGAGTATGATACAGCATTCTTAATGAATAACATTATAAGCACTCACTAGCTGAGGAAGTTAACTTGCCTTTTGCCAAATCGAGAAAAACTAAAATCAAAATTAGAAGTGGACTAACTTACGACCAAACATATGTACAGCATTTACATTTGTTAATACATGGTGGATCATTTTACTACTTCACCAGCTAAGCTAAGTGTGCAGAACTAGCCTCTCAAGTAAACCATCCCCTTGCTTGTTTTTTATAAACAACAATGCACTCTTAATGGTTACAAGTAACAAGTAATCGGAGTCTAGTAACAATGCGAAACAACTACACAAAATTTCATTTAAAAACTTCAATACCATATATATGTATAATAATTAAATATACCAAACACACTCCTCCTTACAATTCAGTTTCCCCAAAACTTCACACTATAAATGATGAAGTATCTATATCTATATCTATATCTATATCTATATCTATACTACATTATAATGCATTTGGGATTATTCTATAATTAGAAAGACTTAAAATTCATACTTTTTTCTTGCTTATTATGGAAAGATTTCAAAATTAATTTGTTAGAAAGCAAGTCGGCTCAAACTAAAATTATTTGGCTTAACCATCTCTAATATCTCTACTTATAAAGAATGAAGACAACTAAATGTGTAACCAAATAACGCAAAATATTATAACACGGTACCCGCCGCCGCATTGCGCGGGTACGGTTCTAGTAAAAAACAAAGTAACTACCTCTCTCCATTCGGTGATTAAATCTGACCCTTCGATTCAAATCACATATAAACACACAGCTCAGAGCGTTAATTAATTCAAATTGATGACTTGATTTGATTGACGGAGAGTCAGATCAGAGTAGGGTGATTTGATTATTCAGGGTTTTTAGTGTGGCTTCAGGGGTGCGAGTGTGGTTTAGTAGTTTTTACTCGTATCAAATTTTGGAAGTGGTACATGAGATTAGGGGTGTCAGTCGGTTCGGGTTATTCAGGTTCGGGTCAAGCCCTAAAAATAATATACCCGGACCCAACTTTATCTAAACTCGGGTTAGTTGGGTTTGGGTCAACCCGAATACGAGTAAAATAGCCATAAATTTGCATATTTTTTCTAATTTATATGGATAATTTATAAAATGATACATTAAAAAATTAAAAAAAATCTTAGGTCAAAAGGGGATTGACCCGAACCCAAGTTAGACAAACAATTTCAACCCGATACTTGACCCTATTTATTATTTGGGTTACTCGGGTTGACCCGAATAACCCGAAATCTTTTTGACCCGAGTAACCCGCCCCGAATAGACTTAGTCAGGGTCAGGTCGGGTCAAGTATTTTGACACCCCTACATGAGATTATGTTTTAAATGAAAGAATAACGAGTTAAAAATTGCGGTTTTTTTTTTTTTTTTTTTTTTTTTTTTTTTTTTTTTTTTTTTTTACCAACAATCTCACAATCAAGGTCACATTTTAGCGGTCAAGGTGAAGCTTTTGCCTTTATAAGACGTGACATAAGACGACACAAAATCTGAAAATATTTATACTATACTTTATATATATCGAGTTTACAAAAAGACGTGGCATACGGTGACACAAAATATGAAAATATTTATATATTTGTATTATATTTCATATATATCGAGTTTACAAAAAGACGTGTCATAAAATAGCATAACGCGTGACGTGACAGCATGACCAAACCTCACAACTTTGCAGGACCTTTATGAGAGCTTTGCGTGCTTTTTAGAACCATGCTCAATATACAATAGCAAATTGTCTCGCATATCTTAAGTAAAAAAAGTTTTAATCACTTATTTACTAATCTACTCAAAAGACTAAGGTTTGATTTGGTTTGTTAAAAGATTTGGATATGAATATGAATTTGGATTTGAATTTAAGGTAAGTTTCAAGAAAATAAATATGAGAAAATATAAATGATATGATATTATATTTTAAAAATATAAAAAATGCCCCATTTTTCTAGAAAAAACAAACATGTTAGAATTATGCATTTATTTATTTATTTTTCCCTAAACCTGACTTTCTTGTATGGAATTGTCCATAGAAAATAATTGACATTGAAACCAAATCTTGGGACTACATTTCATACCAAAAAACTTTTTTCTTTTTTTTTTGGACACTACACGCACAATTTCAAACTACCAAACAAACATGATAGGTTATGTTGTTTATGTTTGTGAGAAGAGGCATGCATGTGGGTCCTATCTTTTCATTCAAATTAAAAAAAAAAATTTAATTATTTATACTACATATAATGCATGAAGCACTCTCTTTTCAAAATTTTCAAATTTACAAGAAATAATGCATTGTTTACAACATTTTAATGCACCCTTTTAAGACAAAAATTCTACCAAATAAGATTAATGCTATTAAAAATACCCATTCACAAAAAATTACAACCATTTAACCATAATATACAATAACTTTTAAGTAAATACAAGTCGTAAAACACAAAGCACAAGTATGTAAAGCACAATGATTTTAAGGTCAACAATCTATTCAACACATATAATTAATACATTAATTAATTCACCCATTCACCAAAATATACAATCATTTAACCATAATGTACAAGCTAATCAAGCTACTAAGCCAAGTACTTAAAAATAAAGTCATTAGGCTGGCACAATGGTCGGTCGACCGGATCGGTCGCCCCCCTAGGCTGACCGAGTCGCCGCCACTGCAACCACAAGATCGATGAAGGTCGGACGGCTCCAAAATTCACAAACCAGTCACCCCCGAACAATTAATGCATTCCACAAAAGAAGAAAAAAATGTACCGTTACATATCAAAACAAAACCAAAGATGAAACGAAAGAAGAAAAGAACAATAATCAATCAAGCCAAAACAAACATCAAACTTATTCCATCTATGGTACACGAACAGAAAGTATACATCAACAATAAAACCCAACATCTACATCTACCTCTTTTCTAACCCTATCTCAAAACCACCATCACGGTCAATACAACAAAAAACTTTAGAGAGAGTTTTCGTTTGATATTCAAGAAAATGGTCTGATTTTCTTGCAAACATAGATTGTTGGTTATGTTTGGTTATCAAGATAAGAAAGAAAGTAAGAGTATGTGATGTTTGTGTGGCTGCAAATCATGGCTGCGTATTTTTGTAAGGGAAATTAGGGCAGGAATGAGGTAATTTAGGTTTTGTAAACGTATTTATAAGTCCTAACATTTGGGTTATATACCGGTTTGGTTGTTAATTAGGCTGGACAAATGATATCACAAATTGTTTGGTAGTTTTATCATGGGCCTTAATAGATATTTATGATTAAAGTTTGTTTAGGCTGAAAATGGTTTTAGACTAATTACTAATTGAGCTGTATATTATTTGTATGGTATAGTTGATTTTAGGCTAATTTTGATATTTAGTTCATGTGAAAATGTCAGTCGTCTTACTATGCCTAAAAGGTTGTATGTAGGTCAGAAAATTTAAATGTGACTGTGGTGAAAGAAAGAATCAAGATTTCTGTTTGTGGTAGTTTCGGTTAACAGTAAATGAAATTATACTATATATATATATATATATATATATATATATATATATATATATATATATATATATGTATGTATATATATATATATATATATATATATATATATATATATATATATATATATATATATATACATATATGTATGTATATATATATATATATATACATATACATATATACATATACATATATATATATATATATATATATATATATGTATATGTATATATATATATATATATATATATATATATATATATATATATATATATATGTATATGTATATATATATGTATATGTGTATATATATGTATATGTATATATATATGTATATGTATACATACATATGTATATATATATATATATATATATATATATATATATATATATATATATATATATATATATATATATATATATATATATATATATATATATATATATATATATTTTATATGGGTCCCAATACCGTCTTCCACGATGTATGGGGAGGTTGAGATGTAGACAGTCTTACCCCTACCTAAGGTAGAGAGGCTGCTTCCAGGTCTGTCTAAGATAGGAAAGGACCTCCGGCCTTTTGTAGGGAGTGAGGATCGAACCATTGACCTCAAGGTTAAGATGCAAGGGGTTTTCCAATTGATACAACCCTAAAATTATTGTTATTTGTAAATTAATCGTTAAAAAATATGGCCGCATAACATCACATTACGAGAAAATATAGTCACATGATACCCGCCGCCGTATTGCGCGGGTACCCTGCTAGTTTATCTAATTTGTGACTGATCATGTTCATGTTTATTTCAACTTTAGAGGATCTCAATCCCTTACTAATATATTTCTATCTTCGTCAAAATAGGTGATCACTTTTGACTTTTTTAAGTCTTTCTTTTTTAACTTAGACTTTAAATATTTTTATTTGTGTTATATAATATTTGATGCAAAATATATCAATGGAAGTTTTATATGTATTTTCATTGGTAGAATTTTCATCAACTATTATATAACACAAACGAAAATATTTAATCTTAAAGTTGTAAAAGAATGACTTCAAAAAGTCAAAATAGATACTTATTTTGAGACGAAAAGAGTATATTCAAAGTACAATGTTTGTACTTACAAAGGCAGTGTTTGTTTTTTTCTTTCAGATCTGAATGACATTTGAAGTCTGATTCGGTCAGACGTAATCAGATTCAGACTGTTTGTTTTTTTTTCAGATCTGAAGTCTGAATACATCTAAATAGGGTCTGATTCGTTCAGACATTGAATAACGTCTGATTACATCTGAAAAGCCTAAACTTCAATGATACTTCTTTTCAATCCTTATCTCCTCATCTTGGTCTTGATTTTTTTTTATTAATAATCACGAATGGAGGGTCGTTTGGTTTGTTTAATAGTGAAACGATTGTTTTTTTGTTTATTCAGATATTCAGACTCAGACATAAAAACAGACAGTCAAAAATAATTCAGATTCAGACTTTTGGACCACTCATTCAGATTCAGAAGTGGTATTCAGATTCAGACATAAAACCTCTTAAAAAACAAACAGCACCAAACTCTGAAAATGAGAAATGTATTGATCAACCTTTTACCACTTATTTTGACTAAGGGACCGTTTGGTTTGTAGATGGGTTTATGATTATGATTTAGATTTAAATTTATTTTAAGATTTGAATTTAGATTAAGGTTATAAATAGCGAGAGATGTTGCGTGACGGCATAACCAAGCCTCATGCTTTAGCGGTTAAGGTGAAGCTTTTGTGTTTATAAGGCGTGGCATAAGGCGGCATAAAATATGAAAATATTTATATATTTATATCATATATTACATATATATCGAGTTTACAAAAAGACGTGGCATGCATAACGCGTGGAGTGGTAACATGACCAAGCCTCACGCCTTTGTGGGGCCTTTGCATGCTTTTTAGAACTATGATTTAGATTTGAAGTAGGAGAGATAAAATAATATTTAAACATATATTATATATTAAAATATATTTAAAATTATTTATATTAACAATAAAGGGATGAGAAAACATATGCGCCACTTTTGTCATAAAACTTTTGAAACTTCCCACTTTGATAAATTTGAACCTTTTAACCCAAAACCAAACGAACCCTAATTTTTTAACTATTTGAATGTTATCAACTCATCATCATTTTTACTTTCAAATTAATACTCCGTACATAATGGTACTTAACTAATTAATTATGGGACAAGATATATTAACCCTCTCTAATATGATATAATAACCCTCCCTACTTAGTAGAGAGGTACTTTGTACTTTTTTTTAAAATATATTTTGTATAATATATTTTAATTTGTATGATGTATTTTATATAATATATTTTGTATAATGTTTATTTATTATGTCTATATAATTGATGTCTAATGTATTTTATTTAATTAACAACAACAACAATAGCACGTTAAACATTATCACATTAAATAATTACAACAACAATTGTTATTATTCAATTAAACAACAACGTTAACACATTATTTAAAAACAACATCTACGACATATGAAGATTATTCATATCATTTAAAAAATCATGGAGCCGGGCACCCGACTGACAAGCGTGATCCTCAGGATTCCTTGCTATTTCTAATTCCATCTCCAGCGTCTTTATTCTTGCCATCAACAGCTTGTTTTGACATTCAAGCTGGTCAATCTTATTAGCTTTAGCAACGCAGTTTGAGCACTGCGTTGAAGAAGAGGCTTGATTATAATACCTCCTTTGAAATTCGGCTTTCCACATGAAGTATCCAGACTGTCCACCTGCTCCAGCAACTTCTCTACCTCTTTCACCCTCTTCTCAAAAGACTCTAACTGCTCTCGAAACTCTGCAGCCGCTTTCTCTAAATCACTCAACCTAGATGCATGCTCATACAACGTAACATACATATCACCTATATCTCTCCTATCATGCTTAACTTCCCTCCTCAATCCTTTTACATCAGACTGTCGCTCACACAACCTCCTCGACATCGACACATAGCGACCCCGACACCAAGAGATGTCCTCCCTCAAACGACTCAACTTTGCCCTAAGTTCGGCAGGAGAAACTCATGGTGCGGTCAAAGACTCGCCAACCTCAAAAGTAGATCTCACTTCCGTCGCAAGTGCATAACCTAAGGCCTCTGAAGTGTCTGACTCATAAGTGATATCTGATATGGCTGGCGAAGGCGGCAAATGAAGAACCTCCTCATCATCAGCAGCAATCTCATCAACATCAGCAGCAACAGCAGCAGCAATCTCATCAACATCATCATCAGCATCAGCAATCTCATCAACATCATCATCAGCAGCAACAACAATCTCATCAACATCATCAGCATCATGATCATCCATCTCATCATCATCAGCAGCAATCTCATCAACATCATCACCATCATGATCATCCATCTCATCAACAACAGCAACAATCTCATCAACATCATCATCATCATCATCCATCTCATAATCATTCATCTTTGGATCCATCTCATCATCATCTATATCTGGATCCTCTTCTGGACTAGGTTGTGCCAGTGCGGGATCAGGGGTATAACTGATGCAGATGGGACACTCTACAAAAAAGCAGACTTTTAAGTTTTAAATAATTTACATTTAAACAAATCAATAATCATTTACAACATTTTCAAACAATTTACATTTAAATAAATCAATAATCATTTACAACATTTTTAAACAATTTAAATTTAAATAAATCATTAATCATTTACAACATTTTCAAACAATTTACATTTAAATAAATCAATAATCATTTACAACATTTTCAAACAATTTACATTTAAATAAATTAATAATCATTTACAACATTTACAAAATTTGTCGATGGTTATATAAAGTTTCCCATTCGGATGATATTTCGCCATTAATTTGAATGGACAACCCGTTTTAAAGGTACTGGTTTGGCGTTTTCCACTACCTTCAGGTTCATATTTCCCACCCTTTGAACACCTATAATTTATTTCGTACAAATAACCCTTTTCTGCTTTGGTTCTTCTTTTAACAATGACAAAACCGAGCTCACGAGCTATACTTTGCACCAACTCAGTTAATTGCTCGTGAGAACCGAACGCCTGAAAGTACATAACAACTTATAATTCAAGTATTTTATAACACACTTTTTAACAAATACTTTTTTATATTTAACAACTTTTACAAATACATTTTACAAAAATGACAAAATTACATTTTTACAAATAAAATTTACAATTACAAATAAATTTTACAAAATTACATTTTTTAACTTTTTACAAATAACTTTTACAAAATTAGATTTTTTAACTTTTACAAAATATACATTTTTTAACTTTTACAAATACTTTTTACAAAAAACTTTTACAAAATAATAATAATAATAATAATAATAATAATAATAATAATAATAATAATAATAATAACGCGTTTTTTACACGTGTACTCACACACACACACTCACACCCTTATCACATACACACTCACACTCAGTCACACATAACACTCTTATCTCTCACACACACTCTCTCTCTCTAATAACTCTCTGCCTCTCTCTAATTTTAGATCTAAAACATGTTTTTAGATCTAAAATTGGTGGTTTTGGTGATGTTTATGCTGTGAGTGTGTGATAAGAGCGTTATGTGATTATGTGGTACGTTGATATACTTTATCTGGGTGGTTTTGGTGATGTTTATTGGGGGTATTTGCAAAATTAAATGGTTTATTTCAATTAACGTTTGTTAATTGAAATATTTGTTGTTAATTTTCACGTATCTATATTAATTTAATGAAACGCCTAATTTTTAAAAATTAGGGTTTTGAAAAAAATTTGGGGGTTTTTGAAAAATTGAATGATTTATTTTAATTAATGTTTGTTAATTGAAATATTTGTGGTTAATTTTAACGGATCTATATTAATTTAATGAAATGCCTAATTTTTATAAATTAGGGTTTCGTTTGGTGATTCTATGGTGGATTATGTGATATCTGATGATTCTGTGGTAAGTTGATATACTTTATCTGGGTTTCAAAAATTAGGGGTTTGAAAAAAATTTAGGGGTTTTTAAAAAATTGAATGGTTTATTTCAATTAACATTTGTTATTTGAATTATTTGGGGTTAATTTTAACGGATCTATATTAATTTAATGAAACGCATAATTTTAAAAAATTAGGGTTTTGAAAAAAATTTGGGGGTTTTTGAAAAATTGAATGATTTATTTCAATTAACGTTTGTTAATTGAAATATTTGTGGTTAATTTTAACGGATATATATTAATTTAATGAAATGCCTAATTTTTATAAATTAGGGTTTCGTTTGGTGATTCTGTGGTGGATTATGTGATATCTGATGATTCTGTGGTAAGTTGATATACTTTATCTGGGTTTCAAAAATTAGAGGTTTGAAAAAAATTTGTGGGTTTTTAAAAAACTGAATGATTTATTTCAATTAACATTTGTTATTTGAATTATTTGTGGTTAATTTTCACGGATCTATATTAATTTAATGAAACGCCTAATTTTAAAAAATTAGGGTTTTGAAAAAATTTTGGGGGTTTTTGAAAAATTGAATGACTTATTTCAATTAACGTTTGTTAATTGAAACATTTTTGGTTAATTTTAACGGGTCTATATTAATTTAATGAAACACCTAATTTTTATAAATTAGGGTTTCGTTTGGTGATTCTGTGGTGGATTATGTGATATCTGGTGATTCTGTGGTAAGTTTATATACTTTATCTGGGTTTCAAAAATTAGGGTTTTGAAAAAAATTTGGGAGTTTTTAAAAAATTGAATGATTTATTTCAATTAACGTTTGTTGATTGAAATATATGTGGTTAATTTTCACGGCTCTATGTTAATTTAATTAAACGCCTAATTTTTAAAAATTAGGGTTTGGTTTGGTGGTTCTGTGGTGTATTATGTGATATGTGATTCTGTTGGTGATATAACCTCCAACAAAATCACATGTTTGATATTGTTGGTGGTTCTGTGGTGGATTATATGTGATATGTGATTATGTTGGTGGTTCTGTAGTGCAGGTTTTTTGATATAACCACCAACAAAATCACTTGTCTGATATTGTTGGTGGTTCTGTGGTGGATTATATGTGATATGTGATATGTGATACTAAGTAGCGAGGTTAGTATATCATATTAGAGAGGGTCAATATATCATGTCCCTTGTGTTAACCGAAAATTCCCTATGGTGGTTCTGTGGTGATTATGTGGGTAGGTTAACACCTTGATCTGCCACCTTAGAGTGGTATGAATACATGGTCTGGCCTACCCTAGTCCCCACAGGCTTGTGGTGAAACTGTTTTTTTTTTTTTTTTTTTTTTTTTTTTTTTAACTGAGAAAAGGCAATGATGATTAATAAAAAAAAACTAGAATTTGGCATGGCATTTCCAAATGGACGGCAAAAAAAATATGAATTTGCAACCTTTGATGTTGCAGCCAAACATGATGAGCAATATAGTTATTAATCTGAGGCTTTACCTCTTGTGTGTTAAATGGTGAGTTCGACATTTGTTGTAGTGTTTCTTGATATGTTTGTTGATATGGTTGTAGTGATTCTTGATATGCTTGGGTGGAAAAAACCTGCACTTGTAAACCTGTGGTACGGGTTCGGTTAACACCTCCCTTGATGCTTGGGTGAAAAAAACCTACACTTGTAAACCTGGACTTTCTTTGCTTGTGTTACTTGTGCTGCTTGTGACAAAACCTGAACTTTTTGTTATGGTTGTAGTGTTTTTGATATGCTTGTGATGGATTATATGTGTTATGTGATATGGTAGGTGGTTCTCTATTATGTGGTGGGTGATATATTGACCATCTCTACTATGATATACTAACACCTCCCTTGTGAGAATCCGCTTCTGTGAGGCTTGTGTAACATGTGAAAGTTGTTTCACTTGTGTGAAACTTGTGTAACATGTGATTGTTGTGGATTCAGTGGAATCTGCTTGATACTGTTGAGCTTGTGAGAATCTTACAGGCTTTTGTTGGGAATTTGTGGAATCTGGTTGATTATGTTGTTTACTGTTGAGCTTGTGAGAATCTTACAGGCTTTTGTTGGGAATTTGTGAAATCTGCACTTGTTGTATTGCTTGGGACAAAACATGGTCCTTGTGTGGAATTTGCACTTGGGCTTTTTTTGCTTGTGTTTCTTGTGTTGCTTGGGTCAAAACCTGGTCCTTGTGTGCAATTGTGTGGAATCTGCACTTGGACAAAACCTGGACTTGGACATAAGGCGATGACGAATGGGTTTTTCAACCCCGAATTGATGGCAATTACGTTTGCAACCTTCAAATCCGAGCCTTACTAAATCTACATTTTTTTCAATTACATTTTCAAATCCGAGCCTAGAAGGCGATGACGAATGGGTTAAGTTTGTGTTTATGCTTGTGTTTTTTTGCTTGTGTTACTTGTTTTGCTTAACCTGACTTGGACAAAAACCTGCACTTGGACTTTTTTTGCTTGTGTTACTTGTGTTGGACTTTGGACAAAAACCTGCACTTGTGAACTTTTTTGCTTGTGTTACTTGTGTTGCTTGGGACAAAACCTGGACTTGAGACTTTTTTTGCTTGTGTTACTTGTGTTGCTTGGGACCTGCCTGGACTTGGACAAAACCTGGACTTGTGATTTTTGCTTGTGTTACTTGTGTTGCTTGGGACCTACCCTGGACTTGGACAAAACCTAGACTTATAATTCAAGACAGCAAAAGGACAAAAATAAAATAAAATAAAATAAAAATAAAAATAAATAAACAGTACCCTACCGGCCTACCCTATGGGGAGGGTTTGTACTTCTGACCCATAGGAAGGGTTCGGTTAACACCACCCTTAATTATTCTATTTTCTACCTGATTTATTGATGGAACAACTTATTTATTACTACCTCCGTATCATAATAAGTGTCCAGTTTGAATTTTTGAAGTCTTTCTTGTTCAACTTTAACCTTAAATATTTTTATTTGTGTTATATAATACTTGAATCAAAATATATGAATGGATTAAGTTTCAAATGAATTTTTATTCATATAATTTTCATCAAGTATTATATAACACATATAAAAATATTTAAAGTCAAAGTTGTACAAGAAAGACTCTAAAAAGTAAAACTAGACACTTATGAGACAAATGGAGTAATTGATACTATTATTTACTTTTCACGTCTCAAACATTATACAACTTATTATAGTGTTAAACTGTTTACTATATCTTATTTTATTTTTAAAATTTTAAATTAAACTTTTAATATGTTCTTTATTGCAAATAGCATATAATATTTGGTGACAATATGAGTTTGGTTAGTAAAAAATGTTTTTGGGTAAAAGTGTAAGAATACAAGGTTGTTGAGTAATATTTAAGTAAATAGAGAAATATTGAATCGTAAGTTGACAACTAAAATTATCAGGCTTACACAAATAAATGATAAAAGAGAAACACGGATCGCACCGAATCGACGCACTTAATTTTTTCGCACACTATACACCGAGCTCGCTATGCACATAGGTATTTATAAAACCTCAACGTCTCGACGCCACTTTTAGGTTAAAACGAATTAAGCGAAACTTCAGCTTGTGATTGGGCCATTACCTTATAATTGGGCCACTCACTGGGTGCAATATTTGGGTTGTAACTTGTAAATAGCTAAAAGAAATCTAAATCAATTAATCGAAGTATCTCTAAAGATCGCATGGACATAGAGTGAATATTTATATATATATTTTTTAGTATTAGAAGCACGCCAAAATATCCGTTAAAACCAATCAAGCAATCTTAGTCACTCATTTTTTTTTTTATTAAAAAAAAAAAAAAAAAAAAAGAAACTTTCGCCATTTTTTTAAAAATTAAATATCTTGCAAACCGTAAATCTTTATGCGAAAAAAATACCATCGCGACGAGAATTAAATTATCTTTCTATAGATATGCATTGTTATATACTTTCAACGAATTTTTTTTGACGATTATTTTTTTTTTCAAAATTTTCGTCTAGAAAAATCATATATGATTTGTAAAAATCATATGTGATTCGTTAAAATCAAATCATATGTGATTTTTATGAATCATATATGATTTTTACAAATCACATATGATTCTTTACGAATTATATGTGATTTGTAAAAATCAAATCATATGTGATTTTTACGAATCATATATGATTTTTCTGGGTGGATATTAAAAAAAGAAAAATCGTCGAAAAAAAAAAGTTCGTCGAAAGTATATAACACAATGCATATCTATAGAAAGATGATTTAATTCTCGCTGTGATGGTATTTTTTTGTAGTTTGAAGATTACCGTTTGCAAGATATGTTGTTTTTAGAAAAAAGGGTGGAAAATAAAAATGAGTGGATATGATTGGTTCATTAGTTATATGGCAAATATGAGTTCTATATTTTTGGTAAAAAATATAATCCTCTTAGAGCGGAGGCGCCCACCCTAGGTTAAAAGTTAACGCAGCTCCATTTTGGGGTGCGTTACCATACCGAGCTTCAGGTTAAAGGAGCAAGTTAACTCCTTGCCGTGCGTTAAGTTTGGAAGTTGGCTATAAAAAAAAATAAAAATAAAAATCATCTCACCCCCCTTTAACGGGGTTGAAATTGAAAATACTAATTTAGGTGGAGGTGAGTTAAGGTGAGTTAAATGTAAGTTATGTTACCGGGGTGAAAAGTCAAGAGTTAAGGTTAAAAGGTAAAAGCTGATGCGGCAGTGTGTTAACTTTTAACACCAAGTTATCTTACCAAGTGCTCTTAGAAGCACAATGACATATTCACTTGCTTAACGCATTTGTTAAATTGTAAAATGCAGTGAAGTTTTTTAACATACACTTTTGCAAGTTTTCTAGCATTGTCTTCATGTCGAATTTGGCAAGATTTTAATATTTGTCAATTGTCATTAGCTTTTCAAGCAAATATAGAGATTGTGTTTATGTATATAATTGTTAACTAACACGATTATAAATTTCTTCCACGCTGCATATATAAAAGCCTTGCTGGTGTGAGCAAGTGTTATCACAATTTAAAATAATGTTTTTGAAGTGAACATGTCCAACAGATAATGGACTAGTTGCTACTTGAAGTATAATGGAAATAGAAATACACATTTTTATGCTATGGTTAGGCGCTAAAAGGATTATATTCCAAGAATATACTAACCTTTTATTGTAGCTTTCCAAAATAAAATAAAAAAATGTATGCCTATTGTAGGGTGGAAGGGAATTGAGGTTCCTTGTATAGATATTGAGCATGCTTGCTATCCATACAAACATCATTTCACTTTTAATTATATAGTTTATCGGTATTTTTTGAAGGCCTTTGTGTGTTCACTTTGATTTGTGATTCAAAAAGTAGATAAATAAGTACAACGAGAGCCGTTCCAAAAAAAAAAAAAAAAAAAAGTACAACGAGAAGATCACGTTGGTCCAAACCAAGAGACTTTTCCGTTTTAGCATAATGAATGTTTGATTATTTATAACTAATATAGTACGTATATTTTAACATAGCTAAACAAGTGTTTTACCTATGCAATGAAACGAGGGTAGTTCAGGTAGCATTTGATTAGTTAGTTAGTGGGTTTGGCATAGGTTTGAACAAAACAGAGAAGAAATTTATGATACTATAAACAGTGGTTTACTTTATGAATTATTATATATTAGCAAGATACTCGCGCGTTTCAGCGGCTGGTATCCTGTAATAAAATTTTTTGATTTAATTAATAAAAGTGTCACGGGAAGTCATTCCGACACTTAAATTTGCCTTGAGAATGAAATATTAAAAGATTTGGTAAACTACACTTCCCACCCTAGCATATATTTACAATCTTAGTCCCTAAGGGTGCAATAGGTTTCACACAAGGTCCAAAACACTTTCCTATATAAACCTCATTATATCATCACTCAGGGTTTGACACCCCTTCTCTATCAAACCAGCCGAACCCTATTTCTTCTTCTTCTCCAGTCGTTTTTCCGGCCAAACAAACACCGCAGCCGGCCACTTAAACTCACCGCCACCACAACCACACTCCTTACAACCTCCCCATCATTTTGACGTACATCACGCACCAAGAAACACCTCCCAACACCACTATTAACACCACCACAGCTCGAGTTCATCACCAAAACCATCTCTCTCTCTCTCTCTCTCTCTCTCTCTCTCTCTCTCTCTCTCTCTCGTTTTGTTGATACCGGCGGTCGAAGGTAGAAAAACCCACCACCCTTTTTGTCATTCAAGCGACAGTGGGGGATAAGTACATGAATTTTCAAGAGTTTTTGATTAAATAAAGATTAAAACTAATAAATATGAAGCTAAATAATTGTTTGGTATCATTTTCTTTCTTTTTGTTGTTGTCGTTGTTATTGAGTTGAGAAAACAAGGGATGTCGTGAGCTTGAGCTCACAGCCTTGTGTATCGAGTCGAGTTTTATTGAGTCGAGTCTTGGTCACAAGTTCCTGTATAGGTTAAGATGGAGAGTTGTACATTGTGTTTAAATAATTGCAATATTAGGTGTATGGGTGTTTTTAATGCTATTAATGTATAATGAGGGTTGTACATTTTGTTTAAATGATTGTAATATTGGTTGTAGGGGTGTTTTTAATGCTATTAATGTAGAATGAGGGTTGTACATTGTGTTTAAATAATTGTAATATTGGGTGTAGGGGTGTTTTTAATGCTATTAATGTATAATGAGGGTTGTACATTGTGTTTAAATGATTGTAATATTGGGTGTAGGTGTTTTTAATGCTATTAATGTAGAATAAGGGTTGTACATTGTGTTTAAATGATTGTGATATTAGGTGCAAGGGTGTTTTTAATGCTATTAATGTAGAATTCTAAGGAAAGTGGTCTGAATTTCGATTTATGCTAGTTTTTGTTGTACACAATGCTTTGCTTGTTGTAATTACGAAAATTCCTTGCTTTAAAGTATTGTAAACCTTGCATCCTTTTTTGTACATCTTAATTTTTTGGAGAGAGAGTCCAATATGCTTTATATGTAGTATAGATACTAAAATGCAGAAGTTGTGTTTTACACAAAACGCGTTTTTATTGGCTAAAACCCCGTAAAGCAACTGTTTGAAACACTGTTATCCGTAATACTACTGTAGATGCTACTGTAGCCGTTCCGTTCCAAATTATTTCTATACCTATACCCTTCCAAAAGCTTCCAGAACCATAACCACACACCAAAAAACATACACACCCAGGACACACAATCAAAACGCATCTCTGTCTCTATGAAAACACATATATTGCCGGTGCAAATCTTGAAGTTCGAGACGTATCCTGCCACCGGCAATAGATGAATCGTCCAGCGGTCTCTTCCGACCTTCATCCGACAAACTCCTCCAACCACAAGGTTTCGTTTTTTTAATTCACGTTGTCCTTCTCTTTTATTTATAATGAGATCGTTGTTAATTGTGTTTAATTTCTGGAAGAGGCATATATAAGATGCAAGGTTTTTTCATTAGTATACATTTTTAATATGTTCATATTTTTAAGGGTTTTTATGCCATTTTGATGATTATGTGTCGTATGTTTTTATCTGATTATGTTGATTAAATGACTGCTGAAGCGATTCTTATTTATTTATTTATTTATTTATTATTATTATTATTATTATTATTATTATTATTATTTATTTATTTATTTTTATTATTATTTTTATGTTGAATGGTTTGAAATTGTTGGAAACTTTAAAGGGCAGCAATTTTTTTATTTATTTTTTTTAATTATTTTTTGTTGGTGGTTGGTGGTTGAAGATGAATGAATAAATTGAATATTGATAACAAATATTGAAGGGTTGTGGTAAGGATTTTATTTATTTATTTATTTATTTATTTATTTTTTAATTTCTTAACTTTAAGCACAAAATAATGAGGGGTGTTTGGAATAGTTTATTATTTGTGCTTATCTCAATATTGGAAAAGTTGTTGCTTATTTAAATCCACAAGGTCAACTTTAATTGCTGTTACATATATAAAAAATTAGGTGATGTTTGGATTAGCTTATCATTTGGACTTAGGAGCTTATATGAAAATTGGAAAAAGCTTATGCATTATTTAGATCCATTTTCCCAACTTGATACGCACATAAGCAAAAAAAAAATAGCCTCATACAATTTTCCCAATTGAAATAAAGGCCATAAATCCAAAAAATTTGTTAATCCAAACACCTCCATAATCTTTTCCATAAGTACGTATAGGTGCACAATCCTATATCTAATGTCATACATGTTAAATTTGTTATGTTGTTTATAACTCTATGTCTGTCCATCACAGGCAGTACTTTGTTGATCCTGATAATACTGTCCCTCAAAAGGTTGTTGTCCACAAGGACGGTCCCTGTAACACCCCCAAAATTTGGTACAGCGGAAGACTAATCAAGCTTTCGGGGTGCTACGTGGATTGGTATCCATCACAAGTCATAAAAGAACGAGATAAAGTAAACATGAATAAAACAAAACCAAACAGGGTTTTTAGAGTTTACATTCATCCCAAATTATTCAAAGTAAGGCCAAAAAAGATCAAACATAGGTCCACAAATAAATATCAGAGTTTGAGAAAAATAGATCCTTAAACCAGGTTGCCAAGCCTGATAAGGCGAAAAGTGTACCGCTTTTAAGGGGTCATTTAAGCCCGAATTCTTAATTATTTGATCAATTATTGCCTTAAATCGTTCCTTTTGTCATTTTAGGTACTTTTAAGGAGAAATCTGGAAAAGGAAGCATTTTGGACGTTTTTGGAGCATAAAAGTGAAGAAAACGGCAAAGTCTCAAATTTCTTGCTGGTAACAGTACCTGACGACGTCAAGACCTCATACATGACGGCGTCAAGAGTGGCAAAAGAGGTGGAAGTGGAGATTATAACGTGACGGCCCAGAACATTTTCAGTGTTATTGACCTGACGGCGTCACCAAGGTCGTCAGGGTCATGTTACAAGTGACGGCCCAGAGTGTTTTTCTACATGAAAGCGTCAAGACTGGATCTAGGCAATACGACTCTTAACTTGGCGGCGAGTTGACGGCGTCAGATGCTAATACATAACGCCGTCAGGATGTTTTATCTATATATATTTTTCCAATTTTTCATTTTAAAGTGTGCAACATAGTGGGGAACATTAGGAGAAAAACCCTAGGTCGAATTTTCATCATATTGAAGGGGTTTCAAACCCTTCTTTCTTCCATGTTTGAATAAAGATAAGTCTTCCAATAATCATTCAATATGTCTATGTGTTGTTTGATTCTATCATATGCTTGTCTTTCTTTTAACATGTTAGGCTAGGTTTTTATTGTGTTTGCTTAGATGTAGTGAAACCTAGATGTTGATTATTGGTTGATTGTTTGTTTATAATTGTTGTGGATGATTGTATTCGATGTTAGGCTTAAGAAAACTGGCAGACTTCCATTGGTAACTTGCTTGAACGTCTTAAGAAACATGATCGGAGGTGTACTACAATTTTTGGTTGTATTTAATGCATAAGTGAATTCTAATGATCCCATGTTAGGAGCTTTTAGCCGACTCGACATAGGAGTGAAGTAGGATCTTATAGAGTTAGGGAATATTGTACACGGCCCTACGACTAGTATTAAGGAATATAACCCGTCATCCATGCAATTGTAACAAGCTAATCAACCGGTAAAAGATATCTAGGGAGTAATGAAATCTAAGTAAACACATCTTTTCTCATTATTGTTTCCACCACATTAGTTTAGTTTTGTTTATTTTTATTTTATTTTGATTGCATTTGTAGTTAATTGGGTTAGTTGACTAGCAACTAATTCCGCCCACTCCTTCAAAACCTGAGATTTTACTTGGACCCTTCGAGATCATTGAAAGGATCGGTCCCGTGGCATACAAACTTGAATTACCTAAGGAACTCAGTAGAGTGCACAACACCTTCCACGTGTCAAATTTGAAAAAGTGTTTATCAGATGAAACACTAGTGATTCCGTTGAAAGAAATCAGGATCGACGATAAGTTGAACTTTATTGAGGAACCTGTTGAGATTATGGATAGGGAGGTCAAACGACTTAAGCATAGTCGCATTCCTATTGTTAAGGTCAGATGGAACTCTAAGAGAGGACCCGAGTACAGCTGGGAGCGCGAGGATCAAATGCGTGCCGAATACCCACAACTATTTGATGAGACAACCCCGAACACCGATTCAACTTTGGATTCCGGGACGAATCCAATCTAACTGGTGGGTACTGTAATACTCCGTAAAATCCCAAGTCATTTATTAATGCTAATTATCGACACTACTCCTAACTAAGCCATTTTTGCGGGCTAATTTGAAATTTTATATGAGACACTGTTTGTTTCAACACCCGATTGTTTTGATCACCGTTTGTTTGACACCCGATTATGTTTTGTCACCTGATTTTAACCCGATTGTCACTCTTGAATGTCACCCAATGAGGTTAACACCGGTAACTCCCACTTGCGACCCGACACCCTATTTGGACACCGAGATATTGTTAATATATATATAACGATATGTATATATTAATTATTACAAGTTTACTATCACTATGTATATATAAGTATATATATACGTATGACGACACCGTTTATATATTTATGGTTTTCACGAACCGACACCGACACCGAGGCTAAAGTCACGATTATACCAATCACCGATACCCCGTCATATTTTGGGCCGAGCACAAACCACAAGCCCACACGGTTCTTTTCTTTTGATTCACTTGGGCCGAACACAACCATAAGCCCACACGGCCCCTTTTTCTTTGATTCACTTGGGCCGAGACTACCACAAGCCCACCTCCACTAATATTTTCATTGTACTTTGGGCTGTGCATTTTTCCCAAGCCCGTATGGCTTGTTATGTTATTTTCTTTTGCGTAGTATGTCACACGAAGCAGAAACCAACTCCTTTGCATTTTGAATATACACACGTTTGATTATATTGGTTCCCTCAAACTCGACACAAGCATACCACCTTTCCATTGACTTTGTTCCATGCGACAAAGAGCCACCATTGGAGCCGCCCGACCTTTGGTTAATGACGTTACACACTTAAACACTTTAACCACTAGATCACGTGTTACTTGATCTCCTAACACAAACATTAAACTAAATTATATATATACCACATGCCTAAAACTAACTAAGCCCTAGCCTTTAAAATATGGATGTAGTTCTCAAACTCATGCAACTCGATTTGACAATGCCTTTGGAAACTAGACAACATTGTCGAGAGAAGAAGAGACCACACGGTTGGTGTTGTGTCTCTAGGGACATTCGAACCACCCAAAACCTCCCTATATAAATCACATTTAATGCAAGATCTCACACACTCTCAAGTTTCACCAAAATTCTCAATCACAAACACTCTAGTTCTTTCTTTCTAGTTGCTGTCGAGAGGGATCAAGGAGCACACAAGCAAAGTTTTTGGGTTTGAACGAGTTGGGTAACTCATTTGGAGCAAGTAAATCACTAGACGGGAGAGGGTACCATTTTTTTTGCTCGTTTCTTACCTCATATCACACGACATCCTCACCACCATACTTGGTGTTGTAAGTTAATCACCACCCTTTTCAATTCGTATATCATTCCACGCATGCATATCACATTCACACGACACACGATATTTACTAAGTATCATAACACTTGTGACCATTGTTTTTACACGCCTCGACACCCCTAGGAATGATCACACCATTTCATTTTTATACGTACAAACTAACTATTTTCTTCGACACACTAATTCTTTGGCTCACAATTAATCGAACCAACGAAACATGCAATCCTTACACGATTTTATACCATGAAAATGAAGCCAAAACCAAGTTCTAGTCGAGTACCAATTTTAGACAAATAAACTCACATGGGCCTTAAACCGGGCTAATGAGCCCAATACATTTTCGTATGAAATTTTTGAATTGGAATTAAGATTTTTGAAATGATAATTAAATTTATAAAAACTGATTTTTATAAATTTAGAAAGATAAAAGTGATAACTTTTATAAAAATGAAAGTTAACTTTTCAAAAACTAAGATTTTGGACTATTTTTGCAAAAGTCCCACGTTAAGGGACTAAAAGTGTTAAAATCACAAACTTTCGGACCACTTGTAAAACTGTCAATTTGAATGAGAACGAGGGGTAGAAACTGTAATTTTTCCAAAGTTTGAGGAATAAAGTATAAAAGTCATAACAAGGACCAAAATGTAATTATTTTTTGACCAAAGGGTAAAAAGTGTAACTTTAATAAAGTTAAGGGTTAAATATAAAAAAGTATTTAATTAATTAATTGTTTTGTATAATTTAAATTTTATATATAAATATGTATATATTTTGGTAACTTTAAAGTGAAATATGTAACTTTACTAAAAATATTTAATCATAAATATTTTAACGATGTTATTTTCACAAATAAATTAACATTTATTGAACACCGGTTCGTAACAACGATACAAATAACTGCGTAAAGTTATTTTGTAATATATTAAGACACCCGAACGGATATCACCGTACACGAGACATCTCACATGTCAATTAAGAAACGAATCTAAAACACCGATTACAGTGTATTATTTAGGTCGCAAGTCGGAGGAATTTCATTGCTAGTCGTAGCAGTACACCATCACTTTTGAGCACCACTGTGATTCACACCCACCTGTCAGGTGAGTTCATGGTCCCACATTTTAATTGTTGTTTTTAAACCCCGTGGGGAGATACATGCTATAAATCGAACACAAGTATTTTTCTGTATGCTGTTATCACCTGATATTGCCTAAGTTGACACCTGTGCTACAAGTCCCTCATATCACGAACCTTAATCACTTGCGAGTGAGCGCGAATATAGTTGATAGATCTATTGGAATGGCAGCCCGCCTCTGTTAAGGTGATCACTTGGCAGGAGGTGTGCTATATTCGAGGTATTATGGAAATTTGGCACATTTCCTGTCACCGAGGGCCCCTTGTCATTTACACCCTTTGTGGTGTAGGTGATTGTTATTATCTTTATGATATGTCGAATCAATGTTAAGGCTTGCGTTTCGTGAGGCTTAGGAGCAATATTACACCAGTTTAGTCAAGACCTGTCTATCTTGGCTTGTTTATTTCAAATGCTTGACTTGTGTTCACACTATTACTATTTAAACTACTATGGATTCACTCAACCTTTGTGTTGACTTTTTAAGCATGTTTATCTCAGGAAATTAGCAAGCATGGTGGCATGGAGCTGGCAAAAGGGCACACAGGACCTCCTTTTTTATTTCAATAATTATATCATTCTTTACAAACTCATCACTTCTTTTGCGAAACAATTAACATTTTGGAAAAATGTTTGTAACTCTGACTATTTGAGTTTTCATGGAATGATATTGACTATCTTTTGAATTGTTTTCTATGAGTATGACTGTGTACTGAACTGTAATGACCCCGATTAGACTTCCGCTGCTTATCAAATTTTCGGGGTGTTACAGATTGGCATCATAGCCATGGTTATAGAGAACCAAATGATTTTTCAAAACATTGGACTATAACCTCACCGGATTTTTAAACAAACTATTTATCACCAAAGTGCCCTCCGTGCCAGCGCTTGCCAACGTTATGTTTTAAGGTTTGATTTTTAGCACCCATTGCATTTAGCTCACTATGACACTAGTATCACTGTGCATGTAGCATTATGTAGACTAAATGACTTATATTACTGCTACTTTTGGGATATTACAGTACCATGTCGCCCCCAGTTATTATTTTGTCCGACAGTGATGACGTCGTGCCAGCATCATCCACCCACCCTACTATTGACCTATCTGACTATGACACCCATGACACCCGAGACACCCATGATTTTGACCATGACACCCAACCTGTATCACCTGCCATACCATCTCCTGTTCCATCTGGAGACCCCTCTGCTGATACTGAGCCCTTTGAGGAGGGTGAGGTTGCTTCTACACCCATTGATTCTTTTGCTATTCAGCCTCTTTTTCGTCCTGTTTGTGGACCTATGACACAGGGGCAGTACCTTTATGATCAGTACCTGACATCTCAGCAGTTTCTTGCGGCTGATGATCGTCCTAAACCACCTGCTAGTCACCACACCGGTTCAGATGCTGATGACGAGTCTTCTGACTAAGATACTTCTGACACTGCTGCTTCTATTCCACCACCATCCCCGCCTGCACCGATTCGTCAGCGCAAGCGAGTGAGGATTCTTGAGCCCTATGAGCCTAAGCCTTTCGGAGAGTTGTTTCGATATCATGAGGGAGACTATACCCACAAATGCACGGCTCGAAAACGAGTCTGTATTTTGCCTGCTTCTACTGTTATACCACATGTACCTACACCTGTACCATCACCCACATCTGTACTACCACCTGTTTCTATGCCAGATCTGACACCTGTGGCATCACCAGCACCTCCACCATCACCCGTATCACCCCCACCTGAGCCACATCCTTACATGCTACCTACTTACACCACACCCCACACCTCTGAGGCTTTGCCACCCATGCCACCACCTACAGTTTTCTACTCACAGACTACTACCGTACCGATACCATCACCTACTACATCACCTGTACCATCACCTGTTCCCGCTGAGACCCCCACCTCACCCGGCATTCATAGATTGGTTGATGCCCATCGATGGTCATTCTTGTTGGATTACATTCATAGATGGAGATTGGTTGAGGGATCGCCTAGGGCTGCTGAGTTTGGAGATGGCTCTTCAGCGGTGTTACCGGTCACTGGGGAGCCGATACACCATACTATCCCTCTTTTGGCTGCTAGATTAGTTAGACATGAGGATCGTCTTGATGAGTTGTTGAGCGTTATTGAGGATATATCCTTGGAGAGGATTGAGTGTATGCAGGAGGAGGTCACGAACCTCGTGGTACATAGGACAGCTTTAGAGATGGTATTTGAGATGATGGAGACAGAGATTGAGGAGGCACAGGCTACCATCACTGAGTTTGGTCATCGACTAGATATTCAGAGGCATGAGATAGAGGATTTGAGAGCGATTGCGGCCATCACACAGGAGATGCTGGAGCATCAGACACAGGAGTTAGCCGCATCTAGTTCTACCATCCACACACTTTCAGCCACTATTGAGGAGATTCAGGCCCGTGAGAGATCCAGGGATTTGGAGATGTTAAAGATGATCATGATCATCAGAGAGCTGGAGAGGAGATCAGGAGGCGCACCTGGACCTTCATAGATCTATGACATGTCATTACTTACAGAGACATTTTAACTTGCCGCCTGTGGCATTAATAATGTTGTATCTTATTGTTTTGTAACAATGAATTCAAAATTATTAAAACTTCATGTTGGTTATGATTGTACTGTATTGATATTGATTTATGATGTTCTAGTTGTCTGATCTTTTATTATGCTCCCATATTGAGATTCATTATAATTTCCATGTGTGTTGTTACATGTCGTGATGATTATTTATGAATGATATGGTTTATGTTGATGTATGTATTCATGGTGTGGTTGTGATATGTACTTTGTGATGATCTCGACTATTATGAGTTTGGTTGCACTATTTCTCTTGTTATTGATTGATGTTTGGGATTTGTACTTATGCACTTGCGATTTTATAGAGTTATGGCCCCAAGGAAAACCGCTACTGCTACCTCGTCACCCGCTATGACCCAGGCTGCTATCAGAAAGTTGGTTGCTGACAGTGTTGCTGCAGCTTTAGAAGAGCAGGCTGCTGCAATGGCACGACCTAGTAGCAATAACCGAGCCACTGCTGAGAGCGAGTCCGCTGCGACTCGGAAGTGCACCTATAAAGACTTCATAGCTTGTAAACCATCTCACTTCAAAGGGACTGAAGGAGTAACAGAGCTTGCTCGATGGTTTAAGCGAACTGAGACTGTGTTTGTGAGGAGCGGTTGTGCCGCTGAAAGCAGAGTCTCGTTTGCTACTGGAACATTGTTGGAAGATACGTTGTCTTGGTGGAATGCAACTGCTCAGAAGATAGGTGTGGAAGAGGCCTATCAGATTACCTGGGCTGACTTTAAGGAGAAGTTGTTGAAGAAGTTCTGCCCCAGAGGCGAGATCAAGAAGTTAGAGGATGAGTTTCACACGTTGGTTGTGAAAGGAAATGATCTCAGGGCTTATGATAGGAGATTTCAGGAGCTTGCCACACTTTGCCCTTCAAAGGTTCCCGATTTGGAAAAGTTGTTGGAGAGGTACATTGAGGAATTACCCAGGAGCATTGAGGGAAACGTCACCTCGTCAAAGCCTCAATCTTTGGAAGAAGCAATGACTATTGCCCAAAGACTGCTAGACCGGGAGATTAAGCGTAACTCTGCTCAGGGAAACAACGATCACAAAAGGAAGTTTGATGATCGAAAGACAAACAGCAACAACATCAGCAACAACAACAACTGTAACCCCAACCGTAACTACCACCATGACAGAAACACCCACCACAATCAACAGAACCGACGATAGGAAGCTGTCAGAGCTTATGTCGCCGCACCAGTTAAGGATGCTAGGTATGCTGGACCTCTTCCATTCTGTGACAAGTGTAAGATGCATCACACAGGACCCTGCTATGCTAAGTGTGGGAAATGTTCAAGGACTGGACATAAGACACAAGATTGCAAGGCTACAGGAGCTAACTTGCAACCGGTGGCTATAGTATGTCATGCTTGTGGAGAGAAAGGACACTACAGGCGTCAGTGCCCTAATAAGGACAACAATGCACGTGGGAGAGCATACGTGCTGGGAGACGGAAATGTCCAGCAAGATCCGAACGTAGTCACGGGTATGTTCCTTCTAAACAACCGCCTCGTTAAAGTTTTATTTGATTTCGGAGCCGATCAAAGTTTCGTATCTATTTCCCTTGCACCCCTACTTAATATTACACCGACCAAACTAGACACCACATATGAGATTGAACTAGCCGATGGAAAGCTAGTGAGCACTAACACTATACTCCGAGGTTGCACCCTACGACTACTAGACACCCCATTCGTCGTTAACCTTATGCCTATTAGACTTGGTAGTTTCGAAGTCGTTGTAGGAATGGATTGGTTATCCAAGAACCGCGCTAAGATCATTTGTGACGAAAAGGTCGTTCACATTCCTCTGAATAACGAAACCCTGGTTGTTCGCGGAGAGCGAAGTAAGACACGTCTGAGCATCGTTTCTTGCGTCAATGTTGTGAAGTACATCGAACGAGGATGTCAAGTCTTTTTGGCTCAAGTCATCGAGAAGAAGTCGGAAGAGAAGCGACTCGAGGATGTGCCAGTAGTCGGAAAGTTCCCAGAAGTTTTTCCTGAGGATTTGCCTGGCCTTCCACCGACTCGTGAAGTGGAATTCCAAATTGACTTGATGCCAGGAGCAGCACCCGTAGCACGAGCACCCTATAGGCTAGCACCGTCGGAAATGAAGGAGTTATCTGGGCAATTGCGGGAATTGTCAAATAAAGGATTTATTCGCCCTAGTTCATCACCGTGGGGAGCCCCAGTGTTGTTTGTAAAGAAGAAGAATGGAACCTTCAGGATGTGTATCGATTATCGTGAGTTGAACGAACTTACGGTGAAGAATCGATATCCGTTGCCAAGGATTGATGATTTGTTTGATCAACTACAAGGATCGAGTGTCTACTCGAAGATTGATTTGAGATCGGGTTATCACCAACTGAGAGTTAGGGAAGAAGACATCCCTAAGACGGCTTTCAGGACAAGATACGGTCACTACGAATTCCAAGTAATGCCATTCGGTCTAACAAATGCACCCGCTGTATTTATGGACTTAATGAACCGAGTGTGCAAACCCTATTTGGATAAGTTTGTGATTGTATTCATCGATGATATCCTTATTTATTTACGTGGTAAGGAAGAGCACGCAGAACACTTAAAGGCTATACTAACTGATGAGTGCTCAAACACTCATCGTTTTTGACGTATTTAAACTGCCAAACCATACAAAAACAATCAAAAAGATATCAAAATACTTAAATTATCCCAGGGATTGTGTTTTATGTGTTTTAAAAGCAAAATGAGCAAAAACAAAGAAAAAACGTACAAAGTTTGCAATATTGGCAGTTTCAGTCCCCCAAGTTTCAAAACTTGTCAATTTTAGTCCCTATGCATTTATTTTGAAAGGAAAAGTCAACCCAAGGTTTTAAAAAGTCAAAAAATCATAAAAATTACACTTGGGTATCAAGTTTTCCAAAATTACAAGTTTAGTCCCTGAAAATCCAAAAATGGCAAAATAGGTCCCTGGGAAATTTTGAAATTTGAAAAATGGAAAAATGGTCTTGGAAATTTGGATTTATATCAATTGTGGTCCTTGGATGCACTTGGAAAAATTACCATTTCAGTCCTTGAGTTTTGGAGAAATTGCAAAAATGGTCCTTGTTCCTAAACTAACCAACCGGACCCTCTTTTTTAATATCAAAACCGAAAACCAAAACCCCATCCAGTCCACCCATTACCCAGCCCACCACATGATCTGGCCCAACTCCCTTTTAAATATAAAACCCTCGGTCAAACACCCCGCTGACCCTCCTTCTTCCCCAATAAACCCGCGCAAAACCAGGGAGACAATCCCTCCTCCCCACCTTTTTCACCAAATCTCCCCCACAATTAATAATCCCCACCTAACAAACCCACCACAAAAAATTACCTCACCAACACCCACCAGTACCACTAAAAATTGCCCCGACCCTCTTTTGGCGCCAAAATCGTGATCAAAGGCTAGGAATGATCTCAAAGAAATTCAATGGTGAGGATTTGGTCAAGGAGTCATCACAAAGACCTTGGGACTATCAGAATTCAAAGAGAGCCCATGTGGGAGACTTAGGTCCTAGTTGTTAGCTCGTATTATATATTTGAGCTCATGTGAGCCATAATGTGTGTAATATCTTAGTTTTAAATGTTTTTCAGTTTATTTTTAATGTATTGTAACCCTTATTATCAATGAAAGTCTGTTTCAAAGTTTAGTTATCAATTTCAATTTTCAAGTTCCATTTTCAAATTCTCAAGTATTAAGTTAAGCTACTAATGTGTATACAAGTCATTTACAAGCTTATGTAAACTCAGAAAACAAGTTTCTTTAAGTTTTTTAAAGCTTGTGTGAACATTCTAACTCACTTTTATAAATATTAAAAATAATCAAGAAAAATCAAAAATAAATAAAAAATGGTTGATCAATGGTTGAACAAGCTTGGAGCACAGTAAATAAAGGATGGCTGTGGGTTAGGGACCTCATGGGAGGTCAGTAGGTTGGTTTAATTGGTCATTGGTACTTGGCTGCCAAACTTGGAAGGCTTGGTAAGCACAATTTTCATTTACTAAAGTAACAAGTAGTTTCAGTAGTTAGTTTTTCCTTTTCTTAATTAAATATTACTTACTAGATTAATTGTAATCAATTGGTTGTGTTTCATGTTTGTTTGAACTAAGATTTCATCATAAACATCTGTTAAAGGGGTGTTTGGTTGTAGGTTGTTTACATTGTTCCACTTGCTTCATTGTGCATTTCTGTGTTTCTTTAAGTTGCTTGGGTTGTTTTAGAGTCTAATTGACCAAATTCTGAGTCTCAAACTCAGGAAAAGTCAAAATCACAAGGATATAGTCAGCACAGTTCAATGTGGTAATTTTTTGGAGTTCAAAACCCATAAACCCTTTCATAAGTTTTCATTTTTACTTGAGTTAGTCTTTAAATAGCTCATCATAACATTCAAAGTCACTAAATAAGCAATCAAAGTTCCCAAAAGTCAAAACTCATGTTTTTCTGAAAAGTCAAAAAGCTCAATCTCAGATTTTTGCAAAAATGACAAGATTTTTATAGATTTTTGTGTTTTGATTCAAGGTCTGAAAATTGTTGGGGTAATAGTCTATCAGTAGAACCTTTGATTCTCACAAGTTTTAGATTTTTGAGAATTTTTTAAGAGGACCAAAATGCCCATGGAACTGACTTGCTGGGCAAGATAGTTGCCCTGTCTTAGCAGACTCAGGTCACACACCAACCTTTGGTGGTGTTTTGTGGTTAACCCAGTGGGTCCCACACCTCCATCTTGGTTCCATACAATCCCCCTCCTACCAGGGAAGCTGTATTGACCATTGGTTTGACCTGTTAACCTGTGGACCCCACTTAGTTTGACCTCCCAAGTCTGTCCCTCAACTGACTCAGAATCTCGATAAGCCAAGTGCTTATTCTGAGTTTGTGGCTTAATTTATTAGCTTATTTGTGTGTTACTTGCTTTAACTTGTTCATTGTACTTATTTGTATCTGTTTTCACCAAAGTGGACCCCACATTAGCTCATTTGAGCTTATTTCCACTTCTGGTCAAATAAAGTCAACTGTCATAGGAATAAGCACTTGAAGTGCTTATTTCCTTGACCACAGTCAAAGTCACTTCATAAAAGTTGTCTAAAATCTTATAATAAGCAGTTTGGAAAAAGAAAATCTCAAATAAGCCCAACTTAATAGAAGTGATAGCTTCTATTTAAGCCAATTGGCTTATTCACCAACTTATTATTAAGCAATTTCCATTTTTATAATTTTCCTAGGCTTCTGGTGTGTAAAAACAATTTCGGTAATTTTTTCAGATTTTTCTTTTATCATTTAGTATTTTTCCTAATTTAAAATAATTTTTAGTAATTATTAAATAGTTAATAATTAATAATAATTAATTAGTAAATCAGAAAAATATAAATTAAATTTTAAAATTAGTTTTTAGTTATTTTTAATTTTTCCAAATTTTATTTTCACTTTTCTAGAGTATTTTAAAAATTAATTAGAAATTAGGTTATTTTAAATAATTAAAAAGTCATTAATAATTAGTTAATAATTAGTAATAATTAATCAAATAGTCTTAAAAATATATTTTCATTTCTAAAATTAGTTTTATAGTATTTTAGATTTTTCTAAGTTTAATTTTTATTTTTCCAAGTTAATTTAATATTTATTTATAATTTAGGTTAATTTAGTTAATTAAAAGTAATTAGGAAAATCGTATTTAATTAATAGTAATTATAAAATTAGTGTAAAAATTAATTTTAAATTTCCAAAAATTTTCTCTCATCATTAGGATTGTAGATAGTTAATTTTTATACCAGTAGCCTTTCCAGATCACCATATTCACATTTTTGTACGTTTGTTCACGTCTTCGGCAAACGTACGGTTTTTAAGTTTTAGGTGATTTCTTCTCAACCTCAGTTCCCGTAATCATTCACATAGCTTTCCTAAGCTATTTCTGTTAATAATCTCCAAATAATTCTCACAACAAACCTTTTCTGTGCATAACACCCGATCACAAAGCACGCTAAAGTTACAATTCACACCTCAACGGGATTTAACGACCCGGTGATACCTTATATTACCCGGAGTATTGATCTAGGCTATTTGACTTTGTTGACCATTCTTTGGTCAATATAAGTTGGTGGTTTAGCATCAATCAATTTTTGGCGCCGCTGCCGGGGAGGTGTGCGCGTTTCTGCAGCGTCTTTTGAGATTAGTGTTATCTCACCTCACTCACTGTACAAATACCATCACTTGTGAATATTTTCAAAATCAAAACACATAAAAAAGTCATTGACACTTTTCCTAAAGTGTTAAAACACCAAAAAAAGTAAAAAACAACAAAACATATCGTAACATTTTCTGATTCGATTTTCTTTTAAGGTGATTCTTAAAGAGAAACGATTCTGGATTACGGGACGATAACAAAAATATTGTCCAAAAAGTTTTTATCCCTAGTGCATGCGCACTCGTTCTTCAAGGTTCACTAGCCCATTACGTGAGCTGGTCCGGAAACCTCGAAGACCTCGTAGACGTTCTGCACCAACAGTCGGATCTGAGATCCGAGCTGTTCCACCTTCAGCTGTCATCATGGCTGCTGAACCCACTATGAATGAGCTTCTCCAAGCACCCGTCGAGGGTTACGGAGATGCTATCGTTGTTCCGGCTATCATGGCCGAAAATTTTGAGCTTAAAACAGGGTTGATAAACCTGGCCACCTCACGTCAATTCTACGGTTTTGAGAGGGACGATCCTCAAGATCACATTCGATGGTTCAATAAAATCACATCCACCATCAAATGCAAAAATGTCCCTTGTGATGCAATCAAACTTCTTCTCTTCCCATTCTCCCTGGAGGGACAAGCCCGGATTTGGCTTGAAAAACAACCTCCACGATCTATTGAGACATGGGAAGATCTTGTGAAAAAGTTTGTAAATGAATTCTTTCCTCCTTCCAAAACCACGAGTCTCAAGAATGAGATCATGAAATTCACGCAGAAATTTGATGAATCCTTTAGTGAGGCATGGGATCGTTACAAGGAATTGCTCTGAAAATGTCCTCACCATGGGTTCTCCGATCTCATGCAACTTGATACTTTCTACAATGGTGTAAGCCAATCCGATCAAGACTCTCTAAATGCCTCCGCTGGAGGTAACTTCTTGAATCGCACCACAAAGGATGCTTTAGCGATCATTGAGAATAAATCTAAGGTCCGCATTCCCCAAAGAAAACCGGTTGTTTCCCAAGGGAATGTTGTTCCTTCTACCTCATCGCCCGTGGCTCAATCTAGCGCCGATGCTAGACTTGACAAACTCATGGAAGCTATCCATGCATTGGTTCTTACCCAAAACTCAGTTCTGACTCAAAGTCAGAAACTTTCTTCTCCTCATTCTTCCCCACAAGCTGAAATCAAAAAGATAGAAGTTTGTGTCACTTGTGGTGGTCCACATTCATATTACAATTGCACTGCCACCGAAGGCAATCCATTCGAAGTAAATGCAATAGCCGGCAATTCCAACCAAGGAGGTAACCAATACCGTCCTCAAGTGGAACCAAATCACCGGGCTAGCAATCAGGGTGGACCACCCGGGTTTCCTCAAAATCCAAATATGTTTAATCCTAATCCACCAAGGGGGCCTAATATGCAAAATCAAAATCCTGCCCCCGTCAATCAGTATCCACCCCAAAGGGGTAATCAAGGGTATTCAGCTCTGAATTATCAAGATCCCCTCCCAAACGAGCTCAATAACTACATCAAAGTTAATGAGACCAAAATGAGGGCAATGCAAAATCAAATCTCAAATTTGAAGAATGATTTTCAATCATCAATAGCCAAACAGGGTCATGAGCTGAAGAGTGAGTTGATGGCAACAAACAACAAAATTGATCAATCTCAAAACAAGATTGAGAATATGTTTGCCAGTCTTATGAGTCATCTCACTCCACCCTCTACATCAGGAGGTCTCCCGGCTAATACAGTTGTTAACCCCAAGGGTGAACTCAAAGCTATTACTACACGCAGTGGTAAAGCTTATGAAGAGCCGCCACTTCCTCCTATTCCTCCTCCTCTTTATTCCGAGGAAGTGGAAATTGAGTCTGAGGCAACCACGGACAAGGTGCAATCTCCTAGCCCACGAAGTACCGCACACGTCCACCCTCAGGTTGTTCCAGAAATTGTACCAAAACCAGGACTTATACCAAAACCGGGAGTTGTATTTGAACCACCAACAACTCCTGGAGAGAACCCTAAATCCAAACCTTCACTACCACATCCATCTAGGTTACAAGACCAGAAGCTCCGCGAAAAAGCAAACCATCAAATGGAAAAGTTTTTTCAAATCTTCCGTGATATTCATTTTGATATCAGTTTCGCGGATGCTCTCCTGTTGATTCCTAAATTCGCATCGACAATCAAAATTCTGTTGAACAATAAAGAGAAAATATTCGAGATGGCTCGAACTCCGCTCAATGAAAACTGCTCTGCAGTTCTTCTGAAGAAGCTTCCCAAGAAGCTAGGAGATCCGGGAAAATTTCTCATTCCATGTGTTTTTCCCGGAATGGTTGAGTGCTTCGCCCTGGCCGATCTAGGTGCGAGCATCAACTTGATGCCTTATTCAATATGGAAAAAGCTCTCTCTTCCAAATCTCACAACCACCTGCATGACTCTCGAGCTGGCAGACCGCTCAACATCTCGTCCCCTCGGCATTGCCGAGGATGTATTTGTGAAAGTGGGAAATTTCCACTTTCCGGCAGATCTTGTGGTTGTGGATTTCGATGCTGACCCACGAGTTCCTCTCATTCTTGGGAGAGGATTCTTAAGGACGGGTCGTGCGTTAATTGATGTGCACAAAGAGGAAATAACTCTTTGTGTTGGTAATGAAGCTGTAACCTTTAACCTCGATCAAACTTCGAGGTACTCCTCTAATTATGACGCCGAAACGGTTAACCGAATTGATGTCATTGATGTCGCGTCTGAGGAGTACGCTCAAGAGGTTTTAGGTTTTGTCGATGATTCTCCGAGTGAAAACTTCACTCCATCTTCTCACCCCATTGTTGCCAATTCTTCTCCTTCCCTCACTCCGTTTGAGGGAAGTGACTTCATCTTAGAAGAAATTGAGGCCTTTCTCAAAAGTGATTCGATTCCCGGTGGAGTCGATAACCAAGAGATTGACCTCGAGGGGGATGTTCTCATGCTTGAAAATTTGTTAAACGAGGATCCCTCTCCTCTTCCTGTTCTACCACAAACACTTCATAAGGAGGAAGTAAAAAATGTTGAGAAAACTGATGACTTTCCCATGGTTGAACTTAAGGACTTGCCGCCTCATCTTGAATATGCATTTCTGGAGGGTGATGATAAATTACCCGTCATAATTACTAAAGACTTAAGTGTTGAGGAAAAGGCTGCTCTTATAAAGGTTTTGAAGTCTCATAAGCAAGCAATTGCTTGGCGTCTCTCCGACATCAAGGGTATCGACCCTGAGTTTTGTACTCACAAGATATTAATGGAGGATGACTTCAAACCTGCGGTCCATCATCAAAGAAGGGTGAATCCAAAAATTCACGAGGTTATCAAACAAGAGGTTTTAAAACTTCTTGATGCCGGATTGATTTACCCTATCTCGGACAGTCCTTGGGTTAGCCCAGTTCATTGTGTTCCAAAAAAGGGTGGCATTACTGTTGTCACAAATGAGGAGAATGAGTTAATTCCAACTCGTTTGGTTACGGGTTGGCGCGTCTGTATTGATTATCGTAAATTGAATGACGCCACCCGTAAGGATCATTTTCCTTTGCCCTATATGGATCAGATGCTCGAGAGAATAGCGGGGAATGAGTACTATTGCTTCCTCGATGGTTTCTCGGGTTACTTTCAGATTCCCATTGACCCGCAAGACCAAGAAAAGACCACTTTTACGTGCCCCTATGGAACTTTCGCATATAAACGTATGCCATTTGGCCTATGTAATGCTCCGGGCACGTTTCAAAGATGTATGATGGCCATTTTTTCCGACATGATCGGGAAAAGTATGGAGGTCTTCATGGACGATTTTTCGGTCATTGGGAATTCGTTCCAATCATGTCTCTCCCATTTAGACAGCATGCTAAAACGTTGTGAAGACACAAAGTTATGTCTAAATTGGGAGAAGAGTCACTTTATGGTCAAAGAGGGCATTGTCCTCGGCCATAAAATTTCAAAAAACGGGATTGAGGTTGACCGTGCCAAAGTGGACGTCATTGCAAAATTGCCTCATCCCACGACTGTGAAAGGTGTTAGGAGCTTTTTGGGTCATGCCGGTTTCTATCGTAGGTTTATTCATGATTTTTCTAAAATCGCCCGGCCTATGACCCATCTCCTCGAGAAGGATGCTCCTTTTATCTTCTCCCCTGAGTGCATCAAAGCCTTTGAAACATTAAAGAAAAGGCTTACCGAGGCACCGATTCTTGTTGCCCCTGATTGGGACTTGCCCTTCGAGCTCATGTGTGATGCTAGTGATTATGCGATAGGGGCAGTCTTGGGGCAACGCAAAACAAAACATTTTTAGCCTATACACTATGCCAGCAAGACTATGACCGAGGCTCAAAGTCATTACACCACCACTGAAAAAAAATTATTAGCTGTGGTGTATGCTTTTGAAAAATTCCGGCCATACTTGATTCTGACTAAAAGAATAGTGTATACGGATCACTCAGCTTTGAAGTATCTATTTTCAAAACAAGATGCAAAGCCGAGACTCCTTCGTTGGGTTCTCCTCCTTCAGGAATTTGATATCATTATTCGTGATAAAAAAGGAGCTGAGAACCTAGCTGCTGATCATCTCTCCCGTCTTGAAAACCCTCACCAAAATGCTTTCGAGAAAAAGGAAATAAATGAAACATTACCTCTCGAAACCCTCAATGTGGTTTCATTTCGTGGAGATTCGATTACCCCATGGTTTGCCGACTTTGCAAACTATCTTGCGGGTAACTTCATTGTGAAAGGGATGTCGTCCCAACAAAAAAAATAAATTTTTCAAAGATGTCAAACATTACTTTTGGGACGACCCCTACTTGTTCAAGATATGCGCGGATCAAGTCATCCGGCGGTGTGTGTATGGTCAGGAAGCCACTGAAATTTTAAAGGCTTGCCATGCTGGTCCCACGGGGGGCCACCACAATCCCAACTACACCGCCAAAAAGGTGTTTGATTCCGGCTTTTATTGGCCCTCGATCTACAAGGATGCCCAAGATTTGGTCAAATCCCGTGACGCTTGTCAACGTCACGGGAATATTTCACAAAAGAATGAAATGCCTCAGAACGCAATTCAAGTTCGTGAAATCTTTGATATCTGGGGCATCGACTTTATGGGGCCATTTCCATCCTCTCACGGAAACAAATACATACTCGTGGCAGTTGACTACTTGTCAAAATGGGTTGAAGCGAAAGCTTTACCCACAAATGATGCCCGAGTAGTTGTGGAATTTTTAAAAGCTCTTTTTGCCCGATTCGGAACTCCACGTGCTATTATTAGTGATCGTGGTACGCACTTCTGTAATGACAAGTTTGACAAAGTCATGCAAAAGTACGGTGTGACTCACCGTCTTTCCACTGCGTACCACCCTCAAACGAGTGGACAAGTCGAAGTTTCCAATCGGGGCATTAAAAGAATATTGGAAAGAACTGTAGGTGAGAATCGTGCATCATGGTCGGATAAATTAGATGATGCACTTTGGGCTTTCCGTACGGCTTACAAAACTTGTGTACGGGAAAGCGTGCCATCTTCCGATCGAGCTTGAGCATAAAGCCTATTGGGCCCTCAAGCATGCCAATTTCGACCTCAAAACGGTGGGTGATCATAGGAAAGTTCAACTAAACGAATTAAACGAACTTCGTGATCAAGCTTACGAGAACTCTTTGATCTATAAAGAAAAGATAAAGAAGATTCATGACTCCAAAATCAAAAACCGCGTTTTCAACGTTGGTGATCGAGTCCTTCTTTTCAACTCTAGACTCAAGATCTTCTCGGGAAAGCTCAAAACCCGATGGACTGGTCCATTCACTATCGCAAAAGTTTATCCTTATGGTACCGTCGAATTATCTCAAAATGACGGTCCAAATTTCAAAGTGAATGGACATCGTTTAAAGCACTACTTTGGAGAGGACGTACCATCCATGGTCGTCCCGGATCTCCAAACTTTCCCCAAGGACAATTGAATTCGGGGATCGAGTCAAGCTAGCGACTCGATGAACAAAAACAATAGCACAATACGGGTTTTCACCCGTATCTCTGTTCTTTCTATTTTCTACCACCTAGTGTGGGGGAATGGCCAACCCCCGCTGTTTGAAAAAAATGTATATATGTATATAAGTTCTAAAAAAAAAAAAAAAAAAAAGTTGTATATATATAGAAATAAAGTGAAAATTGGTATTTCCGCAGTTAGATTCGAATCTTGGCTTTTTACGTTTAAAGAGTCGGCATAATAGCCGGGACTTTGAATATTGAGGACAATATTCATTTCTAAGTGTGGGGGGGAAATTCTAGCAAATTTTATCAAAATATCTTTTAAGTACCCCCGTTTTTGGCCAAAATTTTCAAAATTTTTTCACTTTATTTCAAAATTTTTGTGGTAATCAGTCCGCAAGGTCTAACCGACAAAGGGATTGGCTAATCCAGGAGCAAACGGCTCTTGGTAAAGATAACTCAAATCCGTTGACGGCTTGCAATTTACCCAAAATTGTATGGTTCCTCAACTCCCCAAAAACAAATGAGTTGGCTAGCCCGCAAGATTATGGCTTGTGGTAAAGGCCGTGGAAAATCCATAATTGGTAATCAGCTCACCAAGATTTTGACTAGGTCCATCAAGATGCTGGCTAGTCCAGGAGCAAACGGCTCTTGGTAAAGACTAAACAAATCCGTTGAAAGCTGGTGGTTTGCTCAAAATCACACGGTTATCAGGTGTGCCACAGTTCTTACACCTGGCTACTCCAGAAGTGATGGCTTTTGGTAAAGAGTTTAAAATCCATCAAGTTTTCTAAAAAGATTGCTAGGGACTAGCAATAGTTCAGTGTGGGGGATTGATGAGTGCTCAAACACTCATCGTTTTTGACGTATTTAAACTGCCAAAACATACAAAAACAATCAAAAAGATATCAAAATACTTAAATTATCCCAGGGATTGTGTTTTATGTGTTTTAAAAGCAAAATGAGCAAAAACAATGAAAAAACGTACAAAGTTTGCAATATTAGCAGTTTCAGTCCCCCAAGTTTCAAAACTTGTCAATTTTAGTCCCTATGCATTTATTTTGAAAGGAAAAGTCAACCCAAGGTTTTAAAAAGTCAAAAAATCATAAAAATTACACTTGGGTATCAAGTTTTCCAAAATTACAAGTTTAGTCCCTGAAAATCCAAAAATGGCAAAATAGGTCCCTGGGAAATTTTGAAATTTGAAAAATGGAAAAATGGTTTTGGAACTTTGGATTTATATCAATTGTGGTCCTTGGATGCGCTTGGAAAAATTACCATTTCAGTCCTTGAGTTTTGGAGAAATTGCAAAAATGGTCCTTGTTCCTAAACTAACCAACCGGACCCTCTTTTTTAATATCAAAACCGAAAACCAAAACCCCATCCAGTCCACCCATTACCCAGCCCACCACGTGATCCGGCCCAACTCCCTTTTAAATATAAAACCCTCGGTCAAACACCCTGCTGACCCTCCTTCTTCCCCAACAAACCCGCGCAAAACCAGGGAGACAATCCCCCCCCCTCCTCACCTTTTTCACCAAATCTCCCTCGCAATTAATAATCCCCACCTAACAAACCCACCACAATAAATTACCTCACCAACACCCACCAGTACCACTAAAAATTGGCCCGACCCTCTTTCGGCGCCAAAATCGTGATCAAAGGCTAGGAATGATCTCAAAGAAATTCAATGGTGAGGATTTGGTCAAGGAGCCATCACAAAGACCTTGGGACTATCAGAATTCAAAGAGAGCCCATGTGGGAGACTTAGGTCCTAGTTGTTAGCTCGTATTATATATTTGAGCTCATGTGAGCCATAGTGTGTGTAATATCTTAGTTTTAAATGTTTTTCAGTTTATTTTTAATGTATTGTAACCCTTATTATCAATGAAAGTCTGTTTCAAAGTTTAGTTATCAATTTCAATTTTCAAGTTCCATTTTCAAATTCTCAAGTATTAAGTTAAGCTACTAATGTGTATACAAGTCATTTACAAGCTTATGTAAACTCAGAAAACAAGTTTCTTTAAGCTTTTTTAAGCTTGTGTGAACATTCTAACTCAATTTTATAAATATTAAAAATAATCAAGAAAAATCAAAAATAAATAAAAAATGGTTGATCAATGGTTGAACAAGCTTGGAGCACAGTAAATAAAGGATGGCTGAGGGACCTCATGGGAGGTCAGTAGGTTGGTTCAATTGGTCATTGGTACTTGGCTGCCAAACTTGGAAGGCTTTGTAAGCACAATTTTCATTTTCTAAAGTAACAAGTAGTTTCAGTAGTTAGTTTTTGCTTTTCTTAATTAAATATTACTTACTAGATTAATTGTAATCAATTGGTTGTGTTTCATGTTTGTTTGAACTAAGATTTCATCATAAACATCTGTTAAAGGGGTGTTTGGTTGTAGGTTGTTTACATTTTTCCACTTGCTTCATTGTGCATTTCTGTGTTTCTTTAAGTTGCTTGGGTTGTTTTAGAGTCTAATTGACCAAATTCTGAGTCTCAAACTCAGCAAAAGTCAAAATCACAAGGATATAGTCACCACAGTTCACTGTGGTAATTTTTTGGAGTTCAAAACCCGTAAACCCTTTCATCAGTTTTCATTTTTACTTGAGTTAGTCTTTAAATAGCTCATCAAAACATTCAAAGTCACTAAATCAGCAATCAAAGTTCCCAAAAGTCAAAACTCAAGTTTTTCTGAAAAGTCAAAAAGCTCAATCTCAGATTTTTGCAAAAATGACAAGATTTTTATAGATTTTTGTGTTTTGATTCAAGGTCTGAAAATTGTTGGGGTAATAGTCTATCAGTAGAACCTTTGATTCTCACAAGTTTTAGATTTTTGTGAATTTTTTAAGAGGACCAAAATGCCCTTGGAACTGACTTGCAGGGCAAGATAGTTGCCCTGTCTCAGCAGACTCAGGTCACACACCAACCTTTGGTGGTGTTTTGTGGTTAACCCAGTGGGTCCCATACCTCCATCTTGGTTCCATACAACCCCCTCCTACCAGGGAAGCTGTATTGACCATTGGTTTGACCTGTTAACCTGTGGACCCCACTTAGTTTGACCTCCCAAGTCTGTCCCTCAACTGACTCAGAATCTCAATAAGCCAAGTGCTTATTATGAGTTTGTGGCTTAATTTATTAGCTTATTTGTGTGTTACTTGCTTTAACTTGTTCATTGTACTTATTTGTATCTGTTTTCACCAAAGTGGACCCCACATTAGCTCATTTGAGCTTATTTCCTCTTCTGGTCAAAGAAAGTCAACTATCATAGGAATAAGCACTTGAAGTGCTTATTTCCTTGACCACAGTCAAAGTCACTTCATAAAAGTTGTCTAAAATCTTATAATAAGCAGTTTGGAAAAAGAAAATCTCAAATAAGCCCAACTTAATAGAAGTGATAGCTTCTATTTAAGCAAATTGGCTTATTCATCAGCTTATTATTAAGCAATTTCCATTTTTATAATTTTCCTAGGCTTCTGGTGTGTAAAAACAATTTCGGTAATTTTTTCAGATTTTTCTTTTATCATTTAGTATTTTTCCTAATTTAAAATAATTTTTAGTAATTATTAAATAGTTAATAATTAATAATAATTAATTAGTAAATCAGAAAAATATAAATTAAATTTTAAAATTAGTTTTTAGTTATTTTTAATTTTTCCAAATTTTATTTTCACTTTTCTAGAGTATTTTAAAAATTAATTAGAAATTAGGTTATTTTAAATAATTAAAAAGTCATTAATAATTAGTTAATAATTAGTAATAATTAATCAAATAGTCTTAAAAATATATTTTCATTTCTAAAATTAGTTTTATAGTATTTTAGATTTTTCTAAGTTTAATTTTTATTTTTTCAAGTTAATTTAATATTTATTTATAATTTAGGTTAATTTAGTTAATTAAAAGTAATTAGGAAAATCGTATTTAATTAATAGTAATTATAAAATTAGTGTAAAAATTAATTTTAAATTTCCAAAAATTTTCTCTCATCATTAGGATTGTAGATAGTTAATTTTTATACCAGTAGCCTTTCCAGATCACCATATTCACATTTTTGTACGTTTGTTCACGTCTTCGGCAAACGTACGGTTTTTAAGTTTTAGGTGATTTCTTCTCAACCTCAGTTCCCGTAATCATTCACATAGCTTTCCTAAGCTATTTCTGTTAATAATCTCCAAATAATTCTCACAACAAACCTTTTCTGTGCATAACACCCGATCACAAAGCACGCTAAAGTTACAATTCACACCTCAACGGGATTTAACGACCCGGTGATACCTTATATTACCCGGAGTATTGATCTAGGCTATTTGACTTTGTTGACCATTCTTTGGTCAATATAAGTTGGTGGTTTAGCATCAATCACTAATATTGCTCAGAGAAGAGAAATTTTACGCCAAATTTTCCAAGTGTGATTTTTGGATTGAGAAAGTACAATTTCTTGGGCATGTTATCGACAGTAAGGGTATTCATGTTGATCCTGCCAAGATCGAAGCTGTTAAAACTTGGGTCTCACCTACGAGTCCTACCGAGATACGCCAATTTTTAGGTCTTGCCGGATACTATCGAAGGTTTATTGAAGGTTTTTCAAGGATTGCTAAACCTTTGACTGAGTTAACACAGAAGAAGAAGAAGTTTGAATGGGGAGAAGAGCAAGAATCGGCATTTCAGTTCTTGAAGCAGAAGCTTTGTGAAGCACCGATATTAGCACTACCCGAAGGAAGTGAGGACTTCGTGGTATATTGTGACGCATCAATCCAAGGTTTGGGTGCCGCATTGATGCAGAGACTTAAAGTAATCGCTTACGCTTCTAGACAACTTAAACCCCACGAGGAGAACTACACTACTCATGATCTAGAATTAGGAGCGGTGTATTCGCTCTTAAGATCTGGAGACACTACCTATATGGAACCAAGTGTACGGTTTTCACCGATCACAAGAGTCTTCAGCATATTTTAGATCAAAAGGAGTTGAACATGAGACAACGTCGATGGCTAGAGTTACTAAGTGACTATAATTGTGAGATCCGTTATCACCTGGGGAAGGCAAACGTTGTAGCAGATGCCTTGAGTCGAAAGGAATGACTTAGACCCCTCAGAGTTAGATCATTAGGTATGACAATTTGATCACCACTTCCGTCTCAAATTCTTGAAGTTCAAGCTGAGGCCCTTAAGGAAGAGAATAGACCGCACGAGAAGATTTACGGCATGCCAGAAAGCACGAATGGATTTGTCAAGAAACCAGATGGAGGGCTGTGTTTCAAGGACAGAAGTTGGATTCCATTGTATGGAGGAATACGAGACCTCATCATGCATGAGTCTCATAAGTCTAAATATTCCATTCATCCTGGTTCGGACAAGATGTATCACGATCTAAAGAAGTTGTATTGGTGGCCAAACAAGAAAGCTGACATTGCAGAGTATGTCCGTAAGTGTTTGACCTGCTCAAGAGTAAAGGCTGAACATCAAAAACCATCCGGTCTTTTGATTCAACCCGAGCTATCAATGTGGAAATGGGAAAGGATTACAATGGATTTCATTACAAAATTACCCAAGACATCGAGTGGGTTGGACACTATTTGGGTTATTGTCGACCGTCTCACGAAGTAAGCGCACTTTTTACCAATCAAAGAGACTGATGATATGGACGTTCTTGCACGTTTGTACCTAAAGGAGATAGTTTCCCGGCATGGAGTGCCGATTTATATTATCTCCGACCGAGACAACCGTTTCACGTCTAACTTTTGCCGATCTTTACAGAAAGCCTTGGGAACTAAGTTAGATATGAGTACAGCTTACCATCCACAGACTGATGGTCAAAGTGAAAAGACTATACAAACCCTAGAGGACAAGCTTAGGGCATGTGTGATTGATTTTGGAAAAGGCTGGGATAAACACCTACCGTTAGCAGAATTCTCATATAACAACAGTTATCACGCTAGCATTAAGGCTGCACCGTTTGAAGCACTTTATGGAAGAAAGTATAGATCACCAGTTTGTTGGGCTGAGATTGGAGATGTACAACTCTCAGGTCCCGAGTTGATTCTTGAAACCACTGAGAAAATAGTAAAGATTAGGCAACGATTACAAGCCGCTAGGGATCGGCAAAAGAGTTATGCCGATGTGCGAAGGAAACCAATAGAGTTTCAAGTTGGAGATAAGGTCATGCTTAAGGTATCACCTTGGAAAGGGATGATTAGGTTTGGAAAACGTGGAAAGTTAAACCCAAGATATGTTGGACCCTTCGAGATCATTGAAAAGATCGGTCCCGTGACATACAAACTTGAATTACCTAAGGAACTCAGTAGAGTGCACAACACCTTCCACGTGTCAAATTTGAAAAAGTGTTTATCAGATGAAACACTAGTGATTCCGTTGAAAGAAATCAGGATCGACGATAAGTTGAACTTTATTGAGGAACCCATTGAGATTATGGATAGGGAGGTCAAACGACTTAAGCATAGTCGCATTCCCATTGTTAAGGTCAGATGGAACTCTAAGAGAGGACCCGAGTACAGCTGGGAGCGCGAGGATCAAATGCGTGCCGAATACCCACAACTATTTGATGAGACAACCCCGAACACCGATTCAACTTTGGATTCCGGGACAAATCCAATCTAACTGGTGGGTATTGTAATACTCCGTAAAATCCCAAGTCATTTATTAATGCTAATTATCGACACTACTCCTAACTAAACCATTTTTTCTGGCAAATTTGAAATTTTATATGAGACACTGTTTGTTTCAACACCCGATTGTTTTGATCACAGTTTGTTTGACACCCGATTATGTTTTGTCACCTGATTTTCACCCGATTGTCACTCTTGGATGTCACCCAATGAGGTTAACACCGGTAACTCCCACTTGCGACCCGACACCCTATTTGGACACCGAGATATTATTAATATATATATAACGATATGTATATATTAATTATTACAAGTTTACTATAACTATGTATATATAAGTATATATATATACGTATGACGACACCGTTTATATATTTATGGTTTTCACGAATTGACACCGACACCGAGGCTAAAGTCACGATTATACCAATCACCGATACCCCGTCATATTTTGGGCCGAGCACAAACCACAAGCCCACACGGTTCTTTTCTTTTGATTCACTTGGGCCGAACACAACCATAAGCCCACACGGCCCCTTTTTCTTTGATTCACTTGGGCCGAGACTACCACAAGCCCACCTCCACTAATATTTTCATTGTACTTTGGGCTGTGCATTTTTCCCAAGCCCATATGGCTTGTTATGTTATTTTCTTTTGCATAGTATGTCACACGAAGCAGAAACCAACTCCTTTGCATTTTGAATATACACACGTTTGATTATATTGGTTCCCTCAAACTCGACACAAGCATACCACCTTTCCATTGACTTTGTTCCATGCGACAAAGAGCCACCATTGGAGCCGTCCGACCTTTGGTTAATCACATTACACACTTAAACACTTTAACCACTAGATCATGTGTTACTTGATCTCCTAACACAAACATTAACTAAATTATATATATACCACATGCCTAAAACTAACTAAGCCCTAGCCTTTAAAATATGGATGTAGCTCTCAAACTCATGCAACTCGATTTGACAATGCCTTTGGAAACTAGACAACATTGTCGAGAGAAGAAGAGACCACACGGTTGGTGTTGTGTCTCTAGGGACATTCGAACCACCCAAAACCTCCCTATATAAATCACATTTAATGCAAGATCTCACACACTCTCAAGTTTCACCAAAATTCTCGATCACAAACACTCTAGTTCTTTCTTTCTAGTTGCTATCGAGAGGGATCAAGGAGCACACACGCAAAGTTTTGGGTTTGAACGAGTTGGGTAACTCATTTGGAGCAAGTAAATCACTAGACGGGAGAGGGTACCATTTCGTTTGCTCGTGTCTTACCTCGTATCACACGACATCCTCACCACCATACTTGGTGTTGTAAGTTAATCACCACCCTTTTCAATTCGTATATCATTCCACGCATGCATATCACATTCACACGACACACGATATTTACTAAGTATCATAACACTTGTGACCATTGTTTTTACACACCTCGACACCCCTAGGAATGATCACACCATTTCATTTTTATACGTACAAACTAACTATTTTCTTCGACACACTAATTCTTTGGCTCACACTTAATCGAACCAACGAAACATGCAATCCTTACACGATTTTATCAAATTTTTGGGGTGTTACATATTGCTCACACCACTATCTTAATTTAGGTTATTTTATTATTTTATTTTAATTGCATCTTTATTAATTGGGTTAGTTGACTAGCAACTAATTCCGCCCACTCTTTCAAAAACCGAGATTTTACTTGCTTTTATAAAATATAAAAAATACAAAAACAATCATCCCTCACCTCTAGACCTAGTTTTTAGGCTTTCTAATCCTAGCGACACTATTCTTGAGTTGAACGATCAATCCCCCGGTACTTGTCACTATACTATACTACAACGATCAGGTACACTGCCTGGTGGGGGTTGTAAGCTTCTCGAGATCCCTCGAGAGGTAAAGCCTGGTACAATTCCCACGCATCAAGCACAAAAGTCAACAATTTATAAACGGTCAATCTTGGATTCGAGTGCCCTCGAATACTTTATAACTCGCAAAGTTCCATCTTTATTTCCAAAAGCTTGCTTTATTTCGTCCAACTATTCACGTTAGTTTATATTATCATTTATAGCTATTTAATCATAATAATGTTTCCGACGATATTATACTATTTTCATAGTCTAATATATATCGTTAACGTTATTATTTTTATTACTCGTGATCTCCTATTTATTATATACGCATCTATATAAATATATATACGTTTTCACATTTATATAAATGTTTATATCGATATATAAGTTATTACGAGTTTTATTAATCGTGTGATTATTAATTAGTTCGAGTTATAATGTACGAGTCACGTGTCCGAGTCATCACTTCTCGGCTCATTGTCCAAATCCAAAAGTCAAGGCGTTTTGCCGAAGTCAATCGTTGACTAGAAAGTCAACATGACCTCGACTCACACAACCAAGAGTCCAAAGTAATATAATCAAACTCAATCAAAATTAATCCATCTCCGTCACCAAGTCCCATAATCACAAACTACAACAATAAGGTCCGACCACGGCACCTTTCTAACCTATCTCCGTCATTCTAAGTAACCGTCTCACAATCGATTCCCAATATCATTTTCGTCAACACAACTCCAAAAATATACCACGAATCCGAATAATCTCAACGTCAATCTCAAATATATATTAGAAACAAATAATAACAAATACCAAACAATATCAATAGAAAATGTATAACTCAACAACTAATCCAAATACCACGCATACGGGTCGACCTACCAAGTCAAACCCGTGTCAAAACTTCACCACAAGTCGTGTGGTTCCCACCCGAGACCTCTAGAGTCTCGGCTTGCTCTAACGAGCTAGAACCAAACCAAACGGACCCCTTGGGTCGTCGACCTCAAAACCTAACAACCAAAATCAAAATCTCATCAACCAAAAACCATCCAAACACAAGAAAGGTGATCCAAACACCCTCAATCTGACAAATCAAAGACCAAGAATATCTATGAGGGCTCGTTGAATGATGAAGCGAAAAGTGTACCGCTTTTGGGGGGTCATTTAAGGCCAAAGTCGAGATTATTTGATCAAATATTGCCCTAAATCGTTCCTTTTATCATTTTAGGTACTTTTGAGAGGAATTTTTAAAAAAAGGAAGCATTTTGGACGTTTTTGGAGCGAAAAAGTGCAGAAAACGACAAAGTCTCAAAAGCATGCTGGAAATTGCCTTTGACGGCCTCACAAGTTGTTAGTGACGGCGTCATGAGTTGACAAAAGGGTGGATAAATCAAATACACGTGACGCGCCAGAATGTTTTGTGAAGGGGATCTGACGGCGTCATGTACAAAAATTCCAAGGCCATCAAGAGTTATCATAAAGAGTGACGGCCCAGAACCCATAAAGAGTGATGACGTCAGAAGTGGATCTAGGCAATACGAGTTTAATTTGGCGGCGAGTTGACGGCCTCAGACTTAACTCTTGACGCCGTCAGATTAGAAAATCTATATATAGTTTTCTAGTTTTCATTCATTGTGTGCAACTTTGAGGGAATAAAACCCTAGACTAATTTTCCAGCTATTTGAAGGGTTTCAAACCTTTGTTTCTTCCATGTTCAATTGAAGATAAGTACTTTACCAAATCATTCAATATGTTTATGTGTTGTTCGATTATATCTTACGCTTGTCTTCTCTTTAACATGCTAGGCAAGGTTTCTTTCGTGTTTGCTTAGATGTAATGAAACCTAGATGTTAATTATTGGTTGATGGTTTGTTTATAATTGTTGTGGATGAATGAATTCAATGTTAGGCTTAAGAAAACTGGTAGACTTCCAATTGGTAACTTGCTTGAACGTCTTAAGAAACATGATCGGATGTGTACTACGATTATTTGGTTATATTTAATACATAGGTAACTTCCAGGGATACCATGTTAGGAGCTTTTAGTCGGCTCGACATAGGATCGAGGTTGAAATCTATAGAGTTAGGGAAGATCATACACGACCCTACGACTAGTATTAAGGAATATAACCCGTCATCCATGCAACTGTAACAAGCTAATCAACCGGTAAAAGATATCTAGGGAGTAATGAAATCTAAGTAAACACACTTTCTCTCATTATTGTTTACACCACAATTTAGTTTAAGTTTATTTTATTTTATTTTATTTTGATTACATCTTTAGTTAATTGGGTTAGTTGACTAGCAACTAATTCCGCCCACTCCTTCAAAACCCGAGATTTTACTTGCTTTCATTTAAAATATAAAAATACAAAAAGAATCATCCCTCACCCATAGACCTAGTTTAGTAGAATACTAACCCTAGCGAACACTATTCCTAGAGTTGAACGATCAATCCCCCGGTACTTGTCACTATACTATAGTACAACAAACAGGTACACTGCCTGGTGGGGATTACAAGCTTCTCAAGATCCCTTGAGAGGTAAAACCTTTTGCGAGGGCGCAATTCCACGCATCAAGTTTTTGGCGCCACAGCCCGGGGAATAGTTATTGTGTAACACCCCCAAAATCGGGTCCAGCAGAAGCATACATGTTACTGGAGTGCTACTCAATCGGTATCATAACACAAGTACAAAGAACGATTTTTATCTCAGCCATTTAGAATAACTTTCATCATAAAAAATATTCAAATTTACATCGTTTCAAAAATAGCGCGGAAATACAGGCCCATAAAAGAGTTTAAGCGCTCCCAAATATATGTCAGAGTTGTCTATGACCATGCCATGCCATGCCAAAGCCTTCAATAGTTAGCTATCGCCTTAACCTGAAAATACATGCTAAAAAGTGTGAACACGAGGTTGGTGAGTTCATAGGTTTATAAGAAAACAGTAGTATTGTGAGTTCAATAGAGAGTTTTGTGACCATTTTGTGGTCACAATGTCATGAAAAATAGTGTTTACCTTATAGGAAAATTTGAATTGTGGACCATGAGTAGTGTGTGTGATCATTACAACGAATATAATGTCACATAGTAAAATAGTCTATTACGCTAGCACTAAGTTCATGCAACCGAAGCTTGACAGTGTGCATGCTCTAGAAGCACGTTAAATAAAGCCCTTGCAAGTGTCTATCCCGTGACACTCGTGTTTCGAAATGTTATACGCTCGCGTTTGCCTATCCGGCCAAACCGAAAGGGGGTGTCAACCCCAATATATCTATTTATAGCATTCGCGCTTCCCAGCAGGAATTGACGGTTCATGAGTTTGGGCATTGATGCGTGGAAATCGCAACAAGCTTTACCTCTCGAGGGATCTCGAGAAGCTTACAACCCCCACCAGGCAGTGTACCTGATCGTTGTAGTATAGTATAGTGACAAGTACCGGGGGATTGATCGTTCAGCTTAGGAATAGTGTCGCTAGGATTAGAAAGCCTAAATACTAGTTCTAAAGGTGAGGGATGATTATTTTTGTATTTTTATATTTTTTAGAAAGCAATTAAAATCTCGGGGTTTGAAGAATTTGGGCGGAATTAGTTGCTAGTCAACTAACCCAATACTACAATGCAATCAAAATTAAATACTAAAAATGAAAATAAACTAATTATACTAAGGTTGTGAGCAGTAATTGGAGAAAATGTGTTTACTTAGATTTCACTACTCCCTAGATATCTTTTACACGTTAATTACTTGTTATAATTGCACGGATGACGGATTGTATTCCATAATACCATTCATGGGGTGGCATACATAACTCCCCAATTCTATGAGCTCTTATCTCCTCCTACACCATGCCCAACACAACTATAGGGATTGTAAACAGTGGCTCATGCATTAAATACAACCAATAAAGACCTAGTACGCCTCGGTTCATGTTTCTTAAGACATTCAAGCATGTTACCATTTCGAGATCTGCCAGTTTTCTTAAGCCTAACATATAAATCATTCATCCAAGACAAGAATAAACAAGTAATCAACACATAATCAATATCTAGGTTTCATTAGATCTAAGCAAACACAAAAGATATCTAGCCTAGCATAATGGAATTGAAACAAGAACAAGATATAGACAATCAACACATAGACATATTGATTGAATTAGAAGAACACTTATCTCAATTACAATGCAAGGTATCAAGGGTTTGGAACCCTTGAAAAACCTGTAAAAGTTGCACCAAAATCGTACTTAGGGTTTCTCCCAAAACTTCTCTCTTTTAAATGTGAAAAATTAGAAAACTATATATAGAAAAATGGGTTTGACGGCGTCAAGAGTAATCTTGTGACGCCGTCACCTAGCCGCCAAAACTCTTCTCGGACTGCCTAGATCTACTTCTGACGCCGTCAAGACTTATATGTTTCCAGGCCGTCATGACTCATTTACTCTTGACGCCCTTCCAACGTGACGCCGTAAAATATTCTCTGGATCGTCATGGAAATTCATGAAATTTGCTCTTGACGCCGTCAAGGTTTTGCTCTTGACGCCGTCACCTACTGTTCCCAGCATGGAAAATTAAGACTTTGGCGTTTTCTTCATTTTTATGCTCCAAAAACGTCCGAATTGCTTCCTTTTCCAAATTTCTCTCCCAAAGTACCTAAAATCACAAAAGGAACGATTTAGGGCAATATTTGATCAAATAAATTCGGATTCGGGCTTAAATGACCCCCTAAAAACGGATCATTTTTTGCCTCATCATATACCCTTATACTTGAGATTTGCTTGTCCTCAAGCAAATGCGCTTTTATTCTACTCAAAAGACAAGTTAGGGGTCATTTAACACTAATATAAAAGTAATTACAACAAATAATCGTTCCACTAAAGACCAATAGACAAGCACGAAGGTCATATACAAGCACCTCACAAATAGTGTTTAGATACTCACATCTCTCGGGTGTAATAAAGTACAAATTACAATATGGAAACGGAAGATATCTCTCACTACCTGTCATAGCAAAATAGATTACCATAGGCTTGGGAAAGGATCAAACCTCCACCACATGGCGTAAGCACCTAGGATAAACTATCAAAGAGGTCTTTTAAAGGGTTGTAACGTTAGGTGTAGGGATATGAAATACACGGTTTTGTTGGATAAAGGAAGTTTTACTGGTGGCGAGTTAACAATCTTGGTTAATTACATGTACAATATGGCGTTGCTAAGCCAAGACTAGACTCGACTTAAGCTAATAAATGAGAAATAACAAAAACATAAAATGAACATAGAGTAAAAAGGGATGGTAGTCCGTATGTTTTTTCTCTTTTTCCTTTTTCTATTTTTTTTCTTCTTCTTGATTTTTACGTTTTATTTATTTATTTATTTATTATTTTTTTTTTGCATACACTCTTACCCTACCATCCAAAATAATACATCATAGGGAATGAACATTCCCCTTACACTTGAATCTTTACATACTTTACAATAAACTAATCTAATGACTCGAATTAAGAAAATCAAAACACTTGGAGCACTTTTAAGATTAACGTACATATGGGGGTAATAAATGATGTTCTTCCCCATTACTCCATAAAATAAGTACTTACCCATGAGTCCCAATCGTCCCAAAACAATATGTACAAGGATATGACTCGACTTAGCAACCATGTAATCAATTAGAAAGTTAACTTAGGGTTTAACAAATAACAATAATGCACTAAAAATGAGCGCATACACGGAAGGCTAAGGCGATTTGGTTGTACATTTAAGTGGGGTGTAACAAATTCTTCCTTTAAGTAAAATGCTTAAAGTTAGTAACGAAAAGATAGGCTCGGAGGGGTGTACTAGGGGTTTCGTGTACTAAAAATGAGTACAACGCAAAGGGTGTGGGAAAAATTAGTTGACTTAACTAGCCAAGTAATATGACTTAAATGGTCAAGTAATTATGATACGGGTTTAACACAAGGGTAATCCTAATGCCTCTTATCATGTAGTAAATCCTACTACACGAATGTAGTCTCACTAGCGGTCTCGGGATGCATCACTAACGCAAGTTCTAGAATCTAAATGCTACCGGTACACTCATAAGCACTAATAGTAAATGCTTTTCCTATCAAATCTAAAGGCGAACCTCACATATTTGGGTGGAAAATTTTTCTGAATATACGGTTATGTGCTAATCATACAATCTCCTATCCATGAGACGCTTGCTATGGCTAAAGTTTCACTCCTAAATGTTGTAAAAAATTTTAAATTTGGCGCTAAAATTGCACTAACAAGTATTTCTCATAGTTTTATTACACATCTACCATTAAACAAAACAAACTCAAGCGAAAGTGCATATGTAAGGTATCATCTTTTTACCCTCCCCTTACACTTAAGATGAACATTGTCCCCAATGTTCAAGTAAAGAATGTAAAAGTGAAAAAGTAAAGAGAATGAAATCAAATAATCCCCTGATTCGCTCGGTATGGATAATAGGATGGCCAGGTTAAATCTTCCTCCAAGAAAATGAACAATCAAAGCTTCCCTTCTAGAATATAAATCATCTTCTTGTCATACATAACCTGTAAAACCTGAGAAGATAGACAAGACAACCTCGCGTAAAATCGGCGGCATCCTATATAAGTTTCTAAATCCTAGAAAACAAGATAAGATATAATGCTTGTGGAATGAAGTTTGCAGGTCTCCTGGAGATTATAAAACTTAATAATTCACAAAAACCATAAGACTCCGTTAGAAAAACAAAACCGGTAAAATTTCCAGATTTTTAACTTAATAATTCACAAAAACCATAAGACTCCGTTAGAAAAACAAAACCTGATTCGTCGGTGAGTTACAAGGTAGGGTATTACGAGATGATACTGGTGTTCCAAAAGTACAAGATGAATATTCAATCTTGTAAAGCTGATGAGGGTGCTTGTGATGTAACTAAGGATGATTTGAGCTTTAAAAGTGCATCAAGATCTGTTAATGAGCTTGTGTTTGCCACGGTTGTGAAGGTAATGTTGTGATATGTTGATGAACAAAAGTGCTTAGTGTATGCTTAACATTAATACTCTTAGGTATAGATGTTGAGTTTGCTTTAAAAATCTTAAGAGATTTTAAAAGTTTATGATGGAATGGTATCCTTAGGACCTAAACAGGATAGTACTTCTACAGGATGAAGAGAATAATTGGTAACTATCCCAAGATAGTAATTCGGATTATCTTATAAATGAAAAATTTCAAGAATGAATTTAGATTATACAAATAAGGTGTTAAGATCTTGCTGAGTGGTAAGGCACTATCGTGTCTCTAGATTGTTTTAATGTATTCTGGTGGTTTATCGTGTTCATGTAGGAAATCAAGCTAAACATAACCCTAGTACAACTATTCTCAGTATTTGAAAATTTTAAGTCGAATATAGTTAGTCAGACTATATTCCACTGTCCCTAAGTTAAATATAGGTGACTAGTCTATATTTAGCCAAGGTTCGATAAAATTTTCAAATACCTAAATTAGGTATACTTGTGATATGTCCGTTGCTTTCGGGAAACTGTCCACTAAACAAAGGCGATGTCAAACCCTTAAGTTGCAAATCCCGTCCATACAAGACTTGTAACATATGTTTTCATATTCCATTGCATAGAAGATAGTAAGGGTAGGTACGTATGGAAAGGAAGTTTTAAGTAGTTCTAAAATAGAACATACTTGGCCAGGATCACGAACTTTTAACAATGAAGGTTTCAGAAGAAAACTTTGATAAATGTAAAGAAAGTTCAGCTTTTGTCGATGATGGATTAGTTTGCCCTTTAGAAATCTCATATTTCTTGTTTGGAAATCGTAAGATTGTGATGGGTTTTTGATATCATATGAAATGATATTGATGAGGTCGTGAAATAATTCCAGAGACCATTGCACAAATCACAATGTCTCGGAAGTAGGTTAGACCATTGTGCAATTCACAATGTCTGGGAAGTAGGTTAAACCATTGTGTGACTCAAAACATTTGAGAAATGGTTAAGACCATTGTATAATACAATGTCTTGGAAAATGAATGAGACCATTGTATCTCACAATGTCTTGGAAATGAATGAGACCATTGTAACATACAATGTCTTGGAAATGAATGAGACCATTGTATCTCACAATGTCTTGGAAAATGAATGAGACCATTGTAATATACAATGTCTTGGACATATAATGTTGGAGTAGGAATATGATTGGGAGAATCTGGTTGTGTCGAAATGCCCTAGAATAGGCATACACAGATATGTTTAGTCCATTGTTTAGATAAAATGATTGAAAATAACTCGAATGTATATATAAATATACTAGTATTTGTTCGTGTAGTGTAAAATGCCTAGTGTGTATATATGAATATACATATATGTTCATGTAGCATAAAATGCTTAATAAGTCCATAATCGTCTGGAGGATGGAAGACACGAAGATCGGAAGGCTATAAAATGTTTTTGCTTGTAGTGTTGTTATAGTTTAGGTCTCAATTAGACCCGTTTCTCTATAACCATGGCTCTGGTACCAATCTTTAACACCCCCAATTCATGGATGTAGCGGAATTCAAACTGGGTGTTACTCGACGGCATAATAGTCACAATGATAGAAAACGAACTCCAATTGAGTCGTTTTAGAAGATTTATCATTCAAATTGTATAAATATCAGAGATTACAAAATGAGGTCCCAATTGGTTCCATGTTTACAATGTATAATAAATGAGTTTTGAATGATAATAAAATTTATAGCCCTCTTGAGTATCCGTGTCCTTCCGTGCCATCCTTGATCGTCATGAACCTGAAATACATGCTTGAGAGGTCAACACAAAGGTTGAGTGATATTCATAGAGTTTGTTAAATGTTTGAACACAATATGTTGGTAGTGTGAGCTATAGACTCACACCAATGTTTGGAAAACAAAACAGGTAGGCTACGTTATTATACGCCCGGAACATGTATTATACACTAAGCTTATGACACCATAACGTTAACGTGTACCAATATCGATCGGCAGATTTATCCCGGTAGGTACTTTGCTAACATACCTAAATCTCAAATATTATTGCATTTGTTTGAACTTAGTCAATACAAATGGGATTCGTCAATCCCAATAGGCCTATTAATAATATTCGCGCTCACTATTGCTAGTGACTAAATGGTTCATAATAAAGGATCTCGGTTTAGCAAGGTTGGTACTTAGTGATAATAAAACAATCAGGTAAGCATACAATTTAAAAACATTGTGCTCGGTTATAAATAGCATGTATTCCCCCCAAGGGTTTGTGAAACAATTAAGTAATCGAAAGTGGGGCTATGAACTCACATTAAGTAAGATAGCAAGTATTGAATGTAACGGTCGAATCGTGAAGGTTTCTACGAGCAACCTATAATAGAATGTCGCGACTTAGGATCGGAGTAAAGAATATGAAGTAGTGCCTATATATATATCTTGCATTTAGTCCATGATGTGGTATGATGTATATTGTAAGTCTTTGAAAGTAATGATTCATGAAACATGTATGTCTTATATATCGTTTACTACCGTTCGGGCCGACATAATTCAGAAGTCATGTTAGTAAGCGTTCGAGGAGCCAGGACACTTTAACTCGTAAATCCACAACTCATCTCGACGGCTTACATAATGAACTCCTCACATGAGGCTCCCTACTATTGTAGTAGTTGATGAAATATATAGATATAAGTTTTGATCCGAAAGGTTACATGTCCGATATTTGTATAAACTTAGGAAAGTTTATTAGTACATGAAGATTGTTATTAGGGTATATATCATAAGTCTTGAATGACCATTTTCTCTTGGTAATATCTCATGGTTTCCTTTTAGGTGAAGTAGATCCAAATTGCTTGTTCATGTTATCGCCTAATTCATTGTTTCATGTTTACGCCTATGTAAGTTGGTATGGTCATTTCGTCATGGCCTAGCCATGACCTTTGGTCCTTGTTCCAAGGTCATGAGACACAACCTTGGCCCTAGCCATGGTGGTGGTCTTGATTATAGGTCATAAGACCCCTTTGGTCTTCATAAACCATAACCTATATGTAATGACTTTGTCTAAAAATGGGCTGTTTAGAATTTGAAGAAATTTATCACTCGGAAAGCGTTTTCAGGGCTCGAGCTTCTTTGTTCCTAAACGAAAACGTCGTTCCGGACAACTTTCGTGTTTTAACTTTTTGATGAATCGGACCAGAAGTGGGACTTTCAAAACCCAAATTTGATCAGAATGGTATTTGGCAGTTTGCCGAAAAGTTTTGGTAACTTCAAATTGTCATAACTTTTGACTCGTATACTCGTTTTAGGTGGTTCAAATTGCTACGGTTTCCTTGTTAGGTCCTCTACTATAATATGTAATGATCCAATATCATAATTTTACCATTTTGGTCGTGGTTTTCCAAGAAAGTCACTAGTTTACTTGTTTTATGAACTTGTCTTATCAATCATGTACAATAACTTGTTTTACTCACTTTTATACATCATGGACATTAATACAAGACATAATATAGCACAAATAATATGTAAATAACATGAACATGATTATTTAACAAGAATCAAGTTAGGGTTTGGCTCACAACTTTTGGCTTTCAAAGATGAAAGGAAGTTAACATGTAAGGATAGGACTTTGATAGACTTGCTTCAACCCTTTTTCACTTCATGCAATCTTTCTACCCTTGTAATCTTGAAAGATGGATGATGAAGGTTGAGGTGACTTGAGTGGATTAAAACTCAAGAGAAATCACCAAAGTTTCAAAGGATTTGAAGTAGTTTGATGAATCAAAACCAAACTAGAGATATAGTACTTGATTTCTTGAGTAATTCTTGAAGTAGAGGGAAAATTAGGAGTGTGTTTGTGTGTGTGAGGTTATGAACGACTAAAAGGAGGTGAGGAGGGTTTTATAGTGTGTTGAGGAGGTTAGTGTATAAGAATGAATGGCTTAGAATGGAACACATGATAACTACATGTATGTTTTTAGGCCATAAGTGTTTCTAAGGCTTAAAATGATACACATGAGTGATCTAATAGTTCCATGGTTCTCACTAAGCCACCAAGATCATGGTGAATCACCTCTTGGTCGTTCCATATGAGGGGGAAGTGACTATATGGATAAACTTGGTATTATCTAGTTTACGGAGTGAGTTTTGGTCCCGTTAATCGCTAACGGTAAGTCGTTAAGTCATGAAACTTAAAACCGGGTATCGTAAAAATACGAAACTTGGAAGAATGGTTAAACATGTCATTATACTCCATAATAAAATATAAAATGAGTGGTAGGTTCTATCGGGTGCTAAAACCCTGCTAAAAACTGGAAACACGGGTCTAAAACGCGTAATACGTAAAACGTACGAATATTGCGTAAAATTGAGAAAAGTAAAATGTTACTTTTCTAATGTGATAAAAATGATTTAAAATGACTTATAATGTCTAGACTGGGCTTAGTCTAGTGTCGGTTGGTATTAAATGTCTTTTAGACATCAAACCGTAAGCCTAAAAATCACGAAATGACTTATAACGTCAAGGAATGATTTTTGGTCAATGGAGGAGGGAAAAATATGTTGACTTTTTCTAATAAGTTGAAAACTCCAATCGTCTTAGAAACGCGTTTTGTGGTCTAACGGTTAATCGCCCATACGGTTAAGCGTGCTCATGCGAGAGTAGTACAGGCCTGGGTGACCTGCCGGGAAGTCTTTGGTCATGTTTTTCTCAGTCACGATTAATTCTCAAATAAATCATGAGTGTGTCAAACATTTTTCTGATGCGGGGTCACTTAACGCGGTCGAGTTTCGTTGTACGTAGAATTTCTGAATGACGTTTTACCCTAAAACGTCTAATGTCGTGTAATTCCTTAATAACTTTCACGAAAATGATCTGACGAATGTCAAACATTTAATTTGCCATGGAAATGATTTATTATTCGAGAATATCAAATAAAAATCAACTTTCGGGAAAATTTCGGAAAGAAATGAATAGTAAAAGTGAATAGTGAAATTTTCTGGGAATAGTAATTATCCTGAAAAATGCGAATTGTTACAACTATAGGGATTGTAAACAGTGGCTCATGCATTAAATACAACCAATAAAGACCTAGTACGCCTCGGTTCATGTTTCTTAAGACGTTCAAGCATGTTAACATTTGGAGATCTGCCAGTTTTCTTAAGCCTCACATATAAATCATTCATCCAAGACAAGAATAAACAAGTAATCAACACATAATCAATATCTAGGTTTCATTAGATCTAAGCAAACATAAAAGAGATCTAGCCTAGCATAATGGAATTGAGACAAGAACAAGATATAGACAACCAACACATAGACATATTGATTGAATTAGAAGAACACTTATCTCAATTACAATGCAAGGTATCAAGGGTTTGGAACCCTTGAAAAACCTGTAAAAGTTGCACCAAAATCGTACTTAGGGTTTCTCCCAAAACTTCTCTCTTTTAAATGTGAAAAATTAGAAAACTATATATAGAAAAATGGGTTTGACGGCGTCAAGAGTAATCTTGTGACGCCGTCACCTAGCCGCCAAAACTCTTCTCGGACTGCCTAGATCTACTTCTGACGCCGTCAAGACTTATATGTTTCCAGGACGTCATGACTCATTTACTCTTGACGCCCTTCCAACGTGACGCCGTAAAATCTTCTCTGGATCGTCATGGAAATTCATGAAATTTGCTCTTGACGCCGTCAAGGTTTTGCTCTTGACGCAGTCACCTACTGTTCCCAGCATGGAAAATTAAGACTTTGGCGTTTTCTTCATTTTTATGCTCCAAAAACGTCTGAATTGCTTTCTTTTCCAGATTTCTCACCCAAAGTACCTAAAATCACAAAAGGAACGATTTAGGGCAATATTTGATCAAATAAATTCGGATTCGGGCTTAAATGACCCCCTAAAAACGGATCATTTTTCGCCTCATCAGGCATTGTGGGATTTAGTGTCTTAGGCTAATTCGCGTAATAGTGTAAATAAAGCATAAGTTTCAGTGTGGTCCATAAAAGTGTTTGCATAAAAGCAATTGTCATTCAATAGAAGTGTTTGCGTAACAGCAATGATTTGTAAAGTGTTTTGCATATAAGCAATAGTTCATAGAGTGTGTAGCATAAAATCAATAGTTCATAAAGTGTGTTGCATGTTTATAAAACAATTGTGTATGTGAGAAAATAATCAAGTATGCAACCAATATACACATAGGTGTATTTGAATAATCAATCAAGTATTCAGAGAAACAGTAGTGTTTAAGTAAACAATTGCGCATTGAAATAAAACAAGTATTGAGTTTAGTTAAAAGCGAGCATGTATTCTCTCCCAAAACAGTTATAAGACAAGTAAAAGTAGGGGTCATGAACTCACCTCAGTGAAGCAGTCAGATAGTAAAAAGTCAAGTGGTATAAGTGTGTGGCACCGACACGCGACCTAGATTAGTACGACAAGTTTAGTTTACAGTTTTAGGTTTAAGACTCAATGAAGTTTAACTAAGTTAAAAAGTTTTAAAAGTGTTCGTCTTATTGTTGCTTGTGTGGTAGCATTTAGGTTTGAAAACGGTTTTCTAAATGTTTAAGTGTATTGGCTCTTGGAAGTGTATAAAAAAACAATGAATAAGATATCGAAGACGAGATGTTCTTGGTTCGAAAATAACCGAAAGACGAGATGTGAGGAAATAATCACGAATAGTAGCGTTAAGTATATATGACAAAGAGTACTCGTTAGGCAAGTATACGAAAAACAAGAACGGAAAATAAGCGTCGATGATTATTGAGCGTTGTCAGGGAAAAATGTGGAAAAGGTGTTTATAGTATCTATATACTAAGTGATGAGGAAACGGGCATGAATTGAGCATATATGTTAATTTCTAGTGGTAATTATAAGTTACAAAATATATGTTTAGGTAAAATCCGTTTTTTAATTTCATTTTAGTCGGTTTTTTATAAATACCTTTTTAAGTACTTTCAAGTTAAACAGGCGATATAAGTATGTTAACTATTTACAAGTTTAGTTTATATAAAACCTCCGTTTCAACTCGTGTAACTTAACTAGTTTATGAAATATGTGACTTTGTTAAAGTACGTCACTTATATATGTTTTATTGTGGTGCTCGTTCTAATATTTAAACATAGTATGTTGTCGAGAGGTGATTTGAAAGTTTAACGCGTGACGATTATGAACATGAGTCATGCGACTGCTCGAGTATGAATTTTTGACGCTCGTAAATATGTATTATTTTGACTTTAGCAAATAATCGGCTATTATTACTTTGGTGCGGGCCGGTTGAAACCATTGAAGTGGGCTTGGCCTAAAAGAAATATATATAGTTTGTTTGTTAATAACATGTGTTAGGCCCATTTTCTCATTTCACAGGTTTGTCAAAAACGAGTTTTATACGGTCTAGAGTTTTGAACGCTTTAACAAGGTTGCAACTTTTACCAAATGATAAATCACCATTTAATACCAAGATTCAGTTTTCGTAACACGGCCTGACAAGGGTCAGGTTTAAATGAGAGCTTCCGAGCACAAGAGTCCCATGAGTGAGGTAATTTTCCTTACGCCTCACTCTATCTTGGCTAAGTCAAAACGACTCGAGTACATGTGTACAACGAAGCTTTCGACAATATAAAGGGGACTTGATATGCAAGAACTCTTTTAAATTTTAGAGGTCATGGTTAGATGGCCAAAACGAGTGCCAAGTCTAGCTACTTTTACCGAACCTATACGATTCAACATAACCAAAATTTTAAACACCTAACGCTAAAAAAGCAAGGCCTAAGACCAGCAACCAAGTTGTTTTCGTCGTGAACCCAAAACGACATAGATTAATAGGAGACGCGGAATCAAACGGGCGCAACAAAACAACACTTCCACATTCGAGCCAAGCTAGATTTGTTTTCAGTTCGACATGTATACATTTTACCACACAAGATTGTAACACCAGGGCTAAATTTCTTATTCGTTTAATCGGTTTAATAAGTACTTAAATTAATCGATTCAACAAGAGTTTATAATTAACAATAGCAAACTCAAACATACGGGTACATACCAAAACGAATGAAACAACAAATTAAACAAGGATTTTTAAGAACCTTACAAAGGGTGAAGTCGATTAACAAAAGCTAGAGAACTCGAACCCAAATCCGATTCCAAGTAGCAAATCCCACCACCTCCCTTCTTGTATTTTGTTGTGATTTGTTTGTGAGGTGGGTTGCTATGAAATTCGAGTTGAGTTATAAAAGATTGAAGCAAGGAAGGGTTGATCCTACCTTTTTGTGTTATCAGTCGATCTATAGACAAAAAGGGATTATCTTGTTTGTTGGGATTTGTGGACCTTGAGGGAAAGACAAAAGAGAGTTCAGACCTGCTCGGCCTCATAGACGCTAGGGACCCTTTGGTTTTTAGTTGTCATCAGAGATGGATCAGATCTGATATCTCAGAGGTGGGGATGATGGGTGACGTTAGGAAGAGAGAAGAGATACAACGTGTGGGTGAGAAGACAAAGAGATGTGATTATTTATTTATTTATTTATTTTTATTTTTTTATTTTTTTAATACGGATTATAAAAATAGTTAGTGGGTTTGACGAAATATAAAAAGTATAATAGAATAAGGTTTTAATTTAGTTTTATATACTTTTGTGCCCGTGTCCCGTTGAGCTCCGGTATAATTAAGTTTTCCAGGTTGGCGTGAGCATGAAAATATATAACTTAATAGAACGTTTGTGTAAAAGTAATATAAAAAATCAATTATTGATTCCAGATAACCAATATTAGATACATGCCGTTACAGGATTGTGTCGGTACGTGTGTGGTGTTGTGTGCGAGATATTTCTCATTTTAATACGTAATTAATCAGTAGTGGTCAGAAAATGTGAAATCACATTTTATGATATAGTAAACAATGTAGTGAGTTACTATAAGCTACGGGGTGCGGGTTTGCTTCCGGAAATAATTATGCAAGCTCATGAATACTAAAATAAATAGTTAGGTAATAATAAATGAACATTTATTATTAAAAATTAGTTTGGAAAATTTATGTTTGTTACAGTCACACCTCCTTAAACGGAATCGCGTCCTCGCGATTCAATTCAAGTTACCCATTTGAGTTGAAAAGAGATGAGTATATATGCACGAGGATTCATCTTCACGTTCCCCACGTGAATTCAAGACCTTTTTGCATGTTTCTACGAACTTTGTCAATAGGGATAGGTTTTGGTTCTTTGCTGAAAATTTGCAGTTAGGTAAACTGATGCGACTTCAAACGACTCATAATTTCAGTAAAACAGTCTTTAAACATGGTGTGGGTAGAATCCATTTCTCAAAAGTTAACATTTAGTCACCCCTTTAATATACAAAAGTCTCAATAAAGTTTGACCAGAGAATTTTTTGGCACATAAAAATGGGTATCTCAGGAAAAATACCATTACGAGTTTTGTGGTTTCTATATGCGCAATTCCAAAAGGAAAGTTCTTAAAAAGCAAAGATGTCAAGGAAAAATGTGTAGTCAGGTATGTCCGTTTCGACAAATTTCAAGTGCTTACTGACAGAGTCTAGTTGTCAAGCCTGAGTGGGGGTTCAATGTTTAATATCAAGCGAATTTCATAAACATAAGTATTCAATTTACTTTAACAGTACCAAGAGGTAGTAACATAAAGTGCTTTTCAATTGGGCATATAGTTCACATTGTGATTGCAAAATAGTTTATAGAACGGGTTGTACAATAGTTTATAGAGTAATAGGAAAACAATTTATCATTTGTAAAATTGTAGTTTAGTTTTGTGATTCAGTAGCAAAACAGTTCATAGGGGAGTAACATAGTTTGTAAAGTGTAGTAAAACTTGTAGGATAATTATAATATTGTTTACAAAATGCTAGCAAAATTTTTAGTTGTTTTATAGAATGGTAGTGAGGTAATGCATCGGTATATTACATCATGATAAAATAGTTGTAAAAATGATTCGTAAAACAGTTTATAGGACAGTAGGAAAAAAAATATTATTGTTTATAAAATAGTAGTAGGGTCAAAATCTTGATTTCATGAAATAGCAGTAAGACATCTTGTAGGATGACCGCAAAATGGTCTGTAGAATAACCAAAAACAGTTTGTATGCTAATAGAGAAACAATTTATTATTTTATAAGAGGGTAGCAAGGTAGACAACGGATATTTCCAAGGGATAAGTGAATGACTAGGTGTTCAAGATTAGGTGTTCCAAAGATAGTGGTTTGGGTTACTACATAAAGTTTTTAAGGTTTCTGTTGGGTATAGGATCTCTGCTAAATGTGGAGTTTGGAAAGTTTAGAGTTTGGCTCTGAAAGAGGGTGTTGATTGCTACTAGCAATCAGTTGGTTGTCTCAGTAGTGTACTTAGTACTTAACGCGGAAGGTACAACATCGATTGAGTGTAGGGTTTGAGGTGGAGGTGACTATAACATAACCCGATTGTGGTAAAGGAGTATTCTAGTTAAGAGAAAAGCGTTGTGATGCCAACTCACCAATGAAATGTCGGCCGCCACCCGCGTTAGGCTATCTTTCGCTAGTCACTCTTATGTGTATCCTTTAGGAATTGCAGAGGATGTGCTTGTCAATGTAGCAGGTTTCATGTATCCCGTCGATTTCATGATTATCGATGATAAAGAAAATAGGTGTATGCCAATAATCCTTGGAGCACCATTCCTTACCACGGCAAGGGTTGTTATCAAGTATGAAAAAAGGGAGATTGAACTTAAGTTAGGAAAAAGGAAGATTCACTTCCCCATGACCCCAAGATATGTGCGAGAAAGCATGATGGAAAGGAGGCTCAAAAATAATGCCGGCACACCGCACAATCATGTTCAAGAAAAAAATCGTTGCATGGGAAACAAGGATTAAAAGCTACAAAGAAACTACGTTTGAAAAATGCAAAAGTAGTGTTAAAATTCATGTCAAGATTGAATGTAGTCAGCCGACGGAGAATCATGCCCCATTTACAGAAGGAGACTTGGTACTCTTAAGGTATTCAGAGATAAAAATACCTCCCGATGAACCAAGTCCCTGGTGGTATGGACCATTCACTATCAAAAGCCTATGCCAGGATGGGGTAGTTACCTTGAGCAGTGAAAGAGTAGGAGGGGTGACTGCGAGTGTCGAGCGATTGAAACACCACCACCCTGATAGCAAAAATTATACTTATATGGGATACGTCATATCACGAGACGAGGTCGCGTGATAGCCCATGACTTTGAGTCTAGCATCAATACTCGTAAATAAAGAAAAGCGCATCTTGGGAGGCAACCCATGTTTTATTTGTTTTGTTTGTTTGATTTTATTTGTTTCAGTATGCATGCTTTATTTTTATTGTTTGTGGCTCATGTTTCATACTAAATTGTGAAAAAGCTTTACTTTGTTGTTTGTCTTAACTTCATAAAAGGTATTTCGCAAAAGCTAAGTGTAAGGGAAACCTAAATTTATTTTTAAGAACGGAAATTGAACATGAACCACAACAATATTAAATGAACATGTATATTAGTAATTGTTTGAGTCAAATGCTTGTATCGAGTCATAATGATATTTTGCAGGAAATTCCAGGAATTAAGGCATAAGTTTTTCCAGAAATTTTCCGGAAACTTAATATGAGATTTCTGTCAGAACACTCTGACGACGTCAGGAGTAACACTTGACGGCGTCAGGTGTAAAATTATGGAAATTTTACAAGTTTTGTTTTTCTAACGAAGTCTTAAGGTTTTTGTTAATTCTTTGGTTATATAAATTCCAGAAAATCTGCAAACATTCATTCCACAAGCATTATATCCTTATATATATATAGATTACCGCCGATTTTACGCGAGGTTGCCATGATTGTTTTCTCAGGTTTAACAGGTTATATTGGACAAGAAGATGATTTATTATTTTGGAAGGGAAGCTTTCAACGTTCATTTTCTTGGAGGAGGATTTAACCATGTTAACGATTTATCCACACCGAACGAATCAGGGGAGTATTTGTTTTCATTCTTTTACCTTATTTACTTTTACATATTTTTATTGAACATTGGGGACAACGTTCAACTTAAGTATAAGGGGAGGGTAAATGATGATACTTTAGCAAATGCAATTACGCTTGAGTTTGTTTGTTTAATGGTAGGTATGTAATAAAACTAAGAGAAATACTTGTTAGGCAATTTTAGCGCCAAATTTAAATTTTTTTACAACATTTAGGAGTGAAGCTTTAGCCTTAATGAGCGTCTCATGGATAGGAGTTGTATAACTAGCACAAAAACCGCACCACTCAAAAAAATTTTCCACCCAAATATGTGAGGTTCGCTGATTGGTCCCGAAACAGTCAGATATTATTGACCAAGGTCAATAAGTCAAAGACAGCCTCGTTCCAATTCTCCGGTGATAGTATAGTGTGTCCCCGGGTCGTTAAGTCCCAGCGAGATTGAAATGGTGCTTTGGAAATCGTTTAGGAATGAGTGGCACTGAGGACAGTAGCCAAGATGATATGGAATTGATTTTGCTACTGTTATTTTGGTATTCACACAATGATATAATATTCACAAAAACAGATATTCAGATATATGCACAAATTCACAAATTGGAATCACGTAACAGACAGAAAAGTGGGTTTTGACAAATTACAAAGTACAAACTACAGGGGGTGCAAGTGAAACTTTTGAAAACTTAAAATTAAAAGAAAATTTAAAATGAAAATGAAACGATAAAAATGATTATTTTAATATTTAAATATTATTTAATTAATTAAACTATTTAGAATCTAATTTAAACCTAATTTAAATTAACTAAAAATTACAAAGATTACAAATTAAACTAAAAACTTGTAAAAATATTTTTTAAACCTTAAAAAGAACTTGAAGAAAGTATAAAAAATAAAAATAAATATTTTTGTCTTTTTATGAGTTTTTTTATTAATTAAAAACTATTTATATTAATTAAACTAATTAAACTATTTGAAATTACTAATAATACTAAATTAACTTAGAAAATTATAGAAAAATTTATAAAACTATTTAACCATCACAGGAATCCTACAAAATTATAAAAACTTCTAAAAATTATATTTAGGCTATTCCACTAATTATTTACCTTTTAATTAATTTAAATCTAATTTAAATAATTAAAATAAGAAAATTGGAAAATGAATAGTAGAAACTAAAAATATATTTTCTAAAAGTCTTAACTAATTTATAAAACCTAGAAAAATTATAAAAACCTACTGTTGTAACTAAAAATTTAAGAAAACTAATTAATAACTAATATTACCTAATTAATTATTTAAACTACTTTTAAATCTAATAATTAGCAAACTGTTTAGGAAAAATCTAAGAAAACTATTTTAAATACTTAAAGGTACTAAAAAATTATGAAAATTATAAAAATGGAAAAGTGCTTATAAATAAGCTGAAAAGAAAATTGAAAAAGATAGAATCTATTAAATAGAAGCTATCACTAATTTTATGTTTGGTTTTTTGTGTTTTTCTTTTTGACAGCTAGAAATATGATGAAAATAAGAAACTTTTGTGAAACAACTTTTCTTTTGGGTTAAAAATAAGCTGTGTGCACCCCCTTATCCAAAATAGTTTGACTTTCTTTGACTAAGTAGGCAAATAAGCTCAAATGACAATATGTGGGGTCCACTGATGTAAATTAAGGTTCAAATAAGTTATTTAGACTTAAATAAGCTAAAAACTATGAGCTATGAGCACTGATAAGCTAATAAGCAACAAAATAAGCACTTGATACTTTGAGCTTTACACAGAAATAGGACAAACTTTGGGGTTGATTCCAGGTGGGGTCCACTAGTTCCTAGGTCAAACTAAGGGTCAAACCTTGTAGCCTGGTAGGAGGGGGTTGGGAAAACCAAATGTGAACCACTAGGACCCACTGAGTTGGCCTACAACAGCCACCAAAGGTGGTGGTGTTGTGGTGTTATGCTGATGCAGGGGAGGTCAGTCCCCCTGCAAGTGTTTTTGGCTAAGTGTGGGGTCCACAATAAAATTCCCAAAAATCAAACAAGGATGAGACCTTAAAGAAGAGCTGGGGGGCTACTAATCCTAGGAATTTCAAGGCCTAGATCTTTGCTCAAAAATCAAAACAATTCAAGCCATTTTTGCAAATCTAAGACTTACAACTTTGACTTTTACCCTTTTTGTTCCTCAGTTGACTATTATGAATTTTAACCTAGGTTTACTGATTGATTATGCTGTTATACACCACAATGAAACTAAAACAAGCTATAATGAACACTTTCACAAAGATTTTAGAGGTTATGGATCTTAAAACACTCACATAGTTAATTGTGTGGAAGGATTTGGTTGATCTTGACTTTTTGCAAAATGACCTTGGTGTTTTATGCCTGAATTAACCTACTTGGACCTAATGTGATATGTTTCAACTAAAAACTTCAACCAAAACACCCCTGAGTACTATGCAACAGTTAATACCAAACACCCCTTAATGCAAGACTGTTTTGTGTTTTTCAAATCAATTAGGTGCTAGGGCTTATGAACTTGATTCACAACTACTTATTATGATCAGTTAAACTTATTTAAGCACTTAGAAACAGATAGCAACTACAAATGCACAAGATTAACACTTAAACTAGTTTGACTGTGAAACCTAGGATTTTAAGTAACTACAATATCTAATGAACAAGTTATGTATATTAAGCTATAATTCACCTAAACAACACTCAATAAGCACAAGCAAACACAGAATAGCAAATACAAACAAGCAATCAGAAACTATAAGGAACTAAGATTTTTAGAGGAAAATCAAAATAAGCAAAGCTTACTAACCACCCTTAGCATGAACAAAGGGTTTTCCACTGAAGCCTATCTTTAAAATAGGCTTATCCACTTCCAAGCTTGCCCTTCAATGCTTCTCAATACCTGAAATCAAACTCAAACAAACACAGTTGACTTATGTTGACCTTTTTTATATTTTTGATTTTTTCTAGTAATACTGAGTTTTATGGTCTCTATAAGCTTCAATAAGCTTAAGGGAACCTAAGTTAGCTTAAGAGTCCATAATACAAACTTAAACCATAACAGAATATGATCTAAGATGGTGACATGAAACTAAAAATTGCATAAACAAATACGATTAAGGAAACTTGATTTTATTACTTAGAAAAGGTTAAAAGTACACTGAATTAACTTAAAACACTGCTTAAAAGCTTTTAATTAAACTACAATACCCTAATGCACTTCTATGATTAGATTTAAACTGAAAATTGGGACATCCTCTTCTTCTTGCTTCTCTTCTTTATATAGCTGTTGGATTAGGGTTCCTTTGTCTTCTCTGAGCAAATCCTAACTCATTCTGAGCCCTTAGATCACTGCTATGCCCCTGATCAAATGCCACGTATTTTGGCGGGAAAGAGAAATTTTGCAATTTGCTTTTGATAGTACTAATTGGAGGGGGAAGCATTAAATGCTGTTGGATTATTAGGTAAAAGTGGTGGTTTGGGCGGTGGATTGGACAGGGATGGTGGGGTGGTGGTGATGGGATGGCTGCAAGTGGTGTGGGGGAGGCTGAGAGAGGGAAAAAGGGGGTAGGGGTGGTGTTTGACTCGGTTTGACCAAGGGTCAAACTTTGACCCCAGTTTTATTAATAAAAGGATGGATGGGCTGTTTTGTTTGGGCCCAAGATAAATAAATGGTGGGCTTTGGTTGTGGATTGGATTTGTATTGGATTTGAATAATAATAAGGGTCCGATTTTGGTTTTATTTGCACAAGGACCATTTTTGTAATAAACCGAAAGTTGGAGGGTGAGTTTTGGCAATCTTCCAAAGTATTTCAAGGGGTATTTTATGCCAAGTGATGAATAGTATGAGGTCCAAAATTGATTTTTCCATTTTAACTTTCTCAGGGACTAAATCTGCCAAACTTTCAAACTTCAGGGACCAATTGTGTAATTTCACCAAACTTTTCCACCAAGGACCAATCCTGTCATATATGAGAAGTACAAGGACAAAATTTGTTTTTCTCAAAGTTTTAATATCTCAGGGACCATTTTTGACAGTTTTCTAAACTTCAGGGACTAAACTTGACATTTTGTGAAAGTTTGCACCAAAGGACTAATTGTGTAACTTTTTGATTTAAAAGGACCTTTGGTGACTTTTTCAAGTTTTTAGAACAACCAGGGACTAGATTTGACAACTTTTGAAAGTTGAGGGACTGAACTGCCAATTTTGCAAACTTTTTACGTTTTTCATCTGTTTTTGATTATTTTGCATTTGAAACATATAAAACACATTCCTAGGATATTTTCACTATTTTGATTCAATATTGAGTGTTTTTAGATGTTTTGGCAGCTCAGAAAAGGTAAAAATGATGAGTATTTACACACTCATCAATCCCCCACACTAAAACATTGCTAGTCCGTAGCAATCTTTTGAGAAAAACTTGATGGATTTGAATACCTCTTTACCAAAAGCCATCACTTCTGGAGTAGCCAGGTGTAAGAACTGTGGCACACCTGATAACCGTGTGATTTTGAGCAAACCACCAGCTGTCAACGGATTTGATTAGTCTTTACCAAAAGCCGTTTGTTTCTGGACTAGCCAACTCTTGATGGACTAAGTCAACATCTTGGTGAGCTGATTACCAATTATGGATTTTTCACGCCCTTTACCACAAGCCATAATCTTGTGGGCTAGCCAACTCATTCGTTTATGGGATATGGCGAGTTTATTTACCATACAATTTTTGGCAAATTGCAAGCCATCAACGGGTTTGAGATGTCTTTACCAAGAGCCGTTTGCTCCTGGACTAGCCAATCCATTTGTCTTTTAGACTTTGGCGGACTGATTACCACAAAAATTTTGAAATAAAGTGAAAATTTAGGCCAAAATGGGGGTACTTAGAAAGTATTTTGTGATAAAATTCGTAAGAATTCCCCCCCCCCCCACACTAGAATTGAATATTGTCCTTAATATTCAAAGTCCCGGCTATTATGCCGAATCTCTGAACGGAAAAAGCTAATATTCGAAATTAACTGTGGAAATATCGATTTTATTTTTCACTTTATTTATCTGTACATATAAACATTTTTATCATTTATCAACTTTTTTTTTTTTTTTTTTTTTTTTTTTTTTTTTTTTAAGGAAACTTGAAACTTATATACATATTTACTTTTCAAAAGGTGGGGGACGGCCACCCCCCACACTAGAGTGGTAGAAAGTAGAAAAAAGTCAGAAATACGGGTGAAAACCCATATATATTGCTAATTTTTGTTCACCGAGTTACTAGCTTGACTCGATCCCCGAATTAATTGGTCCATGGGGAAAGTTTGGAGATCCGGGACAACCATGGGTGGTATGTCCTCTCCGAAATAGTGTTTCAAACGATGACCATTCACTTTGAAGTTGGAACCTTCGGGTTGAGATAACTCAACAGTCCCGTATGGATATACTTTAGCAACAGTGAATGGTCCAGTCCATCTGGTTTTTAATTTCCCCGAGAAGATCTTTAATCTTGAGTTGAAAAGAAGGACTCTGTCACCGACGTTGAAAACGCGGTTCTTAATCTTAGAGTCGTGAATCTTCTTTGTCTTTTCTTTGTAGATCAAAGAGTTCTCGTAGGCTTGATCACGAAGTTCGTTTATTTCATTGAGTTGAACCTTACGGTGATCACCCGCTTTATGAAGATCATAGTTTGCATGTTTCAAGGCCCAGTAGGCTTTGTGCTCGAGCTCGATCGGTAAATGACACGCCTTCCCGTATACAAGCTTGTAGGGAGTGCACCCGATGGGTGTTTTGTAAGCTGTACGGAAGGCCCAGAGTGCATCATCTAGTTTATCTGACCAGGAAGCACGGTGTTCACCTACGGTCCTCTCAAGAATCCGTTTAATACCACGGTTTGAAACCTCCACCTGCCCACTTGTTTGTGGGTGATATGCGGTAGAAAGACGATGAGTAACACCGTACTTTAGCATGACTTTTGCAAATTGATCATTGCAAAAGTGAGTACCGCGATCACTAATGATGGCACGGGGAGTTCCAAAACGAGCAAAGAGGGATTTCAAGAATTTCACAACAACTCGGGCATCGTTACTGGGTAAGGCCTTAGCCTCAACCCATTTTGACAAGTAGTCAACAGCCACGAGAATGTATTTGTTTCCACGAGAAGATGGGAATGGCCCCATAAAATCAATGCCCCAGACGTCAAAGATTTCACAAACTTGAATAGCATTTTGTGGCATTTCGTTCTTTTGTGAAATATTCCTGTGACGCTGACAAGCATCACAAGCTTTGACTAGCTCGTGGGCATCCTTATAGATCGTGGGCCAATAGAAACCGGAATCAAACACCTTTTTGGCGGTGTAGTTAGGACTATGGTGGCCCCCGGTGGGTCCAGCATGGCAAGCCTTGAGAATATCAGCGGCTTCCTGTCCGTATACACATCGCCTGATGACTTGATCGGCACGGATTTTGAAGAGATAGGGGTCGTCCCAGAAGTAATGTTTAACGTCTTTGAAGAATTTGTTCTTCTGTTGGGACGTCATCCCCTTCACGATGAAGTTACCCGCATGGTAATTTGCAAAGTCGGCAAACCATGAGGTAATAGAGTCGCCACGAAAAGCAACCGCATTGAGTGTCTCGAGAGGAAATGTTTCATTTATTTCCTTTTTCTCGGACACATCCTGATGAGGGTTTTCTAATCGTGAGAGATGATCAGCAGCAAGGTTCTCGGCTCCTTTTTTACCACGGATAATGATATCAAATTCTTGGAGGAGGAGAACCCAACGGAGTAGCCTCGGCTTTGCATCTTGCTTTGCAAATAGGTACTTCAAAACCGAGTGATCCGTATACACTACGCATTTTGTCAGGATTAAGTATGGCCGGAATTTTTCAAAGGCATACACCACAGCTAGTAATTCTTTTTCAGTGGTGGTGTAATGACCTTGAGCCTTGGTCATAGTTTTGCTTGCGTAGTGTATAGGCTGAAAGTATTTTGCTTTACGTTGCCCCAAGACCGCACCTATGGCAAAATCACTAGCATCGCACATAAGCTCAAAAGGGAGATCCAAATCGGGGGCCACAAGAATCGGTGCCTCGGTAAGCTTTTTCTTTAATGTTTCAAAAGCTTCGATACACTCAGGAAAGAAGATGAAAGGAGCATCCTTCTCGAGGAGATGGGTCATAGGCCGGGAAATCTTAGAGGAATCTTGGATAAACCTACGGTAGAAGCCGGCATGACCCAAAAAGCTCCTAACACCTTTAACGGTGGTGGGATGAGGTAATTTAGCAATGAAATCGATTTTGGCTTTGTCAACCTCAATCCCGTTCTTTGAAATTTTATGGCCGAGGACAATGCCCTCTTTAACCATAAAATGGCTCTTCTCCCAGTTGAGACTTAAATTCGTTTCTTTGCAACGTTTAAGCATCTGTTCCAAGTGGGAGAGACAAGACTGGAATGAATCCCCGATGACTGAAAAGTCATCCATGAATACCTCCATGGTTTTCCCGATCATTTCGGAAAAGATAGACATCATGCACCTCTCGAACGTGCCTGGTGCATTACATAAGCCGAAAGGCATACGTCTGTAAGCAAAAGTTCCATAGGGGCATGTGAAGGTAGTTTTCTCTTGATCATGTGGATCAATGGGGATTTGGAAGTAACCCGAAAAACCGTCGAGGAAGCAGTAGTATTCATTCCCCGCAAGTCTTTCAAGCATCTGGTCCATAAAAGGAAGAGGAAAATGGTCTTTACGGGTGGCTTCATTTAACTTTCGATAGTCAATACATACACGCCAACCCGTGACCAAACGAGTTGGAATCAACTCATTTTCCTCATTGGTGACAATGGTTATGCCACCCTTTTTAGGAACACAATGAATTGGGCTAACCCAAGGACTGTCAGATATAGGGTAAATCAAACCCGCATCAAGAAGTTTTAGAACCTCTTGTTTGATAACTTCTTGGATTTTGGGATTTACCCTTCTCTGTTGTTGCACTGCTGGCTTAAAGTCATCCTCCATTAAGATTTTGTATGTACAAAAGTCCGGGCTTATGCCCTTAATGTCGGAGAGTTTCCAAGCAATTGCTTGCTTGTTTGCTTTAAGAACCTTTAGAAGTGCTGCCTTTTCCTCATCTTTTAAGTCTTTTGCAATAATGACGGGTAATTTATTATCACCCTCCAGAAATGCATATTCTAGATGAGGAGGCAAGTCCTTGAGCTCAACCTCGGGAAAGTCTTCAGTTATTTCAACATTTTTGACTTCCGCTTTATGAAGTGTTTTTGAAGACGGAGAGGGTGAAGGATCATCATTTAACAATCTTTCAAGAATTTGAATGTCCCCCTCCGGGTCAAGATAGTTTTCATCAACCCCATTTGGGATTGAACTATCCTGAGCAAGAAAAGCCTCGACCTCTTCCAGAAGGAAGTCACTTCCCTCAAACGGAGTGAGGGAAGGGGAAGAGTAGGAAATGATAGGATCAGTAGAAAGAGTGGTACTGCCACTTGCTGAGAAACCAAGGACTTCTAGAGAATACTCCTCAGACGCAACATCGATGATGTCAATTCGGTTAACCGTTTCAGCGTCATAGTTGGAGGAGTATCTTGAAGTTTGATCAAGATTGAATGTGATGGCTTCACCACCAACATGTAGAGTGATTTCTTCTTCGAATACATCGATTAAAGCACGACCCGTTCTTAAGAACCCCCTCCCGAGAATGAGAGGAACTCTTGGGTCAGCATCGAAATCAACAATCACGAAATCTGCCGGAAAATGGAACTTTCCTACTTTCACGAAGATATCTTCGGCAATGCCGAGAGGACGAGATATAATACGGTCTGCAAGCTCGAGAGTCATGCAGGTAGGAGTGAGAGCAGGAAGAGAGAGTCTTTTCCAGACTGTGTAAGGCATCAGGTTAATGCTTGCACCGAGATCGGCCAAGGCAAAGCATTCAACTATCCCAGGGAAAATACAAGGAATGAGAAATTTCCCGGGATCTCCAAGCTTTTCGGGAAGCTTTTTCAAGAGCACTGCTCATTAAGAGGAGTTTTTGCCATCTCACAGAGTTTTTCTTTGTTGCTTATCAGATTTTTGATTGTTGAAGCAAATTTCGGCATGAGAAGAAGAGCATCCGCGAAGCTAATATCAAAGTGTAATTCTTGGAAAATTTGATAAAATTTTTCCATCTGATGGTTGGCTTTTTCGCGGTTCTTTTGATCATTCATACGTGAAGGATATGGAATTGAAGGCTTAGGATCATTCTTTGGAATTTCATCAGAACTCACAGGAGGATCAAATACAACTTTCGGCTTACGAGCCGAGACCGGGACAACTTGAGGGTGGATGTTGTTGATACCTCCATTATTAGTAGGAAGTACCGTGTCCGTGGTAACCTCAGGTTCACGTTCCGCTACCTTAGTAGGAGGAGAAGAAGAGGTAGAGGGAATCGCGGGTCCATTGTATGATACCCCAGTTCGGGTAGTGATCGCTTTGACATCGCCCCTCAGGTTAGCGATCGTGTTGCTTGGTAGTGTACCCGGGCCCGAGGGTCGATCATTTAAAGACTTCTAAAGCTCAGAGATCTTGCTGATCAATAACCGATTCGTTTCCTCTTGTGCTTTCATGAATTGTTTTAGCACTTCATCGGAGGAAGACGAGGGTGGAACAACATTTTGATTTTGATTAGGAAGATTTTGAACATGGTTGTTTTGAAAATTCCATTGATTTTGATTGTTGTTACCCTGAAAATTGTTTCTCTGATTGAAATTACCTTGATTGTAATTTCCTTGATTTTGGTTTCTTTGAAAATTTCCTTGAAAACCTTGATTTTGATTGCCATTTTGAAAATTGTTTTGATTAAAATGACCTTGATTTTGGTTCGGGTTTTGGAAATTTGTGTTTTGACCTTGGTTAAAATTCTGATTCGAGTTACGGTTTTGATTTTGGTTAAAACCGGGAGGTCCGAGAAAATTGTTGGAACGATAGCTTAAGAGATTACGGTCCCCTTGTGGTTGGTAAGAATTACCCCCCGTGTTGTAGGAACCATGAGCAGCATAAACGTTCTCTTAAGGAAAGCCAGCAGTAGCTGGGCACTCGGAATAAAGATGTGGGCCCCCACAAGTTTCACAACTTCGGGCCACGGCTTTCACTTGTTGATTTTGAACCTGATTTTGCATCGTTTGGTTCATTCTCAACACAGCCGTAGAGATATCATCCATCTTTTTGGTGAGAGCAATTATTTCAGGAGATGATGATGAAGGAATGATTGATTTGCATGACTCTTCCCTCTCCGCAGAGGAATCCCAAAAGTTGGGCAGTCATGTTCTCAATCAAGTCATAGCATTCTTCAGGACGCCTTTTCATAAAGGTCCCACCAGCAGCAGCATTGAGAATATCCCGGTGCCTCAATGTCAGACCATTATAGAAGGTATCTATGATGGTAACTTGTAACATATTGTGGTTAGGGCACCGATCAATAGCTAGCTTATAACGTTCCCAAGCCTCAAAAAGAGACTCATCGGGACGTTGCCGGAAATTGCTGATATCATTTCGTAACTTGGTAACCATGGAAGGTGGAAAATATTTTGCTAAAAACTTGGTTACCATTTCATCAAAGGTACGAATAGAATTCTTTGGGAGTCGGTCAAACCATGCAGTGGCATGATGAGTGAGAGAATAGGGGAAGAGATACAGCCGGAGGGCATCATCGGTGACACCATGCTGTTTCATGCTTTGGGTGACCGTAAGGTATTTATCAAGATGCTTGTTAGAATCGTCACCCGGTAATCCGTGAAATTGACACGAGTTCTGGACTTGTTGGATCATGTGGTGCTTGAGGCCAAAGTCCGTAGCCTCAATAGTGAGTGGTGCAATAGGTCCGCCCCTCCCTTACATGGTAGGCTGGCACAACTCCTCCATCGTTCGGAGATCGGGAGCTGGCTCATCCCTGGGAGGGTCAGGGGGTGGTAATGGTGGTGGTGGCCCATCGGCCATTTCGGTTTTTAGTTCTTCTGTAATAGTACATAGCTCGGGTACGTTTTTATGATGTTTACGTTTTGTTTGTGACAAGATCGAGGCAAAACCACAGTGAACTTAAACCAATAATCACAAGTGAATGGCTTCTTTAAAAAAGGTACACCACTCACAGGGATATAAAGACAAGTTTTAATCTTAAGTTTGAGAACTTATTATGTCCACACCCCCAGTTGGTAGGTGTTCAGCCTTGGTTTGCGGTGGTATGATTTCATGTATTTATTAATTTGAAAAACTGTTTTTGGGCTTATGGGTGTGTGTGCAGAAAACTTTGGGAATTATATTTTTGGAACTGATTCGTTAACCGAAATCGTTCTTTTAAGAATACTCGCAGGCTGGCGGGAGGAAGTAAATAGGTCTCCTCTTCAGTTCGCAATTTAATGTCAGAACTTACCTTAAACAACCTGTTTCAGGTTGTAATCTTAAAGAAAACGAAGTAATTTAACTTCACAGTTTGTTTTGTTGTTTTTGATTTTTTTTGGTGTTGTTAACACTTCAGGAAAAGTGTTAATGAACTTTTTTGATATGATTATATTTTTACAAAAACTTTTTACAAATTTGTGTGAAATTTGTACAGGGAGGGTTTTGAAAAACCACTAAACTTAAAACGATTTTTAAAAACACGCAACAACCTCCCCGGCAGCGGCGCCAAATTTTGATTGGTCCCAAAACAGTCAGATATTATTGACCAAGGTCAATAAGTCAAAGACAGTCTCGTTCCAATTCTCCGGTGATAGTATAGTGTGTCCCCGGGTCGTTAAGTCCCAGCGAGATTGTAATGGTGCTTTGGAAATCGTTTAGGAATGAGTGGCACTGAGGACAGTAGCCAAGATGATATGTAATTGATTTTGCTACTGTTATTTTGGTATTTACACAATGATATAATATTCACAAAAACAGATATACAGATATATGCAAAAATTCACAAATTGGAATCACGTAACAGACAGAAAAGTGAGTTTTGACAAATTAGAAACTACAGGGGGTGCAAGTTAAACTTTTGAAAACTTAAAATTAAAAGGAAATTTAAAATGAAAATGAAATGATAAAAATGATTATTTTAATATTTAAATATTATTTTAAACTATTTAGAATCTAATTTAAACCTAATTTAAATTAACTAAAAATTACAAAGATTACAAATTAAACTAAAAACTTGCAAAAATATTTTCTAAACCTTAAAAAGAACTTGAAGAAAGTATAAAAAATAAAAATAAATATTTTTGCCTTTTTATGAGTTTTTCTTATTAATTAAAAACTATTTATATTAATTAAACTAATTAAACTATTTTAAATTACTAATAATACTAAATTAACTTAGAAAATTTTAGAAAAATTTATAAAACTATTTAACCATCACAGGAATCCTACAAAATTATAAAAACTTCTAAAAATTATATTTAGGCTATTCCACTAATTATTTACATTTTAACTAATTTAAATCTAGTTTAAATAATTAAAATAAGAAAATTGGAAAATGAACAGTAGAAACTAAAAATATATTTTCTAAAAGTCTTAACTAATTTATAAAACCTAGAAAAATTATAAAAACCTACTGTTGTAACTAAAAATTTAAGAAAACTAATTAATAACTAATATTACCTAATTAATTATTTAAACTACTTTTAAATCTAATAATTAGCAAACTGTTTAGGAAAAATCTAAGAAAATTATTTTAAATACTTAAAGGTACTAAGAAATTAAGAAAACTATAAAAATGGAAAAGTGCTTATAAATAAGCTGAAAAGAAAATTGAAAAAGATAGAATCTATTAAATAGAAGCTATCACTAATTTTATGTTTGGTTTTTTTGTGTTTTTCTTTTTGACAGCTAAAAATATGATGAAAATAAGAAACTTTTGTGAAACAACTTTTCTTTTAGCTTAAAAATAAGCTGTGTGCACCCCCTTATCCAAAACAGTTTGACTTTCTTTGACTAAGTAGGCAAATAAGCTCAAATGACAATATGTGGGGTCCACTGAGGTAAATGAAGGTTCAAATAAGTTATTTGGACTTAAATAAGCTAAAAACTACAAGCTATGAGCACTGATAAGCTAATAAGCAACAAAATAAGCACTTGATACTTTGAGCTTTACACAGAAATGGGACAAACTTTGGGGTTGATTCCAGGTGGGGTCCACTGGTTCCTAGGTCAAACTAAGGGTCAAACCTTGTAGCCTGGTAGGAGGGGGGTTGGGAAAACCAAATGTGAACCACTAGGACCCAATGAGTTGGCCTACAACAGCCACTAAAGGTGGTGGTGGTATGGTGTTATGCTGATGCAGGGGAGGTCAGTCCCCCTGCAAGTGTTTTTGGCTAAGTGTGGGGTCCACAATAAAATTCCCAAAAATCAAACAAGGATGAGACCTTAAAGAAGAGCTGGGGGGGCTACTAATCCTAGGAATTTCAAGGCCTAGATCTTTGCTCAAAAATCAAAACAATTCAAGCCATTTTTGCAAAATCTAAGACTTACAACTTTGACTTTTACCCTTTTTGTTCCTCAGTTGACTATTATGAATTTTAACCTAGGTTTACTAATTAATTATGCTGTTATAGACCACAATGAAACTAAAACAAGCTATAATGAACACTTTCACAAAGATTTTAGAGGTTATGGATCTTAAAACACTCACATAGTTAACTGTGTGGAAGGATTTGGTTGATCTTGACTTTTTGCAAAATGACCTTGGTGTTTTATGCCTGAATTAACCTACTTGGACCTAATGTGATATGTTTCAACTAAAAACTTCAACCAAAACACCCCTGAGTACTATGCAACAGTTAATACCAAACACCCCTTAATGCAAGACTATTTTGTGTTTTTCAAATCAATTAGGTGCTAGGGCTTATGAACTTGATTCACAACTACTTATTATGATCAGTTAAACTTATTTAAGCACTTAGAAACAGATAGCAACTACAAATGCACAAGATTAACACTTAAACTAGTTTGACTGTGAAACCTAGGATTTTAAGTAACTACAATATCTAATGAACAAGTTATGTATATTAAGCTATAATTCACCTAAACAACACTCAATAAGCACAAGCAAACACAGAATAGCAAATACAAACAAGCAATCAGAAACTATAAGGAACTAAGATTTTTAGAGGAAAATCAAAATAAGCAAAGCTTACTAACCACCCTTAGCATGAACAAAGGGTTTTCCACTGAAGCCTATCTTTAAAATAGGCTTATCCACTTCCAAGCTTGCCCTTCAATGCTTCTCAATACCTGAAATCAAACTCAAACAAACACAGTTGACTTATGTTGACCTTTTTTTATATTTTTGATTTTTTCTACTAATACTGAGTTTTATGGTCTCTATAAGCTTCAATAAGCTTAAGGGAACCTAAGTGAGCTTAAGAGTCCATAATACAAACTTAAACAATAACAGAATATGATCTAAGATGGTGACATGAAACTGAAAATTGCATAAACAAATAGGATTAAGGAAACTTGATTTTATTACTTAGAAAAGGTTAAAAGTACACCGAATTAACTTAAAACACTGCTTAAAAGCTTTTAATTAAACTACAATACCCTAATACACTTCTACGATTAGATTTAAACTAAAAATGGGACATCCTCTTCTTCTTGCTTCTCTTCTTTATATAGCTGTTGGATTAGGGTTCCTTTGTCTTCTCTGAGCAAATCCCAACTCATTCTGAGCCCTTAGATCACTCCTATGCCCCTGATCAAATGCCACATATTTTGGCGGGAAAGAGAAATTTTGCAATTTGCTTCTGATAGTACTAATTGGAGGGGGAAGCATTAAATGCTGTTGGATTATTAGGTGAAAGTGGTGGTTTGGGCGGTGGATTGGACAGGGATGGTGGGGTGGTGGTGATGGGATGGCTGCAATCTGGTGTGGGGGAGGTTGGGAGAGGAAAAAGGGGGGGTAGGGGTGGTGTTTGACTCGGTTTGACAAAGGGTTAAACTTTGACCCCGGTTTTATTAATAAAAGGATGGATGGGCTGTTTTGTTTGGGCCTAAGATAAATAAAGGGTGGGCTTTGGTTGTGGATTGGATTTGTATTGGATTTGAATAATAATAAGGGTCCGGTTTGGTTTTATTTGCACAAGGACCATTTTTGTAATAAGCCGAAAGTTGGAGGGTGAGTTTTGGCAATCTTCCAAAGTATTTCAAGGGGTGTTTTATGCCAAGTGATGAATAGTATGAGGTCCAAAATTGATTTTTCCATTTTAACTTTCTCAGGGACTAAATCTGCCAAACTTTCAAACTTCAGGGACCAATTGTGTAATTTCACCAAACTTTTCCACCAAGGACCAATCCTGCCATATATGAGAAGTACAAGGACAAAATTTGTTTTTCTCAAAGTTTTAATATCCCAGGGACCATTTTTGATAATTTTCCAAACTTCAGGGACTAAACTTGACATTTTGTGAAAGTTTGCACCAAAGGACTAATTGTGTAACTTTTTGATTTAAAAGGACCTTTGGTGACTTTTTCAAGTTTTTAGAACAACCAGGGACTAGATTTGACAACTTTTGATAGTTGAGGGATTGAAACTGCCAATTTTGCAAACTTTGTACATTTTTCATCTGTTTTTGATTATTTTGCATTTGAAACATATAAAACACATTCCTGGGATATTTTCACTATTTTGATTCAATATTGAGTGCTTTTAGATGTTTTGGCAGCTCAGAAAAGGTAAAAATGATGAGTATTTACACACTCATCATTCGCCTTTAGATTTGTTAGGAAAAGCATTCATTATTAGTGCTTATGAGTGTACCGGTAGTACTTAAATTCTAGAACTTGCGTTAGTGATGCATCCCGAGACCGCTAGTGAGACTACATTCGTGTAGTTAGGATTTACTACATGATAAGAGGCATTAGGATCACCCTTGTGTTTAAACCCGTATCATAATTACTTGACCAATGAAGTCAATTACCTTGACTAACAAAGTCAAATTAATTTTCCCACATCTTTGCGTTGTACTCATTTTTAGTACACGATACCCCTAGTACACCCCTCCGAGCCTATATTTTCGTTTCTAACTTTAAGCATTTTACTTAAAGGAAGAATTTGTTTACAACCCACCCCAAATGTGCAACCAAATCCCCTTAGCCTTCAGTGTATGCACTCATCTTTAGTGCATTATTGTTACACGTTTAAACCCTTAGTTAATTGTCTAATTGATTACATGGTTGCTAAGTCGAGTCATATCTTGTACATATTGTTTTGGGACGATTGGGACTCATGGGTAAAGTACTTGTGTTATGGAGTAATGGGGACAAACATTATATATTACCCCCATATATGCGTTAATCTTAAAATGTACTCCAAGTGTTTTGATTATCTTGATTCGAGTCATTAGAATAGTTTATTTGTAAAGTATGTAAAAGTTCAAGTGTAAGGGGAATGCAAATTTCCTATGATGTATTATTTTGGATGGTAGGGTAAAAGTGTATGCAAAAAAAAAAAAAAAAAAAAAAAAAGAAAAAAAAAAAAAAAAAAGATCGAAAAATCAAGAAAAAGAAAAAAAAACTAGAAAAAGAAAAAAAGTTAGAAAAAGAAAAAGAGAAAAACATACGGACTACCATCCCGTTTCCTTTATGTTTATTTTAAGTTTTTGTTATTTTTCATTTATTAGCTTAAGTCGAGTCATGTCTTGGCTTAGCAATGCCATATTATACATGTAATTAACCAAGATGATTAACTCACCACCAGTAAATATTGCCTTTATCCAACAAAACCGTGTTTATCCTATCCCTACACCTAACGCTATAACCCTTTAAAAGACCTCTTTAATAGTTTATCCTAGGTGCTTACGCCAAGTGGTAGAGGTTTGATCCTTTCCCAAGCCTATGGTAATCTATTTGCTATGACAGGTAGTGAGAGATGTTTTCCATTTCCTTATTGTGATATATATTTTATTACACCCGAGAGATGTGAGTATCTAAACACTATTTGTGAGGTGCTAGTATATAATTTCCGTGCTTGTTTTTGATTGAAGTGGAACGATTATTTGTTGTAATTACTTTTATATGAGTGTTAAATGACCCCTAACTTGTATTTTGATTAGAATAAAAGCGCATTTGCTTGAGGACAAGCAAATCTCAAGTGTAAGAGTATTTGATGAAGCGAAAAGTGTACCGCTTTTAGGGGGTCATTTAAGGCCAAAGTCGAGATTATTTGATCAAATATTGCCGTATATCATTCCTTTTGTCATTTTAGGTACTTTTGAGAGGAATTTTACAAAAGGAAGCACTTTGGACGTTTTTGGAGCGAAAAAGAGAAGAAAACGATAAAGTCTCAAAAACATACTGGAAATTGCCTTTAACGGCGTCCCAAGTTGTTAGTGACGGCGTCATGAGTTGACAAAACGGTGGATAAATCAAATACACGTGACGCGCCAGAATATTTTGTGAAGGGGGTTTGACGGTGCCATGTACAAAAATTCCAAGGCCATCAAGAGTTATCATAAAGAGTGACGGCCCATAACCCATAGAGAGTGACGGCGTTAGAAGTGGATCTAGGCAATACGAGTTTAATTTGGCGGCGAGTTGACGGCGTCAGACTTAACTCTTGACGCCATCAGATTACAAAATCTATATATAGCTTTTCTAGTTTTCATTCATTGTGTGCAACTTTGAGGGAATAAAACCCTAGACGAATTTTCCAGCTATTTGAAGGGTTTCAACCCTTTGTTTCTTCCATGTTCAATTGAAGATAAGTACTTTACCAAATCATTCAATATGTTTATGTGTTGTTTGATTATATCTTACGCTTGTATTCTCTTTAACATGCTAGGCTAGGTTTCTTTCGTGTTTGCTTAGATGTAATGAAACCTAGATGTTAATTATTGATTGATGGTTTATTTATAATTGTTGTGGATGAATGAATTCGATGTTAGGCTTAAGAAAACTGACAGACTTCCAATTGGTAACTTGCTTGAACGTCTTAAGAAACATGATCGGATGTGTATTACGATTATTTGGTTATATTTAATGCATAGGTAACTTCAAGGGATACCATGTTAGGAGCTTTTAGTCGGCTCGACCTAGGATTGAGGTTGAAGCCTATAGAGTTAGGGAAGATCGTACACGGCCCTACGACTAGTATTAAGGAATATAACCCGTCATCCATGCAATTGTAACAAGCTAATCAACCGGTAAAAGATATCTAGGGAGTAATGAAATCTAAGTAAACAAACTTTCTCTCATTATTGTTTACACCACAATTTAGTTTAAGTTTATTTTATTTTATTTTGATTGCATCTTTAGTTAATTGGGTTAGTTGACTAGCAACTAATTCCGCCCACTCCTTCAAAACCCGAGATTTTACTTGCTTTCATTTAAAATATAAAAATACAAAAAGAATCATCCCTCACCCCTAGACTTAGTTTAGTAGAATTTTAACCCTAGCGAACACTATTCCTAGAGTTGAACGATCAATCCCCCGGTACTTGTCACTATACTATACTACAACGAACAGGTACACTACCTGGTGGGGATTGCAAGCTTCTCAAGATCCCATGAGAGGTAAAACCTTTTGCGAGGTCGCAATTCCACGCATCATTGAACCCGGAGAGCACAAGCCGAGAGCAAGGGCTCTCGGTTGAGCCTCGACCTCACTTCCACCAACAACACTCGGATACCAAACTCGTTTATTAACCCATTTTAATCAAAACCCACTTGAATCTCATGTTTTTAATCATAAACCCAAATGACAATATATAATTCGTGACCCCTTGGTCACATTTTCATCAAAATACGAGTCACAACCTCATGTGACTCGTCTTACCTTCGATTCACAAGACAAGGGTGTAAGACACTCCAAAAATACGAAAGATGGTGGGATATTTGTGGTGATAACGAGGTTAAAAAGAAAGTATTAGGGCACGTGTAGTAGTAGATCGTGAAGAGGGGATGATGGGGATTCTTTTTATGGTGGCGGTGTGGTGAGAGGGTCGGCGGTGTGGCGGTGGTATGGCCGGAATAGCCGGCGGCTAGGGTTTGGTGATTAGGGATTGGAAAGAGAGAGAGAGAGAGAGAGAGAGAGAGAGAGGTAGGTGATGATGATACATTTGTTTTTTTGTGTTTGTGTGTGTGTGTCGTGTGTGTGGTTAAAACAAAACCGGTCATGGGCCTTTTTATCAAACTTTTTATATTTTTTTCTTTTACTTAGTGAATAATAATAATAATAATAATAATAATAATAATAATAATAATAATAATAATAATAATAATAATAATAATAATAATAATAATAATAATAATAATAATAATAATAATAATAATAATAATATTGGTATGGGTAAATGTTTAGTCACGTAACACGAGGACCAAACCTGGAAACCTTTCAAAATAACACGACACCTTCAACTCAAACTTGTCCCCATAATAATTAAAATTCCACGATACGTTCAAATGTTATATGGATCAAACCGTAAGTCAATATTAAATTGTGTTAGGTTATATCTAGTGCCGGAGTTAACGTAGTGCCTCGAAGACGTTTCAAACAATCTCTCATGACATAAACTCCATATCAAAGCAATAATTCAAATTCAATTCCACATAAACTTCAAAATTTAAAACCACGGTTTACATTTCACAAATTCGTTGCGAAATAAAATTCCAAATATTTAATTAAAATTAAACTTTAAAGTAACGCTGGTTTTAAAATGTCTCCCTAAATTGCCAGTTGTTACAGTCCCAGAGGAATTCATTTTTGACACGCTGGACCTCGCCAATGGGTATGTAGTTTACCTTTATAAATACAAGTGGCCCATTTGCTTAATGAATAGGCTATTTTGCGACCTGTATACAAAATCTGTTTGGAAGTTAACATTGACTTTGCTAAAAGAGAGTATGCTATCGTAACATGTGCTGGTTTGTGTCCCGGCCTAAATACCGTTGTCAGGGAAATCGTGTGTGCACTTTATCACATCAGGGAAATCGTATGTGCACCTTATCTTTAGTCACAAAAATATGGACAAGAGATAAAATCACACTATAATGTTGGTTTTGTTTAATGGTATTGTTGTGTTAAAGTTGGTTTTGTTTTGTGATTTGATGCGTGGGAATTGCACCAGGCTTTACCTCTCGAGGGATCTCGAGAAGCTTACAACCCCCACCAGGCAGTGTAAATGATCGTTGTAGTATATTATAGTGACAAGTACCGGGGGATTGATCGTTCAACTCAGGAATAGTGTCGCTAGGATTAGAAAGCCTAAAAACTAGGTCTATGATGAGGCGAAAAATGAACCACTTTTAGGGGGTCATTTAAGCACGAAATAGAATTTATTTGATCAAATATTGCCCTAAATCGTTCCTTTTGTGATTTTAGGTACTTTGGGAGTGAATTCTGGAAAAGGAAGCAATTCGGACGTTTTTGGAGCATAAAAGTGAAGAAAACGGCAAAGACTTAATTTTCCATGCTGAGAACAGTACCTGACGGCGTGAAGAGGAAAATCATGACAGCGTCAAGAGTAAAATCCATGACGACCCAGTGAAAACCTGAAGGCGTCACAACAAGGGCGTCAAGGCAATTTTTGGTGACGGCCTGCATAAGGAGTATACATGACGGCGTCAGACCCAGATCTAGGCAGTTCGAGAAACTATTTGGCGGCGAGATGACGGCGTCAGACTTTTGTTCTTGACGCCGTCACCTATCAAAATCTATATATAGTTTTCTATTTTTCATTCTTTAGAGAGGAACTTGTGTGGAGAAAACTAGGGCCGAACTTTGTAAACCCTAGGTCATATTTTACAGTACTTTCAAGGGTTTTCACCCCTTGAATCCTTTCATGTTTAATTGAGATAAGTCTTCTCTTAATTCATTCAATATGTCTATGTGTTGGTTGAATATATTTTATGCTTATCTTGATTTCAACATGCTAGGCTAGATCTATCTTGTGTTTGCTTAGATGTAATGAAACCTAGATGTTAATTATATGTTGATTACTTGTTTATGGTTGTAATAGATGAATGATTTCAATGTTAGGCTTAAGAAAACTGGCAGATCTCCTTTGTGTAACATGCTTGAACGTCTTAGGAAACGTGAACCGATGTGTACTAGGTTTTATTGGTTGTATTTAATGCATGAGCAAATTCTAGTGATCCCATGTTAGGAGCTTCTTAGCCGGCTCGACATAGGAGTGAAGTAGGCGCTCATAGGATTCGGGAAGTAAGTACGCCACCCCATGAATGGTATTAAGAAATACAATCCGTCATCCACGCAACTATAACAAGTAATTAACCTATAAAAGATATCCAGGGAGTAGTGATATCTAAGTAAACACAATTCTCCCACATATTGCTCACAACCCTAGTTTAATTTAGTTTGTTTTCATTTTTAGTATTTTATTTTGATTACATCTTTAGTATTGGGTTGGTTGACTAGCAACTAATTCCGCCCAACTCCTTCAAAACCGAGATTTTTAATTGCTTTCATAAAAATATAAAAATACAAAAAGAATCATCCCTCAGCTCTAGACCTAGTCTTTAGGTTTTCTAATCCTAGCGACACTATTCCTAGCTGAACGATCAATCCCCCGGTACTTGTCATTATACTATACTACATCGATCAGGTACACTGCCTGGTGGGGGTTGTAAGCTTCTCGAGATCCCTCAAGAGGTAAAGCCTGGTGCAATCCCTACACATCAAGTTTTTGGCGCCGCAGCCCGGGGAATAGTTATTGTCTAGGTTAGAATCTCTTTTTATTAGGTCTAATTGCTAGATTCCTTTCTGGTAAGATTTTATTTTTATTTTTTAGGTTCTCTTTAGTCTATCTTATTTCTTTGTTTCCTTTGTTTGTAAACTAACTCGATAGATAACAATAACATTGATCGTTTGATTCCTGTTATTCGTGTTTTTTGTCGTAGGATTTTCCAAATGCCCGTCCCAATCTCTTTAGTGGAAAATGAGAACCCACCTAACCTATCGCCTAACCACCACTTTGACAATAATTCTGAAATGGAGGAGTCTGACCACGATAATGACCATAGGGCTAGTCCTTTTTACTATTCAGACTCCGATGAGGATCTAGGGGATGGTGATGTGATTGATGAGGATAGGATGGAAGATGAAGCGAACCCTCTTAGGTATGTTCTAAAACCCGAAGATTTTAAACTTATTAAATACCCAAAATACCCCTCAATTTTCGAACTTATGAAAATACGATTAATAATTCAAGACGTTGCAATATATTATAACCTTCGCAATCAAAAACCGTAATATTTAAACAATATACATTTATATAATCATTAAACTTATACTAACTAAAAACATACATAATTTGATATCCTAATCTATATCACACGATTCATAGTTGTCTTGGACTGATCCTTAATTGCACAAACATATGAAACTTGAATATGGGTCCTAGTTCATAATAAGCCTTAAAATATTTTAGTCAATCAATCACTTCCATAAGTTTTAGTATTTCCTGATTTGAACCTCCCTATAATCGGTTTAATGAAACCGTGTAAAACAAACCCCTACCACAAATCTCGATTAACATACCCCTTAGGGCATCCACTATGGTGGGTTTATAAAAAGGTCTAAGAAACATGAAAAGGTTTATGTTTGTTTCTACCATAGTGGACACTCATTTCATTTCTATGTGGCATGAAGAGGTCCTAATTTTTGAACCTCTTTATAAATTCAATACATTTAATGCATTTGTTAAAAAAGACATTTTATGAACTTGCAAAGGTTTATACTATAGTGAATGTAGGTTTATAAAATCATAAGGTCTAAAATTTATTGATGTATTAATGTATAAACCTTTGTAAAAGGTTTATCATAGTGGATGCTCTTATGCCTTCCTCTATTCTCAGCAACTCTAATAACCTCCCCATATATATCACGACATAACCATATTTATCCCTCCCCACTGGGTTCTAAAATATCGAATATACAAAAAAGAACACTAAAAACCCTAAGCACGCAAGTGACGGCAAGGCAATTTTGATTCCATTTTGTCTTTGGTCCTAAAGGCGTGCAAGGAGGGATCCTTGGTGGTCCTTGTGGAGGCTTGATCGGGGTTCATTACTGGTTCGATAAGGGTTTTGTTCGTGGGTGTACTCGATCATTGCTGTTTCGGTGGTGATGGTTTGAAATAGTACTCGATCATTGTTGTCTTCTCTTCTTTAACACGCTTCAAGGGTACGTATAACACAACTTGTTCAATTCCTTCCTATCATTTCTGATTCGACCAAGTGCTTTGTTTTCGTAATCGGCTAAGTATAATTTTGCATGCATACGTATGACATCTCACATAAATTGATATAAAGAAAAAGGGTTTGCATGAAATCAGGAACTAGTAACAAGGATAACGATTTGAAGATCCTCATACAATCGGCCTAAACCTGTTATAACATGGTCAATTTTTCGAACTGAAGAAGAATAGGAAAAATACATGCATGTACACGACTAGTAATACACATGAAATAACGACTTTACGACTCATCTAATCAGCCTAGCATTATGGTTTTCGCAACAGTTTTGATAAGGTAGTTGTCACATATATAAACGACTTGTATAACTTGTGTTATCGACTCATAATCTGTTGTGTTTTCGTTTCTGTTTTGTCATGGTTATATTTGCACATTTGATCTGGTCATGAAACTATGATGTGAGTTCTAATATACGACTAATAAACTAGAAAACCATAGGTCGATTCGATTTCGGATTTAAACGTATATAATATATACATGGAACTAAAAGAGTTATAAGCATGCATGGTTATTACGTAGCAAAAGGTTTTTGAATATAGAAAGGGTACAGGTGAAGACTAGAGTCGTTTTGGTTTTGGCCTTCGGTATTATGTCGTGTATATATATGGATGTGAGTCATGTGAGTATACATGTGAATAATTATATTTTGGTCGTCGCGGTCTAAATTGATGTCGGGTATACGTATAAATAAATTATGAACAACGGGGTCTAAAATTATATTTTTAATCTAAAATTATAGTATAAACCTTAAAATAAATTATTTGACATTTTTATTATTAAATTTTGATAGTTTACACTCATGACCTTGAACTTTGTTAAATTGACATATTGAACCCTAAACTTGAGAAAATTACATTTTAAACCCTAGACTTTCAAAAACGGTCATAATGAAACCTAATCTAATATAATTGACATGTTCAGTACTCTGACTTGATTAATTGTAAACTTTGACATTTAATGGGAACTTACTAAATATGGAAAGTTACCTAAAATAGAAAGCTGCTAAATATGGAAAGTTTCTAAAAATTGAAAGATAACTAAAAGAGGTAACTTGAGTAATTCGGACTCGTCTTGATTCGTATCCATTATGTTCTAGGTTCAGTGAAGCGGGGGTGACCCATTCTCTCTTTGACTTATGACTTTGCTTGTGCAATTGAACTGGGGTACAGATATTCCATACTGTTTCAGCAAGAGTACGACTATTTCTCTCATGACTCTTCTCTCACTCTCTTTTATATTACTTGATTGAACCCTTGATATTGACCCTTGACCCTTGATATTGAACCTTTGACTTGAACCTTGTCTTGAATCTTGATATTGAACCTTGATTTAAACCTTTGATTATGACTTGACCTTTTGTACTTGATATTGAACCTTGACCCCTTGACCCTTCAGTATTTTACCCAGGAGCTACATGTTGTGGAGTAGCCACAACCATAACATTGATGCACCAATGTTATGTACTCTAGTGGTGCTAGAGAGATGTCCCCCACCGTCCCTGATACTTGTTATGGACTACTACTATGATTATTATTATTGGCCTGCAGGGGCGTATGGATGCATCCTAGTCTTGTCTTGACTTGATACTTGCTTGGGCTACGGCCATCTTGATTATGACTTGGACTACATTATATACTTGGTGGCCGGGTTTGTGTGCATTGCAACCCCTCACATCTTGGGAGCTAGCTGCTCCAACTTGGGATACTTGACTTGATACTTGTTTGTGCCTGGGGGTTAAATACTGAAAGCCTTGACACTTGATACTTGACACTTGCTAATTCTTGATACTTGACACTTGTTAATTCTTGATATTTGAACTTGTTAACCCTTGATATTATACTTGTTAAACCTTGATGTTATACTTAACCCTTGACATTATACTTGACGATCCTTGAAACTTTTTAATCCTTGCTATTTCACTTGAAGATTCTTGATACTTAAACTTGATGACTTTCCATACTTAACCTTGATAATCCTTTGTTATACCTTGTGACACCATATTTAAATTCATTTCGTATTATCTTATCTCATTACTTGATGTGCTTGTTATCTTCATATCTGTTCACTGAGCTTTTTATGCTCAGCCGCGTTTTCTTTTCCATGCGGCAGGTACTTAAGCTAGGATGCGGGGTTTAGCTTTGGGGATGAGAGAGTGTGGATCAACCTTAGAGTTCCTATATATAATGGATTTTGTTTTATTATCGTATATTCCTTACTTTGGAATTCATTTGTAACCTTTGTACTCATTGTATTGTTAAAGTATTAAGCTTGTGTTTTGCTCTGTTAAACACTATTTATTGTGATATCTTAACCCTTGACGGGTTGGGGTGTTACAATTTATGGTATCAGAGACCAGGCTGACGACTTATAATACATAACCTGGACCTTTGAGTTTTGGACCATTAGGTTTTCACTGTAGGAACATTGATGAACACCTTGCAAACTTGATTTAGGATTCTTCCCGGTGTGAACTTAAGTTTAAACCTGTGAGGATTGGGTAGATATTAGGCTTCCTTCGGCGTACTTTCCTTTCATGTTTGTCCTTGACTTCCTTATCCTGACCATTTGGTAACCGTTCAGATGGTTAAATCTCGTCGCTATGGACCATCTGACGAAAACCCAAAGAAAATGGTGACTCATGCCATTAAGGATACCTCAAGACAGATCCAACATGTAAGAAGGAGTAATGGGACTACTGTTGATGCTACGGGCTTCCAGAAGGTGGATGACAAGGAGAAAGAGATGTATGAAACTAAAACAAATGATAACAAAGGTATTGGCACCAAGTATTACGGAAAGTGCCATGAGTCTGTGGAAGAAGAAGAGAGAGATTGCAAAAGTGGTTTTACTAGCCGCCATTTGCCGCAACCCGGGAATAACAGGAATGGTTGGATTAGTGAAAGAGGGGAAGAGAAAGAAGAGAATGATGTAGATTCCGATCTAGAGTTTACGGCGACCAGCCGTTATAATCCAAGTTGAATGAAGGGAAATTGTGATCATGAACTAGTTTCTCTTACTCTTCTGTTTAGCCTGTATTAGACTTCGAATTTCATTTCCATTTCCAAGATACTCTGATAATATTGAAGTTTTGAATTAAGTTCCCTTCTGTGATTTTTATTATGGCAATCTTGTTTGTGTTCATCAGTTAATTGATATGGGAATCTTGATGATTTTGGAAGTACTGGTACGATGTTTTTGGCACCCTAAATTGATTGATTTAATAGATTTCGTTACTTTCGAATAATTCTTATTTTTCTATTTGACTCCATTGACGATGTTAGCAACTAGTATTCCACGCGCATCACTTTGACAACAATACAATGTTCATATTCGCAATGAGGCACATTTGGGCTAAGAAGCTGAATAAAATCCCAACCTCCTTGAATGGTTAACTTATCTGCCTAAGGACTTGTGATAAACCTTACACTTGATCCTAATTCATGAATTATCCGTCTGGTTTGGCGAATGTAGTTGTTCTACAATTCCGTTTACCTTTGATATGATTTTGACCTACCTTTGAAAATTCGTTTCCGATGGCTTCATTTGAAAGACTGAAGAAACCAATAAAAGAACTTCCAAGAAATAAGTTTACTAACCGAGAGTAAGCAGGGAAGTATATCAGTTTTATCGGTGAAGAAAAGGAGAGACGACGTGGAGAGAACGTGAAGGTTCCTTAAGATGATTTTGAAGGCGTTTTTGTATTCATATAATAAGTTAACGATTCCAATTGTATTGGCTATCACGTCAATTATTTCCTTGTATATGGTGAGATTATGTTTTCGGGAATATTTGTAAGAATTGTTATAGTATGACATTGTGGTATGTTCTAAAATGGAGCTATGAATTGAGTTTATTTTTGGAATCGCCATCCGTATTCATGACGACTACTATGACGGTTAGTGACGCTAATAGTATTAGCTAAAGCTCTGACCATCTTGTGAATCTGGTAAATAGCGTTTTCTCGTGAGTACTTGGACAAACAGTCATTGTATGACGTAATAGTACATTCGGAGAAGAGAAAAGACATGGTAACCATTTTGTACCTTGTTAGAAATTTGGCTACCATTTGTGCATTTTGGGAGATTGATATTTGTTGGGCAAAAGTATTCTTAGATTTGAATATCTCTTTAAGTTCCGCAAAATCTGAAAGTATCACCAAGTGATCAAGACCGACACTAAATTTGAAAAGCTAGTCTTTTGAATCATACAGAAGAATCTTGGAAGATACTTACCAATTTGCGTCAACTAGAAACGTATGAGAAGATTAACTTCACTGCCTAGTCTGGAATTGACAAAAACAATGGCTACCATGAAGAGTGAAGACACTAATTACAAGGCAGAAGTGTTGGCGATGCAGAGGACAAGAAGCTAGTCAAGGTGGCGAACTTGGAGCTGATGAGTACATGCAGTCTCACTTTCCTATCCATCTTGGTTGTGCTCAGATGAATTAAGAGCGGAACCAGACTGGATGAGGACGGGATTTAAAGATCGTGACAGGAATTCACATTACTCTATCGCATTCCAAGAAGAACTGCAGAAGGCTTGATGAATCAGACTCAAGTTTATAGTTTTGTTTCACTCAGATTGTTGGATAAAAGAAGACAGATTACTTGGACTTGAAGAGATTTGATGTTTTGAATGGGTGGTTTTTGGAACAAACCATTTTGTTGTTTGGATAAGTTGATTCTGTGAAGGATGAAGTTAATGATGACTAATGCTCACTCTCGTTAATTTCTTGAGTTTTGCTATCTGGTAATGTGATCCTTGGATGATTTGGGTTCTCCAATATCATCTCTGTTCCGTGTTCATTTTGCATATGTTTGGTAATGGTCTTGTTTTGGGAAGTTTGACAAATTTTGGGAAAATTGATGCTTTTGAGACGACGTACCTTAATTGTTGATATGTAGATTTCCGTAACTCTTGCGAGTAGTTTTGTTTTCCTTTAATTATTCATGGAGACTTCCGCTGTTTTGTTATTGAATGTTCCTCTTGGTTATGATAATTGATTTCGGTTGACCTCTTGGATGATAGAAGAATTAGGTGAACTAAGGTTGGCTTGTTTGTTTATGACTCGTGATAAAGTATGACCATCATGAGGGCAGATTTATGTGGTGCTAGTATTATGACGCCTGGCCAACGTGATAATACTCACACCATATAACGTGCACTTATTGTGGTTATAGGATATCTTGGGGAGTATCTAAGAAGTTTAGAATTTGATCTCCGTCGAATTTTCTACGACTTGAGAGACTTTAGGTTCATTCAACCTATGCGTTGACTCTGCACTTAATCGTAAGATAATTCGATAAATTTGAACTCTCGATTTTGCATTATGTTGACCTCGATACATCTGTCACCAATCTCAAACTCTTGTAGAGAACCCTACTGCTTGATATAGTTAACTTGACTTGATTTTTTTTTTCGTATTCCCATATGAGCTTTCCATAAGATACAATTATCATACTCTACATATGGTGTCATACCCTTTTGATCAGATTCAACTAGATATGTCACTTCCAGAAAACCAGGAAGCCATTCTTGATAGACAGGAGAGAGTCATGAGAACTAAAGTTATTCGTTTTGTTAAAGTTCTTTGGAAGAACCATCTACCATGTGAGACGACCTGGGAGACCGAGGAGTCTATGCGAGCCAGCTACCCCCATTTTCTTGTATAGTCTGGTAGGCGTTCGTTTTATTTCGCTGCCTTATTCTTTCTTTCAATTTCGCGGACGAAATTTTTATTTTAGAGGGGAAGAGTTGTAAAACCCGAAGATTTTAAACTTATTAAATACCCAAAATACCCCTCAATTTTCGAACTTATGAAAATACGATTAATAATTCAAGACGTTGCAATATATTATAACCTTCGCAATCAAAAACCGTAATATTTAAACAATATACATTTATATAATCATTAAACTTATACTAACTAAAAACATACATAATTTGATATCCTAATCTATATCACACGATTCATAGTTGTCTTGGACTGATCCTTAATTGCACAAACATATGAAACTTGAATATGGGTCCTAGTTCATAATAAGCCTTAAAATATTTTAGTCTATCAATCACTTCCATAAGTTTTAGTATTTCCTGATTTGAACCTCCCTATAATCGGTTTAATGAAACCGTGTAAAACAAACCCCTCCCACAAATCTCGGTTAATATACCCCTTATGCCTTCCTCTATTCTCAGCAACTCTAATCACCTCCCCATATATATCACGACATAACCATATTTATCCCTCCCCACTGGGTTCTAAAATACCGAATATACAAAAAAGAAAAACACACACTAAAAACCCTAAGCACGCAAGTGATGGCAAGGAAGTTTTGATTCCATTTTGTCTTTGGTCCTAAAGGCGTGCAAGGAGGGATCGTTGGTGGTCCTTGTGGAGGCTTGATCAGGGTTCATTACTGGTTCGATAAGGGTTTTGTTCGTGGGTGTAATCATGTTCAAGGGTGTGGGATTTGCTGTTTCGGTGGTGATGGTTTGAAATAGTACTCGATCGTTGTTGTCTTCTCTTCTTTAACACGCTTCAAGGGTACGTATAACACAACTTGTTCGATTCCTTCCTATCATTTCTGATTCGACCAAGTGCTTTTTTTTTCTTAATCGGCTAAGTATAATTTTGCATGCATACGTATGACATCTCACATAAATTGATATAAAGAAAAAGGGTTTGCATGAAATCAGGAACTAGTAACATGGATAACGATTTGAAGATCCTCATACAATCGGCCTAAACCTGTTATAACATGGTCCATTTTTCAAACTGAAGAAGAATAGGAAAAATAAATGCATGTACACGACTAGTAATACACATGAAATAGCGACTTTACGACTCATCTAATCAGCCTAGCATTATGGTTTTCGAAACAGTTTTGATAGGGTAGTTGTCACATATATAAACGACTTGTATAACTTGTGTTATCGACTCATAATCTGTTGTGTTTTCGTTTCTGTTTTGTCATGGTTATATTTGCACATTTGATCTGGTCATGAAACTATGATGTGAGTTCTAATATACGACTAATAAACTAGAAAACCATAGGTCGAGTCGATTTCGGATTGAAACGTATATAATATATACATGGAACTAAAAAAGTTATAAGCATGCATGGTTATTATGTAGCAAAAGGTTTTTGAATATAGAAAGGGTACAGGTGAAGACTGGAGTCGTTTTGGTTTTGGCCTTCGGTAATGTGTCGTGTATATATATGGATGTGAGTCGTGTGAGTTTACATGTAAATAATTATATTTTGGTCATCGCGGTCTAAATTGATGTCGGGTATACATATAAATAAATTATGAACGACGGGGTCTAAAATTATATTTTTAATCTAAAATTATAGTATAAACCTTAAAGTAAATTATTTGACATTTTTAATATTAAATTTTGATAGTTTACACTCATGACCTTGAACTTTGTTAAATTGACATATTGAACCCTAAACTTGAGAAAAATACATTTTAAACCCTAGACTTTCAAAAACGGTCATAATGAAACCTAATCTAATATAATTGACATGTTCAGTACTCTGAATTGATTAATTGTAAACTTTGACATTTAATGGGAACTTACTAAATATGGAAAGTTACCTAAAATAGAAAGCTGCTAAATATGGAAAGTTTCTAAAAATTGAAAGATAACTAAAAGAGGTAACTTGAGTAATTCGGACTCGTCTTGATTCGTATCCATTATGTTCTAGGTTCAGTGAAGCGGGAGTGACCCATTCTCTCTTTGACTTATGACTTTGCTTGTGCAATTGAACTGGGTACAGATATTCCATACTCTTTCAGCAAGAGTATGACTATTTCTCTCATGACTCTTCTCTCACCCTCTTTTATATTACTTGATTGAACCCTTGACATTGACCCTTGACCCTTGATATTGAACCTTTGACTTGAACCTTGTCTTGAATCTTGATATTGAACCTTGACTTGAACCTTTGATTATGACTTGACCTCTTGTACTTAATATTGAACCTTGACCCCTTGACCCTTCAGTATTTTACCCAGGAGCTACTTGTTGTGGAGTAGCCACAACCATAGCATTGATGCACCAATGTTATGTACTCTAGTGGGGCTAGAGAGATGTCCCCCACCGTCCCTGATACTTGTTATGGACTACTACTATGATTAGTATTATTGGCCTGCAGGGGCGTATGGATGCATCCTAGTCTTGTCTTGACTTGATACTTGCTTAGGCTACGGCCATCTTGATTATGACTTGGACTACATTATATACTTGGTGGCTGGGTTTGTGTGCATTGCAACCCCTCACATCTTGGGAGCTAGCTGCTCCAACTTGGGATACTTGACTTGATACTTGTTTGTGCCTGGGGGTTAAATACTGAAAGCCTTGATACTTGATACTTGACACTTGCTAATTCTTGATACTTGACACTTGTTAATTCTTGATATTTGAACTTGTTAACCCTTGATATTATACTTGTTAAACCTTGATGTTATACTTAACCCTTGACATTATACTTGACGATCCTTGAAACTTTTTAATCCTTGCTATTTCACTTGATGATTCTTGATACTTAAACTTGATGACTTTCCATACTTAACCTTGATAATCCTTTGTTATACCTTTTGACACCATATTTAAATTCATTTCGTATTCTCTTATCTCATTACTTGGTGTGCTTGTTATCTTCATATCTGTTCACTGAGCTTTTTATGCTCAGCCGCGTTTTCTTTTCCATGCGGCAGGTACTTAAGCTAGGATGCGGGGTTTAGCTTTGGGGATGAGAGAGTGTGGACCAACCTTAGAGTTCCTTTATATAATGGACTTTGTTTTATTATCGTATATTCCTTATTTTGGAATTCATTTGTAACCTTTGTACTCATTGTATTGTTAAAGTATTAAGCTTGTGTTTTGCTCTGTTAGACACTATTTATTGTGATATCTTAACCCTTGACGGGTTGGGGTGTTACATATGTCGACCCTAGAACGAGGATTGAGAGTGACTGTTTATTCAACATGCAATTTCCTTGTAAGATCGGATTTAGGAGCTTTAATGCCTACCTTAACTCATCTCTCCCAATGAACATAATCTCGCGTAATGAATATAATAAAATCATGGTAGATGAGTTAGAATACAAAGGAGATAATATTATTGCTAGGGCAATATCATTGCATGTGTTTGTAGGAAGCTTTGCTTATCTTGTTGAGTTCATGGTTATGGAGAATCTAGGAGAATTTATTGATAGTAAGTTAACCCAAGTTGTGATTGGAAGACCTTTCAAAAGGTTGACCAACCTCGATGAAAAACTTATGGAAGGGTTAATTACATTCTCGGATGGGGATGGAGATTTTATATACCAAATGCCCCGTGCACACCCTAGGTTCAAGGATTTTTCCATGGAGAAGTGTAGTAGGTATCCGCCCATAGAAATGCTAAGTGAGAATGATAAGAGAAAAGGTCTTAAATATACTCATGAAAAGAATAAAAGATACTATCGCGGATGTTTAGAGTTAGGAGATGATTATAAGAAAGATGAGGCGACTATTAGATGGCTCACGGTTGGTTATGTGAGCATAAGCGACACACGATAACCCATGACCTTGAGTCTAGCTACAAGACTCGTAAATAAAGAAAAGCGCTTCTTGGGAGGCAACCCATGTTTTGTGTGATTTTTATTTTGTTTGTTTGTTATTTGCTTCCGTATGCATGCTTTATTTTATTGTTGGTAGATCATGTTTCAAAACTAAAATAGTAAAAATACTTTACTTTGTTGTTTGGCCTAGTCTTAACTTCATCCAAAGGTATTTTTGCAAAAGATAAGTGTAAGGGGAAACCCCAAATATGTTTTTAAAGAAACAAAACCGATCATGATTCTCCACAATACTAAGTGAACATGTATATTCGTATTTGTTAGTGTCAAATGCTTGTATCGAGTTATAATGATGTTTTGCAGGATTTTCCAGGAAGTAGGACGGAGTTTTTCCAGAAATTTTCCGGAAACTTAACATAAGAATTTCTGCAGGTCACTTCTGACGGCGTCACGAGTTTACTCTTGACGACGTCACGTGTAAAAATCTGAAAATTTTACCAGTTTTGTTTTTCTAACGGAGTCTTAAAGTTTTAGTTGAATTATCAGTTTTATAATCTCCAGGAAATCTGCAAACATCATTCCACAATCATTATATCTTATTTTGTTTTCTAGGATTTATTAGCATATGTAGATTGCCGCCGATTTTATGCGAGGTTGCCTTGTCTGTTTTCTCAGGTTTTACAGGTTATGTATGACAAGAAGATGATTTATATTCTGGAAGGGAAGCTCTGATTGTTCATTTTCTTGGAGGAAGATCTAACCTGGCCACCTTATTATCCATACCGAGCGAATCAGGGGAGTATTTGATTTCATTCGTTTTACTTACTTCACTTTTACATTCTTTACTTGAACATTGGGGACAATGTTCATCCTAAGTGTAAGGGGAGGGTAAAATGATGATACCTTACAGATACACTTTCGCTTGAGTTTGTTTGTTTGATAGTAGATGTGTAATAAAACTATGAGAAATACTTGTTAGTGCAATTTTAGCGTCAAATTTAAATTTTTTACAACATTTAGGAGTGAAACTTTAGCCATAGAAAGCGTCTCATGGATTGGAGATTGTATGACTAGCACAAAACCATACTATTCAGAAAAATTTTCCACCCAAATATGTGAGGTTCGCCTTTAGATTTGATAGGAAAAGCATTTACTATTAGTCCTTATGAGTGTACCGGTAACATTTAGATTCTAGAACTTGCGTTAGTGATGCATCCCGAGACCGCTAGTGAGACTACATTCGTGTGGTAGGATTTACTACATGATAAGAGGCATTAGGATCACCCATGTGCTAAAACCCGTATTATAATTACTTGACCATTTAGGTCATATTACTTGGCTAGTTAAGTCAATTAATTTTTCCCACACCCTTAGCGTTGTATTCATTTTTAGTACACGAAACCCCTAGTACTCCCCTCCGAGCCTATCTTTTCGTTTCTAACTTTAAGCATTTTACTTAAAGGAAGAATTTGTTACACCCCACTTAAATGTACACGCAAATCGCCTTAGCCTTCCGTGTATGCACTCATTTTTAGTGCATTATTGTTATTTGTTAAACCCTAAGTTAATTATCTAATTGATTACATGGTTGCTAAGTCGAGTCATATCTTGTACATATTGTTTTGGGACGATTGGGACTCATGGGTAAAGTACTTATGTTATGGAGTAATGGGGAAAACATCATATTATTACCCCCATATGTACGTTAATCTTAAAAGTACTCAAAGTGTTTTGATTATCTTAATTCGAGTCATTAGATTAGTTTATTGTAAAGTATGTAAAAATTCAAGTGTAAGGGGAATTTTCATTCCCTATAATATATTATTTTGGATGGTAGGGTAAAAGTGTATGCAAAAAAATAAAATAAAATAATATATATATATATATATATATATATATATATATATATATATATATATATATATATATATATATATATATATATATATATATATATATATATATATATATATATATATAGAAAATAAAAAAGAGAAAAAATATACGGACTACCATCCCTTTTCATTATATGTTTATTTTATGTTTTTGTTATTTTTCATTTATTAGCTTAAGTCGAGTCTAGTCTTGGCTTAGCAACGCCATATTGTACATGTAATTAACCAAGATTGTTAACTCGCCACCAGTAAAGACTGCCTATATCCAACAAAACCGTGTATTCCATATCCCTACACCTAACGTTACAACCCTTTAAAAGACCTCTTTAATAGTTTATCCTAGGTGCTTACGCCATGTGGTGGAGGTTTGATCCTTTCCCAAGCCTATGGTAATCTATTTTGCTATGACAGGTAGTAAGAGATGTTTTCCATTTCCATATTGTGATATTACTTTATTACACCCGAGAGATGTGAGTATCTAAACACTATTTGTGAGGTGCTAGTATATGACCTCCGTGCTTGTCTTTGGTCTTTAGTGGAACGATTATTTGTTGTAATTACTTTTATATTAGTGTTAAATGACCCCTGACTTGTGTTTTGAAAGCGCATTTGCTTGAGGACAAGCAAATCTCAAGTGTAAGGGTATATGATGAGGCGAAAAATGAACCACTTTTAGGGGGTCATTTAAGCCCGGAATTGAATTTATTTGATCAAATATTGCCCTAAATTGTTCCTTTTGTGATTTTAGGTACTTTAGGAGTGAATTCTGGAAAATGAAGCAATTCGGACATTTTTGGAGCATAAAAGTGAAGAAAACGGCAAAGACTTAATGTTCCATGCTGAGAACAGTACCTGACGGCGTCAAGAGGAAAATCATGACGGCGTCAAGAGTAAAATCCATGACGACCCAGTGAAAACCTGAAGGCGTCACAACAAGGGCGTCAAGGAAATTTTTGGTGACGGCCTGCATAAGGAGTATACATGACGGCGTCAGACCCAGATCTAGGCAGTCCGAGAAACTATTTGGCGGCGAGATGACGGCGTCAGACTTTTGTTCTTGACGCCGTCACCTATCAAAATCTATATATAGTTTTCTATTTTTCATTCTTTAGAGAGGAACTTGTGTGGAGAAAACTAGGGCCGAAGTTTGTAAACCCTAGGTCATATTTTACAGTACTTTCAAGGGTTTTCAACCCTTGAATCCTTTCATGTTTAATTGAGATAAGTCTTCTCTTAATTAATTCAATATGTCTATGTGTTGGTTGAATATATCTTATGCTTATCTTGATTTCAACATGCTAGGCTAGATCTATCTTGTGTTTGCTTAGATGTAATGAAACCTAGATGTTAATTATATGTTGATTACTTGTTTATGGTTGTAATGGATGAATGATTTCAATGTTAGGCTTAAGAAAATTGGCAGATCTCCTTTGTGTAACATGCTTGAATGTCTTAGGAAACATGAACCGATGTGTACTAGGTTTTATTGGTTGTATTTAATGCATGAGCAAATTCTAGTGATCCCATGTTAGGAGCTTCTTAGCCGGCTCGACATAGGAGTGAAGTAGGCACTCATAGGATTGGGGAAGTAAGTACGCCACCCCATGAATGGTATTAAGGAATACAATCCATCATCTACGCAACTATAACAAGTAATTAACCTATAAAAGATATCCAGGGAGTAGTGAAATCTAAGTAAACACAATTCTCCCACATATTGCTCACAGCCCTAGTTTAATTTAGTTTGTTTTCATTTTTAGTATTTTATTTTGATTACATCTTTAGTATTGGGTTAGTTGACTAGCAACTAATTCCGCCCAACTCTTTCAAAACCGAGATTTTTAATTGCTTTCATAAAAATATAAAAATACTAAAAGAATCATCCCTCATCTCTAGACCTAGTCTTTAGGTTTTCTAATCCTAGCGACACTATTCCTAGCTGAACGATCAATCCCCCGGTACTTGTCATTATACTATATTACATCGATCAGGTACACTGCCTGGTGGGGGTTGTAAGCTTCTCGAGATCCCTCGAGAGGTAAAGCCTGGTGCAATCCCTACGCACCAGTCTAGAGGTGAGGGATGATTCTTTTTGTATTTTTTTATATTTTATAAAAGCAAATAAAAATCTCGGTTTTTGGAAGAGTGGGCGGAATTAGTTGCTAGTCAACTAACCCAATTACTAAGATGCAATCAAAATAAAATAATAAAAATGAAAATAAACTAATTAAGATAGTGGTGTGAGCAATATATGGGAGAATTGTGTTTACTTAGATTTCACTACTCCCTAGATATCTTTTACAGGTTAATTACTTGTTACAGTTGCGTGGATGACGGATTGTATTCTTTAATATCATTCATGAGGTGGCGTACTTACTTCCCCAATCCTATAAGCTCCTACTTCACTCCTATGTCGAACCGGCTAAGAAGCTCCTAACATGGGATCACTAGAATTCGCTCATGCATTAAATACAATCATAAAAACCTAGTACACATCGGTTCATGTTTCTTAAGACGTTTAAGCAAGTTACACAATGGAGATCTGCCAGTTTTCTTAAGCCTAACATTGAAATCATTCATCCAATACAACTATAAACAAGCAATCAACCTATAATCAACATCTAGGTTTCATTACATCTAAGCAAACACATGAAAGATCAAGCCTAGCATGTTATAATCAAGACAAGCATAAGATATATTCAAACAACACATAGACATATTGAATGAATTGAAAGAAGACTTATCTTAATTGAACATGAAAGGTTTCAAGGGGTGAAAACCCTTGAAAATACTGTTACAAACGACCTAGGGTTTATTAGGTTCGGCCCTAGTATTCTCCACACAAATTCCTCTCTTAATGAATGAAAAATAGAAAAGTATATATAGATTCTGTGAGGTGACGGCGTCAAGAGTAAATTTCTGACGCCGTCATCTCGCCGCCAATAAAGTTCTCGGACTGCCTAGATCTGGGTCTGACGCCGTCATGTGTAATTCTGCTCCAGGCCGTCACCAAAATAACTCTTGACGCTCTACTTCTGACACCGTCATGTTTTCTCTAGGTCGTCATGCATTTTGCTCCTGACGCGTCATATTTTCCTTCTTGACGCCATCAGGTACAGTTCCCAGCATGGAAAATTAAGTCTTTGTCGTTTTCTTCACTTTTATGCTCCAAAAACGTCCAAAATGCTTCCTTTTCCAGAATTCACTCCCGAAGTACCTAAAATCACAAAAGGAACGATTTAGGGCAATATTTGATCAAATAAATTCAATTCCGGGCTTAAATGACCCCTTAAAAACGGTTCATTTTTTGCCTCATCATGATTCACTGATTCTTATGGTTTAGGAGATAAAGAGAGGCAAGTGCTGAGTCTTAAATTAGATTACGTCTCTCATCCTCTGATTCGTCACCCGCTGAGCTAACATCAATTTAGCATTAAAGATGGGCGATTCGGTCGGGTTAAATAAGGCTCAATTCGAACCGAATCGCCCATCTTGACACCTCTATGTACATCCTTTGTGTTAAATCAGGTGCATATATTGTATATGGCACATGTATGGTGGGGGCATGCGTTCAGCAAAAGCTGCACTTGAAAGTGACACAAGAGTGACCTCTCTTATCACTTTGATATACAATGTGTAACATTTTTAATTTAATATGGGACATCAATCTAATTTTTATCAGGAGCTTGATTTCGAAGCAGGAAGAAAACGAACCGGTCCAACACTATATCGGCACGTGATCTTATCACTTCTTTCAGTTTTTACTTTCTGCTATTGTTGCAAGTAAATAGTTTTCCTCATAGCAATGTCGACACGTGGCTTCATATTTTATGTAAATTTTTGGTTTCCTGTTTTTTAATGGAATATATGGACTTCGTTTTCTCTTTCTACTTGCTCATATCTGCGTTGTGTTGCAGGATGATGCAAACAAAGGCAGAATTGCCGTAAACAAATATTCAACATGAGGCCTGCCCATATAGAAGTTGTATAAGGTAACTGAAACAACATTAAAATTTGATATACCTCTTTTTCTATGTACAACCATTGCCAGGTAGTTTTCAAAATTTTTCAATTTTTATATCACTTTTCTTACATAAGATATATGTCAGTTTAAGTTATTTGAGGTTGAGTTGGAGGATGCTTATAATGTGTTAAATGAAGTGTCAAAAGCCTTAGAAAGTGAAAAAGACATTATGATAATAAGGCTTTAACTTTACTATTTTAGAGCTTTTGTATGCAAGTAGTTTTCGGTAGTATATATGCATTATTGTTCACTTCTTTTAGAAAGTAGCCTGTTACCGAACTTATTAACAAGCGAACAACAACCTTCAATAACATGTCAAGACACCAAAATGGATGCTGAAAATAAGTTATCCAAACAACCCTTAATAACATGTTTAGGACAACAACTGATATGAGGCTTAAGGTCTGCGTAAGAGTTTCAAAAAAGTAAGGTGAATACCAATTTTCCTCTTACAATTTGTATATCCCACCAGAAAGGACTTCATTTTTAAGAAAATCCAATAAGCTTCTACTATCTATCATAATATATATCGCAACGGTCAATTTTAATGTATTTCCAAACATCCCTTTTAAGTGAAATTTTTTGTTTTGACTATTCTTGGTTGGTTGTCGTGGTTTGTCCTGCTGTAGAGACAAAGGGGCCAGTCAACAATTTTAGAGCGTGTAGGAGGTGCAAAGGATGTGGAAAAAGTGTTCGTGCGCAAGGGCAACTATGAGGGTTTAGCTCACTATTCATCACATCCAACTAAAATTGGCCGTGTTAGGTAATGGACCAATCAATGTGAGGCTCACAATGGGTCACGTACATGTGCTTTATCTATACTTCTAATTGCAGCTGCTAATGCGGTTTATTGATATTGACGTAAACTACTGTTAGTGGAAACGCGCTTACTGTTGCTCATGGATCTTACTGCTGATGCATTTAGCTGCTGTTTATGCGACATTAATGGCCAGACTTACATAAAAGGTCGGCCCAGCCTTTCTTTTTGTTTTGTCTTTTTGGAGTTTATATGCTACTTTTTATGCCTTACAAATGCGGATTTTTATGATTTTAGATGCTGATATTCACAACTTTTAGATGCTTATTTTATACCATTTGTATGTTTTTTGGACTGTAGAAAAAAGGGTGTTCGGACTGCATTTTACAGCTCCATGTACTATTTTTTTAATTGTTTTTAATGTTGCTTTTAACATATTTGTATGCTGCTTTTTATAACTTTATATGGTATTTGGAAAGTGGAAATAAGAGATGTTCGGACACATATTTTATATCGTTGTATGTTGTTTTTTAACAACTTTTTATGGCCTGCAAATGATTTGGGTCAAGACGGAGGAGGACAGAAGAGGATACCAAGAAAGAAAGACAAATTCATATTTCCATGAAGCGGAACGTTGTTTATGCATGGTGCAAATCAGTACGTGGATCAAATTTTCAAGGTATTCCATTTTACACTTTCGGAGTGTTCAATTCCCTTGTTGTTGTTTCTTTTGATTAACCATTTTTAACTATTTGTTAGTCGATAGCTACGTCACTAAAAGTCAGATATTTATGGGCCATTTAAGATCAAAAATAGATATGTGAACCAAAACTGTCCACATAGTCATTTGCCATAGTTTTCAAGATATAATATTAGTTTACTAAATAAACTAACACAAGTTGTATGTCTTTTCATTATGTTGCAGTTATATATGCTGCAAGCGTACGTTCTATTGCCCATACGCATGAGAATAGCATGGGTAAGTAAAACTGAGCACTTTCTTATATATGATAGCATTACATTTTATCAAAAACATATATTGTTGGTCCAAATTTACAATGATAACTTTTGGCGACTTACTTTATATCCTTTTGGCGACTTACTTTATATCATGATTTTCTTAAATAATTGCTACGTAAGGTAACCAATGTTGTCAATACGTTCACTGTAATATTACTTTATCAAATATTTTGCCATGCCTTAGAATTCGAGAAGGTTCATAATTAATGGGATTGATGTGTACAGGAAAATGTCATATACACTAATTTATGAATGCCAATATGATTAAATTTTAAAGTAGTTAATGTTTAAGTCTTTCTCATGGTAATTTTTTTTAATCATTTGTTTTGTTTTTAGCATACATTGTTTTTTTTGTTACGGTTAGCATCTTCTGTTTAAACCGTCTACAGCGAACCTGGAAGAGCCCATTCATTCCATACCGGCTCAAAGTTGTCTTAGTTGTTGATGTACTTATTTTTGCAAGAGTAACTCGACATCTTGATAAAAATGCAAAGATCCCACACCCAAGATTGACGTTGCAACTCCATGACACAAAGTCTTGAAACATACAAAAAGACCATACTCGATCAAAATCAACCAAATCAGAACCAAGAGCAGTAGTAGACAACGACAGCAAGGACATGTATTTAAAGTGGGCTGCAAGTCTGCAAATGTATATCTTTTGTAAATACTTCGATCCATTTCAATTCAATAATACACTCTATTTTTGTTATTTTTTTAAAAATTTCAATAATAGACTTTGTTATCTTAAAGATATGTTGATTATGTGAAAATGGAACAAAGTTTAAGACACCTTTACACATAACAACAACACTATCGACAAGACAATCTCGCGGCAATGCGCGGGCTACCACATTCATTAAGATACATATATGAATTAAATGTACATAATTTGTTAAGACTAAGAGAAAAAAAAGTGAGTAAATTGTCTATGTCTTTTGACAAAAGAGTACAAAATGGTAAATTTTAAACCCGAACAATATTAATCTATCTAACTTAAAGTGAAAACAATGACGTCAAGTCATCAACTACTCCATAGTACGGAACCTGATCTTCCAAGTGCCAGGGTAACTTCATGTTGTAGAGCAATGAAACAATATCTAATGCCCAGGGGGATGAAACCGAGACATATAAAAGGTTAAAAGTTCAGAAATGAATTCACAAGATTACATAAAGGGGCACGATCGTGTGCGAGGGAGCTTGCTTTGAATATACCAACAACCAGGTTGGTTTCTTGTTTATAAGTTAATTCTTGTTTACATACTACTTTGATTCTTGTCATAAATTAAAGTTTTTATCTTTATGCTTGGCTTCTTGTTTATAGGTTATTTCTTTTTCAAACTTATACGTTAAATCAATATTCTTGTAAGTTGTAAGCGTTTAAATGAATTCTTGTAAGTGTTTAAACTGGCCTGCATTATGCATTTGTCCAAAACTACTAATTTCAAAGACTAATTGTGCTCATATTATTCTATGTAAGTTGTAAACACCAAAGACTCTATACTACAAGAGTCTATACATCATTATTCTTGTTTAAAGTTTTATTCTTTAAGAAGTTAACGACATATAATTAGTTATATATATATTCTTTAAGAAGTTAACGATACGAAAGCCTTCCTTATTGTAGTATTGAGTGATCTTTAAAATAATTGTGATTTTATATAATATGTGTTTCGTGCAACAACTGCATTAACAAGAAAGATCAATGACTATGACATGGATAATTACGGGTGTAAACAAGTTGAACAGTGCCCAAGTTCGAAAAGGCTTAAGCCCGACTCATTTTATTCCGCGTCTTTTAAAAGAACTTTACTTGACACTCTTATATCGACTAATGTATCTTATTTACGTATCTTTATTAGTTAACAATGTGATAAATATTTACATCATATTTATATATTTTATATGTAGAAGTTCGATTAGGTTTGTGAGCCTGATCAAGCTATATGTGTGAAGCTCATGCTTGAGCTTGTTTACTAAACGACCTTCAACTTAAACTCGAGATCGTTAACTTGAGCTCGAGGAGCTCAAGCGCAACTCAACTCATTTATACACTAAGAATGACTAGGTGATGGAACGAGTTTGAACCTTGTTTACATTCCACTGTATTTGTTTTTATATCATGTTGGGTATTACTACAATGATAAGAACGTGTTGATGGATGGTATTTAATGTACAAAGATTGAACCCCTACATGGATGGTAATTCCATATTAAAATTTGGAACCAACTCTAGCGCTAATATGGATCATATAGACTCGAGTTGATTGCCAGAGCGATAATGTGGGCTAAGGATTGCAAGGTTAGCTTATTATCTATTGACAATCTAGAAAACAAATAGCATAATGGTGCAAGAAAATACAATTTTTTTGAAGAATGCAAGAAAATACAATTGGATGTCACAACGATGCAAAAAAGTTAATGTTTCGGCTTCGTTTGTGTAAAAAAGTGCTACAAGTGTTTTCAAATGTTTTTTCATTGATATTGACGACACTCATGTACTTGTATTGCGTGTCTAGTCTCAAATGGATCGCCATGATCAAAGTAATTTAATGACTATGATTTACTCTTTACACAAGTATACTATATGTATAACCAAGTATATAACATTCCACACTTTTCAATATCTTTTCCTTTAAGTTCTCTCAATCCTCTTCCATTACCGTCTTGAATGGTGGTGATGTAGCGAGATGCTACAAGTAGAAAATTTAGTACGTACATGGTGAAAATTATGTGCTATGGCCTATGAGGCATAATGGGCGTAATATCATATAACGGACGACAATAAGAACATTAAAGTGTTAAGAGAACGTTCTTATAACACTTCTTTATAAATTCATAGATCGGCGCCTGCCTTTATAGTAGGGTCGGGATATTCCCGCCCTCCGAACCGGACGTGAGGGATTCAATTGCAGGTTAATTAAAAACCTAAGGATCCTAATAATGAAGACATAAACAATTGAAACCTACTTATACTCAACAAATAACAAAAATGATGCCAAAAAAAATTAAAACTTAAAAATAATATAGAAAAGACGTTTCATTTAATTTTTGAGAAAACGGTTTTATGTGTTGTTTGTTAAAACGGTTCCCCACATCGATAAACAAAAACTTATCATCGTTTCTTTTAGGTTAGAGGCACGTCGTGAAGTATGAAACCAACTTCATGTCTTTGATACTCCATCCGTTCAATAATTATAGTCCACTGTTAACTTTTTAAGTCTTCGTTTTACAACTTTGACCTTATATATTATTATTTGTGTTATATAATACTTGATAAAAATTATACCAATAGAAAATACATTTAAAACTCAATCAATTCATATAGTTTGGATCAAATAATATATATCACAAATAAAAATATTTAAAATCAAAGTTGAAAATTAAATACTTTAAAAGTCAACATTGGACTATAATTATGGAACGGACGGAGTAGTTTGTTCACTGTATGTACGAAGTACAAACATTGTGATAAGAGTTTATTGTTTTAAATGTTATGGACCTGAATGACAAGGTTGGAAAACCATAACATCAATTAATTTTGTTTTCCATTTTTCCAGATTTAAAAAAACCAATTTTAACTTGACTATTCGTTCAAAAGAGAACGACAGCGGTCCGTCGCGTTGCGGGTGGGTCTGTTTTTGGCGGAGGTGATTTTGCATAAATAAAGTAGAATATTTAGTCATCACACTATAGTTCAACAAATATGTACGTAAGCTAAAACTACGCTGAAAAGTTCATATCCTATCACACTTGAGAAAATTTCCAACTGTTTAGCACAATTATAGCACACGCTATACAGAAAATCAAAGTGGCATTTTTAGAAAAAAAAAAAAAAAAAAAAAAAAAAAAAAAAAAAAAAAATCTGAGTGTAGCCATTCAGTAACAATATTTGTCTAGAAAATTTAGAGTTATCATTCAATTGCAACTCTCAAATATCAAATATCAAATACAATTCGAGAATTATTTTACTGAGGGTAATAGGGTATGAGGACATCAATACATTCAAAGTCTTTACACCAAAGAATGGCCAGATACAATAGTTATTTTGTTGTCGTCGATCATGTCCAAATTTTCCATGGCTGGAACAAAGGCAATCAACATGAGTATAAATGTATGAAAAATGATAGACAATAGTACATGTAAATTAAAAAAAGGAGTGTATTTTACATATTAGGTGTGCTTCGTTGCTATGGTCACTGACATTGATCAAATCTTCAGCAAATGGGTGATGTTCATGACAAACTTCGTACATCTTGCGTTTCCCTTTATCCAGAGAAGTCACAACTTTTTTGGTACATGAAACATGGCTGCCTAAGGTAGTTGCAGTTGTCGCTTGTGTTCCTTGCATACAGTCAACTGAAAGATGGAAAGAATAAAAATTTAGAAAATGAAGGCATGCTCAAAGTATCATTTACTGTAATATAGAAGAAGGTAAAAGGAGAACGCCACGGACCTGTTTTCTGTTTAGGCGAGTTAGCCATGGCATCAGTCATATCATGGTGAACCTTAGTCATTTGACTTGTACATCGTTCTTGACATGGCCGATGAGACAACACGTTACATGTGTCACCGCATTCATAATTCACATTAAAAATATCGCATAAATTTACTTTTTGTGCGTCTGTCTGTTGCACACAACTACGGAAATCCTCCAGTTGCAAGGCATTGCAACTTATGATCGGCCACTTTACTGGAATTTAGAGACGGCTGAACGCTAGGTACATCACTTAATACCTTTTTTGGTTTTATATTTATACTATAAGACCCAACCTCTTCATCAGACTTGCAGATACCCGTAGATTCTAACGAATCAACATAAACTACCCTATGTTTGGCCTTTTTTTCGTCTTCATATTGTGAAGAACAGATTACCAAATACTTCGCTAACTCCTCTGACTACTCTGATCACTATGTAAGCTGGTTATTATCTAAATGACGCTATAAATGTAATGGATGAGCTATTCGAAACCGACCCTATATAGAACCCTTCAACTTATTTAGTTTAGTCTATGTTTCATAAGCTCTCTGGCTTTTCTTCTTGTTTCTGAGCTTATTTTCTAGGCTCAAGCATAATAATCGAAAACAAACATTGGATTATGTGTTGCAACAGACCTGGTTGTTCGACTCATAACGAAAAAACATTTATCCAAACATCAAAAGCCATAATAATTATAAAAAAAAAAAAAAAACAGTTGGAAGCGCAAATCCAAATACCTGTTAAGTAATGTGAAACGTTTTGCATCAGCAAATAAGGTATTTGTAAAGCAATCCCAAACACATCCTTAAATACATGAATATTGGTAATAAAGTATTTCCACATGTTTCAAGTATCATTCAACTTGGTGCGTATTTCTTAATTGTTAAAGAGTAGTATTAGAATTGGCACAGTTCTGGTGTCTTATTTATACATTATAGAGAAATCCCCAAACGACACAGTTGTGGACCGAGAAACACGTACCTGTGTTTTAGACGAAACAACTGTAACCGTTGTTGCACCAAGTACCTTCATTTCTAGTTCTTCTAGTATCCCCGTATAAAGCTCACGTTCAGTTGATGTAGCAGTTGCAAAATTCCTCCTGTAAAACCATGGTAACATATTAAGTACAACTTCAGAACAATAGAATATTGTATGTGGTTCGTCATAAACAAATAAATTGATCACTTTGATATATATGTGCAACCTGGTATTAAAATCTATGTATACAATGTACTTTTCATGTGGTGTACGTGAATGCAGATAAAAATGTGAGCGATAGGCTCAGAGACGCAATTAGTTCATGGTTTGGAGGCATATGAAAGTTAATATGGAGTTATGTTCAATTGCGTCTCTGAGCCTATCGCTCACATTTTTATCTGCAGTCACGTACACCATATGCAAATTACATTGTATACACAGATTTTAGAACCTTAGTTACAATCAATTTTATTTTCTTTACCACTCATTTTGACCTATTTCCAATTTCATGCTATGCCTTTTTGGTATATATAATATTATTAATTTCCACATTCATTATGTTTCACCCGTCCAACCTATTTTTACCCATTCTCAAAGGGACACTTACGATTGGTCTATAATTACCTAAAAATCGAATGAATACAGTGGCAATTTACTTGGTTATTTTGCTAACTTATTTTTTGTGTAGCCATGTGCATGTGCTGATTATATGCTTGTTAATATCTTAAATTTGCTAATTTTTAGTGGTCTACTCAACTACCTGATAATTATTTCCACCTTATTTATAGGGATGGAGAATACATAATGAAGGAATGCATTACAACTAAGTGATACTGTCATACGTTTGCATTCTTCATATACTCCCTTTGCACTATTCAAGCATCACAATATAAATTACTACCAATTGAAGAAGAATCACATATTTTACAATAAAATTACAATAAAACCTCACCAATCCAATACGCATAATCAAGAGCTGACTAAGTTGCCGCCTGTGATGCTCCATTCTTTGCTATGCATAAGCTCTGTCCTCAACCCCTGGAAGCATTTCCTATAGATGGTGTCACCACGATAAGAAACCAAAAGAAATCCAGACATTACATAAGTAAATTGATACTAAGTTATGGCTGCTTACACATTCAAGACACGTCCAGGAACTCAAAACTTACAAAAATTAAATAGATTTTAAAAAATACCTCAAAAGTCCAAACAGGTTGTTGATGGGTTTTGTTGGTGTGCGGCTGTTACCTTGCACCTCACCATCCTCTGTAATTAAGACTCGTATTATAGCAAGAAAGAAATTTCAGAACAAACGGTATAATACATAAACATGTAAGACCTTACCTTGATGGACGACAACATTGGACGCACTACTGGTCGATGGGTGTCCTTGAACTGCAACAGAATCAATCGTAAAGAAAGTAGTACCTAAAGAGGCATAAACTGTAAGAAACAACAGCCAATAATTTACCATAACTGGCGCGCGGTTGCACCAATGGTGGTTCATCAACGAGGCACGTATCAAGTTCAGTCGAAACAACAACCGGTCACATATCATGAATCTTGCAAGTGGCACACAACCACTAAATCACTAACGAACATACCAACACTGCTATCAACATCTTCAACAGTTCGGTTGAACGAGAAACTTGTAGAGCTACAACCATCCATACTACAACATCTTGCAAACGGAAAGTACACGAAAGAAAGTACAAACATTAGTACAATAGGCTGGTAGTAAAAGACAGTAAAATAACGTGTAACCATACCGGTAGACAAACCAATCGGCACATCATCAATTTTTCTGCTCCCCTTGCCACTGGCTGAGGCTTCTAAGGAAGCCTGGTGGTAACGATATGATGCTCTTGTATGCAACAGATCCAGTTCACATATCGTTATACCGTTGGACGAACGAACGCTGCATATCCATTGCATCCACCCTAGCAACAGGCCTTTGAAAAACGTTGTCGAGTTCACATATCGTTACAATGTTTTCAGGTTTCGAGGTATGTCATCCGCCATTGCATCAATTTTCGAGTTCCGTTGTAACCTTCGGGTCAGATTCCTACATGCCCACAACTACAAACATAAAAACCAAGAACTTAGAGAAAAATGTTAACCGTGCTTCAATGTATCTATCCAAAATGAAGAAAAAAAGTTTAACCTGAAGAGACAAAAAAAAAAAAAAAAAAAAAAAAAAAAAAAAAAAAAAAAAAAAAACCTGAAGAACCATCCTTAGTAGCTTCCTTCATAAATCATAAGAACATTCTTGAGCAAAGAAGACACCCTTCAAACTGAAGAAAAAAAAATTAGACTCGAAAGTATATTTACACTTCCAACTCTCTTAGGCCTATCATCAAACATATTGTAGGCACAACTCTATTTACACTTTCCATACCATTAACCACAACAAAGACCCCAATTCCTAATTCACCTAAAACAACTTCATTAGAATAAACCCTATCTTTTGAGAAAATGACTGTTATCAATTTCACAAACAAAGGCCCTTTTCCCAATTTTTTCCATCATCAACCACATAATTTTACTGTTGCAGACTGATCAGCAAAAAATATTCAACGAAATCACCAAAAACCTAAAAATCACCAAAGAATGAATTTGACATGATGGTGATACTAAAAGACACCCCACGCCTTATTCTTGAGGGGAAAACAAAAGCTGAAGAAGAAGTTAAGCAAAAACAAAAGGCAAAAATAAAACATACCTTATTAACATTAAGATTTCTTCATCATCCTCAACTGATGCATTGCTGCTGACTCACGCCTCTAGTACGCAGTTGTGTGTGTGTGTGTTAAGGTACCTGTGAAGATTATGGATCTCATCTATACTTATCTAACGATTATTTATTTCTTTTTTTGCATCGGACAACAGGCCAGCCGCTTCATTTGAGAGTTGAGACCATCATTGGGCAAGAATGAATATTCCAAAATAAGCCCAAAATTTTTGGCGGGAAACCCATGGTAAAAACGGCGTCGCATGCGATGTGAAATAAATATGTATAATTAATAGTAGATTCTATTGAGTATGATGGTCTGGTATCAAAACCAAATCGTATTGAGTTTTTATTCATCACATATCAAATAGGGGTGAGCACAAAAATCAAAAAATCGAATCGAAACCGAAAAGACTGAAAAAGCCGAACCGAAAAAACCGCCCCATTTGACAAATCGATGGTGGTGGTTTTGAATTTTATAAAAACCGAATGTTTGGAGTGGTTCTTGGTTTCATTAAAAAAACCGAACCGAAAAAGCCGCCCCGCCCCACCTTTATATATGTTTTTATATAATTTGATCTATATAAGAAATTTCTAATTTAATTTAAAGATTTGAGTATACAACTTTGTCTATTAAAAAAATTAGTGTTGTTTATTATCTATAAATTCAAATTTTTTATATTTATAGATATTATATCTTTGTTTTCGAACAGTGGTGTTCTTTGAATGTTTTTGCAAATGAAAAGTGGAAAGCCGCAAAGACTAGCATTTTATATTTTAGAAAATGTTTGGTTGTTTTGTACGTTTTTTCGAAGCTTTGGATTGCCGGATATTATGCAATTATTGATATTTGTTTAAATATTTTGGCTTGAAACTTGGAATCGTAAACTTTATATAAGATTAAAACTTGCTTGTTTTCAAGTAAGAAAAAATCGAACAAAAACCAAAACCGAACCGATTCAATGTCATAAAACGAAAAACCGAAACCGAAAAAACCGAAACCAAACGGTTTTTAGTTTTCAAAAACCGAAATATACGGTTCGGTTTTTGATTTTACCATAAAACTGCCCCACCCCGCCTTATGCTCATCCCTAATATCAAATATGTTTATTTTTACCTCCTAATATCAATTACTACATTTGAATTTTTTTTCTAAGTCGTTGAAGGCTGTTAGAAGTAAAAAACCTGAAAGTGGGAACAGTCGGACAAATGGACAATAAACAAAAAGCATGTTTCTTTATGCTATTGAAAGCCAATTTGGATCCGTTTTTTACCTTTTTTCACCATCTTGGCCCAATGTCAAGCCCACCAAATTTAAGATACAGTAACATACTAGTCGGGTAGCCCGCGCGTTGCGGCGGGTGTGTTTTGTGTTTTGTATTTTGTGGGTTATACGATGTAATTAATAATTTTGTATTTGAAGTATATGCATATGTTTACTTGGAAGCATACTTTGTTTATGTTTACGGATTTTTTTTTTTTTTTGCGTTGCAATAGAATTTTTTTTTGTGTTGTTTGTTTTTTCGGTATTTTTTTTTCTTCTTGTTTGGTATTTTAAAAGAAACAAATTTGTATAAATTTTTTTTTGTAAATGTATTATTTTTTGTGTTTTTTTTTATTTTTTTGAAAAAACAAATTTTCATAAATAAAAATTAAAAAAAAAAAAAAAATTACTGTAGCAAGCACTGTAGCTGCTACAGTACTTGTAACAGTGTTTTTTGGATTCACTGTATTCTGCTTTTTAGCATATAGGATAATTAAGCTTTTTCTTTCTCATACTAACAAAACACATTCACATCATTTCTTTATTATTATTATTTTTTTAAATTGAACTTTGCTACACAATATATGCAATATTAACCCTTAAGTACATGTGTTTGGACTAACTGATGCAATTTTTAGATTATGTTGACCATGGTTTATTCAATTTTGATATTTATTGTAACAAATAAAGGGTTTTTATTTTGCTAATATGTCAAAATTGAGCTCTTATATAGTTAATATTTGAATTATTTTTTCTTGGTGTGTTTTCTAATATTAAAGATTTCATTCAACTGGTGAATGGTTTATTTAAACTTGCAGTTTTACATCTTTTTAAGTTTTTGATTTGGACTTGAGTGAGGTTTCAAATACACCTGAATCAAAATAGGACCAGTCATGCCCGGTTTTGGGCAGCATCGGCTAGCGCACAGTTTCAATGATAAGAATGGTGGTTCCAACAAGAAGCCTAAAATGACATGTAAGTGTAGCAAATCTAATTACTTTAAGAAGGAATGGTGTGCTGGAAACAAGAGGGATGACGCTAATTTGTCCATGACCAAGGTTAGAATTTAGTACATGGTTGGAACAATTTTATTAAATAATTTGTTTCGCTAATTTCTCTGAAGCATACCTACGAGCAAATTGATGCTATTGCGTGATGGATTGATTTGGTGCCACAACTCACGTTTGTAAATATCGTTGTTTGTTTAATACATATAAATCAGTGAAAGACGAATAAGTCCGTTACATTGGTGATGACATTTCACTCTATTTATAGAAAAAAGGAAGCGTGTTGTTGGAATTAAGTTCTAAAAAAGCTATTACTTTGTTTGATGGTATTTACCGAAACTTCATAAAAATTTATTTCTGGTCTTGTATCAAATAAGAGTGAATTCATAAAGTGTATGAATCCGATAAGTATATATTATATAAGTCCTGTGTATTTGTAGGATTTAGTTATTATAACAATGGAATGTTAATATTAAATTTGATTAAAGTTCGTGGTGCTTCTAGTTATGTTGATATGACTTGTTTTAATGTTGTTAATTCGTCATTATAACATGCTCGTTCAGGATATGGCATTATAAAAGAGTGCCCGGAATATGTAAAGATGATTTAATTCCTGCTTTGGATGTACTGTAAATACATAAAATGTAATATTTGCAAGGTCTTAGGGGCGCTTGGGGTCTTGCTCAGTTAAAGGATTTAACTAATTTTACCGACAAAACACAACCAACTTGATTGTTGGTGAACATACAATTGCGACTGTTGATGTATTAACCACTAAACAACTATCAAGATGTCTGTTTTTTAACTGACGTATCAGGTCTATATGAACACATGAAAACCATCAATCGCTCTTTGTTTTTTTAGTTATGTTGTGGCTAGAAATGAAATGATTCTCTTAAATTATTAAAGTAAGGATTTCATGAAATCGAGATATATAAAAGGTCGAAAGTTCGGAAATGAATTCACAAGGTTAACGTAGAATGCCTAAAATTATCATCACACACCTTACGCAATTTTAACAAACACAAACAACTATAAAAACGGAAAAAATACCAACTTGATTTAGTTCGATACAATTTTTTTTTTAATTTTTATTTTATTGTAATTTATTTTTTGGGTATATGATTATGGTCTAGTATCATCCTAATCAACACCCTTTATTTGACCGGATTCGTATGACTCGCTACCAATCAATAAACGGTAAAACGTGATATTCCTAATTAGATCTTAACTCATTAAAAAATGTCATCCAGCACATCCACATGCTTACTTTCCCGTGATTATGACAAAAAAATCAAGATTAGATGCAAAATACGATCTCTAAACCCTTTAAAATACTACTCAACTCGTTGGCATTTAGTTTCACTGAAACATGACAACCAATCCTTGATTACTTGCTCCATCTAAAAATAGAAAGCGCGAGAAGATGACTATACTATTCTTTAAACTTATTAAACTATAGTTTAATGCTACGTAATTTAGGTTTAGATTTCTTTTAACCAAGGAATGAATGAGCATTTTTCTGGATATAGAAGAAAACATTACTCGTTTTAACTACCCTGTAATTTGTTATCTGTATCACTTAATTTTATTGAATCAAGCAGAAACAAGATACATACTAACATTTGTTAGTACTTAGTGGTATCGAGTATCGAAGATTACCTACCAGCGAAAAATTGTTACTTCAAGTTTAAACAAGGATAGGTATACAAATATACAATCAGAGAAAAAATTGTCACAAACAGAAACCAAGCAATATACTGTACAGTTTTTGGTGAAAAATATTTGTTCCAATCCGATTTCAACATGGCAATCACCGTTACTTGAAGTGGCTCGTTTGATTCACAACCCATTATCTTTTACAAAATCGTTTACTTAATCTTTCAAGTTGAATCTCAACTTAATTATCTTAAAATTATTCAACATAATTTATATGCACATTTATTGCTGAAAATCAAGGAACAATGCGAATATAATCTTGAACCCTTTAAATACTTGAGTACTTTTCTTGTTGGCATGTGCTTCACTTGATCAACTATGGCAACCAATCCTATCTAGTAGATTACTTGCTTCATTTTTAACTAGAATATGCAGCTAGATAGTTCAGTAAGACTGTCACTAATTATATAAGTGAAATAATTAGATTATTGGTGCTTTAAGTTAATTATTATCAACGAGGTGTACCAGTTCACGCTTCGCTGCAAATCGGCATGCCAGTTACTATGTACTCATCCACAAAAAATGAACCGAAGTTTCCATATTAATATCACCACAACTCGTTATTGGTTTATAACTTTCATATGTTTCAATTCTTTTATCATGATAATTATAAGTTTAACTTATACCATGAAAAACAATGACTCGCTAGCTATAGTAGTTTTGTTAACGACATGTGCTAAAAAGAAAAGAGAAGGAAGTACCTCATTTAAGATATAACGAGGTGAGTGCACCCGTCGCGCTGCGGCGGGTTACTGTTCATTTTCACGATCCGTTGTTGTATTCGTTTTCGAAACATATAATACTAATATAGCTGGTTGCACTTTTTTTTGCCATGTTTGTGAACATTGTACTAAATATCCTTAAATTAGTATTCTAGTTTTCTCTCCTTTTGGTGTTGCCTTTTGTTTTTCTTATAGTGCTTTTTTTTTTTTTTTTTTTTTTTTTTTTTTTTTTTTTTTTTTTTTTTTTAACACTTATAGTGCATTTACTCAATTCATTCAGTAGCTATTTATAATTGTATTTTACTCCTTTTTGGCGTTGTAGTCTTTAAATGTAACAAACAACACGGGCCAAAATTGGCCAAACCAATCAGCCCATGAAAGCCCAAAGTTTTGGCGGGAAACCCGGCCAATCAAACGACGTTGCATCGCACGAGATTTAATAATATATATAATGCGACATATATATAAAAACCCTAAAAAAAGGAAATAAACTTATATTAAGTATACTATAAAAGAAATCTATCAAAAATATATATATATATATATATATATATATATATATATATATATATATATATATATATATATATATATATATATATATATATATATGTTGGGAATATAATTTGACATAAAAAAGATCAAAAGAATAAATGATAAAAAATAATATTTCATATTTAATGCCATATTAAAAAACCTAAAAAAATTTAACAAAAAGTTTGAAATGTTCAACACATGATTTTCAACTTCTCAAAGAGTTAAGGGGGTGGCAACCTTGCGGTTTGCAAGGTTCGGCAACCCTTGCCGATCGGTAAACACGATTGCCAACCATGCGGCATCCAAATTTCGGCACCTCTTGCGGTATAATTCACCGAATCGGTGGGGAGAGTTTCAAGGTATATGTTACCGTTTAACATTAAATGGGAGGAGCGTGTATTGCTTTGAAAAAAAAAAAATAAAAAAAAAAAAAATCCCTATAAATAAGTACATACAACACACTGATGCACCGAAACACCATTTAGGCTGGCGTTCCCGTTTGGGAACGTGGTGGGAACGGATACGCCGTCGAAACGCCACCGAAACGTTTCCAAGGCGTTTCCCGAATCTGCGAAACGTTTCGTATGAAGTATCCTTACCGTTTCTGGAATATCAAGATGTTTCCAAGCCGTTGCTGGATTTCCGGTGGTTTGGTTCATCGGAATAAATTGGAGAGGAAGAGTTACAAGGGAAAGTGGGATAGAGAAGTGTGGGGTCACGTGATTTGGCATTTCATGACTAATAGTACTCGTATTAAAATAGGAGTAGTAAATATAATGCATATTGTATTATTTATCATCTGATCCGTACTTCTTTGTTTTATCTCTTTTTGTTTTTTTAATTTAAATTTTATTATTGATATACATTTAATGCTTGATTAGGCAAAAATTAGGCAAGATTGCCACTAAAAAAGAGTGTTTAGGCAAGATTAGGCAAAAAATGTGTTGAACAACCTTGATTGGTTGTTTTCTTTAAAAGAGGAGGCAATGTGTGGCAAGGTTGCCACCCCCCTAACAATTAACTTAACATGAGACTTTGAATTTAAATCTGACTTGTATATTTGTATCAGAATATGAGAAATAAATGTTTGAATCTGAATCAAATGATATTGTTTGTTTTTTACTTTTTAAATGTCTCACTGATATAAGTACAAATTAGTTTTATTCTTACAAAACATAAACGTGTTTACGCATCATATGGAGCATTTGAGTCATAAAATTAACAAGTTTAGCAACGTGGGAATAAAATGTCTTAAATAAAAAATTCAGGGACATTGTGTCGTAGCTTAATCTCGTAAAGTAGTCATATATTGTTGATGTAGTGTAGCCCATGTGGTTGAATTTCTTCATCATTATACAAATTGTCACTATCATTTACTTTACAATTATAAGATTGCGAAAAAAAAATAAAAAAATCACAGTATACTTGACATTGTCAATTGATTAAACTATTTTTTTAATGAAATAATTTAAGCTTATGTTCAAATTACAGTGCCACAATTTAATTTCACAATCTAGTTATATATTACTTTGTATGAAAAACTCTTAAGTGTTTGAGCATCATCATCATTATTATTTTGAACATTGTTTGTTTAGCAAAAAAAAAAAAAAAAAAAAAAAAAAGTAATTCTCTTTGACGTACCATCAATAATAAAAGAAAAGTCGAGAAGAAGAAAAAAAAAAAAAAAGTAAAAAGTGAGGAGACATTAAAAGGCATTCAGATACCAATTCCACATCTAGTTGATTAAAAGGTTTGAGCTTCTTACCGCATCAAAACGAGAGAAAAAAAAAGCACACTTATTGGGCCAAATGTCTAAACACATGAGTCATATCATAAAAGGTTCTTTTTGAAAATCAGCTCTACCTAAGTTTAGACTTCTGTCCTTTTATCGAATGACAAATTTATAAACTAGCAATGAGTTAGAAGAAATCACAAATTAAGTAAACTGGGATTTTGCAACCAAGTAACCCATTTGAGTTTGGACTTACTACAACGAGAACACCAAGTAAAATACGTTTGAACAATATCATCAAAAAGAGAAACCCTTCTAGGCGCTGACGATTGTCGAAAATGAACTAATTTATGAATCTCTGTATAAGCCACCAGGTGACATAACATACGCCTTCAATGATCTCCTTCAAATGATTAGGCATCCTAACAATGATGAGTCAAGCGAGCCAATCATCATAAGAAGAGAGATTTGAATCTTCAAGTTCCCACTAACAAAAAACCAATTTTCTCAAATTACAAGCTATCGAACAAGAGAAGAAGAGATGAGAAGTGGATTCCACTCCCGCATTGCCAAAGGGGTAAATAATAAAGTTGAACTCAACTCCTCTTAAAGAGATATTCAACCGGGTAGGAAGCTTATCCGAGCGAACTTTTCGAGCAAAAATGTTAACCTTAATGGGGATCACCTTTATTAGAGGTGTAAATAAGTCGAGTAGCTCATGAGTATCTCGACTTATTTACACCTCTAATTAACACTTACTACCAACAATTATCAGTAATTCTTAACAAAATAATTATCATTTACGAACTTATAAATCCTTTAAACAATTTAAGGTTTGTTGGCATGTACGTACTTACTTAAAACATGACAACCATTGCCCGATTACTAACTCTGGTTTTAAATACTAATCGCGCCATAATTGTCATTCAATCATTGTTAATAAAGTACTATTAAACTATTGATTAATGGTACTTTTAGATTTAAATATTTGATTATAATTAAAGCATAAACCACCCACTCAATCATTTGGTCATCCACAAATTAAAAAATGGTTTAAGATAAGCATGCCATAACCATACTTAGTTATCATGTTTTGGTTTTGATTCCATCTCCAACGTGGCTTAGATAAGGCGTTTTTAAGATTTTTTTAAAAAAAAGAAAAGGCTAATATATTTAAAATGTATCTTACTTGTCAAAATTTCAGGTTTGTGTAACAATATTTATTTTATTTTAAATTCATGTACTAAACTTTCAATTTTTGTCATTTTAGTGTATTTTTGAACCATTTTACCCCTCCCCAGTATAAGGAGTTTTTATAAATTGAAGAGTAAAATGGTCCGAAAATACACTAGAGTGATGGAATTTAAAAGTTTAGTACATGAATTTGCATAAAAAAAAAAAAAAAAAAAAAAAGAAAAAAAAAAAAAAAAGTGTGTTACACAAAACTGGAATTTGTGCAAGTATGATACATTTAAAATACGTTAGCAAAAAAAAAAAAAAAAAAAAAAAAAAAAAAAAAAAAAAAAAAAGTTTCAAACATTGCTGATTGAGCATCTCAAGATTCAAGGAAGAGTTCAGAAGCGGCTAGAGAATAACGGCCAAATTATGTACTCCCTCCGTCCCTTATTAAATGTCCTGTTTGAATTTTCAAAGTCTTTCTTTCTCAACTTTGACCTTAAATATTTTTGTTTTTGTAATATAATATTTGATACAAAATATATGAATGAATTAAGTTTTAAATGTATTTTCATTGCGTATAATTTTTATCAAATACTATATAACACAAGTAAAAATATTCAAGGTCAAAGTTGATAAATAAAGACTTGAAAAGTCAAACATGGACATTTAATAAGGGACGGAGGGAGTACATCAAAACTAAAAATGCTCGAATTCTCAGATAACATAAACACATATACTTCTACATCTATACGTAACCCGTCTACTCATACTATTATGTTTTTGGGAGTTAAGACTATCAAGTATAAAAATATAAAACTGTCAAAAAGTACGAAATATAAACTGATAAAAAATTGTGTTATACTTTAGACAAAAAAGTGTGCGATAGTTGAAAAGTACATAACATGTGGGGTGAGGAGGGTAATAATAACATATCCCATTTTGTCAATTTCTATAATTTGTTAACTTAAAAGAAAGTTAAGGAAATCTGGCAATCTTTCTGTAATTGGCTGTTTTTACCAATCTATACTTCTATACTACTATATAATGCATGGATAAACCAAGCCTAACTCCTAACCAAAAATTAAGATAAGGAGCTCCAATCATGAGGTGACATGTGTCACTTCTCAACTAACTCCAAGCCTAACTCCTAACCAAAAATTAAGATAAGGAGCTCTAATAATAAGGTGACATATGTCACTTCCCAACTTAAAATTCACCTTTATTTTCAAATTAAAATATCTTTTTATCTATTTATTTTTTTTTTGTTATCTAATTTCACCATATTTTCTAAAATTTAGTGCTCTTTAATTCAACATCCATTTTGATATATTTTTACAAGTTTTTAGTTTTATAGATTTTTAGTGGGTTTTTTTTATTCAAAATTTTACAACTTTAACCTTTATTTCAATCAATACAATCTTGATTCGTTAAAATCATATACTTTTGGGTGAGTGTTTGACGAGAAAGAGATTGCGATGATCTTTCTATATACGGTAATAATGATGTCACGAGAAAGCTACGAAAAACCCAAACAAACACATATACATTCGGAGTGTTGTGAAACGAATTCACTAAGCGGGTAGGGAATTGCGGGAAGAGTTGGGCTAGCAATTCATTTATAACCATATTACTATATTTTTCACCGCAGCTGTGCGCAGGTATCCGACTAGTATATTAAATAAACTTATATTTTGTCACAACCCGTTAATACCCATACAGTCTTAACATTATCTTTCACAATAAGTGAGATGAAATATACGACGGTCAACATCATGGACTATAACATTTTCTTCCAAGAAAGATTAGGACTTCGTTACATACGATAGAAATCTTATTTTCTCTCTCAAATTTCGACTTTCTAACTATTTCATTTACTAATTCCGGCCAATTTAAAAGTTAGTTAAAGCGTCCTCACTCACATTAATCATATTCAACAAATATTTTCAAATAGTGGCCGGTGGGACGGACCAATCAAAAGCCAGGGATTAGCCATCTTGGCCCCATGGACGGTGCCACCTCAAATTCTCTATACATAAGTCCATTTTTAGCCGCATACTAAATCAACCATCTTAATAAATAAAACCAAAAGTTACATTTTAAATTTGAAATTTTGCACTATATAAGCCTTTGATGAAGCATCAACAAATCACAACTTAATTTAGCAAGTCAATTCACCATCACATTTCTTTTGACTTTTAGTGCTTCTTTCTCTAACAAAAAACAGTTCTAAAAAATGGTGAAGTTGGCATTTGGTAGCATTGGTGACTCATTCAGTGGTGCTTCAGTTAAATCTTACTTGGCTGAGTTCATTGCCACTCTTCTTTTCGTTTTTGCTGGTGTCGGGTCAGCTATTGCTTTTGGTATGGCGGTTTTTCTTTGATAGATGTTTGTTTTTGAGCTAAAACGTTACAAAATACTCTAATAAAAAAAGTTAAACATACCCGAGAAACTTGTGTAAACTAGTCTCAGTGGTTTTAGAGTGAGTTTGGCGTATTTATATACCCGCTCGGTTCTATATAAGGCTAGTCTCAATGGTTCTAAATCGAGTTTGGCGTATTTGTATACCCACTTCACCACATACGTTCAACAAAATTTCAATAATTTACAACATGGAAAAAATGATGACATATTTTTAATATGGGATATGATCTCGATCATCGATACAAAATGTTCGTGTAGTTATTATGTTATCTATGAACAAGTTAAGCTTTAGAAAGATCATGTTTACCTAAAAAGTGTCATTTTCATATGAGTGAGATAAGTACAAACAAATAAAAAGAAGTGTTAGTAATATATGGTTAAGATAAATTAAACAATTCTGTTCAGACATATAATGATTTTCATAATTCTTTTGCAGGCAAGCTCACATCCGATGCAGCACTAGACCCTGCTGGGCTAGTCGCAATAGCTATTGCCCATGCACTTGCACTTTTTGTTGGTGTGTCCATGGCAGCCAACATCTCTGGTGGACATTTGAACCCTGCTGTTACCTTCGGCTTGGCTATTGGTGGTAACATCACTATCATTACCGGTCTATTCTACTGGATTGCCCAATTGCTTGGTTCCATTGTTGCATGCTTCCTCCTACAATTCGTTACTGGTGGCTTGGTAAGTTTTCTTATATTTTCACTTGTAAAAAAACACATAAACTTGTCTACTTTTTTATAAAAGCATATAGTGGTATTTATTTATTTAAAATAAAATTTCTAAAACGAGTGTTTGGTTTAATATCTTGGATGCCTACTTACAAATTTTGTACTTGACAGGCTGTCCCAACACACGGAGTTGCTGATGGCATGAATGGTCTTCAAGGAGTCGTATTTGAGATCATCATAACTTTTGCTCTAGTTTACACAGTATATGCCACCGCAGCTGACCCTAAGAAGGGTGCTCTTGGAACCATTGCACCAATTGCTATTGGGTTCATTGTTGGAGCCAACATTTTGGCTGCTGGACCTTTCAGTGGTGGATCAATGAACCCAGCTCGATCATTTGGACCTGCCGTTGTTAGTGGAGACTTCTCCCAAATATGGATCTACTGGGTCGGCCCATTGATCGGTGGTGGTTTGGCTGGACTCATCTATGGTGATGTTTTCATTGGATCATACGAGGCACTTCCAGCCGCTGGAGACTATGCTTAAGAACCTATTTTCTGTTTCGCTTTGTTTCTTTGTTTCATCAATCATGCTTAAGGGTCGAGGGTGTAATATCCTCATGGTTTGAACTTGTAGTCTGTCTTATTGGTCTTTTCCTTTGAGAATATGCCATGCTTGCAATTTCGAAATGAGAAAAATTGTTCATATGATCAACTAGTAGTGTTGTTATTTATTTTGTCATTAACCTTTTGTGTCAAATTTATTTAATAACCTTTTGATGACTATTTTAGCTCATCTTAAAGCTAGAGGAAATAACAACTTATCCAACCAGCCAAACGGACCAACAAACTAATGAAAACGCAAACTTATCTAACGAACCACACAGACCAAACCGAAAGCACATCCAGAAAAATCTAATAACCTTTTGGTGACTAATAAATGATTTAGTAGATCGTAAGTATATAGTTTCATAAAATTAGGGTCACTCTCTACAATTGGACATCCGGTCCATGTTTAACATCTTTGTATTTCAGTATTCATCTAAACAGTTAGCATAGTTGCCTAGTTGGCCAAATGTTATGATAAGTACAAGCATTTTGTAAATATCTAAATCTTTTGCATGATGTTGATAGTAGCAGTATAAATATGCTATGGCTATGCTGTAAATTGCTGTTATGGCTAGGTTTGAGACAGAGCATCTCCAACTTATCTTGTATGGTCTACTATAAATTATTTTAAGTGTCTTTGTTGCCACTTTCAATGTACATCAGTTATGCTATTGAACCAAATTACTATTGTAGGACCTTGGTTGAGATGTGCTGAAGAAAAATACTTGGAATACATTAGTGGATGATCTACAAAGATTAATGTAGTCCGTCATGTCTAACATTAGTTGGCTTGGTTACTATTTTTTATTTTATTTTATTTTTTATTTTTTAATTTATTTTTTATTATTATTTATTATTTATTTTTTGCCTCTCATTTTTTTTTTATCTTTTTGTCATTTCGAAATTGTTTTCTTAGTTGAAATTTGTTTATGCTTCATATTTGGGAATTCACCTGATTTTATGCATAGAGTTATTCATCTCTCCGTTAGAAAAGCTGGTGCAGTTAGTTGTTTTGAGTCTTCTATAGCGACATTAGGAATGTGTGAGTACTATCTTGTTCATTTTTTGGGAATGTGTGAGCACTATCTTCTATAACGACGGTTGTTTTGAGTCTTCTAAAACGCCGTTAGGAAAGTTGGTGATAGTATGAAATATGTAAATCTTGTTATTTTCTGGTCATGGTTATTAGGTGTTTTTCCTCGTAGCAATGGTTTCGACCTTTTGGGCCGACTAATCCACATGGTTTGAGCCCACCGTCACACAGATCCAAACCGGGTAAATTAAGCTCTCCCTTTTCGGGAAGGTTGATGTGACCACTTCTGTTTGCACCACCTAGCTGAAATTGAACCTGAGACCTTTTGATGATGGTAATTACAAGATTTTAACCACTAGGCAACTGGGATGGTTGATATACTTTCGGCCTTGGACAGTTGGACACCATTTAGTATACTTCCGGTCATGTGCCTGATCTTTTGATTGCAAACTCTAATAAACTATTCAGATTTAAAAGAACCTGTTTTCAGCTATTCATTCAAACTTAGGGCCGATTTCACAGGCAGTCTTACAAAAATTAGGCATTTATGACGCAAATTTCATTATGTTATTGATACTTGATTTATAGATGCACCTAGTCATTCAACTTTCAAGAAAACAAATGGGTTATCATTACTAGAAAATGTGCCAATAGCTCAATTTTTTGGTAACGACATGATAATCGTTGCTATATTCTTACTTTAGCAACGAAAAATAGGAATACCATGCTATTTGTCTAGCAATGACTTATTCTAACTTTGTTGCTAGTTTCAGAAAATTTGGAGGGAAATCTCCCGCCAAATTTTAGCCACGAATAATGTTAAAACTTGGTACACAAATAATTAGCAACGACCATTTTTTTTTTGGGCAAACAAAGTCAACGGCATTAGCAACGACTATTGTACGTATCAGTATCACAACCAATTTCTTGGTTGGTAACTGTATCCTTAAATAGCAACGACACCATCGTTGCTAAAATTGTTTGTAGATTATGAAAAGCACTTGGTTAGAATTAACGTATGACCCTCTGCTTTGCAATAATGGTTTCACTATATGAATTGCTTTGCTCAATGACCTCAATGAGATAAAGTGAATGTGTAGTATTATTTTAGTTATCAAAATGTTTATTATAGTGTTCTTTTGTATTTAGGTAATTTGGTATTTGTCTTTACTTTATTTGTTTAGGTAAAATTGGGTGATTGCTTTTGCTTTACTTTGATGTTGATTTTATCCTTATTCATTTTTTATTTTCTTTTTTTGTATGTGCTTCATTCTTGGAGCCTTATTTCCCTTTTGTTTCTCAGGAAAAGTGTTGCTTGTATTTCACTTGGAAACTAAGGTGTAATGTAGTAATCGTAACTTTGTAAGGATGTATGATTATCATGGCTTCTTAATCATATAACTGTAATTTTGTAATCACCAACAAGAATTTTTCTGTATTTCAAACTTCCAATCTTTGTTGTACACCTTGATAACTCCACTGAAATCTTTTTGTGATGTCTCAAAATTAAAAATCAAGAGAGATTTTGGGCACAGGATCTCAAAATCTAACCTTTTTGAACTAAGTATGCGTATTCACGTTTTACATTTATATGTTGAAGATCTTGAGTTTCTTTCGGTTTAGCTTGTACGTGTCTCACTAAGACTTCAATTTTTGTGTTGGACTTGTTGGACTTTAGTTGCATAATTCTTGTTGGACAAAGTATTTAGTGTCATGTAATAAACGTATAGCTAAGGGGCGAATATGTTAGACTTAAAGTTAACAACTAAATAGGCGGTTGGGAAGTTAGTTAGGAATAGACATGACTGTTGGTAACAATCATGATGTTTCAAACAAACACAATGGTTCGGTTCATGTACTATAAATAGATTAGTTTGTTTTGTTGTAAAGTGTGTCTAAAATAACAATGTAACCGATATTATGTTGTTAATAATAAAAAATCAATTCTTGTCAATCTTGTGTTCATAATTCGATCCTGGAAATCAATAAACATGTGCAACATTGGTATCAGAGCAAAGGGATCCAAGATTACAAGAAGTTTGATTCAACTTTGATCAGAAATATTAAAAGACACCAAGGAATTGTTGGTACAACAATTCTGAAGAAAAGAAGCAATTGCTACCGAAAAAAGGGAAAGGAACACCAACCAGAAATCCATCAGACAATATAATAGATCAGAATACGCTGGTCACGGTGGTGCACAACCGGAATTACTAGTGGAAGTTGCAGATAGCAACAAACTTCAATCAAACTCTTGAAGGAGGAGGAATAAACCTTTTGAAGGAATCAATTGAACCAAATCAAGTGCCAACGAAGGACAAAGAATTAGGGCTTCGTGAGACCAAAAAAAGGGGGCTCTTTGGGCAAGATCAAGAAAGACTTTTGTTGTGAGTGACGTTTGAATACCGACACAAAAGGAAGAAAGACTTTTTGTTGGGAGCGGTATTTGAAGACCGACAAAAGAAAGAGAGATTGAAAGATCGTTTTTGGTTCAAATAGCAAGTAGAACCCTTGATTCAAACCAGTAAGAAGGTAGAATCATTGGGTTTTAATATCAGCAAGAAAGTATAAATTATTTTCAAAACAAGTAAGAAAGATCATTTTTGATCAAAACCAGTACGAGAAACCTTTGTGTTTCAAAGTAAGTAAGAAACTGATCATACGATCAGAAGTAAGAAGTAAGGTTGAACAGGGGCGTAGCCAGGAATTTTTTTTTTTGGGCAAAAAAATTAAAGGACGTTAGCAAGTGCAAAAACAAAACATTATAATATATAACTATGCAAAAATGTTGCAACAAATTTTTTCATTTAGCGCTATAGTTGTACACGACACTCATCCGCATCATTAAAATCATCTAAAAGTGAATATAAAGTATTTATACATGAATTAATAAGGGGCGACAGATTAGTTTTACAACAATTAGTATTTCTACATGGACTTTATGAGTATATAAGATGGGCCAAAAAACAATATTAGTTACATGCTACAACATTGGTCTTTTTACATAATACATATATACAATTTTTAGGGCTTTGTGGGTGGGCCATGGCCCACCTTACCCCTCACATAGCTCCGCCACTGAGGTTGAACATGTTTGGTGATCACAAGAAACCAAGTAAGAGGAAGTACGCAAGTAAGAAAGCATGCATGAACGCAGGAATATCTACTGTGGAAGACATTGATCTTGAAGAAGATAATGGAAAATACATGATGACTGGAAAGGAAGAATGGGAGGAAGAGAATGCGGAGAAGAGCATGAAGACTCGAAGAACAAGACTTAAACAATTAAGGAAGAATTGTTGGACTTTATTGCATAAGTCTTGTTGGACAAAGTATTTAGTGTATTGTGTAATAAACGTATACCCCTAAAGGCCAAATATGTTAGACTTAAAGTTAACAACCGAATAGGCGGTTGGGAAGTTATTTAGAAATAGACATGACTGTTGGTACAGTCATGATGTTTCAAACAGACACAATGGTTCGGTTCATGTACTATAAATAGATTAGTTTGTTTTGTTGTAAAGTGCGTCTAAAATAACATTGTAACCGATATTATGTTGTTAATAATAAAGAATCAATTCTTGTCAATCTTGTGTTCATAATTCGATCCTTTAAACCTGTGCAAGAGGACTGCATTACAAGGTTGGACTATAGTATATCTAAGATAAGTAAACAAACCTCACAATTTTTTACTTGCCTAATTATTTGATTATGTACTATCGTACAAACATGCATGTCTTAAACTGATGTATTTTTTGCAGTGTTCTAAAAGGCGCGTCAAGGCGTGAGGCATGGCCTCGGCGCCACGAACTGGACCAAGGCGTGAAGTCTAGGCGTCGTGTGAAAAGGCGTGGAATAAGGCGCGGAAAGGCGTGCCAAGGCGCGCCTTATCATATGGCGTGGAGCCATTTTTAGAAGGGGATGATGTGCGCTTAAATTTTGGGCCTAGTAATTTCTAAACATAGTTCAAATTTTCACTTTATTTCTTATGCATATCACTTTTTGTAAGCTCACCTTTTGTAAACTCACCTTTTGTAAACTCGATATGCATATAAAATATGATATTATAACATAAATAATAAATATATAAATATTTTTTCGCCGCCTTAGTCACGCCGCAAAAAATGTCATGGCATGACGCGTAAGGCTTGAGGCGTGGCCTTGCCGCCACGCCACGCCTCACGCCATTTATAATAATGATTTTTTGTGTGGCTACACAGTTAAACATGCATGAAATCTCTTCGGATTGATGGTGGATCCTTACTCGAAGCTATAGATTTTGGAAGCATATGCAGAAGTCAAAACTCTTGTTTTCGTTCAAATTCTCAAGAATATTATTGTACTTTGTACAGTTTTTGTTTTTTGTTTTTTTTTTTAGTGTTTGATTAAGCATATAAAACTAGAATGTATAATTTTCGGTACATTTATCATTTTAGAATTAATTATGTCTTTTGGTTCGTATATATCATGGGGTTGATATGGAAAAGTATATTCTACGTACTACGGAGTATATTCACATTTGTATACAGCCTTTCTAGATTATAGTATACCAATAACTATATAGCAATGACTCGAATGGTCCCTAAATTTACAACCTTTTTCAAACGGTGAAATACCTAATTAAGAAGTTGTTCCTAAAGTCATGTTTGTCGCTAAAATAGCAATGATCTTACTAAATGGACAATTAGCAACGATTTGGCACTTAGATGAAGTTACAAACGACATTAGTTTTCATTGCAAATTAGAAACAACGTGATGACATTAGCAACGACATTTCATAATTCAACCGGCTATATTGCAACAAACCGTGTTGGTTGTTAATATTGTTGCTAACACCATCTAGCAACGAAAAATGGATGTTGAACAACGAATTTTGCTCATCGCCATTTGCCGTCTTTCGTGATATGATGAAATGTCTTGCCTTACACCATAATACAATGTTTATGATATCAACACAACGCCAATAATTTGGTAGTTCTAATGACTTTGGATTATCCAATAATTTAGTAGTTATCATGTCTTCACTCATATTTCATAAGTATATTCAAATAAAGGCCGGGGAGTGGAGCCAATTAATGGCCAGGAATCAGCCATCCTGGCTCCATGGACGGTGCCAGCACAAATTATCTATACATGCATGGGCCCCTTAATGGTTAATAGTGACATAGTATATTAGTATATCAACCCCACTTATATGGAAGTTTATGTTATAAAATTTGAATCATGCACTATATAAACCTTTACTGAAGCATCAACTAATCACAACTAAAGCAAAGTCAATCATCACATTTCTTTTGACTTTTAGTGCCTCTTTCTCTAAGAAAAAAAAGAGTTCTTAAAAATGGTGAAGTTGGCAGTTGGTAGCATTGGTGACTCTTTGAGTGGTGCTTCAGTTAAGTCTTACTTGGCTGAGTTCATTGCCACTCTTCTTTTTGTGTTTGCTGGTGTCGGGTCAGCAATTGCTTATGGTATGTTCGGTTTTCTACTTTTCTTAACCCACATATTGTGTTGAAATTTTATCATTGAGTTTTGGGTTTGCGGAATTACGTAGCTGGCTCTAAAGTTTAGAAGTTACAAAATAGTCTAGTAAACGTTAATACAGACTCGAAAAACCTGTATAATCAAACTAGTTTTAGCAGTTTTGACATGAGTTTGGTGTATATGTAGCCCACTCAGTTCTATACTAGTATAGTCTCAGTGGTTCTAAATCATGCTTGACGTATTCAAATACAAAAATGTTTAAGATAAACTCAGCTGTTTTACAACATAGGTAAAATGACAACACGTACACATGTTCCGGTTTGATAAACATATTCTAGTATTTATTGAATCCGGCCGGTTTCAACAAATTTAGCTTGGAAAATTTCTTGTTTACCTAAAAGTGCCATTTTCTATAGCAATATAAATAACTGAATACAAAATATAAAAGTGTTGAAGATCAAGACAAGTTATGCAACAACTTATTACTTTGTGAATATATCATCTAATTTGTAAAAATTTGCAGGCAAGCTAACATCCGATGCAGCACTAGACCCTGCTGGGCTTGTCGCCATAGCCATAGCCCATGCACTCGCACTATTTGTTAGTGTGTCAATGGCAGCCAACATCTCTGGTGGACATTTGAACCCTGCTGTCACCTTCGGTTTGGCTGTTGGTGGTAACATCACCATCATTACTGGTCTATTTTACTGGATTGCCCAATTGCTTGGTTCCATTGTTGCATGCTTCCTCCTACAATTCGTTACTGGTGGTTTGGTAAGTTATTCATAAAAGCATAGTGATAAAGTACCATATGACTGCTATAACGGAGCGTTTGATTTAAAATCTTGGATGCCTACTTACATATTCGGTGTTTAACAGCCCGTCCCAACACATGGAGTTGCAGATGGCATGAGTGGTCTTCAAGGAGTTGTTTTTGAGATCATCATAACTTTTGCTCTAGTATACACAGTGTACGCTACAGCAGCCGACACTAAGAAGGGAGCTCTTGGAACCATTGCACCAATTGCCATTGGGTTCATTGTTGGAGCCAACATTTTGGCTGCTGGACCTTTCAGTGGTGGATCAATGAACCCAGCTCGATCATTTGGTCCCGCTGTGGTTAGTGGAGACTTCTCACAAAACTGGATTTACTGGGTCGGCCCATTGATCGGTGGTGGGTTGGCTGGACTCATCTATGGTGATGTTTTCATTGGATCATATGAGGCACTTCCAGCCGCTGGAGACTATGCTTAAAAGCCTCGATTCTCTTTTCCCTTTATTTTATATTTGTTTCATGAATCATGCTTAAGGGCCCATGGTAATTTGAACTTTTGTATTCTGTCTTCTTTGTTTTCTCCTTTGTGAATATGCCATGCTTGCAATTTCGAAATGAGAAGAAGTGTTCATATGATCAACTAGTAATGTTCTTATTATTTTTGTCAGTACTTTATTTTCTCAATATAATTTAATACGAGTAACTTTTTGATGACTATTTTAGTTCTTAAAGCTAGCTAATCAATAAAAGGAATCACATAAATATAGTTTGCCTAATAAATCATTCAATTTTATGCAGTAGATTGTAAGTATATATATAGTTCCATAAACTTTGAGACACTCTCCGCATTGGATATTTGGTCCATCTTTCGCATCTTTGTATTTTAGGACTCATTTAAACAGTTAGCCCATAATCAACCGATTTTAAGTAAATCTCGGATATTGTGCATTCAACAAAACCTCCAAACAATCTTGTATGCTCTACTATAAAGTATTTTAAAGCAATTCAAGTGTCTTTTGTTCCCATTATAAACATGTTTTGTGTTAATTTTAACGGATAAAAATTAATGAGTATGTCTTGACTCGAACTCGAGACTTCGGGATTGCACACTTTACGTATGAGTTTCAATTAATTAATAATTATTGTTTTAGTGACGAATAATTATTAAATTCACAAATAAGCACTTAATGGTATCTAATGACCATTAGACGAAAGATTAAGGAATAGAGATGAAATAGTGACAGAAAGATCTAGAAACTCTTCCTTTGGCTATATTTGGCCGATCCCAAATCGCCATAGGATAGGGAATGCTTCAAGGTTGGGATAGTATAAATACATGGCCTCATGTATTCATTCTTCTCATCCCTTGGTTCATTAGCAAGCCAATTCACTTTCTCATCTCATATTTTTTGAGCTATAGGCAATTCTCTTGAATCAACTAAGGCTCAACTAGTAGTGCTTGCTCGTGAATTAAGAACCTAGCTTTTCTTATTGAAACGCTAATAGTACGTGTGTTCGAGAACGAAGTGTTAGCATACTTTTGCTAACAAAGTGGTGATTGCCCATTCGACTAACTCCTTAGTCGATTCCCAACAAACCCAATTAGTGTTTATAGTTTTTGTTCCATTGATTTCTTGTTCTTGCTAGAAATCACAAAGGTATGCACCTTTTATATTCGGTTAATTTCAATTACATGTATTTGATCTATTTCCGCTGCGTGCTTGATGTGTTTATATGTTTATATATTAGTTATGATTTTCATATATTCCAACAGTGGCATCAAGAGTCGTTAATACATTGTAATTAATTACCGAAACACATAAAATTGAATCGTTACGATTATTACATGCTTGGTGTTCTTATGGTTTTAAATTTTTCATAAACCCTAGAATTTTATTTTATTTTTTTTAATGTCGACTTTTTTTTTTTTATATATGTCGATTTTTTTTTTTTTTTTTTTTTTTTTTTTTTTTTTTTTTTTTTTTAATTTGAAAAGAAAAATTAGGGTTTTGAATTTTGATATAAAACTTGTAGAAACCCTAGGTTGCATGTAATATTTATTTGTATTTAAATGGATATTTTGATATGCCGTTTTGGTTGCATTCCGTATTGACATGATTATATGTTATAATATGTGAAATGTGGGCATCCATGACAAACCATGCATGTGTTGTCTTGGATTATGGTGATTTGGTTTTTATAGATTTCATGTTTATTATGCGATTTAATTATAATTGATATGTTTTAGTAAATATTATGACTATAAAGATTACTAAAATTTAATTAATTATAAAAATAGGAAGGCCCTATTACAAATCGTGTAAAATCAATTGTGTGTTTTAAATTGATTTAATTTGCATGTCCATTATTGTTGTTGTTTGTTTATTTTATTTAAATTATTTTTGTTTTTATATGTTGAGTGACATGATAGCAAGCAAAGGGTAATTTCATAAATAAAATATTAAACGGACTTAATAATGGTGAAATCTTATTTTGAGCTTACAAAAATCTTGAACTTTTGATTGATTGATCGTGACTGTATTAAGTGGTTGGAAGGTGAGACTAATTTTGACAAACTATCAAAGTGGGTATGAGGTTGGCTTCGCATTAAATTGCGGCCTTAGATAGCCTCCATTCTGGCTTAACGCTCGCCTGTGAGTCAAAATTTATTTTACCCAACAACCATGATAACTACGAAGCATTTAAGGCAAAGTTGTAAGTTTCTCAACGCCTCAATCAAAACTTTGGAGATTTAAGCTCGTAAAGAAACTAATGTGTAAAAGTTTTTACATGAAACATATGCTACAAGATGAATGCATGACATCTTTGTACATATATTTTGATTACACACATCAAATTTACTACCCTTAAATTTAAGTTATATACCATCCAATGAAACGGAAACACCTAAAATTGGGTCTACGTCAGGGTGTAACCTAGCTAGATTGCAATGGAAGGGCAAATTACATGATTTCATCACTAGCAGATCAACTGGTGTGGTGGAATTATGTAAGTTTGTTGTTTCTTAAGTTGGTTAACTTAATTGAGTTGATAATGGGACTGATCACTCAAGGCATAAGAAGATGTGGATAAAACATGCTTACATTGCACCTGCGGTTGGCAAATATGTAAATCCCATCGATTCTAGGAATTGCAATTGAATATTGGCAATTGAGGTTCGACTCGTACCTTATCGAATACCGTCATCACTAGCAGATCAACTGATGTGATGAACCTATGTCAATTTGGATCCTAGTTTTTCAGTGAAAATTAAATGGTTATATGATTATGAACCATGGGTATTTAATTTTCTTGAAAAATTTATTATCGAAAATACTAAAATTGAATTTTGTAATTCTTTTTGATGTAAATAATGCAACATTAAAACCGTAAACGTGGTTTGGTTTTAAATTGGTAAATTGATCTAATTCTGCTTTCAAACATAATGTTTGATTGAAAAAATTTTACCGAAATGATAGAAAGTCTATTTTTCATGAGAGAAGAATAAGACTCAATCCTATTCCTTTTCATGATTGAGAAAGGTATGATAGGAACATTAGAATAAGACTCAATCCTAAGTCTATTTTCCATGAGAGAAGAATAAGACTCAATCCTATTCCTTTTCATGATTGGGAAAAGTATGATAGGAACATTAGAATTGTTTACATTCTAATATATAACTCATAGCAATCTTTTATACTTAAAAGTATTGCACATCCTATTTTCCATAAGAAATTTCATTACCCTAATTTGGTGAATGAATTCTTCTATAACAAACATGACATTTGGTTAAATGGAAAATATGAGTTATTAGAAGCTAGACAGATTACCGCAAAATTGGTAAAAGGCAAGCTAGAATCTTTTGTCTAGTTGTTGTGCTTTAAAGGTGCTACATACCATTATGGGGATGGTAGGCCTATTAAGGAAGAATCTGCATGCCCAAAATTCTTCAAGTTAATATCATGATGGATAATCCATCATATACATAGTAGAATACACATTTTAGAACCTGAGTAATTATTACGTATGGGTTTTTCTAAGTGTGTAGGAAAGTAAAAACAAGCAAATTGTTTTCACTGGTTATGAAACACGTACAATGTTGTCAAATCCAGTGGGAGCGTTGTATTGTGTTACTGAATATGGAGTTATTGTTATGTCCTCTAATTCAGTGGGAGCTACAAGATTTAATTTCTGTGTAGTAGCCCAGATTATCTTCAAGATAATTACTTTTCAATTGTAGATACTCATGTTCTTAGGATAGCCATATGCGTTTCCTAATAAGACAAAGTAGTCCTACATCTACTTATGACACAAATCATATTGAATCACATAAACAAACGTATGTTGTGTTGTTTATATACTACATGATATTGTTCAATGCACAAGTGGGAGAATTGTTTATTTTGTGCATAGGAACAATACATAGAAATATGATTATAGGATTCTCTTAATTGCAAAGTAAGAGATCTATGTTCTAATAGGACGTATAAATTTAATCTGTAAGATTATCTTATCTAGAACATGTGTCATGATTATAACAAAGACTACTTTTATGTCTTATGATATTCAAATTAAAAGAAACACTTGAATTTACAATTTACGTCAGGGTGTAACCTGGCTAGATTGCAATGGAAAGGTAAACTACATGATTTCATTACTAGCAGATCAACTGATGTAATGAAATTATGTGAGTTTGCAGTTTCTTAAATTGGATAATTCATAAAATGACATAAGCAAATAGAGTAGTAAACTAACTTGAAATTACTATTGAAACCAAATGGTGGTGTTCACAAATACTTTAGTTATATATGTTTATATTTTCTTATAAACATGAAGTCTTTTAACTATTACAAGACTTATAATAAAGTAAGACGTTAAACTTGTTATGTTTTAAACAAGAAATCATTGAGTTGATCAATGATTTATAACGTATAGTGGGAATATAACAATTTATGTCTTCTTAAGACATGAACATAAAGTGACTTGTTCAAAAAGTACTTATGTTATATAGCATGCAATTGACTTGGAAATTCTATTGTACCATTAAGTTGATTTAGTTGGTAAATAGATAAGCCAAAAGGAGTATAAAGTTATCTTACATATTGTAAGTTTGCCACACAATATTAAGTTCTAATGAAACATGACAAGTTGGTGGTGTGTTCAGTTAGAAAAATCAAACTTTTGTTAAATTATTTGATTAAATGATAAACATGACTTCTTTTCTTCCAAAAGTTATCAAGGTTAGAATATTGAGTATGGATATATATACTCAATAAGACTCCAACCTAGAAGATTAAATAAGACATTATGGAATGTGATGAATCACATTAAAAGTCTTAATATGATGTCCTGATTTTGTTAATAAGTAGTTTTAACAAACAAGAGTCAGTAACTGTAAAATATTTTGTAATATCCCAAATGAGAACGATTAGGTGTTGCTCAACTTGCTAAAGTATTTATTGATGAATTACAAAAGGCAAGTGGGAGTTTTGTTCAGATCTTGAAAGATCAAAATTACAAAATACATAATCTTCTTAAACTACACTAGTGAAAACCATGATGAGGCTTGAAATGTAAAGGTTAAACCTCAACATGATGAAATTTTCATTCATAGATCCGCAGGGATGTTTCAGATATTTGATTGATATGCTGAGAAATAAGAATTACAGGATCAAAGTAAGCCTGTTAATCATAATTACGCATTTACTAATTATGGTAAATTGCTTATACTATGAATGATAAGATGTTGTCCATAAAGATAAGTCAACTTTGAAAACTTGGTTTATCTTAATGAAGATGAGTTTCTTCAAGAGAAGTAAAACCCTAGAGGTTTAAATCTTCATGTAATAAATCATATAGAGGAAATTGTATACATATTTTAATGCATGTCTTATGACAAGATTATTAGTCATACTTAAGTAATTAACTATGATTGAATATTCTTTCCTAAGCACATTAAAGATACAAAGATGGTAATTGTCATATTAATTTTTATGAATATGGAATTTGACAATGGATTATAAAGCTCTTTCTTGTATAATTACTTAAGCGATGACGATAAATAATTAAGAGTTTATGAATTCATGTAATCTTTGAAAGTATACAAAATGCAAGAATCCAAGTATGGATAAATGCATGCATCAAGGAGATAAATCTTATGTTTAAATATTAACTCCTAAGTAATTCTGAAAGCTAGTGGGAGTATAATGTTTACTTATTTAAATCAAATATGTTGAAAACATATAGGAAGTAACATTCTATAAAAGTTAAATGTTAAGTCATAACTTGGAATGAAACTTTACTTGTAAGATTTAATAAGTAAAATATACAACCTTGAATATATGTTTATTGATGTAAACATGTGCGGTAAATGAATCTAATAGAACATGATATATCATTTAGAAAGTTTAAATGGATATGTAGTACATGAATGAAATTTAAGTTGGACACAAAAAATTTTCATGTACATCATGTTGTTGTTATATCATGCTTTGATAAAAGATGATTTGACAACATTGATATCTAATTGAAAGATATTAGATGAGTTGTGTAATGCATATTCCAAAAGGAATATATTTGGATATAGAATCACATCCTCAGCCTGGAACAATTTCTGGATTCTATAGATGAACAATTTGTCAAATTGTCATAGTCAACAAACTTGGAAGTTTGGAAGGCATAAAACATTACACATTAAAGTTTACGGAAAAGAGCATATTGTTGTTTGCATACAATGATGCTAATTAAATTGAGATGACACTCAATACTAGTCATGGAAGGATATTATCCTTGTTAATAGCCATGTATACTAGTTATGCTTAACTAATAGCATAGTTGCATTATACATTAAAGAATAAGAATACTTTTAACTTTAAAGGGTTTGAAAGTTTAATTATCATAAATTAAGTGTTGAGGATGTCACACACTTTATGATGTATTATGTGGTTATATCAAATTATTTAAATGCACATATACAAGAACTTCACTAATTGAATTCTTGAAATAAGTATTCTCAAAATTCCGATAGATCAAAGTTAGTTGAATAATGCCTTGTGAACAAGTATGATTACTTGAGGCATAATTGTCAACAAGTATGATTGGTATTACTTGAGACAAAATTCATTAACGAGATTTTCATGCGTTGATCTATTTAGTATTTGGATAAAGAGATGTTAAGCAATTATTATTTAATAATGAATTAGAGTACTGAGTACATTTGTTTTCATTAATAATAGATTGTATCCCATATTTGCATGTTTAATCCATGAATAACTTATGTTATGTTATTCTAAATAGTCCGTTGTCAATTAATGATATGGGAGTATCATTGAACTAAGACAAATCTAAGTTTTGGTATAATATACTTTAAATATATTGATGCGTAGGACATGCCAAATTCACATGATATTCAATAATTGAATAAATTGGATATAGGACAAAATCCCAATTACATGATTATACTTATGGATGTTGTCATTATAGTAAATCATGAATATTTATCCTCCGACTTGAGATACCAGGTAACTATTGTGGATGTAGCTCATTTTTTGTGAGATAGTCTAACGCTATCTGTAACTGGTAGTTATAAGGATTATTTTCAGAGGTGATGCAAAGTTCATAGGTTATGCTTGTAGTCAACATATGATTTGTTTCCTTCAAATTTGTTTTGAAGTTTAATACTGTTGGGCCCCTCGTAGGGTTGACAAGATGTTTGCATGGCCATGCCCAAGGTCTATCTGGAATACGTTCAGATGAATTGGTAATCTTGCTCAATCATTAATAACGAGAAACAATAGTTAATTATGGAATGACTTAGATCCATATCCATATTAACGTGGTATTAGAAACAAAAGGATAAGTATGATGATGAATCATCAAATGTGGTTTTTTCCAGGAAATCATACTCGTGATCGTTCTGGGGACATTGGCGTGTTTTGCTAGACTAACCATTGTCATTATTACATTAATGTATATCCGAGTGGGAGCTGTTAGTTTTAACGGATAAAAATTAATGAATATTTTCGGACTCGAACTCGACTAGTAGTGCTTGCTCGTGAATTAAGAACCTAGCTTTTCTTATTGAAACGCTAATAGTACGTGTGTTCGAGAACGAAGTGTTACCATACTTTTGCTAACAAAGTGGTGATTGCCCATTCGACTAACTCCTTAGTCGATTCCCAACAAACCCAATTAGAGTTTATAGTTCTTGTTCCATTGATTTCTTGTTCTTGCTAGAAATCACAAAGGTACGCACCTTTTATATTCGGTTAATTTCAATTACATGTATTTGATCTATTTCCACTGCGTGCTTGATGTGTTTATATGTTTATATATTAGTTATGATTTTCATATATTCCAACATTTTGTTTATGGAGAAAATTACTTGGAATACATTATTGTAGGTCCTTTGGACATGTGCAGAAGCAAATACATTAGTGGACATGTTATGTGTCAAACATCTTTGTTTGCCTCTGGTTGACTTGGTTATGATCTTTGCCTCTCTTTATTTCCTTGTGAAATTGGTTTGTTGGTTGAAATCTGTTTATAATTCATATTTGAGGCTGTACTTGCCTCATTCTAGTTCGTCAATGTGTACCATTCTATTATTCCTATTGATTTATTTACCTCGCCATTTGAAAAGTTGTTGTGGTTGTTTTGAGCCTTCTAAAAAGTCTTTTGCATTGTGTGAGTTGTCTCTCTTGTTTCTGTATGAACTATGAAAATCTTGGACATAGTTTGGTTGTGATTATTCGTTATCTAATGTTGTACCACCTATAATGAGCCTTACTCGCAATTTAATATACTTTGGGTCATGCATGTGTTTTTTCTTTGAACTTTATACTCTTAAAGCTTATGATCTTGCTACAAACACTTTTTCTTCAGGAGAATGAAGGATAATTTTCCATACGCAAGGATATATTACCCATACGCAATTGTCACCCGATATATACACACTTTTACTAGGTGAAACATACCTCAGGTCTAGCAAGTGTTGTAGGCAGCTCCAACACTAATCAATACTAAATATCTACTCGTGGAGTGAGGAAAGGCAATAGATTCATCTTAGGCAGTAAGGGAAGAAACTATAGGGCTTAGGGCAGCGAGTTGAGCCTCGGTTATTTCTTCAATAGACTCTACGGGAGTTAGAGGAGAGGCAATAACTAGACGAATAAACAAGAAAAATGATAAAGAGACCTAACTAAACGGACTTAAAAGTGGACCTAACCCATTGATGATTTGTACATTTATGCAATGTATAAATCATTAATGCATTATGTCCCCTTTAAATGGACCTAATTATGCCCCTCTTTCATCACCCAATAAACAATTCATGGCATTAATTAGAGTTGAAGGAGCTATCAGTGACAAATTCTCTCCTTGAAATGATTAAGACTAGCTTATCTTGGTCATATCCTTAATTTATATATTTATTTTTCTCTTCGAATAGACATTTGTTAAAAACCTCCTTCGGTCACGCGCTTTTTTTTTTTTTTTTTAAATATTTTTATTTTTAAATCATAGTTTCCGATCTTTTAGGCGATTAATCTACGAAATTTGAGCCCACCACCACATAGACTCAAACAGGGTAAAACCCTCCTTTTTTCAGGAAGGTTGGCGTGGCCACTTACCGCGCAAGACTTAAACTTGAGACCTCTCAATAGTTACTCAAACTCCTTTGGTCATGCTAGCTTTTTTCTTTTTGGTTACTTGAGTTTTCGATTCGACATTGCGAGCCGACTAATCCCAATGCAACTACTCTTTTGAATAGCCCAGAGTCGGCGAAAATGAACCTCCGTGACCACAAGAAGATTAATTTGGCCTTTAGATGATTCTTTGACCTGATGGACCAAGCACACGTCCTAGGTTTTTTGAGGTTGTAACTTGTAAGCTTATAAATGGTTGACACTATTGGCGTTCTTTTCAAATGTAACTATGAAAGAGTAATAGATTGAACCAAATCGATTTCAAATTTCTTAAAATGATTCTTTTTCATTCCTTTTTAGGTCTCTATTTCATAATCTTATAAGTTATAATTAAGATATAGTAATAATTTAGTTTTTTCCTTTATGTTACTGCGTGTCAACACATGCATGCAGTCTTAGAATAATTAGGCATGCATGTATGATGCAAATTAATTTCATTGTATTATTGATACTTGTTTTATAAATGGGCAATTCTATATATACCCAAAACAAACACCATAATTTCATATTTCTCTAACACGTGCTTTAAAAGCATTGTATTCATGCATTGAAAACTTGTCATTTGGGTAAATATGGAATTATGATTTTTTTTTGGGTATATATGAAATTATCTGTTTTATAAATGTATTTAATCATTCAAATAATCAGATGATGCTTTAGATTGATACATATCTTTAGATGAAATATGTTAGTTCAAAAAAGCACATGTTTGAAAATTGAAATTTAGAAACTATTTAGTATAGTACGTAGTAGCTAACTACGAGTCTTTTGTCTTGCAATGTTTATGACGTATGAAAAACTTTAAAGAAAGTAAAGGCTTTTAAATTTTCAATTGGAGGTTCTTGGTCCTGACATCAACACAACATCCATAATTTGGTATTTTTGATGTTTTAAGTTACCTACTATTCCAAGTTATAATGTCTTCACTCATATTCAATTAATATATTCAGATTAAGGCCGGGGGAAGGAGCCAATTAATGGCCATCCTGGCTTCATGGACGGTGCCACCTCAAATTATCTATACATGGGGTCCATTAATAGCGACATAGTATATCAACCCCACTTATATAAAAGTTTATTTATTAAAATTTGAAATCATGCACTATATAAGCCTTTGTTGAAGCATCAACCAATCACAACTTTAACAAGTCCCTTATCCAATTTCTTTTGACTTCTAGTGTTATTACTCTAAGAAAGAAAAAGCTCTTGCTAAAAAATGGTGAAGTTGGCAGTTGGTAGCATTGGTGACTCATTGAGTGGTGCTTCAATCAAGTCTTACTTGGCTGAGTTCATTGCCACTCTTCTTTTCGTGTTTGCCGGTGTCGGCTCAGCTATTGCTTATGGTATGTTCAGTTTTTGGTTTGTAAAATTATTTGGCTCTAACGTTTAGAAGTTACATTGATTGAATTTAATAAACACTTAAACAGACCCGAGAACTTGTATAAACTAGTCCTGGTAGTTTTCAAGCGAGTTTGGCGTATTTGTATACCCTCTCGGTTCTATACAAGTCTCAGTGGTTCTAAATCATGCTTGACATATTCTAACACAAAAATGTTAGAATAAATTGATCAGCTGCTTTAAAACATAGGAAAAATGACAACACGTAAGTGTTCGGACTTGATACACATGTTTTAGTATTTTATTGAATTATGTTTGAACAAATTTAGCTCTGAAAAATTACTGTTTACCTAAAAGTTTCTTTAACAATATAAATAACTACATATAATTAAGACAACTTAAGCAACAACATACTTTATGAATATAGCATCTAAATTTTAAAATCTTGCAGGCAAGCTCACATCCGATGCAGCACTAGACCCTGCTGGGCTAGTCGCAATAGCAATAGCCCATGCACTCGCACTTTTCGTTGGTGTGTCCATGGCGGCCAACATCTCTGGTGGACATTTGAACCCCGCTGTTACCTTCGGTTTGGCTATTGGTGGTAATATCACCATCATTACGAGTCTATTTTACTGGATTGCCCAGTTGCTTGGTTCAACTGTTGCATGCTTCCTCCTACAATTCGTTACCGGTGGCTTGGTAAGTTATTCATATAAGCATAGTGATAATATATTACTGTATATGACTGCTATAAAGGAGCGTTTAGTTCATAATCTTGGATGCCTACTTATATATATGATATTTAACAGGCTGTCCCAACACACGGAGTTGCTGATGGCATGAGTGGTCTTCAAGGAGTCGCGTTTGAGATCATCATAACTTTCGCTCTAGTATACACAGTTTATGCAACCGCAGCTGACCCTAAGAAGGGAGCTCTTGGAACCATTGCACCAATTGCCATTGGATTCATTGTTGGAGCCAACATTTTGGCTGCTGGACCATTTAGTGGTGGATCAATGAACCCAGCTCGATCATTTGGTCCCGCTGTTGTTAGTGGAGATTTCTCACAAAACTGGATTTACTGGGTTGGTCCATTGATCGGTGGTGGCTTAGCTGGTTTAATCTATGGTGATGTTTTCATTGGATCATATGAGGCACTTCCAGCCGCTGAAGATTATGCTTAAGAACCTCTTTTCTGTTTCACTTGTTTTCTATGTTACATGAATTGTGCCTAAGGGTCGAGGATACTTATTGTTTGAACTAGCTTGTACGTATTCTGTCTTCTTGGTTTTCTCCTTTGAGAATATGCTTGCAATTTCGAAATGAAAAGAAGTGTTCATATGATCAAATAGTAATGTTCTTATTTATTTTAGTCATCATCTTTTTGACTCAAAACAATTTAGAACTTATTAGTGACTGTAATAATACATCTTAAAGCAAGCTTAATATAAGAAATCACATAAATCTAGTTTTACTAGTAAATGATTTAGCTAATTGTAATTCGTAAGTAGTTTAATACACTTTGTTCAAGTCTCTACCAATTTGGTCCATTTTAAACTTTTTTATTATTTTACTCGTTTGCATATTGTATAATTGGGATTTTGGAGAATTTCACTCAAGTCAAAGAGTACCAATGCCTATGTAGAGAACTATATAAGTCTTTATGTTGTTCTAGCATTACACAAAGAGTGTAGTGTACATGCTGTTAATAAAATTATGCCTTTTGTAGAAATTTATAAACCAAAGCTTAAACAACACAAATCAATTTAGAATGAACCCAGCCAACCTCCCCTTGGCTCACTCTTTTATTAATATCTATTTGCTAAAGAATAGCAATCAGGTTTACAATACAGAAGATATGAAACAATTACACAAACTAGGGCTTCTCTTCAACTCAGAATACTAGAGAGAAGAGATAACAAATATCATACCGAAAATTATGAGAAGAATGATATGAGATAAGAGAAGGGTAATCAATATATACCCATCTCAAACTAAGTTACACTAAGACCCTTATAATCTTTATCTTGATACACCTTTAGTCCCTGGAGATATGGGCGGGAACACTTTTAGCTTGAACTTTAGAATATTGACATTTAGACCCATGTGTTTGAGCAGCTGAAGCTTAGTCATTCAACACTCCCCCATAAGCTTTAGCTTCCAGTAACTCCCCCATCAGCTTTATCTTGTTCACTTGATTTATCCTGAAACACATTTAACAAACCAAGAACTTTGCAAAACTTGTTATGGTCAGAAATATTAAGCCCCTTAGTGAACAGATCAGCCACATTATCCTCAGACTTCACTTTAACAGGCTTTATAAACCCAGAAGCCACTTTTTCTCTTAAAAAATACAAATCAATTTCAAAGTGTTTACTTCTTTCATGTAGCACTGGATTAACAGCAATCTGCATAGCAGATTTGTTATCACAATACATATCCACAGGTAAACTAACTTTCACATGTAGATCTACCAACAACTTGGTAATCCATATAACCTCACAACATACATTACACATGGCTCTAAATTCAGCCTCAGTAGAAGATCTAGCAACAACAGCTTGCTTCTTACTTTTCCAGGAAACTAAACTATTTCCCAAAAAAACAGAATAACCAGTAACAGATCTTCTAGTAACTTTACACTTAGCCCAATCTGAATCAACAAACACTTTTAAATCTGTGCTAGCATTTTCTTTAAAAATAATACCAAGCCCAGGTTCCTTTTTTAAGTATCTTAACACTCTAAAAGCAAGCCTGAGATGAGACTTCATAGGCTTGTGCATTACCTGACTTAAGCAGTGCACAGAATAAGCAATATCTGGCCTAGTTAGAGTCAAGTAAATTAACTTTCCAACTAACTTTTGATAACTTGTTATACATGACAAAGGCTCATCATCTCCAAATTTAGACACAACAGCTTTATTATCTGGATTGGTTTCTATAGGTGTTCCACAAGGTTTACACCCTAGCATACCAAATTCAGACAACAATTCAGTACAATATTTCCTTTGTGTTAAACAAATTCCCTGTTCAACATCCAACACTTCAATTCCCAAAAAATATTTAAGTTTTCCTAAGTCTTTTATTAAAAACTTAGAGCTTAAATACTTTTTAAATTTCTCAATTTCATCAATGTTGTTTCCAGTTATAATAATGTCATCAACATAGACCAATAGAACCAATACAACATTATTTTTATTTTTAACAAACAATGAAAAATCGTTAGGACTTTGCACAAAACCATTATCTTTAAGAACAGAAGTTAACTTTTCATTCCATTTTCTAGGAGCCTATTTTAATCTATATAAAGATTTTTTTAGTTTGCAAACCCTTTTATCATTTTTATCAGAAAATCCTTCTGGTAAAGTCATATAAACATCTTCTTCCAGTTCACCATATAGAAAAGCGTTATTAACATCAAGTTGGAACAATGGCCACTTGTTATTAACAGCAACAGTTAAAACACACCTTATAGTAACAATTTTAACAACCGGAGAAAATGTTTCATCATAATCAATTCCCTCTCTTTGATTATAACCTTTAGCAACAAGTCTTGCTTTAAATCTTTCAATTTCACCATTAGCTTTATATTTGATTTTAAAAATCCATTTATAACCAATAGCTATTCTACCAGCAGGAAGCTCAACAACTTCCCATGTATCATTTCTATTTAAAGCTTCTACTTCTTGATTCATAGCCTCAACCCATCTGGGTATCTTAGAAGCTTCCTGATAAGAAGTAGGTTCTTGAATTTTATTGAGACTAGCAGTAAACACAAAATTTTCAAAACTTAAGTTGGAATATTTAACAACTTTATCTATTCCATACTTATGATTCTTGTTGAGCACAAAATCTTTGTATTTATGAGGTAAGGCAGTCATTCTACTAGTTCTCCTAACAGTTTGTGCCCATGCTGGTTCTGGTGACTCAAAATTTTTACCAAACATATCTAAGTCTTCACCCTCAGACATATAACCATCATCATTAACACTAGTACTTGGCTTACCTTCAGAAACAGTAGTTTCTGTAGCATACTTATCATTTTCAGTGTCCTTCCTACTAGATGACTTACTAGAGTTGTCTGCATCAGTTGTATCTACTGTTTCAACTGGCAAATCAGAAGCTACATCAGCTGTATCAGCAGTATCTGCTGTTTCAGCTTGAAGAAACTTATCAACCCTAGTTGGTCTCTCTACAGTGCTGACACTAGGTTTAGAAGTACTAGTTTCAGGTGCAGATTTGATATTACTATCTATACTATTTGTTTTATCGTCATAGGGATCATCAGATCTTAAATTGTTTTGACTGCTTTCATTTTCCAAATCAAAGAAGTTTAAATCATTTAAACCATTTTCTTCAAATACAAACTCTTTAGTGAAAGAACTGTTTTTGAAAGGAAACACTGTTTCATAAAACCTCACATCTCTAGAAAAGATAAATTTCTTTTGATCAAGATTATACAACTTATATCCTTTTTTGTCAAACGCATAACCAACAAAAACACATTTATCTGATCTAGATCCAAATTTATCATATTCATTCAAAACAGTTGAAAAACATAAGCAGCCAAAACATCTTAGATTCAAAAGATTAGGTTCAGTATTATACACCATTTCATAAGGACTTTTACCAGATAACACAGCAGTAGGCAGCCTGCTAATAAGATAAGTAGCAGTTAGAATAGATTCAGTCCACATGTTCAAAGGTAACCCCCCCTGAAACATGAGGGCTCTAGCAGTGTTAAGTAAATGCCTATGCTTTCTTTCTGCTACACCATTCTGTTGGGGTGTATAGGCACGAAGTTTGATGTAAAATACCATTATTTTGAAGAAAATTTTCAAACTTCTTGTTTACAAACTCTGTTCCATTATCACTTCTAAAAACTTTGACAGTTTTATCAAATTGATTTTTAATCAGATTAAAAAAACTGACAATATGATCAAAAACTTCACTTTTGTTTTTCATTAAAAACACCCAAACAGACCTAGTATAATCATCAACAATAGTAAGAAAGTACCTAAACCCTTCTCTACTAGTCACCTTATAAGGCCCCCAGACATCTAAATGAACAAGATCACCCATTTTTTTAGTTTTATGATCACTTAACAGAAATGGTTCTCTTGTTTGTTTAGCTTTATGACAGACATCACAAGGTTCAGAAGTAGTACTTTTAATATCTTTGATTTTGTTTTTTAGCACAATTAGCACTTGGTCAGAGGGATGCCCAAGTCTGTTATGCCAAATACAATTTGACATAACACAACTTTTAATATTACTATTATTATGCCTCTTACCTTCATCAAGAAAATAAAGGCCTCCTCTCTCACTACCAGTCCCCATCAGGAACTTTTGAGTTAAATCTTGAATTTTACAAATTTTTTCATTAAAACTCACAACCACTTTATTATCTTTAGATAGTTTATGAACAGATAACAAACTCACATGATACCCTAGAACAACCAACACATCTTTTAAAACAAGATTATTTCCAAACTTATAACTTCCAATTTGTTTAACTTGTGCAACAGTCCCATTAGGATGCGCAACAGTAAGATTTAGGTGAGAAACATCCATTATATCAAAAAGTATGGTAGCACAAAAAGTAATGTGTTGACTTGCTCCTGAGTTAATAATCCAACCAATATAAGTACTATAGGTACTTATATCAGAATTAAAATTGAAAAATTTACTAGTAAAAAAAACTTATAACACAATTAGAAGTCAAAATAGTACCTGCAACACTAGTATGAGTCTTGCTAGTATCACCTGTACCACTCAGTAAAGCCATTAATCTCTGATACTGATCACTAGTAAGAGTATGAGTGGTACTCTTACTAGTATCAGATCTATTTTCATAAACATGATTAGCATTATTCTGAGTAGCATTATTTCCTTTTTTAACAAAACCAGGTGGATATCCCACAAGCTTAAAACACCTATCAATAGTATGACCATTCATGTTACAATGTTTACACACAAGATTTGACACCCTGCCAAATCTTCTATTATTATTATTATTATTCCCACTTTTATTAGTGTTCCAATTATTGTTTTGAGTATTACCATTATTTTGCCTAGCTGCAAAGGCAGCAGAACCAATTTTAACAGATGTAGAAGCCACTTGACCATTTCTATGAGATTCATCTCTAGACAAGGTGGCAAAAGCAGATTTAACATCTGGTAGAGGCTCAGTAGTGAGAATAAGACTTCTCACAGCACTGAAACTACCATCAAGTCCCATAAGAAACTGCATTAGCCTAAGAAGGTCTGAATGCTTTTTCAATTTGGGTGCAGTGTCACAAATGCAAGAAGGCAAGTCAACAAGTGAGTCAAATTGCCTCCACAACGCATTAAACTCATGATAGTATTCAGAGAGACTCATACCAGATTGAGTTAAGGTATATATCTTATGATGCAGATTATAAATCACAGAACCATCTTGTTTATTATATGTTTCATTTAATTCATCCCAAACAGATTTAACGTTCACAGAAAACACTTGACCTTTATAAAGATCTTGTGAAATACAACCAAGAATCCAAGATAACACCACAGAGTTGCACCTATCCCACTGTGTCTGATAAAGAGCATCAGTAGGATCTCTAACACATTTTCCATTTATAAAACCAAGTTTGTTTCTAGTATGTAAAGCCAACTGCACAGCAGCAGACCAGACCTTATAGTTCTCAGTACCTTCAAGTTTGAAGGTAATCAACTGAGCACCAGTGTCTTGAGGGTGTAGATATAAAGGGTCATATATGTCCAATTTTAACTCACTACTCCCTTCACCATGTTTACCCTTATTCTTATTGTCATCATCTTCACCGGCCATTGTTACAATAAGCAGTCAAGATAAGATAACAAAAATTAAGACAAACAAACAAAGACAAATAAGAGAAACAAAACACACAAAAAAAGAAAAACAACAGAACCAACACCTTATAACTCCTCAAACACAAATAATCCCAATCAACACAACTTCTCACAAACAAATCCCTTGACCTACTCTTCGTCACATGAAATTCTAAAAACCTAATAAAAAACCTAAAGAAAGAGTGTGAGAGGTAGTTACAGTGCACATAAGCTTCCACAACCAGTAACCAAGGATCAAGAAGATCCACACAAACCAAACAGTTGCACAGCGGAATAATACCTAAAACAATAACCAAAGAATTAGTAATCAACCAATTTAAACAGATCAATCTGACAATCGAAACCCTAAAACTAATTTTTAGGGCTTTTGATTTTAATTTCAAGAAACTTGAAATTAAAGTCAAATAAGCCAGATTAATCAAGAAACAATAAGAAATTAACCTGAATTAGGATTTGATACAGTAAACCCTAATTTTAATAATTTGACACAAAATCAAATTAACACAACACCAGGAGTCAAAAAACCCCAAGAACACAAGATCAAGTTGAAAAAGACTTCAAGAACACCAGGATCAGAAAAGCCCCAAATTTAAGAGAAACCCTAATTTTCAAAACCTTTTAAAAAATAATTAATTTGCTTCGGTATAGAGCCAACCTGGCTCTGATACCATGTAGAAATTTAAAGACCAAAGCTTAAAAAACACAAATCAATTTAGAATGAACCCAGCCAACCTCCCCTTGGCTCACTCTTTTATTAATATCTATTTGCTAAAGAATAGCAATCAGGTTTACAATACAGAAGATATGAAACAATTACACAAACTAGGGCTTCTCTTCACACCGAAAATTATGAGAAGAATGATATGAGATAAGAGAAGGGTAATCAATATATACCCATCTCAAACTAAGTTACACTAAGACCCTTATAATCTTTATCTTGATACACCTTTAGTCCCTGGAGATATGGGCGGGAACACTTTTAGCTTGAACTTTAGAATATTGACATTTAGACCCATGTGTTTGAGCAGCTGAAGCTTAGTCATTCAACACCTTTCCAAAAAGGAGAGTGTACAAGCCTTTTATAAGTATCCAAATCATCTGCGTTGTTGGAATACATAATCCAATTAATCTTTGTAAAAATAATAAAACCATGTTATTTCTGTGTTTTAGGCTGAAGTCGGCACACACAGCAACATGGCTGTTAGATCAGTTAGTTAGAAGGTTAAAGTCGGTTAGAATAGTTAGTTAAAGTTAGTAATAGTTAGTTATTATGAAAGGACACAACTTTTTGTTCAAGTAAACCATCACATCCTTTCACATGACACCGGCCTTTTCATTATGTATATATGGTATAGGATTTCTGTATACATTTTCTAACTCATTCATTTATAATATCAGATTAAAAGGGTTCACCCATCTTCTTTGTTTCTTATTATCGATTCTTTATATGATGAGGCACGAATGATGTTTGATCATATTCGATCCTGGAAAGCCCCTCTAGACCTGTAAACATTAGTATCAGAGCGCAAGGGATCAAACAACACACAATTTCATGTATCTATCATCACTCAAGAATCTGTCATCGATGCCAATTGAAGAAGGAACAAAAGCAGAATAAACTACACAGTTTGCGCTTTTGTTACAAGGATGAAAAAAGGAACAAAACCAGAATAAACTACACAGTTTGCGTTTTTGTTACAATGGTTATGGATTTAACCGAGATCAAGATGTACTCAAGTGCTATTATAGCACAGAAAGGGTGCAGGAAGAACGCAAAAGGATTTACGTGCCTTGAAGTCACAAAAATGATCATGGAGATCAGTGACAGCACCAAATGATTGAAGACATCAAGATTAAAAGAAAGATTGAAGAAGGCATCAAGGAACAAGAAGATTGAAGAAGAAACAAAGATTAATTAGATTAGGGGGGAATATGTTAGAAAACATAATCCAATTAATCTTTGTAAAAAGAATAAAACCATGTTATTTCTGTGTTTTAGGCTACAAGTCAATGCTGTTACGTAATGGCATTGTCGGTGCAAGAGCACTGTGGAAGTTTGCTCTTACCGATCATAAACCATTTGGAACAAAAGCAACTTCATTATTTTACTTGCCTACATTGGAAGCTTTATGCAAGACTCTTGACGATTTATACAAGGAGAAATATGTGAGGCTCGAAGCATTACTCCCTTGTTTATAAGGCCCGGACGAAGCCATAGGGGCTGATGAGATATGTCGCCTTGTGTAATTCCATGATAAAGCAATGGAAGAACTTTGTGAACTTCTTCATTGTGACACTAAGCGACTCTTCCACCAGATTGCAATCGAAAGACTAATCCAGTTGGCTGGTCTTTTCCTCACAATGATTATAGAGAGATGGTGCATGGGGTCGAGAGTACTACTAGTGCTTAGGACTTCTTGTAGGAAAATACAAGTTTTACCCAGAAACAAATCTTGAATCTCAATTCAAGAAACAACTTTATTAATCAATCAAAATCACAAGATCAATAAGAAACTGATCTTAATCAATCTCAATACCAAACAATCAAGAACCACTTCACAACCCTATCCACTTCTACTCAGGTGATAGGCTATTGACTAATTAGCAATAGTGCTATTACAATATCATCACAACCACTCAAGAAAGATGAACAACAAATTTTGATTGATGTAAACAATGAGAGAACAATAAGAGATAATCCGGCTGAATGAATGATATCAAAACCCAAGCAGATGAATGAGCTTTTATAGCCTTGACTAAGAAACTTTAGCTGCTTGTCAACTTGAGTCCTTCAATCTTTATCATCATGCTAAATCCAGCCAAACTTAAACTTCCCTTTATATCTGAAATATAAAAATGACAACATTAGTCCATGTACTTTATATGTTCCAGGTTGAGTTACTTTTCAACATCCCCCCTTAACTCAAGCCTGGAACACATCAAACATTCCAAGCTTAGAAACAAGCTTTTCATGTTGAAGCCTGTCCAGTCCTTTAGTAAATATATCAGCTGATTGATCAGCTGATTGAACCTTTTTTGTTTTAATAACCCCAGCTAAAATTTTATCCCTCACAAAATGTAAGTCAATCTCTAAGTGCTTGGTTCTTTCATGAAAAACAAGATTAGCAGCAATCTTAATTGCAGCCTGACTATCACAATATAAACTGACGGGTAAGAAATGTTCCCAATTTAGATCTTTCAAAATTTTCAAGATCCAAACAATTTCTGAAGTAGCAAAGGCCATGGCTCTATACTCAGCCTCTTCACTAGACTTAGAAAGGGTATTTTGTCTTTTGCTTTTCCATGAAACAAGTGAACCATTTAAGAAAACACAGAATCCTGTAACAGACCTCCTAGTTACCACACACTTTGCCCAGTCTGCATCCACATAAGTCTCAAGTGATTCAAAAGAACTTTTAAGAATGTGTATTCCTCTACCAGGTGAACCTTTAAGATATCTTAACACTTTGAGAGCAATTTTAAGATGAGACTTGAGTGGTTTATGCATGAACTGACTCAAAAAATGTACAACATAAGAAATATCTGGCCTAGTGTGTGTGAGGTAAATTAGCTTTCCCACTAACTTTTGATACTCAGTTATATTATCTAAAACAGGATCATTAATAGTTGGTTCATTTGAAATAACAAGACTTTGTTCTAAAGGAAAAGCATATGGTTTACATGCCAGCAAGCCAAATTCAGATAAAAGATCTAAACAATATTTCCTTTGTGTTAAGCAAAGACCTTTATCTGTTTCTACAACTTCAATTCCCAAAAAATACTTAAGTTTTCCCAGATCTTTAATATGAAATTTAGACTTAAGAAAAACTTTGAACTTTTCAATCTCAACCAAGTTATTACCAGTAACAATTATATCATCAACATACACAAGTAAAGCAACAATATTACCTGAATCATTTTTGATAAACAAGGAATAATCATTCTTACTCTGCATGAATCCATTTTCAAGTAAAGCACTGGTCAACTTAGCATTTCATTGTCTAGGTGCTTGTTTCAACCCATGTAAAGACTTTTTGAGTCTGCATACTCTTTTATCATTAACATTAAAGACACCCTCAGGTAAAGACATATAAGCAGTTTCATCAAGATCACCATATAAAAAAGCATTGTTAATGTCAAGTTGAAAGAGAGGCCAATTCTGTTGCACAGCAAGATTAATAAGACACCTAACAGTCACTATTTTAACAACTGGTGAAAAAGTTTCATCAAAGTCAATGCATTCTTTCTGGTTAAAGCCCTTAGCAACTAATCTAGCTTTGTATCTATCAACTTCACCATTAGACTTGAATTTTATTTTAAACACCCACTTGCAACATATAGCTTTTCTACCAACAGGTAAATCAACAATTTCAAAAGTGTCATTCCTATACAAGGCTTCCATTTCACTATTAATAGCATCTAACCAGTGTTGATACATACAAGCCTCCCAATAATTTTTTGGTTCAAAACTCTTGTTTAATTCCACAACAAAACAAAGAGTATCATTTTTAAGTTTAGCATAAGTAACAAATTTTTCAAGACCAAATTTGACTTTTGAGTCAACAATGTATTCATTATATTTGTTTGGAAATACAGATGTTCTATCAGATCTTCTTAAAGAAGGCTGATTACTATTAAAAGGCAGATCTGCTGCTTGTTCAGGTAAGGAACTGTTTACTCCCTCAGAACTGCTCACATCAAGAGGAGTTGCAGCCATCTCACTTGTACTGGTAACCTCATTGGAACCATCAGAGTGCCCCAAATCACTCTGTTGATGGTCAATTGTTGGGCTGCCAAGATGCAAGGAGTAGCTGCCCTCACTCTCATGATGATCATCATGAGTATTGTCATCATTGGGTGTGTCAGGATTATCACAAGCTACTTCATCAAAGAAGTTAACATGATTCAAATCCTGTCTGAGAGGGTCAGGAGCAGCAGAAGAGTTTTTAATCTTGAAAGGAAAAACATTTTCAAAAAATCTTACATCTCTAAAAAATATAAATTGTTTCCTTTCAAGACTATAAAGCTTATAACCTTTTTGAAAGTTGGAATAACCAATTAAAACACATTTTTCAGCCCTACTACTAAACTTATCACTACTGTTAAGAATAGTAGCAAAGCAAAGACATCCAAAAGTTCTTAAGTGACTAAGTTCAGGTTTTTTTTATTAAAAACAAGATTAAAGGGAGACAATCCATTCAGCACTGAAGATGGCAATCTGTTAATCAAATAAGTGGCAGTTAGAACACATTCAGACCACAAATACAAAGGCAATCCCCCCTGAAACATAAGGGATCTAGCAACATTAAGAAGATGCCTATGTTTCCTTTCAACAACCCCATTCTGTTGAGGTGTGTAAGTACAAGATTTTGAGGTGTGTAAGTACAAGATGTTTGATGAATAATGCCATGTTTCTCACAAAAACCATTAAATTGAGTATTAACAAATTCTGTGGCATTATCACTCCTAAAAATTTTAACACATTTTTCAAACTGTGTTTTAATCAGATTATAAAAAACTTGAATGTAATCAAACACCTCTTGCTTACTCTTAAGTAAATAAACCCAAACAGCCCTGGCGAAATCATCAACAATGGTTAAAAAGAATCTATGACCTTCTTTACTTTTTATTCTATAAGGACCCCAAAGATCTAGATGAACTAAATCACCTAAAGCCAAGGTTTTATGATCACTTAAAGGAAAAGGCTCTCTGGTTTGTTTTGCCTTTTGACAAATGTCACAAGGCTCAAGTGTAGTGTTATTATCAACATTGATTTCACCCTGTAGCACTGTCAAAACTTGATCAGAAGGATGACAAGGTCTGGAATGCCATATTTCTTTAGTCAAATTACAAACAGTCCTAGAATTCTCAAATCCTAGGTCAATACCTTGATTTCCATCAAAGTAATAAAGTCCATCTTTCTGTCTACCAATCCCCAGCACATTCATTCCCCTCAAATCCTGAGGTAACACATAACATTGTGACTCATCAAAAGCAACAACAAATTTGTTGTCTCTAGCCACTTTATGAACAGACATCAAGCTAACACAATACTCAGGTATAACAAGCACATCATATAGAGTTAAATGTTTGGTTAAAATCACATTTCCAACTTTGGTAATTAAAGCTTCAGTCCCATTGGGATGTGAAACTTTAATTCCAAGTTTGGAAATATCAATGACATTAACCAAATATTTGTCTGTATATGTTAGATGCTGATTTGCACCTGAATCAACAATAATTCCAGCTGCAACAAGTGCAGATATAAACTTACTGTTATTACAAAAGAACCTTTTAAAATGTTGAATAAAAAACTTGCTATTATTCAAAACAATACCTGCCATATTGGCATGTACAGTTTTTCCATTCCCATCAACATTACCAGAATTTTCCTTAATCAATGAAATCAATTTTGAAATCTGTTCATCAGAAAAAATAGAAGTGGAACTTGAACCAACAGAGTTGTTATTAGTAAACCTTCCATTAAAACTCTGTGTACCCTGATTATTATTATTATTATTCCTCCTATTTCTTCCAAAATCAGCAGGATAACCAATGAGCTTAAAACATCTATCAGCAGTATGTCCATTGAAACCACAATGTTCACAAACAAAGGTAGGACCACCAGCAATCCTCTTATTACTATTAGGTCTAGCAGTGTTATTAGGCCTTGAGGAATTAGCAGAGGTTGGGGGCCTCTGAGAATTACCTCTATTGGGCACACTGGAGTTAAACACAGTTGACTGAGACCTTTGAGAGGTACCAGTAACTAAACCAGTGACCACAGATCTGTGAGACTCCTCACTAGAAATGATAGCAAAAGCCCCTTTAACATCAGGAAGAGGGTCTCTAGACAGAATATTGGACCTAATTTGCATATAAGAATCATCTAAACCCATTAAAAATTGCATAAGTTTCATTAACTGATTATGTTTCTTAAAATCCTCAGCAGCACAACGATCAATCAACTCAAACTATCACCAATTGAAGCCAGAGAACAAAACCCCCAATTTTACTCAAACCCTAATTTTCAAGAATTAGGCGTTTATGAAAAAACTTTAAAATCTGAACAATCAAACCCCAATGTAACCAATTCACACTAATTAATTTATCTTAATCAACTTAATTTTGAAAACCCCCAAAATTTTGAAACCCTAAATTTATTTTAAAAACGATTTAGAGCAAGAAATCAAAAGCCTGGCTCTGATACCATGTAGGAAAATACAAGTTTTACCGAGAAACAAATCTTGAATCTCAATTCAAGAAACAACTTTATTAATCAATCAAAATCACAAGATCAATAAGAAACTGATCTTAATCAATCTCAATACCAAACAATCAAGAACCACTTCACAACCCTATCCACTGCTACTCAGGTGATAGGCTATTGACTAATTATCAATAGTGCTATTACAATATCCTCACAACCACTCAAGAAAGATGAACAACAGGTTTTGATTGATGTAAACAATGAGAGAACAATAAGAGATAATCCGGCTGAATGAATGATATCAAAACCCTAGTAGATGAATGAGCTTTTATAGCCTTGACTAAGAAACTTTAGCTGCTTGTCAACTTGAGTCCTTCAATCTTTATCATCATGCTAAATCCAGCCAAACTTAAACTTCCCTTTATATCTGAAATATAAAAATGACAACATTAGTCCCTGTACTTTATATGTTCCAGGTTGAGTTACTTTTCAACACTTCTATAACCCATATTCTGGCACAAGCAGACCCAGGGCGAAGCAGCTGACGCATATGGGATAGAAACTACTATATTGCCTCTGAAGAGTACAAGAACATCCTTTTGAAGCTGTAATCTCGGTGTGCTGTATATTTTATCTGAGTTCTAATTATGTTTGTTTATTTTGTCGTTGAGTTAAATCGTTACAATCAATCCTAAGAAAAAGTTAGACATACGTGAGAAACTTGTGTAAACTAGTCTCGGTGGTTTTAGAGCGAGTTTGACGTATGTATATAGCCGGCCACTTGGTTTAGTATTATATATGCTAGTCTCAATGATTCATAGTCGAGTTAGGCTTAGTTGTATACCCACTCCAGTATAGCTAGTTCAGCACACAAGTTTAAGATGAATCTAACTACTTTTCAACATGGAGAAAATGATGACATATTTTCACAAGCGAAATGTTCTAATTGATACACATATGCATGTTTTAGTACTTTATGAGTTATCTTTAAACCAATTTAGATTTTGAAAGAACACCTAAAAAGTATCATTTTCTTATAAGTCACAGATAATTACAAACAAAATATATAAAGTGATAGATAATTAAGCTATACTAAAGTTTCATATGGACATAGAATTTTTTCTAAAAGAAACTTGCATTCAAGCTCACACGTACACGACGCAGTCACCTTCAATTTGGTGTGTCAATGGCAGCCAAACATCTCTGGTGGACACCTGAACCCCGCTGTCACCTTCAGTTTGGCTGTTGCTGGTAACATCACCATCATCACCATTTACCTGTCTATTTTATAGTTCTTGCAGTGATTTGTCATTTTTGTTATATGCATTGCAACGTAAGTACATAACTACTTAATCTGGGTGTTCAAGGGATGTCTGAGATCGTCTTATCTAGAAAAGCTAGAAAGGCTTGATTTGCATCGTCGAACAGTTCAAGTATCGTTGTTTTGTTAAAATCTTTACTGGACTGGACTTTCCAATTTTGTTGAGCCAGAAACCAATGATCGAGTCACCGCCTCTATATATATCCTCCGGTTGTAGCTACAAATAAGCTGTAAAACAAGCAGCTGGTCAAATCAGTTAGCTGACTTAGCTCCCATGTGTTATTCTCATTTTAATAGCTCAAATTATTAGTTGACTAATCTCACCAATGAAAATTTCATGAGATCCCATACTTATCATAGCAAAATTTTTACATTAAAAGGTACATGTGTTACATGGGCAGTTTAAAATTTTTATATGCATGTATGATGCAAATTTCATTGTATCATTTATACTTTCTTTAAGCATTTATCTATGCATTTAACCATTGGAAGAGAGCTTTTTAATTGATCAATTGGAGCTTTTTGGTGGTCATGACATCAACAAAACATCCATAATTTGGTCGTGACTTTAAACTATCCACTATTCCAAGTTATGTCATCACTCAATATTGAATACGTATATTTAAATAAAGGCCGGTGGGTTGAGCCAATCAATGGCTAGGAATCAGCCATCCTGGCTCAAGGACGGTGCCAGCATAAATTCTCTATGCATTGGCCCCTTGATAGCCACATATTATATCAAATTATCAGCCCCACTTATATAAAATTTTCATAATATAAAATTCGAATCATGCACTATATAAACCATTACTGAAGCATCAACTAATCACAACTTAAGCAAAGTCAATCATCACATTTCTTTTGACTTTTAGTGCCTCTTTCTCTAAGAAAAAAGAGTTCTAAAAAATGGTGAAGTTGGCAGTTGGTAGCATCGGTGACTCATTTAGTGGTGCTTCGATCAAGTCTTACTTGGCTGAGTTCATTGCCACACTTCTTTTCGTGTTTGCTGGTGTCGGGTCAGCTATTGCTTTTGGTATGATGGTTTTTCTTTGATAGATTTTTTTTGAGCTAAAACATTACAAAATATTCTAAGAAAAAAGTTAAACATACCCGAGAAACTTGTGTAAACTAGTCATGGGCGGTTTTGGGCCGAAGCACCATCAGCAACCGAGCCAGGCCCAACCAACTAAGGGGCACTAAATTTTTTTATATCCATTATATATACTAGGCCCAACCCACTAAAGATAAGGGGCATTTTTTTTTTATTTTTTTTTTCGTGCCGGGCCTAATTTTTTTTTTTTTTACGTTCTCAGCACCGCCCACTAGTCTCAGTGGTTTTAGAGTGAGCTTGGCGTATTTATATACCCACTCGGTTTAGTCTTGGTATTTCAAAATTGTGCTTGGGGCATTCTAATAGCCGCACAAATGTTTAAGATAAATTCAGCTGCTTTACAACATGGGAAATAGGACAACACATGTTCCAGTTTGAACAACCAGGGCTAGTATTTATTGAGCTATGTTTGAACAAATTTAGCTTTGAAAAATTTGCGTTCACCTAAAATTAAGCGCCATTTCCTAGAAGTCTATAACATAATAACATATAATTTAACTACAACAAACTAAAAAAGTGTTAATGATTATGCCAACTTATGCAACAACTTTAATTTCTGTGTGAATATAACGTCTAACTTTTACAAACATGCAGGCAAACTCACATCCGATGCAGCGCTAGACCCAGCTGGGCTAGTCGCAATAGCAATAGCCCATGCACTTGCACTTTTTGTTGGTGTGTCCATGGCAGCCAACATCTCTGGTGGACATTTGAACCCCGCTGTCACCTTCGGTTTGGCTATTGGTGGTAACATCACCATCATTACCGGTCTATTTTACTGGATTGCCCAATTGCTTGGTTCAACTGCTGCATGCTTCCTCCTACAATTTGTTACCGGTGGCTTGGTCAGTTCTCTTATCTTTTCATTTGTAAACGACACATAAATTGTTTCAATTTTTTATAAGAGCCTATTGCTTATTTTTTATAACATGAGTGCTAAATACGAGCATTTGGTTCAAAATATTGGATGCCTACTTACATAGTTGGTACTCGACAGGCTGTCCCAACACACGGAGTTGCAGATGGCATGAGTGGTCTTCAAGGAGTTGTGTTTGAGATCATCATAACTTTTGCTCTAGTTTACACCGTATATGCAACCGCAGCCGACCCTAAGAAGGGATCTCTTGGAACCATTGCACCAATTGCTATTGGATTCATTGTTGGAGCCAACATTTTGGCCGCTGGACCATTTAGCGGTGGATCAATGAACCCAGCTCGATCGTTTGGACCTGCTGTGGTTAGTGGAGACTTCTCTCAAAACTGGATTTACTGGGTCGGTCCATTGATCGGTGGTGGCTTAGCTGGTTTAATCTATGGTGATATTTTCATTGGATCATACGAGGCACTTCCAGCTGCCGGAGACTATGCTTAAGAACCTCTTTTGTTTCACTTTGTTTTCAGTATTTGTTTTATGACTTATAAACCCCTGTAAGATTGAACGTGTATTCTGTATTCTTAATTTCCTCCTTTGAAAACTGTAATTTGGAAATGTGAATGAATAGAAGTGTTCAAATGATTTACTAGTTGCATTTTTTTTTTTTTTTTTTTTTTTTATATATATTTTTTTTCATTATCGCATTGGCTCATAAAAAAGTTGATAACTTATTAATGATTCCCATTATACTAACACGGTATCTGCGTATTGCGGCAGCGGGTACTTTGAAATAAAAAATTTCGGTAAATCATGTATTTTAGTTTATTATGTTCTTTTTGACAATAAATTTACGGATATCAAGAATTTCGTATAGCCGTGCCCGTTTGGGCTCGAACCCGTTGCCCGGTATCTGTTCGGGCTCGAGCCCGTTGGCCCGTCCCTGTTTGGGCTCAAGCCCATTTGGCCCGTTGCCCGTTCGGGCTTGAATATTTGTGTAATGTGCTTTATTATTTGTATTAGTGAAATTTAATGCAGGAATTGTGTTTAATTTGATTGTACAGTATGTTTGATAATTTGTGTTTCTTATATAAGGGGTGTTTTAATAACTGTATTAATTGTATTTATTGACCAGTTAATTAATTGACTACATTAAATAGCATTAATGTGGTGTTTTGTTGTACACTATGCTTCTTGTCTTGTACATCTGAAAATTATGTGCATTAAAATATTGTACACTATGTTTCTTTTCTTGTAAGTAGTAGTCATTATAGTCATTAATAACATTAATCACTTTAATAGCATTAATATTGTAAGTCTGAAAATAAGTTCGAAAATTACACCATGCTTATTTTGTTGTAAGTCTGAAAATTGTGTGCATTAAAATGTTGTAACTATGCTTAATTTCTTGAAAGTCTTAAAATTTTGGAGAGAGAGTCATCCATGCTTTATATGTAGTATAAATATCTTAAAGCTAGCAAAATATAAGAAATCATATAAATCTAGTTTTACTATTCAATGATTTACTTGATGGTGATTCCTAACCTGTGTTCTCAAGTTGATTTTTAAAAGAAAGGAAGGGTATGGTAAAGTAAGGTAGAGAAAGGGAAGAGATGATAAAGGAAAGTTGCTACTTTATCTTGTGTTCTCTTGTTATAAGGAAAAAAAAACAAAGGAGATAAAATTTACATACATACCCTTTTACAATAAATACACAACCGAAATTCTTATACGAATTTATAGGTAACTGTTAATTGGTAAATCATAAATTTATAAATTAAACATATACAAATTCATTTAATAATCATTAACAATTGATATGAAACATTATTACGTGAAACCATCATTCATGGTTTGCCTTTTACACGTGAAGAACATGATATCTGTTAATTTACACATAAGCGTATAACACTATTATACTTTAACAAAATTAATAAAGTATGATTTACTAAACATTACTATCATTTATGAGATGAAGAATTGATTGAAAAATCAATTTTCTTAAAAAGTTAAAAGTTGCGTGATCTGTGTTATAAGAATAAGAAGGAGAAGAGCTTAGGTCAATAAGGTTAAATTTGTAATTTTGAAGAACTTTTAACTGTTACAAAACTCTTTCCCCACCTTACCCCCCAATTTTGGACGGATCATATTTAGAACAAAATACATTGAAGGTCCCTTCCCCTCCTACTTCCTTCCCTTTCAGAAAAAACTTAAGAACACCATTTGTTTATGTTTCCCTTCATGTTCCTTTCCTTTCTTTAGGAAAAAAAAAAAAAAAAAAAAAAAAAAAAAAAAAAAAAAAAAAAACAACTGGAGAACGCAGTGTAAGTAGTTTAATGCACCTCGAGTCAGTCTCTACATCCGTTTTAATTTTAGCTTCTATTAATGCATATGTACAGAACTGTAAATTTGTCCGTGTTATTCTAACCTATCCAATCTATTTGCGTGATGTTTAGGTAAATGAGGATAGCCGTAGAACTAGTGTAAATAGAGGTTGTGGCTAGCTTGAAACAAGGAATCTTAAACTTATTTCATCTCATTCGAGCTGTATGTATCTTTTGTTCCCACTTTTAGTCTTGAGTTCCTCTTCGTTTGCCTAAATCATTGAAGAGTTCATGAAACAAATTACTTGGAACACATTATTTGAGGACCTTTGATTGAGATGTGTTGAAGTGAATTACTTGCAATGCATTAAAGGAGAACACACAAACACTGCACTATCATGTCCAACATTGTTGTTCGCCCGGTTGACTTGGTTACTATTTTTTGCCCGAAATTGTTTTGTTGGTTGAAATTTGTTTATATTCAGGTTTGGGTTTGCCTCATCCTGGTGAGTTCTCAGCATTTTCAATTGACGCAAATTTGATTGTTAGCTTATCCCTTATTTACATCACGTTTTCACAATCACTATGCACAAATAATTTCTATATATCATGTTGCACTCTTTAGTGTTAGACACTCTTTGCTATTTGAAGACATCGTCTTACTCAAAGAAGCTTCTTCCCACTTTTGTCAAATCTAATGAAGGAAACTAATTCCTGTATGTATATGCTCAATTATGAATTCTGTTAGTGCAAAATGTGTGATGAGTATGGATTGGGCTTAATTTACGTATTGGGCTGCCTGAGTGGACTGCTAAACGATCGAAATCTGCACTAATTCAAGTAATGGATTGATTCTCTGCACAAATGAAAGTAAACTGTTAGCCTTACCATGGGGACGGACCCCACGATTAAGCTCCAGCGTGAGAGTAAGTATCCATATTTTTGTCAAAGAATGTATATGTATTAGGATGTGCAACAAAGTCACACCTCATAAATGTGTTTTAAAGTTTCCTTTTATATGTGAATGAGATACTAGGGTTTCCTAGTATTTTGCCTGTTAGGGTAGTGGCCAGAGTGGGACTCATGTAGGGTAAGGATCCGCAGCTTAATCATTGTTGCGGGTACATGTCATATTCCATGGCCATGAGCTAGTTCGCAGGCGTACCGCGGGGTCATTGCTTAGATGATCTATGTGCGTCTTTGTAGGTTTGGGTCATTCTCATTTGTTTTTTCTGTTTTGTTGCATTTGGCCGGAGCCCAGATGTGTATAATGCAGTCCAAGCCAAATAGGCCTGCTATCTACATTATATGTCATCAAGTCCCCCTAGTCTAGTGCGTTTATTGTACGCGTCCTTTGCATAGCGTAAGGTGAATCTTGCTAGACTACGGGCTCTATTGAAGTTCCGCTCTGTAATTGACTATCTTTTTCCATTTAGTAGTTGGGATCGTGGGGCACGTGTATTATTTTTAGCCATTCGTCTTCTGACTGACTTGGCCTAGTGGACTTTTAGTCTTCATCTTTTACTTTTAATCCAACCATTGACTGGGCCGTTTTTACCACGTGTCATCATCCTGTTGTATCTTGAATTGATTTTACCATGGGTATAAATACTTGGTTCGGTTTTTACTATTTCTTTTTTCTTCTCCCTTATTTTCTGCTATTTGTTGTTTCTTCCACTTTTTGCGGGTTATTGTGTTTGAAATTCTTCCAAACTTCAGGCCAGATCTCTGTACTTTTTATTTGTAATTCCTTTCTTGGATTACATAGCAATGGATGTGTCAAAGTTTGTTAAGATTCCAGATCTTTTCCAAGTCACTCCTGCTAGGAAGAAGCAATTGGAAAGTGAATCAAAACAACTAGAAGGTACTGTTGGACAAGTGGTTTCTCTTTCGCCTGTTGTTCCTTCTCGTGATGATTTGATTATTATTCTTGATGGGTCATCCTTTGAGGTTAAAGGTGTAGATCAACACGATTCTGCTTCTGGTGGTACGGAGTCTTGTAGTCCTGGTGCCAGTGGCGGCAATGATGCTGAGCTCCCGGTCGCCACGGTAACTGGAAACGTTGAGCCGAGGGGTTTGTTCATGGTGTCTGAGTTAAAAGGGAAAGAGGGGGAAGCTCCTGCTGATGAGTTTTCCCCACCTACTAAAAAGTTAAAGAGGGACGTCGGAGCTTCCGGCAAGCTTCCTTCCGGTAGTAATTATGTGACCATTAACAAACGGTTATTAGCTGGCAGTGTTGGCAATCCTGAGGTTGGCGCTAATGTTTTGTCAACCCAACCTTTGGTTTTTGCCTCTATATCTATTGATGGGTCTAGCTTCCGCCGCATCCATCCTTCCGAGGGTTTGTTATCTCTTTGTGTTCTTTACCTGAATCAAGTACCTCTGCTTTTGATGCAGAGGTAGGCTCCTTTATTAAATGCAGCACGCTATCGGTAACAACCACTGCTGCTACTGCTTCTGTCACGGTTGTTGTAACTTCGAAAGGTAAAATGGTTGAGGGTGCTCCTTCTTTCGATTATGGTTTGCTTACTTGCGGTTCCAAACCTAGTTCCAATAGTATTATCCGTGCTATGGTTGACGTTGATTCTGACCATTTGGGAAGTATATACGTTTCGAAGTGGAGTATGGCCAATGGCTCTAATCTTAATGATCCTATGAAGTGTCGTGAGATGATTAACGGGTTTGCTCCTCCTCGTTTTTTCGATTCTGTTTGTGACATGGACCATGATTGATTATTTTCTTCATTTAATATTGATACATCGCATCAAACGGTATTTAATGCGGAGGTGCGGATGCGTGTTGAGGCATTTCTCGAGGAGAAAAAGAGTTTGTCTGATCAGCGTGATGAACAATTGCGCTTGCTAAAGGTCAGAAATGAAGAAGTGGGAAGACTGAAGGCAAAACTTTCCTTGGTCGAGGCTGAGGCCAAGGAGGCAATTCGTCTTCGCGTTCGAATTTCTATGTTGGAATCTTCGGGAAAGTCCTTGAAGGAACAGAATTCCATGCTCCCGGCGGAACGGGATTCCCTTTATATGTGGGTGTCGGAGCTTCAGTCTTCTGCCTCGAGCGAAGAACATGAGTTAGTGTCTCGTAATGATGCCCTTGTGGGTCAGGTATATCCTTTTGAGTTTGGTTTTCTGTCCATTCTTCTTTCTTTTTCCTTATTCTCTTTTTGTTACCTTGATCTATTTTTTGTCATAGGTACGTGAACTGGAGACTACATGCTCTGATCTTCGTACTAAATTATCGGCCTTTAATAATTTGAGAGAGCAATTTGAAAAGGTTCAGGATGCTTAGGTAGATGAGATTGTCCGTAGATTGGCCAAGTTGGATCTTGACTTTGAAGGGCTAAATTTACACCTTCATGAGACATTCTACCCTGGCATGCTTACTGTTATATCTAGTCGACGGTGGTTGTTAACACATGGCGTGAAGCTTGCTATCATCAAGTGTTTAAATTCTCTAGAGTATCTTGCAGCGTCCGGGAGGGTTATGAGTTGTGCCATTGTTACGGGAATGCAAGAAGGGCTGGTGGTTGGTATTGTTGATAGCCAGGTGGGCACAGATCTCTCAGGTGTTGCCGCCTACTGTCCTTCGACGGAAGCAGATTATGAGTCAACATTGAGAACTCTTCGTGAGTTTGAATTTCCCTTGTGGCTACTTTATCAGCTCACAAGGATGCCAGTGTTGCAGATATTATGGATCTTCTTCGCCTTGAAGGTCTGCTTGTGGATGCTCCTGGCATGGCTGATTTGCAACTAGATCCGGAACAACTTTTATTCTGGTGCATAACCTGGAGGATAATGTGGTTGTTGGTAGCTAGTCCTTATATTTTGCTTTGGAAAATGCTCAACGAAAGGTTGATAAGATTAAGGAAAGCATTGCTGCTAATGAGTCTGCGCTTGCTGGTGTTTATGATCTGTTAGTTGAGCCTCTATCCATTCATGTTTTAATGAGCGTAGCGGCTCCTTTGGGTGGTGACTCCATTGTTGCTGCAGCCACTACTGCATTGTCTCCTATATCCTCCGTTCCTATCTTGACAGAAGTTTGTGATACAGCGGACATGGATGCCCAAGCTGCCCATGGGGACGACCCAACTGCAGTTGAAAATAGTTCTTCTATTCTCTCTTCTGTTGAAAAGGAAACTGAAGCTATTCTAATGCTGGAGTGTGCTTAGTTAGATTTGTATTATAACCATATATGGTTATCTTTGTATATTGTGTACTTGTCAAACAATTTTTATGTTGTTTTTCTTTGTTTATGTGCGTCTGGTGTTTATCGTAATTGTTTATGATCTTTTTATCATGATTTTTGTTTTTTGCTATTTTCCTAAGCTCGTACTGGTACGCTTATCTAATAGTCTTTTTTGAATATTTTTGGGTTATTCTCCCGGTACTGGGTTTGCAATACCTCTTATGTACTTTGAGTGAATTATGAGGTTACTTATGCTTTGTTATGCGGAATAACATTCATGGGTTATTCCCGAATGTGTGCGCGTCTTACTCACATGTGTTAATGACTTTGCAAAGTAAAAAAGATAAACACTTATTAAAGTAAACTTGGTGAAAGTAGCTAGTCTTCACCTTTGTATTAAAATTTTAAAGAGAACAAAGTACAATAGATAGGATAGTTTGAAGATGTAAATGACCACTGCGGAGTCCGCATGAGTGGTTTACCTAAATTTGGTTTATATAGCACCTCTTAAGGTTACAAACATTCCATGTCCGTGGTAGCTGATTTCCTTCTTGATGCGGGATTTTACAACCTCACAAAAGGTTTTACTACTCAAGGGATCTTGAGAAGCTTGCAATCCTCCAGGCAGTGTACTTGACCGCTGTAGTGTAGTATATGGTAGGTTCGGGGGATTGATCATTCTCTAGGGGAATAGTGTTGTTAGGATTGAAGTGTTGGTCAAATAGGTCTAAAGGTGAGGGATGATTCTTTTTGGTCTTTTATATTTTATGAAAGCAATTAAAATCTCGAGTATTGAAAGAGTGGGCGGAATTAGTTGCTAGTCAACTAACCCAAAACTATGAATTAAACTAAAAACAATAAAATAAAAATAACAATAAAAGTAAATGTGGTGGACTACTTATATGAGACAAACGTGTTCACTTAGATTTCCTTACTCCGTAGTTATCTCTTGTTGGTTAGTTGAGTGTCACAGTGCAATTGTTTAGTTGAAGGGTTGTATTCCTTAATACTAGTCGTGGGGGTGTGCACAACCTTCCCCAACTCTACGAATATCTATTTCTGTTTATGACGACACGTTTAGTACCCTATCATATAATCATTAACATCTACTCATTCATTAAATACAACCAATAAAACCGTAGTGCACATCCAATTAAGTTTCTTGAGACATCCAAGCTTGTTACAGTATAGGAGATTAGCCAGTTTTCTTAAGCCTAACGAAAATCAATCAACCAAACAATAAACAACTCACCAAAATTAATAACTATGTTTAATTAGATCTAAGCAAACACAAAACAACCTAAGCTAGCATGTTAAAAGGAAGAAAAGATAAACAAGAAATCAAACAACACATAGACATGATGAATTATTAAAAGATTACTTATCATGAGAGAAAAGAGGGTTTGGGAACCCTTTAAATCTCTGGAAATTCGTCTCTAGGGTTTTGCACAAAGTTACACCACCCTTATGAATGAAAATTCCAAACTATATATAGATTTTACAAGCTGTCGGCGTTAGGTTATAGGTCCTGACACCGTCAGAACACCGCTCTTTAGGGTTTCGTATCGCCCAAGAGATCTTCTGAATTCGTCACTTGTTAGCTCTTCTAGGCCGTCTCGTGTAGTTGCAAAGCCAGACGGCCTCACCAAAAATGCACTTGACGCCGTCAAGTGCAAACTTCGAATTTCTTTCTGGGGCGTCAAGTGTAAAAATTCCACCCTTCTTGTCTTCAAGTGACGGCGTCAGCATCTAAGCTTGACGCCATCAGGTGTAAAATCCTGACTTTTCTTGACTTGCTTGTTTTCTTCATTCTTGAGCATAAAAACGTCCAAAATGCTCCAAAATACTCCATATTCCAGAAATCATGTCCCAAGTACCTAAAATGAGAAAAGAAACGATTTAAGGCAATATTTGATCACAAATTCATGACTTGAGGCTTAAATGACCCCCTAAAAATGCATCAAATAAATCCTTATCACTTCTCGATCTTTTAGCTTGTATGCGCCTTTCCCTAATACTTTCGTAACTTCATACGGTCCTTCCCATTTGGGTCCCAGCTTTCCACTTTCTTTGGCATGGCTTGCGTCGTTGTTGCGGTACACCAAGTCTCCAGGTTTGAAGCTCGTGTTGCGGACCTTTGAGTTTTAATGTTTTTCCATTTTGCTTCATGGATTGCTACTTGCTCTCTTCTTTCTTCCAAAATATCCAAGTTGATTTCCAGAGCTTCATCATTTTTTGTTACATCTACTTCCGTCGTCCTCCATGTGGGCATACCTATTTCGGCTGGAATGACAGCCTCCGTTCCGTATGTTAATGCGAACGGGGTGTCCCCATTACTAGATTTATCATTGTGCGGTGTACCTAAATGACATGCAATAACCCTTCTATCCAATTCTTACTTCTTTCTTCTAAACGGGCTTTGATTCCTTCCCCAAGGATTCAATTTGCTCTTTCAACCTATCCATTAGCTTGTGGATGTTTGACGAAAGCAAAGCGTTGCTTGATACATAGCTTTTCACACCAGTCCTTGAATGGGTTATCTCGGAATTGTTTTCTGTTATCAGATATGATTTCTCATGTGAGTCTGAATTTGCATACTATGTTATCCCATACAAATTTCTTTACCTGGTGACCTGTGGTAGTCGCAACTGGCTTTGCTTCTATCCACTTAGTGAAGTAGTCGATAGCTACTATTAGGAATTTGACTTTTCCCGGTCCCTCCGGGAAGGGTCCGGATATGTCGATACCCCAATTGTAGAATGGCCATGGCGAAGTAATTGAGGTTAGCTTTGTTGTCGGTTTCTCGAAACAGGTTTGTGTACTTGGCAATCTTGGCATGCGATTATCAGTTTTCTTGCATCCTTATGCATAGTAGGCCAATAGTACCCCCGTTCGCAAAGCTTTCGCCATCACAGATCTTGTGCCAGCTTGCATACTGCAAGAGCCCTCATGAATCTCCCATAGCACATAGTCTGCTTGTGACTTTTGTTTGACCGTGGTTGCTTTCTTTTGTTCCATGGGTAGTAAATACTTTGTTAAGTATTCGTAAATTGGGGTCATCCAGGTATCTCCTTCTTCTTCTACTATGGCCAATACTTGTGTTTCTTCTATTATTTTTGCGTTAACTCTTCCACCAGCACTTGCTTGCTTAGGTGTGCAAAGGTAGTGGATGCTATTTTGCTCAGGGCATCGGCTTTTTTATTTTCACTCCAGGGAATCTGTTTTAGTGAAAAAAATTTAAAACAGCTTACGAGTGCCTTTACTTTCTCTAAGTATTGCATCATTTTCGTCTCTTTTGCTAAGTACGATATATTGACTTGATTTTCCACGAGTCGTGAATCTATGTTTGCCTGGAGGTTTTTGACACCCATTTGTTCTGCTATTCTCAACCCCGCTATTAGAGCTTCGTTTTCTGCCTCATTGTTGGTTGCGTCAAAAGCAAACCTTAGAGCATAGGAGAACTCCGTTGCTTCTGGGTTAGTAAGTATCAACCGAGCCATAGAGCCATCCACGCACGATGATCCATCCCTGAACAATGTCCATGGTTCCGGTAGTCTTTCTTCTTCTTCCATTGGTTCATTTATGGGTTCATCTTCTGGACGCTCTACTATGAAATCTGCCAAGATTCGTCCTTTGATTGATATCCTTAGCCTGTATTCTATGTCGTATTCTCCCAATTCTATGCTTCATTTTTGCAGTCTGCCTGCTACTTCAGGTTTTGACAGTATTTGTTTGATCGGCTGGTCTGTGATTACAATTACGGTATGTGCTTGAAAATATCTTTTCAGGCGCTTGCTTGTGTGTACCAAGGCAAACATTAGCTTTTCCATTGGGGTATAGTTGATTCCCGGTCCTCTCAAGGCACGACTTACAAAGTAGATTGGTATTTGTTTAGCATCCCTTTCCGTCATTAGCACTGCACTCACTGCTTTCTTTGTTGCCGCAAGGTAGATAATGAGTTCTTCTCCTTCCATTAGCGCTGTTAACGTTGGGAGGTCCACTATTATCTTCTTCATTTGCTGAAACGCCTTCTCTGCCTCCTTGGTCCACTGGAAATCGCTCTTTTTCCTGCATGTTTTAAGTGTTTTGAAGAACGGCAATGATTTCTCCGCTGATTTAGCAAGGAATCTATTTAGGCTAGCTAGCTTTCCATTTGAATTTTGTACATCTTTTAAACACTTGGGGGATGGGAGGTTTATAACGGCGTTTGCCTTATCCGGACAGGCTTTTATGCCTTTAGTGCTGATAGTAACCCAAGAACGTTCCTTCTTCCATTCCTAAAGTACATTTCATAGGGTTTAGTTTCATGTTTATTTTCCTCAATGTTCGGAATGTCTCCTCAACATCTCTTATTATCTCCTCTTCCATGCGGCTTTTTATTACCATGTCATCCATATATACTTCCAAATTTCTGCCAATTTGTTTGTAGAAATCCATATCCACCAACCGCTGGTATGTTGCTACTTTATTTTTGACCCCGAACGGCAATTAGGAGTAGCAGAATTTACCCTAACTTGATATGAATGTTGTTTTATCTTCGTCGTCTTTTGCCATTTGTATTTCATGGTAGCCTTTGTATGGATCCAAAAAAACATTTGAAGCGGTATTCACATAGAAATTCCACTTTCCAGTCTATTTCTGAAAGCGGATAGCAGTCTTGACATGCTTTGTTTAGATCCTTGAAGTCGACGCACATTCTCTAGTTGTCGTCATGCTTCTTTTCCATTACTGGATTGGCTAACCAACTATGGTGGTTTACTTCTTTCATAATACCAGCTTCGACGAGTTTTTTGACTTCTTCAAGTATTGCCTTGCTTCTTTCCGGTGCATGGCCTCGCTTCTTTTGTCTTATAAGGGTGCACCCTTCATGGAAGTTTAAGTGATGCTCCGCTATATGCCGCGAAACACCCATCATGTCTTCTGGGCACCAGGCAAACACATCCAGGTTGTTTCTAAGCAAGTCACATAATTTCTTTTGACCTCCCTCCGATAGGGTAGAGCCTATGGCTACTGTTTGCTCTTGGTATTCAAGCGGGCTGATTGACAGTAGGAGTTTGTTCTTCTTGTTCGGAATCCATTGTGCATTCAAGCGGGATAACCTTGCTGCTCCACAGTGTGAGTATCCTTCCCTCAACTGGGAACTTCAGCATACAATGAGCTATCGATGGCACTGCTTGTATTTTTCGAACCCCCGATAACCCTATAATTCCATTTTAAGGTGATTGTGACCTTAATATGAGGAATTTCGTCCATGCGGAAGTGGCGTGTTCTTCATCGCCTATCTTTTCCAGAAGTGTTATTAGTCCTATTGGCCATATGACTTCACCACTGAACCCGATAAGAAGTGCCGTGGCTGGGACCATTGACTTCTTATCTCGGGCCGGAGCCTTTTAAAACAGTGTTCGTACAATATTTCAGAAGCTCGGCCTCCATCCACATACATGTGGTATACATAATGACCCCCGATTTCTGCTTCGATGATAATTAGGCCTTCGACTCCTTCATCATTCCCTAAAGGTCGGAATGATACTCTTTGTCGGGAGAAAAACTTTGTGTAACTCTTTGTCTGGCTGATTTTTGCCATGTTTGTATCATTAGATTGGTCGGTGCCTTGTCCTTTGTCGATGTTTCCCCCTTTTTAGCTATCTTTGGTTGATCTTTTCCACTATTCTGCTTCAGCTCCTTGATCACATGCGTCAACTTTCCGTTTCTTTGTGGTTCTTCTATCTATCTTCTTAAGTGCATACATTCGTCCGTGTTATGCCCTACCTCTCCATGGAACTCACAAAATTTATTGACATTCCTTTTTTCCACCGGAGTTTTCATCGGGGTGGAGGTTTCAACTTTACCTTTTCCAAAGCTAAAATTTCCTTTGGGGATTTAGAGAGGAGAGTGAATCTATCTTGCTTTCTTTATATTCTTTGTTGACTCTTAAACCCCCATTTCTGAAAATTTTGCTTTTGGCTTCCGTCCTGTTGCTTCCATGGTGAAAAGGATTTCTTCCGTTCCTGATTTCCGGCCTCCACTTTTCCCCTGAGGAAGGACGTGGTTGCCCTCATCATTTCATCGACGGACTTAATAATGTTATCATGTAGACGTTTAATAAACTATGGGTTAGTTATTCCGTGCATCAATAATGATATTTTTAACACTTCCGGTGCCCCTTCCACATCTCCGCTTTCTTTTTTAAATCTTTCTACAAAATCCTATGTAGATTCTCCTTCCCTTTGCTTGATGTGATGAAGATCTACAGGATCCTTAATGCACTTCTTCTGTTGGAGAAAGTTTTCTAGGAATGCTTCTTTAAGATCATCATAGCTATCTATGGTTTTTCGTGGGAGGTCATCGAACCACACCCTGGCGGACCCGGTTATTGTAGAATTGAGCATGTAGCACCAGACAGCCATGGCCCAGTGTTCGACTTTGGCTGCTGACTGAAAGATCTTAAGATTATCTTCTGGGTCCTCACTTCCATCGTACATCTTGACCTGAGTTGGCAAATGAGTTCTTTTTGGCAATTCAAAGTAGCAGATACGAGGAGTGAACGGATTGTTTTCCTTGCACACCCATGGCTGCGCTAGGTCATCATCTTCAGCGCTTGATTTCTGCCTTCTTGACCTTGACCTCCAATTTCTGTAACTCCGGTCTTCTCTTTTGGACAGATCATCCCTCCATCTGGAAGATGCCCCGTGGTTGTGATGCCTTCCGGAGTCGCGAGAACAGAAACTCTGGTAGCAGCTTTCTTCCTTTCCCCCACCGCTATGGTAGGAATGGTGTCGAGAATCTTGTGAGTACACGGATGCACTTTTTTCTCTACCTCCCAGCCTATTGAACACACCCTTTTCCAACATTTTGAACACCGTCTTCCTTTCCGGCTCCCTTCCCCTTAGTTACCTCGACCAATCATTCCTTAGTTCAGGGCTTCCGGACATGCTTCGAGGTCGCTTAACATCGATTTTCTTTTTGAGATCTTTTCCCCGGTCAGGTGTTCCGGATTTGGAATGTTGTGACGTTTCTTTGTTAGGTCACCATTTTGTAAACACAAGTATGATATTGATAGAAATGAGATGAGAATGAGAGATGGTTGATTATGAGACAATATGAAAAGTGAGAGAACAAGAGTTTCCTTAAGATAATCAAATAACCAACAAAATGAAATGTTACATAAGCTTTCTATTTATAAGGGAGGAGTTAGGGCAACATTCTCTTCCTCCCTTATCTTTCTATTTCGTGGGCTTTCAAGCCCATAGGGCTTTAACACTTAAGCCTTGTAACATAAAACTTAAAGAAATAAATACCAAAGCAACCTATTACAAAATGTAATGACCGAGACTTGACTAAATACAAAAGTATGATCCCAACAATCTCCCTCTAAGGGTCGGTCATCACGGTTGCTTGACGTCTTCATCTTTGTCGTTGACTTGTGACATGTAAAAACTCTAGACGTCTTCAAAATGGTTGAATGATAATGAATATACTTTGCTCTGTGTCTTTGTTCTTTGGTGATGATGTAGTGATTGTGTTATGAAGTAGTCTGCCATTCGTCACTCCTGCGTCTGTGGTGGTTTTCCGCCATTCCAACATACTCATACATCTTTGGACTTAGACTTTTACATACAAGAAGTTCCTTTGCATACACTAAGATCTTTAGTCTTTATACTTTGTAGATTCTTCTTATTGATGTAGAATCTTTCTTTGAACTTTGTGTTGTTAAGATCTTTGGGGGAGCTATCATATGCTTCAAGATGTATGTATGAGCATGTTGGAATCTATCATCATGGAAGTGAGGTACCTGCGAGTAAATAGTTAGCAATAAAACAACCGGTACTTACAGATAAGGAATTAGAGCTCATCAACAGCATATTGTGAAGACTCCTTCTAATCCTTATCCAGGCCGTTCCCATATTAGATACTCCCGAAGGAGCTTACGAGACCTACTAAGTAGCTCAATGATTGGGTGAGTCACTGGGGATCACTCCACGACTGTAGACCGCTATGGAACCACCGCAAACACTAAGCGTAACCCTTGTGGGGTTACCGAAGTGACCTGCTGTCAGGGCTGTTTGATGTTGACCCTGGCAGGATTTCCGTTCAATCATTGAGAAATACATAGGTAATCCTCTCATAAACGTTCTCGGCAGATTGCTAAGATCTGCGAAGGACTCGATAATTTACAGCTGGTGTCCAATGATGTAGAACACCAGTTGTAGAAATACTAAGTGTTCCTAAGAGATCTTTGATGTATCTCGAGGCTCTAGACTCTATAAGTGCACACTTAGGTTTCCTATGCGGAGATTAGGGAGGGGTCTCCTGCTTCAATATCAACCGTCTCTAAGAGATAGGTCGATAGATTACACTGGTTCCCCGTGAGAATGAAACAAGCTCTTTTAAGAGAACTTGAGTGGTTAAGAAGGTTTAGTGCATTGCGTCACTGGGTCCATGACGACTTAATCTTCAATACCGGTGTTGTCTTTTGCAACAACCAGTAGCATATGTATTGAACCCGGTGTCTGCCCTAAGGTTGAATCATATGGAGGGCTATTTCTTTTCACCCTTTACTTTACTTTTCTTTTTAATTCTTCAACTCCTTCTTTCCCTTTCATTCTTTTCTCCTTTTTTCGTATCATACCTAAGGACTTCTAATTCTAACTATGGGAGATGTCCTTGGGTAGATCCCTCCGGCTCTGGCGGATCATAGGACGGATATTCCTATCTTAATCACCTTATAACTCTGACAGTAGCCAAGAAACCTTTGATAGAAAATCTCTCAAAGTGTTTGTGATAATCAAACTTTTGGTTAACACTTTGAGAGTTTTGTGTACACTTTTGAAGGGCTCCCCTTGCACATGTGCTCATAAGTATTTAATAAATTTGCACATGCGTGAGGAGCAAGCATTTTGAATTGATCCGCTTTCCGTGAACAAGACCGATTCGAGAGACGCTTACATCACTAGTTAAACTAGCTTGAAGTTATTACCCGGCCTGATCTAGTCCACAGAGAGTTTCTCGAGACGGTACATTTCTACTCAGACAAATCCTTTTCGAGACACGCTTACGTGGTTAGTTAAAGAGATACATTGTCAGCTTTTAGGTGACAACTAGCTCTAGTAACTAACTTGATGTTATTACCCGTCGAGGATAAGTCTTTTCGATTTTACTAACTTTTATTGTCTCGTCAATTCCTGGGTGAATCTGAGTCTAGCTCGTACAAGATACAACTTTCAGCTTATACTTCATATATTTTAATCACTTTTTCATTTTCTCCCCCTCAAAAATAGCATATGAGATGTTGTTTTTGTTAAACTTTTGATTAAAATATGCTTTTTGAGTCTTATGGGGAGATTCACCAAGAACTTTTGATATTGAACAAAGTATTTTGTTTTGACAAGGGCTCCCCCTCAACAAGTGATTAGGTCTTATTGAGGTGAAATACTTGTCCTTTTGAGCAGAATTATGAAAATCATAACACATTTGATTAATTCTACTCAAAAGTAAGAAGCCTTCGCTCCTTATATTAGGATTGAGGCACTGAAGTGTACCTCAGGGTCCTTTCTTTACAAGTTCGGGTTGTGCACTGTAATGCGTGCACAAGCCATTATGAAGTATATAAACAAATCAAATCAAATTCTTACAATTTTACTACCAATCAGGTCTCTGAAATGTCAACACCGGGAATTTTGTTCTTCCTCCAACATAGCTTTCCAATCTCCTGAACTGATCCCTGCGCTTCAACCTGTTCTCAATCCTTGTAATGAATCTGCGTGCATCCCTGGTCTCATCGGTGTTCCATCTTTTGGATTTCCCCAGTGTTATGTCATTGATTCTGCTTTTGATTCCATCTCTGACGAACTTCAAGGTTTCATCACAGAACTTATGTAATTCTTTGTAGCCCATGAAGCAGTTTCGACCGTTGACACTGCGGTAAGTGAACCCGAATGGTTGCCTGATCAAGGTGTATTGAGGTAGATGTTGAAGGTCGGGGATGTCGAACATGTTGGGTTTGGTGAGATTGAGCTTCTTCTGATAACTTTCCACTCCCAATTGAAGATCTTCAACTCTTTCTCTAACGACAATCTGCCTGATGAAGATTAGGAGAGCCTGGATAAAGGCAAGCTGCATCTCTTTAGGCAAGCCACAGAGTTTTCCTTGAACTTTGAGCAGGTACATATCTTCGATGTCATTGAGAAGTAGTCTTGGAAAGTCTGTCTCGGAAATATCGTACTCCTTTTCATCAAGTCTTTTCAGTGTGATTTAGCTGAGGAAGGGGTACCCAAAGTGAGTGACAGTCGAGATGAATTGAATGGAGACTATCTTCAGATCACTTGCTACATCACCCATTGTCTGATTGAGTCTGCTGCTTCGATAGTACTGTGCCCGGTTATCTGGCCAATGATGTATACCGTAAAGTGCGTTCCGGTCATATTCAACAATTTTATCAACGAATAATGTTGAAGCTTCTTCTTCGATGGCATTGTTAAGATATCGAGCTGTAGGGAGAAAGGCGAGTGATGTAACGTACTTCTTCTCAATCTTGCTGCCAAGTTTCAGATATTCCAAGTCTGTGTTGAAGAAGAACTTGTACGGGATCTTTGGTTCCTTAGGCTTCCCAATCATCGGTAGTGGTTTGGACCAGTCAGTAATGTAAGGAGCGGTTTTCTTTGTGACCGGATCAACATAAGATTCAGGATTGATCCAGTCAATATTGCTTGACATAGCTCGAGCAATATTTTCCAGATGGTACTCAAGCTCGATTGAGTTAGCAGACCGATCTTTCAGAAGATTAAATGCATCATTCTTGATTCTTAGCAGCTCTTTCTTATTCATCTTTTTCATTTTAAACTTTTGCTGAATCAATTGAGCATATTCCACCGTTCGACCATCTTGAGGTTCATGATTGTCTTCAAGAGGTGGTTGTGAATTGATCATCTTCTCAAACCAGGAATATTCGGCACTATCGTCTTGGTCTAGCCAGTTGAGGACGGTTTTCGGTTTCTTTGGCTTTGTGCCTTTTGGTGAGGTGTCCGGTTTGGGTTGATGATGCTTTCCTTTCCTTTCTTTCTTCTTCTTCTTGGAGGACGGTTCTGGAACTTCATCGGGTTGAGGAATCTCGTCACCACCGGTGTATTCAAAGTGGTCGTGTGCTTTGGGAGCGGAACCTGATGCCTTCGGTTGTTGTGAGGACGTTGTAGTTGTTGGAGGGACGACCGGTGTTTTTGATTGAGATGAGGGTCCTTCAGCTTGTTTATGTTTCTTTGCCTGAGAATTAGGATCCCTGTCTTCATCATCTCTTTGACGCTTCAGTTTATCGGCCTCTGTGCTGCAAGTCTCTTTGTTCATTTTGTCTTTCAACGCTTCCAGGATTTTGGCTTCTTCAGGAGACAATGTGAACTTGCTTGCCAGCTTGTCCAAGAGTTGAGCTTCCAATTCTTCCATAGATAGTCCTGGTAGTGGAACAGTAGACTTGTCAGCTCGAAGAGTGAATGAGGTTGATCGGATCACTTTCTTGACAGCTTGCTCTGCGAACTTGGTGAGTTCATCTCTCATGGGTGCTAGCAGATCTTTCAACTCAGCAACTAAGTGTTGTGCCATGTACTCTTGTGCTTGAGCAGCCAATGTGGCTTCCAAGTTCTCTTGTACGTCTTTAGCTAAGAAAGTATCAACTTTATCTTGCAGCTCTTGGACGTTCGAATTCAACTTTGTCAATTCAGCAACTTGGGTTACTAATGTTGCAACCTGATCTTCCAGTCTGCTTTTCTTCTTTTCATGTACTCTTCTGAATGCTGACTTTAGTAACTTAGATGCAGCAGAGGCTTTGGTGCTTGGTTTCTTGATTGATTTGTCGTGAGTTGATTCGGATGTAGGAGGTGATGACTGTGAGGATTCAATAATGGTGGTAAGGTCTTTTTCATCTCCTCTTTGTGGTTCGGGTTGATCAACTTTCTTTGCTTTGGCTGCTTCCTCTTCCAACCTTTGTTCTTCAGCCAGTCTTTCAGCTTCGGCCTTGAGCCTTAGTTCTTCAGCAAGCTTGGCTTCTTCTTCTCTTTTCAACTTTTCTTCAGCCAGCTTGGCTGCCTCTTCAGCCTTCCTACTTTCTTCCATTCGGATAGTTTCCTCCAGTTTGGCTTGTGCAAGCTGCTCAAGCCTAGCTTCTTCAGCTTCCTGTTTTCTCTTTAATTCCTCTTCCTGAGCCCTTTCTCTAAGATCCATTTCTTCTACAGTCATCAACCGCGAAGCATCAATATCCATGGGATCTTCCTCTTCCTCTTCTCCCGTTGCTGAAGCATTAGTCATTTCAATGTCTGTGGGAGATACCGAAGGATTGTCGTAGGCGACTAAGTCAGTGTTGATCCCCGTGTCAGAATCAGGAATGCTGCTAGATTCGCCAGCTTCGGTAGTTTAAGAGAATACTGGAGGTGGAGGAGGTAGATCAGCATTGAATGTGTCTATCTTGCTGTGGAGGAGACCCAGATTGAGAGCTCTTTCATTTTCCTCTTCAACTGAAAGGCCTACATTAGTTTGAGCAGACTCTTGTTCGGTAGTCATAGGTTCCTTCATCTTTTCTCTCCTGATCCTTTCTTCTTCCAGGATTGTCTGTGCTTCAGTGAACGGTCTTTGATTGAGATATGCTGGGTATACAACATTATCAGTAAACTCATCAATGTTAGTCTCCCAATCTTCGAAAGTCAAGTCTTTATCATCAATGTCTTCAAGATTGACATTTTCAGTGATATTGGCAAAGGCCGCCTTGTAAACTGGACCTTCGTTAGATTCGGTTTCTGAGTCAGATGGTTGTGTAGGTTCAGGAGTGGATTCGGGCTTCTTGAAAGGAGTGCTTCTCTTGAGAGTACCCTTCTTCTTCTTAGACTGAGTGGAACTGCCGGAGCTCCCAGTCTTACTGCCTTTCTTTCCCTTCTTTTGCATGAACGAAGGTAGAACAACTTCGTCAAGGAAACCAACTTTGTCGTCCTTAAGAGCTTGTTCGTAATACTTGTAATTCGTGCAAGCCTTCACTTTGGCATTCAAGAGACAATCGGGAAGTTTCTTTCCTTGCTTGCGTGTGCTGGTGTCAAGTCTCTTGATGACTCTGAGAGTATCTTCATTTCTGAACGTGTTCTTATCTTTGTCATCAAGTCTCTGTGGGATATCGTCATACTCACGAAGGAAGCTTTCGATGAGTAGTTTTGTGAAGCGGACAAATGGAATGTTGGTGGTCTTGTGTTGAATGTGCCACACAAGGTCTTCCCAAATGATACAGGCATAATCAACTTTCTTCACATTAGCCACTGCCCAGAAGAGTTTGAGGTGTTGGAGCTTTGGGTGTTCGTGGCCAGTGTCTCTGCCAGACAAGGACTTGGCAATCAGAATGTATAGGGTTCTCCATGGTTGTGGAAGATACCTAATGTTGACCCTAGAATGTCTTGTAATAACTTCTTCTGATTCGTCATAGCCAATATCCCGTAACCACTCTATCAGCTCTTCTTCAGTGGGTACTTGAACATATTCTTCATCTGGGCCGAGTTCTGGTAACCCAAGAACATTCCTAAGCAAGTCAATGTCCACAGTGACCTGACGGTTATGAAGCATACAGGTGAAGGAAGCCTCCCCAAGATCTAGCTGAAGCGTATGCCAAAACTGGTGGATGTAGAAGCAGGATACTGAGGCAGACTTGGTGAACAACAGCTTGTTGGGGTGATATAGAAGAGCATCTACTGCAACAATACATGAGGACTCGTTGCAAGTGATTTTGTTGAAGTTGATTCGGAGGTTGTTCTTTCCAATCTTCCTGGTGTAATCATCTGGGAATGTCTCTTCCCATGAAAGCTTAGGTTCGGGTTTTGGTCCGTATGGAACGTCATTGTGTTCTGCCATCTGAATTGATCATAAACAAATACAAACATGGCAATGGTTTACAGTGTTAGCTCAGACATAAGATTACATGATTTGCTTATCATACATTGATCAGTGGGTGTTTGTGTGTGTGAAAACTTTTGATATATGACAAACTTATGTTTTATCACATGATAGAAACGTATGACAGTTAAGTTACAACATGAGTTTATCATTACAAGAAATTACACTTTGGAAATTTTCAACACTTAGAAAAAATCTTATGAATTTGACAAGTTTACGCGTAAGTGAATAAGTCTACGCATAACATGACTTAAGCGTAGGAAGTGAAATTAGGCGTAAGAGCAAAAGTTACGCGTAAGTTTATATGTTACGCGTAAGGTAAATCTTATGCGTAGGCTCAATCTTACGCGTAGGATAAAATCTTATGCGTAGGATATGAGATTACGCAAAGGATTAACTTTAAGCGTAAGATATAACTTATGCGTAGGTTTTTGGCTTATGCGTAAGTTCAAGACTTAAGCGTAAGAACAAAACTTATGTGTAAGATTTATCATTAAGCGTAAACAATGTCTTATCCAAGACACTGTTTGTCCACGTGTCGAATCTTACGCGTAAGATTCAATCTTACGCGTAGGATGAACGATTTGCGCGTAAACATGCTATTTTCCAGAAAATCACCTTGCGTAATTAGAGTTGTTTGATTCCTGAAAGTGTAAAACACACAACCACTGATCAATAAACATTTTAACAGACTTAGTACGCATTTTATGCGTAAACATGCTATAATCCAGAGTTACGCGTAGGTATGCATGAACACGAAATCACAAACACATTCAACCATGAATCTGGGTAAGAATAAGCATAGGGCAAGTGATTCTAATATCCTAAGGAGCATATGGTAGCAGGTAAATTAAATGTGGTGGTCAGACTTTGTTTTGACCAAGGTTAAAACGAATATGAAATTTTGACAAAATTGGTCCCTTAACCTTAGTTACCATTCAAACTTAATGCACAAACTAACTTTCACTTAACTTTCGTTAATAACACCAAGACATGATAAGAACAACTTGTGGTACTCCCCCTTGACCTTAGACCGTAGTCATAAAATACTGAAAAATTTATTATATTGGTCAAGGAGAGTAACCCGAAACACATTTTGAATCAACACTTTTGATCAAACGTATTTATTTTTGGTAAAATGCAAGTATAAAAGTTAATATATTTTGAGAAATTTGAAAAAAAATACTTTTCCTCCCCCTCAACACTTGTTTTAAATAATTGAAGACATTTTATAAAATAGTGTTGAAAGAGAAGGTTTATACTTGCATTTTTTATTTTTTATTATTATTTTTTTTTTAAATATGTACAAAGATAGTTATGATGTTTGACGATCAATTATGTTTTAAAAACTTTTCCAGATCCTCTGGAGTCAAACATCGCATACCAATTTGGTGAACTAGACTAGCAAACCTTGATGGTGCTAAGGATTTCCTCAGTAAGTCCGTCAATTGGTACTCAGTCCCAGCAAAATAAAGTTCAACGGTACCCTTTTCCACATGCTCTTTGATGAAGTGATATCGGAGATCGATGTGTTTGGATTTGCAATGATGTACTGTGTTGCAGGAGATAGCAATTGCACTCTTTGAATCACAGTAGATAGGAATCTTGTTGAATAGGTAGCCATAATCCTTAAGTTGTGATCGCATCCAGATGACTTGAGCACAACAAGCAGACATGGCTACATATTCAGATTCTGTTGACGACAGTGATGTGCAGTCCTGCTTCTTTGATTGCCATGACACAAGTTTGTCTCCGAGAAATTGTAATCCACCAGATGTACTTTTGCGTGTGTCTAAACATCATGCATGGTCAGCATCTGAAAAAGCAATTAGTTCAAAACCAGAATCCTTCGGATACCAGATTCCCAAGTTAATGGTTCCCTTTATGTATCGAAGGATTCTTTTGACCTCACTGAGGTATTTTTCAGTTGGTTTGGACTGATAGCGAGAGCACATGTAGACAGCAAATACTATATCAGGTCTACTAGCTGTGAGATACATGAGTGACCCAATCATACTTCGGTATTTGGTAGGGTCAACAGGAGTCCCATGTAAATCAGCATCTAGTTTTGTGGTATAGCCCATTGGTGTATTATAAGTATCACTGGTCATCATTCCATGTTTCTTTAAAATTTCAAGAGCATATTTGGACTGATTTATAAAAATTCCACGGGGTGATTGATGAACTTGTAGCCCTAGAAAGAACGAAAGTTCACCCATCATGGACATTTCAAAATTATCTTTCATTAATTTTGCAAAATCATTAGAGTAACTTCTTTTTGTTGAGGCAAAAATAATGTCATCGACATATATTTGAACAACAAGTAAGTCCTCCCCGTAGGTTTTTGTAAATAGTGTTGGATCCACTGATCCTTTTGAAAATTTATTGGCCAGCAAGAAAGTGGACAGTTTGTCATACCACGCCCGTGGGGCTTTCTTAAGTCCGTAGAGTGCCTTTTTGAGTCGGTAAACGTGGTTAGGACGCTCAGGATCAACGAAGCCGTCTGGTTGGCTCACATACACTTCTTCACGGAGTTCTCCATTAAGAAATGCGGTTTTCACATCCATTTGGTAAACAACCATGTTCCTGTGTGCAGCATAAGCCAAAAAGATCCGAACAGCTTCATGTCTATCCACTGGAGCAAAGGATTCAGCAAAATCAAGTCCTTCCAGTTGAGAGTATCCTTTCGCTACCAGGCGTGATTTGTTACGTATGACAGTTCCTTCAGCATCAAGCTTATTCCTCCAAATCCATTTTAACCCGATGACAAAGACTCCGTCAGGTCTTTCAACTAATTCCCAGACTTCTAATCTTATGAATTGCTGAAATTCCTCTTGCATAGATTCAATCCAGTTGTCATAAGTCATTGCTTCTTTAATGTTCTTAGGTTCTTCGTGACAAACTGTGAGTGCATAGATACAAGTTTCTCCATCCGTGTGAAGTCGTTGTCTTGTCATTACAGGTGCATCTGGATGGCCAATAATATGAACTAGTGGATGGTCTCGAGTCCATTTGTGTGTTGAAGGGTGTAGTTGATAGGTATCTCGCATGTTAGCAGGATCCAAATTGCGTGTTGACGACTCAGCTATATCAGGAAAGGTAGGAGCCGGTGCAAACGGGTTAAAGAACGCATCAGGATCATGCTCTGCGGGTTGTGGAACTGATTGTGGTGTGGGATCTTCAGCTGAATGGTGGGAGTTAGAAACAGTTTGTTCTGCTGTAGATGGTGATGCAATTGGAGGACCGTTTCTCTCAATACTTGTAGTAGTTTGTTGAGGTGAGTCTGGTACTGGAATGTTTTCAGGTTGAGCAGCGGAATTAGGTGAGACCTCAGTAGAACGGTATTCAATTGTATCATCAAATAATGGAGCAAACAAGGTTTCCAATTCTTTGTGGTTGAGTGGCAATGGTTCAGCCGAAGATTCCGGAGAGTTAAGACGGTTGAATTCGGGTCCTAAGTTGTGTTGCTCAGAAGCCATCTGTGTGAGTTCATCAAAATTAGCGTGAATGGTTTCTTGAATTTCCCTTGTTCGACGATTCCATATCCGAAAACCTTTAGAATTTTCACAGTATCCAACGAACACTCCTATGTCAGCCTTTGCTTTAAGTTTACCTAAATCATCACGATCATTTTTCGGATAACAAAGTGCTCCAAATACATGAAAGTAATCGATATTCGGTTTTCTTTTGTGAACAATTTGATAAGGTGTTTTTCGATGGCGTCTTGTTATCATGGAACGGTTTTGGGTATAACATGCGGTTGAAACAGCTTCCGCCCATAAGTAATCTGGTAATTGAGCATTAATCAACATAGTTCTAGCAGCTTCCACTAACGTCCTGTTGCGTCTTTCAACAACTCCATTCTGTTCTGGGCTTCTAGGAATAGATGTTTGATGTTCAATCCCCACTTTCTCAAAATATGACCGAAGTGTCTGATTCTTAAATTCAGTTCCATTGTCAGTTCTGACTATTCGTACCGTATTGCGTAGCTGAACTTGAATTTTAGTGAGAAAGGTGATGATCATTGAAGGAGCCTGATCTTTACTTCGTAAGAAATAAACCCAAGTCCATCTGGAGAATTCATCTACAATTACTAGTATGTAGCGTTTACCGTTGATACTTTGAACACGCATCGGTCCACACAAATTCATATGAAGCAATTGTAAAACATGATTCGTACTTTGCTCAGGTTTTGAAGGAAAATGAGCCGAGTACTTTTTCCTTGTTCACAGGCTGGGCATAAGTGATCTTTGGTAAAGCGGAATCTTGGAAATCCATCAACAAGTTTGTGACGAGCAAGGTCAGTCATTGTTTTGAAATTCAAGTGCGAAAGACGTTTGTGCCATAACCAAGATTTAGTCGATTCTGCTTTGGAGAGAAGACATATCGAAAATGTAGCAATCATATCTGACATTGATATTGTATAAAGATTAGAACCACGTGAGCCAGACATTAGATCGTTTCCTTGGAAGTCACGAACGAAACAGGTTTTCTCACGAAATGCAACTTCTAGATCTCCATCACAAAATTGACCGACTGAGAAAAGGTTGTGTCCAAGGCCTTCCACATAATAAACACGACTGATTTCAATGTTCCCACTGATATAGTCACCATATCCCATGATTAAAGCGTAATGATCATTCCCGAATCTGACAGTACCAATGAACTTTGAGACAAAGTTGTGTAACAGTTTGAGATTGCCTGTCATATGTCGGGTGCATCCGCTATCAACAATCCAGAGAACAATCTGTACCACCTGCATCACAAGAAGAAGACATAGATGGAACAGAAGTAAGGGTGGAACCCAAAGAATGTGCGGGTTCCTGTTGGTTAGAAGCACATGTATTCAACAATTTAGGAATCCATTTAAAGTCTGGTTTGTGTTGTAACCAACGTTGCCAATTCCAACTAGTTCTTGCTTTCTTAATGTTAAATGCACTAGTAGGTGGCTCATTCCTAGATTTGTTCTCGGCACCTATGTGGGTAACTTCAACATCATTAGAAACCCTAGAAGGCGGCTTTCCTAAGTTAGACTTAGAGGCAGTAGTGGGCCTAGAAGGAATGCGTGTCCTACGTTTCTTATGACGATTAATGAGAGAATTAGCTATACATTTTGTATGATCACCAGATGATACGCTTTTACGACAAAACACACAAGATGCATTAATATTCAAAACATTCAAAGGTTCATCATTCGTTACATTTAGATTTTGATTACAATTTGCCAGATTAGAATCTAAATCTGATGCAACATGAGTTTTATTCAAGTTCCTAAGTTGGTCTTCTACTCCTTGAGCTTCTAGTGATCCTCTTTTACGTTGCCAGAGCCTATTCTTCTTTTTACTTTTTCGCTTGCGTCTGCTAACGCTATTAGTGGAGACTAGTCCTGTAGAAGTGGAGTTACCAACATTAGTATTTTGAACAACATTCCCTTTAGAAAATTTGTCTAATTGATACATTCCTGGTGCTATCATCGTGGTGTCAACCATTTTTCCTTTTTGAAGTAGCTTAATTTTCTCTTTCAAATCGATGATGATGTGATTTTTATCCTGAATTTGAGACTCAAGTTTCACATTGCAGTAATTAATGTCATCGCGGTTTTGTTGCCATTCGACATTTTCAATTTTTAAATCCGCAATTTCTTTCTCATATTTGAGACAGAGACTTTTTAAAGACTCATTGTTTTTGCAAAGCTGACAAGAGTTTGAAACATTTTGACTTTGAAGTTTCAATTCCATTTCAAGACTTTGAGCTTGACACCATTCAAGCCTTTGTTTGAGTTGACAAATTTCTTTTGAAAATTGTTTTGTCACATCATCATTCTTAATTCTCAGCTTTTGATTCTCATGATTCAGTGTCTCAATTTCCACATTCAACGAGTTATTATCAACACAAAGATCATCCACAAGCATAGAAGTACCAGATTTATAGAGATCATTCATGATAACAGAATAAATATCAGCATTGAGAATTTGTTCCAAGAGTCGATCAGCATCATTTTTTAAAACTCTATTTCTTTGCTTTTGAACCAAAATCTCATTTTCAATAGAGTTGAAAACGTTTATCATATTTTTCACCTCGTTTTGAAGTTCCTGATCCCAACGTGTAGCACAGAGACGGAGGTGTTTGACAATTGGCAACATTTGTTTTTGAAAAATATATCTTTTTTCTCGCTCGTAAGCGGATTGAAAAGTTTCAATTTTTATTTCAGAATTACGTGCAATTGTTTCCTCCAAAATTTCGATGTCTTCCATAAAAGTTTTGAAATAATTTAAGACACGACAAGTTTTTGGTAATGGTGTAAGTTCACCGGATGATGGTAAAGGACCATTTATTTGTGCTACAGTTTGGACAGGAGCCGCATTAGAGGATGAAACATATGACTCTTCGACAAACCATGATTTCTCAGGTATTTCCTTTTGAGTAACAAAAGATTTAGAAAGAGGTGGAGCTTTTGAATAGTCATATGGTGTCCAATATTGAACATAACTCATTTTTTATCGACTCTCGTCTTCAAATTCTTCTTCTTCCTCAGTATCAAAAACAACAGCACGCACAATCGTATTATCAAGCAAATGGTCCATACTGTAAATTTTAGGAATTTTTTTGAAAGCCGTGTGAAGAAACATTGAGTTGTAATCGCCAAGAGCAAATCCTTTATCGGGTCTCGGTTTTAAAGTAAATTTCTGAATAGTTGTGACTGAGTTCCCGTGTTTGTAAACAATATTACGAAATTCTTTGAGTTGTTTTTCAAGATCAACAATATCACCGAGTAAGTCATTTATATACTTCCTTTTTCGTATTTTATGTTCACAAAACTCCTTTTTGCAATTGGACAATTCTGTTTCTGTTTTTGAAAGGTCTCTTTGAAGACGTTCAACTTGCATTTTCAGTTCACATTTTTCACTTTCAAGTTTAGAAATCAACTTTCCGTTTGTCTAAATTAGATCTTGCATCTTGTGCTGAAGATCTTGCTCTTTGTTGTAAGATTCTTGAAAAGCCTTTTCAAAACTTTTTGTATGTTTAATCTTTTCTTGCTGACTTGAAAGTTGTATTTTATAACACTCAATATCTCTTGCAAGTGCATCATTTGTTTCTTTTAAAACTTTGTTTTTCTCGTTGCATTTTGCAATTAGCAATTGTTGATCATTCAGTTGTTTAGATAACATTATGAGGTCAGGGTCTGGATCAAATGATGGTTCATGTTGTTCGAAATGATCATGTTTATCATTCTCAATAGGATCATCAAATGAAACAATTGTGTCATCATCAAATATGACAACTGTGCTTATTTGTTCATCTGTTTGAGAAGATGAAGATGATTTAGATGGAACAACTTGCGCCATATCTGATTCAGAAGCAGAGGGTGAAGCTATTTCATGTATTAGGCAGGTTGTTTGATCATGTACCTGAGACAAGCCGTCAGTGTCATACACTGGACCTGAATCATTAAACTGAAGTTCCTGCATGTTAGCCATAAGCATCACAGCTGCATTGGCTTCCAGATCTTCCATGTCATCATCATTGTTAACATTTGCCATGAAGTTGTTATCATGTTCAGGGAAATGTCCATCTTTTTCATCTTGAAGAGCCATGAGTAATGCCTGCTTGTGAAACTTACTACCCCGAGTTCTCGGTTTGGGACATGATGTCGCTATATGACCTTGTTCATTACAATTGTAGCACCACACTGCATTCCCTGAGTTGGAATTCCTTGTAGCAACTGGTTCAGACCTTTGCTGAGAAGACCCTGAGTTGTTCCTGAACCCTCCATTGTTACTAAACCTCTGACCATTCCCAAAATTTCCTGAAGAATTTCCAGAACCAGATCGACCATAGCTACGATTCTGAATTTCCACTCTTCCATCATTGACAACAGCTTGATTCCTTGTGTTAGAAGATGAACGTTGACGGTTGTTTGTTTTGTTGGAGAATTTGCTGAAAGCACGAGCAATAAGAGCAAGTCCTTGATTCAACGTATTGAAGTCATCATCGTCATCGTCATTGGAATTTGAGTAATACACTGCATCATTGTTGTTTAATGGAACAAGTTGAGTAGAAGCATTCTGTGGAGATGAATCATAAGGGACCATTTGGTTCGAGGTGGAAGATTGTGGATAACTGAAGTAGTTCTGCTCTTGAACATATGCATGATTTGACATTGGTGGTGGAGCATAGGGAGATTGAGCTACGAGATCCAAAGAATTTGGTGTTGGTGTTGGTGTGTATCCTCCTCGTAGAGCTTTATCTTTTTCCACTTCAGGTTCATGGTGTTTCAGAAAATCATACAACAAACCATATGGTGCATCATGTAGATTTTTGGTTTGACGTACAAATGTCACATATTTATGCCAATCTGGACCAAGACTACCGACGAATTTGGAGTTCACTGCTATCCTTGGTACTGTGATTTTGTGACGTTCCAGATCATTGACCACATTTGTGAAACGATGATAGTAGGATTCAAGTGACTCTCCTGGTTCAATTGTGATGTTTGTGTATTCCATGTAAAGTTTGGATTCCATGTCATCTTTGTTCAATTGAGTGCCTTCCATAAGGAGATGAACGTGTTCCCACATAGCTTTGGCTGTTTTCTGAGCATCGACACTGCGATAAATTGGATTAGGTATACCTTGAAGTATATAAGCCATTGCATACTCATCAGCTTCACGATGTAATTTCTGTTCTTCAGTGAGTGCAGTTTCTGGAAGAGGTCTATCACCAGGAGGACGTGGAGGATCAGCAGTTGGATCACCAGCTTCAAATCTTGTTGGCCACTCAAATGGTCCTTCAAGTATCACTTGTTTCAAGAATTTCCCATGAGGTTTCTTTAGTTCAAGAAATCGTAAGAATCGACTTGACCATTGAACATAGTTCCCAGGTGTTAGCATTGGAGGTGTTTCAAGTGATCCTGCCTCATGTCGGGATTGTTGAGTTGTAGTAACTTCACACATTCTATCAAACCAGTGAGGTTGTTTGGAGGAGAACTGAGTGTTCTGTTGTGACATTTGATATGATTGTTGTTGAGGAATGATTTGATGTTATTGCATCATTAGGTAATGATGTAGTGGATTAAACGGTTTTTGTTGAACGTGTGATTATGAAGGTTGTTGATACGGTTGTTGCTGATGGTATTGTTGTTGCTGATACTGCTGATGTTGTTGTTGCTGAGGATGAGGGAAGTAGTAATTTGGTGGTTGAGACATCTTTGAACACTTGTGTAGAAATGGATCTTTGTAGAAGATTGAAATGCACGTTCCTTTGATTAAGTCCAAAATTCCTGGGGTAAGTTCAACTCTTACGCGTAACTATAATTCTTACGCGTAAACTTTAGGTTAGGCGTAAAGAGTAGTTTAGGCGTAAACAATAAGTTTATGCGTAAGTTTTCTCTTTACGCGTAAGCTTTGGCTTATCCGTAAGATTAGACTTATGCGTAAGGTTTAAACAACCAAACAAATCCTCCAAACTTATCCAAGCTTGAAAGATATCCGAAGTCGAAGTATTCCACTAACTTATCCAAGCTAGGGAAGTACTGAGTCACCGTAACACAAGGAGAGGATCTAAGTGGAAAGTTAAGCGTAGATACTGAACCTTATGCGTAAGATTGACTTATGCGTAGAGGCAACTTCTGCGTAGGATCTGTCTTCTGCGTAGAACTCACAACTTACTCGTAGAATCTTGAGCGTAGGAATCACAACTTACGCGTAGAAATAGACTTACACATAGGTTTTAGGCGTAGAAAACTAAAGTTACTCGTAAGAAAAGGGTTTTGACCTTAGTTACTCGTAAGAAAAGGGTTTTGACCTTAGTTACTCGTAAGAAAAAGGTTTTAGGCCAAAAGTTACTCGTAGAAAGGACAAAAAGTACTGTTCACAGCTTTTGAGTCGTACTATTCACTTTAGTTACGCGTAAACTGATCAGAAACTTGAAAAATCTCAATTTTTTGAAGAAAAATGCTTAGAAATAAGGTACTTTTGATCAAATAACTTCACCAATACTTAGAAAACACTAACTATTGAAGATTTTGCTACCAAAAACTAGTTTTCCAATATCAAAGAAGCTATAAAACCTTAAAAAAACCTTAAAAATCACAACTTTATGCAAAAACTAAGCTTCAAATCACTATATCAACCTTGAAACTTATCCAAGCTTCAAGATTTGAGTGAAAGAAACAAAGAAAAATGCAAAAAGATGAAGAATAAGCACTCAAACCCCACGTTAGAACCAAGAAACACACTTCAATCTCTATTTGGCGAATGATACCACTTGTTAGGTCACCATTTTGTAAACACTAGTATGATATTGATAGAAATGAGATGAGAATGAGAGATGGTTGATTATGAGACAATATGAAAAGTGAGAGAACAAGAGTTTCCTTAAGATAATCAAATAACCAACAAAATGAAATGTTACATATGCTTTCTATTTATAAGGGAGGAGTTAGGGCAACATTCTCTTCCTCCCTTATCTTTCTATTTCGTGGGCTTTCAAGCCCATAGGGCTTTAACACTTAAGCCTTGTAACATAAAACTTAAAGAAATAAATACCAAAGCAACCTATTACAAAATGTAATGACCGAGACTTGACTAAATACAAAAGTATGATCCCAACATTCTTCGAAGGAAAGACGAGCTTTTATTCCTTTGAGCTTTTGTTGATTCCTATTCTCTTGATGGTATTTCTCATCAATTATTGGCAATATCTGGTGGTAATGCTTGTCACAGTAATCTTGGAGATCTGTCTTAGGCATGGGCCCACCTTCATCTCCCAATGTTGTTTCTTTTTCCTTTCCTACCGTATTTTGCACGGCGGACGTGGGTACAAATAGGTCAAGGCATGAATGACGGCTCATGGTGAGTATTTTTGAGAACGCAGTTGTGCACTGGGTCCCACGTATGGCGCCAACTTGTTAGTGCAAAAAATGTGATGAGTATGGATTGGGCTTAGTTTACGTATTGGGCTGCCTAAGTGGACTGCCAAATGAGCGAAATTTGCACTAATTCAAGTAATGGATTGATTCCCTGCACAAATGAAAGTAAATCGTTAGCCTTACCGTGGGGACGGGCCTCACGATTAAGCGCCGTCATGAGAGTAAGTATCTATGTTTTTGTCAGAGAATGTATATGTATTGGGATGTGTGAGAAAGTCATATCTCATAAATGTGTTTTAAGGTTACCTTTTATAGGTGAGCGAAATACTATGGTTTCCTAGTATTTCGCCTATTACTGTAGTGGCCAGAGTGGGACTCTTCGGGCAATGGTCCGCAGCTTAATCATGGTTGCTGATACAGATCATCTTCCGCGGCCATGAGCTGGTCCGCATGCATACCGCGGGGGCGTTGCTTGGATGATCTGTTGCGTCTTTGTAGGTCTGGGTCATTCCCATTTGTTTGTTCTGTTTTGTTGCATTGGACCGGAGCCCAGATGTGTATACTACAGTCCAGGCCCAATAGGCCTGCTATCTGCATTATACATCATCAAATTCAAATCACATTTCAATCTAATGAATGAAACTAAGAATGATTTATGGTCTTTTAGACATACGTAGGTTGCTCTATGCTGTAACACCCTAGGCAAATCCCATATCGACAGAGGCATGGAGAGTTGCAAGGTATATAAGAATAACATTCGCCTTATCATACATAACGCGTTTTGTGGTCTACTGCGAGTAGGGTTCTCAAGAACTACACAGTTAAGTGGGCTCGTGTGAGAGTAGCACTGGTATGGTGACCTACGTGGAAGTCTCACAAAAGGGCTAAAAAAGCAAAGCTGTGAGCCGTCAGGGCAAAGCGGACAATATCCTGCATCAGTAAACGGGATGTTACAAGTGGTATTAGAGCCACCGCAGAGCCGTTCAGGATGGTGGAGCAAACCTTATCGAAAATGATGAGTCCCTAAAGGGGTGATTGTAACACCCTAGGCAAATCCCACATCGACAGAGGCCTGGAGAGATGCTGGATATATAAGAATAACATTCACCTTATTAGACATAACACGTTTTGTGGTCTTCTGCGAGTAGAGTTTTCAGGAACTACGCAGTTAAGCGTGCTTGTGTGAGAGTAGAACTGGTATGGGTGACCTATCGGGAACTCTCACATGAGGGCCACAAAATCAAAGTCGTGAGCCATCAGGGCCAAGTGGACAATATTATGTATCAGTAGGCGGGATGTTACAAGTGGTATCAGAGCTGTGGAAAACTAGAAGGAGGGTTGAATATTTTACCGTTTTTAAATTTAATTAGCTTTGAAATCTATTCATATATTCGACAATTGCAAATAATAGACAATAAGTAAAGTGCAAGATAAAGTGAGAAACGATCAAACTACAACACAGATGTTTATAGTGGTTCGGCTACGAGGACTCTTTTTCCTTGCCCTACTCCACTCCTCGAGTATCCAACTCGAGAGTTTCCTTCACTAGTCAACAAGCTCCTTTCACCAGCGGAGAAAACCTTACACGTCGCTTACACAAGATTACCGACACAAAGCTAGATGTCGAGTTCTTTTACAAGGGTACAACCATTATCGTCACTCTATGTATGTTAAGGACTAAAATACTTACCAATCACTACTGAATAAATACAATCAAATGGATGTATGAACAACAAGAGTTCAAACAATGCTAGGATAACAAGTCTTGCAACGTAACGTTGAAAGTTGTAAGACTTTCGAATGAAGTTGTGATCTTCTTGCTACAAAAGAATCTCACAAAGATGAAGTATGAATAAGTTAGATATAAGAAATGAGAGCATATGTACTAATGTATGATTGTAAGTTGTATTGAAAGACTTGGGTGTGGCTTGCTATTTATAGGCAAATTGTGCCAACAAACCACGGATACGGCGGAACCCTTTTGAGGGTTCCGTCCGTTGTCCCAATTGGTTTCGCCAGAGCCTAACAGAAAATCCAAGAAAATCTTTCCAAATCTAAACAATATATTCACCAAATCTTACCATGATACTTTGAGTAACAATTTAACCAAAATAAATACAAGATCTATCAAATTCAACTTAGGGATTCTATAAATCTTTCAAAGATTTACACATGATTTATGTCATGATGTTATAGTATATTTCTGTTATTAGAAATATAAAAATGCTATGTTTTTGTAAAATATAAATGTAACAAAAGTGATTTTTACTTTTAAATAAAAGTTTATAAGTAAAAGGCTTTAAATATATTTATGTTTTGCTAAAAATAAAGTTTATACTTTGTCGTTAACAAAATTTAGCAAAGATCTAAAAATATAAATAATGTTTTTAGGTGATATTTGTATTAACAAGAGCTACTCCAGAGCCGTTGAAGATGGCGGGGTAAATCTCATCGAGGACGATAAGTCTCTAAGGGGGGGGGGGGGGGGTGATTGTAAAACCTCAGGCAAATCCTACATCGACAGAGGCCTGGAGAGATGCTAGGTATATAAGAATAACATTCGCCTTATCAACCACAAAACACGTTGTGCCTGATAAGGTGAATGTTATTCTGATATACCCAGCATCTCTCCAGGCCTGTGTCGATCTGGGATTTGCCTAGGGTGTTACAATCGCCCCCCCCCCCCCCTTTAGGGAATCATCGTCCTCGATAAGGTTTGCTCCACCATCCTGAACGACTCTGGAGTGGCTTTGATACCATTTGTAACATACCGCCTACTAATACACAATATCGTCCTAAGTAATAAAGACAAAGAAATTATACACATGTCTACACGAATCTTTATCCGTACAACACGCTTGAAGATATGATCAAATGTAATTCTCATTGACATTTGTATAATAATAAAAAAATATATGAAAAGGGAACCAACAATAATTTCCAAAAAAACAAAAACATGTTACTTTTTTTTTGAAAGAATCCCTAAAACACGCTTGAAGATATGATCAAATGAAATTCCCATTGACATTTGTATAATAATAAAAAAATATATGAAAAGGGAACCAATATTAATTTCCAAAAAAACAAAAACATGTTACTTTTTTTTTTGAAAGAATCCCTGTTACCCCAATGTGTTCAGGATCAGAAAATACATGTATTTTGGGATGTGCTCAGCCAAATGATAAGGGTTTCTTTTTGGTCAAATTTCATGCCTTATGTACTTGTTACTTTGTGTTTTTCTATTGATATAAAAACTCTTTTATATTATAATTATATAAAGAGAGCATTATAGAAATATGCATTCCTTCATCACCTATCATTTTGTAAAAACTTGTTAGCCCACTTGCATGCACAAACCTTAATGTTACGTATTACAGTATTATGAAACGAATACATTCGGAATTTTTTTTATCAATAACCCATAAGTCTTCTATCTTGACCCTCAAATTGTAGTATCTTTACTCACATGTAGGTTTTTTTTTTATACTTTTAAATGTTTCAGAAGGATAGATAATTTATATTTGAAAAATCTTATTTTGATTCTTTGAAATTTTTTAGGATAAAAAATGATTTATAACTTCAAAAATTAAAAAGCACTTTAAAGTTTCACCGTTATTAGTCCAATTTATTTTCTTCATGAAAATTACCCTTTTATTGCTTACAATCGTGTCCAACAAAGAAAACAATAAAACAAGTGATAAAGACAAATCAAACAACTAATAAATATAACAATTATAGAGGTGAAACAATTAGCCACATGCAATCTTGATTAGAAAAGATCCTAGCAAAATCAATTCTAGGTTTGACTATGCATATAATCAACTAAGGCATTTTCTTCTTGAAGGAAGAGAGCCACATATATTGATAAGTCAATTGCGTGGGCCAAAGTCAATCACATACCAAATAGCACATAAATTGATTTTAATAAATATATTGAGGTCTTCCCCAATTTTAGATCTATCTAAACATGTGACAAAAATAATAAATAATTAACAATCCATGACTAACATGCATGTTTTGTCACGGATTAAAGCATAACAATTACCAATAAGGTTATAAAGATACGTTCAAATAAACGGTTAATGACCTAGAGTTTCTAATTAATTTCAAGTAATTAATTTTAACCACAACCCTAATTAGGGTTTCATGGAAAATCGACCCCCCCCCCCCCAAAATTAGGGTTAGGGTTTCGAATTTTAAAAAAATATGAAAAAGAAAAACCCTAGATCAAAACATGTATCTAAAACACTTAAAGATCTGATTTTTATTACGTTTTAGTAATCAATTACATGTTATACATGGCTCGTGATGCCATTGTTAGAATTTAAATACCAAAGTACACGTACTGCGGAAGCTATGATTAAGTATAACACATAATTATTAACCAAAACATAATAGGAACATACCGTGGTGATTCTAGCCCGAACAAGAATCAAATAAGCAAATCTTGAACTTGTGTAACAATTGATCAATGATAAACCCCTTACTGTTTTGTTTATCGATCCCTTGATAATAATTATAGTGAGTTATTACCTCGTTCTTGTACACACAAATTAAACCGTATTAAGTTTATGCAAGTAAAATCAAATAGAAGTAAATTTGATTTACAAAAAATCGAAACCCTAAGGGATAGGGGTGTTCGATCGGTTATGAAAACAAAAGAGAGAAGAAAACAATTTTAGGGTAACATTTCTGTTTGTATATATACTAATAGAAACTTAGAGAGCAAGTTTGATGTGGGTTGGGTTTCCCCTCCCCCCCCCCCCCCCCATTTGACCGGCCATAGGGATCCACAAGGATCTTCCGGATCCTTCTTGACATCTAATTTCATATTAGTCCTTCTCGATTACATTTAACAATAGTTAGTCCATACGGTTAATACTAACGACCGTTAAGTCCTTCTAGTTGTAAATAATTATATATATATAACTATTAATATAAATCAATTATTATTTCTTAATACTCATTTGTAATGTGTGCAATCCCGAGGTCTCAGGTTCGATACTAGTCATACACTATTAATATTTATACGTAACTTTAACAATATTATCCTCTCATGGTCCTCAAAGCGGCAACATGCATTATCTAAATCGAATGTTGAGGCTGAGTACATAGGTTTTGCTAATGCTAATGTTAAAACTGCCTGGCTACGTAATCTTCTTCGTGAGCTTCATATACCAGTATTGTCTGCTACACCTCTCTATTATGACAATGTTAGTGCCCTTTATATGACTGTTAATCATGTTCAACATCAACGGACCAAACACATGGAGACTGTATATATTTTGTTCGTGATATGGTTGCATAAGGAGAGGTTCATGTACTTCATGTGCCACCTTGTTACCAGTATGCTGACATCTTTACCAAGGGTTTTCCGTTTATGCTTTTTGAGGAGTTTCGTACCAGTTTGAGTGTTCGGTTCTCTTCCACTCAAACTGCGGGGAAGTGTTAGACATATATAATTAAGCCATTGGGATTTATTATTAGTAGATAGGCCTAACCCGGTTTATGATTTATATCTAGAATAATCATAAGGGATTATATATTGTGATCATGTATTAATTAATAAACAAGTCAAAATATACTTCTAATAGAATCAATACTAAAGATAGTGATTAATGATTAACAGCACATGAGACTTAATTGATTGATCAGCTCGGTTTACAGCCATTTGTAGATACATAACGAACCAAAGGATACTTATATAATAGATAACTAATTGTTCGACAAAAATGGAAGTCCATTCCAGTTTTGAAAACTATGTATATATCAAACATTAAAGATCTTAACAAAACAACGTTACCTTGATTGTTCGACAATACCAATCAAGGACCGGTGATTGTGACCTTTCTTTTCTAGATAAGACGATCATAATTAAACCTAGAACACCCAAATTAGGTAGTTGCATACAAAAAAAATTGACTAATATATCGATCGCTGCAAGAACTATAACGCTAATATTTTTTTTAGTGCGTTGATGAAATTATGTGAACAATCGATTGAGATATCAAGCTTTGCATATGTAACATCCTGCCTACTGATACACAATATTGTCCGCTTTGCTCTGACGGCTCATGGCTTTGCTTTTGTGGCCCTCGTGTGAGACTTCCCGGTAGGTTACCCATACCAGTGCTACTCTCACACGAGCAAGCTTAGCTGCGTCGTTCCTGAGAAATCTTCTCACAGCAGAACACAAAACGCGTTGTGTCTGATAAGACAAATGTTATTCTTATATACCCAGCATCTCTCTAGGCCTCTGTCGACGTGAGATTTTCCTAGGGTGTTACAATCACCCCCCCCCTTAGGGACTCATCGTCCTCGATGAGGTTTGCCCCACCATCCTGAATGGGTCTGGAGTGGCTCTGATACTTCTTGTAACATCCCGCCTTCTGATACACAATATTTTCCACTTTGCCCTGATGGCTCACGGCTTTGCTTTATGTCTGATACAGTGGGAATCGCACCAGGCTTTACCTCTCAAGGGATCTCGAGAAGCTTACAACCCCCACCAGGCAGTGTACCTGATCGTTGTAGTATAGTATAGTGACAAGTACCCGGGGATTGATCGTTCAACTCAGGAATAGTGTCACTAGGATTAGAAAGCCTAAAAACTAGGTCTAGAGGTAAGAGATGATTCTTTTTGTATTTTTATATTTTTATAAAAGCAAGTAAAAATCTTGGTTTTTAGAAGGGTGGGCGGAATTAGTTGCTAGCCAACTAACCCAATAACTAAAGATGCAATCAAAATAAAATAACAAAAATGAAATGAAATCTAATTATACTAATGTGGTGTAAACAATAATAGGGAAAGTTGTGTTTACTTAGGTTTCATTACTCCCTAGATATCTTTTACAGGTTGATAATTTGGTACAATTGCATGGATGACGGGTCGTATTCCTTAATACTAGTCGTAGGGCCGTGTACAATATTCCCTAACTCTATAGGGTCCTACTTCACTCCTATGTCGAGCCGTTAGAAGCTCCTAACATGGGATCAATAGAATTATCCTACGCATTAAATACAACCAAAAATCATAATACACCTCTGATCATGTTACCAATGGAAGTCTGCCAGTTTTCTTAACCTAACATCGAATACAATCATCCGTAACAACTATAAACAAACAATCAACCCATAATTAACATCTAGGTTTCACTACATCTAAGCAAACACACAAGAGATCTAGCCAAGCATGTTAAATTGAAGACAAGTGTAAGATATATTCAAGCAACACATAGACATATTGATTGAATTGAAAGAATACTTATCTCAATTGAACATAAGAGGTTTCAAAGGGTAAAAACCCTTGAAAAAGCTGTGAAAATCGGACTAGGGTTTTTCTCCAAAGTTGCACCCTAAAAGTTACACACTAATGAATGAAAATTGCAAAACTATATATAGATTTTACAGGGTAACGGCGTCAAGAAGGAAATTCTGACACCATCAACTCGCCGCCCATAATGAAATCGGATTGCCTAGATCCACTTTTGACTCCGTCATGTGTAAAGTTGTTCTGGGCCATCACTAACATTTGGACCATGACGGCCTATGGTGACGCCGTCATGTCCTTAGTACAAAACTTTCCAGATTTCACTCCAAAAGTACCTAAAATGACAAAAAGAACGATTTAGGGCAATATTTGATCAAATAAATTCGAATCCGGGCCAAAATGACCCCCTAAAAACGGTTCATTTTTCGCCTCATCAGAGTGGGATGCGAGTGTACGTATTTCATTTGCTAGGAACGTGGGACATTGTTGAGGCGAAAAATGAACCGTTTTTAGGGGGTCATTTTAGCCTGGATTCGAATTTATTTGATCAAATATTGCCCTAAATCGTTCCTTTTGTTATTTTAGGTACTTTTGGAGTGAAATCTAGAAAAGGAAGCATTTTTGACGTTTTTGGAGCATAAAAGTGAAGAAGACGTTAAAGTTTTAATTTTCCTTGTTGGGAACAGTACCTGACGGCGTCACTTGTTTCTTAATGACGGCGTCAAGAGCAATACAAGAGGTGGAAGTGGATGATACACGTGACGATCCAGAAAAGTTTTGTACTAAGGAGATGACGACGTCACCATAGACCGTCATTGTCCAAATGTTAGTGACGGCCCAGAACAAAATTACACATGATGTAACAATTCGCAATTTCAGGTTAATTACCATTCCCGGAAAAAATTCACTATTCACTTTTACTATTCATTTTTCCCGAAACTTTCCCGAAAGTTGATTTTTATTTGATATTCTCGAGTGATAAATCATTTCCATGGCAAATTAAATGTTTGACATTCGTCAGATCATTTTCGTGAAAGTTATTAAGGAATTACACGTTTTAGGGTAAAACGTCATTCAGAAATTCTACGTACAACGAAACTCGACCGCGTTAAGTGACCCTGCATCAGAAAAATGTTTGACACACTCATGATTTATTTGAGAATTAATCGTGACTGAGAAAAACATGACCAAAGACTTCCCAGCAGGTCACCCATGTCGGTACTACTCTCACATAAGCACGCTTAACCGAATGGGCGATTAACCGTTAGACCACGAAACGAGTTTCTAAGACGTTTTGAGTTTTCAAACTTATTAGAAAAAGTCAACATAATTTTTCCCTCCTCCTTTGACCAAAAGTCATTCCTTGATTTTTAGGCTTACGGTTTGATGTCTAAAAGACATTTAACACCAACCGACACTAGACTGAGCCCAGTCTAGACATTATAAGTCATTTTAAATCATTTATATCATATTAGAAAAGTAACATTTTACTTTTCTCAGTTTTACGTAAAATTCGTACATTTTACGTATTACGCGTTTTAGACCCGTGTTTCCAGTTTTTAGCAGGGTTTACCACCCAAATGGAACCTACCACTCATTTTATATTTTATTATGGAACTTATTGACATGTTTATCAATACTTTCAAGTTCCATAATTTTACGACACCCGGTTTTACGTTTTGAGGCTTAATCATTTACGGTTAGCTTTTTACGGAGTCAAAATGCACAAACTAAGCAAGATAACACCAAGACTCATCATCTAGTCATCTTATCCATGTTGAACCGCCAAATAGGGGGGGGAGTCACCATGGTGTGGCTTGATCTTGACCATTGATCTCTAGGATCATTACAAGTGTCTAAACTAACCATGGTTAAACTCTAACCCAATATATGGTTAACTATTTTTCCTACCCTATAAATACCAAGCTAAACACAAGTAATTCCTTGCACCACACCTTCTTATAACCTTCAAGTCCTAAAACCTAAGGCACTTTTCTTATATTTTGTAAGAAAGTTAACTAGTTTTTGAAAGAAAACTAGTGTTTGATCTTCAATCTTGGAAATTTTCTAAGAAAAGTTGTTATAACTTTAAAGTCTCAAAAAAGACGTCGTTATAATCTTCAAATAGCTTTGGACTTCAAGAAGGCGTCGTTATAATCTTCAAATAACCTCGGTTTATCATAGATTGCAAAGGGAGAAGCTAAAGTCTATCAATGTCCTATCCTTACATGTTAACTTCCTTTCATCTTTGAAAGCCAAAAGTTGTAAGCCAAACCCTAACATGCTTCTTGTTGAATAATCATGTTCATGTTATTTACATATTATTCATGCTATATTATGTCTTGTATTCATGTCCATGATGTATAAAAGTGAGTAAAACAAGTATTGATACATATATGTAACTTATGTTATTCAAACAAGTAAACTAGTGACTTTCTTGGAAAACCACGACCAAAATGGTAAAATTATGATATTGGATCATTACAAATTACAGTAGAGGACTTAACAAGGAAACCATAGCAATTTGAACCACCTAAAACGAGTAAACGAGTCAAAAGTTACGCCCATTTGAAGTTACCAAAGATTTCCGGCAAATCTGCCTAAATAGCTTCCTGATCAAATTTGGGTTTTGAAAGTCCCACTTCTGGTCCGATTCATCAAAAAGTTAAAACACGAAAGTTGTCCGAAACGACGTTTTCGTTCAGGAGTAAAGAAGCTCGAGACCTAAAAACGCTTTTCGAGTGATAAAATTCTTCAAATTCTAAACAGCCCATTTTTAGGCGAAAGTCACTAGACTATGGTTATACTTTAAAAGGAACAAGAGGTCTTATGACCTATAATCAAGACCACAACCATGGCTAGAGCCAAGGTTGTGTCTCATGACCTTGGAACAAGGACCAAAGGTCATGGCTAGGCCATGACGAAATGACCATACCAACTTACCTAGGCGTAAACATGAAACAATGAATTAGGCGATAACTTGAACAAGCAATTTGGATCTACTTCACTTAAAAGGAAACCATGAGATTTTACCAAGAGAAAATGGTCATTCAAGACTTATGAAACTACCCCTAATAACAATCTTCATGTACTAATAAACTTTCCTAAGTTTATTCAAATATCGGACATGTAACTTTTCGAATCAAAACTTATATCTATATATTTCATCAACTACTACAATAGTAGGGAGCCTCATGTGAGGAGTTCATTATGTAAGCCGTCGAGTTGAGTTGTGGATTTACGAGTTAAAGTGTCCTGGCTCCTCGAACGCTTACTAACATGACTTCTGAATTATGTCGGCCCGAACGGTAGTGAACGATATACCAAAACATACATGTTTCATGAATCTTTCTTTCAAAGACTTACAATATACATCATACCACATCATGGACTAAATGCAAGATATGTATATAGGCACTACTTCATATTCTCTACTCCGATCCTAAGTCGCAACATTCGATTATAGGTTGCTCGTAGAAACCTTCGCGATTCGACCATCACATTCACTACTCACTACATAACTTAAGGTGAGTTCGTAGCCCCACTTTCTATTGTTTAACTATTTTACAAACCCATGGGGGGAATACATGCTATTATTTTTCTACTCGAACACGATGTTTTCTACTGTATGCTACCCGACGATGTTTTATTATCACTAAGTAACGATTGCCATGTTCGAAGTCCCTATATCATGAACCATTAGTCACTACCTTTAGTGAGCGCGAATATTGTGAATAGATCTATTGGGATTGACGAATCCCATTTGTGTTGAGCAACGATGAGTTCACACAAATGCACTATATTTGAGATTTAGCGGTATAACGGCAAAAGTACCTTGATAGGGCTTCTATAATGCCAATTTTGTTGGTTCGATGTTAATGTTTTGGTTCCATGAGCTTAGTGAAATAAATAACGATTTTGTTTTCCAAACATTGGTGTGAGCCTATAACTCACACTACGATTATTGTGTTCAAACGATTTAACTAAACTCTACGAATTCCACTCAACCTTTGTGTTGACCTCTCAAGCATGTATTTCAGGTTCATGACGATCAAGGATGGCATGGAAGGACACGGATACTCAAGAGGGCTATAAATTTTATTATCATTCAAAAACACATTTATTATACATTGTAAACATGGAACCATTTGGGACCTCATTTTGTAAATCTCTGATATTTATACAATTTGAATGATAAATCTTTTAAAACGACTCAATTGGAGTTCGTTTTCTATTATTGTGACTATTGTGCTGTCAAGTAACACCCAATTCGAATTCCGCTGCATCCATGAATTGGGGGTGTTACAGATTGGTATCAGAGCCATGGTTATAGAGAAACGGGTCTAATTGAGACCTAAACTATAACTACAACTACAAGCAAAACCATTTTATAGCCTTCCGCTCTCCGTGTCTTCCATCCTCCAGACGATTATGGACTTTGTAAGCATGTTATGCTACACAAACATATAAGTATATTTATATATACATTCGAGTTATATTCAATCATTTTATCTAAACATATCTACACATGCCTATTCTATGACATTTCGACACAACCACATTCTCCCAACCATGTTACTACTCCAACATTTTATATCCAAGACATTGTAACTGATTACAATGGTCTTTTCTATTTCCCGGACATTGTATGACACAATGGTCTTAATCATTTCTCAAATGTTTTGAGTCACACGATGGTCTAATCTACTTTCGAGACATTGTGATTTGTGCAATGGTCTCTGGAATTATTCCACCACCTCATCAATATCATTTCATATGATATCAAAAACCCATCACAATCTATCGATTTCCAAACAAGAAATATGAGATTTCTAAAGGACAAACTAATCCATCATCGACGAAAGCTGAACTTTCTCTACATTCATCAAAGTTTTCTTATGAAACCTTCATTATTAAAAGTTCGTGATCCTGGCCAAGTATGTTCTATTTTAGAACTACTTAAAACTTCCTTTCCATACGTATCTACCCGTACTATCTTCTATGCAATGGAATGTGAAAACATACGTTACAAGTCTTGTATGGACGGGACTTGCAACTTAAGGGTTTGACATCGCCTTTGTTTAGTGGACAGTTTCCCGAAAGCAACGGACATATCACAAGTATACCTAATTTAGGTATTTGAAAATTTTATCGAACCTTGGCTAAATATAGACTAGTCACCTATATTTAACCTAGGGACAGTGGAATATAGTCTGACTAACTATATTCGACTTAAAATTTTCAAATACTGAGAGTAGTTGTACTAGGGTTATGTTCAGATTGATTTCCTACTTGAACTCGATAAACCACCAGAATTCTTTAAAACGATCTAGAGACACGATAGTGTTTTACCACTCAGCGAAATCTTAACACCTTATTTGTACTACCTAATTTCATTCTTGAAAGTTTTCATTTATGAGATAATCCGAACTACTATCTTGGGATAGTTATAAATTCTTCTCTTCATCCTGTAGAAGTACTAGCCTGTTTAGGTCCTAAGGATACCATTCCATCATAAACCTTTAAAATCTCTTAAGATTTTCAAAGCAAACTCAACATCTATGCCTAAGAGTATTAATGTTAAGCATACACTACACAATTCTGTTCATCAACATATCACAACATTACCTTCACAACCGTTGAAACCACAAGCTCATTAACAGATCTTGATGCACTTTTAAAGCTCAAATCATCCATAGTTACACCACAAGCACGCTCATCAACTTTACAAGATTGAATATTCATCTTGCACTTTTGGAACACCAGTATCATCTCGTAATACACTACCTTGTAACTCACCGGCTAATTGTGAATGTTGTGTTGGGAATTATTAAGTAGGATGATTTGTAATTATTTGAATGGATTGGGATGCCTTTTCATTTAAATAAAGACATTGTAAATCACCGAACCATAAGTTTATATTTCCGTATTTACATTGTTTGGGATGCCTCTCTATGTAAATAAAGAATTATTAACAAGTGGACTTATTTGTATCCGAAATAACATAAGTATGAAGTCAATAAACACTAGGTACAACAACCGATTACCTACTAGGCTATGATTGCAATTACTATCTCAATTCCTATTAATATTCGACTGCTATATCAATTTCCATTGATATTCGACTATTACCATACCTCTCCTACATAAAAGTAAGCCTCATCCTACACCATACACTGAAACGACAAATCAAACTACATCACTAGTAATCCCAGACTTTAAGTCCTCATAAGTAACCACACCTTTTCATCGATACCACTCCAACATATGACACACAAAGAACTTCGGGACGAAGTTCCCCGTAAGGGGTAGAGACTGTAACAATTCGCAATTTCAGGTTAATTACCATTCCCGGAAAAAATTCACTATTCACTTTTACTATTCATTTTTCCCGAAACTTTCCCGAAAGTTGATTTTTATTTGATATTCTCGAGTGATAAATCATTTCCATGGCAAATTAAATGTTTGACATTCGTCAGATCATTTTCGTGAAAGTTATTAAGGAATTACACGTTTTAGGGTAAAACGTCATTCAGAAATTCTACGTACAACGAAACTCGACCGCGTTAAGTGACCCTGCATCAGAAAAATGTTTGACACACTCATGATTTATTTGAGAATTAATCGTGACTGAGAAAAACATGACCAAAGACTTCCCAGCAGGTCACCCATGTCGGTACTACTCTCACATAAGCACGCTTAACCGAATGGGCGATTAACCGTTAGACCACGAAACGAGTTTCTAAGACGTTTTGAGTTTTCAAACTTATTAGAAAAAGTCAACATAATTTTTCCCTCCTCCTTTGACCAAAAGTCATTCCTTGATTTTTAGGCTTACGGTTTGATGTCTAAAAGACATTTAACACCAACCGACACTAGACTGAGCCCAGTCTAGACATTATAAGTCATTTTAAATCATTTATATCATATTAGAAAAGTAACATTTTACTTTTCTCAGTTTTACGTAAAATTCGTACATTTTACGTATTACGCGTTTTAGACCCGTGTTTCCAGTTTTTAGCAGGGTTTACCACCCAAATGGAACCTACCACTCATTTTATATTTTATTATGGAACTTATTGACATGTTTATCAATACTTTCAAGTTCCATAATTTTACGACACCCGGTTTTACGTTTTGAGGCTTAATCATTTACGGTTAGCTTTTTACGGAGTCAAAATGCACAAACTAAGCAAGATAACACCAAGACTCATCATCTAGTCATCTTATCCATGTTGAACCGCCAAATAGGGGGGGGAGTCACCATGGTGTGGCTTGATCTTGACCATTGATCTCTAGGATCATTACAAGTGTCTAAACTAACCATGGTTAAACTCTAACCCAATATATGGTTAACTATTTTTCCTACCCTATAAATACCAAGCTAAACACAAGTAATTCCTTGCACCACACCTTCTTATAACCTTCAAGTCCTAAAACCTAAGGCACTTTTCTTATATTTTGTAAGAAAGTTAACTAGTTTTTGAAAGAAAACTAGTGTTTGATCTTCAATCTTGGAAATTTTCTAAGAAAAGTTGTTATAACTTTAAAGTCTCAAAAAAGACGTCGTTATAATCTTCAAATAGCTTTGGACTTCAAGAAGGCGTCGTTATAATCTTCAAATAACCTCGGTTTATCATAGATTGCAAAGGGAGAAGCTAAAGTCTATCAATGTCCTATCCTTACATGTTAACTTCCTTTCATCTTTGAAAGCCAAAAGTTGTAAGCCAAACCCTAACATGCTTCTTGTTGAATAATCATGTTCATGTTATTTACATATTATTCATGCTATATTATGTCTTGTATTCATGTCCATGATGTATAAAAGTGAGTAAAACAAGTATTGATACATATATGTAACTTATGTTATTCAAACAAGTAAACTAGTGACTTTCTTGGAAAACCACGACCAAAATGGTAAAATTATGATATTGGATCATTACAAATTACAGTAGAGGACTTAACAAGGAAACCATAGCAATTTGAACCACCTAAAACGAGTAAACGAGTCAAAAGTTACGCCCATTTGAAGTTACCAAAGATTTCCGGCAAATCTGCCTAAATAGCTTCCTGATCAAATTTGGGTTTTGAAAGTCCCACTTCTGGTCCGATTCATCAAAAAGTTAAAACACGAAAGTTGTCCGAAACGACGTTTTCGTTCAGGAGTAAAGAAGCTCGAGACCTAAAAACGCTTTTCGAGTGATAAAATTCTTCAAATTCTAAACAGCCCATTTTTAGGCGAAAGTCACTAGACTATGGTTATACTTTAAAAGGAACAAGAGGTCTTATGACCTATAATCAAGACCACAACCATGGCTAGAGCCAAGGTTGTGTCTCATGACCTTGGAACAAGGACCAAAGGTCATGGCTAGGCCATGACGAAATGACCATACCAACTTACCTAGGCGTAAACATGAAACAATGAATTAGGCGATAACTTGAACAAGCAATTTGGATCTACTTCACTTAAAAGGAAACCATGAGATTTTACCAAGAGAAAATGGTCATTCAAGACTTATGAAACTACCCCTAATAACAATCTTCATGTACTAATAAACTTTCCTAAGTTTATTCAAATATCGGACATGTAACTTTTCGAATCAAAACTTATATCTATATATTTCATCAACTACTACAATAGTAGGGAGCCTCATGTGAGGAGTTCATTATGTAAGCCGTCGAGTTGAGTTGTGGATTTACGAGTTAAAGTGTCCTGGCTCCTCGAACGCTTACTAACATGACTTCTGAATTATGTCGGCCCGAACGGTAGTGAACGATATACCAAAACATACATGTTTCATGAATCTTTCTTTCAAAGACTTACAATATACATCATACCACATCATGGACTAAATGCAAGATATGTATATAGGCACTACTTCATATTCTCTACTCCGATCCTAAGTCGCAACATTCGATTATAGGTTGCTCGTAGAAACCTTCGCGATTCGACCATCACATTCACTACTCACTACATAACTTAAGGTGAGTTCGTAGCCCCACTTTCTATTGTTTAACTATTTTACAAACCCATGGGGGGAATACATGCTATTATTTTTCTACTCGAACACGATGTTTTCTACTGTATGCTACCCGACGATGTTTTATTATCACTAAGTAACGATTGCCATGTTCGAAGTCCCTATATCATGAACCATTAGTCACTACCTTTAGTGAGCGCGAATATTGTGAATAGATCTATTGGGATTGACGAATCCCATTTGTGTTGAGCAACGATGAGTTCACACAAATGCACTATATTTGAGATTTAGCGGTATAACGGCAAAAGTACCTTGATAGGGCTTCTATAATGCCAATTTTGTTGGTTCGATGTTAATGTTTTGGTTCCATGAGCTTAGTGAAATAAATAACGATTTTGTTTTCCAAACATTGGTGTGAGCCTATAACTCACACTACGATTATTGTGTTCAAACGATTTAACTAAACTCTACGAATTCCACTCAACCTTTGTGTTGACCTCTCAAGCATGTATTTCAGGTTCATGACGATCAAGGATGGCATGGAAGGACACGGATACTCAAGAGGGCTATAAATTTTATTATCATTCAAAAACACATTTATTATACATTGTAAACATGGAACCATTTGGGACCTCATTTTGTAAATCTCTGATATTTATACAATTTGAATGATAAATCTTTTAAAACGACTCAATTGGAGTTCGTTTTCTATTATTGTGACTATTGTGCTGTCAAGTAACACCCAGTTCGAATTCCGCTGCATCCATGAATTGGGGGTGTTACACATGACGGCGTCAACAGTGGATCTAGGCAATCCGATTTCATTATGGGTGGCGAGTTGACGGTGTCAGAATTTCCTTCTTGACACCGTCACCCTGTAAAATCTATATATAATTTTCCAAATTTCATTCATGAGTGTGCAACTTTGAGGGAGAAACACTAGGTCGAATTTTTCCAGCTTTTTCAAGGGTTTCAACCCTTTGAACTTTTCATGTCAATTTGAGATAAGTACTCTTTCAATTCAATCAATATGTCTATGTGTTGCTTGAATATATCTTACACTTGTCTTCAATTTAACATGCTCGGCTAGATCTCTTTTGTGTTTGCTTAGATGTAGTGAAACCTAGATGTTAATTATGGGTTGATTGTTTGTTTATAGTTGTTACGGATGATTGTATTCGATGTTAGGCTTAAGAAAACTGGCTGACTTGAACGTCTTAAGAAACATGATCAGAGGTGTACTACGATTTTTAGTTGTATTTAATGCGTAGGAGAATTTTAATGATCCCATGTTAGGAGCTTCTAACGGCTCGACATAGGAGTGAAGTAGGATCCTATAGAGTTAGGGAATATTGTACACGGCCCTACGACTAGTATTAAGGAATACGACCAGTCATCCATGCAATTGTAACAAACTATCAACCTGTAAAAGATATCTAGGGAGTAATGAAATCTAAGTAAACACAACTTTCCTCATTATTGTTACACCCCATTAGTAATTAGAATTATTTTCATTTCTGTCATTTTATTTTGATTGCATTTTAGTTAATTTGGGTTAGTTGGCTAGCAACTAATTCCGCCCACTCTTCCAAAACCGAGATTTTTACTTGCTTTTATAAAAATATAAAAATACAAAAAGAATCATCCCTCACCTCTAGACATAGTTTTTAGGCTTTCTAATCCTAGCGAAACTATTCTCGAGTTGAACGATCAACCCCCGGTACTTTTCACTATACTATACTACAACGATCAGGTACACTGCCTGGTGGGGGTTGTAAGCTTCTAGAGATCCCTCGAGAGGTAAAGCCTGGTGCGATTTCCACGTATCAAGTTTTTGGCGCCACATCCCGGGGAATAGTTATTGTCTAGGTTAGGATTTCTTTTTATTAGGTCTACATGCTAGATTCCTTTCTAGCAAGATTTTATTTTTATTTTCTAGGTTTTCTTTAGTCTATCTTATTTCTTCGTGTCTTTGTTCGTAACCTTTACCATCCGACATTATGGAAGGTGGTAACATCTCTAACCCACCACAACAAAACCACCCACAAAACCCACCACTAGCAAATCAACCTCCTAGGCCCCGAACCTTAGGAGAGTATTCCCGTTCTAGCCACCAAGGCTATCGAAACACTATTGAGCTCACTCAAGGAGCCAATGTGTCCCCCTTGCGATCTGACACCATCCGGTTGGTGCAAAGCGGATGTGCATTCCATGGAGTTCGTTCCGAAGATCCTAACCAACATCTCAAGGATTTCCTTAAAATCGTAGATTCCATAGACCTTGATGTTACAACTAGAGAGTCGACCCGATTACGCCTATTCCAATTCTCTCGACGTGATCAAGCTAGTCAATGGCTTGAACGTTTACCCGCGGGATCCATCACCTCATGGGATGATCTCACCACTCGTTTCCTTGCTCAATTTTTCCCACCGGGGAGAACTACCAAGCTTAGAAATGATATCTTGATGTTCCAACAACGTCAAGGTGAAACTCTATATGAAGCATGGACTCGTTTCAAGGACTTACTTAAAAAAATCCCTCATCATGGCATAGATCTTTGGCTCCAAGTCCAAATCTTCTATGACCATATCGATCTCTCCATAAGGCGAACCATTGAACAATCGGCCGGTGGCAAGCTACGTGATCTAAGTGCGGAAGAATCATGGGAACTCATAGAAGATCTTGCTCTCTATGACAACGAAAGTTGGAATGATCCTCGTGATTTGAACAAAACGGTCAAGGCAATATCTTTGCCTTCGAACAATTCTAGGACTCACGACCGTAGGATCATGGAACTTGAGGACCAAGTCAAGTTTCTCATGAAATCTTACAAAGCTCCTAAGCCTTCAAGCCAAGTAAACAAAATCACTTCTTCATGCGAATTATGTAGTGGTCCCCATGACACTCGTGATTGCGTAGAACTCCCCGGACAAGCTTTTGCGTTCTATGCATCCTCGCGTACCGACGAAGCGGGAAACAAGTGGTACACTTTCAAACCTGAGCCAAACCCTTACGGTGATTCCTACAACCCTTCTTGGAAAAAACACCCGAACCTTAGGGGGAAACAAAACCAAAACAATTCTTCCAATCCGCCTAATCGTTACCAACCAAACGGTCCACCCTCTAACCGTACTTTCAACAACAATCCTTTCAACAACTATGGTAGTACCAACAATCTTGAAGGATTGATGTCCAAGTTTATGGAATCTCAAGAAGCTCGCATAGCTAAGTTTGAAACTGAATTCAATCAACAACAAACAGAGATGACCAATAAGATTGACAATTTGTTGAAAGCCCTCAACAACCAAGTGCTAGCTACACCTAGGAAGGACACTAGGGACACTAATAGCGGAATCCAAGTTAAGGACCCTTCGTCATCCAAACACATCCACTTTGTCAATGTTGTCACCGTTAAGCTAATAGATAAGGATATAGAAGAGAGTGACAAGGATGAAGTTGGAATAGAAACCGAGATTAGGGATGAGATTAAGGAAGTTGAGGTTAATAAGGGAGAAAAGTTAGAGGAAGTAGAAAACTTAGAAGAGTACTTTGATAAGTTGCCCACCAAGGAAGAACGGGAATATCACAAGGATTTGTTCGATGATCCCGAGACACCATATATCCTTGGTTCACCCCTTATTAAAGTAGGTGATCCCTCTAACATCAACATACCATGCAACATTGGGCATATGCATGTATGGAAAGCTTATATTGATCCTAGGTCTCCTATAAACATCATGACTAGGACCTATTATAATTGGGTAATGAAGAAGCAACTAGGTTATAGGATGATGCCGAACAGGAATTTGATAAGTAATTTTGTAGGAAGAGTGAAAGGATTACATGTCTTTGTAGGAAACTTCACTTATGTTATCGACTTTGTGATAGTGGAGGATACTCGTTCGGTAATAGATGATTGCCTAAGTCAAGTAGTGTTCGGAAAGCCGTTTGTTGAGGCCTCTAAGATGAGTTATGACCCGACCTTAGGGATAGTTAGATTCAAGGAAGAGAATGATGAGATTGCTTAACAAATGCCCTATAAGATTGAACAATACCGCCTCTTATCAAACATAGAAAAGGAACACAAACAAGCGGTTTACTATAGGAATGATGAGGATAGACGTAGAGGAGTAGAATATGTTATGAATAGAATACTTGGTTTCTACAAGGAATGCTTGCAACTAGGTCCGCAATACAAAACTAAGATTAGAGATGACCTAGAGAATAAGACCAACGATGAGGTCACGTAATTGCCCATGACCTTGAGTCTAGCTACAAGACTCGTAAATAAAGATAAGCGCTTCTTGGGAGGCAACCCATGTTTTGTGTGATTTTTAATTGTTTGATTGTTATTTGTTTTCGTATGCATGCTTTATTTTTTATTGTTGGTAGATCATGTTTCAAACTAAATTGTGAAAATGCTTTATTTTGTCGTTTAACTTCGCCTTAACTTCATATAAAGGTATTTTGCAAAAGCTAAGTGTAAGGGGAAACCCCAAATATGTTTTTAAGAACGAAATTGATCATGATTCTCCACAATATTAAATGAACATGTGTATTAGTATTTGTTAGAGTCAAATGCTTGTATCGAGTCATAATGATGTTTTGCAGGATTTTCCAGGAAGTAGGACATAAGTTTTTCCAGAAATTTTCCGGAAACGTAACATAAAGATTTATGCATGTCACTTCTGACGGTGTCATGAATTAATTCCTGACGGTGTCATGTGTAAAATTCTGTAAATTTTGCGAGTTTTGTTTTTCTAACGGAGTTTTTGTTAATTCTTTACTTTTATAAACTCTAGGAAATCTGCAAACATTCATTCCACAAGCATTATATCTTAATTTATTTTCTAGGATTTGTTAGTATATATAGATTGCCGCCGATTTTACGCGAGTTTGCCTTGTTTGTTTTCTCAGGTTTAACAGGTTATGTATGACAAGAAGATGATTTATTTTTCTGGAAGGGAAGCTTTGAATGTTCATTTTCTTGGAGGAAGATCTAACCTTGTTACCACACTATCAACACCGAACGAATCAGGGGAGTATTTGCTTTCATTCTTTTACCTATCTCACTTTTACATTTTTTTAATTGAATATTGGGGACAATGTTCATCCTAAGTGTAAGGGGAGGGTAAATGATGATACCTTATAGGATACTATTGCACTTGAGTTTGTTTGTTTGATGGTAGGTGTGTAATAAAACTAAGAGAAATACATTTTAGTGGAATTTTAGCGCCAAATTTAATTTTTTTTTACAACATTTAGGAGTGAAACTTTAGCCTTAGCAAGCGTCTCATGGATAGGAGTCGTATGACTAGCACAAAACCGTACCATTCAAAAAAAATTTTCACCCAAATATGTGAGGTTCGCCTTTAGATTTGATAGGAAAAGCATTCATTATTAGTGCTTATGAGGGTACCGGTAGCAATTAGATTCTAGAACTTGCGTTAGTGATGCATCTCGAGACCTCTAGTGAGACTACATTCGTGTAGTAGGATTTACTACATGACAAGAGGCATTAGGATCACCCTTGTGTTTAAACCCGTATCATAATTACTTGACCATTTAAGTCATATTACTTGGCTAGTAAAGTCAACTAATTTTTCCCACACCTTAGCGTTGTACTCATTTTTAGTACACGAAACCCCTAGTACACCCCTCCGAGCCTATTTATTCGTTTCTACCTTTAAGCATCTTACTTAAAGGAAGAATTTGTTACAACCCACTTAAATGTACAACCAAATCACCTTAGCCTTCCGTGTATGCACTCATCTTTAGTGCATTATTGTTACATGTTTAAACCCTTAGTTAATTATCTAATTGATTACATGGTTGCTAAGTCGAGTCATGTCTTGTACATATTGTTTTGGGACGATTGGGACTCATGGGTAAAGTACTTGTGTTATGGAGTAATTGGGAAGAACATCATATGTGCGTTAATCTTAAAAAGTACTCCAAGTGTTTTGATTATCTTGATTCGAGTCATTAGAGTAGTTTATTATAAAGTATGTAAAAATTCAAGTGTAAGGGGAATATACATTCCCTATGATGTATTATTTTGGATGGTAGGGTAAGAGTGTATGAAAAAAAATCGAAAAAATTAAGAAAAAGAAAACAAATAATAAAAAAAAGAGAAAAGAGAAAAAAACATACGGACTACCATCCCGTTTCATTCTATGTCTATTTTGTATTTATTAGCTTAAGTCGAGTCTATTATTGGCTTAACAACGCCATATTGTACATGTAATTAACCAAGATGATTAACTCGCCGCCAGTAAATATTGCCTTTATCCAACAAAACCGTGTATTCCATATCCCTACACCTATCGTTATAACCCTTTGAAAGACCTCTTTGATAGTTTATCCTAGGTGCTTACGCCAAGTGGTGGAGGTTTGATCCTTTCCCAAGCCTATGGTAATCTATTTTGTTATGACAGGTAGTGAGAGATGTTTTCCATTTCCTTATTGTGATATATACTTTATTACACCCGAGAGATGTGAGTATCTAAACACTATTTGTGAGGTGCTAGTGTATGACCTCCGTGCTTGTCTTTGGTCTTTAGTGGAACGATTATTTGTTGTAATTACTTTTATATTAGTGTTAAATGACCCCTAACTTGTATTTTGATTAGAATAAAAGCGCATTTGATTGATGACAAGCAAATCTCAAGTGTAAGGGTATTTGATGAGGCGAAAAAAATGAACCGTTTTTAGGGGGTCATTTTAGCCCGGATTCGAATTTATTTGATCAAATATTGTCGTAAATCGTTCCTTTTGTCATTTTAGGTACCTTTGGAGTGAAATCTGGAAAAGGAAGCATTTTCGACGTTTTTGGAGCATAAAAGTGAAGAAAACGGCAAAGTCTTAATTTTCCTTGCTGGGAACAGTACCTGACGGCGTCACTTGTTTCTTAATGACAGCGTCAAGAGCAATACAAGAGGTGGAAGTGGATGATACATGTGACAATCCAGAAAGTTTTATACTAAGGAGATGACGGCGTCACCATAGGCCGTCATGGTCCAAATGTTAGTGACGGCCCAGAAAAAAATTACACATGACGGCGTCAAAAGTGGATCTAGGAAATCCGATTTCATTATGGGCGGCTAGTTGATGGCGTCATAATTTCCTTCTTGACGCCGTCACCCTGTAAAATCTATATATAGTTTTCCAAATTTCATTCATGAGTGTGCAACTTTGAGGGAGAAACCCTAGGTCGAATTTTTCCAGCTTTTTCAAGGGTTTCAACCCTTTGAACTTTTCATGTCAATTTGAGATAAGTACTCTTTCAATTCAATCAATATGTCTATGTGTTGCTTGAATATATCTTACACTTGTCTTCAATTTAACATGCTCGGCTAGATCTCTTTTGTGTTTGCTTAGATGTAGTGAAACCTAGATGTTAATTATGGGTTGATTGTTTGTTTACAGTTGTTACAGATGATTGTATTCGATGTTAGGCTTAAGAAAACTGGCAGACTTCCATTGGTAAAATGCTTGAACATCTTAAGAAACATGATCAGAGGTGTACTATGATTTTTGGTTGTATTTAATGCGTAGGAGAATTCTAATGATCCCATGTTAGGAACATCTTAAGAAACAGAATTCTAATGGTTGTATTTAATCTCAGGTATTGGGAGAGTGGGCGGAATTATTTGCTAATCAACTAACCCACAAGCTACTAATTAAACTAATGTGCAAAAAAAAAAAACTAAGGTTCTACAAGGTAAGTGAAGCATGTCTACCCATGATATGTTAATCCTTGCTAGCTATCCAATTCTACCTATTGAATTGTCACACCTTGGTTTATTGACGGGTTGTATTCCTTAATACCATTCGTAGGGCCGTGTACAATATTCCCTAACTCTATAAGATCCTACTTCACTCATATGTCGAGCCATTAAAAGCTCCTAACATGGGATCATTAGAATTCACTTATGCATTAAATACAACCATATAATCGTAGTACACCTCCGATCATGTTTCTTAAAACGTTCAAGCAAGTTACCAATTGGAAGTCTGCCAGTTTTCTTAAGCCTAACATCGATATCATTCAATTAAACACGAGACAATATGAAACAAGAATTATAAGCTAAATCAACTAGACCTATTGAAGTGTCATACCTTAATTGATGAATATAGACACAAACATCAACAAGGAATCAATAAGATCTAATCAATTATGTACAAGTTTCACATAAACATAAGTAGACACAAGGTGAATTAGCCAAGCATAATAATGAAGAACAAGCAACAATAATGATAAATGAAGACATGAATTAAGATAGAATCAACAAACCATTACAAGATATTTATGGAGTGATTGAAACCCTATAAGTTGTTGGAAAAACACCCACCTAAACCCAGGAATCGACCTTAGGGTTTAAGGCTTACAAAAAGTGAAGTTATGATGTTATATTTATAGGCTGGTTTTCTGTTAGCCCGATCATGACGGCATCAGACCAATCATGACGGCATTACGACCAACTTTTTTTCACCAAATTGTAGATATCTTCGTCCTCTTCGCGTAGGCTTTTGAATCACCTAAATCCGAGTTCGTATGCAAAAGTTATGACCAAAACAATATCAGCTACTCCGCGCGCAAGTTGTGACAAGTTAACACGTGACGGCCTACGTGACGCCTTCAGGAAGTCTTCTGGGCCATCACACTTTAATTTTACACGTGACGGCCTTGGGTGACACCGTCATCTCCATTGCACAAAACTCTCTAGATCGTCACATGTATTGTCCACATCCACCTCTTTTGTTACTGAATGACGTCGTCATTAAGAAACTTGTGACGCCGTCAGGTACTGTTCCCAGCAAGAAAAAATTAAGACTTTGCCGTTTTCTTCACTTTTATGCTCCAAAAACGTCCAAAACGCTTCTTTTTCCAGAATTCACTCCAAAAGTACCTAAAATGACAAAAGGAACGATTTAGGGCAATATTTGATCAAATAAATTCAAATCCGGGCTAAAATGACCCTCTAAAAACGATTCATTTTTCGCCTCATCAAATACCATTACACTTGAGATTTGCTTGTCCTCAAGCAAATGCGCTTTTTATTTTAATCAAAATATAAGTTAGGGGTCATTTAACACTAATATAAAAGTAATTACAACAAATAATTGTTCCACTAAAGACCAAAGACAAGCACGGAGGTCATACACTAGCACCTCACAAATAGTGTTTAGATACTCACATCTCTCGGGTGTAATAAAGTATATATCGCAATAAGGAAATGGAAAACATCTCTCACTACCTGTCATAGCAAAATAGATTACCATAGGCTTGGGAAAGGATCAAACCTCCACCACTTGGCGTAAGCACCTAGGATAAACTATCAAAGACGTCTTTTAAAGGATTATAACGTTAGGTGTAGGGATATGGAATACACGGTTTTGTTGGATATAGGCAATCTTTACTAGTGGCGAGTTAATCATCTTGGTTAATTACATGTACCATATGGCGTTGCTAAGCCAAGACTAGACTCGACTTAAGCTAATAAATGAAAGATAACAAAAACTTAAAACAAACATAGAATGAAACGGGATGGTAGTCCGTATGTTTTTTTCTCTCTTCTTTTTCTATTTTTTTTCTTTTTCTTGATTTTTTTATTTTTTTTTATTTTTTTATTTATTTTTTATTTTTTATTTTTTTTAATTGCATATACTCTTACCCTACCATCCAAAATAATACATCATATGGAATGAACATTCCCCTTACACTTGAATTTTTACATACTTTACAATAAACTAATCTGATGACTCGAATCAAGATAATCAAAACACTTTGAGTACTTTTAAGATTAAAGCACATATGGGGGTAATATATGATGTTCTTCCCCATTACTCCATAACATTAGTACTTTACCCATGAGTCCCAATCGTCCCAAAACAACGTGTACAAGGATATGACTCGACTTAGCAACCATGTAATCAATTAGATAATTAACTAAGGGTTTAAACATGTAACAATAATGCACTAACCATGAGTGCATACACGGAAGGCTAAGGCGATTTGGGTGTACATTTAAGTGGGTTGTAACAAATTCTTCCTTTAAGTAAGATGCTTAAAGTTAGAAACGAATGGATAGGCTTGGAGGGGTGTACTAGGGGTTTCGTGTACTAAAAATGAGTACAACGCTAAGGTGTGGGAAAAATTAGTTGACTTTACTAGCCAAGTAATATGACTTAAACGGTCAAGTAATTATGATACGGGTTGAACACAAGGGTGATCCTAATGCCTCTTATCATGTAGTAAATCCTACTACACGAATGTAGTCTCACTAGCGGTCTTGGGATGCATCAATAACACAAGTTTTAGAATCTAAATGCTACCGGTACCCTAATAAGCACTAATAATGAATGCTTTTCCTATCAAATCTGAAGGCGAACCTCACATATTTGGGTAGAAAATTTTTCTGAATGGTACGGTTTTGTGCTAGTCATACAATCTCCTATCCATGAGACGCTTGCTAAGGCTAGAGTTTCACTCCTAAATGTTGTAAAAAAAATTAAATTTGGCGCTAAAATTACACTAACAAGTATTTCTCTTAGTTTTATTACACACCTACCATCAAACAAACAAACTCAAGTGCAATTGTATCCTATAAAGTATCATCATTTACCCTCCCCTTACACTTAGGATGAACATTGTCCCTAATGTTCAATTAAAGAATGTAAAAGTGAAACAGGTAAAAGAATGAAATCAAATACTCCCCTGATTCGTTCAGTGTGGATAGTGTGGTCACAAGGTTAGATCTTCCTCCAAGAAAATGAACAATCAAAGCTTCCCTTCCAGAAATATAAATCATCTTCTTGTCATATGTAACATGTTAAACCTGAGAAAACAAACATGGCAACCTCGTGTAAAATCGGCGGCAATCTATATATACTAACAAATCCTAGAAAACAATGTAAGATATAATGCTTGTGGAATGAATGTTTGCAGATTTCCTGGAGTTTATAAAACTAAAGAATTAACAAAAACTTTAAGACTCCGTTAGAAAAACAAAACTAGCAAAATTTCCAGAATTTTACACATGACGCCGTCAGGAGTTAATTCCTGACGCCGTCAGAAGTGACCTGCAGAAATCTTTACGTTAAGTTTCCGGAAAATTTCTGGAAAAACTTATGTCCTACTTCCTGGAAAATCCTGCAAAACATCATTATTACTCGATACAAGCATTTGACTCTAACAAATACTAATACACATGTCCATTTAATATTGTGGAGAATCATGATCAATTTCGTTCTTAAAAACATATTTGGGGTTTCCCCTTACACTTATCTTTTGCGAAATACCTTTGTATGAAGTTAAGACGAAGTCAAACGACAAAATAAAGTATTTTCACAATTTTATTTTGAAACATGATCTACCAACAATAAAAATAAAGCATAAATACGGAAGCAAATAACAATCAAACAAATAAAAATCACACAAAACATGGGTTGCCTCCCAAGAAACGCTTTTTTTTATTTACGAGTCTTGTAGCTAGACTCAAGGTCATGTCCAATTACGTGACCTCATCTCTTGAGATGATGTATCCCATATAATTATGATCCTCACTATCGTGATAGTGGTGTTTCAATCGATCGATACTTGCAGTCACCTCCCCTACTCCTTTACTGATCAAGTTAGCTGATGCGTGGGAATCGCAACAGGCTTTACCTCTCGAGGGATCTCGAGAAGCTTACAACCCCCACCAGGCAGTGTACCTGATTGTTGTAGTATAGTATAGTGACAAGTACCGGGGGATTGATCGTTCAGCTTAGGAATAGTGTCGCTAGGATTAGAAAGCCTAAATACTAGTTCTAAGGGTGAGGGATGATTATTTTTGTATTTTTATATTTTTATGAAAGCAATTAAAATATCGGGGTTTGGAGGATTTGGGCGGAATTAGTTGCTAATCAACTAACCCAATACTAAGATGCAATCAAAATAAAATACTAAAAATGAAATTAAACTAAATTATACTAAAGTTGTGAGCAGTAATTGGAGAAAATGTGTTTACTTAGATTTCACTACTCCCTAAACATCTTTTACACGTTAATTACTTGTTATAATTGCATGGATGACGGATCGTATTCCTTAATATCATTCATGGGGTGGCACACATAACTCCCCAATTCTATGAGCTCTTATCTCCTCCTACACTATGCCCAGCACAACTATAGGGATTGTAAACAGTGGCTCATGCATTAAATACAACCAATAAAGACCTAGTGCGCCTCGGTTCATGTTTCTTAAGACGTTCAAGCATGTTACCAAGTGGAGATCTGCCAGTTTTCTTAAGCCTAACATATAAATCATTAATAAACAAGTAATCAACACATAATTAACATCTAGGTTTCATTAGATCTAAGCAAACACAAGATAGATCTAGCCTAGCATAATGGAATTGAGACAAGAACAAGATATAGATAACCAACACATAGACATATTGATTGAATTAAAGGAACACTTATCTCAATTATAATGCAAGGTATCAAGGATTTGGAACCCTTGAAAAACCTGTAAAAGTTGCACCAAAATCGTACTTAGGGTTTCTCCCAAAACTTCTCTCTTAATGTGTGAAAATTAGAAAACTATATATAGAAAAATAGGTCTGACGGCGTCAAGACAAACATTGTGACGCCGTCACCTCGCCGCCAAAACTATTCTCGGACTGCCTTGATCTACATTTGACGCCGTCAAGACTTAAACATTTCCAGGCCGTCATGACTCTTTACTCTTGACGCCCTTCCTTCGTGACGCCGTCAAATCTGTACTGGGTCGTCATGGACTTCTGCTCTTGACTCCGTCAGAGGATTGCTCTTGACGCCGTCACCTACTGTTCCCAGCATGGAAAATTAAGACTTTGGCGTTTTCTTCACTTTTATGCTCCAAAAACGTCCGAATTGCTTCCTTTTCAAGATTTCTCTCCCAAAGTACCTAAAATCACAAAAGGAACGATTTAGGGTAATATTTGATCAAATAAATTCGAATTCGGGCTTAAATGACCCCCTAAAAATGGATCATTTTTCGCCTTATCATATACCCTTACACTTGAGATTTGCTTGTCCTCAAGCAAATGCGCTTTTATTCTACTCAAAAGACAAGTTAGGGGTCATTTAACACTAATATAAAAGTAATTGCAACAAATAATCGTTCCACTAAAGACCAATAGACAAGCACGGAGGTCATATACTAGCACCTCACAAATAGTGTTTAGATACTCACATCTCTCGGGTGTAATAAAGTATAAATTACAATATGGAAACGGAAGATATCTCTCACTACCTGTCATAGCAAAATAGATTACCATAGGCTTGGGAAAGGATCAAACCTCCACCACATGGCGTAAGCACCTAGGATAAACTATCAAAGAGGTCTTTTAAAGGGTTGTAACGTTAGGTGTAGGGATATGAAATACACGGTTTTGTTGGATAAAGGAAGTTTTACTGGTGGCGAGTTAACAATCTTAGTCAATTACATGTACAATATGGCGTTGCTAAGCCAAGACTAGACTCGACTTAAGCTAATAAATGAAAAATAACCAAAAACATAAAATGAACATAGAATAAAAAGGGATGGTAGTCCGTATGTTTTTTCTCTTTTCCTTTTTCTATTTTTTTTTCTTTTTTCTTGATTTTTCGATTTTTTTTTTTTTTTTTTTTTTTTTTTTTTTTGCATACACTCTTACCCTACCATCCAAAATAATACATCATAGGGAATGAACTTTCCCCTTACACTTGAATTTTTACATACTTTACAATTAACTAAACTAATGACTCGAATTAAGAAAATCAAAACACTTGGAGCACTTTTAAGATTAACGTACATATGGGGGTAATAAATGATGTTCCTCCGCATTACTCCATAAAATAAGTACTTACCCATGAGTCCCAATCGTCCCAAAACAATATGTACAAGGATATGACTCGACTTAGCAACCATGTAATCAATTAGAAAGTTAACTTAGGGTTTAACAAATAACAATAATACACTAAAAATGAGCGCATACACGAAAGGCTAAGGCGATTTGGTTGTACATTTAAGTGGGGTGTAACAAATTCTTCCTTTAAGTAAGATGCTTAAAGTTAGAAACGAAAAGATAGGCTCGGAGGGGTGTACTAGGGGTTTCGTGTACTAAAAATGAGTACAACGCTAAGGATGTGGGAAAATTAGTTGACTTAACTAGCCAAGTAATATGACATAAATGTTCAAGTACTTGTAATACGGGTTTAACACAAGGGTGATCCTAATGCCTCTTATCATGTAGTAAATCCTACCACACGAATGTAGTCTCACTAGCGGTCTCGGGATGCATCACTAACGCAAGTTCTAGAATCTAAATGCTACCGGTACACTCATAAGCACTAATAGTAAATGCTTTTCCTATCAAATCTAAAGGCGAACCTCACATATTTGGGTGGAAAATTTTTCTGAATATATGGTTATGTGCTAGTCATACAATCTCCTATCCATGAGACGCTTGCTATGGCTAAAGTTTCACTCCTAAATGTTGTAAAAAAATTTAAATTTGGCGCTAAAATTGCACTAACAAGTATTTCTCATAGTTTTATTACACATCTACCATCAAACAAAACAAACTCAAGCGAAAGTGCATATGTAAGGTATCATCTTTTTACCCTCCCCTTACACTTAAGATGAACATTGTCCCCAATGTTCAAGTAAAGAATGTAAAAGTGAAAAAGTAAAGAGAATGAAATCAAATACTCCCCTGATTCGCTCGGTAAGGATAATAGGGTGGCCAGGTTAAATCTTCCTCCAAGAAAATGAACAATCAAAGCTTCCCTTCCAGAATGTAAATCATCTTCTTGTCGTACATAACCTGTAAAACCTGATAAAATAGACAAGACAACCTCGCGTAAAATCGGCGGCATCCTATATAAGTTACTAAATCCTAGAAAACAAGATAAGATATAATGCTTGTGGAATGAAGTTTGCAGATTTCCTGGAGATTATAAAACTTAATAATTCACAAAAACCATAAGACTCCGTTAGAAAAACAAAACCGGTAAAATTTCCAGATTTTTACACCTGACGCCGTCAAGAGTAAACTCCTGACGCCATCAGAATTGACCTGCAGAAATCCTTATGTTAAGTTTCCGGAAAATTTCTGGAAAAACTTGGTCCTACTTCCTGGAAAATCATGCAAAACTTCATTATGACTCAATACAAGCATTTGACTCTAACAAATACGAATACACATGTTCATTTAATATTGTGGAGAATCATGATCGGTTTGTTTCTTAAAAACATATTTGGGGTTTCCCCTTACACTTATCTTTTGCAAAAATACTTTTAGGTGGAGTTAAGACTAGGCCAAAACACAAAGTAAAGTATTTCCACTATTTAGTTTAGAAACATGATCTACCAACAATAAAAATTAAGCATGCATACGGAAGCAAATAACAAACAAACAAATAAAATCACACAAAACATGGGTTGCCTCCCAAGAAGCGCTTTTCTTTATTTACGAGTCTTGTAGCTAGACTCAAGGCCATGGGTTACTACGTTACTTCATCATTGGTTCCACTCTCTGATTGTAGATATTCCTTGTAGAAACCAATCACTTTTTTCTCAACCGCCCCCATAATCATTTAGGCAAATTCTTTATCGACTTTATACCTTGGTCCAAGAGCCAAGCAATCTTTGTAATAAAGACTCTGTGGAAAATTAGAAGGGGGGTTGAATAGTTTTACGTCGTTTTAATTGTTATAAAACAAATTGTTTAAAAGTTTTCGTTGATTTATAAAATATAGATTCGATGGTATATGAAATCTAGTTATACACAATATGAACAACACTAAGTATATATACTATGAAGCAATAATTATGTAAGTAATGAAATAAGTAAAAGATGGAAAGATCAAACCGAGAGACAAGCGATTTATAGTGGTTCGGCTACAAGGCACCTTCCTTGCCCTACTCCACTCCCCGAGCACCTAACTCGAGAGTTTTCTTCACTATATCAACAAGCTCCCTTATGGCTGAGAAAACCGTACACACCAATATACACACCAATATACACACCAATCTACACACCAATCTACACACCAATCTTCATACCAATCTTCACACCAATCTTCACACCAATCTTCTTCACACCTAGCTTTTACACACCAATCTTCTACACACCTTCTTCTACACACCAATCTTCACAACTATCCTACTTCACTACTAATCAACTTCTACTATCTACACAACTATTCTCTAACAAATATTCACAACTAATCACACTATGAAATAATAATCAATGATGATGCACAAACAACTTAGATGTGGAGATCACAACTAGTTGTAATACTTCTTGTCTTGAGGGATAGAAGTATTCTTCTCTTGCACTTGAATGGATTATGTATGGATCACTTTGAAACAAAGATTTAAGAATGTATGATCAAAGGATTTATAGATTGGAAATGGAGATCTAGAACAGAAAGTTCTGGAGTGCAAAAGGTGGGGAAAAAATCCAGGTTTAAGGTGGTATTTATAGGCAAACGTTTCTGACAGAGGAGCGTGGCCGGTCCCCTTAAAGCATGGCCGGCCCCCTTAAAATTAAGGGGGCCGCCCCTTATAATTAAGGGGGCCGCCCAACTGTAACGGCCAGAAACTTTGTCTTTTAGTGGGGAAAGTTTATTTGGTGAAAAACTAACTGATTTTGGTTAAATATTTGAAATCATATATTTAGTATGATTAAAACATTTTTCCTTATTACCAAAAGTGTTTTTCAAAAATATATAATAAGATTATATAATTAAATAAACTTTGTATTAGTTAATTAAATACCCCTTTGATCATACATTGCACTAAACACTTTGTTTATTCATACCTTAAGTGATTTGGATGTAAAGAGAAATATTAATCACCAAATACTTGTTTATGTCATAAGTTTTAGTTCTTTGAGGTTATATTTTGTAATGATCAAAACATAGAGATATTGATAAAAACTTAATAATGTTTTTAAGGCATTATTTATGTCAACAATCTCCCCCTTTTTGATTATTACAAAACCTTAAACTCAAAAGATTTAAAACTTGTTATTAGACAAGTATTATAGAGTTTACCATTTCTCTTCTCCCCCTTTTTGTAAAATCAAAAAGGTTAGGCCGAATAATCTTCGTGAAAGAAGTTTAAACGGGTAGAGAACTCCCCCTTGATGTATGCTCCCCCTCGTTTGAGAGCACAAAGGGAACGAGCAATTGGAATCTTGGCTACAAAAATATTTTGAAGAGAGCAACACACGTATATATGCAAAAGCAACAATTATGCAAATAAAAATAGATTCATTCAAGCATGATAGAAATAATTAGCATAACAACATTCAATATGCTTGTAGCATATTGATTACACTAAAACAAAAGAAAAGATATAGTCCTATATTGCCTAAGAGAGCACTTGGACTTGCTTGCAACCCATGGTTGATTTGTTTTATTTGCTTGAAGGAAAACAAAAGCATGGAGCTTAGATATTTGATTGAGGTGGATATGGGGTGTTGCATGGAGCGGAAGAAGTGGATCTCACGATGTTGTATCGTGTTAAGGGTGGTATTGGATGATTACGAGTGAGAAGATATTCAATCCAAGAAATATCTTCACTCAAGTAGAGGATTTGTTTTTGAAGGAATATGCAACAAGGGCAAAAGTGAGTGTGATTTGTAACTTGATCCAAGTTAAGAGAGTGGGGAAGGCAATTTGCATAGGGTGATGATGGAGGTAGCCCTTTGTTGCGTTGTGCAAGATGCATAGCAAGGAGATCACTAAGATCATGGATTTGGTTTATTTCATCACGGAACCTTTGTTTTTCCGTGGCAATGTGGAGGGGATCATAGGTTTGGTATGGATGAGTTGGGTTTGAGTAGTTGGAATTGTAGTTTGATGGTTCATCAAACTTGCATGGATCATTATAAGTTGTTGGAGGTTGAGAGGTGTAGTTTGGCTTGAAGGAAGATGTTTGGCCAATGTTGTATGGTTTGTAAAGTGGATCAAATGAATGCCTTTGTTGGTTTGATGCAAAGTTTGGGAAATAAGAGGTTGGTGGTGAGGAATGATTTCCAACTACATTTGTGATGATAGATTTGTTTCGAGGACTTTTTCGTCGCCAAACGGGTTTTTCCGTCATCCTTGCTAGCCTTGAGGCTTTTGATTTTGGTTTGTTTGGAGAGTTCATGATGGGATGAATGGAGAGCTTTGAGGATTGGGGATATTTATAGTGTAAGATTTGTGTGTTTAAGGATGGATAAAGTTTGTTTGGAGGATTAGGACAAAATGTGTTGGTGAAAAATGGGAAATGTAGGTTGAAATGGGCTAAAAAGCAGAAAAGATTCTGTAAACCCGACCATCAGATGGCCGGTCCCCTTAATTAGGGGGCGGTCCCCTTAAAATTAAGGGGGCCGCCTTACATAATTAAGGGGGCCGCCCATCTGGTGATTTCCAGATTGCCAGAATTGGGTTTTTGGCAGAAAATTTGCAGAAAGGTTGTGTTTTTGGACTTGGATTCAAGCAAGTTCAATTCCTTTAGGCAATATAGCATCTAATCTAATCAAGATATAGCATACATGCAAAAACACATAAGCAAAGGAGCAAATAATCAACACATAATAAGCAATAGGAGGTAAACAAAGGCAAGCACACTTAATCTTCCTAAGGCACCTATCTTAGATTGAAGGCAAGGATCTTAGTGAGTGGAAAAACTAGTGATGGATCAAGATGACACCATTATTAGTGAATTTGTTCTAGTGAGTATCTATATGCAACAAATGTGGAGTTGTGATTGTTTCGACTCCTAGAAGCAAAAAGAAATAGCGATCCTAAGAAACAATCCAAATAATCTCCTTGATTCAATTTTTGCTCGATCATGAGTGTCAAAGACATATATTAGATTATATACCTTGACAATTTATGTGAGAGTTTATGCATGATTTTGAAATATAATGTTTTTTTTTTTTATTTTTTATTTATTTTTTTTTTTTTTAGAATTAGTCAACAATGCAAGGAAAATGGTTTTCATGGGGTTCCTAGATTGTGAGAATAATTTTTAGAGAAAATTGATTGAGTTTTTAAAAAAAAAAAATTTATGCAAAGAAAATAAATTTTCCCAATCTTTAGTTTTGTGCGAAATAGATTCCTAGACTCAGAAAAGATGAAATGGGAGAAAAATAAATTTCATGCAAGTATTAATTTGAAATATTTCAATATAATTTAGTCAACTTGTTCCATCATTCCTAATCCTAAACGCAAGTGGTTGAATAATTCACGCTTAAGGGGTTTTGTGAATATATCCGCAATGTTATCTTCCGATGCAACCTTTTCTATAGATATATTTCCTTTTTGTACATTATCCCTAAGAAAATGGTGACGTATTTCTATGTGTTTAGTCCTAGAGTGTTGCACCGGATTTTTACTTAAATCTATCGCACCTTTGTTATCGCACATAATGGGGACATTTTCTAACCTAATGCCATAGTCTATGAGAGCTTGTTTCATCCATAGTGCTTGTTGACATGCCTTTCCGGCGCTTACATATTCGGCTTTGGTGGTAGAAATAGCAAGAGCGGTTTGCTTCTTCGAAAACCAAGACGTTAGACAACATCCCATAAACGTGCAAATACCGCTAGTGCTCTTTCTATCTACGTAGTCTCCCGCATGATCCGAATCCGCATATACAATGGTTTCTATGCCGGATTCCTTAGGATACCATAATCCTAAGTGTATAGTGCCTTTAATGTATCGGAAGATACGCTTAACCGCTTCTAGGTGAGAGGTTTTGGGATCCTCTTGAAAACGGGCACAAAGGCAGACACTAAACATGATATCGGGTCTACTTGCCGTCAAGTATAGTAAACTACCTATCATTCCTCTATACTTGGAGTTATCTACGGACTCACCTTCATCGTCCTTTGTGAGCTTTACCTCCGTAGACATGGGTGTTTTTATGGGTTTTGAGTCTTCTAGGCCAAATTTCTTAAGCATTTCCTTAATGTACTTAGATTGGTTAAAGAATATTCCATCTTCTAATTGTTTTATTTGTAATCCTAGGAAGAAGTTAAGTTCACCCATCATACTCATCTCAAACTCATCATGCATGATTTTGGCAAATTCATCACACATGTCTTGACAAGTCGATCCAAATATAATGTCATCAACATATATTTGAACAATGATGAGATTAGGGTCTTTCCTTTTAGTGAAAAGAGTGTTATCTACCATTCTCATGGAATAATCATGTTTAATAAGAAAAGCTTTTAATCGATCATACCAAGCTTTGGGAGCTTGTTTGAGTCCATACAAAGCTTTCTTTAACTTATAAACATAATCAGGTTTTGCGAAGTCAATGAATCCTGGAGGTTGTGCCACATATACCTCCTCATTGATAAAACCGTTAAGGAATGCACTTTTCACATCCATTTGGAATAACTTAAAATCTAGGGCGCAAGCATAGGCAAGTAATATCCTAATTGATTCTAGTCTAGCTACGGGGGCATAAGTTTCATCATAATCAATTCCTTCTTGTTGATTATAACCTTGGGCAACTAACCTAGCTTTATTCCTAGTAACTATTCCATTCTCGTCTAACTTATTTCTATATACCCATTTGGTTCCTATGATGGTCATATCCTTTGGATTTGGGACTAGTTCCCAAACATCATTTGCCTTAAATTGATTTAATTCTTCTTGCATAGCTATAATCCAACTTTCATCCTTTAAAGCCTCAATAATATTCTTAGGTTCTATTGCTGAGAGGAAACAAAAGAAGTTGTTTTTATCTTGGGCTTGTGACCTAAGGGTTCTTTGGTTAAGATGTCCTATTATATTATCTAAAGGATGTGATCTAGATTCTTTAATATTAACGATTTCGTTATTTTCTAAGTGAGTTTCTTCATTGTCATTTCCTATGGGTTTTGTTTTACTAACCTCAATAGCTTCTTCTTCGACTAAATTATCATCTTCTAAAGGTAGCGTTTTAGAAGGTGGTGGTGTTTCATCAAATGTTACATTTAGTGATTCCTCTACTTTCATTGAGTGTTTGTTAAGTATTATATATGCTTTACTATTTTGTGAGTATCCTAAAAATATTCCTTCATATGACTTTGGATCAAACTTAGTGAGGTAGTCCTTAGTGTTTAAGATATAGCATTTACTTCCAAATACTCTAAAGTAGCTTAAGTTAGGTTTTCTATTTCTTAATAACTCATAAGGAGTTTTTCCTAGAATTCTTCTAATTGATACCCTATTTAGAATATAAGTCGATGTATCTACGGCGTGACACCAAAATTTTTGTGGAATGGATTGTTCATTTAACATAGTTCTACTCATTTCTTGTAGTGACCTATTTTTTCTTTCTACTACCCCATTTGATTGAGGAGTACGAGGAGCGGAGAAATTATGAGATATTCCATTTAACTCACAATATTTTCCGAATTGTACTTCGTTATCAAATTCCCTTCCATGGTCCGTCCTAATGGCAACTATTGAGCATCTTAACTTATTTTGAATCATTTTGCTAAATATTTCGAATTTTTCAAAGGCTTGGGTTTTGTCACTTAAAAACCTAGTCCACGTGTATCGTGAGTAGTCATCTACTATTACTAAGGTATACTTGTTTCCTCCATAGCTCCGCACAGCGGATGGACCAAAAAGATCCATATGTAATAATTCTAGGCACCTAGTAGTGGATACTATATTCTTAGCTTTGTGGCTAGCATGAGCTTGTTTTCCAACTTTACATGCATCACAAAAATGTTTGTCATATTTTAGATTAGGCAAGTTTCTAACTAATTCCTTAGAGGCCAAAGATTGTATTTGTTGCATGTTAGCATGTCCTAATCTCCTATGCCACAATGTGGAGTTTTCGTCTAGGGTCGTTAGGCATATCCTATCTTCAGGTTTGTTTCCTAGTTTCATAACATATACACCTCCTTTCCTAATACCTCTACCTATAATTTTTCCATTCTTAATTATTTCGCTATCTTCTTCGGAAAAGATAACTTTACATTTATTATCGCATATTTGGCCTACACTAAGTAAGTTATATGTTAAATTATTAACATGTTCAACATTTTCAATAGTAAGTGAGTCTTGAGAAATCGTACCTTTGCCAATAATTTTTCCACGCAAGTCACTACCAAAGATAACGTTACCTCCGTTGTATGCCTTATATGTAGAGAATAGCTTTCGGTTCCCTGTCATGTGCCTTGAGCATCCACTATCCTTGATCCATTCGTCAGGCTCCAAGTCAATTCCAAGGCATATTTCGTCGGTTGCTTTTGCCATGAAACACTTTTCTTCTCTTGGTTTTTCCACTTCTTCTTTGTCACTATCACTCCATGTTCTACTAACAAATGCACCTTGATTATCATAACTCGGCGGCTTTAGACATTCACCAACGAGATGATTTGGACTTCCACATCTAAAGCATTTTCTTTTCACGTAATTGTCACTTCTATTTCTTTGGAACGATTTTCTATCGTCATGTGATGATCTAGTGAATCTTCCTCGTCTCTTGAAGAATTTCTTGAATTCTCTTACGGCCATTGCATATTCTTCGTCTTCACTTTCGTCACTTGAATCATCATCATCACTAGGTTCCTTTTTGGCTTTTAGAGCAATGGATTTGATTTGTTCTTTCTTGACTTTGACCGTTTCCGAATCTCTTCTTATGATTTCTTCATGAACCTTCAAGTTGCCAATTAGTTCATCTAGTGATAACGTCATCAAGTTCTTTGATTCTTCAATTGCCGTGACCTTAGCTCGCCATTTTGGATGCAATGCCCTAAGAAATTTCCTAACACAATTTTTACTAGAAAATGTCTCATCAAGTGCTTTTAAACTTGTGATGATAGTGTTAAACTTAGTAAAAGCATTATCAATTGATTCCTCTTCCGGAATCGTAAATTGTTCATATTGTTGTACAAGAAGATCTATTTTATTGTCTTTGACTTGGCTATTACCTTGGTGAGTGATAAGTAAAGAATCCCAAATTTCTTTTGCGGTTTTACACATAAAAATTCTTTCATATTCTTTGCGTGGTAACGCATTATAAATAACCATTTTAGCCTCATTATTTTTTGCTAGTTTCTTTTTCAAATCATCATTTTGTTTTTCAAAAGCTACAATTTCATCCATTTTAGTTTCAACATTATATTGAATAGGGGGAAAATCACCAAAGGTAATAATATGCCAAAGATCAAGATCTTTTGATTTCACATACGTTTCGAATCTATTTTTCCAATATAAAAATCCATCACTTTCAAATAGTGGTGGTCTTTGCATAGATTGCCCTTCTAAATATTTTAAAGATTCCATAGATCGTTACAAGTTTTAAAATACAATATATTTTAAAATTCTTGCTAGACGTGGCTCTTGATACCAATTGTGGAAAACTAGAAGGGGGGTTGAATAGTTTTACGTCGTTTTAATTGTTATAAAACAAATTGTTTAAAAGTTTTCGTTGATTTATAAAATATAGATTCGATGGTATATGAAATCTAGTTATACACAATATGAACAACACTAAGTATATATACTATGAAGCAATAATTATGTAAGTAATGAAATAAGTAAAAGATGGAAAGATCAAACCGAGAGACAAGCGATTTATAGTGGTTCGGCTACAAGGCACCTTCCTTGCCCTACTCCACTCCCCGAGCACCTAACTCGAGAGTTTTCTTCACTATATCAACAAGCTCCCTTATGGCGGAGAAAACCGTACACACCAATATACACACCAATCTACACACCAATCTTCACACCAATCTTCTTCACACCTAGCTTTTACACACCAATCTTCTACACACCTTCTTCTACACACCAATCTTCACAACTATCCTACTTCACTACTAATCAACTTCTACTATCTACACAACTATTCTCTAACAAATATTCACAACTAATCACACTATGAAATAATAATCAATGATGATGCACAAACAACTTAGATGTGGAGATCACAACTAGTTGTAATACTTCTTGTCTTGAGGGATAGAAGTATTCTTCTCTTGCACTTGAATGGATTATGTATGGATCACTTTGAAACAAAGATTTAAGAATGTATGATCAAAGGATTTATAGATTGGAAATGGAGATCTAGAACAGAAAGTTCTGGAGTGCAAAAGGTGGGGAAAAAATCCAGGTTTAAGGTGGTATTTATAGGCAAACGTTTCTGACAGAGGAGTGTGGCCGGTCCCCTTAAAGCATGGCCGGCCCCCTTAAAATTAAGGGGGCCGCCCCTTATAATTAAGGGGGCCGCCCAACTGTAACGGCCAGAAACTTTGTCTTTTAGTGGGGAAAGTTTATTTGGTGAAAAACTAACTGATTTTGGTTAAATATTTGAAATCATATATTTAGTATGATTAAAACATTTTTCCTTATTACCAAAAGTGTTTTTCAAAAATATATAATAAGATTATATAATTAAATAAACTTTGTATTAGTTAATTAAATACCCCTTTGATCATACATTGCACTAAACACTTTGTTTATTCATACCTTAAGTGATTTGGATGTAAAGAGAAATATTAATCACCAAATACTTGTTTATGTCATAAGTTTTAGTTCTTTGAGGTTATATTTTGTAATGATCAAAACATAGAGATATTAATAAAAACTTAATAATGTTTTTAAGGCATTATTTATGTCAACAGACTCCTCTTTTCCCATACATAATCCATGCCCTTTTTCTTATCCTCCTCATTAGTATTCTCAAAAGCACCAACGTTGTCCTTATCAAAACGAGATATAAATCGAAATTCTTTCATCCTATTAGGCATCCTATAAGTGATATTATCGGTGTTACTTGCAAATCGGATCGTTCCCTCTATCTCATCATATTCCAACTTAGACTCCTCAACAAATGGTTTGCCAAACACAACACTGGATAATCGACAATCAATAACATTAGCAAGATCCTCCACAATCATAAAGTCGGTGACAAAAGTGAAATTACCAACAAAGACATGTAAACCTTTAACTCTCCCGACAAAGTTACAAACTCCATCGGGGTATTTGGGATCCCTTCTAGGTTCGAGTCTTGTTTTCACTATATCATTATAAACAGTTGAGGACATAATGTTAATTGGAGATTTAAAGTCAATGTAAGCATTGCTAATGTGCCTATACCCAATCATACATGGTATCTTAGCATTCTTAGGATCGCCTCTCTTGATCTTAGATTCAATTATGGTAAAAGGAGATCGCGGGTTATCAATAAGATTATTATAATATGCAATCTCCTCCTTAGTGGGGTATAGATTAAAATAGTCATTAAGCTTTGGATCTATTTCCCCCTCTTCAAGTCCCTCAATAACATTCACAAAGTCATTAGGCCCTAGGTCCTCATTTGAATACAAGGCGGTCGCTAGGTCACTAAATGCATGTTCGAGCTCAACTTTGATCAAACTATTAAGCTCCCTAAGTTCCCTAACCTCACTCTCAATTTGTTCACGTAACAAAGCCACTTCTCTAGGGGAAAGGGGTGGATTCGCGTTTTCCATAATGGTCAACGGAATAGTCAATGGATTTGATTTACTAACAAAGGCACAAAGAAATAGATAGACTAAAGAAACCTAAAAAAAATAAAAATAAAATCTTACTAGAAAAGAATATAGCAAGTAGACCTAATAAAAATAAATTCTAACCTAGACAATAACTATTCCCCGGGCTGCGGCGCCAAAAACTTGATGCGTGAGAATCGCAACAGGCTTTACCTCTCGAGGGATCTCGAGAAGCTTACAACCCCCACCAGGCAGTGTACCTGATCGTTGTAGTATAGTATAGTGACAAGTACCGGGGGATTGATCGTTCAGCTTAGGAATAGTGTCGCTAGGATTAGAAAGCCTAAATACTAGTTCTAAGGGTGAGGGATGATTATTTTTGTATTTTTATATTTTTATGAAAGCAATTAAAATATCGGGGTTTGGAGGATTTGGGCGGAATTAGTTGCTAATCAACTAACCCAATACTAAGATGCAATCAAAATAAAATACTAAAAATGAAATTAAATTAAATTATACTAAAGTTGTGAGCAGTAATTGGAGAAAATGTGTTTACTTAGATTTCACTACTCCCTAGACATCTTTTACACGTTAATTACTTGTTATAATTGCATGGATGACGGATCGTATTCCTTAATATCATTCATGGGGTGACACACATAACTCCCCAATTCTATGAGCTCTTATCTCCTCCTACACCATGCCCAGCACAACTATAGGGAGTGTAAACAGTGGCTCATGCATTAAATACAACCAATAAAGACCTAGTGCGCCTCGGTTCATGTTTCTTAAGACGTTCAAGCATGTTACCAAGTGGAGATCTGCCAGTTTTCTTAAGCCTAACATATAAACAAGTAATCAACACATAATTAACATCTAGGTTTCATTAGATCTAAGCAAACACAAGATAGATCTAGCCTAGCATAATGGAATTGAGACAAGAACAAGATATAGACAACCAACACATAGACATATTGATTGAATTAAAGGAACACTTATCTCAATTATAATGCAAGGTATCAAGGGTTTGGAACCCTTGAAAAACCTGTAAAAGTTGCACCAAAATCGTACTTAGGGTTTCTCCCAAAACTTCTCTCTTAATGTGTGAAAATTAGAAAACTATATATAGAAAAATAGGTCTGACGGCGTCAAGACAAACATTGTGACGCCGTCACCTCGCCGCCAAAACTATTCTCGGACTGCCTTGATCTACATTTGACGCCGTCAAGACTTAAACATTTCCAGGCCGTCATGACTCTTTACTCTTGACACCCTTCCTTCGTGACGCCGTCAAATCTGTACTGGGTCGTCATGGACTTCTGCTCTTGACGCCGTCAGAGGATTGCTCTTGACGCCGTCACCTACTGTTCCCAGCATGGAAAATTAAGACTTTGGTGTTTTCTTCACTTTTATGCTCCAAAAACGTCCGAATTGCTTCCTTTTCCAGATTTCTCTCCCAAAGTACCTAAAATCACAAAAGGAGCGATTTAGGGCAATATTTGATCAAATAAATTCGAATTCGGGCTTAAATGGCCCCCTAAAAACGGATCATTTTTTGCCTCATCATTAGCTATCCCATCTTGGCCTATGCCTTTAATTGTGAATGGTCCATACCACCAGGGACTTGGTTTATCGGGAGGTACTGTCATCTCTGAGTGTCTTAAGAGTAGCAAGTCTCCTGTCACAAATGGTACATGATTCTCCGTTGGTTGACTACATTCAAACTTGACACGAACTTTGTTGCAGCCTTTGTCTCTTTCATGCTTAGTTTCTTCGTAACTTTTGATCCTTGTTTCCCACGCAAGAATCTTTTCTTGAATACGAATGGGCGATGTGTCAATGTTGTTTTTGGTCTTTCTCTTCATCAAGCTTTCTTGTGCACATTGTGGGGTCATGGGAAAGCTGATCTTTCTTTTTCTTGACTTAAGCTCGATTTCCCTTTTTTCATACCAAATAACAGCTCGTGCGGTGGTAAGGAATGGTGCTCCAAGGATTATTAGCATGCATCCACCTCCTTTATCATCGATGATCATGAAATCGACGGGATACATGAATCCTGCAACATTACCAGCACATCCTCTGCAATTCCCAAAGGATACACATAAGAGTGTCCAGCGAAGGATAGCCTAACACGGGCGGTGGCTGGCATTTCTAATGTTAGTTGGGTGTAGGTAGTTAGGGGCATAAGATTTACTTCCGATCCTTGGTCGGCGAAAGCTTTCAGACATTGTAGATTCCTAATGCTGGCTGGTATCTCAAAGTTCCCGCAAGCCATCTGCTTAGTAGCTACTTTTTGTACAAGTAGATTTTCAAATACCAGTCCCCCAAGTAATGTATCATACTCATCTTCCCCCTCTTTCTCCTTCTTTAAAACCTGTTGGGAGAATTGGTTATGTCCGTCACCCTTTATCCAGTTTGTTATGGTGTTCTCATTTATATTATGTTTTAGGTAGTAACCTAATGATTGGGATTTTGGCGGTTCATCAATGGTTTGTTCACTAGGGGTTTCTTTTTTCTCATCATCCTCATGGACAATTGTGATGGAATTAACAAACCGGGTAGTGGGGGTAGCACTTTCTTTCCTTAGTAACATCATTTCCGGGGTTTTCTGGTTTGCGTACTCCTCCACTAGGCTCATCATCTCCTTCATTTTCTCTTGCATCTCCTCCTTTTGTTTATAAACTGCTTCCTCGAATCTAGCAAGCCGCTCAGAATGGGTTGCCATATATTCTCTCATTCGAGCTTCGAATTCCGGGCTAAGTTTTTTAGGAGGGGAATAAGGTGGGGCATAACTTTGAAAGGTTTCAACATTCTCTCTAGAAGGTGACTCAGACAATGGCGTTGGAATCATTTTCGAGAAGAATTGACAGCTGCTCGTCTAGGACTTAAAGGTCTCTTTTGTTTTTCCTCGAAAAAGTCAACTTTTTCCTCAGGCTTGCAAAGGAGTTCTTCGGAGATTTGATTAGTCTCTCCAGGTGTCGAGATTGCACTGATGGCCGCTTTTATAGTATGATTAAATTCCCATAATTCTTGATTATCGGCGGCAAGTTCGTCAATAATTTCCCAAGATTCCTCGGCGTTCCTATCACGTAATCTACCTCTGGTGGCTCGATCAATGGTACGTTTGGTGTGAAAGTCGACATGGTCATAGAAGATTTGAATTAATAACCAAAGATTTATACCATGATGAGGGACTTTTTGAAGTAAGTCCTTGAAACAAGCCCATGCTTCGTAAAAAGTTTCACCTTGACGTTGTTGGAACATCAAGATATCATTCCTAAGCATCGCAGTTTTCTCTGGTGGGAAAAATTGAGCAACGAAACGAGTGGTGAGATCATCCCATGAGGTGATGGATCCCGCGGGTAAGCGTTCAAGCCATTGACTAGCTTGATCACGTAGAGAGAATTGGAATAGGCGTAATCGGGTCAACTCTCTAGTTGTAACATCAAGATCTATAGAATCTACAATTTTAAGGAAATCCTTGAGATGTTGATTAGGATCTTCGGAACGAAGTCCATGGAATGCACATCCGCTTTGCACCAACCGAATGGTGTCGGATCGCAAGGGGGACACATTGGCTCCTTGGGTGAGCTCAATGGTGTTTCGATAGCCTTGGTGGCTAGGACGGGAATATTCTCCTAGGGTTCGGGGCCTAAGAGGTTGGTTTGCTAGTGGTGGGTTTTGTGGGTGGTTTTGTTGTGGTGGGTTGATGGGTTCAAAGATGTTACCACCTTCCATGATGTCGGATGGCAAAGATTACGAACAAAGACACGAAGAAATAGATAGACTAAAGAAAACCTAAAAAAAAAAATCTTACTAGAAAGGAATCTAGCAAGTAGACCTAATAAAAAGAAATCCTAACCTAGACAATAACTATTCCCCGGCAGCGGCGCGAAAAACTTGATGCATGGGATTGCACCCTCACAAAAGGTTTTACCTCTCAAGGGATCTTGAGAAGCTTACAACCCCCACCAGGCAGTGTACCTGATCGTTATAGTATAGTATAGTGACAAGTACCGGGGGATTGATCGTTCAACTCAGGAATAGTATCGTTAGGATTGAAATTAATCTAACTAGGTCTAAAGGTGAAGGATGATTCTTTTTGTGTTTTTATATTTTATGAAAAGCAGGTAAAAATCTCGGGTATTGGGAGAGTGGGCGGAATTAGTTGCTAATCAACTAACCCAAAAGCTACTAATTAAACTAATGTGCAAAAAAATAAACTAAGGTTCTACAAGGTAAGTGAAGCATGTCTACCCATGATATGTTACTCCTTGCTAGCTATCCAATTCTACATATTGAATTGTCACACCTTGGTTTAATTGACGGGTTGTATTCCTTAATACCATTCGTAGGGCCGTGTACAATATTCCCTAACTCTATAAGATCCTACTTCACTCCTATGTCGAGACGTTAAAAGCTCCTAACATGGGATCATTAGAATTCACTTATGCATTAAATACAACCATATAATCGTAGTACACCTTCGATCATGTTTCTTAAGACGTTCAAGCAAGTTACCAATTAGAAGTCTGCCAGTTTTCTTAAGCCTGACATCAATATCATTCAATTAAACAAGAGACAATAGGAAACAAGAATTATAAGCTAAATCAACTAGACCTATTGAAGTGTCACGCCTTAATTGATGAAGATAGACACAAACATCAACAATGAATCAATAAGATCTAATCAATTATGTACAAGTTTCACCTCTATAGTTGTTATGTTTATTAGTTGTTTGATTTGTCTTTATCACTTGTTTTATTGTTTTCTTTGTTGGACACGATTGTAAGCAATAAAGGGTAATTTTCATAAAGAAAATAAATTGGACTAATAACGGTGAAACTTTAAAGTGATAAAGATTGATTCTTACGGTGTCTTATGTGCCAATAGTGGTTCGCTTCGCACGGTAATTGTCTCCCCGGCGAGACTAAGCAAGATTCAAACTTTATTACATGTTTTAAGATTTAATCCATAAACTTTTGCTTGATTGATGGTTTTGTACACATGGTTTTAAAAGTAACTCCTTTAAGACAAATTCATAGTGATGGTAAGAAGGCTTGGAAAGAGCCTTAGAGTCTGCCTTGGTTATCACACTTATAAATACGTCTTAAACGAATTTCTTTCATCTTCATTCTTGTACAATGTCATCTTAAGGGTGATTTATCTCAATTCCACTTTTGGGCGATAATTGTAGGTTCTTCTTTAATTGGTGAACCCGATACCTCAAGTAAAACTTTTTGTATTAATCTTAAGAATTGGTTATAAAAAGGTTTTGAAAACTTATGCTATAAAGATGAGTGCATGCATCTTTATACATGTTTTGATTGTCATATCAAAATTAAATACCCTAAAATTTAAGTTACATGCCATCTATCTATAAGGAACACTTGGAGTTATATAATTTAGTAAACGTCCAGGCTAAATTTTAATAACAAGGTAAAATTCAGTTAATGCGTGAGACCATAGATAGTAATTTTACAGTTTCTAAGGTAGACGACTTAATTAAGTTTTGCGTGAGACCTAGAACTTAAGGCATGAGATGGGATGAAACATGCTTACAAGGCAAATTGATGAATCAATTTGATGTAAATCCCATAATGATCTAGGAATTGGAAATCTTGTTTGCCAATTATTGTTCGACAGATTACCATCTTTTATACTTTCACCGCCACTAGCAGATCAACTGATGTGGTGGAATCTATGTAAAGTTGGATCCTAGATTTTCAAGAAAATTAGTTGGTTATATGAATATAACCTTGGGTATTATATTTTCTTGGAAATATTTATTATCGAAAATACTAATGTTTGAACTTTTATCTGTAGATATGGCTCAACCCGATAACCCATCTGTGATTTCTGCTTTCAAGAGTCATCTTGAGAGGAAAAACTGACTGGAAAGAATTTCAATGATTGGTACTGATCGCTCAGAATTGTCTTGAGGGCGACCGGCAAGTTGAATTACTTGACCACTCATTGTCAAAAGGAGCCTGCTGAAACTGAACCGGAACCGGTTAAGGCAGCTTGGAGACTTGAGCATGCTAAATACAATGAGGTTACTTGTTTAATGCTCACTAGTATTAATGTTCAGTTACAAAAGAAGTTTGAGTACTACTTTCCTAAAGACATGCTTGATGAACTTCAAAAGTCTTATGAAAAGTCTCCTGCAGTTGAATTATATGAGTCTCTTGACAAACTACACAGCTGCAAGCATGGTGATGGTAAACCAGTTGAAGATTATGTGAATGAGATGAAAGACTACTTTGATCAACTTCACAGAATTGGATTTGGTTACCCCGAGAATGTGTAAGTGAACTTGATCAACAGGACCCTTAACAAGGACTTTGCTGGTTTTGTTCAGAATTTCAACATGCATTGCTTGGGGAAGACAGTCATAGAATTACTCGCATTGCTTGTTGATTATGAGAAAGGTCTACCAGCCAAGGTCAAGGCTCCTACCCCGCAAGTGTTGGCAATTCATGGGGCAAGAATCCAGAAGAAATCGCATGTGAACAAAGGCAAAGGGAAAGGTGATAAAGGCAAGCAGGTCATGGCCTATCAACCACAACCCAAGATGAAGCAACATCAGCCTAAGCAGAGCAAGGTGAATCCTCCAAACAAGAAGGATCAGGCTTGTCACCACTGTCATGAGAAGGGCCATTGGAAGCGCAATTGTCCACTCTACATTCATGACTTGCGACAGAAGAAGCAGAATAATGAGACTGGTAACCCCAGTACTTCAGGTGCGTTCTTTATGATTGAATTATTCACTCTTACTCTTAAATTGAATTCATGGGTATATGATACGGGACGTGGCATTCATATTTGCAATACCTTGCAGGGGTTTAGAGTTGAGAGAAAGCTAGCCCATGGAGAACAATTCTTGCACGTGGGTAACGGAGCACATGCAGAAGTTGAAGCTATAGGCATTTTTTATTTAGTGTTGCCTTCGGGCTTAGTACTATCTTTAAATAATTGTCATTATGCACCGTCAATTGTTAAAGGTGTTATTTCATTTTCATGTTTGTTGAACCTTGGTTTTGATCATACTATTACTAGCAATGGAATTTCAGTTTCTTTAAATGGTGTTTTTTATTTTAATGTTATTGCTGTGAATGGTATTTTTGAGATTGATATGAATGATAATGATAATGCTTTTGTTAAAAATAATTCAATGTATAGCATCAATCATAAGAGAATCAAGAAAGGTCTGGATTCGTCTTATCTTTGGCATTGTCGACTTGCTCACATTGGCAAGGCTCGCATGGAAAAGCTGAAACATGATGGGCTTTTAGATAAGATCAATGATGAATCATTTGATAAGTGCGAATCTTGTATTGCTGGAAAGATGACAAAGAAACCATTTAAGAATAGGATTGAAAGGGCTTTTGATCTACTTGGTCTTATTCATACAGATGTGTGTGGACCACTTAGACATGTGTCAAGGAGAGGTGCTAGCTACTTCTTAACATTTACGGATGATTATAGCCGTTATGGTTATGTTTATTTACTTAAACATAAGCACGAGGTATTTGAAACATTCAAAGTGTTTAAAGCAGAAGTAGAGTTGCAACTTGGAAAGAAGATTAAAGCTCTTCGATCCGATAGATGTGGTGAATACCCGAGTCAAGAGTTTATAGATTACTTAGCTAAGGAAGGAATTGTCCAGCACCTTACTTCTCCATATACTCCACAACAAAATGGTGTATCTGAGAGAAATAATCGTACATTGCAAGACATGATACGATCTATGTTTAATCTAATAACTCTTCCTTTTTCGTTTTGGGATTATGCCTTAGAATCTGCTGTTCGCATTCTAAATATGGTTCCAACAAAGAAGGTGGATAAGACACCATATGAGTTATGGACTGGAAAAGCTCCTAACTTGTCTTATCTAAAGGTCTGGGGTTGCGAGGCGTATGTTAAACGTGACTCAACAGATAAACTCCAACAAAGATCTGTAAAGTGCATCTTCATAGGATACCCAAAGGAAACAATGGGTTACTACTTTTATTACCCACCTGAAAACAAAGTTTTTGTTGCAAAGTATGGAGACTTCTTGGAAAAGGAGCTCATATCTCAAGAATTCAGTGGGAGAGTATATGATCTGGAAGACGATCATGAAGATGTTACACCTTATGAAAACACTAGCCAACTTCCTGTAGAACCTGAAAGTTTAGGTCCTCCACCTGAAGTTGAAGTAGTTCCCATTCGTAGGTCAACTAGACCTGTGAAAGCTCCTGAACGTCTATGTCTTAACGTAGAGTGTGAGGAAACTATACTAGGGGATCTTGATGAAACTACTAGTTATAGGGCTGCCATGAATGGTCCTGAAAAGGAAAAATAGCAGGTTGCTATGAATGGGGAAATGCAATCCATGAGAGATAATGAAGTCTGGATAGAAGTAGACCTACCTCCGGGTGCCAAACTAGTTAGGAGTAAATGGCTTTACAAGAAAAAGACTTATATGGATGGCATTGTACACACCTATAAGGCCCTTTTGGTAGCTAAAGGCTATACTCAAACATTTGGTGTTGACTATGAGGAGACCTTTTCTCTTGTAGCTGACATTAGGGCCATTAGGATTCTCATAGCTATAGCTGCTTACTATGACTATGAGATTTGGCAAATGAATGTCAAAACCGCCTTCTTAAACGGTTGCCTAGATGAAGACATCTATATGGCGCAGCCTGAGGGGTTTGTGAATCCAGAATTCCCAAATCGTGTATGCAAACTTCAAAGATCCATTTATGGATTAAAGCAAGCATAACGACAATGGAATAAAAGATTTGATAGTGAGATTAAAAAGTATGGATTCACTCAAAATCTTGATGAGCCACGTGTATATCACAAAGTGTTTTTCTATGAAAAATTTAGGGGAAGCTGCATTCATTCTGGGAATCAAGATATATAGAGATAGATCTCAGCGATTAATTGGATTAAGCCAAAGTGCTTACATTGATAAAATATTGAAGAGATTCAATATGCAAAATTCCAAGAAAGGATATTTGCAAATGCAAGACCAACATGGCTTGAGTAGCAAAGTTTGTGCTTCAACACCTGCAGAGGTGCAACGCATGAAGAGAGTTCCTTATGCTTTGGCTGTAGGATCTATTATGCATGCAGTGAAAAGTACAAGGCCTGATGTGGCATTTGCTCAGAATTTAACCAGTCGATATCAGCAGAATCCAGGTGAAGCTCACTGGACTGATGTTAAGAATATTCTTAAGTACCTTAGGGCTACTAAACAGATATTATTAGTTTATGGGGGTACTCCATTTGTAGAACTTGATGTTACAGGTTACTGCGATGCTTCTTGGAAAGGTGATATGGATGATACGAAGTCTCAAACGGGTTATGTCTTTGTCATTAATGGAGGAGCTGTGGATTGGAGGAGCAGAAAGCAGAGTACACTAGCAATGTTTGCAGCAGAAAGTGAGTATATAGCTGCTTCAGAAGCTGCAATGGAAGCTGTTTGGATTAGGAAGTTTGTTTCGGGACTTGGGGTTATGCCATCGAAAAGACCTATAAAAATGTATTGTGACAATTCAACTACAATTACATTTGCCAATGAACCTGGAATCATGATAGGCACCAGACATTTCCCGATTAAGCATCACTATGTTCGAGAATAAGTTGAAATAGGTGAAATCGAGATGCTCAAAGTTCACATAGATGAAAACTTAGTAGATCAGTTAACAAAGCCTCTACCTGGCACCAAGCTTTATAAGCATGCTAAAGGCATAGGACTTCGTTTAGCTAAAAGTTTCATACCCATTTGTGATTAGTATTTGGATAAAGGATGTAATGTATAATTATTATTTTAATGGAATAAAATATTGTTTATGTTCATTTATCATTGTCTTAATAATATATCCTGTATTTGCATGTTTAAATCCATGAATAAATTATTATTCTAAATTGTCCGTTGTCGATTAATGATATGGGAATATCATTAAACTAAGACAAATTTGAGTATTGGTTAGGATATACTTGAAAGTATATTGATGCGTAGTCATACCAATTTCACATGATATTCAATGAATTGAATATATGACTTATCCCAACTATATGATTACATATTTATGAGAATCATATTTAAAGTTATCCTCAGACTTGAGATACTAGATAAGAGTCATGGATGTAGTGCATTTTTGTAAAGCAATCTACCGCTCACCGTAACAGGGAGTTATAAGGGTTGTTTTCAGAAGTGTTGCAAAGTCCATGGATTATTCTTATAGTCAAGAAAGAATTTGTTCCTTCTGATTTGTTCAGAAGTTTAATACTGCTGGCCCCCTGGTAGGGTTGACAAAATATTTGCGTGGCCACGCCCAAAGTCTATCTGGAATACGTTAAGATGTTTTGGTAATTTTGTTCAATCATAAAGAAACGAGAAACGGAAAGTTAATAAAGAATCTCATATCTTTATTAATGTAGTATTAGAAACAAAAGGATAATTATAATGATGAATCATTAAAGGTTTTCTAGGAAACCTAGCTCGAGTCGTGCTGGGGGCATTGGAGTGTTGCAAGACGCCAACCAATGTCATTATACCATTAATAGATATACGGGTGGGAGCTGTTAAAGTTACGTATAAATATTAATAGTGTATGACTAGTATCGAACCCGAGACCTCGGGATTGCACACATTACAAATGAGTATTAAGAAATAATAATTGATATATATTAATAGTTATATATATAATTATTTACAACTAGAAGGACTTAACGGTCGTTAGTATTAACCGTATTGACTAACTATCGTTAAATGTAATCGAGAAGGACTAATATGAAATTAGATATCAAGAAGGATCCGGAAGATCCTTGTGGATCCCTATGGCCTGTCGAATAGGGGGAGGGGGAGGGGAAACCAAACCCACATCAAACTTGTCCTCTAAGTTTCTATTAGTATATATACAAACACAAGGGTTATTTGTTTCTCACCTTTTGTGCACACACATAACCCTAAAATTGTTTTTCTTTCTCCTTTGTTTTCATAACCGATCGAACACCCCTATCCCTTAGGGTTTCGATTTTTTGTGAATCAAATTTACTTCTATTTGATTTTACTTGCATAAACTTAATACGGTTTAATTTATGTGTACAAGAACGGGGTATAATAACTCACTATAGTTATTATCAAGGGATCGATAAACAAAACGGTAAGGGGTTTATCATTGATCCATTGTTACACAAGTTCAAGATTTGCTTATTTGATTCTTGTTCGGGCTAGAATCACGACGGTACGTTCCTATTATGTTTTGGTTAATAATTATGTGTTATACTTGATCATAGCTTCCGCAATACGTGTACTTTGATATTTAAATTCTAACAAATATCCCCCAAGAAAACACAGTAACCAAAAGTAAAACGCCTAGTAGAAGGACAACCATCTCAATCAACATCAGAATAAGCAACAACAGAAACCAGTACAGGATGCATAAAGTTAGAGTCCAAAGTCCAACATGCCACGAACATAGCAAAGAGCTTGCTTGAGGGCTGAAAAATGAGGCTGTCGAGGATCATCCATACGAAGGCACAACAGTTACTACAAAAGAAATATCTGGATGAGTAAATGTTAGATACTGCAAACCACAGTGAAAAATTGTTTATATAGTTAACAGTTTTAACCCTTATGTTTAACAAATTTATTACCAATGGCCAAATTTGATATAAGAGTTATATATTGTATAAATAGATTCGATTGTCTATAATAATATCATTGGCATTAACTTTGACATGTTTAACTAACGGTTGTTTTCTAAACTTATAACATAGTGTGCAAACTCATAAATGTTTGTATTAGTTGGAGCTTGTGAATATTGCAAAGGGTCTCCAAAATCAATGAGACAACCTTGGGTGTATTGGTGGTTGTTACCACCATTTCCACATTATCGCTACACCATCTCTGTCCACCGTGTTATACCACTTTTCACCTGTAGTGTTTAGCACATTTCTTACCATTTACCTATACCATGCTTATACACACAAATACCACACAAAACACTCAAACTAAAAAAAATTGAATTCAATTGGTTGTACCACTGATTACCTTCTTTTTTCATTCACCACGCGTCCACCTCGACTCACCGTAATATTGCTTTACGTATGAAGTGGGAAAAAGATAGGAGATCAAGCGTGCGCAAGTGTCCTTGTTGCACCTAACCTAAGTCTGTTACGCGTCTCTGATGCAAATTGCTTTATTTGTTATTCTTGAGTAACCATGGTCTTTTCTTGACTGATGAATCGACGGGTTAAAAGTCACTGTCACACAGACTTAAATCAGGTAAAACTCTTCTTTTTTGAAAGAAAAAAAGATTTTAATTTGTGATTTCACATATATACGTGGTGATGATAGTAACAAACCCAACCTTTTGTGAACTCGAACAACTGGTGCTTAAAGATTTTACTGATATTTGTTTTAAATATTTATCTATTCATTCAACATTTTTTTAACGCAAAAGAAGGCGTTTTAGTTGGTCAATTGGAGCTTTTTGGTCGTGACATCAACAAAACATCCATCATTTGGCAGTTCTAATGACTTTAAATGATCTATTATTCCCAATTATAATGTCGTTTGTTTTGGTAAAGCCAATTATAATGTCTTCACTCAAATATTCAACTAAAGCCCAGTGGGTCGAGCTAATTAATAGTTAGGAATCAGCCATCCCGCCTCCACGTTCGGCGCCAGCACTAATTCTCTATACATGCATGGGTTCGTTAATAGTGACATGATATATGTATCAACCCCACTTTATATAAATAAATTTAACATCATGCACTATATAAACCTTTATTGAAGCACCGAGTAATCACAACTTTAGCAAGTCAACCATCGCATTGGTGACTCTTTGAGTGGTGCTTCAATCAAGTCTTACTTGGTCATTGCCACTCTTCTTTTCGTGTTTGCTGGTGTCGGGTTAGCAATTGTGTATGGTATGTTCGGTTTCCTTATTAGAGATATTATCGTGATAAATTATGTGGCTAGCTCTGAAGTTTAGAAATGACATATTAATCTAGTAAATACTTAAACATACCTGAGAAACATGTATAAAATACTGTTTGCTAGTAGTGTTGTAGCGAGCCGAATTTTGAGTATTTGTATACCCACTCAGTTCTAAATTGTGTCTAGCGTACTCTAATACCCGCACAAATGTTTAAGATAAATTGAGCTATCTTACAACATGGGAAAATGACCAACACAAGCATGTACCAATTTGATAAACATGTTCTAGTATTTATTGAGCTACGTTTGAACTAACTTAGCATTGAGAATTCATGTTTACTTAAAAGCGCCATTTCCTATAAGTATATAATATAAGTTGAACTACAAACAAAATAAAAAAGTGTTAATGATCAAGCAATGTTATGGAACAATTTTTTGTGCTAAAAACGTTTAATTTCTAAAAATTTGCAGGCAAGCTCACATCCGATGCAGCACTAGACCCTGCTGGGTTAGTCGCAATAGCAATAGCGTTGGAATTTAACATATTAGACATGTAATTTAACACGAGTAAACGCAGTGGATATATATGATCAAGTATAGTATATAATTAATTAACATAACTAATTACCTTATTTAAGTTTACTTATTGTAGATCGAATAAGGAACGGATTTACGAATGTGAGTACTAATTTCCCCAAAAGACCACACGAATAACTATATAGGTTTTAAAGTTAAAGCCCTCTATGGTCTCAGACACAACACGTTATCTAGCAATAACAATTAGGATGCTAGTTCTTGGATCACGATAACAAACCAAACACTTTGTTTGCTTGATCAAAATCGAAAACCCTTGCCCGGGGGGGGGGGGGGGGGGGGGGTTGTATGATCGGTTTACAAAAATAGGAGAAGGGAAAAGAAATTAGGTTTGCTAGGTTTTCACAAAACCTAACCTCCTCCCTTTTATAATTTCGAGCAAACCTCCTTAAGGGAAGGCTCTAGAATTGTTTTTAAGGTTTATTTTAAATAATCTTAAGTGCCAACTTAATTAATTAAATGCCTTAGTTAATGACCATTAAGTAACAGTTAAATAACGCCCGTTAAGTACTTGTCGTGAAATGTTTATACGATTAATATACTACAATAAAATATTAGTTATTTAACTAATATAATTAATATAATACATTATATATATATTAATTACATTATAATTGTATCTATGTGTTAACGTGTGTGACCCCATAGGTTTACGTATTTTTTGGACATATATTTATTTGTGACATGGACATATCCCAACAGCTCCCACTTGGACATGTCCCAAATAAATATAATAACATTGGTAAGCATTTAGGAACACGTCAATGCACTAAAAAAAATACCTAAGTGTAGTTTCGTAAAGTCTCAGTTAAATGATTTAGTCATTCACCATCCTTTTGTTTCTGATACCGTGTTAAATATGGATATAAATCTATGTCATTACATTATAATGATTTTGTTTCTCGCTTCTATGAATTATATTACAAAATGTATCAAGACTATCTAGACTACTTTTGGGCATGGTCATACAAATATTTGTTCAACCCAACGAGAGGCCCAGTGGTATCATACTTCAATATCTAGTTGAAGGAACCAATTATATATTGATTGCACGTGTCATTTATGTGCTTCACAACACTTCTTAAAATAGCCTTTATAACTACCTTATTCAGGATAGCATTAAATTATAACAAAAAATGAGATTCATACATGCAAGACCAGCTTGCATATCAAGTCTCAGGATTAGCAAAGGAAATCACTTATAAGATTCACTTGATGACAACGATTGATAAAGTGATAATCTTGTTAGTTGGGGTAGTCCATATGCAAACTTGTGAATACCATGTGAGTTTGCTGGACACATCTTTTAATATTCCAGATATTAATAATTACTCAGATTTGTCTTAATTCAATTACACTCCCATATTGTTGATCGACAATGGACAGTTTTAGAATAATATAAATTATTCGCAGATTTAAACATGCAAAAATAAGATACAATTAATATTAAATGAAATAACAAATACCATGTATATTAATTCATTGTATAAACAAAAATTGTGTAACATCCCTTATCCAAATACTACATTAAATCAAAGCATGATAATCCTAGTTGAAAGTTCATGCCTCAAGATACGATTACGATGATCGTACTTGATGACAAGGCATATATTTCATTAAATTCAACTAAGTTTTGATTACATTTAGTTGATCGACAATGGACAATTTGTCTTAATTCAATTGCACTCTCATATTGTTGATCGACAATGGACAATTTTAGAATAATATAAATTATTCGCAGATTTAAACATGCAAATACATGATACAATTAATATTAAATGAAATAACAAATACCTGTATATTAATTCATTGTATAAACAAAAATCGGTTAACATTCTTTATCCAAATACTACATTAAATCAAAGCATGATAATCCTAGTTGAAAATCATGCCTCAAGATACAATGATTGTACTTGATGACAAGGCACATATTTCATTAAATTCAACTAAGTTTTGATTTTTCGAAATTTTAATTTAGTAATACTTATTTCAAAACAATTAGGCCCCGTTTGGTTCGTTTTAATCGGACGTAATTTGATATAATTGTAATTTGATTACATTACGTAGTGTGTTTGGTTTGCATAATGGATGGAATTGTAATTAAAATTACATTACGTAGGCTGTTTGGTTTGCAATGTAATTGTAATTCAATTTTTCCAATTACATAAAGGGAGGGAATTCAGATTACATAGCAAGTTGAGTGGAAAGTTTTGAATTACGTTGTAATTCAGTATTTATAATTCAAAACATCAGTATTTATAAAATATTATTAATATTATTATTAAAAAATATTTATTATTATTATTATTATTAAAAAATATTATTATTATTATTATTATTATTATTATTATTATTATTATTATTACTAATATTATTATTATATTACTTTTATTAATAATAATATTTTATTATTATTAATATTATTTTTATTATTATATTATTTAATATTTAATAAATAATAATAATATTATTTTATTATTATTATTTTATTAATAATATTAATATTTTATTATTATTATTATTTTATATTATTATTATTATTATTATTATTATTATTATTAAAAAATATTATTATTATTATTATTATAAAATTATATTATTATTATTATTATTATTTTACTTTTTTTTATTAATAATATTTTATTATTATTAATCATAATAGTATTATATTAATTATTATTTAATAAATAATAATATTATTATTTTATTATTATTAATATTTTATTAATATATTAATATTTTATTATTATTATTATTATTATTATTATTATTATTGTTATTATTATTTTTCTGAATTACATTACGTTGCGAGTCAACCAAACAGAATGACAAATTTTATCAATACAATTCCAACAGATTACAATTACAACACATTCCAATTATTTGAATTATACTACGTAATTCATTTAAATTACAATTCCTTTCAAAGATTATAATTCCTTTAAAAACATTCTGTGAACCAAACACACCTAGGAAATTCTTTTACATATATGATGATCAGGGGCAGAACCAGGATACAAAATGACCAGGTGCACTTAGAATAAACTAAACAATATTAGAAACACAAGTTTTAGGGACCGGGTGTATTTAAGAAAAATTAATATTTTTTTTAACAAAATTAACACTACGCAACAAAAATTAATGAGTATCCCAGGACCCCGGAACACCCTGGTTCCGTCACTCATGATGATTGTCTGTATGTGTGCATACAAGTATCACATTAGGGATGAAAAGTGAGAGAAAATGAATAGAGCGAGAAAACTAATATAAAGCTAAGAAAGTTGTAATGTGACACGTCTTGCTTTTACTGGCCTGAAAGGAAGAATCTTATCCAGAGTCACCTATAACAAGCTAATTAATCAAAAGACAGCAACCGTTTAAAGTTTAAACAAATCAAATTGACCGACCTTTATCGGCGAAACCGCCTTAAAACAGTTGACCTTTTAGTCTACGCGTTAACACACGTCACGTACGAAACATACCCAACCGACCTACATACTCCTATAAATATACCTACCGTCCATCTATTCTCGACACCCCATAGGTTTTCTGTTATTTCTCTACTTCTTTCGTAACTTCTTGTTTTTTAAATCTTTTTCTTAAACATAATCAGTTGGTTATATAACAAAACTGTTTATCTTCAATAGGTTATGATCTGATATTATCATCCGAGCACAACGGATTCCAGGTTCTTCTATATGGATTTTTTATGAGATGATTATATTCGTAGGTGCATGGAATATCGATTAAGTTTTGATCATGTTATTCTACGGTTTGTATTCGACTTAGAACCTACTTTGTTATGGCAGATCTTTGGTTTTCCTTTGATCGGTATTATATTTCGATATCGAATGAATTATTAGTAATCGATTCCAGGTCTCTGATATAAGATGGTTTTGATTTTAAATCGGGAGACACTTGTTATTGGTTTTGTAGGTGCCAGAGATTAGAATCCAATAGCATCATTCTAGGAACTTTTATACCGAGTTGATTCGTTTATTATGCAAGGAATTGAAGGATAAGATTTACTTGCTATTTGGTTGCTTATATTTGATATGTTTGATATGATTTCCATTTCGCAACCGTGAGTCACGAGATTACCTTTTCTGTATTTCTAGGGTTCTGCTGGTTGTTGAGTACACGACATGTTGCATAACTATGGATTCCAGGTTAATTGACAAGAAAGGTGTTTGTTATTTCAATAGGTTAATTTTTAGAGAATTTTCCCCCTAACGATGCATCTTCCACTATCGATGCAAAACTATTTGTTATGGCAGATCTACTAGCTAGGTTATTCACATTTACACGAAATCTGGATTAGGTTTTGATCAATTCAGGATATACTGGCATCTTTTATGATGGGTTGGTTTCGATATAGAAGCTTATATATATTGTTATGGCAGATCATCAGTTTCTTTGATAGGCTATGAAGGTATCCAATTTTGATCGAATGGATCTTCTACAATTAATGACGGTTTGTTATCTGTTTTGAAGCTATAATTGTTCCAAATAGATTCATCGGTTTATTAGCAAAGCTATGTGTTGTGGCAGAAATATATTGGTTATGGTTTTGTAGGTGGACAGAGATTAGGATAAGATAGCATCATTCTATGATTCTTAATCAGATCAATCGATTGTTTTGGTCTGCAAAGCGTAAAGTTTACTTGAAAATTAGTATCTGTTGCTTTATATTTAATATGTTTTCAGATTTGCAATCGAATGTCACGGGCATCTCTTGTGTATTTTCTAGGGATCTGTTGGTTTTAATTTGAGAGATAGACTGGGGACCTGTTTATCATTGAGTAGCAACTGGATGGGTATAAATGATCTTTTTTTTATATATATAATCTTACATTAGTTACTGCATATATATATGCTGCCTTCGAAGGTTACAGGCTAAGTTGATTTGTTTGTTGTTCGTTAAGTGGTAAAATGCATATAAATTATAGGTTTGCTCAAATTTTGTTTTGAATTGATGATCATTCACGTAGTCAGGTAGCCTTTTTTTGGGGCTTAGTTTCGCATCTTGGCTGTTAATTGACGGATTTCAGGTTCCTTCTTTCGATATATTTCTATCTCTATCTGTTGTGGCAGATCTATCAGGTTGTTGATTCATAGGTGCACTGTTTATAGGCCATGATGGGTTAGTTATTGATAATGGGTTTAAAGGTTATTCTACACTTAGTTACGGTTTGTTTTCGATCAGTAACTTGTTTGTTATGTCAGATCCGTTGGTTTTTCTTTGCTAGGTATTAATTATGGCTATGTTTTTGCTGCAAGGTATCTGATCTCGATTGAATGAGTTTTATATATTTGAATTTTATATATTTGGTTCGATTAGTTTGTCGTTCTTCTGCAAAGGATAAGATCTACTTGTTATTTGTTGCTTATATCTGATGCTTTATATTAGGTTTGTTTTTGGTTTGAGTTGGGGACTCGCTTATCATTATGTAGCTATTGGATGGGTACATTTGGTCTTGTTTGATTACCTCCCCTTAAATACCATATATGTTTATGTTGCCCTGTGGGTTTAGGGAGTCATTTGATTTGTTTGTTGGCTAATGGTTGCAGTGAATTTACGGATTTTTACAATTTTCAGTGCTTGGATGATCATTAATGAGGTTATGTAGCGTTTGTTTTGAGGTTAAGTTTTGCATAAGTCACTCAGTTAGTCGTCAAGATTTCTGTTGTTTAAGTGTATATATGGTTATGCCTGTATTAATTTGGTCAAGGTTTCTTTTGATAACTAGGCTAACATGCCAACTACAAACTTTTATTAACTTCCTATGTCCTCTTAAATCTTAGTGTCTAAATATGCAAGTTGTTCATTGATAAGGAACCTTGTTGTGCCGTGAGGGTGTTCAAGGCATTGGCTAGACATGTCTATCTTTGCTGTGACGTCTGCCTTTCTCCTCCTGGGTGTTTTTGTTACCGTTACTGTGTTAAGCATGATCTATTCTTTATTTGTATGTGCATGTGGATTAGATGTGTAATTATGTGTTGTTGTCACCACAGGTTTGGCCATTACTAAGAATATGATTGGACTGCTATTCTGCTGGCTAACTGCTGGCCATGTCATATGCTAATTCCTTGCCATTACTCAGTTCATTAATTGGTTTTTAGTTTCCCCTTTTGTGTAAGCTTGCATGACAAGATTATGCTCTGTTTGTAGGTTCATTTGGTGTCAAACATACTTCGGCAATCATGATCAGTTGGTCACCATTTGCTGGTTCTTCTTGAGCTCTTTTGAAATTATTGGTTTCTTGTCCGTCATCATCATAGATTTTTCCCTCTCTCTCTTTTGTTGATATGTTACAGATGCTCATTTGGTTGCAGACGATAGTCCAGAATGCAAAATACTGAATAAGTTCTATTTTGTTCTAAAACCTTCTTTCTATCTTAATACATAGGCTCCATATTTAGGCTCTTAAACAAGAGGACCTTTGCCTTTTTTGTTGGTTTGTTAGTTACTAAATGTGGTGATTCTGATAACTAGCCTCTGTTTTTCTTTTTCTTTTTTGACTCTTGTGATCTTTTCTTAAGTACTTAATTCTGTCCTTATGATATGATTAGAGTCATTCTTTTTAGAGTGTAGAAGTAGAAGCATCACATAAATGTCGATAGATACTTTAGTTTTAGTATAGAAAATGTGCTTCTTTTGGTTGTATATAGACAGATCCTGCAGGAAGATAATGGTTTGACCTTTGTGTTAATATAGTATTGTTCTCGTGTCCCAAATCATGTATCATGTCTTTTGTTTCTTTGTGCTTTGTTTCATGAAATAAGAGAATTGTTTTGTCTATAGGTCTTTTATTTGCTGAGCTCTTGTCCTGGCCTCCTAATGAACATCTGCTGGTTTCCCCAAAATTCATACCTTTCACGTCTTGCGTGTCTTGGTGCTAGATCTTTTTTTTGTGTGTGTGTGTGTGTGTGTTTTATTAGATGACGTTTTGTCGACACAGGTATAGAGAATTACCAAATATGATTGGATCACATTTTTCAATCTTTATTTCTGTTATTCTGTTCTGATTTCTTGTTTATCATTGCATAAGCTTGCATGACACGATTGTATTCTATTTGTAGTGTCTGTGGTGTCATATCATATATATTTTTTTCATTTTTTCACACATTTTTTTCACACATTTTTTTTTTTTTTTTTTTTTTTTTTTTTTTTTTTTGCAATAAAAAGGTGACAAAAATTTTAAATTTTTGGTGGAAAACGGAGTTGCGTAAGTTAACGGCTCAGACGAAGGTAACAGGTCAAATCAAATCGAAGATTCACCCCCCCAGACTAAAGTGAAAACTTTAATATTTCATTTCGAGTTAGGAGCACATGCAGTATCGAGTTAGGATTTAATATTTCATTTTTCGAGTTAGGTGTAGTAGCTTTCGAGTTAGAGACCAAAGCAGTATCGAGTTAGGATTTAATATGAATTTCGAGTTAGGGGTTTTCAGTGCATATCGAGTTAGGTCCATGTTAGGTTTATCGAGTTAGATTAGTAGCTAGTGTCTATCGAGTTAGGTTCCTATATATAAAAAAAAATATATATATATATATATATATTTTTCGAGTTTAAGTTTTTGTGATTACCAAGTTTCATTTCTTTTGGCGAGTTAGCCAAGATTATCGAGTTCGATAATCATTCCCTCATCGTTTATCGAGTGAGGTTTTCTTTTCTTAACATCCTGGGCAATCACGATTTACTGGATTTGATGCATAATTATATGTTGTCGCGGCAGGGCTTAGAGATTCCTGAATATATGATTGGACCGTCTTTTGGCAGTTGGACCAGTAGTACTATTATTTCCCTTTTTCCTTTATTTTGTTCATTATTTGATCTCATGTTTTCACTTGTGTAAGCTTGCATTACATTATTATGTTTTGTTTGTAGGTTTGCGTGGTATCATACAACGTCGTCCATCACCCTCTTCTGGTTTTCTTTAGTTCTTGTGGTTATTTAAGTTTTTTTAGCATCATTGGCTTATTAGTCTGTCATCATCGTGAGATCGTTCTATTTTGCTCTTTTGTTTATAGGTTGAGAATGGTTTGTGGTGGACTTCATATTTAAGTTCGTTTATGTTGTTCTAAGGCTATCTGTTCTGGTTCTTCACTTGACTTAACGTTCAATTATTATTATTTTTTTTCTTTGGAAATTTATTCTCTTAAAAATATCATTAGAATCATTATTTGTCGCTCTCTTGCTCATACTTTCAGTTCATGATATGTTGCTAATGGTTCGATAGAGAGTTCTCTCAGAAAGACAACTGTTGGTTTGACCGTTGCAGATCTTTTAGTATTGTGATGCGTAATTTTACTTATTTTTAGTTCGCTTTTTTGCCAATGTTGTTTTTTTATTTTATTTTATTTTATTTTTATTTTTTTCTTGAGAGGACTATGTTTTTATGTAGGTTTGTCGTATGCTGAACCACAGTCCTGGCCTCATATGATGGTTTCCCTGTAGTTTTAATGTATATGATATAATTGAATAATTGAATGTGATTAAGATGTTTTTTTTTGCTGTCTACCACCTGTCATTTTTTCTTTGCCATTGTTCTGTTGGTTAACTCGTTTCTTTGATTTTCCTTGTGTAAGCTTGCATGTTCTGTGTGTTGGTTTATGTGGTGTCGATCATTATGGGCGCTATCTACTGATTTTTCTAAACCTTTTTTATGCTCTGTCCTCTATTATGATAGGTCTTCAATTGCATATATCTTCTGTTGATTGGTCCCGAGTCTGTGTGGAACACTTCAAAGTGAAATTACTCTTTAATCCATATGGAATGTATCTGAGTTGGCTGATGAGCGTGTCTTGGTCCAATTTTTGTGTGAACTCTACCTCTCTTTTTGGGTGTTCCTATTTTTGTTACTTGTGTTTTATTTCTTTCTTTTGTGTAGCTTAGATGCGTAAATATACTTCATATTATTGCCGCAGGTTAAGATGGTACCAACCTAAATTGGACTGCTTCTGTGCTGGTGGACCATTAGTAAATGTGTGGTTGGGATATGATATATGTGGTCCTAAGGGTTGGATCCTTGCAATCTGAGTAATACCAGGCTGTGTTTAAAACCATAATCTTTTATTTTAGGATGTTAACTGGCTGTCATTCTTTCTGCCTTTTAATCAAGAGGACCGTTTCTATTTGTAGGTTTGTTGCTTGCCGTACACCTGTCTTGATCTCTTAATGGCCATTTGCTGGTCTTTATCGGTTTTCTTATTTTCTGTCTTTGCATTTTCTAGTTTTCCTGAATTGTTCATCGGTTGTATCTTGCAGTTTTTGTAGCTTGTCTTTCTCTTACGTGTACCTGCAATTTGATTGGTTTGGTGGGCCTAATTTAATAGGAGGTTTCTTGGTCAATTTGTGTGATATCAACGTTCTGGTCTTGGGGTTTTTTTTTTCTGCCTTCAGATGCTTTTGAGTTTTGAAATTTTCTTCTTGTTTCGTAGATGCCCACTTGCTTTTGTCATTTATGCTTTTAACATCTCTTTGCTTTCTTCTAAGTTTGCATGACAAGATTATGTTGCGTGTGTAGGTTTATGTGGAATCAAACATCCTTGTCCAATGATAATGGTCGCCTTGTGCTGGTTTTTTCTATAATTCTTACAAGTATTTGCCTTACATGGTTTTCTAGCTGTCGTCATCATATGAGGTCCTTGTATCTTCCTCTTTTGCTAATAGGTCAACAGACTGGATGCGTCATTTGAGTTCTCCTCGATACTTAAGACTAAGTTATAAATTAAGTTCTATTGCTTTTTAAAACCTTGTATTTAGGTTCTTTATCTCCCATAGTGGCAAACATTTAGTATATGCTCTCAAAATAACCTTGTTTGTGTGTAGGTTTGCTGATTTCCAAACACAGTGCTCATGATGGCTATATGCTGGTTTCTAATTTAATTTACATGACCTCTTTCCTACTTTTTTCTGTCTTTACCTTGTTATTAAATTGCTGCATCCCACTCTTTCCTCTCTCTCACTTATAGGCGTAAGAAAGCTTGTTGGTGGATTACCCTATAGAATATGTTCTGCCTGTAGGTTTGTTAGGTACTTTTCACATGTCCTGGCATTTTAATTGTTTGTCTGCTGGTTTTCTTCCGTATATATGATCATCTTACTTTTTTATTGTTATGTATTCTTCATTTGTTGCATGTTGCAGATTGTGTAGCTGTACGTTTCATGCGAGTATCTGCTGTTTAATTGGCCTTGGAATAGTTATGTTATGCTCTTCCATTTATCTTCCTTTTATGTGGCTTAAATGCATGAGTATACTATTGTCATCATAGGCTTATGCATCCCCGAATATGACTGGTTCTTTTTTTCATGCAAATCATTCACTTATATCCCTAAAATTGTTGTTTGAAGTGCTCAGGTATATCAGGCCCTTGACCATACATCCACATTGAATTTTTTTGTGCTTTTCTGGTGCTTGCTGTTTTTTCCTTTTTTTGCAGTAAGAGTTACTTGAAACTTGGATGTTTGCCTATTCAATTTGTTATTGGCCATCACCGTCAGGAATCTTTGTTGGCTGTGGGAGCGGGCTCAGCAGTGGTTCGCTATTTCATAGCTTGGATGGTTGGGTTAGTTGTTTTTATTTGTTGTTGCAATCATTAGGTTGGGTTAGTTGTTTTGCTGCTATGGTTCTAAATGGATCAAAGGGTACATCTGATTTGAATGGAGTGGTTGTCAGTTTGAGTATTATTTTACTCTGTTACTGTTGGATGTTAATCTTTTTCTCAGTTCCTACATGCGCTGGCTGTTGCAGTCATCGGTCAGGATATACTAAATGTGTCAAAATTACATGACTATAGTGTCCTTCCTTCACATGGATTGGTTGGAACAGTGCTTTCTTTTTGATTTTATTGGCTGGCTCTTCAGCTCTTCTTGATGAACATAAAATTTACTTGCTCTGTGGTCTCCAAAATTTTTACGGCGATAGATATATCTTGTACCCTACCTGATGAAAAATGAAAGTATGTGCTGGAAGTGGGAATTTAATGAAGTCTGTTTGTTTGTATTCTTTAAACTGGAAGCACAAGTTATCTGATGAAAGGTGAATTTAATGAAGTTTTGATAGGTAAAACACAATTGTAGTTCGATGTGTAAGAAGCTAGATATTACTAGATGCACTCATGATTCATGATTGGTTTTCCTTATTTGTCCTTGCTCAAGTATGACTGCTAAATGGATAGTCGTAGCGATATTGTTATGGCTAGTCCTTTCTGCAAGTGATCTGCACTTTGTGAGAATATGGATATGGCTAGGTGTGCAATCATGTAGGATTTGATGGAGGAGAGTGCTGGTTGTTTTGATGTCCTTGATTAAGAGAGATTGCATGCTACATGCTTTTCTGGTTCAGCTGTTTCTGCAAATGAGTAGGTGGTGTTTGGTTTCATATGGGACTATGGGTGGTTTATACTGTGATAGACCAGATATGGATTTTAAATAAAAGTTTTGATTTGGGTGCTGATATAAAAGTAAGGCTGAAGACTGCAAAATGTTATCTGTGCATGGTGTGGTTTAGTGGCTATTTCGAAGATGTTGCTTTTGCTGTATATGCTTTGATTGTTTCTTTGTTTAATATTGGTATGGTATGTGTACAAGTTTTAACTCTGCCTGGGTCTAGTGTGTACTCAGCCGGTCCCAAGCCCGGATAAGAAAGAGGAGGGTTGGAGGTAAAATGCCTCCCGTGAAAAACTTGTATTCGTGCTTCTATGAATAGTATTCTGAAGGGAGCCATTTAGTCGCTTTGAATGGTATTTGGTGTGCATGATTTTTGTAGATGAGAAGTGCGGGTGAGTACCGAGTAATTAATTATATCGAGTGTTTCATTGCTATCTATTCTTTAGGCTATGATCGGTGATGTTCAACTTATATACCTTCATATGTCAAAATTTTTAGGTCTCTGATCAGTTTACACATAAGCATGTATAGCTCTTTCCATTTCAACATTTTGTACAGCCACAACAATCCCCAAATTGGCGTAAGTGTACTGTCTGAATCATGTATGTGGTTACAATTAAAGATGGTATTATATCTAAAACTAAGAACCACGGCTACGAGCAACATGTGAGAAACTTGTAGACTAGTTGGGCTGAACTTTCCACCCTACCTAAATCGTTAAACCTTATTTCTACACAATTTACATAAGTCGAAACCACCATCGATCTATCATATGAGAAAAGCATTTGCTAGATAAAAGCCCTCCAAGAAAAGATACATCAGGCGTTCCCGTTACTTTATGTACTGTGTATTTCTCATACATATAGGCTATAAATTTCTCTGTTTGTCTTAAAAAAAATTTATATCCACAAAACTTTTACAAAATACGAAGAAAAAAAAAAGTGTCATGATTCCTATAAATAAGGATAGCCATCAATATATGAGTAAAACTAGGTTGTGATACCCGCGCTTCGCGGCGGGTTGTTTGAGTACGAAAGTATTTTATAAGGTATCCAAAAAAAGAATGGGTACTAAAGCTTTTGTTTACCGCATGCAGATACAGTTTTGAAACAAATGAACTTACTTCATTGTGACGTCAAGGGAGCTTTTTTTATGTTTCTTTGTAGTTCGGTTATAGATTGACAGGTTTTACGTTTACTTAACAAAAACAAACATACATAACGTGACAACTACGAACTAATATATTAGAAATATGTCTACATGCTTGTATTCAACCACAGTAAGTTTGCCACCTTTTTTTTTTTTTTTTTTTTTTTAGTTATGAAAAAAGTTTGCCTTTTTTTCTGTTAACTTTATCAGACCTTCAGAAATGTGTAACAACTTTTACAATTGAAAATATAGAAATAGACTAACTGACAGCAATAAAAATATCAAGTTAGAAATGACAATAAACAAAGACACAACGTGCCCGCGCGTTGCAGTGGGGCTGATTTGTAGCCGTTCGGGTTTTTCACTCGCACGTTGCTGCGAGGTTGTAGGCGTTCAAGATGTAACTCTTTTTTACTACAAATTTATTTATTTATTAAATGATAACTTTAAGTTTACACATGAATGTTTGCAAGCCTCAAAAGATAGAAGGTCTTAGGCGTTCCGGTACAAAAGATAAACTTCCATAATACTACAAGCAAAATGGACTGAAAGCTATAAACCCGTGACTGATGCTGCTACAGTGGAATTATAAACCAACAGTCATGAACTCTTGTTTGGCTTTGCAGCAGATTCTGGGTCACTTAAAGGAAAAGCCGGATCCAGTTTCATAAGGCAACTTGTTTCAACCCATTCGACCCGGAAACCCACTTGGCAATTTTAGCAGCAAACTTCCAGTTTTCTCATCAATGCATATGTAATTCCAGTGGTATAACTGTTAAAAAACCTATAAAAAGCTATACAAAGCAAATTCAAACTTTTATTAACGCATCAAATTAAATGTTGGCGCGAATATTTCGGAATACAAAAGGAAAGGGAATAGAATAAACATTTAAAAATAAGCGGTTAAGGGCTGTTTGCACAGATCTGGTTAGTTTCGAGTTTCTATCATATTCGAGTGCTTCAAGTATAGTAACATGTAGCAATGTCTTGGAAGCGAAAGTTATGTCACAAAATGAACTATCAGTGCTCATCAAGATTAAGCTGAGTTTTGCTTTAAAAATCATTGACGAATGGTAATCATACATACAGGTTCTTTAGAAGCAACAACAATATTTGGTATCCCTTGTTTAGCCATTTTCTTTTTAATTCAACATATTTATGTAAAAGAATTCTAAAATGTCGCATCTGTTAAATGCGAAATCTTATTTAACTTATAATGGAGTATTTGGAATTGCTTATTAGAACTATTCATTTCATTTGACAAAAAAAAAAATAACGCCCACCCACTTGCACAATTATGCCTATAAAATTTTAAAAAACAGACTTCTTACATTAATTTTTTAAAAGATTCAGGAAAATATGTGTTGTCGAGTCAATCCAACCAACTTTGACCCATACATGTAAACATTCATTTTTTCCGAATTCAATTTGAGTCGTTCCTCAAAGTCATGGCTGTTATTTGTTTAATTCTAGCCACCTGAACACAACTTTGACGCAACTCTTTTTGCTGCTTTTAATATCCTAGAATTACTTCACTAAACTGATCTATTGATGTTAAGTGTATTACTAACAATAGAAGATGTGTGTTAATGCACCACATGAAAGAGTCAGTTGTATATAAACTGGGCGAGGGCGTACTATCTTAATTTTGAGACTTTTGAGTCTAATGAGCATCTAGTTTTGATATATGTGGTATACAATTAACTTTGCCATTAAGAACACGTACCTCGCCCGAACCTTGTTAGCATGCTTAATATGCTGCTGCAATAGCTCCTTAGCAGATGAATTGTCAACATTTTCTGTGAGCTGAGACCAAATAAGGCAAAAACAATTAAAAAGGAAACATAATCATGGCACTTACTAATTTATATAACCTACTGTCGGAGAATCAGAAGCATGCCGGCATCCTGAACTATATTCACAAATTTGGGTAGATCATACCTCCCAGCGAAATAGTACTGCCACAACCCATCAACCAAGAAAAAAAATCAATTAGTGATCATTCTATAATGTTCTGAAAAGCTTAATGTTCCAAGTGCAACTTTTAAAAGTCAAAATGGCACTCACATTGGCTGGTGATTGTTCATGACCATTCCAGAATACGTACGTATCGATCACATCAGGTCAAATACACAAAGGTGCTTACTTTTGGAAGACGTTCAATCTTGTTAAGAACTTTGCAAAGAATGATCCCACTTCTTATCCCAAGCCTAAAATTTTTTTCTGGAAGTTCGTCCTGTGAATCTTTTGAAGCTACAACACCTTCCGATTTTCTTAGCCATCTTGTTGCTTCAGATCTTTTTGATGCTGAAAGTTGCAAACATCCAAATTTCATAACTACAAACACAATACAAAATATATATAGATGAAACCCAACATATTATTCCCAAAATCAACCCAAAAGATTTATACGCTATGATTGTTACAATTACAATAGAGATTTAAAATGTTCACTTAAAATTACTCCACTTTTTAGGCCCTCACTTAAATTTTGCGCCTTCCTTTTATTAGAACTATTACCGTATCAGATGCAGTTTTCACCATCACAAAAACCCTTTAAAAGTTAACTTTTTTTAGCACAGCCAAACACCTTTTAAAAACAGCATTAAACACCCCTTAAAAATGCAGTTTGCAGCAGCCGTTACACCATATTGACTTCAAACAGAAGTAATACGTCTCTTAAAAAAAAGGCTTTACTTAACTTGAGAATATTCCGGTGAGTTTCAATCCAGGCGACACAACCGAACTGTTAATTTACAACCTAATTAATCAATGCCCAAATTTCAATATAACCAAAATCTAAAATTACCTATGAATACAGTATTTTTGTTTTTATATGCACCAGAACTATGGGAAATATTGTTAGTGAACGTATTTGTTTAAAGAGAAAATGTGAGCCTCATGTATAGCTTTTCATAGCCAACAAACTTGGTTTTCATGTATAAAAACCATCAAAGTTTATCAATAAAATAGACATACCTCAATATCAATGTCAATGCCTAGTTAAACCCATGGAAGGTTCTCTGCTCTTTTCTCAGCATATTGAAACTTTTTCATTAACCGGGCATTCCTGCCATCAACTTCTAGAAAGGACTTTTTATCATCTTGTACGTCCTGTTTCTGATTTTGCAGCAAAGGCTGCATAAACATATTGCACCTTTCCAATTCCAATAAAGGCGCTGACCAATAACAAATTGCAAGTTCACAAAGAAAGCTGTACAATTGAAGAGATTGCAGTGAAAAAATAATTTGCGACAGATTATCAGTCTCTGCAATCTCTTAAATTTCACAAAGTTCTTTGGTGAAATGCATTCCACCAATGATCGGGACCTTTAGTGGGACTGAATATAGCGGGATTCATAACATAACCTTTATGCAGTCCCACTTGTTATCTGTCAAAGTTGTGGGCTTGTCTTTAAAGGCACAACTGCACTTGTTAATAGCAATATACAGAGATGCAATAACATGATAAAGAATAATGAATGAAGTACCTATATCTTCTTCCTTTCTGTGAAATTGAGGCATCACAATCCGTTAGGTTAGTAATTATGGAAGATGCAATCCCTCAGCCGCTGTGACACCAAATAAGGCATACTGAGTCCTCAAATAACAACATAAAGCATATTAGAGATCATAACCATGGCAAACAGAAACCTCTTTTCTCATCTTCCTCAATTGTACTCCTTGTCACAAACCCAAGGCATTTTAGAAAGTCACAAAAATCATAAAGCAATTAAACTAAGCCTAAAAATCTAACCACAACACAGGTAAAAAAAATAACCAGAAATCAAAAAACGGTTCAATTAACTAAGGCCTTTTAGAAAGAAAAAAAAATAAAATAAATAACCACTTCAATTAACACTAAAAATCCAACTATGAAGAATCATAACCCAATTTAGTTAACCCTAAAAATCAGCTACTATCACGCTTAAAAAAATAAAACTTAATAAGCAACCTCATAAACCCATAAAATATCAGACCCCCAAAATTAACACAGCCCTAATTTATAAATAAAAAAAATGAAAAGAAAAAAAAAATTACTCGTATTCTTCTTCCTCATCTTCTTGATCCGATCATTTGTGCTATGTGTGTGTTTCTGTTTGTGTTTTGTGGAACATGAGAGAGGGTTCTGGAATATGTGGTATGTGGGGGAGGGAGTAATATTGTGAGAGAGGAGAGCAGTTTTATATCCCGGTTACTGTAGCGAGTTCCTGTAGACACACTCACAGAAAACACTGTAGATGCCCCGTTTGATGGTCCGATCGGGTTGGACCGACGGGTCCTTTACCGGTGCCGGAACCACATATTGAGAGAGTGAGCAAAAGGGATAACTTTGGTGGATCCGGGTATTTGTTATGAGCTTTGTGGGTTTGGGCTGCCCAAAATCAAAAAACGGGCAAAAAAAACTGTTCCTAAAAGGGACGGTTTTTAATATATATATATATAATTGGTACAAATAAAATAATACAAATAGGTTGTGGCTTAATTTAGAGAAAAATGATAAAGATTAAAGAAGCCTAATTAATATAAATCTGACTAAACAATAACGTGCATCAATGTGGTTCATCTTCAATGAAGATCACAACGATCGACAATATGAACCTGACCTAAACTAACGTTTTTTGAGTTGAAGGATGAAAGCGGACCCAAGGTTTTTTCACAGGAATGCTGCACTTTTCAAACAACTAGAAAGGTGACGGCCCGCCGCGTTGCGGGCGGGTCTGTTTTTTAGCAGAGGTTATGTCGTAAAAGTATATATGAGTATTTTGGCTGTTCTAAATATCGCGGTAAATATTTGATAAGCATTTTCTTCAATATGTGTGACAAAACGTATTTTGTATGTTTCTTTTTTATGATGTATAATTTTTGTCTCTTATTTTTTTTACCTGTTATTAATTTTTTTTGTTATAATATACATTTTTTTTACTGTTTTTTTTTTGTTGTCTACAATGTTATTAATTTTTTTTTGTGTTTTGTTTTTTCACACCAAAACCATCAGCATCTTAATAATATAACGCGGTGTTGTACCAAATTTCATAAACTCTTTTTAATCTTGATATGTCATTGTTCGATTAAATTTCCGAGCTCGTTTTGTTCAAAATATTGCGGCATGTTCGGTACTATGTTTATTATTAAAAAAATTGCATATCTTCAGCCTTTATAGTTTTAAAAAAGCTTAGGATAATTTTTAAAGTTATTTGATATGATAAGGGTGCATTTTGAAACTTCTTTTATTTAAAAACCATACATATATTAAACTTCTAACTTTTTTACAAAACCGTACGTATGTCAAAAGTATATCAATATTAGGCTTGTTTTGTTCGTTATTGAGAGACCAACTTGGTAGTAATTTTTTTATTGAAGAAACCGCTAGAGATTTGTTAGATATTTAGTAAATAAAGTTTGTTATATAAAAAACTCGTAAATATTAATTTTAGGGCATCTTTTGTAAAAAATTTTTTTTATAAATGATTTGTTTTGATTATATGTGTGTGAGTCCATGGGAGTTATGATGGGGAGTCATGCTAGAACCAATAGGATCGGAGCACAGTTTTTTTTTTTTTTTTTTTTTTTTTTTTTTTTTTTTTTTTAAATGATTTGTTTTGATTATATGTGTGTGAGTCCATGGGAGTTATGGTGGGTACTCATGCTAGAACCAATAGGATCAGAGTATATACGGGCCAAGTAAACAGTTGGGCTGGGCTAGCTGATTTTTTGGCGGGAAAATAACGACGCAAACGACGTCGCACCTGAGCTCATTTAATATATACTTATAATACGAACAAAACATGCAATTTGACCAAACAACGACAATTTTTGCAATTTACTCTAAAAAAGATAAAACAACACGCATAAGTAAAAGTATATGAGATGACGACTTTTAGAAGTAATTGTACACGAGATGACAAATTTTTGGTGCAAGGATTTTCCTCAGTTACTTTTTGGTGATCCAACGTGTATGGACTCTATAAATCACCATGAAACCTGACATATTAATAACTTTCACTATTACGAAGTATGAGTTTATACACGGCATAGTTGTAACTAATACCAGTGTTGCAAAAAATATTGGAAATGGTAGAAGTACAAGTTTTTGGTATGATCATTTTTTAGGTGGCACGGCTCTTCAAGAATCTTTCCCACTGTTGTATAGGCTTGAGTAAAACAAGAATTGTTTAGTTTGTGAGAGAACCATCAATTCCTCATCAAACAATAATCCTACTGTTACTTCCACCTCACAACAAACTTACACGCCCATTAACCACAATTTGTCTAATGTTTCTGGCTTTTCTATTTCGTGGACCTAGAGAAGAAATTTTCGATCAGAAGACGACCTAAATGAACAAACTGAACTCATTAATCTTCTAGTAAACTTACACCTCTCAAATGATTGCAATGTTTGGGAATTCACCTATGATGCCTCAGGAAGATTTTCTATTAACAGCATGCGAACGCTCATCTCCACCATGTCAAGTGACAATAACTCTTAGCACACCAGATGAAATTAGCTACTGCCCACAAAGGTAAACATCCTTGCTTGGCGTGTTTTGAACAAAAGACTTCCTACAAGATTTAATCTTGATAGGCGTGGAATTGATCTCGATACAGTTAGATGCCCTCTTTGCAACAACGACATTGAAACGGAAGATAATATATTTTTCAAATGCCCCATAACCATTGATACTTGGAAGGTCGTATTCTCATGGTGGCAATTTTCGAGAATCAACAACTCAAACCTTCTAGATATCTTAACCATAGCTGATCGGATTCCCCTGGCACACAAGCATAGGAAATTCTCAATGTGATCGTAAACACATCTATATGGGCTATATGGAATCATCGAAACAAAACTGTCTTCAACCTCAAACGACCTCAAAAGGAGCTGCTTTTTAATGATGTAAAACAATTGTCTGTACAATTGAATTTATGCTAGGAGTATAAATATCACGTCCAGTTGGATAGAATGGTTTTGTAATCCTTGTAACATTCTATCATCGACCTTGTAATTCTCTTTTTTTTTTTAGCTTCATGCTAGTTAAGACAATTGTTGTTCAAAAATAAAATAAAATAACAGTGTTGCAAAAAAGGCCTACTAGGCTGACTAATCCCCTCCTAGGCGTTACTGGGCTACCAACATTTCTGATTTGTGTAAATCGGCCAACCATGGTCAATGGTAGTCAGCGATGGTCAAACTTGACAGAAACTTGCAAATCTTATCGAAAATACCCAAAACTTGCCGCAATTTAGTTTTAATCACTTATAGTCAAGTTTATATCTATTACAAGGTGTTTTTAAGGAAAATCTTGCCAGGAATACCCAAAACTCACCTCAAATACCTAAAACTTAGCAAAAATGACAATCCGATTAATCACCAATTAATCCGGGCCTAGACCGGTTGCAAGCTACAAGGTGGTCGACCGCAAGCTTCATTTGCTTTGCTTTTTTAGATTTTTTATGTTTGATATGCAAGATCATGTCTACGAGAGAAGAGGTGAATTTGAAGTCTATATGATACAATAAGTGATATCAGACAAATAAATAATATGCAAAATTGAAGAAGAAAAAAATCATTTTTTGCTTCTTACGTCTAAAATTAAACAAATATACTTCTTTTATTTCCTCTTCACGCCTGCAGATAAAAAAATAAATAAATAAAACATACTTCTATTTCTGCTTCCCACCTGAAGACAAAAATGGAAAAAAATGCTTCTTTTGATAATTGCTGCCTACGAATCTTAAAAGTTCTATTGTCAAATTATATATGTAAATGTCTTTAATTTTAGTTATATTGGGATATGTTTCCAAACGATATTATATTTTGTATATTTTAAAGGGGAAATCATACCTACATTCAAGGTTGTAAAAATCTTGAATTGGTAGTTGGGCGGTCGACCTCCCTGTAGTTTGTAACCGGTCTAGGCGGGATTAATCGGTGATTAATCAGATTGGCATTTTCAAAAAAAATTCTGTATTTTCGGCAAGTTTTAGGTATTTCTGTCAAATTTTAGGTATTACTCGCAAGATTTTTCTTAAAAAAAAACATATTGAAATAGATATAAACAACAAGTATAACTTATTAAACATTTTACATTGAGTTTTGGGTATTTCCAGCAAGGTTTGAAGGTTTCGGGGAAGCTTGACCACCGTTGACCGTCATTAACTGTCGTTGACCATGGTTGACCGATTTACACAAATCGGAAAGGTTTGTGGCCTTTTAGCACCTAATCGGCGATTAATCGACCTTGTAAGCCTTGTTTTGCAACATTGCCTACATTACAATGTAGGTAATTCTTTACATTTTATTTGAATTTTTTTTTTTTAAAATGTACACTTCAGTCTCTACAGTAAGTCTCTGATACATATTTTCCCCTTGTCCCTACCCTTTTTTCAAAGAAAATGTAGGAAATCGACTACATTGTTATGTATGATTTCATCTATTTTATAAGACTAGATGAATATCCGTGCAAAGCGACAGTGTATAGAGACAAATAATAATACTAGCGAATTTATGTTTTGATGTGACCTTTGATACAATACTTACGAGTTTAATTTGTAGTAATTGCGAGAAAAAATGTCTATATGTTATAAATAAAAAATGAAAAAAATTTGAGGATCAAACAATATTTAAACTGCTAATTTAGTTATAGATATTGTTACAATTTTTAATTAAAAGTATTTAAAAACTTGACATTTAATTTATAAACGAGTGGGTGAGCCCGCACGTTGTTGCGGGAATACTATTTAAAGTAAAAAAGTAGTATTGTAGAGTTATGCAAAAATGTTAAAATCATAACAATTATGCAAAAAAGTATTGAATGTTTATATAAAGTAACCATATTCTATGACACCATACAGTTATGCTACATATAACTTCCTTAAACCATGGAAAGTGTAAATGGGAAGGCCTATATAAACTGTGTAGGGGTTAAACTGAACTTATTGCCTAAATCTTTCAGCAGCAATTAATCGTTCAAGTACTCACAAAGGCACAATCTTCTTCCATGCATAAATTGCCAATCGACATCGTGTGATTAAGTGAAGTAGCCAATTTTCAGCAGCGTTTGCACACACGTGACAAAAAAAAAGCATCATGTACTTTTGTCAATAATTAGATGGGATACAAACACATCATTCACGAAATCCCTTAATGCATACATGTTGTGTGGTAGGGATAAAAGTACACGGCTGCTACCACAAAATTATATGAATAGTAAGGTACTTAAGCATATAAAATTGGTTTGAAAGTCTTGACAATTTATGTTTTACTCATCTATAATAATGTCATTGTTAAATGCTTTTTGTTGTTGTTGTTGTTCTACATATGATCATTTGTAGAAATCTTTAAAGAATTTAGGCTCACTCAAAGAAAGAAACAATATGACGGTTAATTAAGACAATGTAAAACTTCAAAAGCGAAGGCGAATTATGTAAATAATTATTGATTATTCCTTTTAAAAAATAAACTGATATTTTATTCATGCATTTAAAAAGTTGTAATCCATGATTCTATGCTTAAAAGCGATAGCAAACTCTTAAAGAAGCAAATGATGACACAAATTTACCTTAAAGATGATCGAAGTGCTGAGTAGGTTGTCCTTCATAAAGTCTGCAACCAACCCATTTTGACATGCACTAAAAACAGCCCCTTTTGACCCGTATTAAAAAAAAAAAAAAAAAAAAAAAAAAAAAAAAAAAAAAAAAAAAAAAAAAAAACTTTTGTTGCCCAATCCGCCATGTAGTTTGACGCAGAACAACCATTTGCTTAGGAATATTATTCTTAGGCACATGAACAGTTTTGGGTGTTGCATAACAATAGACTAATCAAAAAATGATAATAGAAAACATAAGTAAAAGAACTTTGCAAATCATGTAAATCTTTTCAATGACCTTTGTATCTTTCATGATGATTATTCTCCATGTATGAGAACATGTTATTTAAGTAACTGACTACCTTGGTATGTGCGAGGAATAACTCATATAACTGAAATACACCCAATCATGCATAAATCTTATTTACCTTGAACATCGGCATGGCTTGATGGTACACGTTCAATCCCCATATCATCTGTCAATAAAAGAACATCAAAACATTTGTTTTGCAGATGGTCAAGAATAGCAGTTTATACGAAAAGTGTATTAAAAGTAAGAAAAATTATAATGCTGGAAAAAGTAAATTGATAATTTACCTGAATCATGGCAGGATGATCTTGCGTGTTATTTCCTTGTCATGGTGTCTACAAAAATTACAAAACAGCCCTAATAACGTGTCTTGGCCACGAAATCACTGCTGAAGTAGCTTATCCAAACAGCCATTGTTATGATGTAAAGACACCTTTAAGGGTTGCTGTAAATAAGCTATCCAAACAGCCCCGAATAACCCATCTGTAAAAACACAACATAATCATACTTTAGAAGCACTTATTTCACCTGTAATTTAGTAATTTACAGCTTGACAACATAATCAGCAATATAAACACCAGTAATTACAATCAAGGTAAATAACTCAACATCTTAAAACATAAAAACCAAATAAAAATTAGAATAGTTGTTTAGATTTTATATAATTTTCATTTCCAACATAAAGTACAAAGGACCCTTTTAAGATTCTCTGGGTGTCAACTTGAAGAACTGCAAAATGATGCACCAACTATGAAATTTGCACATTGTGTAATTGGCACTTATAATAAGCGGCGTTCCTTCTGCCATTGTGCAAAGAAGAGAAGTGTGATGGTATTTTCATGAAGTAATAGTTTTAGCTATAATGCATTCGCGAAATTTGATTTTTATTCAAGAGATTATATATTTACCTCAAGAGAGGCACTGATTTCTTTCGTTACGCCATTATATTCATGTAAAAGAGGGATTTCATTTTCATTTTTCTGAAAGATTGATCCAAAAGTAATCTTGTTATGAAATTACAGGCAATTTCACTTCCGTCATTGTCAACAACAGCTCATTGCTCAAGGAGATATACTTCTTTAATACAGTATAAATAAGTATAAAAAAGCATATATGCAATGGCGGACCTATGAAGGGGCAGGGGAGGGTCGCGGTTACCCCAAAATTTGCAGCACATAGCGTAAATATTATAGGTTTTACTGGTAATTTAGTTGAGGTTACAAACAAATCTTTTATTCCCCCCCCCCCCCCCCCCCCCCCAAATAAATTCGGCCAAAAAAAAATGTTCTAGTTCCGCCACTGCATATATGAGTAAAAGCTTAAAAAATGCAAAATAATAATATCTAGAGTTCATGGAAGCAATACCTGAGGTATCATGTTTCCCACTGATGTAATGACAAATGAAATATAATGTTTTGTTCCTGTAACCGAATAAAGTTTATTATGATTATAATGTTATAGTAACATTTTACAATAATATCAGTTTGTCCAAACCTTAAATAACATGCATCTTTAATGTTAACATCACATATTGCATTTATTCTAATAAGAATAATTCACAAAATATTAAGCTGTCAGTAATGCTTTCGATACACACAAAAATAAAAAATTCCGACCAAACATCCGATATTTGTGAATAAAATCCAAATATCAGGTTTGTTTTGTTTTTTTTTTCTTTTTTTTTCTTTTTTTTTTTTTTTTTTAAATATTTTATCAAAAACTTGGTGTGCATTGAATCTTATCATGAAATTGATTATGAATCCAAATTATAATTTCACCACAAATTACATAAAAGCAAATCAATCAAGAACAGATCATGATATAAAAAATTGTAAAAATCAATAACATACCTGTGTCATTGTATTTATAATCGTCAATTTGTCCCTCAATTTTTCACATTATAAAACCCAAGCCGCGCATGTGATTTGGATTGAAGATGATGAGATTATATTGTAGCGTTTGATTATTTTGGTATTAGAAATGGGTTTTGATTTAGTTTGACAAAGAAATGCCAGGGGAGGAAGTGTGTTGATAGGTGAGTTATTTTTTAGTTACAGTGTTGACCGGATTTCAAATTAGTTTCAATCATAATAAACTTTATTAGGAAATAGGTTTTGATTTGGTTTGCACTGTATTACAGTGTTATTTTTTAGGCTGTTTAGGGTTTTGCTTGGAAATGTGAGGAGAGTTTTCTGGAAGTGTTGAGAAAGGAGGTTGTGTGTGGGTGGAAGATATGAGAGAGCGTGTGTTAATGGGAAGAAATAACAGTGACAAACAGTGTAATACAGTGCAAAACAGTGCACACAACTTCGGTTTAAGGCGTATAGTGTATGCAACTATTCATCGCCACTGTTTAGTTTAAACGGTTTTAATAAAAAAGACTAATCATAGGTTGCCGCATGGGCCATTAACACTCCAAAGCCCAATGGGGAAATAGATTAATGCACTAACAACTTGATAATAACCTTGCGGTGGGCCCCAATTCCCAATGATTTTTAGTATATATTATAATATCCTAATTGTCGTTTCAAAATGATGCCATAAGTTGTCGTTTGGGCCACGGGCTAATTTTGGCCTGCCTTCTTGGCCTATTTAGTTTGTCCGAATTGCAAAACACCCCCTCAAAGTTTAATAGATCACAACATTAGCTCTTAAACTCAATACTTTCATAATTTAACATACTTCCGAGTTTAAAATTACAGCAAATTAACTTCTTGACTCACTCAATGATACTTTTTTACTCCTTTTAATTTAGTGTACTCCTTTTACATCATTTTCTAATTATTGCTAACACGTATTTTGAAAAAGCATATTACTGTTAGAACTTTATTTCTAGCTACAAAATGAACGGTATTCATTTGCAAAACTTTATATTTAACATCCTTTTAAGGCTAGCATTATAAAAAACAATAAACTGCTAAAGTCATTAAACTTTATATTTTAACTCTTTTAAACCATTTTCTTTGACACCTTATTAAAAAAATTATATGTCGTTTCTAAAAGTTTCTTTCTTTCTCAAGATCATTTGTTGTTGCACCTTAGCCCAAAACATAAAACTCGAAAGAAAAAAAATCATATCCAAAGAAGAAGTACACGACAGAACAAAAGCGTCTAAAGATTGTTGCTCTGCCACAAAGCGCGTGCCGCTTCCACATTGTATATAAACAATTACAGTAATATATTTCAAATATTTTAAATTTAAAAAAATATATACGCATTCATTATTAATAGCATAGATAATGTTTTCTTTTGAAGTCATTGAAGATTGATGAAATTAATTTTTTCAAAAGCTTTTAATTTGATTTTTGACATAAAAATGATTCTTCTGGTCAGTTCTAGAGCATGTCATACACGATAAGCACGAAACTAATATATCAGCACGTGTAGCAAGATAGTTGGTCTAACGCGTTCAAGCTAATCATAGTTGACCGACCTTGTCAAACCGCCTTAAACCAAACAGTTGGCTTACTTTTAAATATGCGCTAACACACGTCATCAACTTAACCGACATAAAACCTCTCTCTATATATATATACCAATATCTTACCCTCTTTCCATCAACAGCCCATAGGCTTTCTGTTATATTTCTTTACTTCTTTGAGGGGGTGAGCATGGTCCAAAAACCGGACCGGATCGGCCAAGACCGGACCGGACCGAAGACCGAGAACCGGAAAAACCATAGACCGAGACCGGACCGAATGTGGTCGGTCCGGTCTGGTCTTCGGTCGGTCCGGTCCAATTAGGCATATTTTGGCACGTTTTTTCGGTTTTTTGGTCGTTCCGGACCGGACCGACCGGACCGAGGACCGAATTAGCCAAAAAGACTAGACCGAGGACCGGACCGAATGTGGTCGGTCCGGTCCGGTCCGGTCCGGTCGGTTTTGTCGGTCGGTCCGGTCCATCCGGTCCGTTTGCTCACCCTTACTTCTTTCATAACTTCTTATTTTTCAAATCTATTTGCTAATAATCAGTCGATCTGAAATATGTTTTTTGATTCTCAAATAGGATTGTTGTTACATATTATCAACCTAGCTATTAGTATTACGGATTCCAGGTTCTTCTATTTTAAATATTCTCCTATCGATCTGATGGTTATATTTGGATTCGTTTGCGAAAGTATATGTTGTGGTAGTCTGGTAGATCTATCTGATTGTTGTTGATTCGTAGGTGCATGGAATATGGATTAGGTTTTCATGGAATTGGTAATGAGTTTTGATCAGGTTATTCTACCGTTCGATGGAATATCAGGTTGTTAATTATGGCAGATATGTCGGGTTTTTTGTTAGGTATTATCACGTCGTATCTAATTTCGATATCGAATGAATTATGGATGCCAGGTCTCTGATATAAGATGGTTTGATTTCAGTTTTGTAGTGCCAGATTAGGATCGGATAAAATCTTTCTAGGAATCTCTTATATACACCGGATCGATTGGTTTATTATGCAAAAGGATAAGATTTATTTGATATTTGGTTGATTATAAATATACTTGATTGGTTTGATTTCTGTTTCGAAAACGAGAGTCACGAGGTTATCTCTATTTTGTGTATTTCTAGGGTTCTGCTGGTTGTCGAGTACACGGCATCTTGGGGCCTGTTGAATCGTTCTGCAGATGGGTACATTTGATCTTGTTTGATTTACATCGTCAAATTAACCAATATACCTATGCACCTCTGTATAGGGGTGGAAACGAGCCGAGCCGAGCTCGAGCTCGGCTCGTTTATATTTTAGAGAGCTCGAGCTCGAGCTCGGCTCGGTTCGAGCCTTAAGATTTAGGCTCGAGCTCGGCTCGTGGTATGATATAAAAAGCTCGAGCTCGGCTCGGGCTCGGCTCGTTTGTGATGCGTTGGCTTCTTAAGCTACTTAATCGGGCTCGTTTATCTAGAGCTCGTTAATGAGCTCGTTAGTGATTTTGGATCCTAACCCATCTCCATCAATTAAGCAGCCAACATCATCTCATCCATCACAATCGAGAATCAAAACTAAATAATAACTAAACAAAAGATCTTTAAGATCTATACACAAGAACCCATCATTGATCTTTGTAAATAACTAAACATCCAAAAATGGTTAAGAAAGAACAAAAACAAACTTGTTTTCATTCCTTCATTCTTTCGTTTAAACAAAAACAAAACCTACCCGAGACCCTTGTAAGGATCTTGAAGCTAATATACCACATTCTTTACGCTGTTGCCTTTCAAGTTCACATAAAAGAAAAGAATAAAAAGTTGTACTAATTAAGGGCTGGTATTATTTTTTTGGTGTTCGGTTATCACAAATTCACAAGTACAAAGAAAGATTATATAAGTTATTATTATAAAGTGATAAGTGAAACATAGATAAGAAATGAAGGATTTGTTCTAACTTTGAATGCTGTGATAGTATAAAAATGTAAGGGACGCTTTTTTTTTTTTTTTTGAAAGAAAGTAGGTGCATCTGATTTTGCAAAGAAGAAAGTTATGAGGCTATAGATGTGATCAAGTGGATGTAAATGAGCCACAGTAGGTGTAAGAGTAAATGGAGGTTTAGTTGGTAGTGATTATATAGTATTATTTACTAAAGCTCGAATAGGCTCGCGAGCCTATTCGAGCTTTGTATATAGAGCTCGGGCTCGGGCTCGATTATTAAATGAGCTCTAATATAGGCTCGAGCTCGGGCTCGAGCTCGTTTAGGCTCGGCTCGTTCGAGCTTTTTACCGATCCGATCTCGAGCTTTTCACGAGCGGCTCGGCTCGTTTCCACCCCTGCCTCTGTATATATACTACCCTCCCTTCTATTCTGAACTGCCTATAAGTTTTCTGTTATCTATTGATTTGATAATTTGACCTCAAAACCGTTTTTTAATTCAGTAGGTTAATGGTTCGAAAATTATCCTCCTAAAATGGAATCCAGGTTCTTGTTTATTACTGTATTTTGAATCTTCTGGGTTTTAGTGAGATGATTATTTTTCGATTGCAAAACTATTTGTTATGGCAGCAGATCTATTAGGATGTTGATTCACATCTACGCCGAATATGGATTAGGATTTGATCTAATCAGGTTTACTCGTTTATTTAGTGACGGTTTGATATCGATTTTGAAGCTATTTGTTATGACAGATTCATTGTTTTATTTGTAAAGCTATATATGTGTTGTGGCAGAAATGTTGGTTATGGTTTTGTAGGTGCCAGCGACTATGATCGGATAGCATCATTCTAGGAATTTCATATATCTGTTTGATTGGGTTTTCTCTGAAGGATAAGAATCTGAGATTTACTTCATAGTTGGCTATTCCTATATATATCAGCTTCACATTCAATTTTTTTTCCAATTCAAAATCGAGAGTGATGAGATATTCTTTTGTGTGTTTCTAGGGTTTTGAGAAAGGCTGGTCACTTGTTTAACTAGCGTTTGGATGGGTACATTTGATCTTGTTTAATTATCTTACATTTGACCTAAAGTTAAACCCATTAAACAAACAGGCTTTTATATCGAGATATCTTTCAAAACAAATATTATATATTTTATAAGACAATGTTATAGTTTTTTTTGGTCATGATCAGATATCTTTCAAAACGAATATTATATATTTTCGTTATTAGTTAAAATAGTTTGATTTTTTCCTTTCCAAAAAAACTTATAATTTGATTTTGGACATGAAACTTCTGGAGCATGTCATAAATGGTAAGGACGAATTTTATATATTAGATAATTGGTCTGACAGACAAGTAGTGTTCGAGCTAATCAAATTGGCTGACCTTTCTGTCAAACCTACTTAAAACAAATAGTTGACTTTTTCCACTTTTGAATACGCGCTAACATGCGTCATAATACCTCTATATCTACCTATATCTAGCTTCTTTCAATTGACAGCCCATAGGTTTTTTGTTATATTTCTTTATTTCTTTCATACCTTCTTATTTTTCAAATCTATTTGCTAAATGAAATCTGTTTTTATTCTCTAATAGGATAGCTGTCTAGTATTACGGATTCCAGGTTCTTCTACTTTGATAGTCTCCTATTGATGATTATATTTGGATTCGGTTGTGAATCATATGCTGTGGTAGATCTGTCTGGTTGTTGTTGATTCGTAGGTGCATCGAATATGGATTATGTTTTCATGGAATTGGTAACGAATTTCGATCAGGTTATTCTACCGTTTGATTCGATCTAGAGCCTATATGTTATGGCACATATGTCGGTGTTATTATGTCGTATCTGATTCGATATCAAATGAATTACTTGTAATGGATTCAAGGTCTCAAGTTACTGATATAAGATGGTTTGATTTCAGTTTTGTAGTGCCGGAGATTAGGATTGGATAACATCATTATAGGAATCTCTTATATATACCGGGTTGATTGGTTTATTATGCTATAAGGATAAATTTACTTGATATTTGGTTGCTTATAAATATACTTTATTGATTTGATTTCTGTTTTGCAACTGAGTCACTAGGTTATCTCTATTTTGTGTATTTCTAGGGTTCTGCTGGTACATGAGTATGGGAGTTGCGGCCTGTTTTATCGTTAACACACGTTGTCAACATGACCAGTATACACCTATGCACCTCTATATATATACTACCCTCCTATTCTCAGCAGCCCTATGGGTTTTCTGTAGTTTATGTACTTCTATAAAATCTTATTTTTAAAATATGTTGATAAATAATCCATCGATTTGATAATTCTGACTTGAAAACCGTATGTTATTTCAATAGGTTAACGGTTAGAAAATTATTCTCCTTACAATGGAATCCAGGTTCTTCAATTCTTTATCATTTTGAATCTTCTGTATTCAGTGAGATGATTATTTTTCAATTGCAAAACTATTTGTTATGGCAGATCTATTAGGTTGTTGATTCACATCTACACAGAGTATGGATTAGGTTTTGATTGAATCAGGTTACACTCGTTTATTTAGTGATGGTTTGATATCGATTTTGAAGCTATTTTATAGGACAGATTCATCGTTTTATTTTACAAAGCTATATACGTGTTGTGGCAGAACTGTTGGTTATGGTTTTGTAGGTGCCAGCAGCTATGATCGGATAGCATCATTCTAGGAATTTCATGTATCTGTTCGATTGAGTTTCTTGTGAAGGATAAGAATCTGAGATTTACTTGATAGTTGGCTGTTCTTATATCAGCTTCATATTCAATTTGTTTTCCAATTTCAAATCGAGAGTGATGAGGTTATCTCTTGTGTGTTTCTAGGGTTTTGCTGGTTGTTAAGAGAAAGGCTGGTCACTGGTTTAACTAGCGTTTGGATGGGTACATTTGATCTTGTTTGATTATCTTACTTTAGATATTGTATATTTATGTCGCCTTGGAGGGAGTTTGTTTTTTGTTAAGTAGTAAACTGCAGTAGAACTATAGGTTTGTTCAATTTTTGTTGTGTTTGGATCAGGCAGCGCTTTCTTTGAGGTATAGTTTTTCTTCGAGATGTCCCTGAGTTGATCACCAAAGTTTAGACTATCAATTTTCAATGTGCTGGTGTGGAAAGTGGTTATATGCTAAATTCTTTGTTAAGGGTATAGTGGATCTTAGTGACTAACTAACTATTGAAACTTAAGTGGCCAAAGGTTTTGGGAACAACATTGAATATCAGCTGGATATGTGTTATTCGTTTGCGTGCGATGTCTACGGTTTTCGTCATGGCCTCTTGGGTGCTTTCAGTATTTTTAGATGTATTTTTTTAGGTTTGTGTTTATGTATGGGTTATATGTGTAAAATTTATTATTTTTGTTGTCACCGCAGGTCTAGACTTTATTGAAAATATATGATTTAATCCTCTTTGCTGGCGGATCCATAATACCGTCGTTTGTTCTTTGTTCATTGCCATTAGTCTGTTCATTATCTTTTTTAATTTTCCATTGTGTGGAAGCTTGCATGACATGATTATGTTCTGTTTGTAGGTTTGTGTGGTGTCAAACATCCTTGTTCAATCATGTTTACCGTCTGCTGGTTTTTCTAGATTTCTTGTGCTTCTATTTATCTTCTGCATTATTTGTTTTCCAGTCCATTGTGATGAGATTCTTTATCTCGCTCTTTCCTTGGTATAGGTCAAGGATGTTCATTTGGTTGACGGCTAATTTGAGTTACCGCGTGTCAGCTTAGACCAACATATTAAATAAGTTCTTTTTTGTTGCAACACCTTATTCCTATGTTCTTGATTTCTCATAAAATTTCAATTATAGGCTTTTAATTAAGATGACCATGCCTTCTTTTGTAGGTTTGTTGTTTGCCAAATGAGGTGTTTGTGATAACCGGCTGCTGGGTTTTTCTCTGATATTTTATGATCATTTTTATTTACCATTATTATTGTGTCTTTGCAATAATATGTTTAGGATTCTACTTTTTAGCTCACTTGCTTATAGGTGTTAGCAAGCTTCTTGTTGCCACATGTTTTATATATTTGGGTCATTAGCACCGTCATTTGTTCTTTGTCATTATTATGTTTCTGTTTTCTTTCGTGTAACAAGTTTGCATGACATGATTATGTGCTTGTTTGTAGGTCTGTGTGGTGTCATTCATTCCTGTCCATTATCGTCTGCTTGTATTCAGTAGCACTTGTAGAAGTATTCGGTTCTAGCATTACTCTATATCAGTCTGTCATCATAATGATATGTGCGTAATCTTGCGTGACTATTTTGATATGTGTGTAGGTTTGTGTTGAGTCGGGACATCTATTACTAGACATCATGGTCATTATGAACTGTTTTTTCTTTGAATTACTATGATCATGCTCACATATCATTATGTGGCTATTGGATGGGTACATTTGGTCTTGTTTGATTACCTCCCCTTAAATACCATATATGTTTATGTTGCCCTGCGGGTTTAGGATTTGATTTGTTTGTTGGCTAATGGATGCAGTAAAATTATGGGTTTATACAATTTTCAGTGCTTGGATGATCATTCATGAGGTTATGTAGCACTTGTTTGGAGGTTAAATTTTGCATCGATAAGTCACTCGGTTAGTCGTCAAGATTTTTGTTGTTGAAGTGTAGATTTGCTTAATACCTGTATTAATTTGGTCAAGGTTTCTTTTGACGACTAGTCTAACATGCCAACTACAAACTTTTGTTAACTTACTATGTCCTTAAATCTCAGTGTCTAAATATGCGAGATGTAGATTTTCAGGAACCAGCTTGTTGTGCCATGAGGGTGTTTAGGGCATCAACTGGATATGATCTACTCTTTGCTGTGACGTCTGGCTTTCTCATCTTGGGTGTTTTTGTTACTGTTACTGTGTTAAACATGCTCTATTCTTTATTTGTATGTGTGTTTGAATTAGATGTGTAATTATGTGTTGTCGCCACAGGTTTAGACATTACGAGGAATATGATTGGACTGCTTTTCTGCTGGCGAACCACTGGCACTGTCATATGCTAATTTCTTGCCATTACTCAGTTCCTTAATTGGTTTTTAGTTTCCCCTTGTAAGCTTGTATGACAAGATTATGCTCTGTTTGTAGGTTCATTTGGTGTTGAACATACTTTGGTAATCATTATCAGTTGGTCACCATTTTAATTTCTGGTTCTTCTTAAGCTCTTTTGAAATTATTGGTTTTCTTGTCTTCATCATAGATTTTCTATCTCGCTTTTTTGTTGATAAGTCACAGATGCCCATTAGGTTGCAGGCGATAGTCTAGATGGCAAAATACTGAATAAGTTCTATTATTTATTTATTTATTTTTTTTTTAGATGGTCTCCATTTTTAGGCTCTTAGATAAGAGGACCTTTGCCTTTTGTGTAGGTTTGTTAGTTACTAAATACGGTGATTCTGATAACTAGCCTCTGTTTTTTTGTTTGACTCTTGTGATCTTTTTTCAAGTACTTAGTTCCGTCTTTATGATATGATTAGAAACATTCTTTTTAGAGTGTAGAAGTAGAAGCATCACATAAGTGTCGATAGAAACATGCTTAGATGCGTAAGTATACTTCATATTTTTGCGCAGGTTAAGATGGTACCAACCTAAATTGGACTGCTTCTGTGCTGGTGGACCATTAGTAGATGTGTGGTTGGGAAATGAAGTATGTGGTCCTAAGGGTTGGATCCTTGCAATCTGAGTAATACCAGGCTGTGTTTTAAACCATAATCTTTTATTTTAGGTTTTTTAAATGGGTGTCAGTCTTTCTGCCTTTTTAATCAAGAGGACTGTGTTCTATTTGTAGGTTTGTTGCTTGCCGTACACCTGTCTTGATCTCTTAACGGTCATTTGCTGGTCTTTATCTGTTTTCTTATTTTCTGTCTTTGCATTTTTTAGTTTTCCTGAATTGTTCATCGGTTGTATCTTGCAGTTTTTGTATCTCATCTTTCTCTTATGTTTACCTGCAATTTGATTGGTTTGGTGGGCCTAATTTAATAGGAGGTTTCTTGGTCAAATTTATGTGATATCAACGTTCTGGTCTTGGGTTTTTTTCTCTGCTTTTAGATGCTTTTGAGTTTTGAAATTATCTTCTTGTTTTGTAGATGCCCACTGGTCTTTTGTCATTTATGCTTTTAACATCTCTTTGCTTTCTTCTAAGTTTGCATGACAAGATTTTGTTGCGTGTGTAGGTTTATGTGGAATCAAACATCCTTGTCCAATCATAATGGTCGCCATGTGCTCTGGTTTTTTCTATAATTCTTACAAGTATGGTTTTCTAGCTGTCGTCATCGTATGAGGCCCTTGTAACTTCCTCTTTTGCTAATAGGTCAACAGACTGGATGCGTCATTTGAGCTATCGATACTTAAGACCAAGTTATATATCAAGTTCTATCGCTTTTTAAAACCTTTTATGTAACATTCAGTATATGCTCTCAGTATGACCTTGTTTGTGTGTAGGTTTACTGATTTCCAAACACAGTGCTCATGATGGCTATATGCTGGTTTATAAATTAATTTACATGACAACCTCTTTCCAACTTTTTTCTGCCTTGACCTTTCCCTATAGAATATGTTCTGCGTGTAGGTTTGTTGGGTACTTTACACTTGTCCTGGCATTTTAATTGTCTATCTGCTGGTTTTCTTCAGTATCTATGATCATCTTACTTTTTTATTGTTATGTATTCTTCATTGGTTGCAGATTGTGTAGCTGTACGTTTCATGTGAGTATCTGCTGTTTAATTGGCCTTGGAAGTTATGTTATGCTCTTTCATTTATCTTCCTTTTATGTGGCTTAAATGCATGAGGGTATACCATTGTCATTGTAGGCTTACGCATCCCCGAATATGACTGGTTCTTTTTTCTTGCAAATCATTCGCTTATATCCCTAAAACAGTTGTTTGAAGTGCTCAGGTTATATCAGGCCCTTGACCATACATCCACATTGAATTTTTTTGTGCTTTTCTGGTGCTTGCTGTTTTTTTCCTTTTTTTGCAGTAAGAGTTACTTGAAAGTTGGTTGCTGTTATCTGTTTGCCTATTCAATTTGTTATTGGCCATCACCATCAGGAATCTTTGTTGGCTGTGGAGCGGGCTCAGCAGTGGTTCGTTTTTTCATAGCTTGGATGGTTGGGTTAGTTGTTTTTTATTTGTTGTTGCAATCGTTAAGTTGGGTTAGTTATTTTTGCTGCTAGGGTTCTAAATGGATTGAAGGGTACATTTAATTTGAACAGAGGGGTTGTCAGTTTGATTATCATTGTACATCTGTTACTGGTGGCTGTTGATCTTTCTCTTAGTTCCTTTATGCGCTGGTTGTTGCAGTCATCGGTCAGGTTATACAGTGACAGTGTTCTTTTTTTCCGAGTGTGTTAAATTACATGACTATAGTGTCCCTCCTTCACATGGATTGGTTGGAGTCATTGCTATCTTTTGGATTTTGTTGGCTGGTTCTTCTTGACGAACATAAAATTTACTTGTTCTGTGGTCTCCAAAATTTTTTACGGCTATAATATCTGGTAGTCTACCTGATGAAAAATGAAATTGTGTGCTGGAAGTGGGAATTTAATGAAGTCTGTTTGTTTGTATTCTTTAAACTGGAAGCACAAGTTATCTGATGGAAGGTGAATTTAATGAAGTGTTTAGAGGTAAAACACAATTGTAATTCGATGTGTAACAAACTAGATATTACCAGATGCACTCATGATTCATGATTGGTTTTCCTTATTTGGCCTTGCTCAAGTATGACTGCTAAATGGATAGTCATAGCGATATTATTATGGCTAGTCTTTCTGCAAGTGATCTGCACTTTGTGAGAATATGGATATGGCTAGGTGCAATCATGTAGGATTTGATGGAGGAGAGTGCTGGTTGTTTTGGACATCCTTGAGTAAGAGATATTGCATGCTACATGCTTTTTTGGTTCAGCTGTTTCTGCAAATGAGTAGGAATAAATGAAAGTTTCATCAGTCCTTTTTAAGTAGGTGGTGTTTGGTTTCATATGGGACTATGGGTGGTTTATACTGTGATAGACTGGATATGGATTTTAAATAAAAGTTTCAATTTGGGTGTGCTGATATAAAAGTATGGCTGAAGAATGCAAAATGTTATCTGTGCATGGTGTGGTTTAGTGGCTATTTGGAAGATGTTGCTTTTGCTGTTTATGCTTTGATTGTTTCTTTGTTTAATATTGGTATGGTATGTGTACAAGTTTTAACTCTGCCTGGGTCTAGTGTGTACTCAGCCGGTCCCAAGCCCGGATAAGAAAGAGGAGGGTTGGAGGTAAAATGCCTCCCGTGAAAAACTTGTATTCGTACTTCTATGAATAGTATTCTGAAGGGAACCATTTAGTCGCTTTGAATGGTATTTGGTGTGCATGATTTTTGTAGATGAGAAGTACGGGTGAGTATCCGAGTATTTGTATCGAGTGTTTCATTGCTATCTGTTATTTGGGTTGACCCATTCAAATTTTTTAGGTCTTGTCATTTTACACAAGCATGTATTGCTCTTTCCATTTCATCATTTTGTACAGCCACAACAATCCCCAAATTGGCATCGTCTAAATCATGTATGTGGTTACAATAAAGGATGGTATACCACGGCTACGAGCAACATGTAAGACAATTGTAGACTAGCTGGGTTGAACTTTCCACCCTCCGTAAATCGTTAAAACCTTATTTCGACACAATTTACATAAGTCGAAACCACCATCGATCTATCATATGAGAAAAGCATTTGCTTAGATAAAAGCCCTCCAAGACAAGATACATTAGGCATTCCCATTACTTGTATACGTGTATTTCTTATACATATAGGCTATTTTGTTTACATTTGACCGATTAAAGTGTTAACTCAATTAGTGCTTGTAATTCTTCTTTGTAATCATTTTGACTACAGTAGAGAATGGTATAAATTTCTGTCTATCCACAGAACTTTTTTTTTTTTTTTTTTTTTTTTTTTTTTTTTTTTTTTTTTTTAATTTGTGTGCATGTGTGTGTCATGATTCCTGTTAGGATGGCAATTTCTTACCCTACACGAAACCCGAACCCGACCTGAAACCAACAGGTTTGGGTTGTGCTAAATAGATTACAGGTTTGGGTCGACTTATCTAACCTATTTATAAAACAGGTTAGGTTAAAACAGGTTAGGTTCGAGATGAGAATAAAATAAGTAGGTCGACCCGTCAATCCGTTTAAGATTTTTTTCATAAACTAAAAATTATTTATATTTTATTATGCGGGTTAAATGGGTCGACCCGACAACCTGTTTAACCTGTTAACTCGTATAATGTGTTAACTTTTGTATATAAAAAGGGTTGAATGGGTCAACCTAAAACCCGCTTAACCGATTCAACCCGTTTAACATATTCAACCCATGTAACCTATTTAACCCGCCAACCCAAGTATATATACGGGTTAAATGGGTTAGGTTCGGGTTATGTCTAAACAGGTTAGAATACCTCAAGTACCATGTTCCCTAAATTTTTTTTTTTTTTTTTTTTTTTTTTTTTTTTTTTTTTTTTTTTTTTTTTTGTATATCTGAGTTTTCGATTCGACATTGTGAACCGACTAATCCAAGGGCAACTATCCTTTTGGATAGCCCGCAGTCGTCGCAGGTAAACCTCCGTTGCCAATGGGGGATTAATTTTCTCCTCAGGGTTCGAACCCAAAACTTCTTGGCACTTTCGTCCTAAGAGGCTAAGCCATTACCACTGAGTCACCCCATTGGTTATGTTCCCTAAACTTGTTAAATGCATTCATGTTTCTTTGGAATGCAACACATGCATGCATTCATGAATAATAATAATAATAATAATAATAATAATAATAATAATCTTAAATATGAGTTATTTATTTCTTACTTACTTCAACACATGCATGCATTCATTACCTCTTCTCCAACTACCTACGATCCCCTTTAATGTTAAGTAAAATTATTTGTATTTGGTTAGTATTAGTATTTGTGTTAGAGTAGTATTAGTATTGAATTGATATCAGTATTTGTGTTAGGGGAAAAATAATCAATAACGTAACAACCAATTCTATCTTTTGAAAGTAAGCATCAACAGTTTAATTACCAAGTTGTATGACCTGTAATTCACCTTTTAAAGCGATAGCACGAGTTCGTTTATTATAAAAAAAAGGGTTTCAAGAAAGTCCCACGCATCAACAAGCAATCGACTTTGTTAGGGTTGAGAAAGAATTTGACTATAGTTGTCAAAGTTTAGGGAAAAAGTAGTCGACTGATGTTGAAAAAAAAACATGAAAACTGATCGAGCTTTAGTCGACTTTAGGTCTAAAAAAATCGTGGACAAAAGGGTACTTAATAACCAAAAACCAATAATACGAATGTTTCATAACACAACCGAATGCGAAGAGAAAAAAATTTATTTACTAAATGCCCAAAGATTTAGTTGGACCAAAAGGAGGTCAAAGTCAAACATTACCAAACAAAATACCAAAACAAAAACTGGAGACCTTTGAGTGTTGTTTAACAAAAAAAATCACGAACCAAAAATCTTAATTTGACATACAATCAAAAGAACACCCCTAAAGTCAAAAGTTTAATTAACTAGTCTGATGTAGCATCCCTATATCATGCTTAGAACAGATGTAACTCGGAAATGACTTGATCCACTATATGTACATTAATCATATCTTAAAATTTTGATTTAGATGACCAAATGAAGCGTTAGAAACACGAAATACGAACCTTTTGGGAAGAGCGTCAGTTTGAATGTTACATTTAATGAAAACGGGTTATATAAATCATTGAAAAAAATCATTTTTCTTTTGATTTAACCAACTCATAACACTAACCATTTCAAATATGCAATGACTTCGTTACATCACTCTGCCATCGATTTTCATGCTGTCATCATAAAATTGGCAGCATGATCAGAACCCTAAATTTTTTTTGGGGAAATCATCTTAATATATTTTTATTTATTATGTTATAATCTATTTTTGTAGGTAGAATTTGATTTGGGAAGATTAACCAGGTTTGACAAGTTTCTATCGATTTTCATTCTTCAATTTAACTCTTAGTATATGATATGGATTGATGAAAATGATTATTTGTAGTTTATGTTCTATGTGTGTTTTTTATGCACACCAATTGTTGATAAATTGTGTTTTTGTAATTGTCATTTGTAGGGCAAAAATGAAGCACATGATGATTCATATAACCAAGAGATGATGTTATATATGATGATTCATCCGTTGTATTAGTTGAATTACAGGTTTGTATTTATTCACTTTCGTTTCAAGTAATTGTGTTTCTAGCCGGTCAATTGTGGTGCTTTTGTTTGTTTAACTGTGAGTTATGGTGATGTACAAACTAAATTAACAGTGATGTTTTTATGATACACGTGGTAATGCCCTTTTTATGATACATGTGTGTTTGATTTTTTATTAATGATGTTTATTGGATGCCAGAATCTAATACATGCAAATATTAATAATTATAGTATGTGGTCCTCAAATCCAAATGTGATCTCGCATACAACATACTTTCATCTGCCCTAATAATGATCTTTTCCGCTTAGTATGTGAAATCATCAGTACGCCTTTTTTTTAAATGTTATATAGTTGTCGCTTGCAGGGGCTCTTTTAAAGAACACTAGGGCTCATGGTTGCAGCATCACCATGTGCTTTGGCTGTCGCTCTCTTGGCTTATGCTACTGCAATCAGTGCATGTGCAAAAAAATGTATTGCCATTTCTAATATGAGACCTAATAATGTGGTCTTCCATTCAACAATACCTTTTCTAGAAAGAATCTTTAGGATCAATGGGTGTCGTGGCCAAAAATAGTAGTCTCATTATTGTTATCGACAATTATGACAGCTTCACTTATAACATTTTCCAGGTTCGTCTCTCTTCTTTATTTATGTATAAGAATATTGTCCCATGGTGAAAAGCTTGAGTCTCAATCATGATTTGTTACATTATAATCCTTTTATTTTTGGAGATGAGTCAACGACATGATTTTATCTGGTCACTTTACATTTATTATAGATATACAACACAAATTCCTTCTAAACTATTTCACGCGGTCAATTACTTGCACACGGCTGTTTGTTGACTTTTATACTAATACATTTTCTTAATATGTAGTATATTGGAGATCTGGGATGTAACTTTGAGGTATACCGAAATAATGAGGTTGAGGTGGATGAAGAAGGAGTGATTTATTAGGCAAGTAAGATACAAGTGGCTTTTAACAACGTAATTTATTTTCAAATTCAACGGACACTTCATCTATGGCAATTAATGATTACCAAGGTAGACTCTTATTTTTTGTTTTATTTTTAATTTTTTTCCATCTTAGCTAATATGAGATGTTATGTTTAGATCTTAGCTATTTGTTATATTTATATTTAGTTCTAAGTTGAAGCTTCTTGAAGCATGAGCAATGGTTACATTAATTTTTCTTAACTTGAATTGACATGTTGTATTACAAGAACAAGGATACTAAATACCGTTATGGTATGTAGGATATACGATTTTAGGACGTTTGCCAATAAACATAAGATGACATCATCACCGATCTAATGTTTTTTTTTTAAAGACAAGCTTCAAACTTTTAATATCCGATAACTTTTAGAAAGAAACAATAACAAGATTGGTATTATTTCTTCTCTCAATCGATGACAAAAGGAACACATGATTATGTCTTACCTTTTGAGCGAGTCCTTGAAGCGACTACCTTTTTGTTTCTAATTTCAATTCGTATAACAAAAGTGTAAGAAACCAAAAAGGGTGTGTTGGTATTTTGTGTGTTTCTTCATAAGGATGGAAAATCCTCGAATACTCACGGGGATCCCCAATCCCCATTGGGGATGGGTATGAGATGTAAAACTATTCCCTGATGGGGATGGGAGCGGGGATGGGAATGAGAAATACGATCCCACATTTTCCGCCCCATTGCCATCCCTAGGTAGATGTAAAATGAATGTATTTTTGCTAGAGCTATGCTACATCCACAAAAGAAGCACAAAGAAACATCCACAAAAATGAGGTCGCATGTTTTGATTGGGTTTGATAAAGTCTTTTTGTAGTATATAATTATTCCGAAGAAATACCGGTGAAAGAATTTCCCCGGGTCGTTTTCCCAACGAAGGTAGAATGGAATTTCGAATTCGGTTCGTAAATCGTGAAGTGAATGGGAATTATAATAGTGATTTTTGGAGTTTTAAGACTACAATAGCAAACGTAAACTAAAAGGCAACAATCAAGCATATAAAATGATCTAAAAGAGATAAATGTGAAATATGTTTGCTAAGTGACGTGAAAAATTCATTAAGTGTGGACTAAGGTTTGATGACGAATTATATTCCTTAAACGAGACTATTTTCTCACAACGTTGGTTTATTTTGAAAACAATCATTTAAAAAGAAAATAATTACTAGATGTGTAATTTGATTATTCTCCGGCTTTTGCCCTTCAAATAATAAAATCACAAATCTAAATAATCTCACTAATTATTAATCACAATCCCTTATTAATCCACACTTAAATCAAAAATCCATATCACTTAACAAACACTAATAAGCTACTTGCTATGCATACCAATTGAACTAATAAAAACAAATATTCCAACAAACATGATCATATTAATAAACTAATTATATAAAAGTGAAAAGGAATAGAAAGTAGAACCCGATCTAACGCGACGAGAATAATAAACCACCCGATTTTATAAACATGACAAATTATAAACTTTATTTCTTTAATAGCTTTAATATCACCAAATAGTAAATAAAGTTTTTGACTTTAATCACTAATTAGCTTTATAAAAACTAGAAAAGCTATAAGCTTTATTAATAAGCAAACTTATAAAACCCATAAGCTCCTCGCCTTATGTAGAGAATGATGAGAAACTAAGAAAGATCACAACTTTATGCAACATTAGTACAATTAAGCTCTTGAATAAACTAGATCTAGATTCAATAAGCTATAGAAAAGCTAATCAAATCTAGACAAACTAGTAATAGAACTAAAAAGCTAGAAAGCTAATAGATCTATACTAGTTATGAATCAACCAAAGCTAAAAAGCTAGATTGATTAGAAGAAAATAAGAGATAAGCTAATTAGATGAAAAGTATTAAGCTAATTTGATTTATTTAAGAAAAAGCTTTTAAAATAAAAAGAGATTAAGAGATATAAACTAAAAATTATTAAATCTAATAATACTAAAGAAGTTATGAAAAGAGATTAAGAAATAAAAGAAAAGTTTTTATTTAATAAGCTAATTTAATAAGCCACTAAAAGTTATTAAGCTAAAATATACTTTTAGATAAAAGAGAATGAAAATAAAAGAAAGAGATGACAATAGAAAAGAAAAGTAAGCTAAGTAACATCAAACATCTTCATCTTCATTGATAAAATTGAAAAATATTAATACAATGAATATTTGAAAAAGCTATTACAATAAAATAAACTAAAAACCATTATCTAAAAACTACACTAAAAACTACTACTAAAAATATAAAGTAATGTGTGTGATGTAAAAAATGGTGAGGAGAGAATGATTTTTAAGCTGCTCCCAATGATTAGTATTTATAGCCCTCCTCTATGGGATCTCGAACCTTCTCTCAATGCATGACAACTATGAAAGGGATGGATCTGGACTCAATAGCCTCTAAATTCATTGAAAATATCTTTAACAAACATGCCACTTGGCGAAGTTTTATTGGGTATGGTGCGTCATCAAAGAGTAAATGGCGGATTCTAATTGGACGAGAGAAAGTGGTGGTGCAGGACTAGTTCACGCGCCTCACTTGATTTTATTTTGGGGATGAGACTTCACGTGCAAAGTCTTCAAGAGCAAAATATTCAATGTGATGTTCTCTTTAAAAATATATTTGATGCTCAGGAATCAAGGAGGCTTCACATGCTCCACCACACTCCAATTAATATAAACAAAAAGCTAGACCATCTCTTTTCTTTATTTTGTAGCAGCATAAGAGTAAAAAGCTTGGGACCACTTTGGCTTTGATAAGTGATAACTTTCATTCTTCATTTGTTTTGTCACCATTTCATTCGCTGGCCTTAGTTCCATTTCATTCTTTCCTTCAATTGTGGCATGCATGCAAAGCAAATAGAGCTCACGTCATTTTGGCTAGCACATGGTCCATCAGTTGCTATCTCATTTTTTTTTTTTTTTTTTTTTTTTTTGCAATATGGTCTCTTTTATTTCTTTCATGCCATGTTATTCCAATAAAAAAATGCATCTCTTTTAAATGCTGGACTTGGACTTCAGTTTAATTTCATTGGGCTGCTCTTCAATTTCATTTCTTGGGTTTGAACTGGGCCAAAAATGGTGTAGGACTTGGAGCTGCTATTAATCTTTAAACTTCTATCTTTTACCTTGATGCTCCAAATAAAATTATAATTGATCTCGTAATTTCGTGCTCATTCCAATCTCGTGCTCGTGTTTTATCCATTTTTCTTTCTTTTTGTCCACTTTTCAAAATATCCGTACCTGCATAATCAAAAACACAAAAACGCATATATTTGGCATATTTGGCTCGATTTTTGTTCTTTTTAGTCCGGTTTTGGTCAAATAATAATGAGTGAATAAGCACTCACCAAAATCCCCCCGACTAAAGTATTGTCGTGTCCTCACGCAATGTGATCAATTCACGCTTTTGAGATAAATAATTTCAAAACTCTTCCTACTAACTTTGTAAAGTATCAAGGAGGTTCGAAAGGAGTAATAAAATCATTTATTCCCGAAAACGCTCCATTTTCCAAAATATTTTCCTTTATTCCTTTATTCCACTATCACTTTCTATTTTTGTATTTTTCATTCTTCACACTTGTGACGGTTTATTGAACTTTCATTATTTTGCAATAATTATTAGGGTCAACGAGTAGAAACACTTTTCATAGAAAAGTGACCGTAAGGATAAAAATCGTCATCCTTGATTTTTCACGAGCTCCCAAACTAAGCGTACAAACGAGATCACAGCTTATCTACAAATTAGATGCTAACACTACTCATAACAGTTACTTGTGGAAACTCCTTACTCCCATTTCCTAGGTTTTGTATCTCAATATTTTACTTTGTTGAGAAATGAATTGCTTCATATTTTCTCGTTTCAATATTTTTTAGTCCGATAGTGATACCTAAGTTAAAACGATAAGTAGTTATTCATTTTCTCTTAAGAACCACTGCAATAGAAATTCGGTCCACATCAAGGAATTTTTGGTACATACAATATCAAAGATATAAGTTGCGGAGTACAATCACGTGCACCTCATGTGACTGATTACTAATCACTAATCACATGCACCTCACGCGCCAACAACTTATTTACACATAAGCTCTTATTCGATACAACTTTCAACTTTCACTTTTCTTCATTTCACTTTTTCACTTTTTTCATACTTTTCACTTTTTTCTTTCTTTCTTGACATCAATGAAAGCTTATCGGGTAGCTCCAAAACCACATAGATAATCAACTTTTGACTTTTGATTTTTTTTTTTCACTTTTTGCTCTTATTTTTTATGTTCCTTGATATGTACCCAACTTCTAAAGTAAAAATTCTCTTAAGAAAACAAAGAACTAAATATTATTCAAACCGAAATACCACTAATTAACCTAGAACATCTATTATATATTGGTGACGTTTCTGATGGGAGTAAAAAGCCACAAGTACCTTTTATGAGCTCTAAAGAGAACCACTACTCCACGTTTAGCATCTAACTTCTAAATAAACTCTATCATTTCTCGCTCTTCGCAATTTAAGATTCCAAGTAATGAAACCCGCGAATACTTAGCCAATAATCAGCCACGCATATATAAAGTCAGTTACGGAAACTTGCAAATTCTAGAAGAAGAATTCGCGTTTTCTAGCTCCTGATGTAAAAGACTAGCGAAAGCTTTTAAGTTGCGCATGTATAAAGTCAAGTACGGGAACTTGCAGATTCTTAAGAAAGAATTCGCATTTTATTGCTCCTTGTGTACAAAACTAGCACAAGCTTATGTGATTATCATTGGTTAAGGGAACAAGCTAGGGCTCAACACACCCGGTCAAGTCAAAATATTTATTTCTACTCTCGCCAGCAAGAAAGTCAACAAGGTGTCAAAAACACTTATTCAAACTTTATTATATTTTTGCTCAACTTTTTCAACTTTTTCTCATTTTTTTGTGCTTTTCCATGACTTTTTCTTCAAAATTTTTGAAATTTTCAATTTTTTCATTTTTTTTAGGAAAAATGGAGTTGCGAGAGTTCACGACAAAGTGCAAGGCAAAAATCAGATCGAACGATCACCCCCCAAACTAAAACAAAACATTGTCCTCAATGTTTAAAAGGTAAGGGTTCTCCTACATAAATCTAAGGCCGTTTATTAATTATGCCAAAAGATAAATGTTAGTCGATAAGATTAGGATATATGGATAAGCAACAAATGATGAAACTCGAGAGGAGACAAAACAACGAGCACGAGAGTCTACATTATTCGGGCAAATCCTGGACATGCACAAACAACCACGAAACACAAGATAATGGAAGAGGTAGCCCTCCTCACGTCACGTTATTAAGAAATAAGAAATTTAAGAAGATGAATGATAAGCATGGGGTGCCTCCCACGAAGCGCTTGTTTTTGTTCACCGAGTCACATGACTCGATCCCCGAATTAATTCGTCCTTGGGGAGAGCAGATGGAACGGACACCCGGCATGAAAAACGGAGATGCCGGGGTCAAAGACGGTATCCTCACTCCCGGTGGAGTGATAAAGAAGATAAGAAATCACAGAAAATGTGAAGAAGGGAAGAAAGATCTTAATAACAATGAAGATCCATTCTTCATCCTCAAAAGCAAATTTCATAATTTTTTTAATTTCAATATTCTTGTTAAAGCTCTTTGTAACAAACACCTCGGGAGGGTTGGGATTGTTTCTTCAATAAACAAACTCTTATAATAGAGTGCTCCTCCCCCTGGGTCAGGATCTTCCTCAAAATGATCATACTCCGGTGGAGATATGATATGAGTGAGTTCATCGGCGAACTCCTCAAGAAGATAATTATTCTTATGAAGTACGTCTTTGGGTGGTGGGACATGTGCGATACTTTGTGAGCTATAAATTTGCACCTCGTCCACTGTGGTTTCCGTGTCGGACTCATCACTTTCCTTAGTGTAAACATCAAATATTTGATTATCTGAAATTAGAGTATATTCTGAGTCGAAATCAAATACAGGATTAGTGATGGTCGAATTGAAGCTTTCATGAATTGAATCAAAAAGTTTCTTAGATACCCTTTGGATTGGAACAAAGTCATCAATATCCTCATGAGGATTGACTTTGACTTCTTTGTCCCCCATTGACAAGGTATCTAAAGATTCCTCAAGAGAAGCAACTTCAAGTTTAGAAACTTGGACATCCGGAGGTTGGACGTCTTTGATACTTTCCTTATCGGTAGGAAGAACCATGTCCTTTGTCACCTCGGTTTCACGTTCCACTACTTTAGGAAAAGAAGAAGAAGTAGTAGGAATCGTAAGTCCAGTATAAGCATAAATGTTCTCTAAAGTGTAGCCACCGGCGGCTGAACACTCGGAATAAGAATATGAATCACCGTAATTATTGTAACTTGGGTTGACGACTTGCACGGGCTCCGGTAGCCACAGTTTGTTTCGGGAAATGGGAACTCGCGATTTATTCTCGATGATAGTCAATACATCTTTTGGCGTTCGAGTCATAATATTGCCACCGGCGGCAGTATTAAGTGAATCTTGATCGGATGGTGTCAAAGAATTATAGAACGTATCGACTTGGTGTAATTCCGAAAAACCGTGATGTGGGCATTTTCTCATTAAATCTTTAAATCTCTCCCAAGCCTCGGCAAAAGTCTCATCAAAACGTTGTTGAAAATTAATTATTTCTTTTCTGAGCTCAATTGTTTTGGAATGAGGATAAAATCGATTCACAAACTTTGACGCCAAATCATCCCAAGCGGTGATTGAATTAGGAGGTTCAAAATCAAGCCATCTTTTGGCTGCTCCTTTAAGGGTTAACGGAAACAAGATTAATTTCACCACATCATCAGGCACTTGATTTATTTTGAAAGTTCCAGTTATTAGGTAAAATCTGCTGATGTGGGAATAAGGATCATCGTTTTCAAAATCAAAGAAAGGATCGATGAAATTAAGTAACTCGACGTTTATTTGATATTCATCCGCAAGAATTGGTGGAATAACTATGGCCTTTTCAATACGTACGGGTATTCGTAGTAATTCCTCCATACTTCGCGTATCCGCCATAAGAATTAAACATAAGAGGAGATAGAGAAAGGATTATCGGTTTAGAGGATTAAAGAAGAAGAATCAAACGATAAGAGGATAACAAGATTATTTATGGTTTTTCGTATCATAAAAATAAATCAAAATAAAATCGAAAATCAAATATGAAAAAGAAAAATATTTTTGGATTTTTATTATTTTTTTGAAAAACAAATCACAAACTTTTTTTTTTCTTTTTTATTTTCTTTTTTAAAACGTTACGTTAATCGTAATCGTTTCCTTCAAAACTACTCGCGACGAAACGAGAGAAAAGAATTTTCCCGCTTAATCGGTTGTTGAATTGAAGTAATCCGATAAACAACTAATTTCACGTTTTTCTTATGTTGAAAGGCTTATTTGGTTTACAACGCCCTTCCTTTCGGTCGAGTCGAGGCTGTAACTTTATTATTTTTTTGGTATTTTTGAAAACACTTTAGGAAAAGTGTTTTTGATTTTTCAATTTTTATATTTTTATAGAAAATATATACAAGAAAAGAGGAAGGTTTCCAAAACACGATTTTTTTTTTCAAAACGAAATTCAAAACTCACTTCAAACCTTCCCCGGCAGCGGCGCCATTTTGATAAAGTCTTTTTGTAGTATATAATTATTCCGAAGAAATACCGGTGAAAGAATTTCCCCGGGTCGTTTTCCCAACGAAGGTAGAATGGAATTTCGAATTCGGTTCGTAAATCGTGAAGTGAATGGGAATTATAATAGTGATTTTTGGAGTTTTAAGACTACAATAGCAAACGTAAACTAAAAGGCAACAATCAAGCATATAAAATGATCTAAAAGAGATAAATGTGAAATATGTTTGCTAAGTGACGTGAAAAATTCATTAAGTGTGGACTAAGGTTTGATGACGAATTATATTCCTTAAACGAGACTATTTTCTCACAACGTTGGTTTATTTTGAAAACAATCATTTAAAAAGAAAATAATTACTAGATGTGTAATTTGATTATTCTCCGGCTTTTGCCCTTCAAATAATAAAATCACAAATCTAAACAATCTCACTAATTATTAATCACAATCCCTTATTAATCCACACTTAAATCACAAATTCATATCACTTAACAAACACTAATAAGCTACTTGCTATGCATACCAATTGAACTAAAAAAAACAAATATTCCAACAAACATGATCATATTAATAAACTAATTATATAAAAGTGAAAAGGAATAGAAAGTAGAACCCGATCTAACGCGACGAGAATAATAAACCACCCGATTTTATAAACATGACAAATTATAAAGTTTATTTCTTTAATAGCTTTAATATCACCAAATAGTAAATAAAGTTTTTGACTTTAATCACTAATTAGCTTTATAAAAACTAGAAAAGCTATAAGCTTTATTAATAAGCAAGCTTATAAAACCCATAAGCTCATCGCCTTATGTAGAGAATGATGAGAAACTAAGAAAGATCACAACTTTATGCAACATTAGTACAATTAAGCTCTTGAATAAACTAGATCTAGATTCAATAAGCTATAGAAAAGCTAATCAAATCTAGACAAACTAATAATAGAACTAAAAAGCTAGAAAGCTAATAGATCTATACTAGTTATGAATCAACCAAAGCTAAAAAGCTAGATTGATTAGAAGAAAATAAGAGATAAGCTAATTAGATGAAAAGTATTAAGCTAATTTGATTTATTTAAGAAAAAGCTTTTAAAATAAAAAGAGATTAAGAGATATAAACTAAAAATTATTAAATCTAATAATACTAAAGAAGTTATGAAAAGAGATTAAGAAATAAAAGAAAAGTTTTTATTTAATAAGCTAATTTAATAAGCCACTAAAAGTTATTAAGCTAAAATATACTTTTAGATAAAAGAGAATGAAAATAAAAGAAAGAGATGAGAATAGAAAAGAAAAGTAAGCTAAGTAACATCTTCATCTTCATTGATAAAATTGAAAAATATTAATACAATGAATATTTGAAAAAGCTATTACAATAAAATAAACTAAAAACTATTATCTAAAAACTACACTAAAAACTACTACTAAAAATATAAAGTAATGTGTGTGATGTAAAAAAAGGTGAGGAGAGAATGATTTTTAAGCTGCTCCCAATGATTAGTATTTATAGCCCTCCTCTATGGGATTTCGAACCTTCTCTCAATGCATGACAACTATGAAAGGGATGGATCTGGACTCAATAGCCTCTAAATTCATTGAAAATATCTTTAACAAACATGCCACTTGGCGAAGTTTTATTGGGTATGGTGCGTCATCAAAGAGTAAATGGCGGATTCTAATTGGACGAGAGAAAGTGGTGGTGCAGGACTAGTTCACGCGCCTCACTTGATTTTATTTTGGGGATGAGACTTCACGTGCAAAGTCTTCAAGAGCAAAATATTCAATGTGATGTTCTCTTTAAAAATATATTTGATGCTCAGGAATCAGGGAGGCTTCACATGCTCCACCACACTCCAATTAATATAAACAAAAAGCTGGACCATCTCTTTTCTTTATTTTGTAGCAGCATAAGAGTAAAAAGCTTGGGACCACTTTGGCTTTGATAAGTGATAACTTTCATTCTTCATTTGTTTTGTCACCATTTCATTCGCTGGCCTTAGTTCTATTTCATTCTTTCCTTCAATTGTAGCATGCATGCAAAGCAAATAAAGCTCACGTCATTTTGGCTAGCGCATGGTCCATCAGTTGCTATCCCATTTTTTTTTGCAATATGGTCTCTTTTATTTCTTTCATGCCATGTTATTCCACTAAAAAAAAGCATCTCTTTTAAATGCTGGACTTGGACTTCAGTTTAATTTCATTGGGCCGCTCTTCAATTTCATTTCTTGGGTTTGAACTGGGCCAAAAATGGTGTAGGACTTGGAGCTGCTATTAATCTTTAAACTTCTATCTTTTACCTTGATGCTCCAAATAAAATTATAATTGATCTCGTAATTTCGTGCTCATTCCAATCTCGTGCTTGTGTTTTATCCATTTTTCTTTCTTTTTGTCCACTTTTCAAAATATTCGTACCTGCACAATCAAAAACACAAAAACGCATATATTTGGCATCAACAGTAAAGGTGAGGGATGATTATTTTTGTGTTTTTATATTTTATAGAAAGCAAATTAAAATCTCGGGTTTGAAGGATTTGGGCGGAATTAGTTGCTAATCAACTAACCCAATACTAAGATGCAATCAAAATAAAATACTAGAAATGAAAATAAACTAATTTATACTAAAGTTGTGAGCAGTAATTAGAGAAAATGTGTTTACTTAGATTTCACTACTCCCTAGATATCTTTTACACGTTAATTACTTGTTATAATTGCATGGATGACGGATCGTATTCCTTAATACCATTCATGGGGTGGCACACATAACTCCCCAATTCTATGAGCTCTTATCTCCTCCTACACCATGCCCAGCACAACTATAGGGATTGTAAACAGTGGCTCATGCATTAAATACAACCAATAAAGACCTAGTGCGCGTTGGTTCATGTTTCTTAAGACGTTCAAGCATGTTACCAATTGGAGATCTGCCAGTTTTCTTAAGCCTAACATATAAATCATTCATCCAAGACAAGAATAAACAAGTAATCAACACATAATCAATATCAAGGTTTCATTAGATCTAAGCAAACACAAGATAGATCTAGCCTAGCATGATGGAATTAAGACAAGAACATGATATAGACAACCAACACATAGACATATTGATTGAATTAGAAGAAAACTTATCTTGATTAATCATGCAAGGTATCAAGGGGTTGGAACCATTGAAAAACCTGTAAAGCTACACCAAAATCGTACTTAGGGTTTCTCCCCAAAACTTCTCTCTTAAATGTGAAAAATTAGAAAACTATATATAGGAAAAGGGGTCTGACGGCGTCAAGACCAATTAGGTGCGCCGCCAAAACAATCCTCGGACTGCCTAGATCTACATTTGACGCCGTCAAGAACAATTTATTTCCAGGCCGTCATGACTTTAACTCTTGACGCCCTACCTTCATGACGCCGTCAAAACTCTTCTGGATCGTCATGGAATTTTAGTCTTGACGCCGTCAGGGAACTACTCTTGACGCCGTCATGCATTGTTCCCAGCATGGAAAATTAAGACTTTGGCGTTTTCTTCACTTTTATGCTCCAAAAACGTCCGAATTGCTTCCTTTTCCAAATTTCACTCCCAAAGTACCTAAAATCACAAAAGGAACGATTTAGGGCAATATTTGATCAAATAAATTCGGATTTGGGCTTAAATGACCCCCTAAAAACGGATCATTTTTCGCCTCATCATATACCCTTACACTTGAGATTTGCTTGTCCTCAAGCAAATGCGCTTTTATTCTACTCAAAAGACAAGTTAGGGGTCATTTACCACTAATATAAAAGTAATTACAACAAATAATCGTTCCACTAAAGACCGATAGACAAGCACGGAGGTCATACACAAGCACCTCACAAATAGTGTTTAGATACTCACATCTCTCGGGTGTAATAAAGTATAAATTACAATATGGAAACGGAAGATATCTCTCACTACCTGTCATAGCAAAATAGATTACCATAGGCTTGGGAAAGGATCAAACCTCCACCACGTGGCGTAAGCACCTAGGATAAACTATCAAAGAGGTCTTTTAAAGGGTTGTAACGTTAGGTGTAGGGATATGAAATACACGGTTTTGTTGGATAAAGAATGTTTTACTGGTGGCGAGTTAACAATCTTGGTTAATTACATGTACAATATGGCGTTGCTAAGCCAAGACTAGACTCGACTTAAGCTAATAAATGAAAAATAACAAAAACATAAAATGAACATAGAATGAAACGGGATGGTAGTCCGTATGTTTTTTTCTCTTTTCTTTTTTTTTTTTCTATATTTTTTTTCTTTTTCTTGATTTTTCGATTTTTTTTTTTTTTTTTTTTTTTTTTTTTTTTTTTTTTGCATACACTCTTACCCTACCATCCAAAATAATACATCATAGGGGATGATCATTCCCCTTACACTTGAATTTTTACATACTTTACATTAAACTAATCTAATGACTCGAATTAAGAAAATCAAAACACTTGGAGCACTTTTAAGATTAACGTATATATGGGGGTAATAAATGATGTTCTTCCCCATTACTCCATAAATAAGTACTTACCCATGAGTCCCAATCGTCCCAAAATAATATGTACAAGGATATGACTCGACTTAGCAACCATGTAATCAATTAGAAAGTTAACTTAGGGTTTAACAAATAACAATAATGCACTAAAAATGAGCGCATACACGGAAGGCTAAGGCGATTTGGTTGTACATTTAAGTGGGGTGTAACAAATTCTTCCTTTAAGTAAGATGCTTAAAGTTAGAAACGAAAAGATAGGCTCGGAGGGGTGTACTAGGGGTTTCGTGTACTAAAATTGAGTACAACGCTAAAGGTGTGGGAAAAATTAGTTGACTTAACTAGCCAAGTAATATGACTTAAATGGTCAAGTAATTATGATACGGGTTTAACACAGGGGTAATCCTAATGCCTCTTATCATGTAGTAAATCCTACTACACGAATGTAGTCTCACTAGCGGTCTCGGGATGCATCACTAACGCAAGTTCTAGAATCTAAATGCTACCGGTACACTCATAAGCACTAATAGTAAATGCTTTTCCTATCAAATCTAAAGGCGAACCTCACATATTTGGGTGGAAAATTTTTCTGAATATACGGTTATGTGCTAGTCATACAATCTCCTATCCATGAGACGCTTGCTATGGCTAAAGTTTCACTCCTAAATGTTGTAAAAAATTTTAAATTTGGCGCTAAAATTGCACTAACAAGTATTTCTCATAGTTTTATTACACATCTACCATTAAACAAAACAAACTCAAGCGAAAGTGCATATGTAAGGTATCATCTTTTTACCCTCCCCTTACACTTAAGATGAACATTGTCCCCAATGTTCAAGTAAAGAATGTAAAAGTAAAAAGTAAAGAGAATGAAATCAAATACTCCCCTGATTCGCTCGGTATGGATAATAGGATGGCCAGGTTAAATCTTCCTCCAAGAAAATGAACAATCAAAGCTTCCATTCCAGAATATAAATCATCTTCTTGTCATACATAACCTGTAAAACCTGACAAAATAGACAAGACAACCTCGCGTAAAATCGGCGGCATCCTATATAAGTTACTAAATCCTAGAAAACAAGATAAGATATAATGCTTGTGGAATGAAGTTTGCAGATCTCCTGGAGATTATAAAACTTAATAATTCACAAAAATCATATGACTCCGTTAGAAAAACAAAACCGGTAAAATTTCCAGATTTTAACCCCTGACGCCGTGAAGAGTAAACTCCTGACGCCGTCAGAATTGACCTGCAGAAATTCTTATGTTAAGTTTCCGGAAAATTTATGGAAAAACTTGGTCCTACTTCCTGGAAAATCCTGCAAAACTTCATTATGACTCAATACAAGCATTTGACTCTAACAAATACGAATATACATGTTCATTTAATATTGTGGAGAATCATGATCGGTTTGTTTCTTAAAAACATATTTGGGGTTTCCCCTTACACTTATCTTTTGCAAAAATACCTTTAGGTGGAGTTAAGACTAGGCCAAAACAACAAAGTAAAGTATTTCCACATTTTAGTTTAGAAACATGATCTACCAACAATAAAAATAAAGCATGCATACGGAAGCAAATAACAAACAAACAAATAAAATCACACAAAACATGGGTTGCCTCCCAAGAAGCGCTTTTCTTTATTTACGAGTCTTGTAGCTAGACTCAAGGTCATGGGTCATCGTGTATCGCTTATGCTCACATAACCAAGTGTGAGCCATCTAATAGTCGCCTCATCTTTCTTATACTCGTCTCCTAACTCCAAGCACCCGCGATAGTTTTTTTATTCTTTTCATGCGTGTACTTAAGTCCTTTTCTCTTATCATTCTCACTTAGCATTTCCATGGGCGGATACCTACTACACTTTTCCATGGAAAAATCTTTGAACCTAGGGTGTGTGTGGGGCATTTGATAGACAAAATCTTCATCCCCATCCGAGAATGTGATTAGCCCTTCTATGAGTTTTTCATCGAGTTTGGTCAACCGTTTGAAGGGTTTTCCGAACACAACTTGGGTCAATTTATTATCAATAAACTCTCATAGATTCTCCATAACCATGAACTCAACAGGATAAACCAACCTTCCTACAAACACATGCAATGGTAATGCCTTAGCAATAATGTTTTCTCCTTTGTATTCTAACTAATCTACCATGATTTTATTGTATTCATTACGTGAGATTATGTTCATTGGAAGAGATGAGTTGAGATAGGCGTTAAAGCTCTTAAATCCGATCTTACAAGGGAATTGCATGTTAAATGAACTATCGCACTCAATCCTAGTTCTAGGGTCAACATACCTAAGAGGGTTTATTTCCTCTTCCATTCTATCCTCATTAATCACGTCACCGTCATCAAGATCCTCATCGGAGTCTGAATAGTAAAAAGGACTAGCCCTACGGTCATCATCATGATCAAACTCTTCTAGCTCAGAATTATTGTCAAAGTGGTGGTTGGGTGAGAGGTTAGGTGGGTTCTCATTCTCCACTAGAGGGAGTGGGGCTGGCATTTGGAAAATCCTACGACGAAAAACACGAATAACAGGAATCAAACGATCAATTGTATTGTTATCCATCGAAATAGTTTACGAACAAAGACACAAAGAAATGAGATAGACTAAAGGAAACCAAAAAATAAAAATAAAATCTTACTAGAAAGGAATCTAGCAAGTAGACCTAATAAAAAGAAATTCTAACCTAGACAATAACTATTCCCCGGCAGCGGCGCCAAAAACTTGATGCGTGGGAATCGCAACAGGCTTTACCTCTCGAGGGATCTCGAGAAGCTTACAACCCTCACCAGGCAGTGTACCTGATCGTTGTAGTGTAGTATAGTGACAAGTACCGGGGGATTGATCGTTCAGCTTAGGAATAGTGTCGCTAGGATTAGAAAGCCTAAATACTAGTTCTAAAGGTGAGGGATGATTATTTTTGTGTTTTTATATTTTATGGAAAGCAAGTAAAATTCTCGGGTTTTAAGGATTTGGGCGGAATTAGTTGCTAATCAACTAACCCAATACTAAGATGCAATCAAAATAAAATACTAAAAATGAAAATAAACTAATTATACTAAGGTTGTGAGCAGTAAGTGGAGAAAATGTGTTTACTTAGATTTCACTACTCCCTAGACATCTTTTACACGTTAATTACTTGTTATAAATGCATGGATGACGGATCGTATTCCTTAATACCATTCATGGGGTGGCACACATAACTCCCCAATTCTATGAGCTCTTATCTCCTCCTACACCATGCCCAGCACAACTATAGGGATTGTAAACAGTGGCTCATGCATTAAATACAACCAATAAAGACCTAGTGCGCGTTGGTTCATGTTTCTTAAGACGTTCAAGCATGTTACCAATTGGAGATCTGCCAGTTTTCTTAAGCCTAACATATAAATCATTCATCCACAACAAGTATAAACAAGTAATCAACACATAATTAACATCTAGGTTTCATTAGATCCAAGCAAACACAAGATAGATCTAGCCTAGCATGATGGAATTAAGACAAGAACAAGATATAGACAACCAACACATAGACATATTGATTGAATTGAAAGAACACTTATCTTAATTACACATGAAAGGTATCAAGGGCTTGGAACCCTTGAAAAACCTGTAAAATTCGCACCAAGTTCGTACTAGGGTTTCTCCAAAACTTCTCTATTTAAATGTGAAAAATTAGAAAACTGTATATAGGAAAAGAGGTCTGACGGCGTCAAGACAAGCCTTGTGACGCCGTCACCTCGCCGCCAAAACTATTCTCGGACTGCCTTGATCTACATTTGACGCCGTCAAGACTAAATCATTTCCAGGCCGTCATGACTTTAACTCTTGACGCCCTACCTTCATGACCCCGTCAAATCTCTTCTGGATCGTCATGGAATTTTGCTCTTGACGCCATCAGGGAACTACTCTTGACGCCGTCACCTACTGTTCCCAGCATGGAAAATTAAGACTTTGGCGTTTTCTTCACTTTTATGCTCCAAAAACGTCCGAATTGCTTCCTTTTCCAGATTTCTCTCCCAAAGTACCTAAAATCACAAAAGAAACGATTTAGGGCAATATTTGATCAAATAAATTCGAATTCGGGCTTAAATGACCCCCTAAAAACGAATCATTTTTCGCCTCATCAGATCTGATCCCAAGATCGGAGTCATCTCCGGAGTCATCTTTGAAGCGGTGGAGACGTTTGACGATGGCGCGTGTGAGTCAATCCATTATTACAAGAATCGATTTATAAAGTTAGCATCTTTATGTTAAATCTAATATGGGTTTGTTCTAATTTTAATATTTTTGTTAAATTTGAGATAGGTTTGTTAAATCTGAGATTGGTTTGTTTTGATATTATACTGAGATTTGAGGTTTTGAGAAAAATGTTTAGGTCGGTTTGGGTTGGATTATTTTATGATGTTGAATAATGTTACAAAAAGTAGATGTTAACTACTTTGCCGGAATAGACGTGGTACCGGAACATGGGTGTGGTGAGCAGTTGAGAGTGGAGGAGTCGAACAGGGGTGTGGTGAGCAGCTGAAGGTGGTGACAAGTGGCGGGGCAGAGAGAGTGGTGGTTGTTGGTGGTGAAGGGGTGTGGTGGCTGGTGATAGTGATGGGGTGGTGGTGATGAAGTGGGTTTATATATTGAAGAAGATAGATGAATAATATATTAGATTAAGGGCATTATAGACCTTTTGCATTATTTATAATAAGATGAAATATCAAATAATAAGTATTTTTATTATAAAAAATGGACACATGTCAAGCATCGGGTGGAGTTTTGGAGTTAGTAATTGAGCATGACTATTTTACAGATAACCTTAAAAAATGACCATGATGGGGAAAAAAAAGATATTGTTTTTTTCTTTTCCTTTTTTTTTCTTTCTTTTTTTTGTACTTTTATCATTTTAATATTGTTTAAAATTGTGTTAAATTGTATCCTACCCGACCCGACTCGATGCATAAATATGATAGCTTTTTTAGGCGTAGATTTGAGGAATCATCTTAGTTTCTTTGTTGGCTCCGCCACTGATTAAAACATATCAGTTTATTTATTTTTTTGGTAAATGGGAGTAATCCTGCACCCTGGTAAATATAATAAACCAAAAATGTTTAAGTACAAAGGATATGGGTGAAATCCCATATCTCAGCCCATTACATAGGCAATAAAGTTTACATAACAAGGTAGACAGCTAAGAAGATTGAAAATAACTCGTGCTTATGATATGCCATAAGCACTTACAACTCAAGAAATAACACAAAAAAGCTAACTAGCAGCTACCGTGAAAGATGAACTTCCACCAGTATTTGGATTAGCCAAATCTTCATTCACATGTGTGACATGTTCTCCATCTTCTTCATCATCGTTCACCAATGCAGCATAAGAATTATATGTAGTAACAATACCTTCCTTAGAAGTAGACCCAGTAGACTTCAACTCAGACGACGTTGAATGCACATTAAGCCGAGTATCAGCTCCCTTCTTTAATTCACTAGTAGTTTTCTTTGGCTCATACCTAAACTTCTGTTTGATTGAAGTACTAGCAAAATGACTACCTTTAGCAGACTAGGCTTTACCTTTCTTCTTCTTATGACTCACCGTTTGGAAACCATCATTGGCAGGCACAGTAGAAGGATTAGCAACATTTGAAGTAGTAGCAACAGGATGATTGGCCACTTTATTAGGGCAATGATCATGGATATGGCCAAAAATTTTGCATAACGTACACCTGGGAGGCCTCCATTCATACTCAACTCGAATAGTATCTTTAGTAAAATCATCCCCTATAAGATAGGGGACACCAATAGTAACAACCTCTACGAGTTCAGCCTCTGAACTAACCTCAATTAAGCATCGAGCAAAGCTACTCCTACCCCAAGAATCCTTACACATAGAGCTCGTATACGAATCAAGCATAATAGGCTTGCCAATAAATGAATCAATTAAGCTAATACCATCCTCTTCAAACACTTGAATAGGTACATCATGTAATTTAACCCATACTGGAATACGAGTCAGCTCTTCCTTACACAACCTAGTATCAATTGACCATTTCTTTGAATGATCGGCGATTTTCATATCATCCAAGGGCCACCTTCCAAAACTGCTTATAAACCAGACTGAGTATCAAATTTAAAAAATAAAAAGCCTTTTTCATTCATCATAATCTTTTTTAAACCATATTTAGCCCAATTATTTTTAACATAGTACTCAACCACTGAAAACGCCATTCTATTACCAATAAAGTAGCCATATAGGGTATGTTCAAGACGAGCACTAACCTTTTCAACCACACTACATGGAATAGAAACGTTAACTCCTTCAAAAACTGAATCAACAACCAAAGGACAAAAAGTAGAATTTGGAATAGATTTATCCTTTGTATTCGCATCCACAATTACAACATTGGGTGTTGTATCTTTGATACTCTCATCAGAATTAGAATTTGTTGCATTGGTATTCATCTCATAAAACTCAAGTAAACCACTCATAGCTTCATGCACCTTTAAACGAGTATCATTATCCAAATTAGACCATATTGGATATTTACCAGCTTCAAGCTCCTTAAGGAATAAATCCATATCCAAGGTTGATTTCAGCGATACACCAAACACCAATTTAATAAAATCATGTTTGCTTTTGATGGAATTAAGCTCAATAGAAGGACCAGTATCCACGTACAAATGGGTCGATTCAACATCAACCTGAACATCATAATCAGCATGTGGAACCGGCTCCACATACCCTGTACCATCCTTAGGTTGAGACTTCTTATGTTTCCTTACAGTCACCTTCGACAAATCAACAGTAGCAATGTTATCTTCAGCCATAGGGCGTGACAAAGTATTTTGCTCCTCTCCCAATTTCGACATCAAAACAAACCCAAAAACCCTTAGCACCCAGATCGTATAGCCAAAACCACGAGATCATGCTTAACAAAGAGCAAACGATTAGAATAGACAAGAAGGTATTATCGCCGGCCTTCAAACCGAATGGGAGAAACCCTAGCAAAAACTAGGGTTTATAATACATTAGCGCACAATAAATACACCATAATAAACTTATCGGATCAATGGAAAATTTATGACCAACAGCAATAAACCCTATTATAATGACGAACAGTAGCAGAAACCCCAAAAAACGAGAAAAGAAGCAATAAGACCTTGACAATCAGACGTGAACGATTTGAGAATGATAAACAAAAATGTTTAAATCACTCCTAGGATCATTAACGAAATCAAGAAACAAGGATTAAAGATCAGAAGTCGATTTTAGGGTGGAATTAAGGATGGCTGCAATAAAACCCTAGAAAAAACGAAAAAAGAATCAATGAATCCTTGACAATCATACGTTAAATGATATAAGAATACAAAACACAAGTGTTTAAATCACTCATAATATCAAAAATGAATCAAGACCAAGAATTATTGAGCAGATTTCGAGATTAGGGTTCTAAGGGAATCACATTATTTGGGAGAGTTTTTTTTAAATGACTATTTCCATTTCATGTGGAGGCCAAATGTTTCTTTATGATTTTTTTATGATGTAACATAGCTATTTTTGTTGTCAGTTAAACTGTAGTTTGATTTTGTTTCCAAAAAGAAAAATGCTAAATCCTTTATCAAAATCTCTTATTTATTCTCCTACTTATATGATATTAACAATTGTTAGACGGTTTGGATGTAGAGAAAAAATGAGTGAAAAAATATATATAATATTGTTAGATTTAGACAAAAATACACCGTTGGTCCCTAAACTTTCCACGAAACATCGCCATGGCCCTTAGCTTTTCAAAATCATCGCCAGGCGTCCAAAACTATGGATTTTGAGGCCGAATGCGTCCCTTGACCAGAAATGGGGAGGTCAACGCTAAGTTTTGGTTATTTTTTCAAGGGCAATATAGTCCAACCACATTTACAACTAGCGTATGGTTTATGTCTAACCCAACGTTGTATTTAAGGGACCAACTGTGTTCTTATATAGTTTTTGCCTATGCAACTTGACCATAACTTTTCAGATACGCTTATTAATTATTTTGCAGGAACCAGTAAACCCATGACTAACCGTTGATTTTTTAGTAAGTTCCGATGATGTATCATAAACATTGTAACTTACAACATATACTGAAAACAACCCTCAACAACGCTACCCATAGTTATTCCATAAACAAAAGGAAAAAAAATCCAAAGAATGGGAGACATGAAGCTTAGTAAGCCACAAGTGACGGATAAGATGGTAGAGTATGTGAAGGCAAAATATGGTGTTAGTTGGTTAGAAAGTGATGAAATGTCTGATGAGATGTATGAAGATTTATGCAGATTTGCCAAAGAAGCCAAAGTGATCAAAGGTTAGTTTAGTTTACTCTATTTGTGTCATTGACATAGTGATTGAAAAGTAGGATAGTAGTAATGGTTAAAATCTGATATCCTTGTGTTTTTGTTGTATTTCCAAATACCAATTCTAAAAGGAAAAGAGGTTGATGCATCAAATGCACAAACTGTTAGCACCATTGTTCATAAAAGTCCAAAACCAAGTAAAATGGTTACAAATATTGTACTAGGTCTTGTTGCGGCAAAGGTAAGCAGCAACAATAAGAGGAAACATTGGTATGTGCCTCCCCCTAACGACCTCAACTGTCCCACTATGAATATCAAGTCCTCCATCAAAAAGTTCACTTGTTATTTTTAGTGGTTTATGTAATGAAGATGTTAATTTTTTGGAATGATGATGGCTAATGAAATAGTTGGATTTTACATTTTTGCTTTACTTGTTTACGGTTTTTAGTTTGCAATCGCATATGCAGTATATTGTAGTGTTTGGAATAACTTAATTGGACTATTAAAGTCAACATATACCCAAAAAACAAAATAGTAACCAAACTGCATTGTTATAACATATGAATTACAACATATCAGTTCAATTGCATTTATTAAACTGAAAGACAACATAGAATTTCTTGTTCCTCATTCACTTGGGTAAATGACTAGCACTTTCATCAGTTGGTTTATGAGTTGTAGGTCCTTCAGTAGGTGTTTAACTTGCAGATTCTTCACTAGCTGATTCACTTGGGCATACTCCACTTGCTGTTTTAGTTGTAGTTGTCGTTGTAGTTGCTTCACTTTTTTCATCACCACTGCCCACGTTAGCACGACCTATGCTATAATAGTTAACACCTAAGCCAATCACATACCCACCACGATCGGTTGTAGTTGTCTTTTCCCTTGTAACATCAACTGTTGTGGTGTAAGATGGGGTTCCCATTTTTTCAAGGCACGATGGACAAGTATACCACATGAAATCTTTGTAAGGGGGACGCCTTGCAAAGAACATCAATCCAGCCCTGTTTTCCCTTTCAATCCAACAGTCATTACAGACCAATTGGCAACCATTTTGTAGATCCATTGTGAAAAGCAATAGAATACTTAAAGATTTGATGATAATAGATGGAAAAAGGATAAAGGTTCAAAGAGGTTGTTGAACAATTAGGTAGTATTAGAAAGACGTGTAAATGCATACAATACAGCCAAAAGACTACAAGTTTTTTAAATTGTTGACTATAGCAAAGTACCAACATCACAAGCTTAAACTTCAATTGTATTCCGGGTGATCCCAAGTCTGAGAGTTGTTTGAGTCGTAACCATCGTCGTAAGTATCAAAGCTCGCAAACCTCTATGCATCTAACTGAGCTTCCAATCTGCTCAGCTCCCGCTCCTTGTCAGAGTTCCAGCCATCTTCATAAGCTGCCACATTTTCCTCAAAGCTTAGTAGAAAGTTATCCAGATGAGGTTCCTGTTGCTGTTCAAGTTATTTGTACATTTTCTCTTCTTCCAAAAACTGGTGGAATGCTTTTTCTGCTAGGCTTAATTGCTCCTCATCTTCATCCAACCTTTTATATTCTTCTTCGTGTAAAAAAAAGAGATTCAAGAGTCTCTTGTTCCATAGCCTGCCTTATCTCCACTTCATCCATCCACTGATAAAAAAAAGGAAAAGAAAAGAAAGAAAATTAATATATACATACATCATATCCTATTTAAACACAATAGATCATCAGTCAATCATACGATGAATGTTTGCATACCTGCTACCTTCTCCCATCCACATGCCTTTTTTTTCCTCGTATGTTACTTTCGTTTTGGGGTTGTGGAGATCGTTCCTTGTGACACCTTCTATTATTATGTCCAATGGTCTGCCAATTAGAGCATTTCATCTGTTTACGAGATCTAGATCTACCCATTGATAAGCAATTTCAGGGGAGAAATACTAGACTTATTTTGAATTTGAATTTGGGGATACTAATGCTCAAAATACAACCGTACTTATAAAAGCATCCATAAAGATTTATGGTAACCGTAAGACGTGGTAAGGGACAAAACATACGAAATTTGTATGTTTACACTGTTTCACGAAGGACCAAACATATAACACCAATGTCAATAAGTGATTAAGCTATACAAGCAACAAACAAAAACCAAAAACAAAAGCGGATTAAGCTAAACAGATCTTTATTTCATTCGATAACATAGATCAAAAGTACATGATAGTGTGATACTAGATGATCAAGCAAAATACATAATTCATAAGGCCCAAAAGACAACAAACATTACACACTAAATGTTTCACCATTACTGATTAACAACAAAATCAAGTTTTCCTAAGAAAATCAATGAAATTGTTCCTGCCTCACACCTGAGCATGGGTTTCAGTAATCATCTTGTTAATCTCCATAGCTTTGATGACATTTTTCTTTTGAATCTTTTTAAGATCTTGTAGAAGCCTCCATGACATAAGGGAAGTACGCCATCCTTCTAGTTCAGCCATAAACTCTTGGGTTTCATGGGTCACATGAACCAAATCTACATAACACTTGAGGAGTCCTTTTGCAAGCTCTATATCCTTGTCGTTCTCGCGTTGATAGTACAGAGCTAGCAAAAAGTTCGTGGGAACCGGTGGTGGTTGCAAGTTCATGTAGGCGTGGGAATTCTGACATTTTTTTGGTGTTTTATGTTTGGGAAGTAACTTAATTGTGTGTTTGGTATGCAAAACCTTTGGGGTATGGGCCCTTAAATACTAACTGAACTGATGAGGTTACAAATTCAGGGACCAAATTTGATATTACTATATCATAAAGAGTAAAGCTATTAAATGGCGGGAATTTTAAGTATACAAACGTCAACATTGGCAAGGTTGGGGACCAAGGGCAAAATTAGACAAAAATTGTTCAATACGCTTAAGTTTTTCGTTTGGGTAACGCCCCAATAAACCCGACCCAATGACCCGACCAACTTAACCCTAAAAAGTTTCATAATAACCCAATACATAGAAAAATCAGTCATTCTACATTGTGAGAAACAACGTTGATGCAAGTTAATGGAAAGGAAACATTTAAATGTTCAGAATCAGAAGATGGAGGTGAAGTATTGTTCCAGATTCACACAAATGGGAGATTTGAATATACCCCACTCAGGTATGAAGGCGGATCCATTATTAATGTTAATGCTTTTAGGTATGATAGGGATATCTTTAGTTCAACCCTAGATAATCTATTATCAGAGATTAAGGAACCAAAATGGGCGGTGTTTTTCTGTCATCCAAATAAATCGCTAGAAAATGGGTTGCACTTGATTTATAGGGACCAGGATGTCCTTAAGCTATATGATTTTGCGGAAATACATGAGTCAGTTGATATCTTTGTTATACATAGGCCCCAGATGTTAGCAGTATTTTACTTGGAAATCATTGGTTTTGAGGTTGTGGGTTGGTTAGAGGAAGATGCTAACTTCAGAATGTCAAGTGGGAGACCTTTTATGACTCGCCGTAAATGGAAGGGTATAGATAAGAACAAATTGAAGGTTGGTGTTGTTATCAAAGAGGGAAAAGATGTTATCCATGACAAAACCAGCAAACAGGAAAAAGATGTTATCCATGACAAAAGCATCAAAAATAAGGGAAAGGGTTATGGAAGAGGATGATTTGCAAGAGGAAAAGGGCGAGGAAGTTGTAAAAACTTATAAGCGAGGCTTTGATGGGAACGGGAAGGCTATAATGGTTGAAATTCCTGGTTTTGATGGGGAAAACATTGCTGATGGTCCTGGTGATTGTAATGTTGTGCCTAGTGCCAACAAGCCATCCTAAGTAAGTTTTCAATTTTGAATTGCATGGCTTGTGTTTTATATTACGTTACACCAATTATACCTTATATAACTTGAATATTTGGTGTTTGAATACTTGTTTTTCCAGGCACATTTGCAGTTTGTCCATCAGTGACAGGATGAATGTTTTTGTATGTTGATAATCCAGTTCCAGTATGTATATCGTTAGAAGGTTCATCAGGTGAAGGCTGTGCAGTGGAGGTCGCATTGTCTTCTCTAATTTTGTGTTAATTAGCAGTAGAACCTTGTATCAGACAATGTTTTAAGTCATTTTCATGTTGTATCAAACATTGTTTGACCAGTTGACTACTATAAGGCAAACTATCCAAATATGCTAAATGCTTAATAGTGAATGTGTTAAGTCATTCTCATGTTGTCTAATACATTACAGAGTATAATTTATGGCTGTACATATTAGCTATTCGTTGACATTTAAAAAGTCAAACTAACCAAATGCTAAATGTGATGGTATACGCAACACAATCGATCACACCTTTGTATCAGCAAAACCAAACACAGTGGCCACTTAACATTTGATGAACCTATGTTCAAATCATACCCTGTAATTGTACAAGGTTACATGTGTTAAAAATGCAAATGCTTTACATATTTTATGATGTAACTCCAATATGCAATTGCTAATCCAAACAGCCACTATGGTTAAAAAGGCAAATCGTTTAATTACTTAGACATCTAATAATCAAACTGCCAAATTGACTTGTAACATTCAAACTAAAGAATTAACAACAACATGAGAAGTATTGATTGCCAAACAATATAATTTATTCAAAACCCAGATTTTTATTGATTGATCTCATGTTGACAACCATTACAAACTTCACTACCATCTAAACATACACTTAGCTAGACCTACAAGTTTCCTTATCACCATTTTCCTTCAATTCCTTCATTTCCTTTAGATATTTAAACAGAGCTTCAAGTTTTGTAATCCTTGTTTTCAAATCATCAAACTTTGGTAACACATTGTCGGCAGCCTCTTTCTTCTCCTTCTTAGCACCCAAACGATGTTCCTTGGAGCAATCCTCTTTCCTCAACCCAGTGTACAAACCCTTCCCCTTATCTTTTTTGTGCCATTCTTAGTTATTTTGATTGAATCTATGTGTGTTGCGTTATTCATAGCTGAGGATTTTATAGAATTTAATACAATGTCGGGTTAGATATAAATCATACGCTAGTTGTAAATGTGGTTGGAATATATTGCCCTTGAAAAAATAACCAAAACTTAGTGTTGACCTCCCCATTTCTAGTCAAGGGACGCATTCGGCCTCAAAATCCATAGTTTTGGACGCTTGGCGACGATTTTGAAAAGTTAAGGGCCATGGCGATGTTTCGTGGAAAGTTTAGGGACCAATGGTGTATTTTTGTCTTAGATTTAAGATCATTTGAGGACCAAATTTTATTTACAATTGACTAATCTCCACCCTCCATCTTTATTTGATCTAATGGATAAAATTAATCCCAACAATTTAAAAAACCCACTTTCAATTTTTTTTTCTTCAAAATATTAATATATTTCAAACCGTTAATCCTTAAGCAAAAAAATATACCGTTACGACAAACATTTAATTATCTTTCTATAGATAGGCATTTTGATATATTTTCAACAATTTTTTTTTTTTTCATTTTTTTCATGTTTTTTTTTTCGTGGACGAAAAATCACATGTGATATATCACATGTGATTTTTTTTTGTGTAATTATTTTCGCTTAACGATTAACAGTTTAAAAGATATTTAAATTATAAAAAATTTGTGAAATATTAAAATATTTTTTTATCTCAACTATTGATTTCTTTTTAAATGAATGATAAAGATGAGTCTCTTAGTATGTAAAAAAGGTTTGATATTTAATATAACTCGCCTCTTATTATTATGTGTATTAGTATGATCATATTATACAAGGCTTAGTAATGCTGTTAAAAAAAAAAAAAGAAAAAAAAAATTCTTAATATTGATTTTTGACATAAAAATGATTCTCCTGGTCAATTATAAAGCATGACACAAACGATAAGGACGAATCTTATATGTTAGCACATGTAGCAAGATAGTTGGTCTAACGCGTTCAAGCTAATCAAAGTGGACAGACCTTGTCAAACCGCCTTAAACCAAACAGTTGGCTTTACTTTTAAATACGCGCTAACACACGTCATCAACTTAACCGACATAACACCTCTATATATATACCTACTAGCTAAAAGACCCGTGAAATTCACGGGTATTTTTAGGTAACGTCAAAAAATGTAATAAAATTGACATTGCGTATTACAGTTGGTAATAATTATACATATGTTATATGAAACACAATAGTCAAAAAAATAATAATAATAATAATAAAATAAAATAAATAGCAATTCTTTGTACACCAAGTTGGTGGTGTTATTAGTGAGATTTCCTTTTTCGTCACGAATAACCATCTTTAATCATTTTTTGCTCCTCACGCGAGAGACGGCTACATATAGCTGACCATGTGTAAAAACAGGTCGTGGCAAATACAAACCAACTTGCACGAGAGACGGATACGGGTAACTTCTTCTTACAATCTTTAACGGCGAACGTTTATTCCTTATGATCTTTAACTGCAAACGTTTATTAGAAGTTGATATAAATCTGAATCTACTTTTGTATGTTGTAATATCAGATGGTACCTAAAATCAAGATAACCAACGTTCAGTTAATCAGCTACACATCTATGCTTATGGGTAAAAAATATCATATGCGCCTTTAAAAATTATTCTTAAGAAAAAATTAAACACGATAATGCCTAAGGTCGAACGTACCGGATCTGATCGATCTCATTGTTTAACCACTACCACAAAGTACTCATTTTGACTCCTAATAAGTACCTGTACGTTTTGACACGTTACGCTCCTCATTGATATGACCTATACTCATATCATATTCTTAAATAGCCACTTCAAGTATATAAAGTTATAGACACGCAATTAGATTTAAGACAGAATAAGCTTTCATTCAGCTTTATATAAAAATTTTTGGATTATTCACAATCATATTTAGAGCAGTAATAATTCACAAAAAGGCTTTGAAGGTAACAAACAAAGTATTTGTAGGTCATGTCAACCTTCAACACAAAAACTGGTTGTTTAGACCAAAACTGTTACCAACACCAACATATTGCCACCTATATAGATTGACCAAAGTTAACATGAAAGAAAGTAGCCACAACAAATTTGATAACTTAAAACATTCAAGATACACCTAGAAGTTGTGCGCCATGACATTGAATTTATTTGTAATAGTCGTTTAAAAAAAACGTAACATATCTTGTGCATAAGAAGTATGTTACGTTTAGGCATTATTAACGACTGATTTTTAGTTACATTTTTGGTGAATGTAACTACTTGAAAAGATATGTTACGTTGTTAATAAATGACTAAACGTAACTTACTTCTTCTGCACAAGATATGTAAGACTCCGGACTCGTTTCCAACGAAAATGTAAGATATCAAAAAGGGCCATTTTTAGTTCTATAAAGTTTGATAGTTCACATGCTAATTACCTTGCCATCCATGCCCTCTATACCAGCATCAGCACTTTCCAGAGTAGAATATCATATGAAACTAAACCCTTTTGACAAACCTGATGCATGGTCTTTAACCACTCTAACTACAGAAAGTAACAAAAATGGCAATCAAGATTCAAAACTTCTAAGAACATACTGATGACTCAGAATCATAACTTATTTGAGAAGAAACAGACCATGAACAACTTCACCAAACTTTACAAAGGCTTCCCTAGGTCCATCATCAGCTGTACATTTGCTAAGACCTGCACAACAGAAACTGGCTCATATACCCAAGACATCATCAAAAGATGAATACATTAGAATTAAATACTCGTAAGTTATCAAATATCTATACTATCTATTATACTACATTATAAAGCATTTGGGACTTTCTATAAATGGGACAAAAAATATTACTTAAAAGGAAAATTAGAAAATTAATGTAAAATTTGAAAATTTAATTCTCATTTAAACCATATATAGTAACCCCCTCCAATAATGATGTATTTTAATAGAATTGTTTATAAGAAAAAATCAGTAAACTTATAACCATTAATTTGAAAAATAAAAGTGAACTATTTACACTATTAATAATTTAGACGTCTTACTTTTGAAAAACATATGTCTATTACGTTATAAAGTATTTGGGACATGCTAAATAAGAAAGGTTTAAAATGAAAAACGTTTGCTCGCCACAAAAATAGTCACCAAGTCCGCCGCCGCATTGTGCGGGTACCTTTCTAGTTCAACATAAAGCAACTGGTGATAATTTGAACACTATACTCCCTTAGTCAAATTAATTTAAGTGCAAAAGCAAGTCAAACTCCATAACAAATTCTCTTATATGAACTATAATTTTAGTTAGTACATTTAAGCAATGTTTTGAAACCCGGGTTTGGGATCGACCCGACCGAGTCAACGGGTCACCAGGTCAACCGGTTTGACCACCGGGTCAACCCGGTTAGACTCGGTTTTATGCACATTTCCAAAAATCCATTTTCTATTGTCCAAAGTTTAATGTACAAACTCCAAACACTACTCTACTGTGAAAAAAGAGCAAAGAACCTCCATATAAACCTTCATAGATGTAGTTCAAAGTTCAAACTAAAGACAAAAATAAACGAAAGTTTAAAGCACAAGAATGGCACCAAACAGCAGAAAAATAGCACAATGCACCAAGTTAAGGACATAAAAAATCATAGCATGAATTAATAAAGATAATAGCCTAATACTAATCCAAAATGAACCTAACATCAAAATGCAGTAAATAGCACAAGCTTTCAGTGTCATTTAAAACAAAAAATAACCTTAAGGTTCAAGCATACGGGTCATAAACTCCTAATATGAGTGAATATACACCATAAGAAAGTCATATCAAACCAAAAATAGCACCTTAATAATGGAAAATAAAAAAAATAAAGTCAAAATTTAAAAAAAAAAAAAAAAAAAAAAAAAAAAAAAAAAAATCCAAACCCGGCCGGGTTTCAAAACCCGGGTTGACCCGGGTCACTCAAAACCCGGCGGGTCTAACCGGTTGACCCGGTTTTAGAAACCTGGGTTTTTTGACCCGTTTTTTTACTGGTTGACCCGGCCGGGTCAACCCGGGTTTGAAAACATTGCATTTAAGTGACTCACTGTTATAAAAAAGTTTGGTATAGAACATATAGCAACCTATGGTTTCTCACTTATTTTAGTTAGTACCTTTAAGCACTTTGGATGACTCCATTTGCTTGCAACAGTTCACCTTCAAATGTTTATATTTGTCTTTGAATTAGGATCTTAGAGGTTTAGGCATTATGGTTGTTGGTACATAGTAGGAGTGAAACTTATTTCATTAGCTTTTACATTTAATAACAATAGTATTTTGTTAACTATCATATAAAAAATCATTAACATAACTTGATAGCATGCTGTCCACAAAAAAAAAAAAAAAAAAAAAAAAAAAGAAAACATAACTTGATAACACAAAATGGGTTAACACATAGGTTATTGGAGACATTTTGGCCCATTTAAAGATTAATAGGTCATTTATACTTTGCCTTTAACATAGTTAGATGAGCTAAAAATGGGGCAAAAAAATAAAAAAAAATTGGAAGACTAAAAAGTGTTGTTGGGTCAACTCATATCACCAATACTTCAGCCATTCTGTTAATCGGATGGCACTACATTATAAGATTACTTGTTTTGACCTAAACCATTTTTTACATTTACCCATTGTGTTGACCCTCCCATTGCCCAATGCTATCAGCATAAAGGAGTAGTGATCGGATAAGCAAGCACCTAAGGTGCCTTCGTTCGTGATATATGTTCAAGATTGCTTTCAATGATATCTAACAATTATAGTAATAGTTATCAGTTTATAAACAAACAAAGAAAACTGTTATAAGCAGGTAATCTTGTTCTATAGTATTACCTGATTATTTTGCTTCACCAATTTAACTTTCCGGACAACAACACCAGATGGTGAATTTGAGCCTGAGAGTAAGGAACCTGTGAGAAATAAGTGACAATAAGCCGTACAACACAATTGAACTCAACTTAATCAAAGCAAATACATTAAATAGAATTGAAACTAAACTATTTCATCAAATACCTGTAATATCCAAACATTAAAAGAAAAAAAAAATAAATGCGATAAATCGATAATTACCAATTTTAAGTTGGGGACAATAAAATTATATCAGTGCAATTACAATCGAGGCACACAAAATTATATCGCCCCCCAAAATTATAAAATAAAATAAAATAAAAAAAGATTACACTTTCGAATGAAGAACATAGAATCAATCACTCCAAGTTGGAATCATCATCGATTAAAAAAACATTGACACAGACAAATTCAATTCATGCACACATTAGCTTTCCCAATCCACTTCACAAAATAATATTTATAAACCAAAGAATTACACACTTGAAAAATAAATGAAAAGAAAGAACAACAAAACTCCAAGCAAATAATGTGTGAAATAAAGAAGTGCTTGATTTGGTGATATCAATTCATACTCGGGCTAATGAGCTGACCCAATTCAATACTTTTCAAATGTATGCTTGTTTACTTAAATAGAACGCATATATCTTATTACCTTTCCAAATTTATAAAGCTAGATGAATGGTATTTAAAAGTATTAATTTTTTAGTATGTTAATACACATAATCATAAACTTCGTATAAAATGATTTAAATGTTGCGACACAAACTAACATTGAATTATTTGTGATACCTGCTCATCCATAACAATGAGTTCCAGATTTACTACTTTTGGTTTATGGTGATTGGGTTGCATCCAAGCCCTAATGATACGAACACGTAACACAATATTGTCTCGTACAGCGGAGAGGTCGGATATGAAACCATTGTCAAACCTAACAGCCATTTATCAGTGAAAAGACGGAAAAGAAGTAATGTTGTTTTGATATGCAAATGAATGGTGTAATTTCATTTTCACGAACACCTTCGTTTTTATAGGCTCGAGGCTTTGGAAATAGTCAATCAAGAAAATTCCCAAAAATCAATTACAATCGGGGCAAATCAATTATAATAATCCCCATAAATAAGAATTCCCAAAAATCAATTAAATTAAACACACAATAAAATTACCCAATGTAATTAAGAAATTTTATTTACCTAAAATAAGTCAATCAAGAAAACAAACTACCTTAATCTATTTTTTTGAGAATATTTTCACAACAACCCAATTTAATACCGTATTCTATTCTATTATATAAGCTGATACGATTAGGGACAAAGAATAATTATAACCGACGATTAAGAATAATATAAATGCATTAAATCCTATTAACACAAAATAACACAACGATCACTAACTATGAAGCGATCAAATTAAGCAAACATAGATTCAAGATTAAATTTAACACAAAATAGATATTAAGATTGTTGAGACAAAGATGATAAAAGAACTAAAAAAGCAATTACCTCAGGGATGGTGGTAGTGGTCAGGTTTTTTTTAGAAGATATATAATGGAGAGGATGAGCGTTTTTGAGTTTATGTGGTTTATTATTCATTTAAGAGGCAATTGAATGGATGAGCTTTTATTTTACCTTTGGCTAGTGTTTTGAGTTTACTTATTTAGTATTCATTTAAGAGAAATATTAAAGTAGTCAAAGGAAAAGACCTGGCATGTTTTTAGTCAAACGAAAAAGGGTTGTTTCAAAGGGTGATTAAAGTACACGTGTCATGTCGAGAATAAGTGTTATATTAGGAAAAAAATTAATTGGTAGCTTAAAAGAGTTGTACAAAAGATAGCTTAAAAGAGTTGTACAAAACTCTGTTTTATTAGTTAAAATAGATAGATATCTACCCTCTTTCCATCTACAGCCCATAGGTTTTCTGTTGTATTTCTTTTCTTCTTTCATGCCTTCTTATTTTTCAAATCTATTTGCTAATATAATCAATCGATCTGAAATCTGTTTTTTATTCACTAATAGGATATTATCATCCTAGCTAGCTGTCTAGTATTACGGATTCCAGGTTCTTCTATCTTGAATATTGTCATATCGATGATTAATTTCGAGTCGGTTGCGAAAGTATATATGTTGTGGTAGATCTATCTGGTTGTTGTTGATTCGTAGGTGCATGGAGTATGGATCGATTAGGATTTCAGGGAACTGGTAACGAAGTTTTATCAGGTTATTCTAACGTTTGATGGAATATGAGGTTAAGTTGTTACGTCGTATCTGATTTCGATATCGAATGAATTATTTGTAATGGATTCAAGGTCTCAACTCTCAAGTAACTGATATAAGATGGTTTGATTTCAGTTTTGTAGTGCCAGAGATTAGCTAGGATCGCATAAACATTTTTTTTTTCGAACGGCAATTAGATTAAAAAACTAGCAAGGAGCTAGAAAAACATAGTTACAAAGTGGAGAATAGAGTGTTACAAGGATTGGAAAACCACTTTATCCAATTAAGGGAACAATTCTTATGTCTGCTAGAAATCCAAGTGTGAGAGTAATGTTTGATGTCGTTGAGGATTAGATCCTTATTCGGACTCTTGGAAGCAAAGACCAATTCATTTCTTGTACGCCAAAGGAACCAGAGGGTTGTGTGAATCACTGCATTAAAACAGCCTATCAGGTTGGGTGTGAGATGAACATGATCAGCAAGGGAGAACAATTCATTGATGGTTGAGAAGTTAGCATTGGAGAGATTCCACCATCTTAAGACGTCGAACCAAACTTGTTTTGCAATGCGGCAGTGAATGAATAAGTGTTCTTCCGTCTCTAAATCATCATCACAAAGAGGGCAACGAACCGAGTGAAGGTCAATACCTCTCAAGTCAAGGTTGATTTTTGTCGGGAGTCTCCCTTTTGCGATCCTCCAAGAAGCTATATTGACTTTGATAGGAACTAACTTGTTCCATCTTGGATGATTTTGATCCAAAGCGATAGTAGTATTAGTAATGTGAGTCCTCAAACCTTTGACCGAAAAGCTTCTTGAATCATCAATAATACACTCCCAAATGTCATAGGAGGGCGAAAGAACCAAATTAGACAGCATGTTTGAAATATCCACAATCTCAGCTTGCTCAATATTGGATCTAATAGGCCTTGTCCACGCCCAAGTAAAGTGAATATTAGGGGGTAAATTGTTGCTGGAATGGACAGGGGTGTTAGGGCTTAGAGTATTTGCATCTCTTGGTCCATTATTAGTATCAGGAACCCGATCACAAACCAAGCAGTTCGGTTGATTGTCTAACCGAAAAATGTGAGGGAAAGTTTCTTTTAGAGTAGGACCGCCCAACCAATTATCCAACCAAAAACGTGTAGACTCCCCGTTACCAATCTTTTTCTTGAAGATCAAGGGCAAGTTAATCCCATATTCATTGAGAAGGTCCTCCTTAAGCTTAGCAATTCGATACCATGGACCTGATTTACTTCGAATCAAGGATGCATCATGTAGACCTCCTTGAGGACCATGAATGGAGCGAATAACTTTGCACCATAAGGCCTTATCTTCAATCAAGAATCTCCACCACCATTTGGCCAACAAAGCTTGGTTGCTTACTACTAAGCTACCAATGCCGAGACCACCTTGTTTAGGAGAAGATATGACCTTATTCCAAGCAATCCAAGGAATTTTATAAGAATCCGAAGACCCACCCCAAAAGAATTTCCTACGGATACCTTCAAGTTTATTAATAACCGTTTTAGGCGCCTTAAAAGTAGAAAAGTAATACACCCCCAAACTTCCCAAGACGGATTTGCATAAGGTTAAACAACCACCAAATGAGAGGGTTCTTGCTTTCCAACTAGATAATCGCTGATGGAATCGATCGATTAGGGGGTCCCACTTTGCACATCTTGCCATGTTGGCGCCAATGGGAAGACCCAAGTAAGTACATGGGAAATGAGAAGGAACACACCCGATAGCAGTAGCAAAAGAGTTGAGCTCAAGTTGGGAGGTACCAATGCCAAAGAGTTTACTCTTGTTGAAGTTAACTTTGAGGCCGGATGCTAGATGGAAGCAAGTGAGGATTCTAGACAAGTTCTCAATATTAGGCTTAGACCAATCACCCAATATAAGTGCATCATCCGCAAATTGGAGGTGAGAAACATGGACCTTATCAACTCCTACTTCTACTCCATGGAAGAAGTTTTTATTTTTAGCTTCAATAAAGGCTACATTAAGAGCCTCGATTGCTAAAATGAAAAGAAGTGGAGAAAGTGGGTCACCTTGGCGAAGACCACAATGTAACTTAAACTCTGAAGTAGGTGACCCATTAATGAGAATCGAAGCGAATGCCGAATCAAGGCAAGAATGGATCCATTTCCTCCACTTATGGCTAAATCCCATTTGAGACATAGTAGAATCCAAGAATGACCAATTTAAGGTATCAAAGGCCTTCTCAAAGTCTACTTTGAGCATGAAAAGCTTTTTTTTCTTCAATTTAGCCCAAGAAATAATTTCATCTACCATGAGTGGCCCATCAATTATTTGGCGACCCTTGATAAAGGCCATTTGAACTTCACCAACAACTGATGAAATGACATTAGCAAGCCTGTTTGCAAGAACTTTTGCAATGATCTTATATTGGCAACCGATTAGACTAATTGGTCTAAAGTCACCAATAACAATCGGGTCATCAACTTTAGGCACAAGAGTGAAAAAGGAGGAGTTACAACCTCTTGGGATGCAAGCCGTGGTCTCGAATTCTTTAACAAACGAAAGGATGTCTCCACCAATAACATCCCAATACTTCTTGAAAAGCTTAAATGTAAACCCATCCGGACCGGGGGCTTTATCACTACCACAATTCCAAACCGCGTCTTTTATTTCGTCATCAGTAAAAGGTTGATCAAGGTATGACAAATCACTTGAAGAGATTTGCTTGAAGAGGTTACTTGAAAAGCTTGGCCTTGGAGTGGTATCCTTACTGAATTTTGATTCAAAAGAGTGTAAGATATGACTTTTGACGCAAGTCGGATCCGTTACCCAAGACCCTTGAATATTTAGGCCATTGATTCTAGAGCGATTTTTCTTGTTATTGATTATCCCATGGAAGAAACGTGAATTTTCATCGCCTTCTAGAGCCCATTTAGACTTAGATTTTTGTCTTAGGTCCTTAGCCTTGCCATATTCCAAAGTACCTAGATCTTTAACCAACATAGCCATGGTAATTACCTCATCAGAAGTAAGAGGACCAATTTCAGCTTTGATGTCAATGGAGGAATTTTTTTCTCGAAGTGAGGTAGCAGAGGCTGTTTCAAGGGAGTTTACCACTTTTCTCCAATCCTTGAGATTCGATTTAAGTAACTGGAGTTTCTTTTTAAAGACAGTGGCCTTAGTAGAATTAGCAGCCCATGAACCCGAAGAGGACCAAGAGTTACAAAGAACGGATTCAAAGTCTTTATTGAGCATCCAACTGTTATAAAACTTAAAGGGCACTGGACCATAATCGAAAATAGAATTTTGGAGGAGAATTGGAGAGTGGTCAGAGAATTCCCTTACCAAAGCAAGAACGTGTGAGGAAGGCCAATTATCCAAAAATTGGTGTGACACGAGGAAACGATCCAACTTACTTAGCTTGGATCCTTGATTGTTCATACGCGTGAATCGCATACCGCCTAAAGGAAGATCAGTGAGCCCAGAATCTGATATGAACTTATTAAAGAGTGAAGCACCCCTTCGACAAAAATTTGTACCCATTCGTTCGGACTCATTTCGGACTTCATTGAAGTCACCAAAAATAATGGAGAGTGAGTTATGGTGAGTAATGAGATTGTTAATGGTGGACCAAAGGTGTTTCTTTTTGTGGAAACACTGAGGCGCATAAACAACAATAATAATACAAGGGCTGTCTAAGGGTCTCCAGGTTCCCGTAAGTGCAAGATAACCATCTCCCTCCATAACATCAACCATGGTGAACCATAATGTGTCCCAAATGGCAATTATACCGCCTGATTTACCATCTGATTTCTTAAAAGCATACCCAAACGATGTATTCCCCCACAATGATTGAATAAGAAATTGATCTACATTTATTGACATTGATTCTTGAAGGCCTAGGAATTTAACTTTGTGGTCGATACAAAGTCTTTTAACCCATCTTTTTTTATGATCCTCCCCAAGGCCCCGCACATTTAAGGAAAGAAAATTCATAAATTACCTTTGAATTCTCCTTGAGTTAAAACATCAGCCACAGCAATGTCTTTGTCCCTCATGTCGAAACCAATCTCATTTCCCAAATGTATAATACGATCAATTTCGTTGGAACCCGAGGTTGTTAAAGAGCATGGTTTAGAAAGGATTATGATATTGCAGCGTCTTATCAATGAGAGGGAGTCGGTGACCCCTGCCATATCAGATGATGATCTTGCGGTGCGATGTGTTGTTTGTGAGGTGGTTTTGCTTTTACTCTTGTTATCCCTCCCCTTACTCACATTTGAGTTAATGCCATTAATCGAATCGATAAGCCTTAGAGAAGCGAATCTTTTTGTTCTTTTACGATGATGGTGAACAAGGGAAGATGGAGCTGGAGGAACACACTTACCTCTTCTTGAGTATTTGATGATTGAAGTTGTTATAGTGGGTTTTGTTGGTTGAGGCCTGATAGATGATTGAGGGTTGTTAGATGAGTTTAATGGGCTAGTGGGTTTTACACAATTTGGGCTTGAATTGGTGGGTGTCGATCCACAAGTTTTTTTACTAATAGGGGTTTTTAGGGATTCTTGTTTGGTATTTGACTTCACGTGTGTGGCATAGTTGTCTTTTTCTGCAACTTTGGCAGGTGTTTTTTCACGAGGTGTGTCAGATGTGGGAGAAAGGTTATTGACGTTGACTTCACACCCTATAGGTGAGGACAACCCTTCCTCAGAATAGTCCACTGTTGCTTTCGCCATGTTTCTGTCACCACCAGTACTTTCCATAAATGGGATACCGTTTGAAAATGCTTCTGGGATGAAGCCACCACCTGTTTCATGACCGTTATTCCCATCACCATGGTCATCATCGCTATTATCTTCGCCGGAGTCTGCTCCGTCATCAAACCAGGTTTGGGTTTTGTCATTTGATTCAGTTGATGAGGTATGACTATCGTCCGATGGAGAAAGAAAGAAATAGCCATTAAAGAGTGAGTCGATATCGCCGTCACTTTCCTGAACACGTATCGTGAAAAGTTCATTGCCAATTGGAATTTTAAGAGATTCCATGATAAAATCAACCCGTTTGGTGAGAATACAAACTTTCCCAAGGGACCTGTTGAATTGCCTATGGCAACACTCATCGGGGATAAGGATTTTCCCCCAAAGTTCCGCAATGGCCGAGAAGGATTCGGTGCCCCAAAGTTGTGGTGGGAGGCCATAGATTGTCAACCATGTTATACGGTCAGTGATTCGGGTGTTATTATTCCAGGGTTTGAGGGATTTAAAATGTGTTAGGAGAATCGGGTTGTTTAAGGCATTGCTTGTGGTTGTACTGTCTTGAAACAAGATGAGAAGGTGAAGCCCACCTAAGTACTTGATACTAAAGTCAGTGAAACCTTGATCAAGAAGGATATTGTGGGTAATGGCAGCACCTTCAAATGCTTTAAGCTCACATATGACAGAAGATAGTGGGGGATTGATTGGTGTGGTTGGGAAGGAGAGGTATGGGTTGGGAGGTGGTGGTGGTGGTGTTGGTCGGAGGTTATTAGGAGGCGGCGGTGGTGGGTGGCGAGTGTTGGAGGGTGGTGGTGGGATGTGATGGTCTGAGTTCCGAAGGGTGTTAGCATACGAAGGTTTAGTGCTGTTGAAAGCACCAGAGGGTTTACGATACGGGTTAGGTAGTTGTGTTTTGGTTTCGTTAAGTTTATGGTATGATTGAGGTGCAGTGGGTTGACGTTGAAATTTGGCAATGTAACATATCAGTTTTTGAGACCCGAAGCATATATTGTTAAGAACTTTCTCAAAAGCCAGTTGGTCTTTGATTCCAAGAAACCTACAAAACCCAAATCTTTTCCCAGAACTGTTTCTTTTCATTGGAATGAACACATCATCAGCGTAACCATATCAGGCAAACACTTCCTTCATGATGATATGGTTCCAGTTAAATGGGTAACTTATAAAAGAATATCCAATTACAAGTGGCATGCAGGTAAACGGGCCACAAGCTGCGCCGCTACCCCCTTTTTGTATTGCAAAGCTTACTCTATTAAAAATAAAACATATATTGGTAGGGAAATTCGTGAAATAGTAGGTGGTTGATTGGAGGTTGTTGTATGTGTTAGGGAAGGCAGGTTTGTGTTTGCCATGAGTGATGGGGTTGCGATGTCTTTTACGGTTCGTAACCGTCTTCCATCCCGGCTCAATATTAGGAATCTCTTATACCGGGTTTATATGATTGGTTTATTATGCAAAAGGATAAGATTTACTTGATATTTGGTTGCTTATTTCCGACTCTATATACTTGATTGATTTGATTTCTGTTTCGAAACCGAGAGTCACGAGGTTATCTTTTGTGTCTTTCTAGGGTTCAGCTGGTTGTTGAGTAAGCTACATCTTGGGGCCTGTTGAATCGTTATGTAGATGGGTATATTTGATCTTGTTTCATTTTTATTAACACACATTGTCAACATAACCAATATACAATTATGCACCTCTATATATACTACCCTTACTTTTTTAAATATGTTGATAAATAATAACACATCGATTTGATTGTTCGACCTGAAAGCCGTTTGTTGTTTCTATAGGTTAATCATTAGAAATTATTCTTCTAAAATGGAATACAGGTTCTTTATTATTTTGAATCTTATGGCTTTTAGTGAGATGATTATTTCTTGATTGCAAAACTATTCGTTATGGCTGATCTATTAGGTTGTTGATTCACATCTACACGGAATATGGATTAGGTTTTGATCGGATCAGGTTATACTCGTTTATTTAGTGACGGTTTGATATCGATTTTGAAGCTATTTGTTAGGACGTATTCGTCGTTTTATTTGCAAAGCTATATATGTGTTGTGGCAGAACTGTTGGTTATGGTTTTGTAGGTGTCAGCAACTATGATCGGGTAGCATCATTTTAGGAATTTCACGTGTCTGTTCAATTAGTTTGTTCTGCGAAGGATAAGAATCTGAGATTTACTTGATAGTTGGTTTTTCTGATATCAACTTCTTATTCAATCAGTTTTCCAATTTGAAATCGAGAGTGATGAGATTATCTCTTGTGTATTTCTAGTGTTTTGCTGGATGTTGAGAGAAAGGCTGGTAACTGGTTTAACTAGCGTTTGGATGGGTACATTTGATCTTGTTTGATTATCTTACTTTAGATACTGTATATTTATGTCGCCTTGGAGGGATACGTAATACATTGATCTGTTTGTTTTTTGTTAAGTGAAAAACTGTACTAGAACTATAGGTTTTGTTCAATTTTTGTTGTGTTAGGATCGGGCAGCGTATTCTTTGAGGTTTTGTTTTGCATCGAGATGTCACTGAGTTAATCACCAAGATTTTCAATGTGTCGGTGTGGAAAATGGTTATATGCCAAGTTCTTTGTTAAGGGTATAGTTGATATTGGTGACTAGCTAGCTACAACCTTTTATGATTTCATTAAACATCTTGAAACTTACGTGGCAAAAGGTTTTGAGTTCTTTGTTAAGGGTATAGTTGATATTGGTGACTAGCTAGCTACAACCTTTTATGATTTCATTAAACATCTTGAAACTTACGTGGCAAAAGGTTTTGGGAACAACATTGATCATCAGCTGGATATGCGCTATTCCTTTGCGTGCGATTTCTACAGTTTTCGTCATGGCCTCTTTGGTGCTTTCAGTGTGTGTGTGTATATATATATATATATATATATATTTATTATTATTTTTTTTATTTTTTTTTTGTTGTTGTCGCCGCCGCCGCTGCCGCTGGTGGTGGTGGTGTTGTTGTTGGTGTAAATTTAATCATTTATGTTGTTCTCTCTGCAGATCTTGACATTACTGAAAATATGATTTAATCCTCTTTGCTAGCGGACCCATAATACCGTCGTTTGTTCTTTGTTAATTCATTGCCTAGTCTGTTCATTATCTTTTTTAATTTTCATTGTGTTTAAGCTTGCATGACATGATTATGTTCTGTTTGTAGGTTTGACTGGTGTCAAACATCCTTGTCCAATCATGTTTACCGTCTGCTGGTTTTTCTAGATTTCTTGTGCTTCTATTTAAACTTCTGCATCATTTGTTTTCCAGTCTATAGAGTCTTCTATGTCGCTCTTTTGTTGGTATAGGTCAAGTATGTTCATTTGGTTGAGGGCTAATTCGAGTTGCCGCGTGATAGCTTAGACCAACATATTGAATAAGTCCTACTATGTCCCAACACTCTACCCCTCTGTACTTAATTTCTCATGCAATCACAATTATTATAGGGTATTAATCAAGACGACAGTGCCTTTTTTTGTAGGTTTGTTGTTCAAAAAATGAGGCGTTTGTGATAACAGGCTTACGGGTTTTTCTCTGATTTTTTATGATTTTTTTTTTTTTTTTTATTTTCTTCTTTTTTTGTGTTAGGATCATATATACTTTTTAGCTCACTTGATTATAGTTCTAAGCAAGCTTCTTGTTTGCCGCAGGTTTTATATATTTGGGTCACTTTTTGGCTGGCAGACCATTAGCACCGTTATTTCTTCTTTGTCATGATCATGTTTCTGTTTTCTTTTGTGTAAGCTTGCATAACATGATTATGTGCTTGTCTGTAGGTCTCTGGTGTCATTCATCCCTCTCCATCATCGTCTGCTGGTATTCTGTAGCACTTGTAGATAGCATTACTGTATATCAGTCTGTCATCATAATGATATGTGTGTAAGCTTGCATGGCTATTTTGATATGTGTGGAGTCGAAACATCTATTACCAATCATCATTGGTTTTCTCGCTGCCATCCTCATGAGATACCTGTATGTTACTCTTTTGCTAATAGGTTATGGGAGCTCATGTGCTCTGGGGGTGTCATTCGATTTTTGCTCGATACTTCAGCCACATTACTAAGCTCTATTGCGTCATAATACCTTCTTTCTATGTTTTTAATTTCTTAGGTAGAGAACATCTGTTTTATGTTTCTAATACAACCAATGTTTGTGTATAGGTTTGTTGAATTCCAAACACTATGGTCATGATGACAATATGCCGGTTTCTTGACTTGACTATTTATACCATTATTCTCCATTTTTTATTTTATTTTTTCATTGGAGGATTACTGTGTCGTGCTCTCTTGCTTATGATATCTGCTATCAAACATTGTGCATACAGGTGTTGTGGCAAGATGCTAGAAGGCTGGATCCTTGCTGCTTTTTTAGGATCATGCCAATTTTTGAAACTGTTTCTTTGTTTCTTTTTGTTCTGCTTCATTTATTGGCCAGGTGCCCCTTTTACTTCTGAAAATTAAGAGCGCTATGTTCTTTTGTCTGAACACCGGTGCTGGCGTCTTAATTGACCATTTGTTGGTTTTTTCTTCAATACTCATGATCATTTTCTTTCTAGCATTAGCGGTTCTCTTCGTCTCTCTTTTGATCAGATATTTTTATTATGCTCTCTTATTCATAGGTGCAGATTGTGTTGCTTGCATTTCTATTCTGAGTCTTGCAGTTTAAATGGCCATGGGGAGACTGTGTTAGCTATACGGTTAAACACTTGTGACATTACCTTTCTTTCTGTTGTTTTTTCTTCAGTTAGATTTACTTTATTATGTCATCTGCGTGTTGAGTGGCTGAGATGCATAAGGATTCATTGGATTCATCGCAGGCCTACACAAGTGAATATGATTGGCTTGGTTTTTGCCTGCAAATAATTAACTGGTTTTCTCTTAGCAATTGGTCATCTCATTATCTGATCTTTTGACATCCCTTGTGTGTAAGCTGCATGACATTATGTTTTGTGTGTAGGTCTTACGTGGTTTTGAACATGCTTGCCTAAGCATCATTGTCGCTATTCTGTTGGTTCTTCTATTTTCTTTTATGGATGTATTTAGATTAAGAAAATTTGTGTTTATATATGGATCACATGTGCAAATTTAAAATTTATGTTGTCACTGCAGATATGGTTTAACCTTCTTTGCTGGCGGACCTATAAAACTCGCATTTGTTCTCTGTTCTTGCAATTAGTCAGTTCATTATCTTTTTTATTTTTCCATTGTGTGTAAGCTTGTTGCATGACATGATTATGTTCTGTTTGTAGGTTTGTGTAGTGTCAAACATCCCTATCCAATCATGTTTACCGTCTGCTGGTTTCTCTTGATTTCTTGTGCTTCTATTTAACTTTTGCGTCATTTGTTTTCCTGTCTATTGTGATGAGATTCTTCTATCTTCTCTCTTTTGTTAATATAGTTCAGGGATGCTCATTTGGTTGAGGACTACTTTGAGTCACCGTGTGATAGCTTAGACCAGCATATTGAATGAGTTATATTTTGTCGCAACACCTTCTTTAAATGTTATTCTTTACGCAGTTTCCATTGTAGGCCATTAATTAAGAAGACTGTGTCTCTTGTGTAGGTTTGTTATTGCCAAATGAGGTGTTCGTGATGACCGGCATGCTGGGTTATTGTCCGACTCTTTATGATCTTTTTTTTTTTTTTTTTTTTTTTTTTTTTTTTTTTGTGCCTTTGCAATATGATCAGTATCATTGTTTTTTAACTCACTTGCTCAGTGCTGCTAGATACTTTGGTATAAAAATGTGTTCCTAATGGTTATAAACGGGTCCTCCGGAAAGGCAATAGTTGGTTTCACCCTTGCACTAATGCGTCGTGTCTTAGGTCCTGTTATTTCTCTGTGTGTGTTTGTTGGCCAACTTCTGTTTTCTTCTTGAATTATGTGGATCGACTGTTATGTCTGTAAGTTTGCTGTTAGCTGAGCACTTGTTTTGGCCTCTAAATGACATCTGCTGCTTCTCCCAAAATTTTAGCCTTCCATGACTTGGGGTAGTGTTGAATGTGTTTATTTATTCTTTCCTTTTATGTGGGTCAGATGCATACTTATATGTTCTTGTTGCCACATGTTTAAATATAACCGGGTTACTTGTTGGCTGGCAGCAGGGACGGAGCCAGGAATTAGGAATAAGGGGGGCCGGAATTTTTGTGTTATTATGTTTGTGTTTTCTTTTGTGTAAAGCTTGCATGACATAAATTTTTGCTTCTTTGTAGGTTTGTGTGAGTTGAGAAAGCATTTACCAATCATTATGGCCACCATGTGCTGTATTTTTAGTAATAATTAGTAGATCATGTTCAATATTAGGATTATTGGTTTTCTAACTGTCATCCTCATAAGATCTTTGTATACCGCTTTTTTTTTTTTTAATAGGTCATCGTAGTTCGTGTGCTGGAAGTGCCATTTGAGTTATGCTCGAGACTTCCGACTACATTACTAAGCTCTATTGCACCATGCCTTCTTTCTATTTTTTTAGTTCCTTTGGTAGGGAACATCTATTCTATATTCCTAATACGACCATGTTTGTGTATAGGTCTGTTGATTTCCAAATACTGTGGTCATGATCAATATGCCGGTTTCTTGACTTGACTACTTGCACTATTTTTCTTTTTGTAGTTTACATACTCCATTGTTTCATTGGATTAATTAATGTCTCTTGCTCTTTGCTCATGATATGTGGTATAAATTTTCATACAGGTGTTGTGGAAAGTTGCTAGATGGTTGGACCCTTGCAGTATGATCATGCCATGTTATTAAAATGTTTCTCTGTTTGTTTTTGTTCTCTGTTCAATTATTGACCAACTTCTATTACACTCCTTAAAATTTAGAATATGTTCTGTCTGTAGGTTTGTTCGTGTGGTGGTCTTCTCATTTGAGTTATTGACCAACTTCTTATGTTTTTATGTCCCCTTATTTTTTTTTTCCCTTTTTTCAAGAATTTCTGTTATAAGATCATAAATATGAGGCCTTCTCAATACGTATGTGTGTTCGTTGCAAATGTGGTGTGATCACTATATGCTATTTTTTCAGTCAACACTCCTGGTCAATTCATTTATATTTTAAAATTATTTTTCGTATTTGCAATATGGTTAGAACTTAGAAGAGTTATTTGTTTTCTATAATTTTATTTCCTTTTTGAAGAATTGCTTATAAGATCATAAATATGAGGACTTCTCATTATGTAGGTGTGTTGGTTGCAAATGTGGTGCTCATGATGACTATATGCTGTTTTTTTCACTCGAAGACGTACTCCTGGTCATTTCTTTTTTATTTTTAACTTATTTCTGCAAATGCAATATGATTAGAAGAATTCTTTGTCCCTCTTGCTGATAGGTCTAGAAGAGCTTGTGCTGGATTAGACCATTTGACCTGTGGGCTTAACTTATATATTGGCTGAATGAGTTCTATTATTTCTTTGGTGTTTTCATTGTTGTTAGATGTGTTTTATCCGTCTTTGGTCATTTAGTTTTTATTTTTAACTTGTTTCTGTAAATGCAATATGATTAGAAGAATTCTTTGTCCCTTTTGCTGATTCTGTAAATGCAATATGATTAGAAGAATTCTTTGTCCCTTTTGCTGATAGGTCTAGAAGAGCTTGTGTCTGGATTAGAACATTGACCTTCACTTGTATATTGGCTGGATGAGTTCTATCCGTCTTTGGTGTTTTCTTTGTTGTTAGATAGTGTTTTATACTTTATTTTGTGTGTGTGGATTAGATGTTGAATTATATATGTTGTTGTCGGTGCATGTTTAGACATAACTGAGAATATCATTGAATTGCACTTTGCTGGTGGACCATCAGTACCTTTTACATGTTGGTTGTTTTAGTTACCGTTGGGGTTTATTTATTTCCTCTTTTCTTTAATTTGTGTGGATTTGATGTGTAATTATATGTTGTCGCGGCAGGCTTAGAGGTTCCTTAATATATGATTGGACCGTCTTTTGGCTGGTGGACCAGTAGCACCATTATTGTTTCTTCTTTGCCCTTATTTTGTTCATTATTTTATCTCATGTTTTCACTTGTGTAAAGCTTGCATTACATTATTATCTTTTGTTTGTAGGTTTGCGTGGTATCATACAGCCGTGTCCATCACCCTCTTCTGGTTTTCTTTAGTTATTGTGGTTATTTTCATTTTTAGCATCATCGGTTTATTAGTATGTCATCATCATGAGATCGTTCTATCCTTGCCCTTCTGTTAATAGGTTGAGAAAGTTCAGCGGTGGACTTCATATTTAAATTGGTTCATGATACTTTAGAGTTTAGACCAAATTATTGAAGAAGTACTATATTGTTGTAAGACTATCTATTCTGCTTCTTCACTTGACTGGAAAACGATCTCTTGCTCATATTTTTAGCTCATGATATGTTGCTAATGGTTCTATATAGAGTTTTCTGAGAAAGACAACTGATTGTTGGACTGTTGCAGATCTTTAAGTATTGTGATGTGTAGGTTTGTCGTATGCTGAACACAGGTCCTGGCCTCATATGATGGTTTGCATGTGGTTTACATGATCATTTTATATGACATAATTGAACGTGATTAAGCTGTTTTTTTGCTGTCTAGCACCTATCATTTTTTCTTTCCCATAGTTCTGATGTGTTAACTTGTTTCTTGATTTTCCTTGTGTAAGCTTGCATGTTCTGTGTGCTGGTTTGTGTGGTGTCTGTCATCATGGGTCTTTATTCTTACTTTGTTTAATGGCTGTCATTATTTTTATGCTTTCTTGATTAAGATCAGGACTGTGTTCTATTTGTAGGTTTGTTGTTTCCCATACGCCTGTCCTCTCTTAACAGCCATTTGCTGGTCTGTGGGTTTTCCTAATTTTTGTCTCTTCATTTTTTAGTTTTCCTGATTTGTAGCTACCATATTAATGCTTCCTTTCTTGTCTTCTCTTACGTGTACCTGCAATTTGATTGGCTTGGTGCACTTAATTTAATAGGAGATTTCTTGGTCAAATTTGTGTGATATTGACCTTTCTGGTCTTGGGTTTTTTCTCTACTGTCAGATGATTTTAAAATTATCTTCTTGATTCTTAGATGCCAAGTAATACCTTGTTGTCACCATATGCTTGGGCACAAATCTATATGGTGGATCATAAACACTTGTCTTGTGTCATTATGCTTTTATCATCTGGTTTTGCTTTCCCTTAAAGTTAGCATGACATGATTATGTTGTGTGTGTAGGTCTGTGGAATCAAACATCCTTGTCCCATCATAATGGTCGCCACGTGCTGGTTTTTTCTATAATTCTTATGAGTATTTGCAGTATAGTATTATATGCTTTTCTAGCTGCCGTCAGCGTATGAGGTCCTTGTATCTTCCTCTTTTGCTGATAGGTCAACAGACTGGATGCATCATTTTAAACCGTGTCTTTTTTTTTTTTTTTTTTTTTTGTTTGCCCCCCTATAGGCCAAACATTTAGTATGTGTTTTCAATATGACCTTGTTTGTGTGTAGGTTTACTGATTTCCAAACACAGTGCTCATGATGGTTATATGCTGGTTTCTAATTTGATTTATTATATATGACGGTCTCTTTCCTACTTTTTTCTGTCTACACCTTCATTATTAAAATTTCTGCATTTCGTTCCTGTCTCACTTATAGGTGTAAGAGAGCTTGTGTGTGGACTACACTGTAGGTTATGTCCCGTCTGTAGATTTGTTGGTGCTCAACTCTTGCCTAGCATTTTGATTGTCTCTCTGCTGGTTTTCTTCAGTATATATGATCATCCTTCTCTTTTATTATCATGTATTTTTCATTGGTTCCATCTTGCAGATTGTGTGTAGCTGTACTTTTCTTTTGTGTACCTGCCGCTTAATTGTCCATGGACAAGTTTTGTTAGCTGCTCGGTCAAACTATGTGATGTCTACCTTTCTGTCATACTTTTAGCTTCTATATGCCATGCTATTTTATTTTATTTTCCTTGTGTGTAGCTTAGATGCTTAAGGGTACAACGCATAATTGAACATGATTGGCTCTGTTTTTTTTCCTGTGGATGATTGGCTAATATCAGGTCCGTGAAATAGTTGTTGGAACTTGGAAGACTGGAAGTGCCAGGGGCGGATTTACCTTATGCATAGGTATGCACGTGCATACCCTATGTAAATTTCCAGTAGTGTAAAAATATTTTGATTTTTTCAAAAGTTACTATAAACATATTATAGATTTATAAGTGCATACCCTCTAATATACTGGAAAAAATATGGGTGCATACCCACAGACACGAAAGAAATAAAGAAGGAAAAAAAAATGTACGGCCGCAAGTTTTCAGTAGGTCAGTAGTCAATTATTGAAGAAGAAGAAGAATGACACAAAGAATGATGAACTTTAAGTGTTTCTTTGGCCCATTTGTAATATAAAGTTTCATAATTAAATTCAGAGTCCATCCCTACTGGGCCCAACCCAATTAAAATTACAGTTAATACATATACTACTAGTATTAGTTTTATCATTTACGCATTTCATTTATGATTTAAAACTAAGGATGTTTTGTTTTTAGTTTATTTTATTAGAAATCCGCCTTTATATATTTGTTGTTTTGTAGGATTCTAAAATGTGAAAATAAGTTGTGCTCTATCATTCTATCAATCGCTAATTAGCGTAACTTATAGTTTTTACTTTTGATCTTATTCAATTAACACCGAGACCGACCTATTTCAATTAAAATCCTTATATGCGGATAACTAATTTAATCTCCAATAACCAAAACTTGGTGAACAAAATCAACTTCAATAATATGGATCCAAAAAACTAAACAACAATGCCTAATCCGAGTTCTGAAAAACCCGACCCGAAAAACCAAATTTATTCTCGTAATATCTACAAAAAATAGTGCATACCCTATTCCGAATTCCTAGATCCGCCACTGGGAAGTGCTCAGGAATTCATTATATCAGGCCCTATCCACATGTTTGATTTAAATTTGGCTTTTCTGGTGCTTGCTGTTTTCTCTATTTGTTATTGGTCAGCACAGTCAGGGTCATTTAGACTATTTCTTTTGTGTTTCTAGGGCTCTGTTGGTTGTGGAGCGATGGCTGGGCAGTGGTCTATCATCTCATAGTTTGGATGGTTGGGTTAGTTGTTTTGCTGCTAGCTTCTAAATGGATCACAGGGTTGAATTTGAACAAAGTGACTATCAGTTTGAGTATCATCGTACCGCTGTTACTGGTGACTGTTAAATCTTTTATACTTATATTTTGCACTGGTTGTAACAGTCATCAGTCATAGTGCTCTGCTTTTCCACATGAATATCGTGTCCCTAATTTACATGGATTAGTTGAAACCATTGCGATCTTTTTGATTTGTTGGCTGCCTCTTTTTACAAACATGAAATATAGTTTGCTCTGCTGTCTCCAATTTTTTTACAGTGATAGCTATATCATGTACCCTACTTGATTAATAAGGAAGCTATTTGTGCTGGAAGTGGGAAGTTGATGAAATTGTTTCGTTTGTAATCTTTAAACTCGAAGCGTAAGTTATCTGATGAACAGTAAATATGACTTGTAGTCCACTAGTTTATTTGCTCGTGGAAGTTTATTTAGGTAAACACAATTGCAATAAGCTTTGTAAGAAACTAGATGCACTCATGATGCATGATTATTTTCCCTTGTTTGGCGTTGCTCAAGTATGACTGCTAAATGGATTGTTTTAGCGATACTATTATGGTTAGACTTTTCTGCAAGTGATCTGTATCATGTGAGAATATGGATATGGCTAGTTGCAACATATAGTAATTGATGGAGGATATTTCTGGATGTTTTGGACTTTCTTGCGTAAGAGATGTTGCATGCTTTTTTGGTTCAGCTGTTTCTGCAAATGACTAGGAATAAATTAAGTGTCCTCAAGTTGCTGGTGTTTGGTTTCATATGGGTGACTGTGATATAGAAGTATGGTTGAAGAATGCAAAATGTTATCCGTGCATGGTCTCTGGTTAAATGGCTATTTGGAAGATGTTTTTGCTGCATATGCTCCGAGTGTTTCTTTGTTAAATATTGGTATGTATGTATACAAGTTTTAACTCTGCCTGGGTGTGTACTCAGCCGGTCCCAAGCCCGGATAAAAAAGAGGAGGGTTGAAGGAGGCAAAATGCCTCCGCTAAAAACTTGTATATGAAGGGTAGTCTGAAGGAGAAACTATTTACGGTACATTTGCTTTAAATTGTATTTGGTGTTCATGATTTTTGCAGATGAGAACTGTGGGTCGGCAATGATTTCAAGCGTTATTGTGGTGTATCCTTCAGTGATGTTACCTTTGTATAGGTTTCCCACTGTATCTGAACAAACATAATTTGCAATTTTGCACATACAAATATTGAGTTCTCTCTGTTACAATCTTTAGTACAGTAATAAGCATTGATCTATTTTCGATTGTTTTAGTCTTGGCTTTCAAGATTTTCATGACAGTTTTGAATAATTTTGGGGTTTATTGGCCTAATGAATTGAAATTTATATTTAAAGAGAGAAACTTGATATAGGGAGGCGTGATAATTCTAACATATTTTGCAGAATGTGTTTGTTGTAAATTCAAAATTGAGGCATTTGGTTTTTGGGTCTTTTTTATTATGTGTTTTTTGGTTGGTTTATTTTGATTTTCTTTTTTAAATTTATGTTGTTTAAGTTACTGGGATATTGACTTTTGGTTATTTTGCTTTGATGTTTAGGAATTACGATAGTTTAGGAGCACGTATTAGCCGTCCCACTCCATTACATTGTGATAATCGTAGTGCCATTTAAATCGCTCGCAACTCGGTATTTCATGAACCCACCAACCATATTGAGATACATTGTCGTTTCACTAATTAATCGTCATCTTCATATGTATTTTTCAAGCCGCACTGTCGACCAAGCTTTCGATTCTTGACCGACAAACTCTCGATGTTTATTGCTGCAACGTTGTTTGTTTGATGGGGATGTTAGCTTAATAATATTAAGCATGTATTAGCCAATAAGTGACACACCAGCCCATTGTTAGTTTTTAGAGTTTTACCCTCAGTGTCATGTGCATGTATTTTTATGTATCTCTGTTGTTTATCAATTCACAAACTTTGCATTTGTGTTTGGTTTTTACACTGTACACCCTTGACCTTTCTACTTTCAACAATGTTTTTCATAGTTGCAACTTGCAAGTAAATTTAGCAGCCTTCCACAAAGATGACCTTATATATATATATATATATATATATATATATATATATATATATATATATAAAGTTAAAATAAAAAGACAAATATCCGTAAAAGAATAAAAAGATTTTTTTTTTTAAAAGTTCTCGAAAAATTTCAAAAAAATTCCACAAGATCGGGTATGTTGGTGCATAAAACTTTTGTAAAAGAAGTTTTTCTAATTTTGAGTTTTTATACGTTTTTTTAAATGCACAAAAAACGAATTTTAATGCGCAAAAAAAGTTTTAATGCACAAAAAAAATTTTAATGCACAAAATTTTCAACTTGTTTTAGTTAGATGCGCAATGTTATTTTGATGAAAAAAGTCAAAAGAAGTTGGGTCCAAAAACAAATTTTTGATGCACAAAAAAGCGATTTAGTGCACAAACGTATTTTTTAATAATTTTTTTTCGGATAAAGTATCCACTTTTAGATAAACTTCCTTTACAACTTTTTCATGCACCAACATACTCAATCTTGTGGATTTTTTTTTTTATTTTTACGAGAACTTTTTTAAAAAAAATTTCTTTTTATTCTTTTTACGGAAATTTGTCTTTTTATTTGATCTTTACCATATATATATATATATATATATATATATATATATATATATATATATATATATATATATATATATAGGGAAGGGATCAAGTAAGAAGAATAATTTAAATAAGAATGGTAAAAAGTAATTCTAGCCATACATTTCAAATTAGGAGAGAAATTTTGAAGGAAGATGCATCCACTTTTGTAGATGCATCTGTGTGATTGTGGTTACTTCTTATCATTCCTATTTTAATTATTCTTCTTATTTGATCATATATATATATATATATATAATGCCATGAAAATTGGAGAATAAATAGAGAAATTGATTTTTTTTGGAATTATGTTGTTTAATATTTCAGTTTCTTTTATTTGGGCAGACCATTTTTAACAAAGGCATTTCATTTGGTGTTTATTTCAAGCTCTTATATTTACCGAGGTAAGAAGCCCTTTACCAAAAAAAATTCTTTTTTCAAGCTCTTGGTACTAGCAAAGTTGGTTACGTCGGTGTTTATTTCTTAGTTTGTGTTGTCATGAAATTTGTCGATTAACTTCCTTTTAATTTCCTTTACGTTGTCAACCGATAGTTAACCAAGCTAAATTGAAATATTTGTGTCTTTTTGTATCACACTAAGATTCGTATTTCTTTTTCCTTTGGATAGTCAACCTCTATCCCTTTCAATAAAAATATAGATAATAAGGGGGAAAAAAAGTTAATAGATAAACATATACACTTCAAGGATATGTTTAATAGATTAGAACATGAATATTTTGTTCAACCTTATCGTCATATCCATATCAATTGCCTTGATCTATAGTTTTGCATATTTACAAATTTTTAAACAGAGATGGAAAGGGCTTTGGTTAATCACAGTTCATAACAAAGTTAAATTCTATATATATTAATCTCCGTGGACGGTGGTAGGAGTGAGCAGAAAAACCGAAATATCCGAATAAACTGAAAATCAAAACCGAACCGAACCTAAAATAACCGAATCGAACTTATAACCGAACCGAATTTGCCAAAACCGAACCAAACCGAACTTTTAGTTCGGTTCTCGGTTTGGATATGATTTTGGTAATCAAAACCGAAAACCGAATTCATATAAATTTATATATTTTTTATATATTTATATATATAAAAAGATCAATAAAACGTTATATATATATATATATATATATATATATATATATATATATATGTTGATGCATAATCTGGCGTGGGCTAATTCAACGACTCTCCTTGGGCCGTTAGTCGTCTTCTCAAGCCCTAAATAGACCTGTCAACAAAGAGAACCCGTTAGGAGTGGACCCGAGGCCGTAGCCCCGGGATCCACCTCCGACGGTTAAGTTAGTGTCGATGCGTAGTAGCATATATGAGAATTAGGTTTAGGGTAACCTGTTATATTTTGTGGTGAATGGAATCCCAGCCCTATATTTATAAGGCATGGATTAAGGTTTAGGCGTAGAGTGGGCCGCTGTCTGCCGGGCCTGGCCCATGTAGGATCCAGTCCGGACCATACGTCCACAAGCCCCCAAGTTTAGTATGACATAGTGCGTGACTATGTTATGCTAGACTTAAGTTCTGTTCATAACCGCGTAGGCCTAATCAACCATGATGGCATGTGTGCGCAACTCAGGTGTGCGCATGGATTGTCTCCATGTGTGCGCATGGGTCGGACCATACTGCGCAGCCCAAATGCGACAGTGCGCACTGGCATTGCGATTGTGATTGTCTCACAATGGTGAAGGTGGATAGGTGGATCCCTATGCTGCCTCCTGGATAAGGACGTACCTTTTGTACTAGTAGCGGTGCAGCATGGTGCAACAGAAGACATGCTTCTGTGGCAAAGGTGCGCGCTGTGCGCGGAGATGTGCGCTATGCCCAGAGGTTTGCGCTGTGCGCAGAGGTGCGAACATTACATTCGTCTTTACAACCGATAGAGGACGTCTCCCCTGCGGCAAGATGGTGCGAATATTTAAATCCGTCTTTGTACCGGGCTTGCAATACCTCTTACGTACGATCTGCTTCCAAATATGCCTACATGACTTGTACGGAAACAGTGGTAGTATATACGCTGGTAGCCCCCCAAGTTTGATGGTGCTACTCGTGTAGGAGCATTAAACTTATATATTCAAATCCTGAAAAATACTTAATGCAAATATTAAAAGTATATGCTGCGAATCGCAACATATAAAACCTAATGAAGTAAAAGGTTAGCGCGTAGCAAAACATATATAATTAACACATAAGAGAAGTAGTAGTATAAAGTACACCTATCGTGAGGTTTTACAAACTATATAAGAGAAGTAGCACGTAGCTAATAATAAAAACAGTGCGCGCATGACGATTAAGGTGATTTTTTTATTTTTATAAAAACAATGGCGCGGATGGATGTACCATGACCGCGACTAATAGTTTCGCACGCACAGACGCAGATGGATGTATCGTGACCGCATAGATTCTAACGTTTGTGGATGATCGCAGTTGACCACGGCTTTCGTCCAGTGCCCGTACGTGACAGTGACAGTGCGCTCATGGCGATTGACTAGCATCGTGGTGCCTGTACGTGACAGTGCGCTCATGGCGCCAGTCTGCGAAGATGTCCGAACGCATGGCCTAACGCGGGTAGATTTACCGCGACTGCGCTGTTCGCGGCTAAAAGATGTGCACGAATTAATTCCCGGTGAAAAGATAAAGTAGGTCCGATCGTGCGGATTTAATGCGGCTTATGTAAAATCGTGTTTACCAAGTTAAAAGATTCATGTAAAATCTTTTTAATATTTAAAAGATATTGGGATATCTTTATTAATTTTAGAAAATATTGCGAGAATAATGCATATGTCAAAAGATAGCGTGTACGGCTATAGATAAACAATTAAACAAACATTCGCATAATATAATAAGGATTATAGTATTCCCCTGTAGAGGATAAGGATTATAGTTACCTTACTTTTGGTGACACGTGCGTAGGTATCAATTCTCATCAATTAGTAGGGGTGTTCAAAATAACCGAGAAACCGACAAACCGAGCCGATCCGCTCAATCCAAAACTGCAAAAAACCGATAACCGAAGAAACCGAAACCGAAAAAACCCGAAACCGGAAAAACCCGCTTATCACGGTTTGGTTTCGGTTTTTACTTTTAGTTATCCGTGGTTACCCAAACCGAACCGAGTATAATATACATGTAGGTATCAACAAATCATTCAAAAAAATGTACAAGTATTAACTATATTATTGCACTGCTTTTATTATATAACAAATTTTTACTTACCTAATGTGATTATTTACTAATATCCATGGATTACATATGATTATAGTGGTCGTAACCTATAAACGTCGTATAAATAGTATTACTTATTTTGTTACATATGATAATTTGAATGTTTTTATTGGGACGGAATAAATTTACTATAACTCTAATAATCTCTTCAATGTTACTAAATTTTAAGACAGTGATATATTACATTCTAATTTATGTTATTGTTTGTCCGATTGATTCAATTAATTTTTTAGAATGGTTAACCGTGACCCGAACCGCGGGTAACCGTTCATTTTGGGTACCCGCATGTCCGGTTAACCGCCTAGTACGGTTCGGTTTCGGATAGTAAAATGAACTACCCGCCCCGCGATGGATAGTAAAAATCTCTAACCGAACCGAGCCGAACCGCCCCGTGAACACCCCTATCAATTAGTATTGGAAAAATAAACGTGCGTACGTATCGAATTCATGCTCAGCGGCATAAAAAATAAGTGTTAGATCAACACATAATTAACTAATATATTGTTTTAAAGTTACCGGCTTTTGAACTCAATGGTTACTTTCCGGTGACGTGAGAGCACGAAACTTGTCGTTGTCATGGTCCCACGGATGGCGCCAATCTGTTGATGCATAATCTGGCGCGGGCTAATTCAACGACTCTCCTTGGGCCGTTAGTCGTCTTCTCAAGCCCTAAATAGACCTGTCAACAAAGAGAACCCGTTAGGAGTGGACCCGAGGCCGTAGCCCCGAGATCCACCTCCGATAGTCAAGTTAGTGTCGATGCGTAGTAGCATATATGAGAATTAGGTTTAGGGTAACCTGTTATATTTTGTGGTGAATGGAATCCCAGCCCTATATTTATAAGGCATGGATTAGGGTTTAGGCGTAGAGTGGGCCGCTGTCTGCCGGGCCTGACCCATGTAGGATCCAGTCCGGACCATACGTCCACAATATATATATATATATATATATATATATATATATATATATATATATATATATATATATATATATATATATATATATATATATATATATATATAGGGGACTTTTTTACGAGAACCATTTTATCTACGAGAACTGAGAAAACCACCAAAAACATGCATGTACGCCTTTTAAAATAAAATAAAAATACATGCAAATCATCAATAATCGTAAGCATCCACCTATGTTCTTCAATATCATTATGAACTCATCATCTTTTTTCACAAAAACCTTACCCACGGCCGCAATATTGTCGTTGCACGTCTGATAAGAACATACATGCACACCTTCAAAGAAAATTTTTTTTATTTTCAAGTTCTTATCAAATTCTTTAGAACAACTATGTTTTTTTTTAAAACATATGTGTTGTTTTTAAAACATATGTGCAAAAATACAATTATTGAAGGCGTGCATGTAAGTTTTTGGTGGTTCTCTCAGTTCTCGCAGCAAAAATGGTTCTCGTTTGAAAGTTACACTATATATATATATATATATATATATATATATATATATATATATATATAACAAAAAAATTCTATCCTAATATTAAAAAATACTTTTTATGTTTGAAATAACTTTTTTGGCAAAATATATTTGTATATTTTTCTTTTTTTTTATAAATAAAGTGTGTAATTTGGTTAAACCGAACCGAACCAAACCGAACTAGAATTTAACCAAACCGAACCAAAAACCGAATTTGAATTCGGTTTGGTTTGGTTCACGGTTTGACCCTAAATTTTTTTTTAACCAAATTAACCGAACCGAATTAACCGAATATCGAAAACCGAACCGATCAACACCCCTAGACGGTGGAGATTAAAATATCATTTCAGTTGGATTGGTATTGTTAGCCCATCAATGGCCCAACTTTGTAGCCCGCTTCTTCATGACATGTTTCCCAACCACAGAGATATTAATTAACTAGGCGTGGATGGATGGGGCATGTTATAGTTGAGTCCACTTTTCCCTAACCACTAATTAAGTAATTAGTAGTAATATGTTATTTCATCTGCATGGATAGGAAATGTTATAAAAAATTTCTTTTGTCTGAGTTGAATATTTTCCGTTGACTATTTCGGTTTCTCATCAATAGATACTCATACTCTTATTCAACCGCTAATTTAAAAAGAAAGGTTATGCTACCATTTGAACTGCTAACGTTTACCTTCCAAGACTCAAGTCTATTGTGGGTTTATGTTGATGAAGAAAATTGCTGATCTACGTTAGTCTTATGAGTTGCAGGAATATACATCGTTTGATTAAAGTCTTAACCGAGCAAACAACCCCGTCGCAATGCGGCGGGCTCCTGCTCCTTGTTTCTTATAAAAGACATGAACAGTATATTATATAAAAAAAAGTCAAATAAATGACTTTTCTAAAAAAATATAAAAAAGTCAAACTCGTGTTATATTATTTGAAATGTCTATCACTTTCGACCTTCGTGGCAACTACGTTTGGAGTAGAGTGTTTGACCAGCAAAATAAAATATTGTTTCTTAGAAAACAATACGTTCGAGGTTATTTAAAAGATCCGGTATATTTGTAATCTCTGCTACAAAGATCACGACCTAAATATATCGTAAGTTATTCAATAAGAAACGTTGATTTACACAAATACATATAAAATCACCGTAGGTTCAATTTTTGAACATATATTAAAACTTGGTAATCGAAAAAGAAACGAAAGAATGATATCTAATTTCAATGGCATAAAAATGACCCAAAGAACATTCGATTACCTTTTAACAAGTCGTCGATCCTATTCATGTCCGGCTTATAATCACTGTGATATTCGGGCCGTAAACGGAATGTTTCAGTGAACATTTCATGAATCATTCGATAAAAAGTTCATTTATATTCGTTTATTTAATAAATGAACTAACATAAACAACATTTTACGTTCATTTAGTTAAATGAACAAAAGTCTTGCCTGTTTATTTATATTCGTAAACATCCGATTATGCGTTCATTTATTTGTCATGTTCGTCTATTGTATCCTTTTCTAATATACTTTTAAATTTGGTTTACTTAAACAAAACAACATTTATAGAACATAAAATTATGTATATTTATAAGTTTTATGTTTATTTTTCTACGTTGATTTAAGTTCGTTCGTTTATATTTGTTTAGTGGTTTAATGAACAGACATAAACAGACAGGAACAACCTTATTTTTTTAATAAACGAACATGAAAAAAAAAATTGTAAGTTAAAGAGACTGTTTTCGTTTACATGTTCGGTTAAAATTAAATGAACGAACATGAATAAGGCTTCTTTCGTGTTCTTTTGGTTCGTTTACATCCCTTGTACCCACTTTTACTCCATTTTTTTCAAAATGTTTAAATTGGTGAGAATATCTTCATATCTTGACTTTGTTACCTTTGTTGGGTGCCGACTGATTCTTTTCAAATGATCTAGCCTCAGACAATGAACATTTGTCTCAGTGAGCTTCAGCCAAAAGTTGCGATCAAAACCATAACATATTTCTCCAAAAATCTTCCTTAACAGATCAACTGCACGTTTATGGTGAAGAAGTGATACCACTAAACCAATGCCCAAAGGTAATGATAGGCTATTGGTATTGTGTGTATCAATAGCCTATCCACGTCATAATTCTTCAAGTTGATATGGCGTATACTGTCGGTATTGTGTGTGCATGACGAAACATACAAACTTATATTGCTTACTATGTGTGAGACCTAAGGGTGACACACATATAACGCAAGACGCTTGGAATACATATATATGATTCCATAAAAAATGACACCCTGGCCACACTTTATAGGAAATACAATTATGAGGAGGAACTTATTGATTAGATTTATGAGCCTGACAGTAAGAAAAGCATAGCATAATCATCTATGTCAACTACTTTGTTTTCTAACTCTAATGTGCATGTCCTTGATAGTGACTCTAATGTAGAAGAAGACACTAAAAGTAGTCAAGAGTTTCTCTCTAATCTGAGAGCCTAATTTCAAAACAAAGCTCTTCTAGCTAGTCAGAGAAGATTCTACAAAAGATCAAAGAGAGTGAGTAAAACTAGGGGGATAGTTGACAAGTTAAAGGAAACTTGTTTTAGATGTAGGAAAACTGGGCACTTTCAGAAAGACTGTTCAAATAACAAAACTTCAACCTCCTCATATCCTTCAAAATCAAATCATCAATCCAACTGCTCTTTCAACTGAAATTATAGTTCTGGAAAGCATGGAAAAGATTACAGAACCCTTTACAGAGTAAATAAGGGGTTTTCTTACTTCCTTGAGGCAAGTATTTTTGGTCTAGTAGTAGGTAGAATCGCGAGGTTCTTGTGGTTTGTTCCGAGGGCAGAACTTTGTTGGTTATTTGCTCTTTTTTAGTGAACACCGATCGTTGTTCATATCAGTGGAGTGAAGATTGTAACGGTTTCCCCACTACAAGGATGGTGTACTAGTAATAGTATAGGTGCGCGGATTCTCAACTGGACGTATGGATGATCTAAACCCCTCGTCCCGAACCAATATAAATCTTGGTGTTTGTCTCTCTTTTCTTAACCTCTTTACTTATTGCTCACACCATCATATATGAACTTGAGACGTAAATTACTCAAACTTAAAATAAGTCGAAAAGAACGTATTCACCCCCTCCCCCTCTACGGTTCTACATATGGCAATGATTCAAGTTTGGCTAAGCCATTTTCTACCACTATTTCATACATTATCACTCACATACTAATAATCATATACTTACTCACACGCTGGAAGTGATTCGTAGGACTCAACTCATGCGCATCCCTTAACGTAGTGTTTTGGTATTTCTTAATTTTAGATTACTAGCAATTGGGCATACACCACTCACCCCCAAATCCTTCAATCGCCATTGGTAGATATGATAGTGTGGTTTATTGCATAATAAGTAATCAACGGGTTGAATTTGTTCGTTCAAGATACAATGGTTACAGACACTGCTGTCCTAGAAAGGGGAATATACATGATTATTATTGTTTGCCAAAATCATGAACAAATTTATATCAACCACATCATTAGGAACTAGCTGGGTACCCGCGCATTGCGACGACAGATACCTGGCAATACAATATTTTGCGATAAATTTTTTCCTTTTCAACAACATTATGAATAACGATGATACTTTTTATATTAAGTTTAAGTAGTCTTAGTCTAATTCATATAACATTGTAGAGTGTTTTGTCGATGTTGATTCAATATATAAAGACATTATTAGTACTAATAACTGATTACATTTGATTGTACAATAGGCATTACAATTATTTTTTATAGTTCACGAACATTTTTTTTTCCTGTGACAAGATTTGAATATTTTACATTATTTGCTAATTGTTAATGTGGAGTTGAATTATTTTGCAGCACTTTAATACGAATAACAATTTACAACTTTCAGAATTTGTATTATATTAAAATGATTTATTATGGAGGAATGTATTACTTAAATTTTAAAATGTTTTGCTTTTTATATTGATTTTAGAAAAGATGTTGACTATAGCTTGGAAGAAAACTTTTTGTACTAAATTTGTTTATGCCACAAGCTTATCAATTTGTATTGCTTAAATTTAATATTTTAGTATATTTAATGGAAAAATAAGCTCTATCCATTAGACTATATTTATCACAACATTATCTCTTATTAAAATATTATTTTTTCACTTATCCACTTACAAAACCAATATATACAACTAATTTATATATATAGTGTATCTTTATTTTCAGAATCCTGTCAAGTGCGGGAACTGCGAGAACTCTAATTTTGCATTAGAAAACATGTATGTTTTCTTACATACACCTTAATACACATACCTGCGTAACATACATATTCATATAAAGCCATGTTAAATGCAATATAACAATGAAAAATGGTTTTATATGAACATGTATGTTACGCATGTATTTGTATTAATTTTTATGTAAGAAAACATACAAGTTTTATATAAACATGCATATGTTTTCTAATGCAAAATTGAAGTTCTCGCAGTTCCCGCACTTAATAGGGTTCTGAAAATAAAGCTCCCAATATATATATATATATATATATATATATATATATATATATATATATATATATATATATATATAGAGAGAGAGAGAGAGAGAGAGAATAGCTTAGCTACAATTTTTGTAGCCAATTTGCTACAATCTTTTACAAAAAAATACACAAGCATTGATTAAGGGACTCACAGAAAAGAATCAGGACCACAAAAAGAATCAGGGACCCACATTTAAAACACGAAATTGTAGCCAATTAGCTACAATAAATTGTAGCTAATATATTTTCATATATATATATATATATATATATATATATATATATATATATATATATATATATATATATATATATATATATATATATATATATATATATATATATATATATATACTAGGTAGACTTTTTGGCCGTGCTAAACACGGCCCTAGGGAATTAATATTTTTGTTTTACGTCCATACAAAAGATGTTATTGTTTATATCTGTAATTTATTTTCAAGACAATATCTTAAAGATTCCTCAAATGCCTTGTATCTTAGTAATACCTCATTTTATCTAATAACCTTTTCAAATATATATTATGTGAAAGTTGGTTCTATATATATGTGGGTTTTCAAAAATATTGCTAATTAAGAGATTTTTTTTTTACCTGGTGTCTTAGAAGTGTAAATTGACAAATAGAAGTAAAAGAAATGTAAAAATAGTCGATGGACAATGATGTTTAATTGTTTGCCCCATACACCTATAATCCTATTACCAAACCAACAAGCCTTTTATTGTCATGTCTGACATTCTTCATTAGGGTTTCAATCTCAAACCCAAACCCCAAACTCAATTTCAATCCAATCAGATATATTTCGAAATTAGGGTTTCGTTGTTTCTTTAACTATGGGTGATCGTAGATCTAAGGAAGACCATGTTCAACAAATCTCTACATCAATTTTCATCACGAATTTTCCTGAACAGTTTTCTTTTCGTGATCTCTCGAAGGTGTGTCAAGATTATGGGCGTGTGATTGATACATATATTTCGAATAGGCGTTCAAAAACAGGTAGTAGATTTGGTTTTGTGCGTTTCATTCAGATTAAAGATGTGGACCGTTTGGTAAGGAATTTGTGTACAATTTGGGTGGGTCGGTTAAGGTTACATGCTAATGTTGCTAGATTTCAAAGGCCACCTTTGAATAATGCTAAGTATAAGAACCAAATAAATGCTGAACAAAAGTCCTCTGTAGGGGAGTCTAGCAAGTTTAATGAGAGTAGTGTTCGTCACAATTCTTATGCTGGTGCTGTTAAACAAAAGACGATGAACCATGGAGTTGAGGTTGATAATAAGCCTTCTTTAGTGCTTGATGATTCATGCATTCTTCGGTGTGATTTTTCTCAATCTTTGATGGGGATAGTTTTGGACTTTGGCTCGTTATCAAATATGAAGATGATTTTGGCTAAGAAGGGTTTCAACAATTTAACTCTTAAATATATGGGAGGATTTTGGGTTCTTATTGAATTTTCTTCAAAACCTGTATTGGAGAAATTTAAATCTCATGTTGGAGTTGGATCTTGGTTTTCTTCTTTACAATATGCTTCTAATTCGTTTATTATTGATGAGAGGGTTGCATGGGTGGATATCGAAGGTGTCCCTTTAAAAGTTTGGACGAAAAATACATTCACTAAAATATCTTCCAAATGGGGTGAGTTTCTGTTTGAGGAGGATAAGGAGAACTTATGCTTGAATAGTAAGAGGGTATGTATCAAAACTAAGCTCGAAAATAATATTTTTGAATCATTTAAAATCATTATTCATGGAAAAATTCATTGGATTCGTGCTAAAGTAGTATCTGGATGGGTTCCTGATTTTATGGAGGATGAAGAAAGAGAAGATGAGTCTGATGAGGAAACAGATGCTGATTTAGAAAAAGAAAATAGTAACTTGAGTAAGAGCGTTAACCCAGAAGGAGATAGCGATAGTGAAGAGGTTCCTGAAACGATATTTGGTGATGATCATGTAACACCTAAAAAAGGAGAAGCTAAAAAAGATGGTGCAGAAGTTCTTCATTCTGATGATCCTTTTAATATTTATGACTTGTTAGAAAAAAAACAGCATGGTACTAATAATGTAACTGAGAAATCTGATGCTACCTTGAAGTATCCTCCAGGGTTCACTCCTGTGGTAGATGCTGACACTAAGTCTGATCATGCGGATTACTTGTTAACGGAGGAAAATGCGAGTAATCAGAAGGTTTTTAAAGAGAATAGTATTCCTGATGAAAAAAATAGCAGGTCTATGTCACCATTGAAGGAGGAAGATAAGGAGTCTGGTTGTTCAGGTCACTTTAGACGTGTACAAGGCCCTCAAACAGGAGGATCTATATTACAATTGTTAGACGATTTAGTGAAGGTGGGTCAAACAATGGGTTACAGGATGGAGGGGTGTGTTAGAAATATAGAAGAGATCATTGAGACTCGTGGGGAGAACGAGTTTTGTCAATGAATTTTCTATCTCTAAATGTTCAAGGCCTTGCCCAAAAGGCTAAAAAAGATTGGGTAAAGGAGTTATGTATTAAGAATAAGGTTAATTTTATGTCACTTCAAGAAACAAAAATGGAGAATGTTGATCATTTTTGCATCAAGAATTGTTGGGGTAATCTTTCTTTTGAGTTCGTGTGTGGCCCGTCTGTTGGTAACTCCGGTGGAATTCTTTGTGTTTGGGACCCTAGGATGTTTCATAAGCATAACTCAACGGTGTCAGATTATTTTGTTGCTATTCAAGGTGAATGGATTTTAAATGCTAAGAAATGTCTTATAATCTCTGTATACGCTCCTCAAGAAGTTTGTGAAAAGAAGATGTTATGGAATTATTTAAATCACGTAATTGATAATTGGAGTGGTGAAATTGTTATTATGGGAGATTTCAATGAAGTTCGCTCGAAAGATGAACGTTATGGTTCTTTATTTAATGTTCAGAGCGCATCTGTTTATAATTCTTTCATTTCTTTAGGAGGTTTGGTGGAAGTTCCTTTAGGAGGTTGCTCTTTTACGTGGTGTCATAAATCGGGGCAAAAAATGAGTAAATTGGATCGTTTTCTCATTTCGGAAGGTTTGATGGGATCGTGTCCTAACATTTCTGCTATTACTCTCGATCGTTATTTATCGGGTCATCGGCCTATTCTTTTGCGTGAAGCTTGGTTTGATTATGGTCCTACCCCATTTCGTCTGTTCCACTATTGGTTTGAGTGGGAGGGTTTTGATAAACTTGTTGAAGAAACATGGAGTGAGTCGACTATTTCCGATTCCAATGCTATTTCCAAGTTCATGAAGAAGTTGAAATGCTTAAAATAGAAAATTCGTGTGTGGACTAAAGCTAAGAAAGAAAGTTCGTTAACTCAGAAATCAAAGTTGAAAGGTATGTTATCTGATATTGACTCTTTAATTGATAATAGAAATGTTGATCAGGAGCTTTTAAATTAGAGAGTGCATGTTATGAATTCTTTACATGATTTGGAGAAAATAGAGTCGTTAGAGGTAGCTCAAAAAGCTAAGATAAAATGGTCGATTGAAGGAGATGAAAATACTAAATATTTTCATGGAATACTAAATAAGAAGAGAAATCAACTTGCAATTCGTGGTATTTTAGTAGATGGAGTGTGGATTGACTCTCCTGATATGGTAAAAAATGAATTTTTATTGCACTTCAACGATCGTTTTGATAGACCTTGCTCATCACGGTTGCTGTTAGATACGGTTTTTCCAAATAGATTGAATTCGGACCAGAAAGATGATTTAGAAAGGAATGTTACTAACGAAGAAATTAAAAGGGCTGTATGGGATTGTGGTACGGATAAATCTCCAGGACCGGACGGTTTTACTTTTGGCTTTTATAGAAGGTATTGGGGTATCTTAGAAAAGGATGTAGTGGATGCGGTGTCATATTTCTTCAAAGACGGTTCGTTTCCTAAAGGTGGTAATTCATCTTTTATTGCTTTGATTCCGAAAATGCAAGATGCAAAATTGGTAAAAGATTATAGACCTATTAGTTTGATTGGAAGCATGTATAAAATCATTGCTAAGATTTTGGCAAATCAGCTTGTTGTTGTTTTGGGTGATATTGTGAATGAAGTTCAATCCGCTTTTGTCACAAATAGACATATCCTAGATGGTCCTTTCATTCTAAACGAATTACTTCATTGGTGCAAATCCAAGAAAAAGCAAACTATGATTTTCAAAATTTATTTTGAGAAGGCTTATGATTCGATTAGATGGGATTATCTCGATGATGTTCTAAAAAATTTCGGCTTTGGTACGAAATGGAGGGGATGGATTCAAAATTGTTTACATTCGTCAAGAGGTTCGATCCTTGTGAACGGGAGCCCTACACGTGAATTTCAATTTCAAAAAGGTCTTAAACAAGGAGATCCTTTATCGCCAGTCCTTTTCATATTAATTATGGAAAGCCTTCACATTTCCTTCCAAAAAGTAGTTAATGAAGGCCTTTTTAAAGGAGTTTATTTGAGCTCATCGTTGCAATTATCTCATCTATTTTATGCTGATGACGTCATTTTCATGGGACAATGGAACGATTCTAACATTACTACTATTGTTCATGCGTTAAAGTGCTTTCATAAAGCATATGGACTTCGTATGAATCTGCAAAAAAGCAAATTAATGGGGGTAGCAGTAGAGGATGAGAAAGTGAATAGAGCAGCGTTGAAGATGGGATGTTCGACTTTTAAGATGCCTTTTTCTTATCTAGGCATAAAAGTTGGTGGTTTGATGTCTCGTATAAACTCTTGGGACGAGGTCGTAGCTAGCTTATACTCTCGTCTTTCCAAGTGGAAGATGAAGACCCTCTCTATTGGAGGTAGATTAATGCTCCTAAAATCGGTTTTAGGTTCGACACCTATTTACTATATGTCTATGTTTAAAGTTCCTTCTCAAGTGTTAAAAAGATTGGAAGCTATCAGATGCCATTTCTTTAATGGGGCTGATGCTAAGGAGAAGAAGATGTTTTGGGTTACGTGGAGTAGAGTTTTGGCATCCAAAGACAAAAGGGGGTTGGGTATGTCGAGTTTCTTTGCATTAAATCCGGGCTTTGATGTTTAAATGGGTTTGGCGTTTTCGTAATGACAGTAACTCGTTGTGGTCAAGGTTTATTAAAGCTTTGCATGGTGAAGATGGAAGACTTGGTAAATTATCAAAATTGTCTTATCATTCTGTTTAGGGGAATATTGTAAACGAGTTGATTATGCTTAAAAATCAAGACATGGACCTTCTTAGCCTGATGATGAAAAAAGTAGGTAATGGTGTTGATACGTTATTTTGGGAGGAAGCATGGAGGGGTGATTGTACTTTTAAGTCTCGTTTTCCCAGAGTGTATGCGCTGGAATCTAATAAACTGATCACGGTGGCTGCTAAACTCGCTCATGCAAATTTAGGTTCTTCTTTGCGTCGCTCGCCGAGAGATGGAGCTGAATTGGTGCAGTTTTCTGAATTGAAGGCGAATATCGATGATATTCAATTGCCTATGATGAAAGATAGATGGTCTTGGTCGCTAGCGGGTTCAGGGGATTTTTCTGTCGCTTCAGTGAGAAAGTATATAGACGACCATCAGTTAATCGGTTCTATGTCTAAAACTCGATGGGTTAAAGCGGTTCCAATAAAGATAAATGTCATGGCTTGGAAAGTTAGGTTTGGTTTTCTTCCCACTCGTCTTAACCTTTCTCGTAGAGAATTGGATCTCCAATCCATTCTCTGTTCAAATTGTAATAAAGAAGTTGAATCCACAAGTCATGTTTTCTTTGCTTGTCCTATGGTGAGAGATCTTTACCGTAAGATTTCTTTATGGTGGGATATTAGTTATTCGGTGTTTTCTTCTTATGAGGAGTGGTTGGATTGGTTTCTAAATCTTAGAATTCATTCCGACCGTAAGGAGATTTTGGAAGGTGTTTTCTACATCATGTAGTGGCTTGTATGGAGCTTTCGGAACAAAAGTCTATTTGGTTCAAGCATTCCCTCCAAAGCGGTTATGTTTGATGACTTAGTTACTCGCTCATTTTATTGGTGTAGATATAGATGAAAAGCTAGTTTTAGTTGGTTAGATTGGTTTAAAAACCCTTCTCTTATTACTCTGTGTGGAAAACTAGAAGGGGGGTTAAATAGTTTTACGTCTTTTTAATTTGTTATAAAAGATAGTTTTAGTGTTTTCTTAGCTTTTTAAAAACTTAGATTCGATAATATGTGATCTCAAGTCTTGCACAATATAAACAACTATCAATCAATAATATATAACAATGATAAGTAATGAAATAAATAAGAGATGGAAAGATCGAACTGCGAGACAAGAGATTTATAGTGGTTCGGCTACAAGGACACCTTCCTTGCCCTACTCCACTCCCCGAGCACCTAACTCGAGAGTTTTCTTCACTATATCAACAATCTCCCTTATGGCGGAGAAAACCTTACACACCAATTTACACACCACAACTTCTTCACAACTAAGTCACAACTTCTACACAACTTCTTCAAATCAATCTACTTCACAACTAACTTCTCCACGCCTATCTTCTTCACACCAATTCACTTCACAACTAGCTACTCCACACCTAGCTTCTTCACTACAATCTAATCCCTAACTATTCTTCTTCACACGAAGCAACTAACTAATCACACAATCTATATATCTAGCACAACTATCTACAATCAAATATTCACAACAATCTTCACAAAGAATAATGTAAATAATCTTGATGATGCACCAACAACTTGGATGTGGAGGTCACAACAAGTTGTAATACTTCTTGTCTTGGGGGATAGAAGTATTCTTCTCTTGCACTTGAGAGGATGAAGTTTGAATCACTTTGAAACAAAGAATTATGCACTTATGATCAAAGGATTAAGAGAATGGGAATGTGGATCTAGAACAGAAAGTTTAGGAGTGCAAAAGGTAAGAAAATTCTGAGGGATGAACCAGTATTTATAGGGGAGAAAAATACTGTTCTGGAGCGTGCCGGTCCCCTTAATTAATGGCCGGTACCCTTAATGATTAAGGGGGCTGCCTAAGGAATTAAGGGGGCCGCCCCTTCAGAACGTTGGTTTTTCTTGTCTTTTAGTGGGGAATATTTTTCTGGATAAAATTTGCCATTTTTGGTTGGAAATTTGAAATCATATATTTATAATGAATTAAGCATATTCTTTTAATTCCAAAAGTAATTTTGTAAAAGATATAAGATGTTTAATACATTTTATAAAAATTATAGTGATTAGAAAAATTTCCTTTGATCATGAAATGTAATAAACCCTTTGCTTATTCATACCTTAAGTGATATGGAAGCAAAGACAAATATTAAGCACTAAAAACTTGTTTACGTCATAAGTTTTAGATTAATGAGTTTATGCTTTGTAATTATCAAAACATAGAGACATTGTTAATATGCTAACAATGTTTTAAGACATTATTTATGTCAACAATCTCCCCCTTTTTGATGATTACAAAACCTTAAACTCATTAGGTCTAAAAAATAATTTTTAGACAAGTATTATTAGAGATTAACATTCTCTTCTCCCCCTTTTTGTAAAATCAAAAAAGTTAATGCTCCCCCTTGATGTATGCTCCCCCTCATTTGAGAGCACCAAGGGAATGAGCTATGGAAATCTTGGCTACACAAAATATTAGAAGAGAACAAGGCACATATACATGCAAAGCAATAATTATGCAAATAAAAATAGATTCATTCAAGCATCATAGAAAGCATTACAACATTTAATATGCTTAAGGCATATTGATCATAATAAAACAAAAGAAAAGACATAGTCCTATATTGCCTAAAAGAGCACTTGGACTTGCTTGCAACCCATGGTTGATTGTTTTATTTGCTTGAAGGGTAACATAAGCATAAAGCTTAGTTGTTAAATGGAGAAGGATATGGAGTGGGGTATGGAGCGGAAGAGGTGGACCTTACGATATTGTATCGTGTTAAGGGTGGTATGGGATGGGGTCGAGTGAGGAGATATTCAATCCAAGAAATATCTTCACTTAAATATAGGATTTGTTTTTGAAGGAAGATGCAACAAGGGCAATAGTGAGTGTGGTTTGTAACTTGATCCAAGTTGAGAGAGTGAGGAAGACAATTGTTGTAGGGTGATGATGGAGGTTGCCCTTTGTTGCGTTGTGCAAGATGCATGGCATTGAGATCACAAAGATCATGGATTTGTGATATTTCATCACGGAACTTTTGCTTTTCCGTGGCAATGCGGAGAAAGTCATTGTGTTGATATGGATGAATTGGGTTTGTGTAGTTGGAGTTGTAGTGGGATGGTTGATCAAACTTGTATGGATCATTACAAATGGTTGGAGGATGAGATGAGTGGTTTGGCATGAAGGAAGATGTTTGGACAATGTTGTATGGTTTGTAAAGAGGATCAAATGAATGTCCTTGTGAATTTGGTGTAAAGTTTGGGAAGTAAGTGGTTGGTGGTGTTGAGTGATTTCCCACTTCATTGGTTATGATGGATTTGTTTCGATGGCTTTTTCTTCGCCAAACAGGTTTTTCCGTCATTCTTGCAAGCCTTGAGGCTTTTGGTTTTGGTTTGTTTGGAGAAGTCATGAAGGGATGAGTGAAGAGTTTTGAGGATTGGGGGTATTTATAGTGTAAGATTTGTGTGTTTATGGATGGATAAAGTTTGTTTGGGAGATTAGGACAAAATGTGTTGGTGAAAATGGGGAAATGTAGGTTGAAATGGGCTAAAAAGCAGAAAAGATTCTGTAAACCCGACCATCAGATGGCCGGTCCCCTTAATTAGGGGGCGGTCCCCTTAATGATTAAGGGGGCCGCCTTACAAAATTAAGGGGGCCGCCCATCTGGTGATTTCCAGGTTGCCAGAATTGGGTTTTTGGCAGAAAATTTGCAGAAAGGTTTTGTGTTTGGATTGGAATTCAAGCAAGTTCAATTCCTTTAGGCAATATAGCATCTAATCTAATCAAGATATAGCATGCATGCAAAGACACATAAGCAAAAGAGCAAATAAGCAACACATAATAAGCAAGAGGAGATAAGTTAAGGCAAGAGCACTTAAACTTCCTAAGGCACCTATCTTAGATCAAAGGCAAGTGCAACTAATGAGTGGAAAACTAGTGATGGAGCAAGATGACAATATTATTAGTGAATTTGTCCTAGTGTGTGTCTATATGCAACAAATGTGGAGTTGTGATTGTTTCAACTCCTAAATGCAAAGAGAAATAACGATCCTAAGAAACAATCCAAAAGATCTCCTTGATTCAATTTTTGCTCGATCATGAATGTCAAATATATATATTAGATTATATACCTTGACAATTTAGATGAGAGTTTATGCATGATTTTGGAAAACAATGTTTTTAGCATTAGTCAACAATGCAAGGAAAATGATGTTCATGTGATTCCTAGATGTGAGAATAATTTTTTTTTAAAGAAAATTGATTGGGTTTTACAAAAGAGTTTATGCAAAGAAAATGAACTTTCCCAATCTTTAATTTTGTGCGAAATGGATTCCTAGACTCAGAAATGAAAAAGTAGACGAAAAGTAAATTTTATGCAAGTATAAATTTGTATTAATTCAATATAATTTAGTCAACTTGTTCCATCATTCCTAATCCTAAACGCAAGTGGTTGAATAATTCACGCTTAAGGGGTTTTGTGAATATATCCGCAATGTTGTCTTCCGATGCAACCTTTTCTATAGATATATTTCCTTTTTGTACATTATCCCTAAGAAAATGATGGCGCATTTCTATATGTTTAGTCCTAGAGTGTTGCACCGGATTTTTACTTAAATCTATCGCACCTTTGTTATCGCACATAATGGGGACATTTTCTAACCTAATGCCATAGTCTACGAGAGCTTATTTCATCCATAGTGCTTGTTGACATGCCTTTCCAGCGCTTACATATTCGGCTTCGGTGGTAGAAATAGCAAGAGCGGTTTGCTTCTTCGAAAACCAGGATGTTAGACAACATCCCATAAACGTGCAAATACCGCTAGTGCTTTTTCTATCTACGTAGTCTCCCGCATGATCCAAATCCGCATAGACGATGGTTTCTGTGCCGGATCCCTTAGGATACCATAATCCAACGTGTATAGTGCCTTTAATGTATCGGAAGATACGCTTAACCGCTTCTAGGTGTGAGGTTTTGGGATCCTCTTGAAAACGGGCACAAAGGCAGACACTAAACATGATATCGGGTCTACTTGCCGTCAAGTATAGTAAACTACCTATCATTCCTCTATACTTGGTGTTATCTACGGACTCACCTTCATCGTCCTTTGTGAGCTTCACTTCCGTAGACATGGGAGTTTTCATGGGTTTTGAGCCTTCTAGGCCAAATTTCTTAAGCATTTCCTTAATGTACTTAGATTGGTTAAAAAATATTCCATCTTCTAATTGTTTTATTTGTAATCCTAGGAAGAAGTTAAGTTCACCCATCATACTCATCTCAAACTCATCATGCATGATTTTGGCAAATTCATCACACATGTCTTGACAAGTCGATCCAAATATAATGTCATCAACATATATTTGGACAATGATGAGATTTGGGTCTTTCCTTTTAGTGAAAAGAGTGTTATCTACCATTCCCATGGAATAATCATGTTTAATAAGGAAAGCTTTTAATCAATCATACCAAGCTTTGGGAGCTTGTTTGAGTCCATACAAAGCTTTCTTTAACTTATAAACATAATCAGGTTTTGCGAAGTCAATGAATCCTGGAGGTTGTGCCACATATACCTCCTCATTGATAAAACCGGTAAGGAATGCACTTTTCACGTCCATTTGGAATAACTTAAAATCTAGGGCGCAAGCATAGGCAAGCAATATCCTAATTGATTTTAGTCTAGCTACGGGGGCATAAGTTTCGTCATAATCAATTCCTTCTTGTTGATTATAACCTTGGGCAACTAACCTAGCTTTGTTCCTAGTAACTATTCCATTCTCGTCTAACTTATTCCTATATACCCATTTAGTTCCTATGATGGTCATATTCTTAGGATTTGGGACTAATTCCCAAACATCATTTGCCTTAAATTGATTTAATTCTTCTTGCATAGCTATAACCCAACTTTCATCTTTTAAAGCTTCGTTAATATTCTTAGGTTCTATTGCTAAGAGGAAACAAAAGAAATTGTTTTTATCTTGGGCTTGTGACCTAAGGGTTCTTTGGTTAAGATGTCCTATTATATTATCTAATGGATGTGATCTAGATTCTTTAATATTAACATTTTTGTTATTTTCTAAGTAAATGTCTTCATTATCATTTCCCATGGGTTTTGTTTTACTAACCTCAATAGCTTCATCTTCGACTAAATCATCATCTTCTAAAGGTAATGTTTTAGGAGGTGGTGGTGTTTCATCAAATGTTACATTTAGTGATTCCTCTACTTTCATGGAGTGTTTGTTAAGTATTATATATGCTTTGCTATTTTGTGAGTATCCTAAAAATATTCCTTCATATGATTTTGGATCAAACTCAGTGAGGTAATCCTTAGTGTTTAGAATATAACATTTACTTCCAAATACCCTAAAGTAGCTTAAGTTTGGTTTTCTACCTCTTAATAACTCATAAGGAGTTTTTCCTAGAATTCTCCTAATTGATACCCTATTTAAAATATAAGTCGATGTATCTACGGCGTGACACCAAAATTTTTGTGGGATGGATTGTTCATTTAACATAGTTATACTCATTTCTTGTAGTGACCTATTTTTTCTTTCTACTACGCCATTTGATTGAGGAGTACGAGGAGCGGAGAAATTGTGAGATATTCCATTTAACTCACAATATTTTCCGAATTGTACTTCGTTATCAAATTCCCTACCATGGTCCGTCCTAATGGCAACTATTGAGCATCCTAATTTATTTTGAATCATTTTACTAAATATTTCGAATTTTTCAAAGGCTTGGGTTTTGTCACTTAAAAACCTAGTCCACGTGTATCGTGAGTAGTCATCTACTATTACTAAGGTATATTTGTTTCCTCCATAGCTCCGCACAGCGGATGGACCGAAAAGATCCATATGTAATAATTCTAGGCACCTAGTAGTGGATACTATATTCTTAGCTTTGTGACTAGCATGAGCTTGTTTTCCAATTTTACATGCATCACAAAAATGTTTATCATATTTTAAATTAGGCAAATTTCTAACTAATTCCTTAGAGGCCAAAGATTGTATTTGTTGCATGTTAGCATGTCCTAATCTCCTATGCCACAATGTAGAGTTTTCATCTAGGGTCATTAGGCATATCCTATCCTCAGGCTTGTTTCCTAGTTTCATAATATATATGCCACCTTTCCTAATTCCTCTACCTATAATTTTTCCATTCTTAACTATTTCGCTATCCTCTTCGGTAAATGTGACTCTACATTTATTATCACATATTTGTCCTACACTAAGCAAGTTATATGTTAAATTATCTACATGCTCTACATTTTCAATGGTAAGTGAGTCTTGAGAAATCGTACCTTTGCCAATGATTTTTCCATGTAAGTCACTACAAAAAATAACGTTACCTCCATTGTATGCCTTGTATGTAGAGAATAGCTTGCGGTTCCCCGTCACGTGCCTCGAACATCCGCTATCTTTGATCCATTCGTCAGGTTCCAAGTCAATTCCTAAACATATTTCGTCGGTTTCTTTTGCCATAAAACACTTTTCGTCTCTTGGCTTTTTAACTTCTTCTTTGTCACTATCACTCCATGTTCCACTAACAAAAGCGCCTTGATTTTCATAACCCGGTGGCTTTAGACATTCTCTAATGAGATGATTTGGACTTCCACATCTAAAGCACTTTCTTTTCCCGTAGTTTTCACTTCTATTTCTTTGGAATGCTTTTCTTTCGTCTCGTGATGATCTGGTGAATCTTCCTCGTCTCTTGAAGAATTTCTTGAATTCTCTTACGGCAATTGCATATTCTTCGTCTTCACTTTCATCACTTGAATCATCATCATCACTAGGTTCCTTTTTGGCTTTTAGAGCAATGGATTTGGTTTGTTCTTTCTTGACTTTGACCGTTTCCGAATCTCTTCTTATGATTTCTTCATGAACCTTCAAGTTGCCAATTAGTTCATCTAGTGATAACGTCATCAAGTTCTTTGATTCTTCAATTGCTATGACCTTAGCTCGGCATTTTGGATGCAATGCCCTAAGAAATTTCCTAACACAATTTTTACTAGAAAATGTCTCATCAAGTGCTTTTAAACTTGTGATAATAGTGTTAAACTTAGCAAAGGCATTATCAATTGATTCCTCTTCCGGACTCATAAATTGTTCATATTGTTGTACAAGAAGATCTATTTTATTATCTTTGACTTGGCTATTACCTTGGTGAGTAATTAGTAAAGAATCCCAAATTTCTTTGGCGGTTTTACACATAAAAATTCTTTCATATTCTTTGCGTGGTAACGCATTATAAATAACCATTTTAGCCTCATTATTTTTTGCTAATTTCTTTTTCAAATCATCATTTTGTTCTTTGAAAGATACAATTTCATCCATTTTAGTTTCAACATTATATTGAATAGGAGGAAAATCACCAAAGGTAATAATATGCCAAAGATCAAGATCTTTTGATTTCACATACGTTTCGAATCTATTTTTCCAATATAAAAATTCATCACTTTCAAATAGTGGTGGTCTTTGCATAGATTGCCCTTCTAAATATTTTTCAGATTCCATAGATCGTTACAAGTTTTAAAATACAATATATTTTAAAAATCTTGCTAGACGTGGCTCTTGATACCAATTGTGGAAAACTAGAAGGGGGTTGAATAGTTTTACGTCTTTTTAATTTGTTATAAAAGATAGTTTTAGTGTTTTGTTAGCTTTTTAAAAACTTAGATTCGATAATATGTGATCTCAAGTCTTGCACAATATAAACAACTATCAATCAATAATATATAACAATGATAAGTAATGAAATAAATAAGAGATGGAAAGATCGAACCGCGAGACAAGAGACTTATAGTGGTTCGGCTACAAGGATACCTTCCTTGCCCTATTCCATTCCCCGAGCACCTAACTCGAGAGTTTTCTTCACTATATCAACAAGCTCCCTTATGGCGGAGAAAACCTTACACACCAATTTACACACCACAACTTCTTCACAACTAAGTCACAACTTCTACACAACTTCTTCAAATCAATCTACTTCACAACTAACTACTCCACGCCTATCTTCTTCACACCAATTCACTTCACAACTAGCTACTCCACACCTAGCTTCTTCACTACAATCTAATCCCTAACTATTCTTCTTCACACCAAGCAACTAACTAATCACACAATCTATATATCTAATACAACTATCTACAATCAAATATTCACAACAATCTTCACAAAGAATAATGTAAATAATCTTGATGATGCAACAACAACTTGGATGTGGAGGTCACAATAAGTAGTAATACTTCTTGTCTTGGGGGATAGAAGTATTCTTCTCTTGCACTTGAGAGGATGAAGTTTGAATCACTTTGAAACAAAGAATTATGCACTTATGATCAAAGGATTAAGAGAATGGGAATGTGGATCTAGAACAGAAAGTTTAGGAGTGCAAAAGGTAAGAAAATTCTGAGAGATGAACCAGTATTTATAGGGGAGAAAAATACTGTTCTGGAGCATGGCCGGTCCCCTTAATTAATGGCTAGTCCTCTTAATGATTAAGGGGGCCGCCCCTTCAGAACGTTGGTTTTTCTTGTCTTTTAGTGGAGAATATTTTTTTGGATAAAATTTGCCATTTTTGGTTGGAAATTTGAAATCATATATTTATAATGAATTAAACATATTCTTTTAATTCCAAAAGTAATTTTGTAAAAGATATAAGATGTTTAATACATTTTATAAAAAATTTAGTGATTAGAAAAATTTCCTTTGATCACAAAATGCAATAAACCCTTTGTTTATTCATACCTTAAGTGATATGGAAGCAAAGACAAATATTAAGCACTAAAAACTTGTTTACGTCATAAGTTTTAGATTAATGAGTTTATGCTTTGTAATTATCAAAACATAGAGACATTGTTAATATGCTGACAATGTTTTAAGACATTATTTATGTCAACACTCTGTAATGTCTTTTCTAGCTTCTTGCTAGTTGTTTCTTAATAAATTCGTCGTTCCAAAAAAAAAAATATATAGCAAACGATAATAGAGAATTAAATTTTAAATCTTGAAGAATAGATAAGAAATCTTGCAATATTTCAACACAAGTATCCAACCATGTCTTTCAAATCATTATTTCTTTTCTTTCCTTTACTGTAACACCTTTATTTTAATAAAAAACGAGCGGAGGAGCCCGCGCGTTGCTGCAAAAATGCCGTGCTATTTTTTTTTTTCACACCTTAGGGCTTCGGGACTAAATTGCAAAAGACTATTCTTACTTCCACTGTTGCACTCTAAATGATCTTTGTTAATGGATTTTCCAAATCTTGTCAAAAATGTATCCTCATGAAAATTTGTAATAATCAAAATACCATTCTTTTTCTCTAAAATAAAATAAAAAAAATATTGTAGCACTGTAGCTGCTATAGTGTTAATTTAAAAAAAGGTATTGTTTCGTCCACTGTAGCAAGCACTGTAGCTGCTACAGTGTTGCTACAGTAACACGTTCCCCCTTTTAGTATATATAATAATTATGCTTATCATGGAACTATAGAATAATAGACGCAATGTTGCAAAAATCGTGAATCGATACTGAGGCGGTCCGGGGCCGATTAGCAATTTTTTACCGATTTTCTTGACTCGGCCGATTAATCGGCCTATTTTTGTGGAATTCTCTCCAAGGTCCTGGGCCGATTACCGATTAATAGGCCGATTCGGCCGATTTTTGCAACACTGAATAGAAGTACTGCATCTACATGATATATAAAAGAATAGATGTGACAACACAATCCCATTTGCCCTTCACTCTACGTTTTTTTTTGGTGCAGACCCTTCACTGTACATAACATAATGCAGCCACATCATACCGACCATACCACTCCACACCATACCCACAACAAGTCTTTCTATGTGGTTTGTGAAAAAGTTAAATTTGTTTCTAGCTGAACATTTTTTGATGCGTAGAATTGCGCCCACAAAAAAGGTTTTACCTTTCAAGGGATCTTGAGAAGCTTCCAATCCCCACCAGAGATTGTACATGTTCGTTGTAGTATAGTATAGTGACAAATACCGGGGGATTGATCGTTCAACTCTAGGAATAGTGTTCGCTAGGGTTAAAATTCTACTAAACTAGGTTTAGGGGTGAGGGATAATTCTTTTTGTATTTTTATATTTTAAGGAAAGCAAGTAAAAATCTCGGTTTTTGAAAGAGTGGGCGGAATTAGTTGCTAGTCAACTAACCCAATTAACTAAAGATGCAATCAAAATAAAATAAACTAAACTTAAACTAAATTATGGTGTAAACAATAATGAGAGAAAGTGTGTTTACTTAGATTTCATTACTACCTATATATCTTTTACCGGTTGATTAGCTTATTACAATTGCATGGATGACGGGTTATATTCCTTAATACTAGTCGTAGGGCCGTGTACGATCTTCCCTAACTCTATAGACTTCAACTCAATCCTATGTCGAGCCGACTAAAAGCTCCTAACATGATATCCCTTGAAGTTACCTATGTATTAAATACAATCAAATAATCGTAGTACACATCCGATCATGTTTCTTAAGACGTTCAAGCAAGTTACCAATGGGAAGTCTGCCAGTTTTCTTAAGCCTAACATCGAATTCATTCATCCACAACAATTATAAACAAACCATCAACCAATAATTAACATCTAGGTTTCATTACATCTAAGGAAACACGAAAGAAACCTAGCCTAGCATGTTAAAGAGAAGACAAGTGTAAGATATAATCAAACAACACATAGACATATTGAATAATTTGGTTAAGTACTTATCTTCAATTGAACATGGAAGAAACAAAGGGTTGAAACCCTTCAAATAGCTGGAAAATTTGTTTAGGGTTTTATTCCCTCAAAGTTGCACACAATGAATGAAAACTAGAAAACTATATATAGATTTAGTGATCTGACGGCCTCAAGAGTTAAGTCTGACGCCGTCAACTCGCCGCCAAATTAAACTCGTATTGCCTAGATCCTCTTCTGACGCCGTCACTCTATATGGGTTCTGGGCCGTCACTGTTTATGATAACTCTTGATGGCCTTGGAATTTTTTCACATGACGACGTCAGACCCACTTCACAAAACTTTCTGGCGCGTCACGTATATTTGATTTATCCACCCTTTTGTCAACTCATGACGCCGTCACTAACAACTTGTGACGCCGTCAAAGGAAATTTCGACCATGCTTTAAGACTTTGTCGTTTTCTGCACTTTTTCGCTCAAACACGTCCAAAATGCTTCCTTTTGTAAAATTCCTCTCAAAAGTACCTAAAATGACAAAAGGAACGATTTAGGGCAATATTTGATCAAATAATCTCGACTTTGGCCTTAAATGACCCCCCAAAAGCGGTACACTTTTCGTTTCATCAAATACCCTTACACTTGAGATTTGCTTGTCCTCAAGCAAATGCGCTTTTATTCTAATCAAAATACAAGTTAGGGGTCATTTAACATTAAGATAAAAGTTATTACAACAAATAATCGTTCCACTTCAACCAAAAAACGAGCACGAAAATTATATACTAGCACCTCACAAATAGTGTTTAGATACTCACATCTCTCGGGTGTAATAAAGTATATATCACAATAAGGAAATGGAAAACATCTCTCACTACCTGTCATAGCAAATAGATTACCATAGGCTTGGGAAAGGATCAAACATTGTTGGGTACGCTTGAAGTGACGATCATTATCGAGTCAAAGAGTCTTGTAATAGGTTGCAATATTATGTTAGTACGTTAAAGTTTTAATATGTTTTATAATTATTCTTGTTTAGAATACATGTATTGTTAAAGTCTAAGGGCCATTAGTGATATTATGAGAAACATGTAAGATGCCCTAGACTAGGAGTATAAATACTCTTGTAACCTCTCATTTGAGAGGGGGTTGGTTCATTAGGAATAAGAAATATCTCTTATTTCCTCTCTTGTTTCTCTCTCTCTCTCTCTCTAACACATATCTTTCTCTCTCTAAACATTTCTCTTATGTGTGAAAATACATAAAAGTCGGGACCCAACGATTGGTATCAAGAGCCTAACAATGATCTAGGAGTGATTTGAGTTTGGTTGTATTGTTTTTTAAGGCTTTCTACACGTTTTTTATTTAAAAAGATCATTACTTTTCTTGTTTTTCTTGGCTTTTAACATTTTTTTTTATTACAAACTAGTGTTATAAACCTTTTCCAACAAGAAAGTTTCAATCTTTTTGAAGTTTCAAAGCTTAAAAAATTCGATTTTGGTTATTGTACTTGTTTTCTATAACACAAAAAATTTTCATAAAAATCATCAAGTTTGCAACTTTTTTTAAGTTTTGGTGTTTTTATAACTAGAACTACAAGAATCTTGAAATACAAACTTCATTTGGATGAGCTTTTAGCAAAATCAAAATTCTAGCAAACTTTCTAGAACACAAAAAATTTTCATAAAAATCATCAAGTTTGTAACTTTCTTTAAGTTTTGTTGTTTTTATAACTAGAAGTACAAGAATCTTGAAATACAAACTTCATTTGGGTGAGCTTTTTGCAAAATCAAAATTCTAGCAAACTTTCTAGAACATAGTTGTACCATCTTTCTAAATCACAAAGTTTCTAAATCACAAAGTTTCGAGAACACACTTGCTCCTGTTGCTTACTCGGTGTTTCCCTTGCTTGTATAAGTGAGAAAACACTTCGACTCGTGGTATACTCTCTAAATTGTATAATTTAGAAAGTTTTGGTGCTAAGTTTCTAGAACACTGAAAAGTTTCTAAAACACTGAAAAGTTTGTAGAACACTGAAAAGTTTCTAGAATACTGAAAAGTTTCTAAAACACTGAAAATTTTCGAGAACACTGAAAAGTTTCGAGAACACTGAAAAGTTTCTAAAACACTGAAAAGTTTCTAGAACACTGAAAAGTTTCTAAAACACTGAAAAGTTTCTAGAACACTGAATAGTTTCTAAAACACTGAAAATTTTTCTAGAACACCTTTTAGAATTTTTTTTCTAGAACTCTTTTAGAAAATCTTTTGGTGGACAAAGTTTCGAAAATTGTTGGTGGATTAAAAGTTCGTTGACCAAGGAAAGTAACCTTCACCAAACCCAACTCCTATTTCGTTGAGCCGATCCAAGATCAATTTTATCACACATCGTTACACAAGTTTCTTTCTAACATCTTCTTACTATCATCTTTCTATTTCTTAAAAAAAAAAAAAAAAAAAAAAAAAAAAAAAAAAAAAAAAATCAAATTTTTAGGGCAAAATTCAAATTTTTTCGGTAAAATTTGGCGGCAAAATTTTTGAAACTCAAATTTTTCTTACAACCTTATAATTACATTTCATAGTGATTTTCAAATTTTGGAAGAGAAAATTTTTCAAATTTATTTTGGAGGGAAAATCAAAAAATCACTATTTCGACCTTGTGTGTGACATTTTTTGGTTGATTATTTCAATTACATCGCAACAATCACGGGGGAGAGAAAATGTATCAATCAAGTTCACAAGAGAGAAAGATGTCTAAAGTTGAGAAAAGAGCCATCCATTCTATAGAAGATTGTTTAGCATATTTTCATTCAGTTAAGATTCAATGCAAGATTCTCTCAGAAGCAAGGTTTCCATCGTGGAGTACCTTCACTGCATTCTTCGGAACTGAAATGGACCGTCTAACCTTCCAAAGGAAACTCCGAGAAAACATAGTTCAACTAGAAAAGCAAATTGAACAGGGAAGTGATTGCATGGTAGAATTTAGAGCGCTCAAGACACAGTTCAAATGGTTCGTGACCATGGATTTTAAAGCTTCTCTTATACACTATGAATATGAAAGCAAGTTATGGAGAGAGAACATCACTAGTATAGAGGTTGAAGCTTTTAGAGATCAACTTGTTTCACGACTGAGACGCTTAGAATTTGAGCTCAATGAAAGATCACTTCATCTAAGTGTTGTCAAAGAACTGGAGATGCAGAAACAAGGAAGAGAATTGAATGTACGGGAGAATGGAAGTAAAAGGTAGACACATGAAGGAACAATCAACAATGAAGGGACGTTGGATGATCGTTTGGTACTCACATGTAACAATGCATTATCAGAACTGCAGATAGAAAGCAGCACTCCAGGGAATGATTCGGATGCTAACGGGAAACTCAACCCTAAGGATGATTTGAAGACTGCTGCTGCTGATGTCGGACCTTCACATTGTTCAGACATATTGGTTAAGGTACATCAATCAACTGATGATGTCAATATATTTGAAAAGGTGTTTGCTTATGAGACACAAAGTCATGGACAACCTGAGTACATTAACGACACATGTGTAGTGAATCAGGATGATAGAAATATTACTCCTGAGACTCCACATATGGATCCTAATGGAGGTGCGGTTGTGCATAACAATGTGAATCATGATCAAGAATGTTCTTCAACTGCTTTGATAAAGAAGAATATGCAAAACGATGTTGCCCAATGTAACAAGCTCAATTGTGAACTAAAAGAAAAAAATGTGTCATTAACAAGGGACATTGAGTGCTATAAAATACAACTTTCAAATCTTGAAAACAAAGTCAAATGTGAAAAAAGTTTTGAAAAGGCATTTCAAGAATATTATAATAAAGAACAAGATCTTCAACATAAAATGCGAGAATTAATTAAGTCAAATAGCAAATTGGTTTCTCAAAAGGAAAAAGAAAAATGCGTGCTCAAACAACAAGTTGAACAACTTCAAAAAGAGCTTTCAAAAACACAAACTGAGTTGTCAACTTGCAAAATGAAATTTTATGAACATAAAGTGAGTAAAAGGAAAAGGGAAAACTCGTATCTTAACGACATTGTTGATTTAGAAGCTAAATTGAAAGTTTTTGAAAAAGCTGCTTGTGATAAATCGTTGATTGTGGAGTCTAAAAACTTAAGAGTGGAAAATGGGATGCTGAGACACGAAAATGAGAAGATTTTAAAAGAGTCAAGCGACATCCAAGAGAAACTTAAACGTCAAATATTTTCTCTTGAACAAAATTGTTAGAATTGAATTTTTATTTATAAAAAGTGTCGGTCATTAACGTATAGTTATAGGTTGCTTTAGAATATCATTATGATGAAGTTTATGTTTAGTTTTCATGATTTTATAAAGTCTAAGGGCTAGTTATGTAATAAGGTCAAAGATATGTGAAGCCCTAGACTTTGAGTATAAATACTCTTGTAAACCTCATTTGTGAGGTTGGTTCTCTTAGTGGTTATCTTTGTAATAACAAGGTCATTATTTCACACACTAGAGTTCCCACTCACTCTCTCTCTCTACTTACTTTCTCTCTCTAGGTTTAAGCTTGATTCAATAGTGATTTAGGTTGTTCTACGGTCCTACAAGTGGTATCAATCGCCTAGGGATAATTTTAGGTTGTTTTAGATCGTTTTGTGGGTAAAAAAATTCGGTTTTCTAAGAATCTCGGTTACTGTTCATCAGTTTTTTTCGAGTTAGGAGAAAAAAATTTCGAGTTAGAATTTTTTTCTTCTTCTTTCGAGTTAGGAGAAAATGTTATCGAGTCAGAAAAAGTTTTCGAGTTAAGGTTCAAGTCTTACCGAGTTTGGATATTAAACTTATCGAGTTAGGATTTAGCACTTACCGAGTTTGGGATTAAAATCCTATCGAGTTAGGATTTTTTAAGATATTATCGAGTTTGGGCTCAAACATTGGCGAGTTAGCCTTTCTTACCTAATCGTTTATCGAGTTAGGTTCTGTGTGGCAACTTACTAAGGGGAAACTCTGCTAAAATTTACCAAACATACCGAGTTACAGTTTCTTAAATCCTTACCGAGTTAGACAGTTTTAAGACATACCGAGTTTGAGATCTATCCTTACTTACCGAGTTTGAGACCTATTCTTGCTTATCGAGTTTGAGGTTTATCTGAACATACCGAGTTTGACTACAATCAGAATCTTACCGAGTTTGAGCATACATACCGAGTTTTTTGGCGGGAAAATTTGAGTAAAATTTATTTTTCACACGAGACTTAACGTTCAATTTTTACGCGAGATTTAAATTTTGGTATAACGTTGAAAATTTTGGCCCGATATTCAAATTTTTAGGCTAAAATTCAAAAAAAATTTCGGTAAAATTTGGTGAAAAAATTTTCGGGTAACCTTAGAATTGTATTTCTTTGTGATTTTCAAATTTTGAGAAAGAAAATTTTCGTATTCATTTTTTTGGAGGGAAAATTTGAAATCACAAAATATCAACCGAGAACGCTTTTCAACTTCACCAAAACATCTAATCTACAACAACAACCTTTGTTATCTTTCAAAAGATCCTAAGAACAACTTTTCACTTAGAAGTCAATCCATGGCAACACAACAAGATATTCATGCTGCCGGTGCCGAAAACCGACCTCCCATGCTGTCAAAGGGTGGATACTCACAGTGGGCTAGTCGTATGATGCGTTATCTTAAGAGCAAAACAAATGGAAGTCTTCTAATCAAATCCATTGTGGATGGACCCTTCAAACCATCACAAGTACTAGACCCTGGTGATCCAAATGGTACCCCCCCCCCCCCAGTACAACCATACTACAGAGAACAGAATGAGACTGAATACACTGTGGAAGACAGAAAACAGATTGAAGCTGATGATCAGGCATTTCATTATGTCGTTCTTGGTTTACCTGAAACCATTTATGCTACTGTTGACAGTGAAGTAAGTGCTCATGCAGTCTGGGAAAGAGTCAAGAGGTTAATGTATGGGACAGACATCGGGAAACAGGAAATGGAAACACAACTGCTTAAGGAACTTCGCAAGTTTACTTCAATTCCTGGTGAATCCATAGAGACGTACTACCACAGATTCTGTAAGATCATGAATGATTTATCAAGACACAATCTCAGTCAGACAAATATTGCTAACAACACCATTTTTTTGAATGAGTTACAACCAGAATGGGGAAGATATGTCACTATTGTTTATCAGACAAAGAATTTGCATGAAGTTACTTATGATCAAGTGTATGACTTCTTGAAGCAAAATCAAGATGAAGCTAATGAAGTAAGAGCTGAATTACTAGCTAAAAAGCATGATCCTCTAGCATTAATGGCTGATACACCAACACCTATACCAGTGAACACACAACAACAACCATCATCATCTTCCACTCACAACTACTTGCAACCATCCTACATTCAACAACCAACACCGGTCTACCAACAACAATTCTACCCACAGCAACAACATGTTATTCCACAACAGCAATACCCACATTTCCAAGAACCCAAATTCACTTACAATGATGAAGCTACTGCAGCCTTGACACAAGCGTTTGCTTTTCTGACAAAAGCATTCCAAGGACGCTATTCTACACCAACAAACAACAACCAAAGGATTTCATCGAATACTCGCAACAGGCAGATCGCTCAGCCGAGTTTCAATATGGGCAATGGAGGCCAAATGGTTGGAGTTTATGGGAATCAGCAAGGATATGCTACTGGAATTAACATGGGTACTCAGAATATGCAGAATGCAGGTCAGTATGCAGGGAATCGGTATGGTCAGTATGCAGGGAATCAAATGGGTCAGCATGTTGGAAATCAGAGGGGTCATAATATTGGTAATCAGGCAATGGGTAATCAGAATAGGAATGTGGCAGCTCCAGTTGTTGGGAATTATGGAAATGTGAATCAGGGTAATCCGGTAAAGTGTTTCAACTGCCAAGGAGTAGGTCATATGGCAAGGAACTGTCCTACTAAGCCGAACAAGAAAGATCTAGAGTATTTGCAGAAAGCAGTACTGTTGGCACAAAAAGAGAAGGCAGGGTTTCAGTTGAATGCAGAGGAACATGATTTTATGGCTCTTATGGATGAAATGGAAGACAGAGAGGATATCGATGCGAACTGCATATTCATGGCGAATCTTCAGGAAGCTAAGTATGACACGGATTCTGACACACTTCCTATTTATGACACCAGTGCACCATCTGAGGTATCAAATTTCAACACATGTCATAATAATGATATATTTGATATGTCTCCTCATGAGGAACAGCATTCTGAGAAGCAAGCACCTACTTATGATACATACCTGGACACGCCAAGTAGTAGCAATACTTCTTCAGCAACTCCAGATGTGAATCATAATGGAGGCTTCATTTCACAGCATGTTGAGAATGATGAGGAAACACGTGCTTTATTTGAATCATTATTAAATAATTGTGGTATTGAAATCGAGAAAGTAAAAAAGGTCAATCGCGATGTTAAGGCCGCGAATGAGAAATTGACCACTGAGCTTGAGAGATACAAGGAAAATGCAAAAAGTTTTCAAATTCACAAAGAACACGAGTCAGAATTTGAAATTGGTTATAAGAAGTTACTTGTTAAAGATAGGGAATGGAAAACCAAGTTTGCTAATCTTGAAATAAGTTCAACAAAAACCATTAACTCTTTAAAACAAGAAATTTCTGAATTAACAAACCAACTTTCAAAACAAGAAACAGCTTACACCAATCTTGAAAAAGAAAGGGATGAGTTGAAAAAGGACTTTGCAAAGAAAGAAGATAAACTTTTGGAAGAAATCGTAGAGTCAGAACACAAGATTGCACATCTAGAAGAATTAGTGGTTAAGTCGGGTCAGTCAAGTCAAACAATGAAAATGATTTCAAATCAAACTAATCCGATTTACCATACGAAACACAAAATGGCTCTTGGTAACAACAATCCTTGTAATCTCAAGAAAGCTCAGGAACAACAGAACGTTTTGTATAATGGTAGTGTTTTTTACACCAAACATGATCCTCCCGTCGTTCGGGATTCTGTGCAAATGATAGAACATGTCGAAGAGAGCATTTCTAAAATGAAACAAAAGGATTTGAAACCCATTGATTACAACAAATTGAACAAACTTTCGGGAATTACTTTTGTTCCACAAAAAGAACCATCTGTGTTTTCCATAAAACGACCATTCTCAAAAGAGTTTTCTAAGAAAGTAGTTGCTTCCAAATCGATTTCTAACATGGAACAGATTTCCTCAAACAACACTTTTAACACAAGTGCTGCACGGGGATATCTTGATGATCTTAAAACCAGAATTGGGCAACTTAAAACGACTTTAGAATCTAAAACGAGACTTAATGAGATCAACTGGAATTCCACGGTTCATTTACAGCTTAAAAAGATTCTCGAAAATGAATTTGCTCCTCAAATTAATAACATCCATGCTCGAGTAATTCATTTTGAACAAGCATTTTTGAAAGAAACAGCTGACTTCGTCATGGATCACAAATCCCTGATAAAGAAGGCAAACGAATCTTTTGAGCAAATCAATGTTTTGGAAAACCTAAATGATTCTCTCTTCGAAGCAGTTCTGTCCACTGATATTATGTCCATCATTTTACAAACATATTCTGTTCATGACGATGAAAGACTGAGAGCTGAGACCTCCGAAATTGTTTCAAAATATGAAAATGCTCTTATTAAGCTTGAAAAAGAAAATGTGACATATTTTAAACAACTTGATCGAAAAAGCGAAGAATGCAAATATGACAAACTGTCGTATGAGCGTGAATTAAAGAAAATGAAAGAGCAAAATGATCTTTTGAGGGCTCAGCTTGAAAGTCAAAAAGGGAAGGGTGAGGAAACTAAGTTTGCAAAACCGTCGACTTCGGAGAAACCAAATGTTTCAAACACGGTTCAAAAACCAAAAATGTCAATTTCAAGGTTTGCTCCAAAAGTCGATGAGAAAAAGGATTTGACAAAACCAGTCACTCCAACACCCTTGCCCAAGAAAAGTGAAAATGAAAAGATTGTTGATAAAGGAAAAGCGGTTGTCGAAACACCAAAAGTGATAGCACCTGGCCTTTTTAGGATTAGACCCACTAATGCGTCTGCCTCCACATCTGAGACTTATGAGGGCAAAAAGGATAATTCAAAAGAGTCTAGTGATGCTAAAAAGGACAACAATATAAATCCTAATGTGTGTGCCTCAACTTCTACAGGATTAGAAAGCACCTCTAGGAGCAGCAGACTACAGCCTAGGAGCAATACAAGGAACAATAGAGTCTCGCCTGCCTCTACGAGTAGTAGCAAGAATAAAGTAGAAGAACACCCTAGGAATTTATCGCTTTTTAATAAGAGACATGTTTCATCTGAATGTAATGTCGAGAGTACTGGTTCTAATGCATGTAATGACTTTGTTTGCTTGACATGCAAGAAATGTTTAATTAATTATGCTCATGATGAATGTGTTTCTAAGAATGTGAATGTTACGCTTGAACAGAAGAATGTTCCAAAAGGAACTAGTCCTAGATCTAGATCTACTGAAAGATTAGTTGCACGCTTTAGGTCTACCACTAGTAGCCAAATGCCTAGGAACTATCTTAAGTATTGTGTATGGAAACCAACGGGTAGAAAATTCATTCTCCAGGATGGAACATTGAAAGTTGTTCAAATTGAACATGTTGAAACATTCTATGAGTGTGATATGGATTTTACTCCTAACCCAATGGAACCAAATTCAAAACGGTTTCCAAATACAAAATCTTCTGTTCTTCGCAGGTTGTCGAAATATGTCTTTGGATCGTCGACTCGGGTTGCTCCAAGCACATGACCGGGAATTTAAAGCTGCTGATCAATTTCATTTGGAAATTCATGGGAACTGTACGCTTTGGAAATGATCATGTAGCAGCTATTCTGGGTTTTGGAGATCTTCAGTTTGGGAATTTTTTGATCACTCGAGTTTACTACGTCGAAGGATTGGGACATAATTTGTTTTCAGTTGGGCAGTTTTGTGATGCAGATTTAGAAGTTGCATTCAGGAGAAACACGGTTTTTATTAGAAATTTGGTTGGCGATGATCTCTTAACTGGTAATCGTGGTACAAACTTGTATGCTATCGACATCAACCAAATGGCTTCTACATCACCAATTTGTCTTATGACAAGGGCAACCGAAACTAAGTCCTGGCTGTGGCATAGAAGATTATCCCATCTCAATTTCGACACCATCAACAAGTTAGCCAAAGACAACATCGTCACTGGACTTCCTAAGTTCAAATACACCAAGGAACACCTATGTCCATCATGCGAACAAGGAAAAAGTAAAAGAGCATCATATAAACCCAAAACCGTACCTAGTTCGGAAGCAAGGTTACATATGTTGCATATAGACTTATGTGGCCCAATGAGAGTTGAAAGCATTAATGGGAAGAAGTATATTCTTGTTATTGTTGATGATTATTCAAGATATACTTGGGTAAAGTTTTTGAGATCAAAAGACGAAGCACCAGGCATCATCATCACCTTTCTGAAGCGTATTCAAGTTCTACTTCAAGCTCCAGTAAGGATTATAAGAACAGACAATGGCATAGAATTTACAAACTAGGAGTTAAGAACTTACCTCGAAGATGTTGGAATTACACATCAAACATCAGTTGTTAGAACTCCACAGCAGAATGGGGTAGTTGAAAGAAGAAACAGAACTCTTGTGGAAGCTGCTCGCACAATGCTCATTTATTCTAGTGCACCACTATTCTTATGGGCTGATGCTGTAGCCACTGCTTGTTTTACTCAAAACCGATCCCTAATCCATCCAAGATTCAATAAAACCCCATATGAGCTTGTGAATAACCGGAAACCTGACATCTCTTACCTTCACGTGTTTGGCGCTTTGTGCTATCCGATGAACGACAGAGAAGATCTAGGAAAGTTGAAAGCTAAGGGTGATATTGGAATCTTCATTGGATATTCAGAAAACTCGAGGGCATTCAGGGTGTATAATCGAAGAACTAAAAGGATAATGGAGACGATGAATGTGAAGTTTGACGAGATTTCACAAATGGCTTCTGAGAGATACGCTCTAGAACCCGCGCTTAATCCGATGGCTTCTAATCAAACCAGATTAGGACCCGCACCAAACAGTCAGACTTCTGGACACATCAGTTTATGACTCGTGCCTCAAGGAGCTCAGTCAACAAACACGGACAAACCTTCAGAACAAGAACTGGAAAATTTCTTCGAGTTAATGTTTGATGAATATTATGGTGGAACTTCGACAAATGCATCTCAACAACATTCCGCTGCACCCGCTCAAAATCAACCACCACCACCACTGGATGCATCTACAACAATCGAAGCTGAAGCACCAACTACCTCAACATCATCTACATCTACTCAAGCCACTCCAGTACTTGAAACTGAACTACCAAGAGTTGATGAGCAAAATCAAAACACAAATTTTCAAGAAGAACCAACAAATAATTCAAACGATGTTGCGTTAGAAGAAGGAGAAGAAGTATTTGAAAACCCATTTGCAACAGACTCTGCTGAATCTTCTTCAAGGTTACAAGAACCGTCTAACACACATATGTTAAACCCAAGGTACCCTTCTACGTTTCAATGGACAAAAGACCATCCAATTGAACAAGTTATTGGTGAACCTTCAAAGCCAGTTCAGACGAGGAGACAACTTGCCACCGATCTCGAATTGTGCATTTACATTTGCTCAATAAGCCTCAAAGAACCAAAGAACATTCGGGAAGCAATGGCAGAATACCCTTGGATAGAAGCGATGCAGGATGAACTTCTTCAATACCTGTTACATGATAGTTGGGAACTTGTTGAACGACCACTTGCTAAACGCGTTCTTGATCTCAAGTGGTTGTGGAAGAACAAACTGGATGAGGAAATGACTGTAATTCGTAACAAAGCTCGTCTCGTGGCTAATGGATATCCACAAGAAGAAGGGATAGATTTCGAAGAATCATTCGCGCCTGTAGCTAGACTTGAAGCAGTCCGGATTTTCTTAGCCTATGTAGCTCACAAAAACATCACAGTCTATCAGATGGACATTAAGACAGCTTTCTTGAATGGAACTCTGAAAGAAGAAGTGTATGTGAGCCAGCCAGAGGGATTCATCGACAAAGATCATCCAGACTACGTCTACAAGCTTAAGAAAGCCATCTACGGTTTAAAACAGGCTCCAAGAGCGTGGTATGACGAACTATCATCTTTCTTGCTCCAAAACAATTTCACAAAAGGAACGGTTGATGACACCTTGTTTATTAAAAAATACAAAGATGACATTTTGATTGTTCAAATTTACGTGGACGACATAATTTTTGGATCAACCAATCCTACCCATTCAAAACATTTTGAAAATCTCATGAAAAGCAAATTTGAAATGTCCATGATGGGGGAACTAAAATTCTTTCTTGGTTTACAAATACATCAATCCCCTCGTGGTATTTTTATCAATCAAGCTAAATATACAATAGAGATTTTGAAAAAACATGGAATGGACAATTGTGATTCTGTTGGTACTCCAATGGTCACTTCACCAAAAATTGATGCTGATTTGTTTGGGAAACCCGTCGATCCGAAGAAATATCAGAGCATGATTGGTTCTCTCATGTACTTAACTGCTAGTCGACCTGATATTCAATTTGCTGTTTGTTTGTTAGCACGGTTTCAGGCAAAGCCTACCGAACTTCACCTCAAAGAGGTTAAAAGGATCTTTCGGTACCTACGAAGAACCATTAACATGGGACTTTGGTATCCGAAGGATTCGGGGTTTAATCTAACAGCCTTTTCAGATGCCGACCATGCAGGAGATCAAGTTACAGCAAAAAGTACATAAGGTGGAGCACAATTTTTGGGTGAAAAGCTAGTAAGCTGGTCGTCAAAGAAACAGGATTGTACTGCGCTATCAACCGCCGAAGCCGAGTATGTGTCTCTATCTGCGTGTTGTTCCCAAGTTCTTTGGATGAGGACACAGCTCACAAATTATGGCTTTACTTTTGACAAAATACCTATGTATTGTGACTCAAAAAGTGCCATAGCCATCTCGTGCAATCCCGTACATCACTCTAAGACGAAGCATATCAAAGTCCGCTACCATTTCATCAAAGAACACGTGGAAGAGGGTACTGTTGAATTATTTTTCGTTAAGACTGATTACCAACTCGCCGATCTATTTACTAAAGCCCTTCCAAAAGAAAGGTTTGACTATTTAGTTCGACGAATTGGCATGCGAAGCCTAACTCCTGAGGAGCTAGAACGTCTTCTCGAATCTTCTTGAAAAATGTTTTTAAAATCGCTTCGCTGTAAATATTTTTTGAAAAAAACAAAATACAAAATTTGAAAAACCAACAAAAACAAAATACAAAAATATAAAATTTCAAAATATATATATATATATATATATATATATATATATATATATATATATATATATATATATATATATATATATATATATATATATATATATATATATATATATATATATATATATATATATATATATATATATATATATATAATCAAAAAATCAAAAAATATTCTTCTCACGACATGTCTCTCGTATAAATCAATATTCTGTACGTTTCTAGAAATATCATTCAACAATGATACGGACATGTACAGATGCTTGAACGGGAGTTCTTTATATGTTTTTCTAAAAACATGTCGTTTCTCAAAACTTTCTTCACAATGGCTTTCGTATACTTCAGTACGAAACCCGCGCTTAAACGATGACTTCTGATTATTTTCAAATCAAGGACTCGTATTTTCAAGGACGAAATCTTTTTCAAAAAGTTCGAGTCTAAACAAACGAAAAGGATTTCAAACATAAACTCGTTTTCAAACATATTTCTTGAAACACTTTTTAAAGATTGTTCAAAAGATTTCTCATAATCTCTCAAAATTAGTGCTCAAGAAAACTCCCTCTAAACCCTTAATTGATTTTAAAATGTGCTATCATTAAGGGGGAGTACAAAAATAATATTGTTCCGAATTCATGCAAAATGAAATCTGTCTATCTCTCCAAAAAGCTTTTCCTTCATTTGTTGATATAAAAAATATCACGATATGCTATTTTTGAGGGGGAGAAGACATGATTAAAATGTGATCAAAGATGTTTAAAGCTTGTGACTGAATCTCAAAAGAGCTAGACTCAGAATGTACCAATGAATTGACGAAGCTTAAAATGTCAGTAATCGAAAAGACTTGTTCTGGACGGGTAATAATTTCAAGCTAGTCTAACTAGTGATGTAAGCGTGTCTCGAATAGGACTTGTCTGAGTGGAATGTACCGTATCGAGAGACTTTCTTTGGACTTGACCAGGACGGGTAATAATTTCAAGCTAGTCTAACTAGTGATGTAAGCGTGTCTCGAATCGGTCATGTTCACTGAAAGTGGATCAATTCAAAAAGTGCAAACTCCTCACGCATGTGCAAATTTCATAAAAAATTCATGAGCACATGTGAAGGGGGAGTCCTTCAAAAGAAACAAAAACTCTCAAAGTGTCAACAAAAATGTGTTTATATTCATAAACACTTTGACAGATTTTCAATCAAAGGTTTTATGGCAATTATAGGATTCATGGAGTTATAAGGTGACTAAGGTTAGGGAAAACCGTCCTATGATCCGCCAGAGCCGGAGGGATCTACCCAAGGACAATTCCAATAGATTAGAATTAGAAGTCCTTAGGTATGATTGAAAAAAAAAAAGAGAAAATAAGAAAGGAGAAAGAAGGGGTTGAAGAATTAAAAAGAAAAGTTATGAAAAAGGGTGAAAAGAAATAGCCCTCCATATGTTCAACCTTAGGGCAGACACCGGGTTCAATTCATATGCTACTGGTTGTTACTAAGGTGACACCGGTATTGAAGATAAAGACGTCATGGACCCAGTGACGCACTGCACTAAACCTTCTAGCCACTCAAGTTCTCTTAAAAGAGCTTGTTTCATTCTCACGGGGAACCGGCATAATCTATCGGCCTATCTCTTAGAGATGGTTGATATTGAAGTAGGAGACCTCTCCCTAATCTCCGCATAGGAAACCTAATGTGCACTTATCGAGTCTAGAGCCCTGAGATTAATCAAAAGATCTCATAGGAACACATGATGTTTCTACACTAGTTGTTCATCATTAAGGACACCAGATGTAAACCTAAGAGTCCTTCGCAGATCTTAGCAATCTACCGAGAACGTTTATGAGAGAATTACAAATGTATTTCTCAATGATTGAACGGAAATTCCTGCCAGGGTCAACATCAAGCAGCCCTGACAGCAGGTCACTTCGGTAATTCTTTATGGGTTACGCTTAGTGTTCGCGATGGTTTCAAATGGTCTACAGTCGTGGAGTGATCCCCAGCGACTCACCCAGTCATTGAGCTACTTAGTAGGTCTCGTAAGCTCTTTCGGGAGTATCTGACATGGGAACGGCCTTGGTAAGGGTTAGAAGGAGTCTTCACACTATGCTGTTGACGATCTCTAATTGCTTATCTGTAAGTACCGGTTGTTTATTGCTAACTGTTTACCTGCAGCTATACATCATCTCCATAGCGAAAGATTCCACATGCTCATATATGGATCGACAAAGTCAAAGGAAAGTTCTCACAAAGATCAAAGGATAGCAACAGTCAAAGAAAGATTCTACGCCAAAAAGAAGCATCTACAAAGTAAAGTGACAAAGATCAACGTGAAAGAACGGGAATAACAAATGTATGTATGACAAGGACTTAAGACGTATGAGCATGTTGGAATGGCAGACAACCACCACAAACACAGAAGTGACGAAAGGCAGATGACATCATCGGATCACTTCAACAACAATGAAGCATGATGAACTGGAACTATGATTCATCTAGTGATTCTTAAAGACGTCAAGAGCTATGAATGATAAAGTTTAAAGACAAAGATGATGACGTCGCGCAACCTCAATGACCAACACTTAGGGGGAGATTGTTAGAATCGAATTTTTATTTATAAAAATTGTCGGTCATTAACGTATAGTTATAGGTTGCTTTAGAATATCATTATGATGAAGTTTATGTTTAGTTTTCATGATTTTATAAAGTCTAAGGGCTAGTTATGTAATAAGGTCAAAGATATGTGAAGCCCTAGACTTTGAGTATAAATACTCTTGTAAACCTCATTTGTGAGGTTGGTTCTTTTAGTGGTTATCTTTGTAATAACAAGGTTCTTATTTCACACACTAGAGTTCCCACTCACTCTCTCTCTCTACTTACTTTCTCTCTCTAGGTTTAAGCTTGATTCAATAGTGATTTAGGTTGTTCTACGGTCCTACACAAAATTTTCAAAGATGTCAAGCACAAAGCATTAACTTTGAGCTAGCTTTACAACACAATCTTGAAAAGCAGTATTTCAAAAACCCCTGGATGTGAAAGCTTGAACATGTTGAAGATGAAAACATGTCAATGAAATGTCAAATTTCAAAATACGAAAAAGAGATTGAGTGTTTGAAACAGATTTACAAAAACATGTTTGATTCAATCAAACGTTCACGAGTTCAGACACAAAACTCAAACTTGAAACAAAAAGAGACTGAAGATTTGAAGTCTCAATTGTGTGAATTTGCAGATAAAAAGTTTGAAAATGTTTTGCAAAAGATTGAAACAATGAAAAAGAAAGATGTTGATTTTCAAATCACAAAAGTTTCCTTCACAAAACCCCTGTTCGATTCTAATACTCCAGATTTTGAAAAGGAAACGGGGGAGAAAATGTATTTTTTTGAAAATGAAAATCACGTGCTTCAAATGAAAGTGATTGAACTTGAAACACTTTTAGCTCAACAAACAAACGATTTTGAGGATGCCAAAACCGACTTTTTCAACAAAGTAACAAAATTTGAAAATTATTTTGAAAGACTTGAAAAAGAAAATGTTGAGTTCGAACAAAAATTGGCTCGTAAAACGGATGATTCTAAAGCCGAAAAAGATCAACTTTTGAAACAAATTGCTTCTTTAGAATCAAAATTGGCATCCCAAGATCATCTTTCTCTTCAAAAAGAATACAATGATTTGAGAACTTCATACAATGCTTTAAAAGTGAAGTTTGATAATCTTAACCGATCAAAGAGAAAAGCTCCAATTTCAAATGTTTCAACACCAGAAGTGAGTGTTTCGAAGAAGGTTTACACGGGTGAATCTTCAAAACCATTTTCGAAAAGGGTTTCACACTTTACAACCTATTCTTTGCAAAAAGGAAGGAAGTTTTCCAAGAGACCAAGTTTTTCAGAAACATTTACTTCTAAAAGGTTTTCAAATCCAAATGCTTCAAAAGAAAAGAATCATGTTTTTCAAACTCCACACTCTCATTTTATACCAATAAAGCAAGTGTGGAGACCAAAACAAAGTTTTTCGAAACCCCCAAATGCTTCAAAAGAAAAGAATCATGTTTCTCAAACTCCACACTCTCGTTTTACACCGGTAAAGCAAGTGTGGAAACCAAAGCAAAGTCGTTCAAAACCTTTCAAATATTCCATATCAGAATTGCTTTCGCTGCAACATTAGAATGACTCTGCTTTGAACATTACAAATACCGGAAGGTTTCCATTCATCACAGAAACAAATCTTCAAAGAGAACCCATGAGGTTTAACTCTAGATGGAAATCTTCCTCTTCAGATTTTAAAACTCCAAGAGAAACGCCGGGTTTCTCAAACAATTTTCAAAGGAAAAAGAGTTTTAAATCACCATTGATTCCACGAGTGTTATTTCAAAATGAAACACCGGTTTTCAGTCCTCGTTGGAATTCAACATCTTTAAATCAAATTGACACAACCTACAAATGGATTTAAAAATTTGGTAAACCCGTTGGCGCCGTGCTTAAATGGGTTCCCAAGGTTGTTGTCTAATCTCAAATTATTAATGGCTTGTAAGTATTTCAGCTTACAACCCGGGCTTAAACATTACGACTTGTGCACACATTTCAGTGTACAACTCGGGTTTCAAAGAAAGGAAAGTGCCTTGTTAAACCATTCTTTAAAACCAAACGTGCACTTATCCTTAAAAACAAGAAGAAGTTTTCATGCAAAGCTTATCTAAAACTTCTTAATCTTGAGCAAAATTTATTCAAAATTTTTCAAAAGGTTTTTCAAAACTTTTCAAAATTTTGCTCAAGATTGTTTTTCAAATCTTTACTCCCCAATTCGCTCCAAAGTTTAAAAATGTCAAAACATATGCGAGTTTTGATGGGATGTATTTCCAAAACAAAATGTTCCGTCAAAATCATGCTTCTTACTTTTGAGTAGAATTGATCAAATTTTCAAAGCTTTTTCTAAATTCTACTCAAAAGGACAAGTATTCCCTCTCGTAATCAAAACCTCAAAAAGTTATTTCACTTATTGAGGGGGAGTATTTGAAATGATCTTTGTTCAAAATGATAAGTTCTTGGTGAATCTCCCCATAAGACTCAAAAAGCATATTTTAATCAAAAGTTCATAAAAAACAACATCTTATATGCTATTTTTGAGGGGGAGAAAAGTAAAAGTGATTAAAATATGAATGTTTAAGGATGCTAAAAGTTCAATCTCGTGCGAGCTCGACTCAGAATTGACCCAGGAATTGATGAAACAAAAAGTTAGTAATCGAAAAGACTTATCCTCGACGGGTAATGACATCAAGTTAGTTACCAGAGCTAGTTGTCATCTAAAAGCTGACAATGGAACTCTCTAACTAGCCACGTAAGAGTGTCTCGAAAAGGATTGGTCAAAGTAGATATGTACCGTTTCGAGAAACTTTCTGTGGACTCGACCAGGCCGGGTAATAATTTCAAGCTCGTCTGACTAGTGATGTAAGCGTGTCTCGAATTGGTCTTGTTCAATGAAAGTGGATCAATTCAAAAAGTGCTTGCTCCTCCCACATGTGCAAACTTATTAAATACTCATGAGCACATGTGAAGGGGGAGCCCTTCATAAACACAAAACTCTTAAAGTGTTAAACAAAATGTTTGATAATCACAAACACTTTGAGAGATTTTCAATCAAAGGTTTCATGGCAATTGTTGGATAATCATGGAGTTATAAGGTGATTAAGATAGGAAAAACCGTCCTATGATCCGCCAGAGCTGGAGGGATCTACCCAAGGACATCACCAATAGTTAGTATTAGAAGTCCTTAGGTATGATATGAAAAAAAAGGAGAAAAGAATGAAAGGAGAAAGAAGTGGTTGAAGAATTAAAAAGAAAAGCAAAGAAAAGGGTGAAAAGAAATAGCCCTCCATATGTTCAACCTTATGGCAGACACCGGGTACAATTCGTATACTACTGGTTGTTGCTAAGGCGACGCCGGTATTGAAGATAAAGACGTCATGGACCCAGTGACGCACTGCACTTAACCTTCTAGCCACTCAAGTTCACTTAAAAGAGCTTGTTTCATTCTCACGGGGAACCGGTGTAATCTATCAACTTATCTCTTAGAGATGATTGATATTGAAGCAGGAGACCCCTCCCTAGTCTCCGCATAGGAAACCTAAGTATGCACTTATCGAGTCTAGAGCCATGAGATTCATCAAAGATCTCTTAGGAACACTTATTATTTCTACAACTGGTGTTCTACTTCAATGGAAACCAGCTGTAAATTATCGAGTCCTTCGCAGATCTTAGCAATCTGCCGAGAACGTTTATGAGAGAATTTACATAAGTATTTCTCAATGATTGAACAGAAATCCTGCCAGGGTCAACTTCTAACAGCCCTGACAGCAGGTCACTTCGGTAACTCCTTGTGGGTTACGCTTAGTGTTCGCGGTGGTTCCAAAATGGTCTACAGTCGTGGAGTGATCCCCAGCGACTCACCCATTCATTAAGCTACTAAGTAGGTCTTGTAAGCTCCCTTGGGAGTATCTGATATGGGAACGGCCTTGATAAGGATTAGAAGGAGTCTTCACAATATGCTGTTAACGATCTCTGATTCTTTATCTATAAGTACCGGTTGATTTATTGCTAACTGTTTACCTGAAGCTATATATCATTTCCATGGCGACGGATTCCACATGCTCATACATGCATCTTGAAGTCATTGAAAACTCCCTCAAAGATCAAAGCAACACAAAGTTCAAAGAAAGATTCTACGCCAAAAGAAAGAATCTACAAAGTAAAAAGACTAAAGATCTAAGTATATGAAAGGGAACTACGTACATGTGTAAGTCAAAGTTCAAAGATGTAAGTCAAAGTTCAAAGATCTAAGTATAAATGCAATCAAAGAGAGATCTCAATGATCGTCCCTTAGGGGGAGATTGTTGGGTACGCTTGAAGTGACGATCATTATCGAGTCAATGAGTCTTGTAATAGGTTGCAATATTATGTTAGTACGTTAAAGTTTTAATATGTTTTATAATTATTCTTGTTTAGAATACATGTATTGTTAAAGTCTAAGGGTCATTAGTGATATTATAAGAAACATGTAAGATGGCCTAGACTAGGAGTATAAATACTCTTGTAACGTCTCATTTGAGAGGGGGTTGGTTCATTAGGAATAAGAAATATCTCTTATTTCCTCTCTTGTTTCTCTCTCTCTCTCTAACACATATCTTTCTCTCTCTAAACATTTCTCTTATGTGTGAAAATACATAAAAGTCGGGACCCAACAAACCTCCACCACTAAGCGTAAGCACCTAGGATAAACTATCAAAGAGGTCTTTTAAAGGGTTATAACATGAGGTGTAGGGATAGGATAAACACGGTTTTGTTGGATAAAGGCAATATTTACTGGTGGCGAGTTAATCATCTTGGTTAATTACATGTACAATGTCGCGTTGCTAAGCCAAGACTCGACTCGACTTAAGTTAATAAATCAAAGATAACAAAAACTTAAAATAAACATAAAGGAAACGGGATAGTAGCCCGTATTTTTTTTTTTTTTTTTTTTTTTTTTTTTTTTTTTCTATTTTCTTGATTTTTTCAATTTTATTTTATTATTTTTTATTTATTTATTTATTTTTATTTTTTTTTTGCATACACTTTTACCCTACCATCCAAATAATACATCATAGGGGATTTGCATTCCCCTTACACTTGAACTTTTACATACTTTACAATCGACTATTCTAATGACTCGAATCAAGATAATCAAAATACTTGGAGTACTTTTTAAGATTAACACAAATATGGGGGTAATATATGATGTTCTTCCCCATTACTCCATAACACTAGTACTTTACCTATGAGTCCCAATCATCCCAAAACAATATGTACAAGATATGACTCGACTTAGCAACCATGTAATCAATTAAACAATTAACTAAAGGTTTAAAAATGTAACAATAATGCACTAAAGATGAGTGCATACACAGAAGGCTAAGGCGATTTGGGTGTACATTTGGGGTGGGTTGTAAACAAATTCTTCCTTTAAGTATAATGCTTAAAGTTAGAAATGAAAAGATAGGCTCGGAGGGGTGTACTAGGGGTATCGTGTACTAAAAATGAGTACAACGCAAAGGTGTGGGAACAATTAATTGACTTTGTTAGTCAAATTAATTGACTTAAATGGTCAAGTAATTATGATACGAGTTTAACACAATGGTTATCCTAATGCCTCTTATCATGTAGTAAATCCTACTACACGAATGTAGTCTCACTAGCCGTCTTGGGATGCATCACTAACGCAAGTTCTAGAATCTAAATACTACCGGTACACTCATAAGCACTAATAATGAATTGCTTTTCCTAACAAATCTAAAGGCGAACCTCACATATTTGGGTGGAAAATTTTTTTGAGTGGTACGGTTTTTGTGCTAGTCATACAACTCCTATCCATGAGACGCTCATTAAGGCTAAAGCTTCACTCCTAAATGTTGTAAAAAAATTTAAATTTGGCGCTAAAAGTGCCATAACAAGTATTTCTCTTAGTTTTATTACACACCTACTATTAAACAAACAAACTCAAGCATAATTGTATTCTCTAAAGTATCATCATTTACCCTCCCCTTACACTTAATCTGAACATTGTCTCCAATGTTCAATAAAAAGATGTAAAAGTAAATAAGGTAAAAGAATGAAAACAAATACTCCCCTGATTCGTTCGGTGTGGATAAATCAATAACATGGTTAAATCCTCCTCCAAGAAAATGAATGTTGAAAGCTTCCCTCCAGAAATATAAATCATCTTCTTGTCCAATATAACCTGTTAAACCTGAGAAAACAATCATGGCAATCTCGCGTAAAATCGGCGGCAATCTATATATATAAGGATATAATGCTTGTGGAATGAATGTTTGCAGATTTCCTGAAATTTATAAAACTAAAAATTAACAAAAACTTTAAAACTCCGTTAAAAAAAACAAAACTTGTAAAATTTCTAGAATTTTACACCTGACGCCGTCAGGTGTTAATCCTGACGTCGTCAGAGTGTTCTGACAGAAATCTCATGTTAAGTTTCTGGAAATTTCTGAAAAAACTTATGCCTTAATTCCTGGAATTTTCTGCAAAACATCATTATGACTAGATATAAGCATTTGACTCAAACAAGTACTAATACACATGTTCATTTAATATTGTTGTAGTTCATGTCCAATTTCCGTTCTTAAAAACAAATTTAGGTTTCCCTTACACTTAGCTTTTGCGAAATACCTATTATGAAGTTAAGACAAATAACAAAGTAAAGCATTTTCACAATTTAGTATGAAGCATGAGCCACAAACAATAAAAATAAAGAATGCATACGGAAACAAATAAAATCAAACAAACAAAACAAATAAAACATGGGTTGCCTCCCAAGAAGCGCTTTTCTTTATTTACGAGTCTTGTAGCTAGACTCAAAGTCATGGGCTATCCTATATGAGTGAGCTCCTCATAGAGGACATCTTTGGGATCAAACTTAGGTTTCAATTTCCTATTGGTTCTCTTGGTGCGGTATGACTTCTCAAATTTTTATCCATCCGTCACCTTCCTTAGGTGGCTTGTCCCAATTTCATTTACATTTATCACATTCCCTTTTCCACTTGTTCATTCCTAAGTTGATAGGCATCACTCCGAGGAACTCAATCACTCATAGGGCATGACGGCGTCACCATAGGCCGTCATGGTCCCTTTACACGTGATGGCCCAGAGGAAATTTGCTCTTGACGGTGTCAGATCTAGATCTAGGCAATCCGATATTATTTTGGGCGGCGAGTTGACGGCGTCATATTTCTCTTCTTGACGCCGTCACGTTGGAAAATCTATATATAGTTTTGTAATTTTCATTCATTAAAAGAGGACAATTAGAGGGATAACTTGGAGAAATGCTAGCACGATTTTATCAGTATTTTCAAGGGTTTTTACCCTTTGAAACCTTTCATGTTCAATTAAGATAAGTATCCTTTCAATTCATTCAATATATCTATGTGTTGTTTGAATATATCTTACGCTTGTCTTGATTTTAACATGCTAGGCTAGATCTCTTGTGTGTTTGCTTAGATGTAGTGAAACCTAGATGTTGATTATGGGTTGAATGCTTGTTTATAGTTGTTACGGATGAATGATTTCAATGTTAGGCTTAAGAAAACTGGCAGACTTCCATAGGGTAACTTGCTTGAACATCTTAAGAAACATGAACCAATGCGTACTAGGTTTTTATGGTTGTATTTAATGCATGAGCGAATTCTAATGATCACATGTTAGGAGCTTCTTTCAGGCTCGACATAGGAGTGAAGTAAGAGCTTATAGAGTTGGGGAAGTACGTACGCCACCCCACAATTGGTATTAAGGAATATAACCCGTCATCCACGCAATTGTAACAAACTATCAACCTGTAAAAGATATCTAGGGAGTAATGAAATCTAAGTAAACACAATTTTCTCATTTATTGTTCACACCACTAGTTTAATTAGCTTTATTTACATTTTTGTTATTTTATTTTGATTGCATCTTTAGTTATTGGGTTAGTTGATTAGCAACTAATTCCGCCCACTCTTCCAAAACCCGAGATTTTAATTGCTTTTATAAAAATACAAAAATACAAAAAGAATCATCCCTCACCTCTAGACTTAATTTTTAGGCTTTCTAATCCTAGCGACACTATTCCTGAGTTGAACGATCAATCCCCCGGTACTTGTCACTATACTATACTACAACGATCAGGTACACTACCTGGTAGGGGTTGTAAGCTTCTCGAGATCCCTTGAGAGGTAAAGCCTGGTGCAATTCCCACGCATCAGGCGCCAAAAACTTGATGCATGGAATTGCGCCCTCGCAAAAGGTTTTACCTCTCAAGGGATCTTGAGAAGCTTGCAATCCCCACCAGGCAGTGTACCTGTTCATTGTAGTATAGTATAGTGAAAAGTACCGGGGGATTGATCGTTCAACTCTAGAAATAGTGTTCGCTATGGTTAAAATTCTACTAAACTAGGTATAGGGGTGAGGGATAATTCTTTTTGTATTTTTATATTTTAAGGAAATCAAGTAAAAATCTCGGGTTTTGAAGGAGTGGGCGGAATTAGTTGCTAGTCAACTAACCCAATTAACTAAAGATGCAATCAAAATAAAATAAACTAAACTTAAACTAAATTATGGTGTAAACAATAATGAGAGAAAGTGTGTTTAATTAGATTTCATTACTCCCTAGATATCTTTTACCGGTTGATTAGCTTGTTACAATTGCATGGATGACGGGTTATATTCCTTAATACTAGTCGTAGGGCCGTGTACGATCTTCCCTAACTCTATAGGCTTCAACCTCAATCCTATGTCGAGCCGACTAAAAGCTCCTAACATGGTATCCCTGGAAGTTACCTATGCATTAAATACAACCAAATAATCATAGTACACATCCGATCATGTTTCTTAAAACGTCAAGCAAGTTACCAATTGGAAGTCTGCCAGTTTTCTTAAGCCTAACATCGAATTCATTCATCCACAACAATTATAAACAAACCATCAACCAATAATTAACATCTATGTTTCATTACATCTAAGCAAACACGAAATAAACCTAGCCTAGCATGTTAAAGAGAAGACAAGCGTAAGATATAATCAAACAACACATAGACATATTGAATGATTTGGTAAAGTACTTATCTTCAATTGAACATGGAAGAAACAAAGGGTTGAAACCCTTCAAATAGCTGGAAAATTCGTTTAGGGTTTTATTCCCTCAAAGTTGCACACAATGAATGAAAACTAGAAAACTATATATAGATTTTGTGATCTGACGGTGTCAAGTGTTAAGTCTGAAGCCGTCAACTCGCTGCCAAATTAAACTCGTATTGCCTAGATCCACTTCTGACGTCGTCACTCTTTATGATAACTCTTGATGGCCTTGGAATTTTTGTACATGACGCCGTCAGACCCCCTTCACAAAACATTCTGGCGCGTCACGTGTATTTGATTTATCCACCCTTTTGTCAACTCATTACGCCGTCACTAACAACTTGTGACGCCGTCAAAGGCAATTTCCAGCATGCCTTTGAGACTTTGTCGTTTTCTGCATTTTTTTGCTCCAAAAACGTCCAAAATGCTTGCTTTTTTAAAATTCCTCTCAAAAGTACCTAAAATTACAAAAGGAATGATTTAGGGCAATATTTGATCAAATAATCTCGACTTTGGCCTTAAATGACCCCCCAAATGCGGTACACTTTTCGCTTCATCATTTTTTCACTTGGATATTCAATTCACGTTCATTCTCCATCCAAAAATCATACATACACCAACTGAATATATCTAATACACAAACAATTAATTCAGTTAAATACCTTAAACCCTCAATGAACAACTAATAATACAGCATTGACACATACTTCAAATGATTAATTAATTTTATATCATAAAGTATTAGACTAATAAAACACTTATATTTACATTATAATTTTCGGATATAAACCTAACATAAACCATACAAATGAAAATTACGAAAGAATAAACAACAAAAAAATATATCATAAAGTATTTGACTAATAAAACACTTATTACGAAGTAAATATTTTATCAAGTTTTCACAGTACTTAATATTCAAAAGAGTTCAATAAAATTCACGAATAAGTATTTGATCCAATCTAATGTGTGAATACATGTACAAAGTTAATTTATCTTAATTACATGCATAAATAAATGATGAGGCGAAAAATGAACCACTTTTAGGGGGTCATTTAAGCCCGGAATTGAATTTATTTGATCAAATATTACCCTAAATCGTTCCTTTTGTGATTTTAGGTACTTTGGGAGAGAAGTCTGGAAAAGGAAGCAATTCGGACGTTTTTGGAGCATAAAAGTGAAGAAAACGCCAAAGACTTAATTTTTCATGTTGAGAACAGTACCTAACGGCGTCAAGAGGAAGACTATGACGGCGTCAGGAGTAAAAGTGGTGACGACCCAATGCAAACCTGACGGCGTCACAACTAGGGCGTCAAGAGTAAAATTTATGACGGCCTGCATAAGGTGTACACATGACGGCGTCAGACCCAGATCTAGGCAGTCCGAGGAACTATTTGGCGGCGAGATGACAGCGTCAGCCCTTTGTTCTTGACGCCGTCACCTCCTAAACTCTATATATAGTTTTCTAATTTTCATTCATTGAGAGGAACTTGAGTGGAGAAACCCTAGGGCCAAACTTTGTGAACCCTTGCTCGTATTTTACAGTATATTCAAGGGTTTTCACCCCTTGAATCCTTTCATGTGCTATTGAGATAAGTCTTCTCTTAATTCAATCCATATGTCTATGTGTTGGTTGTCTATATCTTGTGCTTGTCTTGATTTCAACATGCTAGGCTAGATTTATCTTGTGTTTGCTTAGATCTAATAAAACCTAGATGTTAATTATGTGTTGATTACTTGTTTGTGGTTGTATTAGATGAATGATTTCAATGTTAGGCTTAAGAAAACTGGCAGATCTCCATTGTGTAACATGCTTGAACGTCTTAGAAAACATGAACCGATGTGTACTAGGTTTTATTGGTTGTATTTAATGCATGAGTAAATTCTAATGATCCCATGTTAGGAGCTTCTTAGCCGGCTCGACATAGGAGTGAAGTAGGCACTCATAGGATTGGGGAAGTAAGTACGCCACCCCATGAATGGTATTAAGGAATACAATCCGTCATCTACGCAACTATAACAAGTAATTAACGTGTAAAAGATATCTAGGGAGTAGTGAAATCTAAGTAAACACATTTCTCCTACATATTGCTCACAACCTTAGTTTAATATAGTTTATTTTCATTTCTAGTATTTTATTTTGATTGCATCTTTAGTATTGGGTTAGTTGACTAGCAACTAATTCCGCCCAAATCCTTCAAATCCGAGATTTTAATTTGCTTTCCTAAAAATATAAAAATACAAAAAGAATCATCCCTCATCTCTAGACCTAGTCTTTAGGTTTTCTAATCCTAGCGACACTATTCCTAGTTGAACGATCAATCCCCCGGTACTTGTCATTATACTATACTACATCGATCAGGTACACTTCCTGGTGGGGGTTGTAAGCTTCTCGAGATCCCTCGAGAGGTAAAGCCTAGTGCAATCCCTACGCATCAACAAACTTAAGTTATCTCCTTGTTCACTCTTCCAACTACTATATATGCAGTTTCTGTTTAAGTTGCTTAGAGAATGGGGTACGGGTGAGCCATGGCTCGCGCCGTCACCACCAGCTCAAAAAAACCAACGGCGCACCGTACCGGTAGTGGCGTCGTCGGTGCTCGCGCCGCAGCCACGGCTTAGCGCCGTCGCCTTTTTTTTTTTTTTTTTTTTTTTTTTTTTTTGCTTTTTTTCTTTTTGGACCGTTTGTTTTGGCTTTTTTTTTGAAATATCAAGTGGAACCCAACGGCTATATAGCCGTTTGTGAGGTTTTCAAAAAAAAAAAAAAAAAAACCCTTATAAATACCCTTTATTACTCCATACTTCAAACACACTTCCAATATATTATATCTTTTAGTATTTTTAATCATGAATCCAACCAATTCTAACCAAACAGTTCTCAACGATCATAATTTCGATCCATATGATGTTTTTTTTAATGATCGAGAACGCTATCTTCAAAGTTACATGGCGTATGAACAATATGTATCTTTGTATGAAGAAGCCGAAGGATCGAGATCGGGTGAAAAGAAAACGAGGGCATACATACCTCGTGAACGAGAAGAGGCGGAACAACGTTTACTCGATGACTATTTTGGCAACGCCGAGAATGATCCTAAATATCCGGAAGATAAATTTAGGCGAAGGTATCGTATGAGCTCTAGACTTTTTAATAAAATTCTCAACGATATATTAACTTATGATGTTCAGCCTCTTCCCGAGTACTTTAGTTTTTTTCACCAACTCCACGATGCTACCGGTCGTGCAAGTATTGGTGCTGTTTTGAAGTGCACATCCGCCATACGCCAATTAGCGTACGGCAATGCTCCTGATGCATTTGATGAGTACTTGCAAATTGGTGAACGTTGTTCACGACATTGGAAAAATATATGCAATACATGAAGAAAAACATCACCTCCCGGGAATGCTCGGGAGTATTGATTGTATGCATTGGGATTGGAAAAATTGTCCAAAGGCCTTACAAGCTCAATTCAAAAGACGTGATCATAAATACCCAACTATTATGTTGGAAGCGGTTGCAGATCAAAGATTATGGATTTGGCATGCATATTTTGGGGTTCCAAGGGCAAATAATGATCTTAATGTGTTATATGGTTCCCCTATATTTGATGATGAATTTGCCGGTTTAGCTCCGGAATGTCCATTTGAAGTAAACGGACATACATATAACAAAGGTTACTATTTAGCCGATGACATTTATCCAACATGGTCCGTGTTTGTGAAAACGTTTACTGTTGCAAGGTCCGAAAAGATATTGAACTTCAAAAGGGTTCAAGAAAGTGCTAGAAAAGATATTGAACGAGCTTTCGGAGTCCTACAAGGTCGGTGGGGGATTATACGACAACCCTGATGAGTGGCCTTTTACTCATCATTTTAGGCCCGAAAAACCCACCAAAATGACCAAAAACACCCAATAATGACCATATAATGTTACTGAGGAGTCGAAGTCAATTCCGGGAGAGAGTGACATGGGGGAGGTATGGAAAACCAAACCAAAACTCTACTTACCCTTTTACCCTTAACCTAACCCAAAATTACCAAATTACCCTTCATCCGACACCAAAATTCCCTTTATACCCTTAAACCCCGAGGCTTAAATGTAAAATCATTTTCAAAACTCAACCTTTTTTTTCCAAAATCATTTTTTCCAAATAACATTACAAAACCCATTTTTGATCAAAACATATCAAGTATTTTAATTATTATTATTAGTATATTATTTGGTATATTAGTATTACTATTAGTATTCTTATTACTATGTACATAATTATTAAAATTATTATTATTATTATCATTATTATTATTATCTCTTAGAATATATATATATATATATATATATATATATATATATATATATATATATATATATATATATATATATATATTTTACAATTTCAGTTTTGTTAATTTTTACTAAACCTTAATATAACTAACCTAATTAATATTACCTAAAACTAATCCTAATAAAAACTAAACCTAAACTATAATTCCACCACCCCCTCATCTGTTAACATATCTTAGCCCAACTCCATCACACTAATCCTAAACCCACACCATCCATCAGCCCATAACCATCCAGTCCACACACACACCAGTCCACTCATTCACCCAAAACACTACACACCCTTACCCCGTTTTATATTTTTGACTTTCTGAGTCAAACTAACCCCAAAAACCCTTTACCCGCCATCCCCCTGTCTCTATCAGCCTCTCCAGCTCATCCTCAAAAACAGACAAGACATCTTCACATGATGTCTTGTCACTCCCTCCACGCTGGCAGTCCTCATGGGCATAAGTATGATCAATGGCCAAGAATGAGTGAATTGGGGACCAAGCCAATCTAATGGCTGTGAGAAGCTCTTGAGAAAGCACAAGTTTCCCAGCTCACACAACAGTCCAACAGTTGATCACATGATGTCCTATCAACTTCATTGACACGCTGGCAATCCTTGGCATCAAATTCTCATCAAGGGCTAAAATTAAAAGAAGTGCTCCCCAATACTAAATCAATGGCCGTGGTGAAGTGAAAGAAACACAAGTGTGGTCCAAGGCTTCATTCTCTCAGCAAACAAACACAACTCAGAAGCAAACAAAGACCTAAGAGAAGCCCTAGCTACTAGTATAAAAGAAAGTCTCATCACAGTTGTATAGGGGTCCAACTTTTCATGTTTAGAAAAGTTTTGGCCATTTTATTTTGTTGTTTTTAAGCATTTTAATTTTGTATTTCATTTTCTTTATGTGAAACTCAAGTTCCTTTAATCAAAATTCAGTTTTAATTTATTTCTTGCCTCATTTACTTTCAAGTTTTTAGTTACTTTACATTCTTGTTTAAAGCTCTAAATTACTGTTTTGTTGAGCTCATACAAGCTTTTCATAGCTTAGTGTGAGTCTTAGCAAGTTCTTTACTGTCTTTCAAATATATATATATATATATATATATATATATATATATATATATATATATATATATATATATATATATATATATATATATATTGGTACTGTAGCAATAAGTGGTCAACTGCTTATTTGACTGCTTATCTACAGTCAACTAGTGCTTATTTACCGTCTCTTTAGTTTAATATAACTTTGCCTTTTCAAGTTTTTTGCCTTAAAACCTGCTTTTCCATTTAAAACTCAAACAACACCCCTGTAAAGGGGTGTTTGGCACAAGCCATTTCTTCGACAAAATCTAGTTTTCGACCAAACTTTTAATTTCAATCAGCTTTAGTTCTTCATTATTAGTAGTTTTTAACTGAGTTTTTGCATCTCAATTAAGTTCTAAAGATTTTGAGTGTGTTTTCTTTCACAACTGCTTTTAGGAATGACATAGGATAGATTCTTGTTTAGCTTATTTAGTTGCATTTTTTTTGGTTCACTCTTGCTTAGAATAGGTTAGTTTAAGATAGCATACCTGGTCTTTAGGTTCCAAGTCAAAACAATCCATTTGTACCCATTTTATGAACCTGTAGCAACAGTTAGCTAACAGCCCCAACAGCCCCTATATAAGTATTTTTAGTTTCTTTGTTTTTACTCCTTATGCCATAGAAATTAGTTTAGAACTTCTTTGGTAGCTTTTCTTTATATTTATATTTTTGTTTGAATTTTAGGAATTTTCTATAACTGCTTTTTAGGCCTCCACAATCAGCCATTTAGCCCACTTTTCCAATAGCAGCCTAGGATAGTTTTTGCTTACTTGTACTTTTTGGCTTAGTTTTAACTGCTAATTTCTGTCCCTTTTAGCTTATTAGGACTCCCTTTAGTTGCCATTAGCTTATGTCTCCCCTAGTTCATCCCTTAGGAGCTTCTTAGTAGCTTGTTAAGTAGCTTTTGGACTTTGCAATTTTCCTTTTATAAGCTTTTTTTTTTACCCAACTGAATAACTTGTTCCCATTTTTCTGTTTATTTGCTGCTTTTCACAAAAGGTGTTAGTTACATAAAATGCTTGTCTTTATGTGTTAGATTTGGTTGTGCAAAAAGATTTGAAAAAAAAAAATAGTTTTTAAAAAAAGGCCAAGAGCAGGGGTCGAACCCTTCACACAGCACACAAACTAATACTCCTTAACCGTCTGTGGTATGCTTCCTTTATTTTTAGTTTCTATTCATTTATATATTTAAAGTAGTTTAGTTTGTTAGCCTATTTAAATTCAGCTTTTAGAATTGCTTATTACATGCTTATTTTAAACTGCTTTTTTCCATTTTTTATTTTTCTCAGATACTTTTTAGTATATTAAACTTTCCAAAAAAATTTCATAATTTTCTAAATAGTTTTACTATTTTTAAATCATTTATTTTACTATTTTAGTTTTTAATTTATTATAAAAAATTTAAAAGTTAAAAAAAATATTTTTCTTTTTCTCAAAATTTTCTTTTATTATTAGGATCGTATAAAAGTAATTTTGATACCCGTAAGATTAGCGTAACTTAAAATTTACGTTTTATCTTGCGCACTTACGTAATTTTTAATTAACTTTCGTTTAATTAACTTTCGTTTTTTTTACTTAGATTGCTTTTAGGGTTTCCTTAGCTCCCAATTATCATTCCCTTAGTATTTTAAGTAGTTTTAAGTTTTATTTAGCATCTCGAGTTTACGTTTGTATTTTAGTTACGTTTTCGTATGTATTTGTAAATTCCCGTTTTAATTTCCAATACCAAACTCGTCAATCAAGCACTTTAATTCAAACCCTAATCGATATCCTCAATTCACGTCTCGTCGGGAAACGACCCGGGAAATCTCTTGCCCGGTACTCTTCAAAATATCGTATTCGTTAGATTTACGTGTTATCCTTTTTAAAGAAAGGTTGATTTGTGATTCTTTCGACTTATTACCCTCAAGGTAATCTAGCCCGATATTCTTGATCTTCTCTCCCCATTGGTTGGTTTTACATCAATCAAACTCGCACGTGCTTTTCAAGTCAACACTTTGAAACTAATCATGTATTGTTGTATAATGTTACACAACATGATATTGGAAGACGAAGGATTCGAAGTGAATTTAAGAGACACATTCGTCGATCGACGCCCGAACATGCCAGATACTTGGATCGAAAGATGTGATTTACATCTTAGAAAAAATAAAGAACTTCGAGATCGAAAAGTTCACGATGACCTTCGACAAGACCTTGTGGAGCATTTATGGAACTTGAATGTTTAGTTTGTATTTTTTTTAATGTAACGTATGTTTTTTTTATATGTAATGTTTGTTTTTAATATTGATGAAGTTTATTTTAGTTTATATTGTGTATATTTAAATTTAAGTAAAAGGAAAAAAAAATATTGGCCGACGGCACCAGAAATTCTGGTGCCAACGGATACCCCTGAAATGTGGTGCCGTGGAGCTTTTTGCTGACGTGTCAGCAAAAAACTCCCACGGCACCAACGGTACCCAATGCTCTTAGTCCAAAGAAAAGAAGAAGAAGCAACCTGCCCTTTGCATAAGTTACAATTATCAACTTTATCATGCTCCTCTTACCAGTTACAAATATCAACTTTATCATGTTTGAGGAAACAAAATAAGAACATGCGAAATAAAAGCTCTAGTACCATGGCATGTCTTCTTTTTATTTTGCAACACCATCTTTGTCCATGTAATCAGCAAGAACCTCCTCCAACCCGGCCAGTCGTCTCTAGCCCCAGAGATCATCATGATCACCGTAAAGTTTAACATTAAAACAGTAAAAACCGGAAATGTATAACATGGAGCAAATCTGTGTTAGATTATAGACATTATTTTAGTAGTTGTATGTTAGGATCGAACTCGAGATCACGGGATTGCACACTTTACGTATGAAAAGTAAATGAATAATAATTATATATAAATGTTATATTAATTATTAGAACGTAAACATGTAATGATCGTTAACATTTAATGGAAAAGGCTAACGACCATTAGACGAATAAAAGGAAAGAGACTATAGATGAAAATTGGAATGTCAAGAAGGCTCTAGAACCCTTGTGGGTTGGTTAGGGTCGATTGGCTAAGGGTATCCCACATCGCTTGGTGAAGCTTTTGTTCCAAGTTTTCTATCCTATATAAACACAGAAGGTTTCATTGTTTTCTCATAACTTGAACACCTAATCTTGTGTGTTTTCTCTTCTCTTCTCCTAGCAAAGATTTCGACGCCCCATTAAAGTTTAAGGGAGTCGAATACTTTGTTATTCTTCTAGTGTTTGTGCTCGCTTTACTTGCATAAATGTTTACTTGAAGTAGTACGTGTGTACAAGATCGTGAATCAAACACATTATTGTTTATTTCTTGGATTTGTTCACATAAACCCTAATTAGGGTTCTTGAGTTGAAGATTGCATTTGATTCTTGTTCGGGCTAGAATCACTACGGTATGTTTACTATTTATATTTGATTAATTAATTACATGTTATATGATCTTGTTATAACGCTTCCGCATATGCTCTCTTGATGTGTTTGGTTTATTTTATATGATTGTCATGATATTATAATTCCAATAGTGGCATCTAGAGCCGTTATAATGTGTAATTAATTATCGAAACGCATTAAAATTGAATTTTGATTCGTTTTATTACATGTTTTTTAGGGTTTTTCGATTCCTAACTCTAATTTTTTTTATTAGGTCGATTGACCTATTAGGGTTTTGTTTTTGAATTTTTTAATATGATTAAAAACCCTAGGTTGTCATGTAATTGGTTATGCGTTTTAGTAAACGATCTTGGTGCAATATGTTAATTGTTAAGCATAATCCATGAAAAGTGCATATTTGCATGGATTTAAATTGTGTGATAATTTAAAAGGTTTAAATTGGATATATAAATTAAATGTTAAGTTATATCGAAAAATGTAAATTTATTAATAGATGTCGAATTGGGGAAGACTCCAATATTAAGTAATCAATTATGTGCTATGTGGTGTTTGTTTAGTTTTGGCTTATGCAATCGATTTATCGATGTATGTGGCTCTTTTTCCATTGAAGAAGAAAGCCTTAATTGAATAAATGCATTATACACCTAGACTTGATTATTAATAGGACCATTGAATAAAATTTGCATGTGGCTACATGTTTATACATATTTAATTGTTATGTATATGTTTATTTGGTTGTTTTATTTTTTATTATGTATTACTTGTTTTTTGTTTATTATTATGTGAGACATGTTTATAAACAAAAAAGGGTAATTTTTAATAGAAAAATAATATGGACTAAATAAATAGCAAAATTGTTTTGGTTTTAAGAGTTTAAATTTCAAATGATTGGTTGATTGATGTTTTTGTACATAGTGTGTGAAAGGCGGACCGAAGGTTGCCATACAATGTGCTTGTAGAGAGGGGTTTTTAAAGACCATGCACCTACCGGTTCTCTACAACCGCTTGTGTGTCGACTCTAGACTTAACTATATCACTATATTACGTACATTGTCATCTTAAGGGTGAATTTACCACAATTCCACAATAATTATCCGAAACACTAAGCCTTAGGGCTTATGCAAAAGTACGATATAGTGGACGATAATTATTGGTAATTCTTTAATTGGTGAACCCGATACCTCAATCAAAACTTTGTTATTTTACTCTTAGTTAATTGGTAATAAAAATGTTTTGAAAAACCAATGTTATGAAGTTGTATGCATGCTTCTTCATATATTATTTTGATCACACGTCAAAATTTAATACCCTTATAAAATTAAGTCAAATGCCATCTAATTAAGAACACTTGAAGTTGTAATTTACGTCATGTGAGAACTTGGCGAGATTGCAATGGAGAGGTAAATTTCGTAATTTCATTGCTAGCAGATCAACTGATGTAATGGATTTATGAGTTTGCAGTTTTTAAGTTAGACGACTTAAATTGAGTAGGAAGTGAGATCTTGGACTCAAGGCATTAGATGGGGATCAAACATGCTTACATTACAAAAGTTTTGTGATTGTAAATCCCATAAATCTCGAAATTGCAATATGATATTGGCAATTATTGTTCGACAATTACCTTGTTGAATATTATCATTACTTGCAGATCAACTGATGTAATGGTACTATGTCAATTAGGATCCTAGCTTTAAGAAAATACTACGGTTTATATGAATATTTACCAATAGGTATTTTCTTTTCTTAAAGACCTAATTATCGAAAATACTGAAATTGAATTTTGTAATTCGTTTTAATGTATTAATGCAACGTTCAAACCGTAAACGCACTTTGGGCTTTGGTAAATTGATCTAGTTCTTTTTTCAAACAAATGTTTGATTAAGAATAATTTACTTAAAAGACAAAAGAAGTCTCCTTTCTATGAAAGAAGAGTGAGATACAATCCTATTCCTTTTCATGAACGAGAAAGGATAATAGGAATATTAGATATGTCTAAATTCTAATATAACTCATAGCAAATTTTTTAATAGTTAAGAAAATTGCAAATATTTTCATAGGGATTTTATCATCCTCATTCGGTGATTAAATTCTTACTAACAAATATGATCTTTGGTTAACAGAAAATTATGTATGACATTTTATGAGTTATTAAAATTAGAAGCTAGACTAATTACCGCAAAATGTTTAAAGACAAACTAGTTGTTTTGACTATTTAAAAGGTGCTACATACATTGTAGGATGGTAGACCTGTTAAAGAAGAAATTGCATGCCCAATTTTTCAAGTTAATAGCATTTGGTGGATAGTCCATCATTTACGTAGTAGAATACAATCTTTAGTGCATAAGTAATTGTTACGTATGGACATTTAAAGGTGTAGGAAAGTTAAAAGCACACTATTTTCTTTCACTGGATATGAAACATTTACAATGTTGTCAAATTCAGTGGGAGTATTGTGTACTTATTACTGAATAAGGAATTATTGTAATGATCTTTAATTCAGTGGGAGTTACAAGCTTTGACATCTTAGTAGCTAAAGATAATTACTTTCCAAGTGTAGACACTCATACTTTTAAGGATAGTCTTGTACGTTTCCTTACTAGACATTGTTGTTCTACATCTACTTGTTATGCTAGAATCTATGACACAATCATCACATAAACAAATGCATAGCACAAGTGGGAAAAATGTTATCTTTAATGTGTGCAAGAAACAACTCATAAAGATATGATTTAATGGATTCTCTTGACTGCAAGGTAAGAGAATAACGTTCTAATATGAATTATACTAATCTAATTCAAGAAACACTTGGTGTTACAATTTATGTTATGTGAGAACTTAGCTAAATTGCAACAACAAGGTGAATTTCATATTTTCATTACTAGCAGATCAACTGATGTAATTGAACTATGAGAATTTGCAGTTTCTAAATTAGATACCTATTAGAACATGTGTCAATATGATATCAAGACTATTTTAATTTGTATATTTATGAATTCATGGAATGACATAAATTAATAAAGTAATCTAATGCTGCTTCAATCCGAATATTTATGTGTTCTTGGAATGACATAAATAAATGAAGAAATAATGTTATTTACATTATTGTGAAGTAATAAATTAACTTGAAATTACTATTGAAACCAAAAGATGGTGTTCATAATTACTTTAGTTAAACATGTTTATGTTTCATTGTAAAGATATAAACATAAAGCATTTTAATTGTTACAAGACTTATAATAAAGTAAGACGTTATCTTGTTATGTGTTTTAATTAAGACATATACATGAAGTCATTAAATTGTTAAATGACTTATAACGTATAATGTGATTATAACAGTTTATGTTTTCTTGTAGAGACATTGACATGAAGTGACTTTTTCAAAAGTACTTGTGTTATAAAGCATGTAATTGGCTTGAAAATACTATTATACCATTAAAATGACTTAGTTGGTAAATACACAAGTCAAGAGGAATATGGTTATCTTAAATATTGTTAGATTGTCTTACAATATTAATACTAATGAAACACCAAATGTTTATGGTATGTTCAGTTAGGAAAATCAAACTCTTGTTATATTGTTTGATTAAAGATAACTATGATTTCCTTTCTTCCAAAAGTTATCAAGGTTAAAATATTGAGTATGGCTTGGACATATTTAATAAAACTCCAACCTAGAAGATTAATAAGACATCATCATATGATGGAATGTGATGAATGTGATGAATTACATTAACTCTTAAGTTGAGGTTCTAAATTTGTTTAACTGCTTATGAAGAAGTTATTAACAAAGTAAAGTCAGGAACTGTCAATATGTATTTGTAATATCTCAAAAGAGAATATTGTATTGTTGCTTTATTTGTAAAGTATTTAAAGATAGTCTTTAAATTACTAAAAGCAAGTGGGAGTTTTGATCTTTAAAAGATAAAATTACAAGATACATAATCTTCTAAAATACACTAGTAAATATCATGATGAAGTTTGACATTTGAATGTTAAATCTCAACATAATAATAAAGTTTGACATTTAAATGTTAAATCTCAAGATGATGGAATTATTATTCATAGAATAGCAATATATCTCAGATATTTGATTAATGTGCTGAGGGCTATGATTTACAGGATTATTGTAAACCTGATAATCATTATAATACATTATCAAATATGTAATTGGGTAAAGTATACATGATATGAATGATTAAGATGTTGTCCATAAAGATAATCAATTTTAGAAATGTGGTTTATCTTAATAGTTAGACTAGAAAATGAAGATGAGTTTCTTCAAAGATTAGGTAACCCTTGTGGTTTAAATCTTTGAATAGAAATCATATGGACAATATTGTGCACGTATTTAATGCATGTCTTATAACAAGTTTATTAATCACACTTAAACAATTAACTGTGATTGAATATTCTTTTCTAAGCACATTAATATATAAAGATTATGATTGTCACATTTATGAAATTGACAATGGAATATCAAAACTCTTTCTTGAGTGATTACTTCAGCGAGGACGATAAGTAATCAAAAGGAGTTTATGAATTCAAATAAATCTTTAGAAGTGTACAAAGTGTAATAATCCATGGGTGGATAAATGCATGCATCTAGAAGATTACTCATATGTTTAATTATTAAATCCCCATGTTTTGATTTATAATTGAAATAATATAATTTCTAAGTATTCCTAAAAGCTAGTGGGAGTATTATGTTTAAATTCTTAAATCATATATGTTGTGAAACATATAAAAGTAATATTTCATATAAGTTAAAAGTTAACTATTAGTTTGGAATGAAACTTTACTTGTAAGATTTAGCAAATAAGACATACAACCTTGAAATGAATGTTTATTGTTGAAACATGTGCGGTAAATGAATCTAATATAACATGATATATCATTTAGAAAGTCTAAATGTATATGCATAACATGAATAAAATCTAAGTATGACTCAAAGATTTTTCATGCACATCATGTTTTGTGGTATCATGCTTGATTACAAAATGATTTAGCAATATTAATATCTAATTAAAAGGTTATTAGATAACTTGTGTAATATTCTAAATGAATATGTTTGATTATAGAATCACATCCTAAATCTGGAACAGCTTCCAAATTCTATAGATGAACAATTTTTCAATTGTTGTGAAAATTGTCATAGCCAACAAACTAGAAAGTTTGTAGGGCATCAAACATTACACAATAGATATTAAGGTTTACGGGAAGTTTTAATAGCATATTGTTGTTTGTATACAATGATGATAATGAAATTGAGACGACACTCAATACTAGTTATGGTAAGGATTTCATCCTTGGCTATTACTAGTTATGCTTAATAAGAGCATAGTTGCATTATACATTAAGAGAATAAGAATACTTTAAACTTTAAAATGTTTGGAAGTTTGATTATCATAAATTGGTGGTTAACGATGTCACACATTTTATGAAATATGGCATTATCAAAATAGTTGAGTATGCACATACAAGAACTTCAATAGTTGAATTCTTGAAATAAGTATTCTTAAAATTCTGATAGATCAAAGTTGGATGATTTATGCTTTGTCAACAAGTATGAATGTCATTACTTGAGACATAATTCATCAACAAGAGTTATCATGCATTGATCTATTTAGTATTTGGATAAGGGATGTTAAACAATTATTATAAATTTAAATACATGGTATGTTTAATTTATAATAAATTGTATCCTAAATTTGTATGTTTAATCCATGAATAAAGGTTATTCTTAAATTGTCCGTTGTCAGTTAATAATATGGAAATATTATTAAATCAAGACAAATCTGAAGGTTGGTATAATATACTTAAAGTATATTGATGCGTAGTCATGCCATTTCAGATGATATTCAACGATACCAAATATAGGACTTATCCCAACTACATGATGTTACTTATGGATCTTGTCATTAAGTAAATTATGAGAAGTTATCCTCAGACTTGAGATGCAAGATAAGTGTCATGAATGTAGTACATTTTTGTAGAACAACTTAACGCTATACGTAACTGGTAGTCATAAGGGTTGTTTTCGAAAGTGTTACAAAGTTTGTGGGTTTTGCTTGTAGTTAAAATAGAATTTGTTCCTTCAAATTTATTTTTGGAGTTTAATACTACTGGGCCCCTCGTAGGGTTGGTAAGATGCATGTGCGGCCGCACCCAAGATCTCCCTTGAATATGTTCAGAAGATTTGGTAATCTTGATCAATCATAAACAACGAAAAACAGAATGGTTAATTAAGGAATGACTTTAATCCATATCCTTATTAACATGGTATTAGAAACAAAAAGATAATAATAATGAGAAATCATTAAAAGGTTTTTCCAGGAGCCTTACTCGAGATTGTACTAGAGGCATCGGCGTGTTGCAAGACGCTAACCGATGTGATTACACTATTAAAATATGTCCAAGTGGGAGCTGTTAGATTATAGACATTATTTTAGTAGTTGTATGTTAGGATCGAACTCGAGATCACGGGATTGCACACTTTACGTATGAAAAGTAAATAAATAATAATTATATATAAATGTTATATTAATTATTAGAACGTAAACATGTAATGATCGTTAACATTTAATGGAAAAGGCTAACGACCATTAGACGAATAAAAGGAAAGGGACTATAGATGAAAATTGGAATGTCAAGAAGGCTCTAGAACCCTTGTGGGTTGGTTAGGGTCAATTGGCTAAGGGTATCCAACATCGCTTGGTGAAGCTTTTGTTCCAAGTTTTCTATCCTATATAAACACACAAGGTTTCATTGTTTTCTCATAACTTGAACACCTAATCTTGTGTGTTTTCTCTTCTCTTCTCCTAGCAAAGATTTCGACACCCCATTAAAGTTTAAGGGAGTCGAATACTTTGTTATTCTTCTAGTGTTTGTGCTCGCTTTACTTGTATAAACGTTTACTTGAAGTAGTACGTGTGTACAAGATCGTGAATCAAACACATTATTGTTTGTTTCTTGGATTTGTTCACATAAACCCTAATTAGGGTTCTTGAGTTGAAGATTGCATTTGATTCTTGTTCGGGATAGAATCACTACAGTATGTTTACTATTTATATTTGATTAATTAATTACATGTTATATGATCTTGTTATAACGCTTCCGCATATGCTCTCTTGATGTGTTTGATTTATTTTATATGATTGTCATGATATTATAATTCCAACAATCTGACCGTTTGGTGATCATAGTCGGCAAGTACCAGGCACTACCTTTGATCTCCGCAGCTCCACACGCATTTACAAAGTTGTACCAGCATGATGAAGCTAAGTCGTTTAAAAATCATTTAGCACGACAACAAGTACATAAAACAAACTGTCAGGAGAACTTGTTAACTTAAAACAAATTAGTGACATGAAACGAAATAGGAAACTAAAAAAATAAAATAAAAATAAAAATAAAAATAAAAAACTTTACCCTAAAAAGAAGTGATGAGTATGTGTTCCTTACTTACGCATATGATTACATGAAGTCACAAGTCATTGATCGAAGCATCAATCTACAAAAAGAGAAACCTAGGTGTTATCACTTTCTGCATATATTTTAGAAATAAATAAAAAAAAAATGCTTGTATATAATAAACTCTTGTAAAAGTATACTTTTGTCTTGCTTAAATTTTAAGTGTACTAAATAAATATAGAAATAAAAATTCAGAACGGAACAAAAGAAACAAACCAAAAAATGTAAAACAAGATAGACAAATCTTATGAATAAAAGATACAAAAGAATATACAAAGTTGTTAATAATAAAGTAGTTACCCACAGTCCCACGACCACACCGCCATAGAATCATGAAACCACAAATGAAAACAGTCAAACACCACCAAGATCTGTAACATAAACACAAATCAAATTTCTCTTCCCTGGTAGGTTTGTAATTGGCTAGTGGTGCCTCTTTTCCCTTTGCTTTGCCTTAGCTTTAGCCCCCTTGCGTTGCCTTGCTTTGTTTTTGTGTTGCTCTTCTTGCCTTTTGCCCGCTTGCTTTTGTGTCCTTGCTTTGATGGGTTTGTTTTTGGCTTTGCTTTTGCTTTCTATCTTTTGCCCTACTTGCTTTGTTTGCTTGATTTGACTGTCTTGCCCCTTGTTTGTTGTTTGTTTGTTGTTTTGGTGCTCTGTTTGTTTGCATGTTTTTATATGTTTGTCTTTTGTACTAGGCCCTTTGCTGGTTGGTTGCTTGCTTCTAGTTGCTTTTACTTGTTGCTCTTTTGCTACTTGCTTCTTTTTAGTTTCTCTATCACTCGCACTGGTGCACGTGCCGGAGGTCTCCCTGGAAGCAGTCTCTCTACTCCCAGGTTTTACCTGGGGTAGGGGTAGGACCTGTCTACATTTCTACCTCCCCATACCTCGCCTTCGCGGGATTGGGTATGTCGTTGTTGTTGTTGTTGTATACAAATCTTGAGAAAAATGAAACAAGTAAGACATACCGCCGCTTAATTGGTTGTCATTATTTAATCCATCTCCCATCTTGAAATATGAATCGCGTCGTCCCTGTCACTGCTACAGCTCAAGAAATTGAAGCTAAAGAAACACATGTCACGTAAAAAGTTTAATTTTATGGAGGAAATCGAATAAAAAATAACTGATAAAAAGAAAGATGGTGTTACCTTGGTCGGAGAATGTCTTCGCTGGAAAATAGTTAGTGTGTGTGACAATCGGTAATTTTCCAAACATTATTTTAATAATAAATCCTTATTTATTATTACACACCTAGTTTTTGAGCATGCTTTAGCTCACTTGACAAAATTTGGGAGGTCATCTCGCACATTGAAACATATCAGACTAGTTATTTTGATCATAAAGACAACTTATATATTTTATGATATTACTAACAATTAAAATCTTTAATTAGTTAAGTATATCAATTTAAGAAACATTTTTCATCAATGATCACATGAGGTACCCGATACTCCCAATAATTATTTTTTTTATTGCACTTTTATACTTTCTAAAATATTACCAGAGTGCCAAAAATATTTCCTTACGCTTAATGTATTTTCTTTATTTAAACCATTCAAATACGCGTAACTTTCGTTAACCACTAAACTAATACCCAATACATATTTTTTACTACCCAATACATTCAAAATGCACATTTTATACAAAGTTATACAAATTTCTCCTAGGGGAGACATTGAGCCGCCCCCTTGTTCCACAAGTATTTACCACATTTTTTTTTTTTTTACTACTTGTACTAATTTTCCCAAAACACAACATGAAACATATAATTAATGAGGGTGGCTAGGCCTCCTCCTTTCCCTTAAATTTCGGCAAACACAAAGACCAAATCATAAGACATTTTTGACCACTTTGACCCAAGGGATTATATATATACATGAACTAGGTAACATGATACTTACAAAATATATATATATATATATATATATATATATATATATATATATATATATATATATATATATATATATATATATATATCACCACCATTCATCCTTACATACCAATCGACCTAGGGCAAGAACCAAAGGGGAAGGGAAAATCTTGACAAGATCTAGTGATTTTTCAAGATATATTCGGGTAGTATAAATATATTTTGGAGCTTCGGGATATCCTTTGTGATCACATCTTCCTACCTACATACATACATACACTATTAGTAAGTCTAAAAACCTTTCTTTATAATGTTACTTACACATCTTGATGATGATTTTTACTTAGATCATGATTATGTTGATTTTAAACTCATATATAACATTTATCACCCTTATTACATATATGTTTGTTTATGATCCTAGTGATTTTTAAACATATTTAACATGAATATTACTTACTAAAAATGGCTAGGTTCATGTCCAAACACATGATAAATTTTATTGTACAAGTTATGATTTATATGAGCTATATGTGATCTATATGTTTTCCTACTCTAAGTTTAATTATTTTTGAGACTTGACATATATATTAAGTTATTAACATAGCCTTGAAACTATTGATATTGTTGGAAGAGTTTTGGGTAAGTGCTAGGATGATTTTTGGGAGTTGATTTACCTAGATCTAAAGACTTCAAGTAATAAAAAATGAGATTTGGTAACTTATATACTATGCTGTCCCGAAACTGCTTCTACAGAAAAATGGGTTTTCAAAACATAAGATTTGGTTCAAAATATAGGATATAGACTTAATAATGAAAACATAGCCGCTTGAACGGGTTAAAATGGGCTTATAACGAAAAAGATATGCTATTTTCAAGATTTAATGACGAAAACTATATTTTCTGAAAATATTGAAACTGTCCCGATTTTTCTAGCTATGAAAACTGAGGTTAAATGATGTTTAGACTAGCCGAGAACTTAAAAATCCTAGAGTATACTTGAATACCTTCGCGGGGATATATAAAACTTAGAAAACGGACCTGAAATGAGCAAGTTATGATTTTCCGAAGAATTAGACGAAAACTATATTTTTAACAGCTTTGTAAAAAGCTGATGGAAAAATAAAAAGGAGACTTTTGAGTATTTTTGCACATTTTTAGCCGAAACGGCATACTCGGAACCACTAGTAACTTGTGTATATTACTTGGGAGCGTTGGGAGAATTATAAAACGTTCCTAACATGAAAACTATCGATAAAGCACGAGACCGGGAAAATATATATATTTTTAATTACTATTCACAGCTTTTGTATATATGTTGTTTAACGTCAAGAAAAACACAACGGACATGAAGCTTAGCAAATATTTGAACGTTATGATTATTTCATTGACAAAAGTACATATTTTTATTACTAAATTACTTTACAAACATATATGGGTGATAAATGGATTTCATAAAATACATACGATACATATTACAAATCCTAAGACGACTTATATATTTTTAGGTCGTGGTTGAGTTTTCACGCGTAGAAACTCGTTTTCATTATACTAGCGTACGTTGTTTGCTAAGGTGAGTTTATAGCCCCGCTCTTTCTATACTTGTTTTACAAACTGGGGTGAGAAACATGCAAAACTCTTTTATGGACCAAAACTATTGTTTATGCTATTACGTGGATTAGCCTAAGCCCTGTTATGTCCCATTATGCCCAACTCATGAACCGTCAATTCCTGCTGGGAAGCGCGAATGTTATAAATAGATCTATTGGGGGTAACGCCACCGTTCGTTTTGACCGGATAGGCAAACGAACGTATACCATGTCGAAACACAAGTGTCTAGGATAAACACTTGCCGGGCACCTATATAAGATTACATGCTCTTTGAGCATGCACACTGTTATAGCTTCGGTTGCATGAACTTAGTGCTAGCGTAATAGACTATTTTTATATAACATTGTATGTGTTGTAATGCTCATATACTAAACTCATGGTCCAAACTTATGATTTTACTGCTTTAAACCTATAGACTCACCAGCTTTTAGCTGACTTTTAGCATGTTTTTCTCAGGTGCTTAACTTATCAATAAATGATCTTTTGAAGGCTTGGCTTGGCAAGGTCATAGGCACATTTGGAGTGGAATAAATTCCCACACTTAACTACTTTTGTATTTGGGACAACTAAAAACTTTATGGGCCTTGTACTCCAAATTTGACTATGATGTCAACTTACAACATTTAAATTAATGTATGTTTTTAAACGGGTTTTGAAAATTCGTTCTTTATTATCTTGTGTTGTGATTACCAATTTACGTAGCACCCCATGACCCGAATGCTTCCGCTATACCAGAATTTTGGGGGTGTTACAGATTGGTACCAGAGCCAAGGTTATAGAGAACTAGGTACATATAAATCCTAAACTATAACCGCTTTTTACAAAAACAAGTCCCTATGACCGCCACTTGCCAGCCTGCCTTGTTCTTCACTTTACATGTTGATTACTTATCTTAGCTATGTATTATGCTTTACCGTTATATATATATATACATATATATATATATATATATATATATATATATATATATATATATATATATATATATATATATATATATATATATATATATATATATATATATATATATATATACTATAAGTATTTCTATATACTTACACACTTATACCGTCTTTGTCACAGACCATGCCTCATTTTGACGTCATCGAAGCGACTTTGCACACTAGCACCTCACCACCTCGCCAGATCACACCAAACTCAGATGACCCCTACATAAGGGTACTCCGGGCTTTCAACGCCTCGAATCCTGACACTACTGAGCCTGTATCTACCTCATCATTACCCATACAACCTACATCCACTCCCAAAGCTGACACCCGCTACTACTCAGACTATTCCTACTCGCCGTACAGCCCGCATACGTGTCCCAGGACGCCGAATACGATACTCAAACTTACCATCCTCACCCCCGAAGAGGACCCGGGCTGTTTACATGGGTACATCCACCACTCCATTATCATTATCACCAGCATCATCACCCACTCACTCACCACTCCGTCAGAGGCTCAGAAGGGCCACCGAGTCATATTCAGAGGAATCAGAGGAGGATCCGGAAGAGGAGTCGGATCCAAAAGAGGAGTATGACCCAGATGAAGATCCGGAAGAGGAGTCGGATCCAAAAGAGGAGTCAGACCCAGATGAAGATCCCGAAGAGGAGCCCCTACCAATAGAGCATGCACTTGTTGAGACTACACCAGTTGAGCATGCCCAGGGAGGTGCATGCTTACAGAGAGAAGGCAAACAAAGTATTGAGGAGGTTCAGGGTACTTTCGAGACGGGGCCTCGAGAGCAGCCCAGATTCAGGGTGGTGATACAGATGTGCCTATGGGGCTAGGGTTGAGGGCTGCCATGATACAAGCTAGGGAAGAGCAGCAAGATACTGATGAGGAGATATGGAAAGATATTGAGTGTGTTCAGAGCATTCTACCCAGAGCAGTCAGCTCGGACTATGTACCTTCCTCTCCATCATTCATACCACCACCACCAGCTGAGCCACACTCACCACTGCCTGACATTCCAGACTCGCCACTGCCTAACACTCCAGACTCACCAATGACAGACATTCCAGATGATGTATCCACACCTAATCCCCCTGACTATGATATGAGTACTCTTGATTTGATATGGACCCGTCTTTATCAGCAAGCCAGCATACTGGACGTCCATACTGATCAGCTGGAAGGGTTACAACCAGCACGTTTTGAGCAGGTTTTTATACAGCTGGCTAATCATGCCAGTTTACTTGATGTTCACACAGATCAGCTGGAGAGGCTGGGGAGACTGGATGTGAGGACAGATAGACATGACAGAGAGCTTACAGATGTGCGTCACCAGATGATGGATATCGGGAGAGATCAGGATAGAGCTTGGGATGCGGAGTGGACCACTTGGCATAGGATGCATGAGATGGAGTCAGTGATTGCTGGGGTGACGAGGGCGGAACAAGAGGACCGTTGGGAGGTCTTAGCGTCCAGGAGACGCATTGCACAATTGGAGTCCACTGTAGGACGATTGGAGTTTGCTGTGGAGCGATTGACAGGAGAGGTGGAGCGATTACTCCTTGAGCGTACTCGAGACTAGTGTTGTTGTACTAGATGATGCTAGCTTAGTGTTGTTGTACTTTCCTTTCATTCGAACCTTGTATTTCCATTATGTATTCGAAGCTCGTACTTTCCTTCGAGGCACCATGAGCTTGTAATTTTGTGAACACATATTGATCTTAATCTATGACAAGCTTGGTTGTTTACTCTATTGTGCCATTCCTTTTGTGAATGATCTTATTTATGTACTCTACCTGTGGTGACTATGTACTCATGTGATAATAAACCTTCCACATGGAATCTCATTTGTCTCTATCTTTTGTTTGTGTTTGTAGCAAAATGCCTCCCAGAAAGAAGTCAAACAGAACCACACGAGCCAACCCAGGCCCAGCTAGGGCTACCGCCACTGTTCCACCTACTGTTAACTAAGCAATGTTAGACCAACTGGTGGATGAGAGAGTAGCGGCAGCTTTAGCCGCAGCCAACGTAAACACCTCCACCACCGATGTTGGCACTTCCAGACCAAATCGTGGTAATGAACGAGGCTGCAACTACCAAGATTTTCGCAAGATTATGACTGGGAGTTTTGGAGGGTCTGTAGGAGCAGTGGTATTGGTTAGATGGATTGAGAAGTTGGAAATTGTGTTCAAGATAAGTAGTTGTGCAGATGAGGATAGGGTGAAGTATGCATCATTCACCTTCACAGATGCTGCTCTAACCTGGTGGAATAACTATCTGAAGTCTGCCGGGTATGACACCGCTTACTCAATGCCATGGGAAAACTTTAAGGAAATGGTGCTTAAAAAGTACTGCCCCCGCAATGAGGTCATGAAGCTAGAGGTTGAATTTTGGAATCTCAAAGTTCAAGGTACCAACATGGCTGCTTACAACCAGTGTTTTCAGGAACTAGCTTTGTTGTGTCCTGAAATGGTCCCGACTGAGACCCGTTTACTGGAAAGGTACATTAGAGGATTACCCCAATCCATCAAGGGTAGTGTCACTACTTCCAAGGCTGCTAATCTCCATGGGGCAATGGAACTGGCCAACCAGTTGATGGATCAAATTGTTGAGGATACCCCAATGGAGGTGACTGATGGCAAGAGGAAATGGGATGACCTTTCTGTCAACAACAACAACTCAAACACCACTTTCTCTAACAAGAAACAGAAAGGCGCCAAGGTATATGCAGCAGGAACCACCGAGAAGAAAACTTATGCTGGAAAACATCCACTGTGCAACCGTTGCAAGCTTCATCACAGCGGACCGTGCACAGTGAAGTGCAAAAACTGTCAGAAAGTTGGGCATATGACCAGAGATTGTAGGTCGAGGACACTTGCCACTGTACAGACAACACCTGGACAGAACCCGAAAGCTAATGTGACCTGTTTCGGATGCGGAAAGAAAGGACATTACAAGAATGAATGCCGCGAACAGAGGAACCAGGGTGCTGGGGGTAATCAAGACAACAATGGGAACAAGGGAAATCTGAAAATTGGTGGGAACCAGGCTTACCCAGTGAAACAAGAAGGAGCCCGCGGGAGGGTCTATGCTGTGGGCAGGGTGGAGGCCCAGGAGGACCCGAACGTCGTGACGGGTACGTTTCTTTTAAATAACCGCTATGCATCCATATTGTTTGATACGGGAGCAGATAGGAGTTTTGTTTCATCTGCATTTAGCCCACTACTAAATATTGCCCCGACCGCCTTAGACAACGTATACAATGTGGAACTAGCTAATGGGAACGTAGAAAGGGTAGATACAATCATAAGAGGTTGCACCTTAAACCTACTAAACCATCCTTTCAACATCGACCTTATGCCGGTAGAATTGGGTAGTTTCGACGTCGTTGTTGGAATGGACTGGTTGTCGAAGTGCCATGCCGCCATCATTTGTGATGAGAAAATCGTACGACTTCCCTACGGAGATGAAGTCCTAATTGTTGAAGGTGACCGAAGGGACAGGAGAAGTGCGTCAAGGCTAAACATAATCTCCTGTACGAAGGTTCAGAAGTACATTGAGAAAGGATGCCATCTCTTTCTAGCACAAGTAAACAAGAAGGAGGAAAAGGAGCCAGAGGGAAAACGTTTGGAAGACGTACCAATCGTGAGAGAGTTTCCAGAGGTCTTCCCCGAAGAATTACCTGGACTCCCGCCGACCCGACAAGTTGAATTTCAAATCGATTTAGTGCCTGGTGCCGCGCCTGTGGCACGAGCACCTTATCGATTAGCTCCGACAGAGCTCCAAGAGCTATCAAACCAATTGTCGGAACTTTCAGAGAAGGGATTCATAAGACCGAGTTCTTCACCTTGGGGAGCCCCCGTCTTGTTCGTCAAGAAGAAGGATGGAACATTTAGGATGTGCATTGATTATCGGGAGCTAAACAAACTAATCATCAAGAACCGCTACCCACTCCCGAGAATCGACGATCTCTTTGATCAACTGCAAGGTTCAAGCGTTTACTCAAAAATTGATTTGAGATCCGGATATCATCAACTGAGAGTTCGAGAGCAGGATATTCCGAAAACAGCATTTAGAACCCGTTACGGGCACTACAAGTTCCAAGTTATGCCTTTTGGTTTAACCAATGCACCAGCTGTATTCAAGGACCTTATGAACCGGGTGTGCAAGCCATACTTGGACAAATTTGTGATCGTCTTTATCGATGACATTCTCATTTACTCTAAGAACGAGAAGGAGCATGAGGAGCACCTCAGAAAAATTCTGGCACTGTTAAAGGGAGAGAAATTGTATGCTAAGTTTTCTAAGTGTGAATTCTGGATACCGACTGTACAATTTTTGGGTCATGTGATCGATAGCCAAGGCATTCACGTGGACCCTGCAAAGATCGAGTCAATAAAGGATTGGGCGACACCTACAACACCTACCGAAATACGCCAATTCCTAGGACTTGTTGGTTATTACAGAAGGTTTATTGAAGGATTCTCAAAAATAGCTAAGCCTTTAACCAAACTAACTCAGAAGAATATAAAGTTTGAATGGGGAGATAAGGCAGAGGAAGCTTTCCAACTCCTTAAAGATAAGTTGTGTAGTGCACCCATTTTGGCCTTACCCGATGGCAGTGAAGATTTTGTAGTTTACTGTGATGCTTCACACAAGGGTTTGGGAGCCGTCTTAATGCAACGAGAGAAGGTGATAGCATATGCCTCTCGACAACTGAAAAAGCACGAGAAGAGTTATACTACACACGACTTAGAATTGGGGTCAGTAGTGTTTGCACTTAGAATCTGGAGACACTACCTCTATGGCACCAAATGTGTAGTTTACACCGACCACAAGAGTTTGCAACATATCCTTGACCAAAAGGATCTTAACATGAGACAACGCCGTTGGTTATAATTGCTCAGCGATTATGATTGTGAGATTCGATACCATCCGGGTAAAGCAAACGTAGTAGCAGATGCACTTAGTCGAAAAGAACGACCAAAACCTCTGAGAGTACGATCGTTGGGTATGACAATCATTTCACCTCTTCCATCAAAAATCCTTGAGGCTCAGACCGAGGCACTCAAGGAAGAGAACAGACCCAACGAGAAAATCTATGGTATGCCTGAAAATGAAAATGGTTTTGTGAAGAGATCTGATGGAGTGCTGTGTTTCAAGGACAGAAGTTGGGTTCCACTCTACGGAGGGATACGTGACCTCATCATGCACGAATCTCACAAGTCTAAATACTCTATTCACCCGGGAGCCGGTAAAATGTACCTTGATCTAAAGAAACTATACTGGTGGCCAAACATGAAGGCCGACATTGCTAATTATGTCAATCACTGTTTGACTTGTTCCAAAGTCAAAGCTGAACATCAGCGGCCATCAGGTTTGCTTGTGCAACCAGAGATTCCCGAGTGGAAGTGGGAACGCATAACAATGGACTTTATCACCAAACTGCCAAGGACATCAAGCGGTTACGACACGATTTGGGTAATCGTTGATCGTCTCACTAAGTCCGCGCACTTCCTTCCAATTAAAGAGAATGACAGCATGGACAAACTTGCAAGATTGTATATTAAAGAAATTGTTGCACGTCATGGTGTCCCAATTTCCATCATTTCTGATCGTGACAGTTGATTCACCTCTAACTTTTGGAGGTCACTCCAGGATGCATTGGGAACAGATCTCGATATGAGTACTGCATATCACCCACAAACAGATGGTCAAAGTGAGAGGACTATTCAGACTCTAGAGGACATGCTCCGTGCATGTGTGATTGATTTTGGCAACGGCTGGGATAGACACTTACCCCTAGCCGAATTCTCTTACAATAACAGCTATCACACCAGCATCAAAGCTGCACCCTATGAGGCACTCTATGGCCGAAAGTGCCGATCACCGGTATGTTGGGCTGAAGTCGGAGATAGCCAACTTACTGGTCCTGAACTGATACATGAGACGACAGAGAAATTTGTGAAGATCAAAAGCCGAATGCAAGCGGCTCGCGATCGTCAAAAGAGCTATGCGGACAAAAGACGAAAACCTCTTGAATTCCAAGTAGGAGATCGAGTCATGCTAAAGGTCTCACCGTGGAAGGGCGTTATACGTTTTGGCAAGCGTGGAAAACTAAATCCCCGTTACATTGGACCCTTCAAAATACTTGCCAGGATTGGGCCGGTAGCTTACCGACTCGAGTTACCTGCAGAACTCAGCGCTGTACACAACGTCTTCCATGTGTAAATGCCTTTCCGATGAAGAAGTCATCATACCTTTGGAGGAAATCCACCTTGATGAACGACTACACTTTATTGAAGAGCCTTCGAAATCATGGATCGGGAAGTCAAACGGTTGAAGCATAGTCGTATTCCGATTGTCAAGGTTCGATGGAACTCTAGAAAAGGACCCGAATTCACGTGGGAACGTGAAGATGAAATCAAAACTAAATATCCTCATCTTTTCGCATCTTCATCTAATAACACGAATTGAATGTCGGGACGACATTCAAATGAGGCTGGGAGACTGTGACAATCGGTAATTTTCCAAACATTATTTTAATAATAAATCCTTATTTATTATTACACACCTAGTTTTTGAGCATGCTTTAGCTCACTTGACAAAATTTGGGAGGTCATCCCGCACATTGAAACATATCAGACTAGTTATTTTGATCATAAAGACAACTTATATATTTTATGACATTACTAACAATTAAAATCTTTAACTAGTTAAGTATATCAATTTAAGAAACATTTTTCATCAATGATCACATGAGGTACCCGATACTCCCAATAATTATTTTTTTTATTGCACTTTTATACTTTCTAAAATATTACCAGAGTGCCAAAAATATTTCCTTACGCTTAATGTAATTTCTTTATTTAAACCGTTCAAATACGCGTAACTTTCGTTAACCACTAAACTAATACCCAATACATATTTTTTACTACCCAATACATTCAAAATGCACATTTTATACAAAGTTATACAAATTTCTCCTAGGGGAGACATTGAACCGCCCCCTTGTTCCACAAGTATTTACCACATTTATTTTTTTTACTACTTGTACTAATTTTCCCAAAACACAACATGAAACATATAATTAATGAGGGTGGCTAGGGCAACTCCTTGCCCCCTCCTTTCCCTTAAATTTTGGCAAACACAAGGACCAAATCATAAGACATTTTTGACCACTTTGACCCAAGGGATTATATATATACATGAACTAGGTAACATGATACTTACAAAAAAAATATATATATATCACCACCATTCATCCTTACATACCAATCGACCTAGGGCAAGAACTAAAGGGGAAGGGAAAATCTTGACAAGATCTAGTGATTTTTCAAGATATATTCGGGTAGTATAAATATATTTTGGAGCTTCGGGATACCCTTTGTGATCACATCTTCCTACCTACATACATACATACACTATTAGTAAGTCTAAAAACCTTTCTTTATAATGTTACTTACACATCTTGATGATGATTTTTACTTAGATCATGATTATGTTGATTTTAAACTCATATATAACATTTATCACCCTTATTACATATATGTTTGTTTATGATCCTAGTGATTTTTAAACATATTTAACATGAATATTACTTACTAAAAATGGCTAGGTTCATGTCCAAACACATGATAAATTTTATTGTACAAGTTATGATTTATATGAGCTATATGTGATCTATATGTTTTCCTACTCTAAGTTTGATTATTTTTGAGACTTGACATATATATTAAGTTATTAACATAGCCTTGAAACTATTGATATTGTTGGAAGAGTTTTGGGTAAGTGCTAGGATGATTTTTGGGAGTTGATTTACCTAGATCTAAAGACTTCAAGTAATAAAAAAATGAGATTTGGTAACTTATATACTATGCTGTCCCGAAACTGCTTCTACAGAAAAATGGGTTTTCAAAACATAAGATTTGGTTCAAAATATAGGATATAGACTTAATAATGAAAACATAGCCGCTTGAACGGGTTAAAACGGGTTTATAACGAAAAAGATATGCTATTTTCAAGATTTAACGACGAAAACTATATTTTCTGAAAATATTGAAACTGTCCCGATTTTTCTAGCTATGAAAACTGAGGTTAAATGATGTTTAGACTAGCCGAGAACTTAAAAATCCTAGAGTATACTTGAATACCTTCGCGGGGATATATAAAACTTAGAAAACGGACCTAAAATGAGCAAGTTATGATTTTCCGAAGAATTAGACGAAAACTATATTTTTAACAGCTTTGTAAAAAGCTGATGGAAAAATAAAAAGGAGACTTTTGAGTATTTTTGCACATTTTTAGCCGAAACGGCATACTCGGAACCACTAGTAACTTGTGTATATTACTTGGGAGCATTGGGAGAATTATAAAACGTTCCTAACATGAAAACTATCGATAAAGCACGAGACCGGGAAAATATATATATTTTTAATTACTATTCACAGCTTTTGTATATATGTTGTTTAACGTCAAGAAAAACACAACGGACATGAACCTTAGCAAATATTTGAACGTTATGATTATTTCATTGACAAAAGTACATATTTTTATTACTAAATTACTTTACAAACATATATGGGTGATAAATGGATTTCATAAAATACATACGATACATATTACAAATCCTAAGACGACTTATATATTTTTAGGTCGTGGTTGAGTTTTCACGCGTAGAAACTCGTTTTCATTATACTAGCGTACGTTGTTTGCTAAGGTGAGTTTATAGCCCCACTCTTTCTATACTTGTTTTACAAACTGGGGTGAGAAACATGCAAAACTCTTTTATGGACCAAAACTATTGTTTATGCTATTACGTGGATTAGCCTAAGCCCTGTTATGTCCCATTATGCCCAACTCATGAACCGTCAATTCCTGCTGGGAAGCGCGAATGTTATAAATAGATCTATTGGGGGTAACGCCCCCGTTCGTTTTGACCGGATAGGCAAACGAACGTATACCATGTCGAAACACAAGTGTCTGGGATAAACACTTGCCGGGCACCTATATAAGATTACATGCTCTTTGAGCATGCACACTGTTATAGCTTCGGTTGCATGAACTTAGTGCTAGCGTAATAGACTGTTTTTATATGACATTATATGTGTTGTAATGCTCATATACTAAACTCATGGTCCAAACTTATGATTTTACTGCTTTAAACCTATAGACTCACCAGCTTTTTGCTGACTTTTAGCATGTTTTTCTCAGGTGCTTAACTTATCAATAAATAATCTTTTGAAGGCTTGGCTTGGCAAGGTCATAGGCACATTTGGAGTGGAATAAATTCCCACACTTAACTACTTTTGTATTTGGGACAACTAAAAACTTTATGGGCCTTGTACTCCAAATTTGACTATGATGTCAACTTACAACATTTAAATTAATGTATGTTTTTAAACGGGTTTTGAAAATCCGTTCTTTATTATCTTGTGTTGTGATTACCAATTTATGTAGCATCCCATGACCCGAATGCTTCCGCTATACCAGAATTTTGGGGGTGTTGCAATGTGCCATCGAGTTGGAGGTTGGAAGTTTAGAGATATGATGCGAGTAAATAAAAATGAATTAGTGTGAATGATAGATGGGATGGATCTTGACTAATGAAGTAAAAATTTCAAAGCTAGAATATTGGCTTACTATTTGTGCTGATGTGTCTTTTTTTGAGGTGTTGATGTGTCGTGTTTTGAGGCTGCTACAGGAAAAAAGGGACTTCTTTTTATGTATACTAGTCAAGTATTTTAGGCCGTGCTAAGCACGGCTCAGAACGTACATAATCGAGTTGATATTTAAAATATGTCAGATTTCATATATGTAAGTTTTGCAAACCATTCTAGCTAATTAGGAAGAGAAACCTACTCTTTTTTAAACTTTGTGTATAACAACAAACATCTTATTTTATTTTTTTAGATTTTGAATTTTTTTTCTTTTTTTTTTTATTTTATTTTTTATTTTTTTTAAAGGCTTGTTAGTTGTTAGTGTTTCAGGTAGCAGTAATATCCAATTAGGAATTATACTGACTCTGAACTCTGTCTGTACTTCCTCCTATTCCGCCTGAAATGATAAAAGTCTCGGGTGGGACTCAAACTTGAAACCTCCCTTAGCCAAACCTTCTATCCCCAAGCACTTAAGGAATCTTTGTGGCCAACTGGGCTAGCCACTTATTGGTATTTTCATCATAAATATGATCATCTTTTATAACTAAAACTAAAACAAAACAATTTTAAACTTAAATATTATAAATCAGTTTTTACTTGTAAATTTATTAATAACACTATGAATCAAAATATCATATGTATTAGTTGATTACAAACATCAAAGGTTCCATTTACTTACGAGCCGACTTTTAAACCAAATTTGTGAATGAATATAAATATATTGACCCCGTATTTAATTTCTGTTACATATGTGTGAATCAATGATTCAATGTCATGAATTATATATTTATAAATATAACATTTATCAGAATTTACTGTAGCTTAGCTACAGTAGCACGAAGCTACAGTAAATCCCCTCACAGTGAACAGTAGAATGTATGGTAAATTTTTTTTTTTTTTTTTTTTTTTTTACATTCTTTGGCAAAACATCCCGCGGCAACGCGCGGGTGATCCACCTCGTTTAAAACATTGATACATTAAGTTAAAAAAAATTGGATACTTAAATTAAAATTCGTAAGTCTAGTATCTTTTTATGCAATTTGACCATAGTAAATGTTTCTCTGATTGATTTGCATACTCGTGTTCGCCAACCCCCCACCCACTCCCAAAGAAAAAAAAATGAGAATGCAATTGTATAGTTTCGAATGTTTTTGTAAATAGTAAATTATCTAAGACTGGTGTAATTAGGAAACTATATCAAAACATTGAACGACGATTCTGTTGTGTATTTCAATAATAATTGAGGGTATTTTAATATTTTTAATGTGCTAAAAATTTCAACAATAAAAATTTAATAATATGTTTCGTTCTCTATATGTAGTATCTACTAGCTTCCATATTGTCGTAGATTCCAAATTTTAGTTGAATTCGGATTTTTTATATCGGGTTTTTATCATCTTATAATTACCGAGTTTAATGCTCTATTTTCTTTTTCCAGGTTCCTGTTTCATTAGTTTTCTTTGCTGCTTACTTCAGGTTCTTGTATATACTAAAGAGGGGGAGGAAAATAGTACCGAGCACTGTAGCAGCTACAGTGCTTGCTACAGTGCTTTGTACAATAATTTTTTTTAATCGCGAGATGTAAGTTACGCATCGCGAGTTGTATATCACTGTAGCCGCTACAGTAATTTAAAAAAAAAAAATCTTTCGGTAACACCGCATTCCCGCAACAACGTGCGGGTTTATAAAACTAGTTCATGTCTAAAAAACACCTTCGAGTATGTTTGATCTTCATATCATGTATTTTTTTTTATTATTATTTTTTTATTTTTTATTTTGTAAAAGTTAACCTTACAAAATGTACATACATAAACATTTGTAAGTTATCTACATAACTAATCATGACATAACCATAAATTTCTATCCTTTGTTTTCTTTAATTAGCTTGCCATCAACACCCACTATAATTATATTTTTTATTTTTTATTTTTTACACCACTATAATGCTTAAATACAACTATACGCAACTAACTCTTTCATGCCACCATTCTAAAGACTTGCTTTTCAAACTTGTATTGCTACAGTTTTATTTCTTTTTGCATCTGTTGAATAGTTATCAATGTTGCAACAAAATCTCAAGAATCCACGACTACAAAATTTGTTCCCTCCTCCCCTCATTTACACGTTGGGCTCCACATTGTTGTGAAGTAAAAAACAAAAGTAACTTTTCAATAATTGTTTGATTTCTTAAGAAGACATATGTATCTTATGTCATACTGATATGACATCAACCCATACTCATTGAGTCAAATTCTTTCATTTCTTGCCATACACACAAGCATAATTTCTATCAGTCATTCCAACTACATTTGAAGAGAAAGTAAAATATCAGCCACAACCAACAAAGATTAAAATTACTATGTAACATAACTTCTTTTGGTGCGCAATAATTTTAGTAAAATATGACTACCACAAAACACAACCACCAACTCTTTGTCTTTGAGGAACGAATCATGAAGGGGGACAAAATTAAAATGAAACAAAAATATATATAAAAATAAATAAATAAAATAATACAGTAATAATTATTATATTAAAAAAAAACAACGCATGTGCAAGGAGTGAACACACAAACCCATTAATAATGGATCGCATCCAACACCAAGAGATTTGATCTGCACAATAGACTACGCAAATTCACTGATCCGAGCAAGAGAACATCCTCGAACTCAGATATTCTAATGACCCAAGCACGTTGGAACCATGAGAAAGATCTGTTGAGTTATGCATATAGGGAACAAGTGCAAACCAAAATCCATATCATCTCAATATCTCATTCATCTACTACGGCTTTAGAGTCAACAATGTTATACTTGCAAACGCTTGCCCAGATAATAAGCCTCGAAATTTATTGCGCAAAACACGTATCAAGGATAGAAACAATAACATTTATAGTCTTAATTAGTTGTTGATTTATATTCAGCTATACATGTAATAAGCTAAAGGCTAACATTAGTTCCTTAATTTACGAATCAGTTAAAATGGTTACATGCTTAGGAGATATTGTTCTAACACTAAATATTACTCAATGATAAAATCTTGACACTAACTGTTGTTAACAACATATGAACAAAAATCCAAACCATCCTGGATTTCGAATCAATAAATAATGACAAAACAAAATTGTATATTGATTAAAAATCAACCTCTAGAGACATGTAAACTCTATGCTCCACCTTTTTGTTTATGCGCTTCACCACCATCTTCTCTGATATAGAACAGAACTCCAAACAAATAATTATCACTGTAAAAGTGCATAACAACCAGAAAAGCATACATATGTAACGAAACAAATATATGAAACCTACTAAGCAAAACCGTACCGCCATAAATATGAAACCATGCATCTTACAACTTTTTTTTTATGTTGGCCAAAGAAATCGATCCAACAAGACTAAAGAAAGACAGGATAAACAAATAATTAAGATGCATGCAAAAAAGAAGAGTCAATGCTATGTACTTCAATGTTTTCCTTTAACAAAGAATAACATCATCTTCTATGTTACTTCAAAGATGTATCATGACATCATCACAATCACTACACAAATCAAAGGTCTAGAAAAATAATGATAATCGAAGTTTACATACCTTTAACTTTTCTCATTACCCAGAAATTATCATCTTCCCTTGTTTTTTTGGAAGATGCGTTACATCGTTAGTCCATCACCACAATACTGCAGATTTGTCGTATGAAAAATTACTACACCGGTCTAAGCTCATATAGAAAAACAACCAAAAACATCTCACACCTGAAAGGCAGGTGTAGTAGACAATTGAAAAAGTAAAGTTCTAATTACGTATAAAAAAAGGTACGAAGAAAATGTTACCATGTTGAATAGCAGAAAGAATTTGAGAGCATGTGTGGGGTATTTGGTGGAAAGTGGATAGACTGAGAGAGCTATGGGAGTTGGAGTATATGATGTTGAGATGGTGATATTTTCAATTCTTCAGCAGTTAGCAACTGTTCTAAGCTGATGTGGCATTTTCTAGAGGCTTGCTCTAAGCTGATGTGTCATTTTCTAGAGGCTTGCTTTAAGTTGATGTGTCATCTTCTTGAGGCTTAACAATAAAAAAATGCCCTTTTTTATATAATAGGTATATATATATATATATATATATATATATATATATATATATATATATATATATATATATATATATATATATATATATATATGATTATACGATAAAATTAATAGTAATATAAGTATGAAAGTGTAGCGACATAAATGAAATAAAAAAACATGTTATTTAATGTTGACCAAAACCTAAGGTTGAAAATAAGAAAACAACATATAGTTTATAATCTATGAAAACTTCTGTTTATACAACGTTGGTTGTAGAATTGGTGTAGTTGCCATATTTGTCACAACATAACATTTTTAGGCCTCCCTTGCTTTTTACTCTTGAGACTGCTACATAAAGTTGTCCGTGTAAAAAAACAAACTGTTCCAAATAGAACCCAACCTTAGACAATGTTTGGCCCTGACTTTTTGTTTATCTTGAGACTGCTACATAAAAGGATTGCAATAGTTGTGATCATCTTTGTCGCAGCATAACACTTTTAGACCCTTTTTTGCTCTTTACCCTTGATATGGCTACGTAGAATGATAACCTGTAAAGACACTTACATTATCCATCTAAAACCAATACAACAAATCGCCCCAATGATAGAATCACCATAATGAAAAAAATAGGATTTGTCAGATTTCTCCACTGCACATATCTGAGCAAGAATAAAGCAATAAAACACTACTAATATGCCCAAAAAAAATAGCAAGAAAACCAAATCATGAACAAAATCTTAGTTTACATACTCACATAATTATTATTTAACCAACTACAACATACAGGTGATACTATCAAGTCTATGACGAAAACATTATAACCATACAACTATTTGATTTTAGGAGACTTTAATTATACTTATAGCCATGTCCAATTGACAATGACTGTGAGAATTAACATACCAAGACAACATGGCAAACGAATCAAGCATCACTGGGATCCATGCATGGCCTAATATGTGCATCTCATACGCAAGCTTACCGACCAGCATACCCTTTTGACTTTAAATGCAGTCCACGTCATTAACCTTAGGAAACGTTTGTACATTATAAAATCTACACAAATAGTTAATAGGGCATTGCACATTTGATCAAAAATTAAAAAATAAACTATATCAAATAATAACAAAACAAAATAAATTCGGATCAAATGTGAAATTAGTGGTGTGTAGAATGCATAGTTTTGTTCTATTTTTCGTTTCCAAAAGATCATATGTAATAAACCTTTCATTAAACAATAGAAATAAACATAGTTCTTTAAGAAAAGGATCGCCGTCTCATTTTTTATACCTTTTAACTATTTACCTTTTTTTCGTACATTGACACTGCCAAAAGTTTATAACTTGTGCCCCTAGATATTGCCAACGCGTCAAAATCTGAAACGAATCCATTTAAACTGGTACCCAACCCAATAATTTTTTTACTCTAATAATTAGAAACTTACAAGTACATAAGCTCATACAAATAAGCATTTGACAAGTTGCAGGGAGCACTGACCTTTTGGACGTTCTACTAACCAATGCTCACATAGTCCATGAACACCATCAGGCTTGGCATTCTCGGAATCCTATTAACCAAAAGTGGCATCAATTTACTTTCTAAGACGACATTGACGACCATCAGTTGCCTCAACTCAAGCGGTAATCGTCAATAGGCAACCATGTCAGATAACCTTGCACTTTAATTTATTACTATCATTATTTTGTTAGTATGTTCTGTCATTAAATCACGTGATCAAGGTATAAAAAATCTATTTATTATATACCTCATTTTCATAGTACCACTTGGCCACAAATTCTCTATAGGATAAGAAGCTTCATCTTATTTGCATTGTACCTTGAGCATGTGACCCGTATCACTACATCAACGTCGCCACTGCATTTACGGTTACAATTAGTTTACCTAATGCATGGTTAAACTCCTAAAAATATGAAATATAGGAATAGAAGGCAGTAAAGTGATCACTCCTAACATTGACTTAAATATAAAAGAAAACATAGAATAAACCAAAACAAATGGTAGTAAAGTGATTACTGATTACCATTAAGTTTGATTTGTAATTATCTCATTAACTTAATAAATGGGCACACATATAAATTGATGATTAAGGGAAGTGTAAACTCAGTAACTCATGAACTTAATATTACATGTGCAAATAGTTTGGTTATTATACGTATGCGGCTCAAGTTTTCAGAATCACAAGAATCTTTGCAGTAGCTACATCAACCTGTAATATATTCAAAAGAAGTATGATTATTATATTGAGAAACAATTTAAAGTCACCTTATCAAACAACCTCAATAAGAATTTGTCCTCCTAATGACCTATGCATGTCCTAAAAAAATCCATAATATACTAAAGCTGATGAACAACTTTAATAATTCTAATAAGCAATCTCAAGGCTAGCTTTAAGAATTCTTTAAAAGATAAGAAGTTTTTATAGATTAAGAGGATATAATGACAAATGAATGTTCTTGGTTAATTATGTGAGAAAAACATAAATGGTCTTTTCCAAAAACACATAAACACACACATTTCAAAAGGCCCTCATTTACCATGTTGCACGCAAAGACAATAGAATATTATGATTGTTGTAGTTGTGAAGAACAGGACACCTGATATGATGGAGTCACAATAGAATATTATGATTGTTGTACTCGAACAGTTCGAACTCAATTCAACTAAAATAAACTCATTATAATTTAAGGCCGAAATTTTTCCAAGCCAGAAGATGCATCTACTGTAATAAAAAAATGAACCACTTATCTGAAACTTCTAAAAGGACTTTCGTTATCCCCTCTTGAAAAAAAATCTACTAATGGTCGAGCTTAAGAAGAGGGAAGAGTAACAGCAGGTGTGGATATATCTGCTGATGTACGTACAAAAAACTAAGTACACCAAACTGTGTTACCTAGCTCTTGATACCAGGACATTAGCTCTCTTGAAGCTGCTCGAAATCACTACTTCACACTTTTGCTTCCATTTAAAGTCATCAACCGCTGGTTTATGTGACAATGGTCAACAGTAATCGCAATCATTGGTGAAAGCTTCTTAGGAATACATGCACCCTGGTTGAAAAAACACATGGTCATAAGCACTTAAGAACTTAGTAAAATCTTTCTTAAACATTCAAATTACAATTGAATATGATAATCCCAATGATCCCGAATATAAGTAGTTCAACAAAACTGAGTAAAAAGTCAAGAATTATCATTCTAATGTTGAAGTTTTATTATTTTGATTTCGAAATCACTACTTCACACTTTTTCTTCCATTTAAAGTCACAACCGTTGGTGCAAGCTTCTTAGGAATACATGCACCCTGGTTGAAAAAACATATGGTCATAAGCACTTAAGAACTTAGTAAAATATTTCTTAAACATTCAAATTACAATTGAAACACCTATAGATTCAACATCAGATACATTATCTGAACTACTTTTATCGGGAGAAAGAAAGCAAGTGCTATGAGAAAAATTAGAAGCTTACTGTTTCCCTTGATGAATAGCTAAATGAGACATTCCTAAATTCAATAGGATCTTTCAAGCTTTCAACTTCGACCCTGTGACAATCAATATGCTCTATTAGTTGGAATATTAAGTAGTGGTTTAAGGAATTAAAAGAAGTGTTTGCCTTGGAATTAAAAGAAGTGCTTGCCTTTGGATGTGAACCAGTCATTGGGGGTAACTTAATTTTTTTAAAACTACAAATGATCATGCTAAAGAAACTTACTTGCATACTTGACTTATATAATCCATTGTAATAGGATAAACAAGTTTGCCAATTGCAATTGAGCCCATAAGCATGGCTATAACCACAAGCTGCCATTATTCCCTAAAATATCCAGAAAAGTTGAAGAAAATTACACATTTATCAATCGTGTTTACGAAACATCAATTAAGAAAGAGAAAGTATGGTTATTGGAGCAACAAATCGTGTTTACGAACCAATCAATTAAGAAAAAGAAAGTATGGTTATTTAAAATTTGATCTTCTATATCCTTCTATAACCATTTCGTGTCTTCTGGTGACATGAATTCTCTTTTAAATATATGTCCTTCGCATTTGCTCTTTAAGCCTGGAAATTAAAAGACACAATCAATATCCCCGTTATTTATTTATTGATGTTACTAAAGATTTAAGAATATGTTTAGGATCATAAACACACTCTAAACCTGAGATTTGCTCATAAGTAGGTATGTCAACTTCAAGATCCTCATGTCCATCATCCAACGAAATGCAAAGGAACTCAGGAACACAAACGGTGAACACACACGTAAATGAGACACTATACTCTTTATAAATCATATAAAGAAAATAAAGAAATTGGCCAAAGATATCTAAGCATTTGCTTCACCTTTGTGTGTCAACTATTTCCTGTGTCATCTTTTATACCACCATCGGGACACGTGGCACCAGGAGCCACCACTTTTCCTGGTGGCATAGAAGTGCTTTACGAAAATAGCCTAATATGTCCGCCTCTGGTGCTACTATCCCTTAAACAAAACCACCTGTCACATCCAAACTTTCATAGCAGATCAAAGTTCGTCCACACTACAATATATAAATTCAATAAGTACACACCAGGTATAAATTCAATAAGTAACCAAAACCAAGTATTGTTGATGCATTTTATCAAACAGATTATGTGCATATCACCAACTATAAAATTCAATCTATAATACAAAAAATAATCTAATAACAAATCACCCAATTTAAAAAATAATTTAAGATGATACCTTTTAATCCATTATCTTTGGAATAATTTGCCATCGGTATTCGATCCATCTAATCCACAGGAACACGCTCCCTTTTAATCTAAAAAACGAAACCAAAATTATAATCACACCTCTTCCATCAATGAATAATTATATAGGACTTTATTCTATTTTGTGAATCATAGTTTGTTTAATTGTTATAGATATGTGTTTTTTAGGGATAAAAATCAATTGGTTTTTAGATCAATTTGTCATCAACCATTTAATGTTGGGATTGAAATTGAATATTGGGGATTTTGTGTTAGGGTTTATGTTTGGGGATCTCGTGTGATTATAATAAAACATAAGCAGATAAAACTTAAATATTGGGCTTATGTGTTATAATAAAACATAAGCAGATAAAAATTAACATCATAAAGATCAAAATGTTATAATACACACCAAGAATAATCTCAGTATGTTGCCCAAAAATAAAATTCTTCCTATATGATGTATTTAATGTATCATATTGTTGTGTTTGATTTTCCGTTGAGGGTTTGCCAGAGGAATGAGAGGATATTATTGTGTGTATGTTTTCTTTGGATTTGATTCCTATTCGCAAATGAGACGGGGGAAGGAATTCCGCCCAAAATTGACTAAAATAAATCGACGGCTATTAGATTTTAGAGATTACACGTGTCAGTTGATTAGTATTTTTGAGGGAGAAATAATATGACAAGCTTCCTTTATATAGGAGGTATATATATATATATACATATATATATATATATATATATATATATATATATATATATATATATATATATATATATATATATATATGGAAGGGATCCAGTAAGAAGAAAAACTAAAATAAAAAGAATAAGAAGGATTTCTAGCCACACATTTCAAATAGAAGGAAGAATTTTAAGGGGAGGTGCATTCATTTTTGTAGATGCATCTAGAATGAGTGGTTGTGGTTCCTTCTTAACATTCTTATTTTAATTATTCTTCTTATTTGATCCTAACTATATATATATATATATATATATATATATATATATATATATATATATATATATATATATATATATATATATATATATATATATATAAGGGTGCGTTCAATGCAGTACCAATATTAGATACAGTACTTTACAGTACTATTTAGACCAATAGGAATTTATTATTAACAATCATTTTTATTTAATTGAAAAGGGCGTAATAGTCAAACATATTTTTAGTATTTTTTTGAATTTTTTTAATTAAAAAACGTTTTTAAAGTTGCTTAATTTTTTAATTTTTTTTCTCAGTATACACGTCTTCTAGAAAATGAAGTGCATATATGTTTTTTTTATATATTGTAAATTTACATACCTTTTTGTGTATACATCAAATTTTATTTTGGTTAAAATGGTAATTGCACATATGTTTCTAGTGTACATTTTTTAATATTCGAAATTTATAACAAAAAACATAAACATAGACATATACATGTAACTTCTAAATTTATAACAAACCTAAAATATAAATAGTATACACGAAAATTGATATCAAATGAAATGCAATTTAAATACAAATGTATCTTGTTAAGTATATATGTACACGTCAACCAAAAACATGTGTGCACTCTTACACGAACATATGTGCACGCTTTACTTTCTCATCAAATTCATTAGAACATATGAGTACTATTCCCAGAACATATGTGCACGTTGCGCCTCACATCATGAATAACCTACAAAGCTGTGGTATATAGTGTTTAAGCAACATTATAACAGGCTAAACAACAAACCCACAAAAAATGACCACACAACCAACTCATCAATGATAAAAGCCTAAACATTAAAGGCCACTAACAAATCCTAGAGCCCAAATAACTTATTAATGATAAGTGTAGTAGTTCACTACTTGCTACAAATCTGTATCAAGTTGCTAAAAAAATAAACGTATAGACGAAACTCTCAAATTACCAGTTGTTAGAAAATAGTTGGCACAAGCATTCCCTGATTTACATTTACAAACATTATAACATCCCTAATACAGCAAATATTTACACAAGTAATATTCCCACAACATTAACAACATAAGATATATGTCGTTGGCGAGACTACTTCTTTCGAAATGAGAAAAATAGCGTAGTACAACTACGATACCCAAACAATGACGAAAGTAACAAATCAAGAAACAAGAATATAATCTATAATACTATAAGATTCAGTCCCTAAATTTAATGTGGAGTTATGATGATAGAGTTTTAGAGTTAGAAACAAGTCGGAGTCGTTTATTAGCTGCATAGAGTACAAGATAGCTAATGCTCGGAATTCAATGCAGCCTCGTAATATTTATACAATCATGAAAGGAGGTGAAGTGCAAGGGTTGCCCGAGTTGATCACATAGCATTTAGTATAGAATTAAAAGCCGGTTAGATGAAGTGCAAGGATTGCGAAAAGTTGCAAGAATAATTAATGATTTAACCTAATTCATGCCTATATAAACCGGCCAAAATCACATTTAGTATGTACATTTAAAGATGATTCACACATCTTTTAGATCTTTGATTGTTGGTAGCGGTATATAAATTCTCTTTTGCAACATTTTGGAGATGATTCACACATCTTTTAGATCTTTGTAATTAACTTGGTCTTCTTTTTTTCTTAATTTAGTTATCATACGCAGGTACTATGAAAATCACACAAGATCATGCATGCTTAGATAAATAAAACCAAAGATTGGGATACCAACTATTTTCTTTGTTTCTTACATATTTAGGTGATTGTTATAGATAAGCATATATATATATATATATATATATATATATATATATATATATATATATATATATATATATATATATATATATATATATATATATATATATATATATATATGTGTGTGTGTGTGTGTGTGTGTGTGTGTGTGTGTGTGTATTATTTTAATGCATTTTCATATACAAGTAATTTATGTGCGTTTTCTATTGATGTAGCTCACATGTGCGAATTGATTCAAGAAAATGTGCACGAGCATGTATGTAAAGCAATATTTAAATGGTTAAATAATACTTTATAGCGTGAAATATTAGAATGAATTTATCGTGTGCAATTGAATTATTATTGAAAAGAAGAAGGTCGCGCATCGCAAAGTGTTTTCTTTTTTCTATATGTAGAATCATTAGTGAGAAACCAATATTTACGCCAATTAAATGAGTTTGCCATAATAGCAAAATACGACATATTAAAAATATCACATTGAGTAATGAATAGAAAGGAAAAAATGCATAATTTTGACTTAAATCCGTTTGTAAATTATAGTATCAACTAAAAAAGTTGAGTTTTAAACATAAGCAAAAGTTCAAACTTTTATCGAAAAACAAAACCGGTGCATTTAATGTGAAATATATACAACATCGAGATGGAAGTGCAAGACTTGCCGGAATTTATCACATGATATTTAGTAATTAGTATACAATTAAAAGTCGGTTATGAATTGAGATGAAGTTGAAAAGGTTGCAAGAATAATTGATGATTTAACCTAATGCAGTTTGTATATATATATATATATATATATATATATATATATATATATATATATATATATATATATATATATATTATGTTAATGCATTTTCATATACACGTAATTTATGTGTGTTTTCTATTGATGTAGCTCACATGTGCGAATTGATTAAAGAAAATGTGCACGAGCATGCATGTAAAGCAACATTTAAATGGTTAAATGATACTTTTAAGCATGATTAGTTAATTTTTTTTTTCTTTTTTCTGGTAACATAGGTTTCCGACTCGACATTGCCAGTCGACTAATCCCACGGCGACTACCCTTAAGCATGATTAGTTTATGTAAGCATGCAACTTGAATAATGAATATAAAAGAAAAAGTATATAAGTTTTGCTCAAACCCATTTGTAAATTAAAAAATTAAGTTTAAGACATAATAGTGGAGTCCAAAGGTTTTAGGAATTATTCATTGTGTGTTAATTAATATTCATTTAGTTAGCTATTTAGAATTGAGTTTATTGATAAAATTTATTAATATTAGTTAGACTTCAATGTTAATTTTCAATGAAATTAGTTGTACAATAAAATTAGATGGAGCTAAAAAGGTTTGTAACGATTTTTATACAGTTTATATGTCATTATTATACATATATTATTACACAAACTTTAACTTACAAACTTAATAACGAAAATATTTAACTCACATTAAACTATGACCAATTAGATAGACTCCGTGTGCTTTATATTACCATGCAAAAATCATCTAATAGACAAGTATTGTAGGGCTAAGTAATAGGCCAAAAGAAACAAAGCCATCACAACTTAATAGCCAAAAGCCCATGTATAGAATACAACACCACAAAACCAAAACAACATCAAACACTTTTAAGTTTTTATACAAGAAAGTTAAAACATTTCATACAACATACTAAACAATAATTAAGTATACACTCGCCAATATACAGAAAAAATACACGATTAACAATTAGATTTTTAGCCCGTGCGTAGCACGGGTTCTGCCTGCCACGTAAAATAAAAACTAAACCCTTATGGAAAATTTGATTTGACCGAGAAACTGATGAGAACCCCTTAAATTTAATATTAGCACCATCAATCTAAAGAACACTAATTAAAATCAAAACCCCCAAAAGCAAAGTGCATCCAAAACGTCAATCTCAACTTATTGATTTTTAATTAAATTCAATCATCATTAAATTAAATTAGAATTAAAACACATATTGTTCAATTTATGAGAAAGTAGATCTAGGATTTATGTAACTAACCGAATTATTTTCTTAGTAATTAACCTTACATTTGAAGTGCGTAAACCACGATCCACCAGACCTGCTCGACGTGGATGATGAAAATGATGGTTGTGGAAGTCGTTATCAGATTCAAGATCGCACCGTACATCCATTATTTATGTTTTTGTGAATGTGAGTAGATGAATTTTTAGGTTAAAGATGATAGGAGATGAGCAGAAATTGTGATTGTTGTAGATTTAGAATAAAGGAGGAGAAAAAATCTCTGTATACCTACAATCAAGGGACGGTTTTTAGTAAAAAATAATTATTTGAACTTCCTTTAATGCCCCTAACTCAATGTGGACTTATGGTCCGGACTGGGCCAGGAATGGGTCAGGCTCGGCAGACAACGGCTCACTCTACGCCTAAACCCTAATCCATGTCCTATAAATACATTGCTGAAACCCCCTTCTTTAACACAAGATAACATGTTACTCTAAACCTAACTTTTATAAGCCATATCGCGACCATACTAACTTGACCATCGGAGGTGAATCCCGGGGCTACGGCCTCGGGTCCACTCCTAACGGGTTCTCTTTGTTGACAGGTCTACTCAGGGCTCGAGAAGACGACGAACGGCCCAGGGAGAGTCGTCAAATCGCCATGAGCGCACTGCGTTCGTAGATTAGCTACGTGCTACTTCTCTTATATAGTTTGTAAAACCTCACGATAGGCGTAATTCGCACTGCTACTTCTCTTATGTGTTAATTTCATATGCTATGTGCTATATATTGCTTAGTGCTAATCTTTTACTTCATTAATTATTTATATGTTGCGATTCGCGGCATATATTTTTAATATTTGCATTAAGTGTTTTTCAGGATTTGAATAACTAAGTTAAATGCTCCTACATGAGTAGCACCATCAAACTTGGGGGGCTACCAGGGTATATAATACCACTGTTTCCATACGCGTCACTCAGGTATATTTGGAAGCAGATCGTACGTAAGAGGTATTGCACGGCCGATACAAAGACGGATTTAAATATTCGCACCATCTTGCCGCATGGGAGACGTCCTCTATCGGTTGTAAAGACGAATGTAATATTTGCGTACAGCGCGCATCCTTGTCGCGCACAGCGCGCACTTCTGCCACAGAAGCACGTCTTCAGTCACACCATGCTGCATCGCTACTGGTACAAAAGGTACGCCCTTACCCAGGATGCAACATACGAGATCCATCTTCACCATTGTGAGACAATCACAATCGCAATCCCAGCGCGCACTGTCGCATGTGGGCTGCGCAGTATGGTCCGTCCCATATGCACACAAGTTGCGCACACATGGGCCATGTCGTCATGGTTGATTGGGCCTATGCGGCCATGAACAGAACTTAAGTCTAGCATAACATAGCCACGCACTATGTCATACTAAACTTGGGGAGCTTGTGGACGTATGGTCCGGACTGGGCCAGGAATGGGTCAGGCTCGGCAGACAGCGGCCCACTCTACGCCTAAACCCTAATCCATGCCCTATAAATACATGGCTGAAACCCCCTTCTTTAACACAAGATAACAGGTTACTCTAAACCTAACTCTTATAAGCCATATCGCGCCGATACTAACTTGACCGTCGGAGGTGAATCCCGGGGCTACGGCCTCGGGTCCACTCCTAACGGGTTCTCTTTGTTGACAGGTCTACTCAGGGCTCGAGAAGACGACGAACGGCCCAGGGAGAGTCGTCAAATCCAGCCCGCGCCAGATTATGTGTGTATATATATATATATATATATATATATATATATATATATATATATATATATATATATATATATATATATATATTATCATTTATTAATAACTCAATTTAAAATAATAAGTATTAAAAAGAAAATAGAAAAAAAAAATTGTGGTTCGGCATGAGGTAGATTGTAGATTGTAGATTGTGACATTTTGTTGGCCTATGAATTGGTTGGATGGGAAGGTTATATGATTTGATTTAAAATATTATTTTCGTATGTATAAAATGAAAATTGAGTTGGTAACTTATGGATAAACATTGTCTTATAGTTTAGATATGAAAAAACGCGCGCGTCTTTCAGTTTTTAAACTAAAAGATACTATAGTAAATTGCAACATTGAATATTTGAAGAATTTGAAGTTGCCGTTTTACTATTTCTTAATAAAACATTCGATCATCGAACGTCTATAATATATTACTATGACAGTTTCCAAGCAACGACAACCTCTTCCTTCACTAATTTAAAACCTAAAATATTCCCACCATATCTAGCCTTTCTTCCCCTCAAACCACCATATGAGATGGCGGCAGTACCGTAGGCAATCCTAAGAACAACCGTGATCTTTCTTTGCTTAGTCAGCGCGGTAGTGAAGTTCGAAACATTCACCCGTAGATACCTCACTTTTAACCTATCCATGATAGACCAAGCCAACAGAGAACTAAGACCCGAAAACTACGCGACCATACACAATGATGCCATCCAAATAACACCCGACACCAGCAACCCAGGCGTATTCAATATCCAGAACAAATTCGGTCGGATTATGTTACTGCAACGGTTCAAACTATGGGACGACGACAACTCAGTTGCTTCCTTTAGCACCTATTTTCTTGTCAACATGTTTCCATCCCCCAACATGAATAGTACACCTGGTGAAGGGTTAGCCTTCGTGATATCTCCAACTCTCGGCATACCAAATAATAGTTATGGTCAATACCTTGGACTCACAAACTTTGATACGGACAACCAGACAACAAACGACATCGTGGCTGTCGAGTAAGGGCGGTGCTGAGAACGTTAAAAAAAAATTAGGCCCGGCACGAAAAAAAATGCCCCTATATTATAATATTCATGGACCATAATCAAGTACGAAAAGCCAAAAATATAATGGTATAAAAAATTTTTAGTGCCCCTTAGTAGGTTGGGCCCGGCTCGATTGCTGATGCTGCGCCGGCCCAAAACCGCCCATGCTGTCGAGCTGGACACAGTCAAACAATCCTTCGATCCAGATAATAACCATATTGGTCTCAACATCCATTCTGTCGATTTTGTCGTATCTAAATCATTAACACCGCTAAATATTACTCTAGCATCCCCAGATGTAGTGTTTCACAACGTTTGGATCGAGTACAATGGTCTCGAGAAGTTTATACGTGTTTACGTTGCCAACCATACCGATAGGGGACCAATGATCCCACCTAGGCTAGGCCAGAGAACCCAGTCCTTGAATACAAACTTAATTTACAAGAAACCGTTCAGAAGTATTCCTACTTCGGTTTTGCTGCTTCTACTGGGACGTTAGTTGAGCTAAATGCTATTTTACGGTGGGACATAACGGTACAACATATCACGGGATCCGACTCTAACTCAAAGAGTTAGCTATTAATGACGCTATTACTTAGTGTTGGGATACCGTTGGTTGTAGTGTTAGGGTTAGGGGTGTTGGTGATTTTACATCACCAATATGATTTAAGTGTAATAGATTGACTTAGTTGACCAATGTGTAATCATGATAAATGTTGAACAATTCGGGATTGTGCGGAGTGCACACTTTTATGACATTATTGTGATTATCGCCCCGAATCACGAGGGTCCGGGGGCAGCGCCCTGTTAGCGGGGTTCCAGGGGCGGCAGCCCCTGGTAGCAGGGTCCAAGGGGCAGCAGCCCCTGGCAGGGTCCAAGGGGTAGCGCCCACTAGTACAATGACAACCTCCGGCGTCGACTTTTTTTTAACCGTGCCGACGTCATGACGTCGGCAACATACCTTCTCGACGTCATGTCGTCGGCAACAACTAGTCGACAGAGCCGCGTCGGCAACGTCCCTACCGACGAATAACGCCGACAACAGTGCGGGACCCACACGATTTTTGGTCAAACGAATGGGGGTGTCCGACATTTTGTTACCGACGTCAGGTCGTCGGTAATGTAATAATTATTTAACGCATTAATTAGATTAACTTAATTTAGTCAACGAAAGTCAAATTTTTTGTAAATGGTGCCGACGACATATAGTCGGTACCGTTTGAAATTAGTCACCACGTGCGTTATTATGCCGACGACTTGTAGTCGGCACGGTTTGAAAATAGTTAATATGTGTGTTATATTGCCGACGTCATATAGTCGGTACCGTTTGAAATTAGTCACCATTTGCGTTATTATGCCGACGCCCTGTAGTCGGCACCGTTTGAAATTAGTTAATATGTGTATTATATTGCCGACGACATGTAGTCGGCAAGAAGTTATACTGCAGCTGCACAGCTGCCCTGCCCAGATTTTTGCCGCAAAATTGTGCAGCAAAAATCTACCAATTCCAGTTTCATGTCCTGCTCTCATAACAATACATTCCAACACAAAACAATGTCTAAAACGACTATAAAGTTTATAACGGCTAAAACGGTTATATATAACCACTAAACAATTAATAAACTTTACAAAACGGTCATAAACTTTATAACACCCTCAAAATACATCATAAAGTTTACAAAACGGGTGTTATAATCGCTAAACGTAGCTACTATATCTACAAATGTTGCAATATCCTAAGTGTTCAAAGATAATAAGATTGGGGTCGTCCGGACATAGTTCCAAAGACAAAACAACACAAAATAATACCTCTACAGCCCATCGTCGTCATACAGCCCCTCGTCGTCATCCTGATCATCATCAGAACTCCCGCTGCGAGAGCCACTCCCGCTGCCAGATCCACTCTCGCTGCCAGAGCCACTCTCGCCGCCTGAGCCCTTCGCGGGAGCGCCTGCGCCGCCTCCAGCTGCATGACGAGAACCACTCTGGCTAATAAACGCCTCCCATGTTGGGTTTGTCGAGACAAAACGTGTCAACAACTCAAGCTGCTTCTCGGTTTTCTTGGCTTTCTTTCTTTCTTTCTCCTTCTCTTTCTTAGCTTCATCCACTATCGTTTTAAATTCATCAATTTTCTTCTGAGCTTCAGCAAGCTTCCTGTCAAGCTCGGACGTACCTATAAACGAAATAATCAAAATTTAAAAACGGTCATTTCAATACATAAGATTATCCAACTTTAAATACCTATAAACGAAATAATCAAAATTTAAAAACGGTCATTTCAATACATAAGATTATCCAACTTTAAATACCTGGTGGAGCTGGAGGCGGCAAGTCTACCCGTGGCCTCTTCAAGAAGGGTACCACCTTGCCGACGCCGGGTATATGGCCACGCTGCTTGCCCCCGATTACCCGAGCAAATATCTCCTCCTCCGTGAGGCACGGCTCGTCTGCCGGCATATCGGATCTAGGCTCCCGTAGTCGGACCATCTCATCCTGTGTAGTTGAAAAAAAATGAGAAAATTAATATATTAGTCGGGTTAATTACTAGATTATGTTTCAATAAATCACTAAGTGCGTGTTTGGAAAAAATAAATAAATAAATAAATAAATAACGATACTTACAAACCGAGCACGAGCCTCGTCCTGCAACCAAACACCATTCTTGAAGTGGGTGTCAAGATAGGTATCGAACATGGACGGATACCGGTGGTCCTCGCTGTTCTCGAACTGTATAAATATATACACATGCATATAGGATGAAACAAATTAAAATGACTAATCAAACACCATATATATTTTATTTAGTATAAATACTTTTAATTAATATATTATTAAAATTAAATAATCTTATAAAAATAAAATGTGTCTTACATATTCGTGTCGAGATGCGGCAAATGATTTCGAACCGTGGCGGCTGAGAATCTTGTTCTTCTTTCTATTCTCTTTGTTCACAGCCGATCGTGTCTGGGCCTTCTCCGTCAAGTACTGGTCGACATACTTGTTCCACTCAGCCGGCTCCAAGTTCGGAGGAGGATTTCTTCTGATCTCGTCCACTCTCGCAGCCCCACCCTTTCTCGTAAAGTAATCGCGTTTCAGATCATATTTATTGTCACGGTATCGGGTGGCGAAATATGCTGTGAGCGCCGACCGAATGGTCTCCCACTCCGGTCTGGTGTGGTGGCGCTCCAAATCGAACATACGCTGCAATCAAATATAGTTAAAATTAATATAAAGATATAAATAAATAAAAAAATGTTAATAAATGTACACATTCAAATAATTAAATATAGAGATATAAATAAATAAACAAATTTAAATAAATATGCATATTTAAATAAATAAACACGGTAACATAACAATATATATAAAAGGAAAATGAAATAACTGACCCCGACGCTTGGAAGGAAGTTAGCCGTCAGCTCCGGTTCTATATCGTACCAGGTGTCATAGTGTAGCGGCAGCTGTCGAATGAGCTCGCCGACGTAATTGCCAAACCATGCTTGGTTCGGGCCCACATGAGTGTAAGTCCCCTTATCACCAATCTCAAAGTCAATAGACTGTAGGCCACGAAGTCTCACGGCAGCCTTGAGCTTCACATTCTTATTTTCTTCGCGTGGTCGTTGCCTACCGCCATTCTGACCTCCTCGGCGGGGTCGCCCTGATCCTGCAATTGGAGTGAGTGAAAACATCATAAAGTAACTTATATATATATATATATATATATATATATATATATATATATATATATATATATATATATATATATATATATATATATATATATATATATATATATATATATGATGAGGCGAAAAATGATCCATTTTTAGGGGGTCATTTAAGCCCGAATCCGACTTTATTTGATCAAATATTGCCCTAAATCGTTCCTTTTGTGATTTTAGGTGTTTGGAGAGTGAATTCTGGAAAAGAAGCCAATTTGGACGTTTTTGGAGCATAAAAGTGAAGAAAACGGCAAAATACCAAAATTCCATGCTGAAGATACAAGGTGACGGCGTCAAGACCACCATCTTGACGGCGTCAGACATGAAGAATTAAACACCGTAGGTGGTGACGGCGTCAGAAGGCTTCATGACGGCGTCAAAGTGGCAAGAATAAAATACCGTGGGTGATGACGGCGTCACATAGGCCGTCATAAGTGGATCAAGGCCGTCCGAGGAAGTATATGGCGGCGAGGTGACGGCGTCACAAGTTACTCTTGACGCCGTCAGACTATTTTTCCTATATATAGTTTTCTAGTTTTTTCATTAAAAGAAAAAAGTTTTGGTGAAACCCTAAAGACGATTTTGGTGCCTCTTTTACAGGTTTTTCAAGGGTTCCAAACCCTTGAGACCTTGCATTGTAATTGAGATAAGTGTACTTTCAATTCAATCAATATGTCTATGTGTTGGTTGTTTATATCTTGTTCTTGTCTCAATTCTACTATGCTAGGCTAGATCTCTTTTGTGTTTGCTTAGATCTAATGAAACCTAGATGTTGATTATGTGTTGATTACTTGTCTATTCTTGTTTTGAATGAATGATTTATATGTTAGGCTTAAGAAAACTGGCAGATCTCCAAATGGTAACATGCTTGAACGTCTTAAGAAACATGAACCGAGGCGTACTAGGTCTTTATTGGTTGTATTTAATGCATGAGCCACTGTTTACAATCCCTATAGTTGTGCTGGGTCATGGTGTAGGAGGAGATAAGAGCTCATAGAGTTGGGGAGTTATGTATGCCACCCCACGAATGGTATTAAGGAATACAATCCGTCATTCATACAAGTGTAACAAGTAATTAACATGTAAAAGATATCTAGGGAGTAGTGAAGTCTAAGTAAACACAATTTCTCCAATTACTGCTCACAACTTTAGTATAATTAGTTTATTTTCATTTTTATTATTTTATTTTGATTGCATCTTAGTTTTGGGTTAGTTGAATAGCAACTAATTCCACCCACTCGTTCAAAACCCGAGATTTTACTTGCTTTTATAAAATATAAAAATACAAAAAAGAATCATCTTTCACCTCTAGAACTATTAATTAGGTTTTCTAATCCTAGCGACACTATTCCTAAGCTGAACGATCAATCCCCCGGTACTTGTCACTATACTATACTACAACGATCAGGTACACTGCCTGGTGGGGGTTGTAAGCTTCTCGAGATCCCTCGAGAGGTAAAGCAAGGTGCGATTCCCACGCATCAAGTTTTTGGCGCCGCTGCCGGGGAATAGTTATTGTCTAGGTTAGGATTTCTTTTTATTAGGTCTACTTGCTAGATTCCTTTCTAGTAAGATTTTATTTTTATTTTTAGGTCTTCTTTAGTCTATCTTTTTCTTTGTGTGTTTGTTCGTAATTTCCATTGACTATTCCATTCACCATTATGGAGTACGCGAATCCACCATACCACCAACCAAAAAGGCCATTCTACCCTGTTGACATCTCGAATTTCAAACAATATCAAGATGAACCCATATATGATGCATGGACTCGTTTTAAAATTTTACTTCGAAAATTCCCTCATCATAGTTTCTCTTTATCATCCCTAACCGAAACCTTTTACTATCGTGTCAGCCAATGTGACCAAATGCGCATCGATGATTTTGCCGATGGGGGCCCTAGGGAATTAAATGATGAAGAAGCATGGGATACCATAGAAAACTGTGCCCAATATTATTATAGAGTAGACAACCCAACAAACAACATCACAAATCAATCAAAAACAAGTTTGATGGAGCAAACAGGAAGTTTGTTGGGGGATGAATATACTCATGTTGAGATACCTAGTTGGATGGCACCTAATATCATAGTACAAAACAAACATATAGGTAATCTAGGTACAATGGAGGATGAGGTGGATAATCCAAGCCCACAAAGTACCCCACAAGTCCTACCATCATTTGAGGCACATACACCGCCCGTGACTTACCCGGAAGAAGTAGAAGAGACTATAGGAACCCCAATTGAGGTAGAACCCTTGGACCAAGCACCACCAGAGGATATAGGTTTGAACACTTGTAGTGATAACCTTACTCCTAGTTCTAGGGAAGTTCCTAGTTTTGATGAACCGGAGCCTCAACCAAAACCATTACCTAATCTTCTATCCTTGGATGAAGATTTAGGAATTGAAATAGGTCCCGATCCACCCATCAAACCATGTAGTCCGGGTAGTTTTACGTTGAAGGTAGTAGACCCCAAGCCTTGTAGAGAAGAAGCCAACATAGGAGTGGACCATGACCTTACATACTTACATCACCCATTCATGATTGATCGTAAGAAACATTATGGGTTTAAACCGGGTTTATTAGGTCAAAATAGATCCCCAACTAGGAATCTCTCGAAGTTGATAGAAAATTATCCCTTCTTAGGAGAAAACTTCAACTCACTCATTGACCAAAGTGAACTAGGTAAGGTTATGATGAAAGGAGCACACCCGTTTGAGCATATAATTCATCTACCACTCTTCTCTCACGTGGCATACTTTCACCCTAAGGGTGTGTATCGCTACTTTCACCCGCACTTAATCCTAAGTGTAGGGAAAACCTCACCTTTATCCGTGAAATAAGGGTAGAGTCAGGCTCGTAACTCGAACAAAAACAAGCGCTTCTTGGGAGGCAACCCATGTTTTGTGTGTTTTTATTTGTTTGTTTGTTTATTTGTTTGATTGTTATTTGCTTCCGTATGCATGCTTTGTTTTTATTGTTGGTTGATCATGCTTCTAAAATAAAACGTGAAAATACTTTACTATGTTGTTTAGCCTAGTCTTGACTTCAACCTAAAGGTATTTTTGCAAAAGATAAGTGTAAGGGGAAACCCCAAATATGTTTTTAAGAAACAAACCGATCATGATTCTCCACGATAATAAATGAACATGTATATTCGTATTTGTTAGAGTCAAATGCTTGTATCGAGTCATAATGAAGTTTTGCAGGATTTTCCAGGAAGTAGGACAAAGTTTTTCCAGAAATTTTCCGGAAACTTAACATAAGAATTTCTGCAGGTCCATTCTGACGGCGTCAGAGTATTGCTCTTGACGGTGTCATGAGTCAAAAATCTGGAAATTTTACCGATTTTGTTTTTCTAACGGAGTCTTATGGTTTTTGTGAATTATTAAGTTTTATAATCTCCAGAAAATCTGCAAACTTCATTCCACAAGCATTATATCTTACTTTGTTTTCTAGGATTTAGTAACTTATATAGGATGCCGCCGATTTTACGCGAGGTTGCCTTGTCTACTTTTGTCAGGATTTACAGGTTATTTGTGACAAGAAGATGATTTATATTCTGGAAGGGAAGCTTTGATTGTTCATTTTCTTGGAGGAAGATTTAACCTGGCCAACCTAAAATCCATACCGAGCGAATCAGGGGAGTATTTGATTTCATTCTCTTTACTTTTTAACTTTTACATTCTTTACTTGAACATTGGGGACAATGTTCATCCTAAGTGTAAGGGGAGGGTAAAAAGATGATACCTTACATATGCACTTTCGCTTGAGTTTGTTTTGTTTGATAGTAGATGTGTAATAAAACTATGAGAAATACTTGTTAGTGCAATTTTAGCGCCAAATTTAAAATTTTTTACAACATTTAGGAGTGAAACTTTAGCCATAGCAAGCGTCTCATGGATAGGAGGTTGTATGACTAGCACATAACCGTATATTCAGAAAAATTTTCCACCAAAAAATGTGAGGTTCGCCTTTAGTTTTGATAGGAAAAGCATTCATTATTAGTGCTTATGAGTGTACCGGTAGCATTTAGATTCTAGAACTTGCGTTAGTGATGCATCCCGAGACCGCTAGTGAGACTACATTCGTGTGGTAGGATTTACTACATGATAAGAGGCATTAGGATCACCCTTGTGTTAAACCCGTATTACAATTACTTGACCATTTAAGTCATATTACTTGGCTAGTTAAGTCAACTAATTTTTCCCACACCCTTAGCGTTGTACTCATTTTTAGTACACGATACCTCTAGTACACCCCTCTGAGCCTATCTTTTCGTTTCTAACTTTAAGCATTTTACTTAAAGGAAGAATTTGTTACACCCCACTTAAATGTACAACCAAATCGCCTTAGCCTTCCGTGTATGCGCTCATTTTTAGTGCATTATTGTTATTTGTTAAACCCTAAGTTAACTTTCTAATTGATTACATGGTTGCTAAGTCGAGTCATATCCTTGTACATATTGTTTTGGGACGATTGGGACTCATGGGTAAGTACTTATTTTGTGGAGTAATGGGGAAGAACAACATATATTACCCCCATATGAACGTTAATCTTAAAAGTGCTCCAAGTGTTTTGATTTTCTTAATTCGAGTCATTAGTTTAGTTTATTGTAAAGTATGTAAAGATTCAAGTGTAAGGGGAATTCTCATCCCCTATGATGTATTATTTTGGATGGTAGGGTAAGAGTGTATGCAAAAAAAATAAATAAATAAAAAATAAATAAATAAATAAATAAATAAAAAATACGGACTACCATCCCGTTTTCATTCTATGTTCATTTTATGTTTTTGTTATTTTTCATTTATTAGCTTAAGTCGAGTCTAGTCTTGGCTTAGCAACGCCATCTTGTACATGTAATTAACCAAGATTGTTAACTCGCCACCAATAAAACTTCCTTTATCCAACAAAACCGTGTAATTCATATCCCTACACCTAACGTTATAACCCTTTAAAAGACCTCTTTGATAGTTTATCCTAGGTGCTTACGCCATGTGGTGGAGGTTTGATCCTTTCCCAAGCCTATGGTAATCTATTTTGCTATGACAGGTAGTGAGAGATATCTTCCATTTCCATATTGTTATATTACTTTATTACACCCGAGAGATGTGAGTATCTAAACACTATTTGTGAGGTGCTTGTGTATAACCTCCGTGCTTGTCTATTGGTCTTTAGTGGAACGATTATCTGTTGTAATTACTTTTATATTAGTGTTAAATGACCCCTAACTTGTCTTTTGAGTAGAATAAAAGCTCATTTGCTTGAGGACAAGCAAATCTCAAGTGTAAGGGTACATGATGAGGTGAAAAATGATCCGTTTTTAGGGGGTCATTTAAGCCCGAATCCGACTTTATTTGATCAAATATTGCCCTAAATCGTTCCTTTTGTGATTTTAGGTGTTTGGAGAGTGAATTCTGAAAAAGAAGCCAATTTGGACGTTTTTGGAGCATAAAAGTGAAGAAAACGGCAAAATACCAAAATTCCATGCTAAAGATACAAGGTGACGGCGTCAAGACCACCATCTTGACGGCGTCAGACATGAAGAATTAAACACCGTAGGTGGTGACGGCGTCAGAAGGCTTCATGACGGCGTCAAAGTGGCAAGAATAAAATACCGTGGGTGATGACGGCGTCACATAGGCCGTCATAAGTGGATCAAGGCCGTCCGAGGAAGTATATGGCGGCGAGGTGACGGCGTCACAAGTTACTCTTGACGCCGTCAGACTATTTTTCCTATATATAGTTTTCTAGTTTTTTCATTAAAAGAAAAAAGTTTTGGTGAAACCCTAAAGACGATTTTGGTGCCTCTTTTACAGGTTTTTCAAGGGTTCCAAACCCTTGAGACCTTGCATTGTAATTGAGATAAGTGTACTTTCAATTCAATCAATATGTCTATGTGTTGGTTGTTTATATCTTGTTCTTGTCTCAATTCTACTATGCTAGGCTAGATCTCTTTTGTGTTTGCTTAGATCTAATGAAACCTAGATGTTGATTATGTGTTGATTACTTGTCTATTCTTGTTTTGAATGAATGATTTATATGTTAGGCTTAAGAAAACTGGCAGATCTCCAAATGGTAACATGCTTGAACGTCTTAAGAAACATGAACCGAGGCGTACTAGGTCTTTATTGGTTGTATTTAATGCATGAGCCACTGTTTACAATCCCTATAGTTGTGCTGGGTCATGGTGTAGGAGGAGATAAGAGCTCATAGAGTTGGGGAGTTATGTATGCCACCCCACGAATGGTATTAAGGAATACAATCCGTCATTCATACAAGTGTAACAAGTAATTAACATGTAAAAGATATCTAGGGAGTAGTGAAGTCTAAGTAAACACAATTTCTCCAATTACTGCTCACAACTTTAGTATAATTAGTTTATTTTCATTTTTATTATTTTATTTTGATTGCATCTTAGTTTTGGGTTAGTTGAATAGCAACTAATTCCGCCCACTCGTTCAAAACCCGAGATTTTACTTGCTTTTATAAAATATAAAAATACAAAAAAGAATCATCTTTCACCTCTAGAACTATTAATTAGGTTTTCTAATCCTAGCGACACTATTCCTAAGCTGAACGATCAATCCCCCGGTACTTGTCACTATACTATACTACAACGATCAGGTACACTGCCTGGTGGGGGTTGTAAGCTTCTCAAGATCCCTCGAGAGGTAAAGCAAGGTGCGATTCCCACGCATCAATATATATATATATATATATATATATATATATATATATATATATATATATATATATATATATATATATATATATATGTAATCTAGAAATTCTTACCACTGGCACGGTGCCCGCCCTCAATCTGACGGGTAGGGGAAGGTGGTGGATCATCGGCACCGTCACCACCATGACTCCGTGCAACTGCTGCTGCCATCTGTAAAAGTACAAGTTGAGTAACATATAGAAATTCGGGAACAAATTAACATAAGCATGCACACATTCAAATACATACACATTCAAAAGAAATATACACTTTTAAACAATCCATAACAATTTCATTAAAATAAGTGTCGTTTTACAAGTTACATTTTAAGATCAATCTGCACAATCAAAATCACTATCATAAATAACATTAGTCGCAACTTCAACTTCATCATCAGAATTGTTTGCGACTTCATTATCAGAATATGCTAAATCATAAGGATCGTCATCTTCATCATCAATAAAATCATCGTCGTCATCAACAGGAATGATTGGTGGTGGTGGTGCCTCAACTAACGTTGATTCACCATCGATATTTAAGGTTCCAGGTTCCAAATCATTTAAATTAGCAGACAGTTGGAGATCGGATGAGTTGTTGCCATGTATCACATCATCATCGTCTTCTACCACGATGACATCCCAGATTGTGTTGTGATTTACTTCTTGGACGACCTTCCAATGGAGTGGTCGTCTGGCAGGATCTTCAAGGTAGAAGACTTGTTTTGCTTGTGTTGCGAGAATGTAAGGTTGATCTTCGAACACATAGCTACATGCCAAAATTTGTGTCATGTTGTTTCTAGTGGTAAAACGTTGGACTCTACGGTTTTTGTTGCTTAAGTCGAACCACTTAACTCGAAACAACACAACTTTGAACTGGGAATATGCGAACTCCATAATATCTTCTAGTTGACCATAATACATTTCTCCCTCCTTCTCACCAGGTGAACAAATTCCGCTGTTCTGAGTTGTACGTTTTATATCGTGGCTGTGTTCGACAAACCTCACACCGTTGACTACGCAAGAGTTGACTGAGATTGGGGTCGGTGATGGTCCACAAGCCAAAGCGAATAAGTCGGGAGTACGGCTTGGGTCATCGGCTATGTAAAGTTTACGGATCTATGAAAAAAGATAAGAATAGATGGAGATGAGTAATAGTCGTTATTTATACATGGAAATACATACAATAAGTTTACCTTCGTCTCAAACCAACTCGGAAATGCTTGTTGCATGTCGATATTAGGAAATTCGCTGAAAATGTTCATGATATTATAATAAATCGAAAAGATAACTTGGGAAACAGAAATTTCAAAATATAAACGCATACCTCTCGAACTCGTCCATGTACTTGTCGATCTCAGGACTGTTGTGAAGTACATACCATATCACTCTCTTCATTTCTGGGAGACCTAACTTAATCAATGTCTCTTTACCAGAATTAGTACATAGTGATCGGAACACCTGGAAATCACTGGTTGGGCGAGGACGGTCCTGAGATGCAGCGGGATGATTAAATTTTGTCCCAACACCACGAAAATAACGAGAACAGAAAGTTAATGCTTCATCTGCAATATAACCCTCCGCTATTGAACCCTCTGGCTTAGCTTTATTTCGGACATAGTTTTTAAGCTTCTTCATGTATCTTTCAAATGGATACATCCACCAGAATGAAACAGGACCACCTTGAATAGCCTCTTCAGGTAAATGCATAACCAAGTGAATCATAATGTCAAAAAAAGCAGGAGGATATATTTGCTCGAGACTGCACAAAATACTGATCAACTGGTCTTTAGCTTTCTCCATGTCTTTCACCATCAAAGTTCGGGCGCAAATTTGCTTAAAGAAGAAACAAAGCTCGATCAATGGTGTATAAGTCTGTGCGTCCAAGTATTGCTGAATTCCATAAGGAAGTAACCGTTGCATCATTATATGACAGTCATGAGACTTCATGCCCGTTATATTGTTATCATCTTTGGTCACTTTTGACTTGAACTTGGATCCGAACCCATCTGGTAGCTTAACTGTTTTGATGTATTGACAGAAGAGTTTTCTTTTATCGGGTGTGAAGGAGTACTTTGCATGAGGCTTCGAGCACTTCCCGTTTTTTTTTGTTTCCGAGCCACAACTCCTGTCGAATGCCCAGAGCTTCCAAATCTTGTCTTGCCTTCGCGGTGTCTTTAGATTTGTCATTCATTAACAAGGTGTTCAAGATACTCTCTAACACATTTTTTTCGATATGCATGACATCTAAATTGTGTGGTAGAGAAAGAAAAGACCAATATTTAAGATCGTAGAAGATAGACCGTTTAGTCCAGTTCAGCTCGTCGTCATGATTACGTTTTATCTTCCCACCCCCATAATCCGGATGTTTCCCCGGCACACGTGTGGGCAATTTCGCAAGTTGAGTCAAGATATCAACTCTGGTATCTTTTCTAGGAGGCTCTCTATGATCGGGTTCACCACTGAATGTAGTATCGTCCCTCCTCCATTTATGGTTTTTTTTTAAGAATCTTCTATGACCAACATAAGCTGTTTTGCTTATCACACGCGTAGCCGGAGTGTCTACTTTGCATGTAGGGCAAGCGAAGTAACCTTGCCCTTGCCAACCAGACAAACTACTTCGAGCAGGAAAATCATTGATGGTCCATAAAAGCATCGCTCTCATGTGGAATTGAGTGCCTGTAGCAACGTCCATAGTCAAGATACCTGGTTTTTTCCATAATTTCACAAGGTCATCAATCAAGGGCCTCAAGTAAACATCGATGTCCTTCGCCGGTGATTTAGGGCCAGGAATCAACAACGCCAACATCAAAGAAGTCTCTTTCATGCATAACCACGGAGGCAAGTTGTATGTTGTTAATATAACCGGCCACATGCTGTAAGTCTGACTAAGGTTTCCGAACGGATTGAAACCATCAGCAGCCAACCCTAATCGAACGTTTCGTGGTTCTATAGCAAAATCCGAATATTTATTGTCAAACTTCTGCCATGCTTCACCATCAACCGGGTGTTGCATCTTACCGTCCGTAGACTTTTCAGTAGCATGCCAAGTCATATGTTTTGCAGTGTGAATAGACTTGTACAAACGTTGTAGTCTAGGAATGATAGGAAAGTAACGCAACACCTTGTTAGGAACTTTCTTCCCCGTTGTTTTATTGTCTTTCCATCTACTCGTTTTGCAAACCGGACAATACTCCAAATCTTCGTAATCAACCCCCCGATATAGAAAGCAATCATTTTCACAAGCATGTATCGACTCGTACCCTAACCCGACCTTTTTAAATGTCTTCTTTATATGATAGTATGACGGTGGGAGATTGTAACCTAACCTGGGCGGAAATACCTCCTGGAGAAATTTTAGCGTTTTGTTAAATGAAGTATCACTCCATTTACCGCTGACCTTGAGATGTGTAAGCTTTGCCATAAAATCCAATGTTGTCATAAAGTCACAACCCGGGTACAGAGGCTGGTTGGAACTTGCAAGTAACTCTTCATACTCGTTACGCAGAGGAGGTGTCGCTGCTTGAGTAGGCTCGTTACTTGTCTCGCCAATATTTCCGTGAGTTGGCTCATTATTCGAAGGAATATCAAGAATAGCATTTTGATCATTATTCGGAGGAATATCAAGAATATCATTTAGGCACGCACCCATGTCACTCATCTCACGTTGTGTTGTGTTATCAAGAATAGCATTTTGATCATTATTCGGAGGATCTGGTTCACCGTGATCCTTCCATTGTGTATAAGTTGGGTCCCACCCATTTTGACCTATGTGGTTTTTAAGACCTTCGAGAGATACCCATGGAACATTACAACAACGACGACACGGACATTTTATTTTTCCGGAATTATTCAATAACGGTTTGCAATGATGGAGGAAGGCAGCAAGACCATCAAGAAATTCTTTTGAACCACGATGATCTATACGGGTCCCAACTCTTATCAATTATCATAACTGCATTTTTATGATGCAATCGGTTATTATATGCACTTAATTAATGATTACGAGTTGTTTTGTTCACCTAGCGCAACTATGGAAGGCAATCCTAACCCACTCTTTGAATGATTCGTCCCATATATGAATATGTATAACTGATTTACTATTTGAGAAAATTTCGGCAGCATTTCCCCTCAACTCCCCAAATATGTGCATTAAGATGGACATATTCGTAGGAGTAAAGGAGAAACACTGTCGAAATAATCTCAAATAGTAAATCAGTTATACGCATCCATATCCTAAATGAGACAAAACATTCAAAAAGCAGTCCCAAACAGGGGACTTTCCGAAATTAATTTCTAATAAATTAATTCCGGACGGGTTTTCTATAGGATGATTAACTTCGGACGGGGACTTTCCGAAATTAATCACTAAAATCCTAAAACATTCACAAAAGTCTAACAATATGATAAAGTTAAACAATTAATAGAATATAAACACATGTTACACTTTTGCAATTGATTCACCACAAAACGTTATGATAAAGTCCAAATCACAGTCCATATGATAAAGTCCAAATGTTACACTAATCGAGTATTAATCCCAAACAAGAGCATTCAATTCTTTAACGAAAAATCAGACTCTATTGCAATAGATTTATAAATGATTTTCACGTTTACATGAAATTCAAATAGGACATTCTAAATAGAATGTATATTTATGTTTCTATTACCTAATCAACATATTTAGCAAGAATACTCTAAAATGCTCGAGAACATTTCACACAACATTTCACAAACATTTAGCAGCTAACGCGCCCTACTTCTATCCTACACCAACTGATTTTTAAACGCAACATTTCACGCAACATTTCACAAACATTTAGCAGCTAACGCGCCCTACTTCTATCCTACACCAATTGATTTTTAAACACAACATTTCACGCAACATTTAACACAAACATATATAACAACATACTGTCTCGGCAGTCTCGGGCTCTTGGCTGTGGTCTCGGGCTGCAGTCTCGGGCTCCTGGCTGTGGTCTCGGGCTGCGGTCTCGGGCTCGGGCTCGGGCTATATTAAAAGAGAGCATATTAATATATAAAAAGTTATTAAAAAACTGTTGTCGGTGACATGTCGTCGGGATACCAAAAGTTTAAAAAAAAATAAAAAAGGGACAACAAAATTAACAAAAAACAAAATTAATAAAAATCAAAATTACCTCTAAGATTAAACAAAATTAACAAAAAACAAAACTAATAAAAATCAAAATTACCTGCTGTGGTGTCTCGGCTGTTTTGTAGAAGAAGAAGAAGTGGGGAAGAAGAAGAATTAAACAAAGGAGGGGTTGAGGAGTGAATTAAACATGAGAGGAGGAGGAGGAGGGGTTGAGTGGAGCTGTGGTGGAGCTGCGGTGGTGTCGGAGGTGGAGCTGTGGTGTCGGAGGTGGTGGGGTGTAGTGATGGTGGAGCTGTGGTAGTGGTAGTGGTGTCGGAGGTGGTAGTGGTGTCGGAGGTAGTGAATCGCCGGCGTGTCTTCAATTATTGAGAAGAAAAAGTTATACGTTTTTTGTTCTAAGTGTTGACCAGATCTATTTTTGTTATATCTTTTAATGTTCCCGACGTCATGTCGTCGGGAATGTAAAGAAATTTATCGTTTCTAGTTTGGCGGGATGTATGAAATTTTGGCGAAAATTTTGGCGGTTATATTACCGACGACACGTCGACGGTAATGTTATAAATACTTTTATAAAATTATAAGAAATAGTTTTATAAAATAAAAAAATAAGTAGTTAAATTTTTTATTTATTATAAATACTTTTATAAAATTAAAATAAAAATAAAAATAGTTTTATAAAATAAAAAATAAGTAGTTAAATTTTTTATTTATTATAAATACTTTTATAAAATTAAAATAAAAATAAAAATAGTTTTATAAAATAAAAAATAAGTAGTTAAATTTTTTATGGTTATACACTAGATGTTTAACGAACGAGCCGAGATGTTATGGTTATACACGAGATGTTTAACGAACGAGCCGAGATGTTATGGTTCTACACTAGATGATTAACGAACGAGCCGAGATGTTACGGTTCTACACTAGATGTTTAACGAACGAGCCGAGATGTTATGGTTGTACACGAGATGTTAAACGAATGATCCGAGATGTTATGGTTTTACACGAGATGTTTAACGAACAAGCCGAGATGTTATGGTTGTACACGAGATGTTATGGTTTTACACGAGATGTTTAACGAACAAGCCGAGATGTTATGGTTGTACACGAGATGTTATGGTTATACACGAGATGTTTAACGAACAAGCCGAGATGTTATGGTTGTACACGAGATGTTATGGTTATACACGAGATGATTAACGAACGAGCCGAGATGTTATGGTTATACACGAGATGTTTAACGAACGAGTCGAGATGCTATGGTTATACACGAGATGTTAGACAGACGAGTCGAGATTCTATGGTTCTACATGAGATGTTAAACGAACGATTCGAGATGTGATTGGGGATAAACCGTCAGATATTATTGATATAAAAAAATTATTGAAAATACTTTAAGGTGACAGGAAATTAAGAAAATTATGAAAATGATGAAATTGCTTATTAATAAGCTAAAAGGAAAATTAAAAAAAAAAATAAATAGAATCTATTAAATAGAAGCTATCACTAATTTTAAATTTGGTTTTTTGTTGTTTTTCTTTTTGACACGAGATATTAAACGAACGACTATGGTTATACAAGAGATGTTAAACGAACGAGTCAAGATGCAATGGTTATACACGAGATGTTAAACGAACGAGCATGGTTTTCCCTACCTAACAACTCATCCTCACACACACACACACACACACACACACACACACACACACACACACACACACACACACTCATCTTACTATCTCTCTCTCACACACTCTAGCAGTTTTCGTTTTCCGGCGACACCATCAGTTTCTGGCCGTCGGAATCTTTTCCCGGCCACCACCTTTTATCACCTCAACTTGTAGATCGGGCCACCCCGGTCACGATTCCACCACTCACAACCACTCAACCTCACAACCACAAACATACACTGTTATCATGGTGAAGAAGATGGCAGAATTTGAAGCTTTTTCTTGTCCTTGTGAACGAGGAGACGTGATTCTGCGAGAATCGTGTAAATCTTACTCCCGTGGTAAACTATACTATGCGTGTCCTTTCTCGCAGGTGAACAATTACATATTTTTTCTTTAAATAATTTGGTTAATTAGTTGTTAAAAATAATAGTTTTTACTCTTTAACAGCCTGGGACAGAAGACCATGGATGTAATTTTTTTTATGGAAGGAGGAACGACTCGCCAAAATGATGATCGATTCTCTGGGAGCTTCAACATCAAGCGGTTCTGGATCTGCTCCAAAAAGGTGCTCAAACTGTCATGAAAAAAATCTTAGAATAAACTTGCTGGAGGCACAAAAACAGGTGTTGGAGGCACAAAAACAGGTACTAGAGACAAAATTAAGGGTGCTAGAGGCAAAACTTGACATGGCAACGTATCCCAACCACGACCACGCATGTCAGTCGGATGCAATACTCCGTGACCTTGTAGGTGACATGGATAAATTTCATATTTAGTACTGTTATCATTGTTCTTGCTGTTGTTTGCTGTTGTTGTTGATGTTTTTAATGTTTAATAAAATGTTGTTGTTGTTGTTGTTGTTTAATAAAATGTTGTTGTTGTGGAACAATAATTAGAACTGAAGGAGCAATAATTATCAAACACAAAGGCAAACTGTTTATTTAAAACAAGCAAGAGTTCTTAACCACATGCATTTTCATACAGACTCAAACTAAACAACTCGACAACCAAACTAAACAACTCAACAACCAAAGGAAACAACTCAAACTAAACAACTCGACAACCAAACGAAACAACTCAAACTAAACAACTCGACAACCAAACGAAACAACTCAAACTAAACAACTCGACAACTAAAACAACAGATCAAACGAAACAACCCATTTATTTTTTTTTGCGGCTACTTCCCGCTTTACTCGAACTCGCACCATCTTTTCCCTTCCTTGCTCTCATTTCCTTGATATGTGCAAACGTAGCTTCAAGATTTGTGATCCTATTTCCCAGATTATCAACTTTTGTTTCCAACGTACTTTCAGCTTCGTCGTCACCTCCAACAGCAACAACTTGAGCTTCAGCAGCAGCTTGAGCTTCAGCAGCATCTAGCTCGTCCATGTACTCTTTGTAGTACGGCTTTTTCCTACACCATTCGATAATCTTGTCTCTCATCCACGGTTCAGCATCCTTAAAATCACCATATTCCTCATAAACTGAATGACCAAAAGTTAACATAACTTCATTAAAGAGGAGCTCGTGTGACAAGATTTTTGAGTACTCCTCTTCAACTGTGCAACCACGCCAAGTCATGTGTGTCTTGTAAGAATTGACGATTGAATTATTTGTGAGATGTGTAAAATGAGACAGAAATAATTTTGTGAAAATGTATATGTAGATGTGTAAAATGAGACTGAAATGATTTTGTGAGAATGTATATAGGTAAAAAATGAGACGGGAATATATTTGTTAGGTTATATATAGCCTGAATTTTGGGAGAGATATTCCCGTCGACATGTCGACGGGAAAAAAACGCGAGAAAATTCCCGCCCAATTATTGGTTATAATGTACACGCGGTTAAAATAAGTGCCGACGTCATGTCGCCGGCGTCGTTAAGGCGGGAAAAAACCCCGCCCAATTATTCGCTATAATTCACTAAAGGAAAAAACCAAAATTTTGACTCAAATTGTTGCCGACGTCATGTCATCGGCGTTTTTAAACTAGGGGGCTATTAATTATTAATCATTGGTTAATCCCATGCTAACCACAATTATTTGTGTATTTATATATCACCGACGACATGACGTTGGCACGTATTTTGGCGGTCAAATTCCCGTTTTTTTTTTTTCACCAGGTTTATCAATAGTCAAACATGTTGTTATTGTACCGACGACATGACGTCGGTATAATTCTAGATTAAAAATTCAACGCAGCCTTGTCTGGGTCAAGCCAATTTTTTGTCGTTTAGCGTATGGTGCCGACGACATTGAGTCGTCGGCATTGCGCTCGTCGCCTGTTCTCCTGATTCTTGTAGTGGCCCCTGGCTGGGGTCGAGCTGCTATGGCAGTTACTACCGTATTCAGTTTTTGGTATAAAGTGTTATGTTAAAAACGCACTTAAAAATAAAATTCCCGGTATTTTGGACCTTAATTTCACCCTTTGATTTAACCGATTCGGTAGTTAATTTCACCGTATTTAGTTTTTGGTCATATGTTGATTCTGTATCTCTGGTTCGGTTTCATAACATCAAAAACACATTCTCAGTTCAAAATCTGAGTTTTATCCGATTAAAGATTTCGATAGAAACATCGAAATACTTCGATCTGAAAGTGTTTACACGACTCTCAGATTACTGTGATCCAAATATTTCTAACAAGGGGCGTATTTCGGTTATTATTGGTATAAGAGGAGATTGGTGGATAGGTCGAACTCACATATATTGAACCGGTTGAGTACACTGCCTGTAATGCCTAAGGAATTTCAGTTTAAGGAACTCAAGAAAGCAACAAACAATTTCGATGAGAAACGAAAGTTGGGACAAGGTGGTTACGGTGTGGTGTACTATGGGTTGTTGTCGGAGGCTAATGGAGAGGTGGCTGTAAAATGGTTTTCGAGGGAAAGTTTAAATAGGGAATATGATTTTTTGGCTGAACTTACGATCATCAATCGTTTGAGGCATAAACATCTTGTTCGATTATTAGGTGAGTTTCTATGTGTTGCTTATGTCTTTATTTAATTAGTCCTATTATTCTTATTTGCAAACACCAATAAAAACTGGTTTAAGTAAATGTCTTACTAATGAGTGCATACTATTCAACAAACAAACTTTTGAACCCTAATAATATTTTTGAAATATTGAATGATATATATAGCTCATGTTAGCAGAACATTATACTTTCCAACGTTAGTTCAGTAAGCTTGGGAAGATAAATGAGTACTGAAGCAATGAAGCGTATAAATAAATTTATGCACAAGGGTTGCAGCAAAACTTGTAGATAAGAATATCAACGAATCTTTAGTTCTTTACCCCAACGACATACCTAACAAGCAAAGGACAAATTTTATATACGAGGGTCTACTAGATCACCTAGCAAGTATAAAAGAAACTACCTTACAACAAAAAAACACTACACTAAAAAAAAAAAAAAAAAAAAAAAAAAAAAACATGTTTATTCTCTACTCATTTATATTTACTCCGTCACAAAATTATTATCCACAGACAAAAAATACACAGTTTAAAAAAAATGCATTAACTAATGCTTTGATTTATACGAAATCCAACAAAAGACAATTTTAACCTTTGAGAATTAATTAATGTGTTCTTTTAGTTTTGTAAATATCAATTTTAATTAAGGGCAATATAATAAACTTAAACAAATGTAACTATCATTTTTAGTAGTTGTCAATAATTTTGGGACATCAAAAAAAGAATAGTGGATAATAAAATTAGGACAGAGGTAGTAATTAATTACAGTGGACTAAGGGGTGTTTATTTTCTTTCTTAGCTAAGAGTCCATGTGGGTCTCATTTTTATATAAGCCTTTTAATTGGAAGGACATGATAATTTAAGGCTTCTGGATATAGATCAAATAAGGGATTTTTATGGCTTTACATAAAAGGTAATGATATTAAATGGTATCTTTTAGCTAAGGGAAAAAAATGCCCCTATGTATATTAATGTTAAAAATAAGGATTTTCTCATGTTCTTTTAAATATGAGAAGTAAAGTCATGCATGTTGTGTTAGTTGCCATTCTTACATCATTTATCTAGAAGATTAGATTAATTTTATTTTCTGCCTTAGAAAACAAACATTGTTAATTCCTTTAGTCAACACAATAACTATTCTTCTTTTATATACCTTGACTTTTTATTTGATGAATCTTCCACCGACTTGCATGTTTATTTTATTCTTTAAAGTCAATTACAAAAATGGTTTACGCGGTTCTAATATTAATCTTACTCTCTCCGTCCCAATTTTATTATTCATGTTTCCTTTTTAGGATATTCTAATTTAATTGTCCACTATTAAAAATAGATAGGGAAGTTTAATCAAGTTTACTATATTACCCTTGTTTAAAATTATTATTACATACCTTAAAGAAGACTTTAATTAATTATCTAAGGGCAAAAATGTCATTCTGTCAAAAAGTAAGAAAGAAAAAGCTGTAATAAATGTATTTTTCTTAAATTGTGCATTTTTTGTCGGAGGACAATAATTTTAGGACGGAGGGAGTATTATCTTTCATCTTCTTAATTTGTACATGGTTGTTCTGAGTTTCTTTTGATGATTTGCACAGACGGACTAAACCATACCCAGGCGGGATCGAGTTTGTTGTTGTTGCACAAATGGTCTAAAAAATGCCTTCATAATTAAACTTAAAACACACAAGTTTCTTTAGGGTTTAAAACTTAATATAGCTAAGTGTCTCATCCTAAACTAATTTTTATTCAATACATAAGGGTTCGTTTGGTAAAACGGAATGAAATGTCAAATGAATAGAATGAACGATGTAATGTAATAAATGATGTAATGTAATGATTCATTACTGTTATTAATATTGTTTGATTTGTATGATACGTCGGCATGAAATGGATAAGAAAAAGACTAAAATACCCTATTGATGATAGTAATTTTATTTAATGTGGGTAGTTAATGATGAACTTTTATGTAATTTTTGTTCAATTACAAGATGGAATTAAAAAAAAAAAAAAAAAAAAAAAAAAAAAAAAAAAAAAAAAAAAAGGACCCTTAAAGAATCAAAATGGTAGATTTTAGGGTTTGTTTGGTATTATGGAATAAAATGTCAAATAAATTGAATAAAGAGTAAATTATGTAATGTAATGATCCATTACCATGGGTAATGTCTATTAAATATGACCAAAAAGTTGTTCATCGTGACATCAAAGCGAGCAACATCATGCTTGATTCTAATTTCAATGCCCGTCTTGGTGATTTCGGCCTTGCACGTGTCCTCGACAATGAGAAAACATCCTATGCCGAAGCCGAAGGCGTGCTTGGAACCCTGGGTTACATTTCCCCTGAATGCTTCCTCAAAGGAAAAGCCACTCAGTATTCGGATATCTATGCATTCGATCTTTGCTGATTGAGGTTGTTTCTAGTAACGCCCCAGAACAAAAATCAACGGGTTCGAATTCGTGGTTGACTATGTATGTTCGTTGTACCGAGAAGGATGTATCTTGGATGTAGTTGATGAACGGATTCAAGATGATTATGACAAAGAGAAACCCAATGACTATTGTTATTAGGGTTAGCATGCTCGCACCCTATTGCTATCGAGATACATGTCGTTGTGCAAATATTGTTGATGTGTGGTTTTGCAACTTTGCAAAAGGTTTTACTTCTCAAGGGATTTTGAGAAGCTTGCAATCCCCACCAAGCAGTGTACCTGACTGATGTAGTATAGTGCGTGACAAGTACCGGGGGATTGATCGTTCTCTAGGGGAATAGTGTCGTTAGGATTAAAAAATAAAATTAGGTCTAGAGGTGTGGGATGATTCTTTTTGTATTTTTGTGTTTTTATGAAAGCAAATAAAAATCTCGAGTATTGGAAGAGTGGGCGGAATTAGTTGCTAGTCAACTAACCCAAAATTACTACGAATGCAAAATAAAATAAAATAACAAGAAAAGTAAATTGGTGAACTTCTTATAATGGGAAAAACAGTATTTACTTAGATTTCACTACTCCCTAGTTATCTCTTACTGATTAATTAATTTGTTATAGTTGTTTGGATGAAGGGTTGTATTCCTTAATACCAGTCATGGGGCTATTTACGTCCTTCCCCAATCTATAAGCTTCTATGTCTTCCTATCCAGTTCTCGTAAACAGTTACTTATGCATTAAATACAACCTATAACATCATAGTACACATTTGATTACGTTTCTTAAGATGTTCAAGCCTATTACCATGTAGGAGTATGGCCAGTTTTCTTAAACCTAACGTGAAAATCAATCAACCAAATCAACTAATAACAAACCAACAACCAATAATCAACAACTACGTTTCATTAGATCTAAGTAAACACAAAGATAATTAAGCTAACATGATAAAAGAAAGACAAGATAAATAATTAATCAAACAACACATAGACATATTGAATGATTAAAAAGAAAACTTATCTTCAATTGAACATGAAGGAAAAGAGGGCTTGAAAACCCTAAAGTCACAGTAAATTTCGTCTAGGGTTTTTTTTCTCCCAAAAGTTACACACCTAATGAATGAAAAATCCAAAACTATATATAGATTTACTGGGGTGATGGCGTCAGGTTTTAGATCCTGACGCCGTCAAGTCGCCGTCACTAGGGTTTCGTGACGCGCAATAAACCTTCCTTGACGTCATCACTTGATACAAACTTATGGGCCGTCTCTCTTTGTGAACATACGTAACGGACTACTCTTGGTATAACGTGACGCTGTCACGTGTTAATCTCCAAATTCCTTTCTAGCGCGTCAAGTGTAAATGATCATCATCCTCTTGATTCATCATCTGACGGCGTCACTTAGTGACTCCTGAAGTTGTCAGGTACTATTTTTAGCATGGTTTCTTGACTTTGTGATGCGTGAGAATTGCACCAGGCTTTACCTCTCGAGGGATCTCGAGAAGCTTACAACCCCCACCAGGCAGTGTACCTGATCGTTGTAGTATAGTATAGTGACAAGTACCGGGGGATTGATCGTTCAACTCAGGAATAGTGTCGCTAGGATTAGAAAGCCTAAAAACTAGGTCTAGAGGTGAGGGATGATTCTTTTTGTATTTTTATATTTTATGAAAAGCAAGTAAAATCTCGGGTTTTGGAAGAGTGGGCGGAATTAGTTGCTAATCAACTAACCCAATAACTAAAGATGCAATCAAAATAAAATAACAAAAATGTAAATAAAGCTAATTAAACTAGTAGTGTGAACAATAAATGGGAGAATTGTGTTTACTTAGATTTCATTACTCCCTAGATATCTTTTACAGGTTGATAGTTTGTTACAGTTGCGTGGATGACGGGTTATATTCCTTAATACCAATCGTGGGGTGGCGTACGTACTTCCCCAACTCTATAAGCTCCTACTTCACTCCTATGTCGAGCCTGCAAGAAGCTCCTAACATGGGATCACTAGAATTCGCTCATGCATTAAATACAACCATAAAAACCTAGTACGCATTGGTTCATGTTTCTTAAGACGTTCAAGCAAGTTACACTATGGAAGTCTGCCAGTTTTCTTAAGCCTAACATCAAAATCATTCATCCATTACAACTATAAACAAGCAATCAACCTATAATCAACATCTAGGTTTCATTACATCTAAGCAAACACACAAGAGATCTAGCCTAGCATGTTAAAATCAAGACAAGCGTAAGATATATTCAAACAACACATAGACATATTGAATGAATTGAAAGGATACTTATCTTAATTGAACATGAAAGGTTTCAAGGGGAAAAAACCCTTGAAAATACTGATAAAATCGTGCTAGGGTTTCTCCAAGTTATCCCTCTAATTGTCCTCCCTTATGAATGAAAATTATAAAACTATATATAGATTTTACAACGTGACGGCGTCAAGAAGAGAAATCTGACGCCGTCAACTCGCGGCCCATAATAATATCGGATTGCCTAAATCCAGATCTAACGCTGTCAAGAGCAAATTTCCTCTGGGCCGTCACGTGTAAAGGGACCATGACGGCCTATGGTGACGCCGTCATGCCCTAGTGTAAAAACTCTCTGGACCGTCATGTACTCTATCCACTTCACCTCTTGTTTTTCTCTTGACGCCGTCATGTAGAATTTGGTGACGGCGTCAGGTACTGTTCCCAGCAAGGAAAATTAAGACTTTGCCGTTTTCTTCACTTTTATGCTCCAAAAACGTCCAAAATACATCCTTTTCCAGAATTCACTCCAAAAGTACCTAAAATCACAAAAGGAACGATTTAGGGCAATATTTGATCAAATAAATCCAATTCCGGGCTTAAATGACCCCCTAAAAACGGATCATTTTTCACCACATCATATACCCTTACACTTGAGATTTGCTTGTCCTCAAGCAAATGCGCTTTTATTCTAATCAAAATACAAGTTAGGGGTCATTTAACACTAATATAAAAGTAATTACAACAAATAATCGTTCCGCTAAAGACCAAAGACAAGCACGGAGGTCATATACTAGCACCTCACAAATAGTGTTTAGATACTTACATCTCTCGGGTGTAATAAAGTATATATCACAATATGGAAATGGAAAACATCTCTCACTACCTGTCATAGCAAAATAGATTACCATAGGCTTGGGAAAGGATCAAACCTCCACCACATGGCGTAAGCACCTAGAATAAACTATCAAAGAGGTCTTTCAAAGGGTTATAACGTTAGGTGTAGGGATATGGAATACACGGTTTTGTTGGATAAAAGCAATCTTTACTGGTGGCGAGTTAATAATATTGGTTAATTACATGTACAATATGGCGTTGCTAAGCCAAGACTAGGCTCGACTTAAGCTAATAAATAAAAAATAACAAAAACATAAAACAAACATAGAATGAAACGGGATGGTAGTCCGTATGTTTTTTTTTCTCTTTTCTTTTTATATTTTTTTTTTCTTTTCTTTATTTTTTTGATTTTTTTTTTCATACACTTTTACCCTACCATCCAAAATAATATATCATAGGGAATGTACATTCCCCTTACACTTGAATTTTTACATACTTTACAATAAACTAATCTAATGACTCGAATCAAGATAATCAAAACACTTGGAGTACTTTTTAAGATTAACGCACATATGGGGGTAATAGTATGATGTTCTTCCCTATTACTCCATAACATAAGTACTTTACCCATGAGTCCCAATCGTCCTAAAACAATATGTACAAGGATATGACTCGATTTAGCAACCATGTAATCAATTAGATAATTAACTAAGGGTTTAAACAAATAACAATAATGCACTAAAGATGAGTGCATACACGGAAGGCTAAGGCGATTTGGTTGTACATTTAAGTGGGTTGTAACAAATTCTTCCTTTAAGTAAGATGCTTAAAGTTAGAAACGAAAAGATAGGCTCGGAGGGGTGTACTAGGGGTTTCGTGTACTAAAAATGAGTACAACGCTAAGGTATGGGAAAAATTAATTGACTTTACTAGCCAAGTAATATGACTTAAATGGTCAAGTAATTATGATACGGGTTTAACACAAGGGTGATCCTAATGCCTCTTATCATGTAGTAAATCCTACTACACGAATGTAGTCTCACTAGCGGTCTCGGGATGCATCACTAACGCAAGTTCTAGAATCTAAATACTACTGGTACACTCATAAGCACTAATAGTAAATGCTTTTCCTATCAAATCTAAAGGCGAACCTCACATATTTGGGTGGAAAATTTTTCTGAATGGTCCGGTTTTGTGCTAGTCATACAACTCCTATCCATGAGACGCTTGCTAAGGCTAAAGTTTCACTCCTAAATGTTGTAAAAATTTTAAATTTGGCGCTAAAATTACACTAACAAGTATTTCTCTTAGTTTTATTACACACCTACCATCAAACAAACAAACTCAAGTGCAATAGTATCCTATAAGGTATCATCATTTACCCTCCCCTTACACTTAGGATGAACATTGTCCCCAATGTTCAATTAAAGAATGTAAAAAGTGAAATAGCTAAAAGAATGAAAGCAAATACTCCCCTGATTCGTTCGGTGTGGATAGTGTGTCAACAAGGTTAGATCTTCCTCCAAGAAAATGAACGTTCAAAGTTTCCCTTCTAGAAAAATAAATCATCTTCTTGTCTAATATAACCTGTTAAACCTGAGAAAACAATCACAAAAACCAAAAGCATCAAACCGAACAAAGAAAACTCACAACTAGATGTAATTCCAGACTTAGGAATAAAAACAAAATAATTAAAGATATAATGCTTGTGGAATGAATGTTTGCAGATTTCCTGGAGTTTATAAAACTAAAGAATCAACAAAAACATTAAGACTCCGGTATAAACAAAACTAGCAAAATTTCTAGAATTTTACACATGACTCCGTCAGGAGTTAACTCCTGACGCCGTCAGAAGTGACCTGCATAAATCTTTACGTTAAGTTTCCTGAAAATTTCTGGAAAAACTTTGTCCTACTTCCTGGAAAATCCTGCAAAACATCATTGTGACTCGATACAAGCATTTGACTCAAACAATTACTAATATACATGTTCATTTAATATTGTTGTGGTTCATGCTCAATTTCGTTCTTCTAAACAAACTTGGGTCTCCCTTACACTTATCTTTTGCAAAATACCTTTATATGCAATTAAGACGAAGTTAAAAACAAAATAAAGCATTTTCACAATTTACTTTGAAACATGATCCACAAACAACAAAAATAAAACATGCATACGGAAATAAATAAATAAATAAATAAAGCTTGGGTTGCCTCCCAATAAGCACTTGTTTTTGTTCGAGTCACGCGCCTGACTCTACCCTTATTTAACGGAAATAGGGGAGGTTTTCCCTACACTTTGAATTAAGTGCGGGTGGAAGTAGCGATACACACCCTTAGGGTGGAAATATGCCACGTGAGGTGAAGGGGGTGACTGAATGGCTTCCTTCATTCTAAAACTACCTGGATAATATTGGTTGATGGGTGGGTCGGTTCCTCTTTTGTCTCCTAGAAATATATCTAAGGATGGAAAGGTGTGTAAAGATTGAGGTTCCGGTTCATCAACACTAGGAAATTCCCTAGAACTAGGAGTAAAATTATCACTACAAGTATTCAAACCTATATCCTCAAGTGGTGCCTGGTCCAAGGGTTCTACCTCCATCGAAATTCCTAGAGTTTCTTCTACTTCTTCCAGGTAAGTCACGGGCGGTGTGGATGCTTCAAATGATGGTAGGACTTGTGGGGTACTTAGTGGGTTTGGGTTTTCTACTATCTCTTCCATCACATCAATATCACCTATGTGTTCATCTTGTATTATGGTAGTGCCTAACCATGACATGCAACTAGGTGACTCAACTCTAACCTCATGTGTGTCATATGTTTTGGTGAAATCTATCCCGCTCATGCAACTAGGTAGTTCAACACTAACCATCACATAATCTTGGTTTGATTCTAGGTTCATGTTCTTAGAAACTAGGTCGTCTTGCTCATACGAATCCACCAATTCGTCGAGCTTATGGGTCATGGTTAGGAAGCTTTTTGATGCGTGGGAATTGCACCAGGCTTTACCTCTGGAGGGATCTCGAGAAGCTTACAACCCCCACCAGGCAGTGTACCTGATCGTTGTAGTATAGTATAGTGACAAGTACCGGGGGATTGATCGTTCAACTCAGGAATAGTGTCGCTAGGATTAGAAAGCCTAAAAACTAGGTCTAGAGGTGAGGGATGATTCTTTTTGTATTTTTATATTTTATGAAAAGCAAGTAAAATCTCGGGTTTTGGAAGAGTGGGCGGAATTAGTTGCTAATCAACTAACCCAATAACTAAAGATGCAATCAAAATAAAATAACAAAAATGTAAATAAAGCTAATTAAACTAGTAGTGTGAACAATAAATGGGAGAATTGTGTTTACTTAGATTTCATTACTCCCTAGATATCTTTTACAGGTTGATAGTTTGTTACAGTTGCGTGGATGACGGGTTATATTCCTTAATACCAATCGTGGGGTGGCGTACGTACTTCCCCAACTCTATAAGCTCCTACTTCACTCCTATGTCGAGCCTGCAAGAAGCTCCTAACATGGGATCACTAGAATTCGCTCATGCATTAAATACAACCATAAAAACCTAGTACGCATTGGTTCATGTTTCTTAAGACGTTCAAGCAAGTTACACTATGGAAGTCTGCCAGTTTTCTTAAGCCTAACATCAAAATCATTCATCCATTACAACTATAAACAAGCAATCAACCTATAATCAACATCTAGGTTTCATTACATCTAAGCAAACACACAAGAGATCTAGCCTAGCATGTTAAAATCAAGACAAGCGTAAGATATATTCAAACAACACATAGACATATTGAATGAATTGAAAGGATACTTATCTTAATTGAACATGAAAGGTTTCAAGGGGTGAAAACCCTTGAAAATACTGTAAAAGTCGAGCTAGGGTTTATTCAAGTCGTCCCTAATATTCTCCTCTCTTATGAATGAAAATTAAAAAGACTATATATAGATTTCCTAAGGTGACGGCGTCAAGAACAAAATTCTGACGCCTTCAACCCGCCGCCCATAATAAAATCGGATTGCCTAGATCTAGATCTGACGCCGTCAAGAGCATTTCTCCTATGGGCCGTCACGTGTTAAGGGGTCATGACGGCCTTGGTGACGCCATCACGCCCTAATGCAAAAGTGTTCTGGACCGTCATGGACTCCATACTCTTCTCCTCTTGTTTTTCCTCTTGACGCCGTCATTAAGAAACTTGTGACGCCGTCAGGTACTGTTCCCCGCAAGGAAAATTAAGACTTTGCCGTTTTCTTCACTTTTATGCTCCAAAAACATTCGAAATGCTTCCTTTTCCAGAATTCACTCCAAAATTACCTAAAATCACAAAAGGAACGATTTAGGGCATTATTTGATCAAATAAATTCAATTTCGGGCTTAAATGTCCCCTAAAAACGGATCATTTTTCGCCTCATCATATACCCTTACACTTGAGATTTGCTTGTCCTTAAGCAAATGCGCTTTTATTCTAATCAAAATACAAGTTAGGGGTCATTTAACACTAATATAAAAGTAATTACAACAAATAATCGTTCCACTAAAGACCAAAGACAAGCACGGAGGTCATACACTAGCACCTCACAAATAGTGTTTAGATACTCACATCTCTCGGGTGTAATAAAGTATATATCACAATATGGAAATGGAAAACATCTCTCACTACCTGTCATAGCAAAATAGATTACCATAGGCTTGGGAAAGGATCAAACCTCCACCACATGGCGTAAGCACCTAGGATAAACTATCAAAGAGGTCTTTTAAAGGGTTATAACGTTAGGTGTAGGGATATGGAATACACGGTTTTGTTGGATAAAAGCAATCTTTACTGGTGGCGAGTTAATCATCTTGGTTAATTACATGTATAATATGGTGTTGCTAAGCTAAGACTAGACTCGACTTAAGCTAATAAATCAAAAATAACAAAAACATAAAACAAACATAGAATGAAACGGGATGGTAGTCCGTATGTTTTTTTCTCTTTTCCTTTTTTCTATTATATACATATATATATATATATATATATATATATATATATATATATATATATATATATATATATATATATATATATATATATATATATATATATATATATATATATATATATATATATATATATATATATATATATATATATATTTCATACACTCTTACCCTACCATCCAAAATAATACATCATAGGGAATGAACATTCCCCTTACACTTGAATTTTTACATACCTTACAATAAACTAATCTAATGACTCGAATCAAGATAATCAAAACACTTGGAGTACTTTTAAGATTAACGCACATATGGGGGTAATAATATGATGTTCTTCCCCATTACTCCATTAGAATAGTACTTTACCTATGAGTCCCAATTGTCCCAAAACAATATGTACAAGAATATGACTCGACTTAGCAACCACGTAATCAATTAAATAATTAACTAAGGGTTTAAACATATAACAATAATGCACTAAAGATGAGTGCATACACGGAATGCTAAGGCGATTTGGGTGTACATTTAAGTGGGTTGTAACAAATTCTTCCTTTAAGTAAGATGCTTAAAGTTAGAAATGAAAAAGATAGGCTCAGAGGGGTGTACTAGGGGTTTCGTGTACTAAAAATGAGTACAACGCTAAGGTGTGGGAAAAATTAGTTGACTTTACTAGCCAAGTAATATGACTTAAATGGTCAAGTAATTATGATACGGGTTTAACACAGGGTTGATCTTAATGCCTCTTATCATATAGTAAATCCTACTACACGAATGTAGTCTCACTAGCGATCTCGGGATGTATCACTAACGCAAGTTCTAGAATCTAAATGCTACCAGTACACTCATAAGCACTAATAGTAAATACTTTTCCTATCAAATCTAAAGGCGAACCTCACATATTTGGGTGGAAAATTTTTCTGAATAGCCCGGTTTTGTGCTAGTCATACAATCTCTTATCCATGAGACGCTTGCTAAGGCTAAAGTTTCACTCCTAAATGTTGTAAAAAAAATTAAATTTGGCACTAAAATTACACTAACATTTATTTCTCTTAGTTTTATTACACACCTACCATCGAACAATCAAACTCAAGTGAAAGTGTATCCTATAAGGTATCATCATTTACCCTTCCCTTACACTTAGGATGAGCATTGTCCCCAATGTTCAATTAAAGAATGTAAAAGTGAAATAGGTAAGAGAATGAAATCAAATACTCCCCTGATTTGTTCGGTGTGGATAGTGCGGTAACAAGGTTAGATCTTCCTCCTAGAAAATGAACAATCAAAGCTTCCCTTCCAGAATATAAATCATCTTCTTATCACATGTAACCTGTTAAACCTGAGAAAACAAACAAGGCAACCTTGCGTAAAATCGGCGGCAATCTATATATACTAACAAATCCTAGAAAACAAAGTAAGATATAATGCTTGTGGAATGAATGTTTGCAGATTTTCTGGAGTTTATAAAACTAAATAATTAACAAAAACTTTAAGACTCCGTTAGAAAAACAAAACTAGCAAAATTTCCAGAATTTTACACATGACGCAGTCAGGAATTTCTTCCTGACGCCGTCAGAAGTGATCTGCAGAAATCTTTATGTTAAGTTTCCGGAAAATTTCTGGAAAAACTTATGTCCTACTTCCTGGAAAATCCTGCAAAACATCATTATGACTCGATACAAGCATTTGACTCTAACAAATACGAATATACATGTCCATTTAATATTGTGGAGAATCATGATCAATTTTGTTTCTTAAAAAACATATTTGGGGTTTCCCCTTACACTTATCTTTTGTGAAATACCTTTGGATGAAGTTAAGACTAAGTCAAACGACAAAATAAAGTATTTTCACCATTTTAGTTTTGAAACATGATCTACCAACAATAAAAATAAAGCATGCATACGGAAACAAATAACAATCGAACAAATAAAAATCACACAATGAATGGGTTGCCTTCCAAGAAGCGCTTTTCTTTATTTACGAGTCTTGTAGCTAGACTCAATGTCATGGGCTATTACGTGACCTCATCTTTGGTCTCATCCACCGATTGTAAATGTTCTTTATAGAGACCAAACACCTTCTGCTTAATTGCTCCTATGATTCTATTGGCAAATTCCTTATCAACTCTATATTTTGGTCCTAGGGTCAAGCAATCCTTATAGAAAAGGCTCTTCTTCTCCCATACATAGTCCATGCCCTTTTTCTTATCCTCTTCATTGATGTCCTCAAAAGCACCAATGTTATCCATGTCAAATCGAGGCACAAAATGAAATTCTTTCATTCTATCAGGCATCCTATATGTGATCCTATCGGTTTCACTAGCAAATCAGATTGTCCCTTCTATCTCATCATATTCTAATTTGGACTCTTCAACAAATGGTTTACCAAACACAACATGGGATAAGCGACAATCAATAACACTAGCAAGGTCTTCAACAACCATAAAGTCAGTGATATAAATAAAGTTCCCAACAAAGACATGTAGACCTTTAATTCTCCTGACAAAGTTACAAACTCCACCAGGGTATTTGGGATCTCTTCTAGGTCCAAGTATTGTTTTCACAATATCATTATAGACACTCGAGGACATAACACTGATTGGGGATTTAAAATTAATGTAAGCATTGTCAATGTGTTTATACCCAATCATACATGGTATCTTAGCATTCTTAGGATCGCCTCTCTTTATCTTAGGTTCAATTCTAGTGAAAAGAGGTCGAGAATTATCAATAAGATTATTATAGTGCGCAATCTCCTCCTTAGTGGGGTATAGATTAAAATAGTCATCTAGCTTTGGGTCAATCTCCCCTTCCTCAAGTTCCTCAACAACATCCTCAAAATCTTTAGTTCCTAGGTCCTTATTAGAATACAAGGCGGTCGCTAGGTCACTAAATGCATGGTCGAGCTCAACATTAATCAACCTATTAAGCTCCCTGCGTTCCCTAATCTCATTCTCAATTTGTTCACGTAACAAAGCCACTTCTCTAGGGGAAAGGGGTGGATTCGCGTTTTCCATAATGGTCTACGGAATAGTCAATGAATTTATTTTACTAACAAAGGCACGAAGAAAAAGATAGACTAAAGAAAACCTAAAAATAAAAATAAAATCTTACTAGAAAGGAATCTAGCAAGTAGACGTGATAAAAAGAAATCCTAACCTAGACAATAACTATTCCCCGGGCTGCGGCGCCAAAAACTTGATAAATGGGAATTGCATCTGTAACACCCCAACCCGACAAGGGTAAAAATGTCACAAATTATGGTGTTACATAAGAACAAATAGACAAATCAAAAGCAGAAACCTTGAATAAGTAACTTACTTCAAATAGCTAAGGTCAAATTCTTCACTCAATTCTACACTCAAGCCCAGAAAACTATCCCAAAAGCTATCTTGAATACCTGCCGCGGAGAAAAGAAATGCGGCTGAGCTACAAAAGCTCAGTGAACGGATATAACAAAAGAAAACTGAAATAAATGCTGAAGTACAGAAGATATAATTTTTGGAAACATCTTTAGGTATAACAGTTAATATGTAAAAGTAACGTGTAGGTTAGGTAAGGAATCTATACAGTCACCTGTATAAACAGAATCAGAATATACCATGAGCTCAGAAACATATCAAAATCACATAAGTTGTACAAGAAGTAGCTAGCTTCATTGTACCGGAAGTGAAAGGAGTATATTGCACATACAACCAGTCACTAATCATAATCATATCATATCATATCATAACAGAAAACAGATATAGGATGCATCCATACGCCCCTAAAAATTAGTGCACATTCATATATAACGGAAGGGACGTGGCAGAACATCACTCTACTGCCCTAGAGTCATGCCATAGGTGCATCTATGACACGGACATGGAACCCCCATGCCTAGTGAAGCTCAGGTAACAAAAGGTTCATAATAAAGGTTCAAATCATAGTTGTCATATCAGAAGGTTCAAACAGAAAGGTTTATTATAGCAAAAGTTCAAATCAGAAAGTTCATATCAAAGGTTCATATCAGAGGTTCATATCACAAAGAAAACCTTAAGAGTAAGGTCAGAATATCCGTACCTCAAATAGAAGCAAAGCTGACAAAAGTAGACAGATCAATTAACGGAATAATACTCTTCTTCGAAAATCTACACACGATGTGTTACTCATTAATATCTTATTCGATTATTTACTTATTTATATTATGTATTAAGTCTTCTTCCCATTTTAGTAACTTTCCATTTTAGCAGATTTCCAAACTAGTTCCTTAACTTTAATATTTTACAAATTAATCCTTATATTTTAGAAATTTACACTTGACACCCTTTAAGTTAAGAAATTTCAATTTAAAATCCTTAATTATATAATTAATCAAATAACCCTTTTAAATATCAAAATTACATTTTGTACCCCTCTTCTTATTCTATACAAGTTACCCTTTATAATTTATAGTTTACAAAATTAACCTTCAAGTTTCAATATTTACAAAACACACCCTTTTTACTTTAAAATACAAATCGATTAGTACAAAAATTCACTAAACCCTAACCCTAAATTACCTAATCATTACCACATTAATTATATCATTAAAAACATCATTAATGGCCAGATCTTATACCAAAAACCCTAACCCTAACCCTAATTCGATTTCTTTTCTTTTATTTTCCTTTTTCCAATTAAACCGATTACAAAAATAATTCTAAACTGAGTTTCTAGAGTTCAAAAATTATAAGGATTATTTTACTGATGTTATATGACTTATAAAAGAGCAGAATAAAATATATACTAAGCTCATAAAAATCGCATAGCTGTTTTCATATTTATAGTTCGATTAAGGTTTTTTAAGCTTATATAAATTCGTATGATAATAATAACATGCATGGCTCGATTATAATATTTTATACTGATTATATACAATTTATAGGATGTTATAAAAATTACCAGAAGATTATGGAACGTAGGATTGAAGCAGAATGAATTTTTCTTCTCGCTAGAGCAAAATCGACACAATTAAAAACCCTTAGCTTGATTCGATCACTCACAATTGCAATATCTATTTTTTCACCTTCTTTGAACTTATAAAAGACCAGTAAAATTATTGGGAAGCTGTGAAAAACTTGGAGTTGACTGAATGGGATTTTGGAGGTGTCGACTTTATTTTTAAAGTCGGTTAGGGATTATTCAATAATTAAAAACGTGTATCTATTGTATATATTGAGTGAAATCCTTATCTTGGGCTGCAAGTTTATGTGATAAGGTAAAATAAAAGTATTATCCAAGTTTCCTATTATATTTAGAATTTATTTCTTTAATTTAAATGCATTTTTATATAATATAAATATATAAATTCGACCTTAATTAATTATACAATAAATTATTTTAATTTTACAAAGTGACAAATCTTATTTATACTAAATTTATTTTGATCACATGTTGCCAAGTCCCAAATTCTTAAGGTTTATTTGATATTATTTAAGTGTTATTTCAATTTCTTTGAACTTAAGGGCATTTTGGTAATTTTGCATGTTTTAAAATTTGAGGTATTACAACTTCTTCCCCTCTAAAAAGAAATTTCCGTCCTCAAAAATTGAGTAAAAAGAACAGACGGAAACAAATTGAATTCAGAATTTACGAGGATGAAACGAACACAAAATCCTTCAAGTAATCTTAATTCAAAAAAAAAAATATTTTCCAACAGATTTCAAACGGACAGACAGATCTTTCTTATCAAACTTTCATAACTTCATATCTTATTCAAAACAGTTCATAAATCGATTCAATGATTACATACTTGTAGCAGATAACTAAAGTACTTCTCACAAGTACTAGCAGAAAACAGATTGAGTACGGAACTTCAAACGATAGAAGACTCTATAATGAGTTATGAAATTCTTAACGAATGATCAACGATCAAAAAACATACAAAGAGAATTCGAACATATCCAGATATCTAATGATAAAGGCAGAACCTACATATAGGTCGAATGAATCCTAAAAGTCTCACTAATCGCGGATAATCTAACTGACAGAAATCTGATGCTTCTCAAACACTTCCCGAAATATCCTATGCTCACAATGAGGGTACGTCATATGATGTAAGTATTATCACGTTGATCAGACGTCATAATACCAGCATCATATGAGTATACCATCATGATGACCATACTTTATCTTAAGTCGTGAATGAGCAACCTAATAGCAGAATGACAATACTTCTCTTATTCCCAACTCCCAAGATTTAGCAGAATCAATTATCATCAATAAGATTGAACGAAAAATGAAACGTATCAAAAAATAACCTAAATCTAACAGATATATCTTAATAAAGCACCAATACTTCCAAAATTCAACAAATTTCTTATAATCATAAACTTAACGAATATACGCAGAATTATCATATTACAAAACTTCCAAAGGCGAACCTAATAGTCTAAAGGTTCAATCACACCATTGTCAGTCTTCCTCATTATCATGTTATATCCTAATCATTATTAGCGGAAAGAGTCTAGATAAATCAACACCTACCCGGATTATTGTCAAAATTATAACCTTTCAAAGGAAACCTTTTTAAACATAGTTTCATTATCATAATGTGTGGACAATTTCCTATACTTGTAACCAATAACCTCCAGATCTCTCATAGGAGTAGAAAAGGTTTATGGAACATCAAATAGTGTCAAAAGAAAACTTAATATACCCATCATGAGTAGAAAATTTCTCAGAATATGTCATACACTTAGGGTTGTAATAATCTTCCGAAAGATTAGGAAACCTCAAACTAATTGTCAACAAGTCAGAGATGGAAATCAAAATCAAAAAGCAAAACTTAAATGGTGTAGTTCTCAAGGCATTTCTAAACTTATTAGATTACTGAACTTTAGGTCATGCTTAACTTTCTCACCTCGGAAAGAATGATCTTATCAGCTTAACTAAAGACAGAAACACGAATCAGAGTGATGCGGAAACGATGCTACTAAAATCAATATCCAAATCTACCCAATCCTCACCGGTAATAACTTAAGGTTCATATAGGGAAATCCTAAAGTAAATCCTCAAAGATTGTTTCATAATTCCTATGGTGCAAAGCTTTAGGGCCTAATAGTCACAGGTCATAGCCTAAGCTCTACGGGTTGTGAATCTGCCGATCAAACCTGGCTCTGATACCATAATTGTAACACCCCAACCCGACAAGGGTAAAAATATCACAAATTATGGTGTTACATCAGAACAAATAGACAGATCAAAAGCAGAAATCTTGAATAAGTAACTTACTTCAAATGGCTAAGGTCAAATTCTTCACTCAATTCTACACTCAAGCCCAGAAAACTATCCCAAAAGCTATCTTGAATACCTGCCGCGGAGAAAAGAAATGCGGCTGAGCTACAAAAGCTCAGTGAACGGATATAACAAAAGAAAACTGAAATAAATGCTGAAGTACAGAAGATATAATTTTGGGAAACATCTTTAGGTATAACAGTTAATATGTAAATGTAACGTGTAGGTTAGGTAAGGAATCTATACAGTCACCTGTATAAACAGAATTAGAATATACCATGAGCTCATAAACATATCAAAATCACATAAGTTGTACAAGAAGTAGCTAGCTTCATTGTACCGGAAGTGAAAGGAGTATATTGCACATACAACCAGTCACTAATCATAATCATATCATATCATAACAGAAAACAGATATAGGATGCATCCATATGCCCCTGAAAATTAGTGCACATTCATATATAACGGAAGGGACGTGGCAGAACATTACTCTACTGCCCTAGAGTCATGCCATAGGTGCATCTATGACACGGACATGGAACCCCCATGCCTAGTGAAGCTCAGGTAATAAAAGGTTCATAATAAAGGTTCAAATCATAGTTGTCATATCAGAAGGTTCAAACAGAAAGGTTTATTATAGCAAAAGTTCAAATCAGAAAGTTCATATCAAAGGTTCATATTAGAGGTTCATATCACAAAGGAAACCTTAAGAGTAAGGTCAGAATATCCGTACCTCGAATAGAAGCAAAGCTGACAGAAGTAGACAGATCAATTAACGGAATAATACTCTTCTTCGGAAATCTACACACGATGTGTTACTCATTAATATCTTATTCGATTATTTACTTATTCATATTATGTATTAAGTCTTCTTCCCATTTTAGTAACTTTCCATTTTAGCAGATTTCCAAACTAGTTCCTGAACTTTAATATTTTACAAATTAATCCTTATATTTTAGTAATTTACACTTGACACCATTTAAGTTGAGAAATTTAAATTTAAAATCCTTAATTATATAATTAATCAAATAACCCTTTTAAATATCAAAATTACATTTTGTACCCCTCTACTTATTTTATACAAGTAACCCTTTATAATTTATAGTTTACAAAATTAACCTTCAAGTTTCAATATTTACAAAACACACCCTTTTTACTTTAAAATACAAATCGATTAGTACAAAAATTCACTAAACCCTAACCCTAAATTACCTAATCATTACCACATTAATTATATCATTAAAAACATCATTAATGACCAGATCTTATACCAAAAACCCGAACCCTAACCCTAATTCGATTTCTTTTCTTTTATTTTCCTTTTTCCAATTAAACCGATTACAAAAATAATTCCAAACTGAGTTTCTTGACTTCGAAAATTATAAGGATTATTTTACTGATGTTATATGACTTATAAAAGAGCAGAATAAAATATATACTAAGCTCATAAAAATCGCATAGCTGTTTTCATATTTATAGTTCGATTAAGGTTTTTTAAGCTTATATAAATTTGTATGATAATAATAACATGCATGGCTCAATTCTAATATTTTATATTGATTATATACAATTTTTAGGATGTTATAAAAATTACCAGAAGATTATGGAACGTAGGATTGAAGCAGAATGAATTTTTCTTCTCGCTAGAGCAAAATCGACACAATTAAAAACCCTTAGCTTGATTCGATCACTCACAGTTGTAATATATATTTTTTTCACCTTCTTTGAACTTATAAAAAACCAGGAAAATTATTTGGAAGCTGTGAAAAACTTGGAGTCGACTGAATGGGATTTTGGAGGTGTCGACTTTATTTTTAAAGTCGATTAGGGATTATCCAATAATTAAAAACGTGTATCTACTGTATATATTGAGTGAAATCCTTATCTTGGGCTGCAAGTTTATGTGATAAGGTAAAATAAAAGTATTATCCAAGTTTCCTAATATATTTAGAATTTATTTCTTTAATTTAAATGCATTTATATATAATATAAATATATAAATTCGACCTTAATTAATTATTATACAAGAAATTATTTTAATTTTACAAAGTGACAAATCTTATTTATACTAAATTTATTTTGATCACATGTTGCCAAGTTCCAAATTCTTAAGGTTTATTTGATATTATTTAAGTGTTATTTCAATTTCTTTGAACTTAAGGGCATTTTGGTAATTTTGCATGTTTTAAAATTTGAGGTATTACAGCATCAGGCTTTACATCTCGAGGGATCTCGAGAAGCTTACAACCCCCATCAGGCAGTGTACCTGATCGTTGTAGTATAGTATAGTGACAAGTACCGGGGATTGATCGTTCAACTCAGGAATAGTGTCGCTAGGATTAGAAAGCCTAAAAACTAGGTCTAGAGGTGAGGGATGATTCTTTTTGTATTTTTATATTTTATGAAAAGCAAGTAAAATCTCGGGTTTTGAAAGAGTGGGCGGAATTAGTTGCTAATCAACTAACCCAATAACTAAAGATGTAATCAAAATAAAATAACAAAAATGTAAATAATGCTAATTAAACTAGTAGTGTGAACAATAAATGCGAGAATTGTGTTTACTTAGATTTCATTACTCCCTAGATATCTTTTACAGGTTGATAGTTTGTTACAGTTGCGTGGATGACGGGTTATATTCCTTAATACCAATCGTGGTGTGGCGTACGTACTTCCCCAACTCTATAAGCTCCTACTTCACTCCTATGTCGAGCCTGCAAGAAGCTCCTAACATGGGATCACTAGAATTCGCTCATGCATTAAATACAACCATAAAAACCTAGTACGCACTGGTTCATGTTTCTTAAGACGTTCAACCAAGTTACACTATGGAAGTCTGCCAGTTTTCTTAAGCTTAACATCGAAATCGTTCATCCATTACAACTATAAACAAGCAAGCAACCTATAATCAACATCTAGGTTTCATTACATCTATGCAAACACACAAGAGATCTAGCCTAGCATGTTAAAATCAAGACAAGCGTAAGATATATTCAAACAACACATAGACATATTGAATGAATTGAAAGGATACTTATCTTAATTGAACATGAAAGGTTTCAAGGGGTGAAAACCTTTGAAAATACTGTAAAAGTCGAGCTAGGGTTTATACAAGTCGTCCCTAATATTCTCCTCTCTTATGAATGAAAATTACAAAGACTATATATAGATTTCCTAAGGTGACGGCGTCAAGAACAAAATTCTGACGCCGTCAACCCGCCGCCCATAATAAAATCGAATTGTCTAGACCCAGATCTAACGCCGTCAAGAGCATTTCTCCTCTGGGCCATCACGTGTTAAGGGGTCGTTACGGCCTTGGTGACGCCGTCACGCCCTAATGAAAAAGTGTTCTGGACCGTCATGGACTCCATACTCTTCACCTTTTGTTTTTCCTCTTGACGCCGTCATTAAGAAAATTGTGATGCCGTCAGGTACTGTTCCCAGCAAGGAAAATTAAGAGTTTGCCGTTTTCTTCACTTTTTTGCTCCAAAAATGTCTGAAATGCTTCCTTTTCCAGAATTCACTCCAAAAGTAACTAAAATCACAAAATGAACGATTTAGGGCATTATTTGATCAAATAAATTCAATTTCGGGCTTATATGACCCTCTAAAAATGGATCATTTTTCGCCTAATCACTTTTCTCAAAATTCATCCAACGGGTCTGACTAAAAGGAATTGATCCTGATAATGATCGTCTAATAGAAATCACACATGCACATAATTCATCAAACTCATCTAACTTTACCCCCAACTCCTCTTGGATGTCATAAAGATCATACAAAAAATCATTGGAATGATAGGAAGCATATCTATTAGTGAAATATAGTTGTTCCTCTATTGTCAGTGATCTAAATGGAATTTCATCTGCCATAGTGACAAGTGAAAATGGTTTTACAAACAAAGGGCACAAAGAAAAAGATAGACTACAAGAAAGCTAATAAAAAGAAAATAAAAATCTCACTAAAAAGGAATCTAATGAGTAGACCTAATCAAAATAAATTCCAACCTAAGCAATAACTATTCCCTGGGCTGTGGCGCCAAAAACTTGATGCTCGGGAATTGCACCAGGCTTTACCTCTCGAGAGATCTCGAGAAGCTTACAACCCCCACCAGGCAGTGTACCTGATCGTTGTAGTATAGTATAGTGACAAGTACCGGGGGATTGATCGTTCAACTCAGGAATAGTGTCTCTAGGATTAGAAAGCCTAAAAATTAAGTCTAGAGGTGAGGGATGATTCTTTTTTTATTTTTATATTTTTATAAAAGCAATTAAAATCTCGGGTTTTGGAAGAGTGGGCGGAATTAGTTGCTAATCAACTAACCCAATAACTAAAGATGCTATCAAAATAAAATAACAAAAATGTAAATAAAGCTAATTAAACTAGTGGTGTGAACAATAAATGAGAAAATTTTGTTTACTTAGATTTCATTACTCCCTAGATATCTTTTACAGGTTGATAGTTTGTTACAATTGCGTGGATGACGGGTTATATTCCTTAATACCAATTGTGGGGTGGCGTACGTACTTCCCCAACTCTATAAGCTCCTACTTCACTCCTATGTCGAGCCTGCAAGAAGCTCCTAACATGGGATCATTAGAATTCGCTCATGCATTAAATACAACCATAAAAACCTAGTACGCATTGCTTCATGTTTCTTAAGACGTTCAAGTAAGTTACCCTATGGAAGTCTGCCAGTTTTCTTAAGCCTAACATCGAAATCATTCATCCGTAACAACTATAAACAAGCAATCAACCCATAATCAACATCTAGGTTTCACTACATCTAAGCAAACACACAAGAGATCTAGCCTAGCATGTTAAAATCAAGACAAGCGTAAGATATATTCAAACAATACATAGACATATTGAATGAATTGAAAGAATACTTATCTTAATTGAACATGAAAGGTTTCAAAGGGTAAAAACCCTTGAAAATACTGATAAAATCGTGCTAGGGTTTCTCCAAGTTATCCCTCTAATTGTCCTCCCTTATGAATGAAAATTACAAAACTATATATAGATTTTCCAACGTGACGGCGTCAAGAAGAGAAATCTGACGCCGTTAACTCGCGGCCCATAATAATATCGGATTGCCTAGATCCATATCTGACGCCGTCAAGAGCAAATTTCCTCTGGGCCGTCACGTGTAAAGGGACCATGACGGCCTATGGTGACGCCGTCATGCCTAGTGTAAAAACTCTCTGGACCGTCACGTACTCTATCCACTTCACCTCTTGTTTTACTCTTGACGCCGTCATGTAGAATTTGGTGGCACCGTCAGGTACTGTTCCCAGCAAGGAAAATTAAGACTTTGCCGTTTTCTTCACTTTTATGCTCAAAAAATGTCCAAAATGCTTCCTTTTCCAGAATTCACTCCAAAAGTACCTAAAATCACAAAAGGAACGATTTAGGGCAATATTAGATCAAAAAATTCAATTCCGGGCTTCAATGACCCCCTAAAAACGGATCATTTTTCGCCTCATCACGTTGTCATTTTCTTCACTTTTGACTCCAAAAACGTCCAAAAAGCACCATTTTCCAAAAGTCTCATCCAAAGTACCTAAAATGATTAAAGTAATGGTTTGAGGTAGTATTTGATCATAAAAACACGATTTAGGGGCTTAAATGACCCTCTAAAAGCGTAACAAATATTTCCTTATCAATTGTCAGGATCTTATGCAACACCGCCGGTCCACCCTTCAAACCTTCTTTCGTGTGGCTTGCAATGATGCCAATTGATGATAATTCCCAAGCTACTTCGATCGACATGATCCCGTTTTCAATAAGTCAATTTTAATACTGACTGGAGCACGATGAATGGAGGAAGTTACTAGGTTTACAAGGACCGCGATCTAGTTTCTAGTTTCTTTTGATACAGCTGACCCGGCCTCTAGGAGGTGCATTCTTTATGATTTGTGTTGTTGTGGAATTTTGTTTTTTGACTTTTTTCGTATACTATTTTAGGCGAACGAGGAATTCAAATCCGCGTTTTGCTTTCGATGCGTAACTTTTGTAGCTTGCAAATTGCATTATGTAAGTCAATGATTGTGATATTGAATATCTAATAAGTATTTGGTAGCTGAAGTTGACATTATAATTAGTATAAGCTTAATCCAATAAGGAATATCTTAACCATAATGGAAACACTTGAAAATTTGAAATTGCAAAAGATAATACTAGTAGTAGTTTAACGTTTTGTTACCTATTTATTTGTGTGATTTGTCTATTTAAGTCGGGGGATGAAAAAGACACGAAATCAAGTTGCATGTGTGTCTGTATGCATACGTTTTACAAACGATAAATGGTGAAACGAAAAATGCATGATGATCGGAGCTTGTAATTTCTTGTTAAATGATAGGCAACTGTTGCAGGACGCGCATGTGAACTTTTATCGCTCTTTGCTTGCTCAACAGGTGATACACAAACAGTTAGTAACGTGTATTAAATTTGGTCACTACTACACACAAATCTCATTAAGTAAGGTTGTTAAGGTTATTTGGTACGGTTTTGAAACCATTTATCTTATCTAAAAATAAAATATTTTCTAGTACATTTTTAAACCAGAAAATGATTATTTGGTCCGGTTTCTTTTCAAGCGTACCGTACCAAATTTCTTCTAGATTATTTTTTTTCCGGTACGGTTTTCAATAAAGCGCATCAAAAACCTATTCGCTAAAAAAAATGTTAATTTTTTTCCTTTCCAAAACCTGTAACCAAACACTATCACAATATCTTTCGCATCAGACACAAACATTCTAGCATACACAAAAAACATTCAACAAACTTAACGTTCTATATAAACATCAACAAACGCAACAATCTAAGTTTAATAAACGTGTTACCCATTTTAGTTGTTTAGACGTCGTCATCACGAAAGTATTGAGGAGCCGCTGTCTATTTTTCACTATAAAAAATGATGAATCGTTTTGAGTTCTATGCTAATATTTATGGTCATTTTACGTCAACATGTTGAGTGTTTAAACTTATAGACTAATGTTATATCACATGTGATACGTCAAGCGAGTTTGACTTAAAAAAAAAAAGACTTTTATTTCCTTTAACTTCTTTGAATTAACTGTATTGATTTAGATGTTCCCAAATTATGTTTGATATATGGTTGAAAAACTAAAAATATGTATTTTTTTAATGCCAAAACGATTAATCATTTCAAGTTTTATATAAATACTTATAATCATCTCATGACATCATTTTGAGTATTCGAACTTACAAATTAATGTTATATCACTTGTGATACATTAAGCGCGCTTGCCTATCAAAAAACAAATCTTCTATTTTCTCCAACTTCTATAAGTAATTCAAAAATTATGTGTGATAAATTGTCGAAAAGCTAATGATGTATATTTTTCAATGCCAAAAATGATGAATATTTTGAAGTTCTACTCAAATATTTAACCCGTTTTATAAAAGCAGTTGAGTGTTCGCACTTACAGATTATTGTTATATCACATGTGATATATTAAGCAAAATATTGCACTGAGAGAAAAACCAAGAAATACCAAAAAAACCAACAAAAAGAGTTTGTCGAAAGTATCTGAAATCGCCCATCTATTAAAAGATAATTAAATGTCCGTCGCGATGGTGTAATTTATGTAGATTAACCAATGTTACAAAAATCGGCGATTAATCGCTAGGCGGGGATTAACCGCACTGATTTTCACTAATCGGTTTGGCAAAAAATCGGTCAACATACCGAATAATCAGATAAAAATCGGTCAAATCAAGCATAAATCGGCCAAATCGGCCAACTCGGTTATAGATAAAAATCGGCCAAATCGGGCATAAATCGGCAAAATCGGATAAAAATCGGCTTGATCAGACAAATCGAGCATATAGTTTCAAAACTTTATTATTTTATATATAAAAAGACCAATCCGATTAAATAAAAAAAAAAAATCACTTTCATCATTTCTTAGAAATTAAATATCTCACAAACCGTTAATCATTACACGAAAATAATCATACCATCATGACAAGATTTAAATTATATATATATATATATATATATATATATATATATATATATATATATATATATATATATATATATATATATATATATATATATATATAGATTTGCATTCATGTGGTGAACACTTTTAAAGTGGTGAACAATAGGCACCAATAAGAAAAGAGCATGTGTCCTTTTCAATTAAAAGAAATATAAAACTAATTTATATATGTTTAGGGGTAACTTAGTAATTAACATATTCTCTTAAATGTTAAACATGACATATACATCTCACATTTTCTGTTTTCCATAAAAATAAAACCCAGTTATCTATCTCACCATCACTCTTAACTCAACAAATTTGCAGATCTTTGTAAAAAACCCTAATCGCCGCCATCGATTCTCTTCCGCCTTACATCTGTCGTAGCAACATCTACCACAATTAATATCTATCTCACCTTCACTCTTAACTCAAACAAATCATATCTAAAACCACATGTCTCTTTTAAATCCCAACCACATATACAATTCAAAGCACAAATAAAACCAAAGCAACAAACCAAAGCACAAACGAAAATAACACCATTTGATTCGTGTTTCTTGCCACTCGAAAATCTGAACCACGGCCCTTGGTGATTTATTCGACTAATGATCTTGTTCACGGAAGTCTCGGGTAGGTTATGTTTTTAGATTTCAAACCAGGCTTGTAAAGATCTTGTGTTTCGAAATGGATTTGTTGTGGTTTCGAACCACGTATGCATGATACGAAATAGTGTATTATTTCTGTTTGAAATGGGTCTTGTATGACAAAGGTGTGAGCATCACTATGATACAAAGTGCTCGTAAGATCCAAACTGGGGTACCATATGTTTCTTTTTCATTTGTGTATCTTTATATTTATTTCAATTAATGTTTTTATTTTGTAAAGTTTGTATCAATTACCAGATTTGTGTATAACTGTTTTGAAGTGTTTTAATTTTGTTGATTATTAATTTTATGTTTGGTGTATCATCATTTAAAACTATGTACCCCACGTAAAAATAAAGAAAATGTGCACTGATTTTCTTATGTACATGTTGTGTATCTTTATTTCAATTGATGTTTATATTTTTCGATTGTGTAACAAGTTTTTGAAAAATGATAAACAAACTGATGTGTATCTTTACAATTTAGTCTTGTGGTTATGTGTGTTTAGGTGATGATTGGACTTCTTTTCTCAGCTTTGGGGTCTAATTTTGTGTATTGAGTCGTATCAACTCTTTTGAAAAACTTTTTTTTGCATATTGAATGTAAGTATTTCTGTTAGGATTTAGATTTGTGTATTAATGAATTGTTGTTATTTTATTTTATTTTATTTTTTGATACATATGGGCACATTAAATTTTACGATATATCTATACTACATTATAAAGCATTTGTGACATTCTTAAAATGGAAGGCTTAAAAAATTAAGATTCAACACTTACTTATAATGGCAAATTTTAATAAGTACATCTATAATAGCATTGGTTGCAACTTTTTAAAGCACTTTTTGTAGAAAGGTTTTTTAAAAAATATAAAAAGAAAATACAAAGTAATTTAATGTAAGGAAAAAAAACGTCTACAACAATAAATACCTAATAAATGTTATTTTTAAAACACCCCTAATATGAAGAATATTTGTTATTATGCATATTGTACAACATAATAAAACACACAAAGCTTCATACAATTTATATGTAAAAACAAGTTAATGGTACATATGGTTTTAAAATACGGACCGGACCAACGGGTTCAATCGGGAACTGGAGTCAACACCGGTTCGGTCAGCCCACAAAAATCGTCCGAAAACGATATTATTAAATCAAGAGAGTTTCAAAATGCATACTAATTTACAATATTCAAAAAAATATTATTAAATCGCAAGAGTGCCTTGAGAAAACGACATATACACCTTTTAGAATTGTTTTGATAAAATTTACCGTAAAAACTAAAAACTTTGTTTTATAAAAATCGAACGATTTTTTCAAAGCAAAGTATGCAAAGGAGCAAAGTGATAATTGTTAATTTATATAATTATACACATTTACACATATCTATCTATCTATACTACATTATAAAGCATTTGGAACATTCTAAAAATGGAAGGTTTAAAAAATTAAGATTCAACACTTACTTATAATGGCACATTTTAATAAGTACATCTATAATAGCATTGGTTGCAACTCTTTAAAGCACTTTTTGTAGACAAGTTTTTTTTTTTAAAAATATAAAAAGAAAATACAAAGTAATTTAATGTAAGGAAAAAAAAACGTCTACAACAATAATTACCTAATAAATGTTATTTTTAAAACACCCCTAATATGAATAATACTTGTTATTATGCATATTGTACAACATAATAAAACACACAAAGCTTCATACAATTTATACGTAAAAACAAGTTAATGGTACATATGGTTTTAAAATACGGACCGGACCAACGGGTTCAACCGGGAACCGGAGTCACCACCGGTTCGGTCAGCCCACAAAAATCGTCCGAAAACGATATTATTAAATCAATAGAGTTTCAAAATGCATACTAATTTACAATATTCAAAAAAATATTATTAAATCGCAAGAGTGCCTCGAGAAAACTACATATACACCTTTTAGAATTGTTTTGATAAAACTTACCGTAAAAACTAAAAACTTTGTTTTATAAAAATCGAACGATTTTTTCAAAGCAATGTATGCAAAGGAGCAAAGTGATAATTGTTAATTTATATATTTATACACATTTACACATATCTATGTATCTATACTACATTATAAAGCATTTGGGACATTCTTAAAATAGAAGGCTTAAAATATTAAGATTAAACACTTACTTATAATAGCAAATTTTAATAAGTATATCTATAATAGCATTGGTTGCAACACTTTAAAGCACTTTTTGTTGACAAGTTTTTTAAAAAATATTAAAAGAAAATACAAAGTAATTTAATGTAAGGAAAAAAAAACGTCTACAACAATAATTACCTAATAAATGTTATTTTTAAAACACCTCTAATATGAATAATACTTGTTATTTTGCATATTGTACAACATAATAAAACAGGCAAAGTTTCATACAATTTATATGTAAAAACAAGTTAATGGTATATATGGTTTTAAAATACGGACCGGACCAATGGGTTCAACAGGGAACCGGAGTCACCACCGGTTCGGTCAGCCCGCAAAAATCGTCCGAAAACGATATTATTAAATCAATAGAGTTTCAAAATGCATACTAATTTACTATATTCAAAAAAATATTATTAAATTGCAAGAGTGCCTCGAGAAAACAACATATACACCTTTTAGAATTGTTTTGATAAAACTTACCGTAAAAACTAAAAACTTTGTTTTATAAAAATCGAACGATTTTTTCAAAGCAAAGTATGCAAAGGAGTAAAGTGATAATTGTTAATTTATATAATTATACACATTTACACATATCTATCTATTTATACTATATTATAAAGCATTTGGGACATTCTTAAAATAGAAGGCTTAAAAAATTAAGATTCAACACTTACTTATAATGGTAAATTTTAATAAGTACATCTATAATAGCATTGGTTGTAACTCTTTAAAGCACTTTTTGTAGACAAGTTTTTTAAAAATTATAAAAAGATAATACAAAGTAATTTAATGTAAGGAAAAAAAAACGTCTACAACAATAATTACATAATAAATGTTATTTTTAAAACACCCCTAATATGAAGAATACTTGTTATTATGCATATTGTACAACATAATAAAACACACAATGCTTTATACAATTTATATGTAAAAACAAGTTAATGGTACATATGGTTTTAAAATACGGACCGGACCAACGGGTTCAACCGGGAACCGGAGTCACCACCGGTTCGGTCAGCCCACAAAAATCGTCCGAAAACGATATTATTAAATCAATAGAGTTTCAAAATGCATACAAATTTATAATATTCAAAAAAAAATTATTAAATCGCAAGAGTGCCTCGAGAAAACAATATATACACCTTTTAGAATTGTTTTGATATAACTTACCGTAATAACTAAAAACTTTGTTTTATAAAAATCGAACGATTTTTTCAAAGCAAAATATGCAAAGGAGCAAAGTGATAATTGTTAATTTATATAATTATACACATTTACACATATCAATCTATCTATACTACATTATAAAGCATTTGGGACATATTTTTAAAATGGAAGGCTTAAAAAATTAAGATTCAACACTTACTTATAATGACAAATTTTAATAAGTACATCTATAATAGTATTGGTTGCAACTCTTTAAAGCGATTTTTGTAGACAAGTTTTTTAAAAAATATTAAAAGAAAATACAAAGTAATTTAATGTAAGGAAAAAAAAAACGTCTACAACAATAATTACCTAATAAATGTTATTTTTAAAACACCCCTAATATGAAGAATACTTGTTATTATGCATATTGTACAACATAATAAAACACACAAAGCTTCATACAATTTATTTGTAAAAACAAGTTAATGGTACATATGGTTTTAAAATACGGACTGGACCAACGGGTTCAACCGGGAACCGGAGTCACCACCGGTTTGGTCAGCCCACAAAAATCGTCCGAAAACGATATTATTAAATCAAGAGAGTTTCCAAATGCATACTAATTTACAATATTCAAAAAAATATTATTAAATCGCAAGAGTGCCTCGAGAAAACGACATATACACCTTTTAGAATTGTTTTGATAAAACTTACCGTAAAAACTAAAAACTTTGTTTTATAAAAATCGAACGATTTTTTCAAAGCAAAGTATGCAAAGGATCAAACTGATAATTGTTAATTTATATATTTATACACATTTACACATATCTATCTATCTATACTACATTATAAAGCATTTGGGACATTCTTAAAATAGAAGGCTTAAAAAATTAAGATTCAACACTTACTTATAATGACAAATTTTAATAAGTACATCTATAATATCATTGGTTGCAACACTTTAAAGCACTTTTTTTAGACAAGTTTTTTAAAAAATATAAAAAGAAAATACAAAGTAATTTAATGTAAGGAAAAAAAAAACGTCTACAACAATAATTACCTAATAAATGTTATTTTTAAAACACCCCTAATATGAATAATACTTGTTATTTTGCATATTGTACAACATAATTAAACACACAAAGCTTCATACAATTTATATGTAAAAACAAGTTAATGGTACATATGGTTTTAAAATACGGACCGGACCAACGGGTTCAACCGGGAACCGGAGTCACCACCGGTTCGGTCAGCCCACAAAAATCGTCCGAAAACGATATTATTAAATCAATAGAGTTTTAAAATGCATACTAATTTACAATATTCAAAAAAATATTAGTAAATCGCAAGAGTGCCTCGAGAAAACAACATATACACCTTTTAGAATTGTTTTGATAAAACTTACCGTAAAAACTAAAAACTTTGTTTTATAAAAATCGAACGATTTTTTCAAAGCAAAGTATGCAAAGGATCAAACTGATAATTGTTAATTTATATATTTATACACATTTACACATATCTATCTATCTATACTACATTATAAAGCATTTGGGACATTCTTAAAATAGAAGGCTTAAAAAATTAAGATTCAACACTTACTTATAATGGCAAATTTTAATAAGTACATCTATAATATCATTGGTTGCAACACTTTAAAGCACTTTTTGTAGACAAGTTTTTTAAAAAATATAAAAAGAAAATACAAAGTAATTTAATGTAAGGAAAAAAAAAACGTCTACAACAATAATTACCTAATAAATGTTATTTTTAAAACACCCCTAATATGAATAATACTTGTTATTTTGCATATTGTACAACATAATTAAACACACAAAGCTTCATACAATTTATATGTAAAAACAAGTTAATGGTACATATGGTTTTAAAATACGGACCGGACCAACGGGTTCAACCGGGAACCGGAGTCACCACCGGTTCGGTCAGCCCACAAAAATCGTCCGAAAACGATATTATTAAATCAATAGAGTTTTAAAATGCATACTAATTTACAATATTCAAAAAAATATTAGTAAATCGCAAGAGTGCCTCGAGAAAACAACATATACACCTTTTAGAATTGTTTTGATAAAACTTACCGTAAAAACTAAAAACTTTGTTTTATAAAAATCGAAAGATTAGCAAAGTATGCAAAGGAGCAAAGTGATAATTATTAACTTATATAATTATACACATCTATACTACCTTATAATGTATTTAGGACATTTATATTTAGAAGTCTTAAAATGTTTAAGACCAAAAATATTTTTTTAATAGGAAAGATGCATGTACACTACTTTAATGCACATAATTTTTAGACTTACAAGACAAATAGCATAGTGTACACCGCTTTAATGCACATATTAAAAAAACACAACATTAATGATATTTAATTTAGTAAATTAATTAATTGGTCAATAAATACAATTATTAAAACACCCCTTACATCATAAATACAAATTATCAAGCATATTGTACAATCAAATTAAGCACAATTCCTACATTAAATGTCATTAATACAAATAATAAAATACATTATACAAATATTTAGGCCTGAACGGGCAACGTGCCAAATGGGCTTGAGCCCGAACAGGTGTGAGCAAAACAGGCTCGAGCCCAAACGGGCACAGCCTAAAGGAAATTCTTGACATCTGTAAATTTATTGTTAAAAAGAACATAATAAACTAAAATACATGATTCATCGAAAAATTTAATTTCAGGGTACCCGCCGCTGCAACGCGCGGGTACCCTGCTAGTTTATAATGACACATTAATTTGTAGCGACACATTAAAATTTTAATATATTGTAGCGACACACTAAACTATAATACATTTGTAGTGACACACTACAAAATTTTTGAACATTATAGCGACACATTATGTTTAATCATCACCTAATTTTTGATACATATGTAGTGAAGCATTAAATTTTACGATATATTTATAATGACACATTAATTTGTAGTGACACATTAAAGTTTTAATACATTTACAGTGACACGCTAAAATTTTAAGACATTAATAGTGACACAGTGCAATTTTTTGAACATTGTAGTAATACATTATGTTTATCACCTTTTTTTTTTTTTTTTTTTTTTTTTTTTTTTTTTTTGATATATATGAAGTGACATATTAGATTTTACGATATATATATAACGACACACTAATTTTTTTTTGACTCGTTATTGTGTGTCATCAAAATTGTATAGTAATATTAAATTAAAATATAGCGTTGGTTCTAGAATGTCAAATTTAATCGACTAATAATTTTGATATCTTCTTCTTTGGTACAACATTTGCAACAAACGAATTCAAGAAAGAAAAAAAAAAGAACACGTGTGAATTTAAGTCTTCAAGAAAGTGGGATAAACTATGCCATTATCTATCCACTTAATTACAATTATGCCATTCATTTAATTTAATTTAAATCTCACTATTTTAGTTGATCCAACGGTTCAAGAGTGTGCATATTATTTTCTATTTTAACTTGTACACCACAATAACGGCTCCCTATATATATATATATATATATTTTCGACGAATTTTTTTTTTTTTTTTTTTTTTTTTTTTTTTTTTTTTTTAAGTTGGAAATTTACGTCTGTAAAAATCACATGTGATTTTATCAGATTCAAATTTTAACACTAAGACAAAACTTAAATAAAAAGTTCGTCGAAAGTATATCGAGATGCACGTCTACTAAAGGATAAAAAAATTCTTGTCGCGATGGTGAATTTTTTTGCTTAAACCATTTGCAATATATTTTATTTCCAATAAATATGTGGAAAGTGTTTTTATTTTTATTTATTTTTATTTTGATAAAATAATAAATGTTTTAAAATTTGATTCATTTAAATTTATAAAAAACATAAGATATATAATGATCTCAACTAGCGTCGTGATGTTATTTTGGAGGGCATCATTGATGATGGTCGCGCGCAGTTTTCGGGTTTTAGTTCTATATTGACTTGGTCTATCATGGATACGTTGAAAGTGAGGTAGCTACAGGTGAAGGTTTCGAACTTCGCTACCACTTTGGCTAAGCAAAGAAAGATCACGGCAGTTTCCAAGCAACGACAACTTCTTCCTTTACCGATTTAAAACCTAAAATATCCCACCATATCTAGTCCTCTCTTCCCCTTAAACCCACCCAGATCACCTTTATTAATCACTATATGAGATGGCGGCAGTACCGCATGCAACCCTAAGAACTACCGTGATCTTTCTTTGCTTAGCCATCGCGGTAGCGAAGTTCAAAACAGTCACCCATAACTACCTCACTTTTGACCAATCCATGATATCAGACCAACTAATAACCGAAAACAACGCGACCATAAGCAAGCATGCCCTCCAAATAACACCCGACTCGGACAACCCAGAATTCGACCTCCGGAACCAATCAGGTCGGATCATGTTACAGCAAAGGTTCAAACTATGGGACGACGACAACTCAGTTGCCTCGTTTGATACCTATTTTCTTGTCAACATGTTGCCAACCCCAAACACTAGTAAGCCTGGTGAAGGGTTAGCCTTCGTAATATCTCCAACTCTCGGCATACCAAATAATAGTTTTGGTCAATACCTTGGACTTACAAACCTTACTACGGACAACCAGACAACAAACGGCATCGTAGCTGTTGAGCTGGACACAGTCAAACAATTTTTCGATCCAGATGATAACCATATTGGTCTCAACATCCATTCTATCAATTCTGTCGTAAATGAATCATTAACACCGCTGAATATCATTCTAGCATCCGAAATGTTTCACAACATTTGGATAGAATACAATGGTACCGAAAAGTTGATACGTGTTTACATTGCCAACCAAACCGGTATGAATTCACCGACCCCACCTAAACCGAACAACACAATCATTGAACACCCACTTAATTTACAAGAAACCGTTCATAAGTATTCCTACATCGGTTTTGCTGCTTCTACTGGGACGCATGTTGAGCTAAACTGCGTCCTAAAGTGGAACATAACGGTACATCATATCACGGAATCCGACTCTTTGTTATTGACGCTATTACTTAGTGTTGGGATACCGTTGGTTGTAGTGTTGGGGTTAGGGGCGTATTTCGGTTATTATTGGTATAAGAGGAGATTGGTGGATAGGTCGAACTCGCATATACTGAACCGGTTGAGGACACTGCCTGGAATGCCTAAGGAATATCAGTTTAAGGAACTCAAGAAAGCAACAAACAATTTCGATGAGAAACGAAAGTTGGGACAAGGTGGTTACGGTGTGGTGTACTATGGGTTGTTGTCGGAGGCTAATGAAGAGGTAGCTGTAAAATGGTTTTCGAGGGAAAGTTTAAAAGGGGAATATGATTTTTTGGCTGAACTTACTATCATCAATCGTTTGAGGCATAAACATCTTGTTCGATTATTTGGTGAGTTTCTATCTGTGTTGCTATGTCTTTATTTAGCGTACTATATAGTGCATGCTATTCAACAAACAAACTTTTGAATCCAAATAAGATTTATGAAATATGTAATGGTATATATAGCTCATGCATATTAGCAGAACATTACATATATACTTTCCAACGTTAGTTCAGTAAGCTTGGGAAGATAAATGAGCATTGAAGCGTATATATAAATGTATGCATAAGGGTTGCAGCAAAACTTGTAGATAAGAATATCAATGAATCTTTAGTTCTTTACCCCAACGACCTACCTAACAAGCAAGGACAAATTTATATACGAGGATCTAGTAGATCACCTAGCAAGTATATAAGAAACTACCTAGAACACTACAGTTAAAAAAAAAAAAAAAAAAAAAAAAAAAAAAAAAACATGTTTATTTTATGAATCTTCCACCCGCTTGCATATTTATTTTATTCTTTTAAGACAATTACAAAAATGGTTTACGCAGTCTACGTAAATTAAATGGCAAATAATTAAAAAAACAAAAATATCATACTTGCCACCATTTTTTTTTGGGGTAGTGAACAAATTTTTTTGCTTTTGTGGGTATTTTTCTTTCTTAATCATTTTTAAGGTACTATTTGACATTTTTTCCCTTCGAGGAAAAAATTTTCTATTATTTAAGAGGGACAAAAATGTTCAAAAATATCGCAAAATACCTTAAAAAAGATGAATACGAAAGAAAATTACCCACAAAAGCAAAAAATTTTGTTCGTTACCAAAAAAAAATGATGACAAGTATGATATTTTTTTAATCATTTACCCGAAATTAAACTTATTATCTTTCATCCTTTTAATTTGTACATGGTTTCTTTTGATGATTTGAACAAACAGACTTAAAAATGCCTTCATAAACATAAAACACACAAGCTTCTTTAGGGTTTAAAACTTAATATAGCTAAGTGTCTCATCCCACACTAATTTTTACTATTAAAAGATTCGCTTGGTAAAACGGAATGAAATGTCAAATGAAAGAAATAAATGACGTAATGTAATAAATGATGTAATGCAGTAATTCATTACTATTATTAACCATGTTTGGATTGTATGAGAAGATGGAATAGAATCGATAAGAAAAAAGACTAAAATACCTCATTTAAAATAGTAAGTTTATTTAATGTGATTAGTTAATAATGAACTTTTATGTAATTTTAGCTCCATTACAAGATGGAATGAAAAGAAGTAGGGACCCTAAAGGAATCAAAATGGTAGATTTTAGGGTTTGTTTGGTATAATGGAATAAACGACATAAAGAAATAAATGATATAATGTAATGATTGATTGGTGTTATTAATCATGTTTGATTGGTATAATAGGATGAAATAAAATCGATAAGAAAAAAAACTAAAATGCTCATTTGTGATAGGAAGTTATTTAATGTGGTTAGTTAATGATAGACTTGTATATAATTTTGATTCTATTACAAGTTGGAATGATAAATAAATAAATAAATAAATAAAGGGGCTCTAAGGAATGCAAATGATGGTTTTTGGTGTAATTGATCATTTCTTGTAATAACTCATTACATTTTATAATTGTAAACAAATTGGATTTTTTCTTTTCATCATTATAATCATTTTTATTCTCATTTTAATTATAATATACCAAACACTATATTAATGTAATAGGTCATTCCTTATAATAAATCATTACATTATATAAATGTACACAAACAAAATTTCTGTTGTAAAAAATCTTGTCCTTTGTCACTTTGCTTACAACGTACCAAACACAACGTAAGTGTTACAATACAAAGTGATATACTTTGAAACAAAATATAACATGATTTAAAAAATTCGATGTCTAAACTATTTCAAGCAATATAACATGATAAAACTTCTAATTAATCTTATGTTGCTTGAAAATATGGGATATTATTGTAATAATATTAGTTTGTTCCATGATTAAAGTAATTTTAATAATTTGAAAAATAATATATATTAAGCCAAGTTGACGTGTTTCAATACAATCCATTTTAGATGATACTCAACATGCTCATATTATCCTACTTCGTCTATAAGTACGTTTAATTAATGATGCCATGGCTAACGTCTATTAAATTGGTGCAGGATGGTGTCACAAGAACGGAAAGCTCCTTCTAGTGTACGAGTACATGCAAAAAGGAAGTCTCGACATGCACTTATTCACGAGGACGGGTGACATCTTAAGTTGGACACTTCGTTGCCAAATATTAGCCAGTGTCGCCTCTGCCCTAAACTACCTCCACTACGAATATGACCAAAAAGTTGTTCATCGTGACATCAAAGCGAGCAACATCATGCTTGATTCTCAATTCAATGCCCGTCTTGGTGATTTCGGCCTTGCACGTGCCCTCGACAATGAGAAAACATCCTATGCCGAAGCCGAAGGCGTGATTGGAACCATCGGTTACATTGCCCCTGAATGCTTCCTCACAGGAAAAGCCACTCAGTATTCGGATATCTATGCGTTCGGTGCATTGCTGATTGAGGTTGTTTCTGGTAAACGCCCCGGAACAAAAATCAACGGGTTCGAATTCATGGTTGACTATGTATGGTCGTTGTACCGAGAAGGGCGTATCTTGGATGTAGTTGATGAACGGATTCAAGATGATTATGATAAAGAGGAAGCCCAACGACTATTGTTATTAGGGTTAGCTTGCTCGCACCCTATTGCTATCGAGAGGCCGCAAACATATGCCATTGTACAAATATTGTCAGGATCTTATGATGCACCACCGGTCCCAAACTTCAAACCTTCTTTCGTGTGGCCTGCAGTGATGCCAATTGATGATTCTTCCCAAGCTACTTCGATCGACATGGCCCCGTTTCAATAAGTCCATTTTAATACTGACCGGAGTGCAACGAATAGAGGAAGTTACTGGGGTTACAAGTATTTATTTATTTTTTAACGTAGTTACAAGTATTTATTAGCGAAACATTATTAGCATTATTGGTTTAGTATATGAGTTGGGCCTAGCCCAGTTTATGACCTACTATAGTTTGGTTATTCATTCGCTCATCACTTGTATATATACATTATGTATTTTGTGCTTAATGATTATGGGGATTAAACCTATTCTTATATGGTATCACAATTTCACGATCCTCCCACTAAATAATCTCCAAAAACCCTAACCGATCACAGAAACCCTCTTTGTAACTTACAGCTTATTATTATTTATTTTTCCAGCATATACGTTTTAGTTTTTAGCTTCTTGCTTGCATAATTCTACCTTAAATCTATCATAGCATCATGACAGGTAACGCGCCACCAAGTCCGCCCAAACAGCCAATCAATAAAGCTTATTTGATTGCTAGTATCAAGGCTTGTATCCACACATCCCTTGCATGAGCGGTTTTGGGCCGGCGCAATATCAGCAATCGAGCCGGGCCCAACCCACTAAAGGACACTAAAATTTTTTATACCCATTATATATACTAGGCCCAACCCACTTAAAAATAAACCCTATTAATCATTTAATCAAAAAAGTAAAAAACGATTGTGAAGGGACAAAAGGGTGAAGGCCCAACCCACTTAAATATATTTTATTTTGTAGAAGTAATACTTTTGTTCCAAGAATGATTTTTGTTCGTATTTTTGGCTTTTCGTACTTGATTATGGTTTATGGATATTATAATATAGGGGTACTTTTTTTTCTTTCGTGTCGGGCTTAATTTTCTTTTGACGTTCTCAGCACTGCCCCTGATCCCTTGATCTAGACAAATTAAATTACAACTCGCGGAGTGCCCTGTTTAAACACTTTTGCAAAACGTATGACTTTCATCATCATCTTGAAGCTCTTTCTAACTCCACAAGCAGATCAACTGTTGACCCTTTACATGAATCTAACAACTTGTTAGTTGTCATGTTGATATACTTGACCATCTCTCATAAACATTTAGACATGATCATTGATGATTGTGCTACCTCACATATATGGTGTTTGGAAACGATTAACAGATATCTTCCACGATAATAAGGATGATCGTGTTATTCAACTTGACAATGAGATACGTAATATGGCCAATGGAAGTTTATTCGTGAATGTTTCAAGAAATCAAGTCAAAAGCCCATCGCCATGCCAATCTTCACTCACCGGTGAAGGAATCGAGTCTTGTTACTTATGCCATAAATGGAATTCATAGCAAATTCCCGGAGATAGCATGCATCATTCGTCATTGGGAAAAACTCGATGAGGTACATTCCAAGATTCTCCTTGAAGAAAGTGATGTTCTTTCCATGACAAGTACTCATTCGTCCATTCATATGACTTCCTCGTTGCCAACCGCACTTGTGGCCACGAACACAGGAACCACTCGAAACAATACCATGAGTACATTGGGAATCGATCAATGTCGTAACATTCATCGAGGCACGTGTACTTATGGGGCTCGCTGTAAGTTTGTTCATGGTATTCACGATGTTGGGACAACATTGATTAGGTCTCCTTATGTTTTAATGATGACAAATAAAGCTTTGCAACACATAAAATCACAAAAGTTAGCCAAAGACCAAAGCAACCCTAGAAACAAGGTCTGGGGCACTGCCGGCGCTCCAGCGCATGGCCAGCGTGGCAGCCGCTATATCCCGGGCGTCTTGGTTTTTGAAAGTCGGCTTTCCCTTTACCCGAAAAATGTGGATCTTTCATTACAGGTATAAATATGATAAATGCTTCATTAGGAACCCTCGAAATGGGTTTAGACTTAGAGGGATTCAAAATTACAACCTCTCATTTTTTACAAAATGCCAACTCAAGTATTTTATTAAACGCCTCTAGCCAAGTCTTTTATAAACCTAAAAAACTCATATCTTTCACGTGAAATCAATTGAAAGTATTCATATGACCATAATCCGTGTTTACGTCTTCCCTAATCACGTAACAGGTTTACTCCCTTTATTGGTCAAACAAAGTTAAAGGTCCCTTTGCGTAAACGCATCATTTCCCGTTATGGGATATGCTTTACTATGATGTAAAACACTTAGCTTGTTTGCATCATCTTACGTCAAGTTGTGAAAAGTCACGAAATATGATATTGTGAATACTTGACGTTCGGTAATTTGGACTTATGAGTGACCTTCGATTTTCATATCCAAAACACTACCCATAATCATCATTGTCTAATATTTTTTTTAGTGACAACGTGATTAAAGCCTTAATCAATTCTTTGATTAACACCTACACCAAATAAACCTTAAAACCATTTCAAAATCAATCCAAACCTTATCCCCAACATTCTCTTAATATTCTCTTACATTCCTTGTACTTAAATGTACTTCTTGTCCCTCAACATTCCCACATTCTCCACATCAACCTATTTTTCACTATATTCTCTCTTAACCACTGCAATTCAAACATATCACCACATTCTCTCTTCCTTCTTCATTTTGAATTTGAAAACTCTCTCTCTCTCTCTCTCTCTCTCTCTCTCTCTCTCTCTCTCTCTCTCTCTCTCTCTTTCTCTCTCTCTCTCTCTCTCTCATACATACACCAAGCTTTCTTCACATACTTCTCACTCTTACACGCTCTACAATTCAAATTCAAAACTCACACACTCACACATACAACCATAATTCCCTCACACACTTACACTCCAACATTCAAATTTTGAATTTGAAATCAAGCCTTAGGCTCCCCATCACATTACTTTCACATCCATATAACTCACCTTCCTCACATGCAACCTTCCTCACTCTTTCTCTCCTCTCACATTTTAAATTCAAATATGAATTCCAAACAATAGGCTCCTCCCATTAGATCATTCCAACTCATCTCATTTCATCTCAACTCTCTTAACCTAACCATGTTTTCTTTCTAACATAACTTCTTTCATACACTTCTCTCACAATTTGAATTTCAAATTCAAATTCTTCCCTCGCTCTCTCTAACACAACATCTACACTTTCTTAACCACTGCAATTCAAACATATTACCACATTCTCTCTTCCTTCTTCATTTTGAATTTGAAATCTCTCTCTCTCTCTCTCTCTCTCTCTCTCTCTCTCTCTCTCTCTCTCATACATACACCAAGCTTTCTTCACACACTTCTCACTTTCACACACTCTATAATTCAAATTCAAAACTCACACACTCACACATACAACCATAATTCCCTCACACACTCACACTCCAACATTCAAATTTTGAATTTGAAATCAAGCCTTAGGCTCCCCATCACATTACTTTCACATCCATATAACTCACCTTCCTCACATGCAACCTTCCTCACTCCTTCTCTCCTCTCACATTTTAAATTCAAATATGAATTCCAAATAATAGGCTCCTCCCATTAGATCATTCCAACTCATCTCATTTCATCTCAACTCTCTTAACCTAACCATGTTTTCTTTCTAACATAACTTCTTTCATACACTTCTCACACAATTTGAATTTCAAATTCAAATTCTTCCCTCGCTCTCTCTAACACAACATCCACACTTTTTTTTCAAGAAATGAATATTTCATGGCATATTCTTTCTCTCTTATCTATGGCATGTGAGGAATACCCAATATACCTCTATCAAATTATCCCTTCTCTCTTTCCTTCTTTGATAATTGGTTTTACCCAACACATTCTTTTAAACATTTCACAAAATGATTTTTATCAAATGGCTATTTATGTTGGTTGACCTTGAGGATGAATAATGGAAAGGTCAAAAGTGTGAAGTATATATTTGGGGGTTTAGCAAGGTCAGGTAGGTAAAGACCAAAGTCCCACAAAAAACCTTTACAGGTTTCTGGCGCGCTGCTGGCTCTTCGACACGCTAGCCTCATAAAAAAAATTCAGGTTTGGGACTCTTGCCCTATAAATACCCCATCTTAGCTCTTGTATTCCTCATGCTTTGCCATTTATTCTTTCTCTCTAATTTCTTTGCTCTCTACCCTCTACTTCTATCATCTTGTGTTATTCTTTCTCACTTATCATCTAATTGAAATAAAACACTTTTTTCAAAGGAAGAATCAGAAGAGCCTAATCCACTCTTGTTATTGCGTTGAGGGTCTTCTTTTCTATATTATTTCTATTAGAATCGAGTCTTTATGTTAGGTTAGGGCTTGATTAAACAATAAAACACTTATTCATTCGATTTAAATGTAAGGGAAGTCTTGTGTCTTGGTGACTAAGCTTAGATCATTGGAGATGTAGTTAGGGTTTGATACTTCCAGTGGGAAGTCTTTGTGGTCTTAGTGGGAAGTTGAATTGTGAGATTCTTTTGAAGAAGACAAAAAGACCATATTCACCCCCTCATCTGCGGTTCTACACACGACACTCGGTTTCGACCTTCCCAGTCTGTTGTCTCCAATAAAGGCACCACTTGGAACACTACTGTGCCAAACGGGTCCAACAATCGAACTGGGAATAATAGCAAAGGTGTCACGTCTAATAGCAAGTCTTCTACGTCTTCTATGCTTCCTCAGGTGCAGGTTCAAATTACAATTGCATGCCTAGTATTCCTTTTATTAATCAAACGTGTCCCATGCTGTTACACCCCAAAACCGGGTTTAAGTATTAAATATCCAGAATGCCATTGTGTTAAGTTGACTATGACTTTTAAGAGTCGGGAGACTCGATATGATTGGTTAGACAATCCCAATAGTCAAATGATAAGTAAAATATTATGTAAATGGTTTTAGAAAGATTAATGTGTCACAAACATTAAGGAATAACACTTGAGAGACCAAAGGTGTCAATTGGCTAAAGATGAAATAACTTAAAGATGAAGAAACTCCCTAGCCTTCTAAAAAATTCCACAGAATGAAACTAACATTATCTTGTGGGTGTTTTTGTGGGTTGGTTTTAGAAGAGCAAAAGAGGAGGGAAACCAAGCCTTGATGATCTAGTGATTGAAGAGTTAATGTTTCTATGTTGATAGTTAAGCCTAGTGATAGTAAATTGAAATTTGGAATCATGAGTATAATTGAGAATTCTTCATCTGATTAAGATATGATCATATAATTATTAAGGATGGAATTTGGGTTGTGTAAAACCCTTGTTTTTGATATTTTATTAGATGATAAATGTTGTTATAATGATTTATTGATTAGGAAAGCAAAGAAGGATGATGATGATGATGATTGGTAAATATAGCTTGGATTTAAAGTAAGTAAATTGAGTATAATCAGATGTTATATTGACTTTATCATGTTTGCATTATGTATTATGTGTTGAGTGATTGTTTGTGTTAAGGTTATGAAATGCCTAATTACTAGTATGTTTGGTTTAAGATGAAGACGAGACTAGTTGCTTTAGCTAGCTAGTTGAATTTAGCATAGTTGATATGCTATTGATGGTATATGTAACACCCCCAAAATACCGCAGCGGAAGACTGTGTCATAGGGGTGCTATTTCATAATACAAAGTACAAGTTATAGAAAACGAACTCTAAATGAGACGTTTTGAAAAGTTACCATTCGATTAATGAATTCAAAGTTACAAACATGAGATTCCAAAGTATGATACATAAATGTATACAAAATGTTTTGAATGGTAAATGATAAAAGCGTAAGTCTTCAGAATGTGCAGCTTGACTCTAAGTTCCACGCACTAGCTATCGTCTTACTGACCTGAGACAAACATGCTAAAGTGTCAACACAATGGTTGGTGAGTTCATAGAGTTTGTCTTAAAATAATTGAAAAGCCTTAAGAGAATGTTCGCACAGCAAAGGCATCGTGAATCCACTCAGTTGCAATTCCCGCCATAAGAGACTTGCAACCTGTGTGTTCACAACCCACTGCTAACATATATAGTATGAATAAGACATGTATAAGTTCATCAAGACAATTTAAGCAATTAGAAGTGAGTCTCTACTTCATCTCCGAAGACCTCACTTTTATGATGTATCCAACATTCGCAAATGTTAGGATGTATCAAAGACAATTGGGAGTCAATTCCCAAAGACAACTGGGAGCCACTTCCCAAAGACAACTGGGAGTCAATTCCCAAAGACAACTACTAGTCAATAAATAGAATAACGCAATTAAGTATAACGCAGTCATGTATGTAAGCAATCAAGTATAACACAGTCAAGTATAGACGTTTTGAGTATTTGTACAAGTAAACAAGTAGTTGAGCATGTGTCTCCCCCAAAGAGTTAAGACAAATATGAAAAGAGTAGGGGCTATGACTCACCTTAAGCTTAAGTGATGTGAAATCAAAGTGGTAGTCGAATCGTGAAAGTCTCTAAGAGCAGCCTATAATAGAACGTTGCGACTTAGGTTTGGAGTAACGTCTAAGAATACGACGAATTGCCAATATATGTCTTGCATAAAGTTCATGATGTAGTACTTTAGTATAATGTGTAAGTCTTTGAATATAAATGGTTTATGAAACATGTTTAGGTTGTATATCTCTTACTACCGTTCGGGCCGACATAATTCAGAAGTCATGGAGTAAACGTTCGAGGAGCCAGGACACTTTAACTCGTAAATCCACAACTCGTCTCGACGGCTTACTCAATGAACTCCTCACATGAGGCTCCCTACTATTGTAGTATTTGATAACATATATATATATATATATATATATATATATATATATATATATATATATATATATATATATATATAAGCTTTTTGATCTTTAAAAGTTATATGGTCTTTAGCCGTGGCTTTGCCGTGACCTTGGTCATTGTTACCATGGTCTTGAGACTCAACCTTGGCTTTAGCCATGGTTGTGGTCTTAGCTTTAGGTCATTAGACCTCTTGGTCTTATCTAATTATAATGATTATATAGTAACTTTGGTCTAAAAATGGGCTGTTAAGAATTTGAATAAATTATCACTCAGAAAGCGTTTTCAGGGCTCGAGCTTCTTTGTTCCTGAACGAAAACGGCGTTCCGGACAAATTTCGTGTTTTAACTTTTTGATGAATCGGACCAGAAGGGTGACTTTCAAAATCATAATTTGATCAGAATGCTATTTAGGCAGATTTGCCGTTTTGGTTTCGCTAACTTCAAACGGTCATAACTTTTGACTCGTATACTCGTTTTGGGTGGTTCAAATTGCTATGTTTTCCTTGTTAAGTCCTCTTTAACAGTAAGCAAGTGTCAAATATCAAAGTTATACTATTGTGGTCGTGGTTTTCCATAAAAATCACTAGTTTGCTTGTTTGCTTGTCATAAGTTAACATATGTATACCAATACTCGTTTTATCCATTTTTAAACATCATGAACACAATACAAAGACCATATATAGCATGAAAGAAACATAATAAGCATGAAATGATATTGAGCAAGAAAGTGTATAAGGGTTTGCTTACAACTTTTGGCTTTCTAAAGAAAGGAAGTCAAGTATAGAACTAGGACACTAAACCTAAGCTTGTAAACCCTTCACCATAACTCTTGTAACCCTTGCTAGCCTTGATCTAACCCTTGTGAAAACCATTTAACTTCAGCCCTAGTAACCTTGTGTAGCTCCTAATTCAACC